>JAGSMW010000024.1:8232500-9498113 GCA_029286795.1 Byasa hedistus
GACATTAACTATTTAATTATAAGGTATCCAAGAAAGATTACACAATACATAAATTACAACTTACATAAAATAAAACAACACATTATAGAAAACATTGTGCATCTTAAGTTTAAGGAGACACAGCTTGTATTACTTATTATATAGGCACATAAAAAAAACTATTAATTAATAAACAGCATACATCAAAACAGTGACAAATCAATAAAAAAAATTTAAAAATTAATTGCATAATATAACAAAACATTCTCTGTACAGAGAATATAATAAAATGAAAGATATAATAAAAAATAAAATTTTCAGACATACTATGTAACATTCACAACTAGATATTTTTTTTATAATAAGACACTTGAATTTTAATACAGAAATATTGAAATAATTAAACATCTCATATAGTAATATAGTCAATGTGATGCCCTAGGAACAACCTAACCACCACGTTTATACAATATCAGTTCCATTATATAAACCTCAACAACACTTGAGTTTAATCTTCATACAAATGGCCGCGGTCGCCTTCAGTTGTTCATAGATACGAAAAACCGACAATTTAATTAACATTTTGATTAAGTCAGTAGGTGAACGTCGCCGCTATTATATATTAAAAATAATATACACTTTATATATTAATTGTGGCCTTATCGCCATTGACCTTCGTAATATCTTCCTATATGTAGTAATGTACACATCAGAGCTATGCAGCGCTGCCGTACTTTATATTTAGTCTCATTATCAACTCCGCTTGCTAAAGGTTAGTTACATTAATATCAAGAAATTATAATCTGTGAGAGTATTTTCTATTATTTCTAGTTATAAATAAATATAACTTATGTTTTATAATATCATACAGCATATTTTTAGAGCTCTCGCAGGTATATACAAAGGGCATATCGTTAGTGACCTGTAATGCCAGCATCGGTGGATTGTATACACCTTAAAATATATTCACCAGTTTATATAATCGCCATTTTTTATAACTCAAGTTAATTTTCAATTCATAATTGTTTCAAACGGCATTGTATAACATAAAATGTACTTAATCGATATCTAAACACACAATAATAATATTGAAGGTATTGTTGTTATGATTGTATATCTATGTGCTGATTTTTTTTCTGAAAAATGCGCATCGTTTACATGGAATTGGAAGCGCGTTCGGCGTTATATGATATGAATAAATATTATCTTTTTTATCAGTCGTTGGCCACAGATCGATCGCGTCATACGCCTCCGCATTGGAAGTGACACGGTGCTTACTTAGATATTCTGTAACCTTAAACGAACGTCTATTTCAATACACTGTTCAAAATGATATATCTTAAATCATTTGCAAGTTACTGAGAATATTCTTAAAATTCCTTCGCAATGATTTGGTGTAGTAGCTCGTTGAATGTAAATTAACTACGGAGAGGAGACTGCTCGGGGTTGGAGGACAGAGGTCAACTTGAGTAAAGATATTGTGTATTAATTATGTAATTTAACTTCATCGTGCCTAACGAGGGTTAACTGTTGCCTAACTATTTCACGCTGCACGAGTGTGATATTATGCAAATTATGTTTTTTATTACTCATCGCAAGAAAATAAAGAACAACGCGAATATTGTATATTAATATATATTAAACGTTATTGTGTATGTCTTTTATTCAATTACATGAATTTATTTCGCAGTTCTAATGTTATATTTTAAAGTCACAGGGTCTACCACCTCTGTTGCAATAGAAGAGAACCTGTAGGTAGACACAACCGTAGAAACTATTTGCGCAACCACCACCTTCGGTTTAAGTGGCACTTAAGCTGGTTTAATTACTGGCAAAATGAGACTTTAACGTCTCCTGTCTCAATGCTCTCAAACATGTTACAGTATATTTCATCTCAACGCCTCGGATGAATGTCAATTCATGGAATTAGGAAAACATTGGAACAGATATCGTTCCATACCTACTACTTTGTTAAAGGTCGCCAACGCAGTCCATCAGGTGATCACCCGCCATCACGTGAACTGCTCACTCGTTTGCTCACTATCCCTATAAAGAAAAGAGTATAGAACAGCATCGTTCTTAAACGCGCTGAGCAGATCCCGCTGAGCGCAGTGTAAGGCGCTTAAACTCGCCAATCTCTCGCGATATACGCGCCGATAAATCCGTCCGCTGTGTGCTTTAATATACCCGCGGATACATTATCGCGCTTTAAACGGGCTCGTATCTTTACGATCGCAGCCGCGGGGAGCGGCGGAGCCTCCAGCGCGTTAAGGTGACCGCACACCAATGCGGTGGTTGCATTTTAACTATTACGCGCGATCGATCGCTTTGAGTTAATACAGATGATAGTTTACTCGCTTACCGTAAAACTTATCGCTTTTGATATCGCCAGTATGTTGCGCGATTTATTAATAACGAATTTTTGATAGAAGCAACTAATAGTCAAGGTTAACCAGCAATTGATTAATTGAAGAATGCTATGTGTCTGACGTCACAAAACTCACAAAGAAATTATGGTGAAAAGTAAGATGATTTCCGAGTAAATAATTTGTTGTTGTCTTTGATGCAGTAAGCACTAACCAGCAGTATATTATCGAATATCAACTATACGCATGTCGCTTTTACGCCCCAATGTAATATCACCTTGAGCCATTAAATCTCAATTTAACGCCGAGCATCGCATTTCGTGCAGTAATCCGGATTACCGAGTGATCACTTGTTTATCGCGCACTTGGCTTCGGCACGTGAGCGCCTTTGTATTAACATAATACCAACCGAATGAATTTCCCCTGCTAGCTCCAAATGCGCTTGGCAACTAACTACACATCAGTAACACCAACTGCATCGAAATACTAGAGTTTATCTATTTTCCTTTTGTATTTAAATTTTGTTTTATTTCAATATATGATTGATACAAACTTAATGATATTGTTAAATTATTAACGACTATGAATTTTTTTTAAGCTGACCTCACAAAATTTTATACTCGCGGTCTTCAGGTCTTCAGTTTCTTGTCCCAAGTTAAAGCCAGGTACAAGTTATAAGTGTGAAAGTTGATAGATTTAAAAGTAAAGCAAGAACCAAAATGTGTTTGCATGGAAATTAAATATTTAATGGTGTAGTTAAGATGGTAGGGATGAATATATTTTTTTCGTTTTTGTCTCATTAGTTGTATAAGGGTAGAAAGATTATTTTCGTACATGACGCTTAATAAAAGATATCGGGTAAATGTATACGTGATGAATTTATTCATAATCCAGTTCGTTAGACGAAATAAATTGGCCGAGAGCGCGCACCGACGCGGCGCGGACTCATTTGTAATTCATTATTCCGACCTAGTGGGGCTTCCAACATTGATTCGGCCCCCATAGTAATAGGGGTTGCGTCTTAAATAACTCCTTCAATGTCCTACACGCGTGTATATGTTCCAATGCACCAGATTAACTCATGCCTCTTTTGCTACAGCCCCTTAAAGACAGGTGTTTTAAGTTTATCACTGTATTATAGCACATTACTAATTTTATGTTTATGTGGATGATTTATACATTTTTGTGGTTTTATGGAATAGAATTCAGTTGTTTGATTTCTTGCTTCAAATGAATATACAAAAAAAATTATGAAACTGATATCCACATAAATATTATTATAGATTAAATATCTCGCAAAATGTAAATCTATAACACGAAAGACAACAATTGAACATGTATTGGAAATATTATTAAACGTGTTAATAAATTTATATCAAATCTATTTACAATATCCCAATTACAATTATTTCAAATCTTGTAAAATGTTAATGTTCGCTTGATAAGTAACACTTTTAAGGAAAACTATAACAATCTCGGTAACAGTTAAGATAACGCAGTGTCATTCATAGCTCGTTTCACATTGACGATAATTGACCACGATTGCATCATTTCACTATGCGCGAGGTTTTATACGTTGCGGTTTACTTTTTTGCGCTTTGCCACAAGTATCTGATTTCATTTTGCAAGCTTATACCGTACTTAATACATCCGGAGCTCACATCCGTCGGTTTTCTTTCGCCCGCGAGTCTAAGTCATCTTAATGATCTTTGAAACAAATTAAACTAAAGAATTTATCTGTTTGAAAATGTTTACATGCCATTTGACCATATTTTGATGCATAAGAGTGATATAAAAATAGGCGTCCTTGCTAGTCAAAACCTGGTATCAACAATCCAAAAGACCGTCCATGATGGATGGTAGAACTTAAATCTTCATTATTTCATCTATGATATACTATCTATATCAAAATTAGTTCTCCATGGTTTCTGTACGATTATACAAAAACAAAACCAGGGTTATACCTTTCATAGTTCACACATAACTTATCTGCGTTATTACTTTTAGTTTCATACACAGGTGTGCTCGAAAAAGATTTATTAGGGACAAGCCCGCAAATGTTCTTTTCTTGTAAACATATTTGTGTTCTGCGTATACATTTGTATGTACAATAAATGTGAATGAACGCTATGTGGTGCAGTGTGTACCATCTTAACTTGCGGCACACGGACGAGCGTATCACTTATCATCAGGTCTGGTTGAATAAAAAAAAAGTGTATATGAGGATTTATATTCATAAAGAGACATGCGTTACAGGTGGTGAGGTACGCTTTCGAAGACCACGCGCCGCCGAAGATCGCGCTGATCCAGCCGTTCTGCGAGGACGTGCACGATTGGCTCAGCCAGGACCCCAGGAATGTCGCCGTCATCCACTGCAAGGCGGGCAAGGGGCGCACAGGTGGGGCTAAGTTTTTTTTTTATTTAGGATAGACTAGTGCTTGACTACGATCCCACCTGATGGTAAGCGGCGATGTAATCTAGGTGGTAAAGCGCACTAGTCTAGAACAAGCCTGTTCACTCTTTTTTTGAAGACCCCCACATCATACCTGGACGGAAACACTGACGCCGGCAGACTGTTCCACACCCTCGCTGTACGCATTATGAAGGACGAAGCGAAACGCTTAGTCCTAATGCGCGGGAGATCGACAACGAAGGGATGGATGCCTGCGGTGTGTCTGTACGTCCGATGATAAAAGGGCGAAGGCGGTATTAGACCATGCAGTTCTTGAGCACACTCTCCAAAGTGCATTTGGTAGAACACCGAGAGACTACGACGGAGACCCAAGCTATCGAGTTTTGCATCCAGAAGCTCTTGGTCACCGACTATTCTCATAGCACGCCTCTCCACCGAGTCCAGGACTGCCAGCTGGTAATTGGCAGCACCTGCCCAGATATGGCAGCAGTACTCCACACACGATCGGACCTGGGCTTTATACAGAGTCAGAAGCTGTCCCGGTGTAAAGTACCGCCGCACTCTGGCAAGGATTCCGAGTTTCCTCGCGGCTATTTTCGCTTTGGACTCGATGAACCGCCCGAAGTTGAGGTTCGACGTTCGACGTCCCGTAGTTAAACTAACACGAACGTTGTCCACTTTTTGTTTTAATACGCTTCACTTGTCCAATCGATAAGCGATCATCGTGCTATAACTAAAGTTATCTGCTAATGATTATTTCGAAAACGTTTCATCTACTAGATCTTCTTTACATACATTACATACACACAAGTTAAAAATTATTATATGTTAATGCCACTGTTTACTTAACATTACAACAACGCATAACTACATTTATATTGCACGTGTTAAAAAAGTCTATGCAATATGTTTACGATCTTTCTAAATTTTTGAAGTGCTTAATATGATGAATAAGGCCTGCACATGTCTATTTGTGAAAAGTTGTAATCGCCACGTGTATTCTCACCACGTGGCAGACGTTGCTTAACTACACATGACCCTGAAGTTATATGATACACCGAAGATAATATTTTTTCCAACTCGCTCTGCCGTAGTTATGCGATCTGAATTAACATACGTATGCGATCACAACACAATTCACAAAGAAATGTATTTCGATGACTTGGCCGATTTCGGAGCACGCGGCAACAAGTTTTCGTCCGTGTAATAAATAATATGAGCTTACGTTTATATGTTTTGTTCGTCTACAAAGTATTTTAAATTATTTAAAAAACATAAAAATTACCAATCGACTTAAAATGCATGCGAGTTGTACTCACGTTTTCCAATTTTTCTATATAAATTAGACTAGATTTATTTAGTTTTGCGGAAAAGGATAGAGGAACGGTAGTATCTGCTAGTTTCTGCATAGGTTTTAAATGAAATGTGAACTGTAATGGGGTCTGCGCTTACACGTGTAGCGGGCGGGGTATAATACAATTTCAAGTAATAACCATTCAAAAGAATACGTTAAGAGGTGGCACGATTCTATTACAGATATGCGCCGTTCGTATGTTACTTAGCATAATCACATAATGGTGGATATATATAAAGCGGGCACTGTTGTCTGCACCCAGCGCACTCTACACGTGTCGGACAGTTCCGCGCGGCTTACCTACCGCTCCTACGTTTTGTATATCTTTTTTTATTTCAAGTTATGCATCGGTGGAGGATATTCCTCGTTGATTTATTAAAAAAAAATACTAAATCGTCAGTACTAATTACTTAACGTTTACAGTAGTATTATCTTTATTATTTCATTCTGTTTAATTTTAAAAGCACACTACACAACTCTATGAATAATGTCATTAAACACGAAACCAGCTTTTTTAATTACTGATCGGTTAAAGTAATTGAAAGCAGTAAAAATAGGGTACGTGGCGGGTTGATGAATATAAATATTAGGCATAGACTATATCAACTTTGGTATTAAAATGTACCGTTCGTTGAAATCTTTGGGATCGCCGGGCGGCGAGGTTATTACATAAGCATCAATCACATTAATGCGAACGCAACACGATACTTTTGGGAGCGTCCCGGTAACAAAGAGCGATGCTAAATTACACGTGGCGCTGCTCCCCGCGCCCGTTGTCATGCAAACGAAACGGGCCCCAATCCGCGCTGCGCGTAATTGCCAAATTCCTTTACGACCTATAATTGGCCGAATTACAACGGCAACTTTCACGCTGCTCGTAAAATTCGACCGAAAAAATATGGGACCCTTTCAAATCTCTTCCTCCTGCGGTCGGCGAAGGGCGTAAACTTACGTATAGAAACGCGATATGAAAGGAACTCGTTTGAGGGCAAAAAGGTTTGGTCATTTCAATAAAATACATGCCCCTTTCTCACGATTCCCACAAGGAATTTATTAAACGCTCTTTTTGTCCCTACGAGCGCTCCTTACGCGTTATCGTACGATGTTCGTGCACACTGTAATGTTGGATATTTTTTTAACTTGGTACACCACTAACTTTAGAGTTTGTGTTGGCAGTTTT
Organism: Byasa hedistus; assembly: GCA_029286795.1. NCBI lineage: Eukaryota > Metazoa > Arthropoda > Insecta > Lepidoptera > Papilionidae > Byasa > Byasa hedistus. The sequence continues at coordinate 8,239,793 of JAGSMW010000024.1, forward strand.
GGATAATATCATTCGTATGTTAATGCGGCACGAGCGCCTTTCAGTGTCGGAGGCCAGGAGTCGTTTCGGCGCAAAATTTATAGGTCACCGTTTCCTTTACTTATGGTAAATGGGTGGCAGTCCAGTACAACCACAAAACTACGCTTTTAGTATTAACAGTTTAAAATAAAATTAAAAAAAGTCTAAAGCTTACATAAAGACAAAGACTAATGCTTTCATAAACTGATTACTAAGTTAAAAATATACTTAAACTTTATGCAAATGTAAGCTCTTGTTTTAAAACAACGATCTTTACACCACATTTAAACAGAATGACTTAACATATTTCTCTTAGAAAAAAAACAAATTCCATAGCTTTGGAATCTAATCCAGGTGGTAGGTCTTTGTTGCCGGAGACCGTCTGGGTGGGTAACCACCGCAGCTCCTGTTTCAACAGCCAAATAGTAGTGTGCAAACATTACTGTGTTCCGGTTTGAAGGGCGCTGTAGCTAGTGTAGTTACTGGGGTAACGAGACTTAACACCTTAAGTCTCAAGCGACGAGCGCAATGTGGTGCAGTGTGTACCATCTTAACTAGCGCCGCGTTGTCATGGGCAAGCGTATCACTTACCATCAGGTGAACGTCTTGCTCATCTCGTCGCTTAGTAGTATAAAAAAAAAAAAATCTCATCTACAAATTAAAATATATTCGTCAACGCGTGATATTTCAGGTACGATGGTGTGCTGTTACCTGCTGTACAGCGGGCAGAAGGCGACCGCCGACGAGGCGCTCAAGTTCTACGGAACGGAGCGCACCTACGATGAGAAGGGTGAGAGTTGTCACACGCATTTACATCAAGCCTTTTGGTAGTGGTAGGCGTCTGGTGACGGAGACCCTTAGGTAAATAACCACACCAGCGCCCGTTTCCACCACATGTTCCACTTCGAAAGATGCGCTAGCTGCTGAAATTATGCATTACATATCGACGGTTAAAAAGAAAGTGGCATACCTAAAAAAATCTAATTTTTCAGTCTCTCTTCTAAAGGTTGCAATTTTAAGAATTTATCATTTTAGATATTAAACTTCATTTCAAAATGTTTTTGGAATATGTCACTTTTCTATATATGATAATACTTTTGGGTTAACATCTGAGACGAATTTCTTTAATAAAACTATTTACCAAAAAGGAAATGAAACGAAAGTGAAAATATTTCGCAATTTGCTAAATTACAGAAATGTTGCCATTCATTATCTTACAATAGATAATACGATCTACAGAGGGATTCAATTTCCGCTAACGAAGCCTCTTATCTTAGTTCTTCGAAGTAACGGCAAATGTTTCCTTATTGGGAATGATTGTAGGCGTGTGTTACGAGGAACACTTAATTTTAAGTGTATAATGTGCTTCTCGTACATATATTTTGGTTTCATCTTTAATGTAATATTTGAGACCATATTTAATCTATTTATTTTTGTAATCAGTTTATCACTAACTATGTAGACAATGACTTTGTGATTTTTGTTAATATCGATGTATGTGACTTTGGTGGTGTGTAACTTTCCAGCTCCTCGGTTTTTTGCACAGAGTGAAAAACCTTTCTAATATTTCATTCGATTATTCAGTCCTAAAAGATAGGTGTTTTAAGGTTAACAAGCTTGTTTGAGTTGGCATCGCAGATCCTCAAATGAATCTAATTTCACTCTTAACACAAAGGTTCTCAGACCGCATAGGCCGCGTTTGAATTTCTTTAAGATTTTCTGTTACACTGTACGCGGTTTTACAGTTTGTTTTGTTATGGATGGTTCGCAGGCGTGACGATCCCGTCGCAGCGCCGCTATGTGGAGTACTACGCGGCGCTGGTGCGCTCCGGGCTGCAGTACACCGCGACCAAGCTGCACGTGCGCGAGCTGCTGCTCAGCCCGCCGCCCATGCTCAACGGCGCGCAGTGCACGCTCGAGCTCAGCGCGACGCAACTCGACCCACCCTTCAAGGTCACCAACTACACACACCATTAGTCACATTAAACCCATCCGGAAATATTCACGCGAAAACTGATTATACGGCTAATAACAATTTTCCTGTTAAGAAACTATCCACGATGCAATAATTTTAGACTAATTCATAATAAAGAATGTGTTGTCGTGTAGCTCAGGCAAAAAGTACCATTCCTTCTCGTCTCGGGGACGTCGTAAGAGGCGATTAAAAGGAGGACCGAAGTTCGGAGTATTACTTAATGAGTTAGATATTACTACCAGTCTGCACTTACCGAAGAAGTAGATTCCATAATCAACATCATTCCCAAAGAGTGTTTAACGCCAGGAAGGCGGGCAGTCGAAAAAAATGACCGATTTTTACACCAAGGAAACATGCTACGAAGTGGTAGTAATTAGGGCAGGGATATCAAATCATATGATGATAACGGAATATAACTATTTTAATATAAATCATGAAAATAATAAAAGGAAAAGACACGCATTTAAATTTATTTTTGACGAAATTATTGCTAAACGTGGTGGTGATTATGGTAAATATATTTAAAATTGGGCAGACTTATTTTTACCAGTGGAACATTAACGGGGAAAATGATGAATATTTTATTGTTGACGTGGCTTTTTAGTGTACTATATATCGGCTGTTTGCGCAACAGACGACGCTGGGCAGCCAGGAGTTGCGCAAGGCGTCGTCGTGTGTGCGCGTGCACGTTTCGCACTGCACGCCCCTGCGCGGCGACGTGCGGCTCGACCTGCACTGCAAGCCGAAGATGATGCTCCGCGACAAGCTGTTCCATTTCTGCTTTAACACGTTCTTCGTAGCGGCTGCAATCGGCGCAGAGCGTGTGCCACCACCGGACGACAGTGAGATTCATTACTTCCGTATTAACCTTCCGCAACAAAGAGAACTCTATGTTTAATACTAGATTGCACAAAGAAAATATTGTTATAGTTTACAATAAAGAAATAACAGAGAGAAGAAGATAATAGTTTGTCACTTTGTAAAATAAAGGTCCAGCGTTAGCCTGATGTAATTAAAAATCACTTAAGCTAGTGATTGCATGGTTTAGTATTAACGCGTGTATCTGTGGCAACTCAGTCGAAGGTTCTAGATATTAAGTATAATAAAAACCGTGTTGCTGTCCCTCAATGCGGCGAAAACTAGGTACTTTAATCGCAAGGAGGACAGTTGTATCGTTCCATATGATCAGTGAAGTTAGTGGTTAAAAAGTATAACTAAGTTATAATTTTATAGCAGGTGTTATAGAGTAAAATTTGTCTGCAGGTCCGAACTTGGAGACATTCAAGCTGACGTTAAACAAGTGGCAGTTGGATGACGCGCACAAGGACAAGCAACATAAGCTCTACAGTCCTGACTTTAAGGTAGTTACAGTTGTTCATTGTATTATAAAAGAAATACTAATATTAATAAAAACATTCACACTTGCCTCGATTGACAAAATAATATACAATCAAGTCAAGACAAAACAAGTCTTGCGGCTGTAGTGATGATGATATAATTACACATCTAATCTAACCATGGATTTGCAGATAGAGCTGATTGTGCAAAAGCAGCCGTCATCTTCGACGTTCAGCGGGCACTGCGTGCGGTCATCGTCGCCGCTTTACTCATCATCATCCTCCGGCTCTGAGCCCGACACAGAGCCCGATGCGCACTGGGACTCTGGTGAGACCGCGCATTTAACAGCCCGCCACACCGGGTTGCTCGAGAAACAGACCCTCGAACCGTGGGACTCCGAACACCCGCGCCCACTGCGTGACACGCAGACGGCGAAGCCATGGCTGCCTACAGCCTGTCCCCAAGATAAAATATCGTCAGACACTCCCTGGATTACTCCATCTTGCACCCCTGAATGTTTAACGGAACCAGGGGCTAAATTACCCAAAGTATGCTCAGATCACGCCATAGCTGACTCTCGCACTAGGTCCAGACCGAGGCTATCTCTCGGAGATGTTAGGGCATCATGGAGGGGACTCACAAAGTTCTCCTCCGAGAACAGGAAAAAAAAGCACAGGGATGACTCATAGTGTGATGATTTTGTGACGTTTAGTTATGATGTTTGTAAATTAGTATTAATCAATAATATTTTTTAAGTACAGTAGTGAGCAAAATGTAATGCATTATTTGTGTATGATTGGAGTCTAGTATCTAAAGAAAAAAATCCAATGGTGGCACCTGTACACATCAGTCATGTTTATCAACTTATAAATCAAACAGATACTTATATTACTAAAACATACTTTTTCTATTTAATATGATAACTAAATGTCACATTTTATTAACACAATTGTTAAGAATTGTTATGAACTTATTATGTATGGAGTAGTTTATGTGGTAAACGCAGTCTGCACTCAAAAAGGGGTGATATTTACGTACGTATGTTACGTATTTAAGTACTATCAGTTTGTCAAGTACGTAAAGTCACTGGTGTACAAAATCTATTTTGTTCACCAGCTATCGCCGCTCGAATAAAAAGTATATCGCGAACTGCGCGCGTCACTTGTCAGTGTCAGTTTAGATTTTCGTTCGTTTTGGTAGATGGCGTTTGTGTAACGAAAAGTATAACATTACACGGCTGGATAAATTATAAGCCGTTAAACTGATGAATTTAAAAAAAACTGTTATTGTACACAGTGAATGTTAATTTATATATAAACAGTTTTCTTATTGTTTCCAATACCTTCAGTTACAGAATTCTAAGATTCAGCTAAACACGCAGTTTTATTTTAATTTAAAATAAATTATTAATATTGCCGTAGTAAAAAAATTGTTTTAGAATTTTTTTTAGGTCATTTAACATTCATAAAATTCATTGGTACATATGCATGTTTAGTGTTTTAAAAATAATTTACAATCAATAATTATTTTACCTTTGTTCGGCAAAGCGACGCGACGAGCAGGACGTTCACCTGATGATAAGTGATACGCCCGTTCATAACAATGTGTTGGTTAGGATGGTATACATTGCATCGCACTGCTCGTCGCTTTGAAACAAACGTGACACTGATATGTGACTAATTAGTGCTATAAGAGTTTATTAATTGTTGTAAGATGATAATTAGGTGATCGTTAGGTTCGCAGGGCGCGGCGGGAGAAGCGGGCGAGAGTTCGATGACGCAGATCGTTTTTAATGACCAATTGCGAGTTACATTTATTTCTTCCTGCCGCCTATATGTTGTTTACAATTAAAATCAAGACTGCATTAATGGCGTTTCGTATGAATACATAAGTATATATATCAAGTAATTAATCCTTTATGTGTAATGCAAGGGGAAGTAACATTTTTTATGAAGGTAAAAAGAGACAATCTTAAATCAAAACATTCCTGCAAGAAAATATTGCCCATACATATTTTAAACGGCCTTATTAATGTTCCCACTGTGATTCAGGCTCTTCTATTATTAGGAGAATCATTTATTCACCTGGCTTGCGGATTGGTGGAGATTGCATGTCCACCAAAGCAAGTTTTCTAGGAACGTATCGGTTTCCTCGATAATTTTTCACTCGAAACAAGCATAGCGGGGACCGATCCCGCGCCTTTTCGAGACATTTCATATATGCCGCGCCTTTTCATAAATCGCGTACGACCGTCTTAGAAACCATACTAATCACCCCTTCCACTGTATTCAAATTACAAAAGTTTTTTTGATTATTGCGTGCTACGGCTTAAGTTTTATACCGGAATATGACTTGTGTATCTTTTAACCATATAAAGATAATGGCTGCGGGTTTTATCCGATTATATTAGTCATAATATTCATTTTGAACTGTATTTTTCAAAAAAAATTATACCTGATGAGGAAACGGTAAAAAAATCCTTGTGCTTAAGTTTTAGTTTGAGATTAAAAAATGTATATTTATATCAATTGATTTCCACATGTAGCAAAATGTTTCCCCCAATGAGTGACCATGTCACTATTATTGGAAAGCAAAAATAGCTGTTTCCTTCCCTTCAATAAAAGATATCCAACGCTGAACATATAACGTAATGAAAATAGAGTGATTAAAGCAATTAATTTGCATCATACTTCTACAATTATTCAGAATGTGTTATAGTGTCGTATAATTACCACTGAAAAAAAGCACATATATGATAAAGTTTTTATGTAAAGACAAAAGAGGACTTACATGTATGAGGGTTGTTGTAAACGTACTATATTATCGATACTAGCGAGGGCTGTAGTTAACTTTGTGGGTGGTGGTGGCAGGGCCGGTGTGCGAGCGCGTGGGCCGCTACCGCCAGCTGTCGCCCGACGAGGCGCCGCACACGTAAATATATACACGCGCACGAAACTACACACACGCACGCAAACTCACCATACACAGTACATACATCACTCATCAGTCACGTCTTGTGTCTCCAAATGAAAAGTACAATGCGACGTTGTTCATGTCACCCTAATTAGCGCCGCATTGTTATAGGCAGGTGTATCACTTAAAATCACGTGATCGTCCCGCCCGTCTGTCTCATCGCTTAGAAAACGTTCATATCCGCACACATATACCGTATACGCTAGTAAATAGAAACTCATAACAAACACTCGCTGGTTAGTGTTATTTGTTATATCTTTATTGCACATAAATAGGCCTGGGGGTGTATATCCCATACAAATATTTGTTACAGTTCGTATGCCTTGCGGTGGACGGCCATAATCACCAAAATTGGGGTGGTACTTAAAAGCCTCGCATGCCCAATTGGTCCGCCAGTGACACAGCAATAATATTTTTCTGGGATAATCTAGTAACTTTGTTTTTAAATTTATATTTACGTCGCCGTTTTTTTCTGTAATGGCCTAAGATAAAAATTAAGATAGTCAAATGGTCACACAAATCAAAACACACCAGCACTGAGCCTACACATTCTACACAACTTATTTTGTATGTTCATCGCTTGGCCCCCACATCACCATTGTTCATATTCTAGCTGTACTGTAACCTACTTGCATCACCCTGTTATTCATTATGTTACCACATCCACCCTCATACTAATATTTGTGAATTGTGCTTCTCTTACGTTTGTGTGTATATGTTTTTGCTTAAAAACAAAACATGCCCTATCGAATGTGTGTACCGTTTTGTTTTGTGCATGCTTTTTGTCTTTATTACCTACTGTTACCTATTCTTGTTTTATGACTGTTACTTCATCATCATCAGCCGACAGACGAATGCTGGTTATAGATTTACCCCGAAGACCGCGCAGACCGTTCGTGCGGTATATGGTGGTCTATCTGAAATATAAAAATTTAATAGTTTATCTCAACGGGTCCAGTTGTGGAAGTCCATCGGTTGTGATGATGATGATAACTGTTTTATTTTCTGTGCATTCTATAGCGAGAGAGTCACCACATTTGTAAAAATATTAATCATGTGACGGCTCTAATTGTTTTTGTGGAGTGTGTTATGTGTAAATGTTGGTTACTTGTTTCTACTTTTCGATATCTTAACGGGTTGTATCAAATATAGCTTTTAAAATATATACATTACATCGTTTATAATGACATTGGCAGTGGCGAAAGATATGCTCCATATATCTCTAGTATTTGGCGATCTGTAATAACACATTAGTTTTATTATTCCGTCGTAATTTAAAACACTAAATTTTTCATCAACAAAAAGTTGTCGTTTGACCTCAATTTCGCATAGTGTTAAATGACAATGATGCCGGTAGATGGCGAAGTGTGGACCACAGGAACGCTGTTATATATAAAGACAGTAAATCCACAACATGTATCTTCGTAATCGAACCCGGAACCGCCGTGTTACAACTGAACTGTTTAGCCACTGACCCACGAAGGCAGTTAAAGTCTTGATAAATTAACATAAATACGATAATAAAATTTAGTGACATGTTATCTGTCAAATGTATAATTAACATCAGTTTGAGGGCATGGTCTAAATTTGATACAACTCGAGATCCATTGTAGTCATCACGAATATACCCAGCTAACCCGGTTCACCCCGTGTACACCATCCGCTTTGCACCACCACCACTACTACGCATCGCACATGCCACATGCAGATGTTTTTAAACGCCTTTTTTATTTATTTTTTATTAATTCTTTTGCTTTTCGTTGTTCTAACTATTAAAGTATAGCGGTAATGTTCCCGCTGAAAGAAATCCATTGAAATTTATTCAGCTTAGACTAGCGGCTACTTTGTGTATATTTTATGACAGTATAGTCTAAAATAACACGATCTGAGTAACCAAAAGTTGTGAAAAGGTAACAATTTAAAGGTTACTTCAAAAACCTGTAACTAATTAACTTTATAATAATAATAATTTCACAAGGAACATTACTTTTGTTGTTAGTAATGAATTTTTTTGCTTTTAATAATTATATAGGCGTTTAAAAATTATGTTACTGATTACAAAGTCACTGAAGTCTGTTTGAGTTGTGAATATAAAGTTTAAAACAGTGTTTTTAAAAGTAATCGAGATAATTTAAAAAAAATATATTAATGAATTGGTTGTGTGACACTCAAACATACTTGTCTGTTTGTGGCGCATCATTCTTCCACGGCGCTTAAATGGGTTTCTTACATTTTCAGGTGAATCCACGTACTTGTGATGGTGGCACGTGGAATCCTTGGGCTCACCACTTCTATATAAAAAAAAAACAGCTTTACTCCCCTCCACTATACGGCAAAGGCTTGAACTCTAACACGGTGCCGTAAAGACTACTTTCCCTCGAAGCCTTTACCGTAGTGACTTTACAGACTCGTAGTGTTCTATGTGTGTCTAAAATGTGTAGATATACGGATATAAAAATAATAACGCGGGTTGTGCCATTGCCCTGTTGGGATGTTGGACGGGAACGTCACCGATTCATCTTTTTTTTTAATGAAAAAAGAAATGTGATAATATGGAGTGCTGTATGAACGATTTAATGAGAGTTGTGTAAAAATTCTACCAGTGTCCTCGCTTCCAATACACTTTATTCTAAATCATCGAAACTAACATTTATTGGTCTTGAAATTAGTCGTAGTATTCTTTTAATGATTCTACGTATTCGGATTATTTGATCAGAATACCTTAATACCTTATCAGGTATGAAAACTAGTATTACTATCACATTGAACATGAGCCAGAGTAAATTTACGATAATTAAGTTAATTAACTTGGTGGCATAAAAATCTGTAGTCGGTTAGACGTTAGGACATTACTGTTCTAATTTTTTTGATAAATGTTTGATGCGAACTTTCAACTTTTACTGTGTAGGTTTGTGTGTTACTGCTGGAAGGTCTCTGCTGCCGGAGGCCGTATGACACCACCGCAGCGCCTATTTTTACTGTTAAAAAGTATTGCACACTACTGTGTTCTAGTTTGAAGGGCGCTGTAGCTAATAAAATTTTCGTGGTAACGAGAATTAACATCTCGTTATTCTCGTAACGACAATATGGTGTAGTTTTTATCATCCTAATTAACTCTATTACCAGGCGTATTAATTACCATCTAGTGAACATCTAGAATTACAGATTTGTTTCGATGAGGTATATTTTGTATACTATTGACCTTAAAAAAAAAGTACAAGTGTATTGGGAGAGGGGCGCGCGGCGGAGCGCGGCCTGTCCTCTGTTGTAGTGTGGTCACAACTTAAGCTCTTACCTAATTATAATTTAGATCTTATGACTGATAAGTACATGGAATTGTTTCTATTGCGATGTAATATTTTTATTCTGCCCTTAGCACTCGGAGCGTTCGCCACCGCGATTAGGTGCTGTATAAAGCAAACCAATTCTTTTAGTCAGTTTTAACTATATTTCATAACATATAAATTGTAACCTTTTCATTAAAATATGAAATTTTTGGATTTATGTTGGTGAAATTGTGAAAAGTTATTCTGCAAATAATTTCTATAACTTTCCAAACAATGGCTCAAGTTATGTTCAATAGATTTGTTTAGTGGTATAGTTTCTAAGACGGCGACCTCCGCGGTAGCGTACGCTCCCTGTTGTTAATTACTTTATATTTCTCATAATTTTTTATTTATAGCGGTTGTAATTTTAGAACTTATTTTTGTATCGATCACGAAACAAGTATTAAATATACTTTGGTATTTTACTCTCTGGTTCCATCATCATTTCTTTCTCGGTTTAATTATATGTTCAAAAATGAGTTTGAAAATGTCCCGCTTTTATTTTATTAAACAATATGTTGTTAACTTACGGCCAGTTACAAGAGATCGTACTTTTTCTCACTCAACTTTTGTTGTTTAATGGAGTTTATTTGCTGTTTGTCTTAAATGGATACGGAATCGATTTTTGATGGAGAAACATGCATGCACTCTAGCTCGTGGTGTACATATTTGACGTCTTGACTATGGATTAATTTATTTTTTGAACATTATCATCTTTATCGGTTTGTTAATATCAATCATCAACAAAGAAAAAATTTCGTGGACGAGATCGGAACGGAGCCCTCTCTAATAGCAAAAATAAAAGATAAAAAAGTTGCACGTTTAAATACACATATAATATACAACATCTACCCGACATTGCTTGATTTAGGTCGATACGAACATCAAGTTATAAATCAGTTACAATTCCTTCATTGTCATGATCTATCTATTCGTATTTATTTAGCCAAGATTCGGTTTTAGCTTTTTAAAATTTCTATTTGGACGTAAACTCTTCGAGGGCGTTTAATTATTATGACAGAACGTTTCTGTAAACTTTTCTTTCTGGATATTAGTCAAGGCGTCACATACGTACGAACAGCATCCACATTGTTCCGTTCTGTAATATCAAACGTGTAACTAATCGAGAGTCCAAAGCTACTATGGAGGTACGGAGTTCGATTCGCATTGTATTGTTTTCAATGGTAACACCATTAACAAAATGGCGAGTAATATTTATTTCACAGTTAATTTTCATTTTTAAATTTGGTTTTGATCGTACGCGTTTACACAGTCATGTTATATGGAGCGGTTATACTTTCAAGGTGCTATCACAATTTCCATCTCGAGTCCTTTATTCGACGAAAGGCAACCATATCATACTGCATCGCCATTTACCGCATACATCGCAATGTACGTTTGCGAATCTGGAATTATAACGTTTGCTAACTGTTTACCCAGTCACGAAGGTCACCGGTTCGATTCTTGACATATTGCTGATTTTGGTTGATGGTAGGGTTCTTTGGAACTCGCCTAGCATAGCTACACCCACCACTCATGTATAATAAACCTGCCGCCATAACAACATCGATGAGTTCCGGCTGTCTACTTATGATAGACGGAGTGTTCTGAGTGAGCGCGGCTCGTCACCCACTGCTTGATTGTCACTTAACATCGTGTGGAATGTACAAATTTTAGAGTTTTGTAGATTAAAAACAAATAGCAATTGTCTTCTCTTACCTAAACATTTGATTCTAGGTTTCCTTTCGCACTTGTCGTGTATGCGGTGAGGTCGCAAATAAATATAGTACAAATAAATCATACGCGATACAATTGAAAGGATTGATTTTCACCGTCGCGGAGATCGTCTATTTATTTTCACGGTTTCGTGTGTGTGTGTGCGTGTGTGTTTTTTTATTTGTTTCCGCTGTCCGTTGTGGAACGGAATGAGAGTGGTCGTTAATTTTATAGAAATGTATGCCGGCGGGCCAGGCAGACGTTACCCCACCTCGGGCCTATTGCATCGAATATGTGTAGTTAAGTCTTTTGTTTTAATTAATAAATGATACCCCTTATTCATCCCTCTGCAGAGACTCTGGGCCTTCCCCCCACAAGGAGGGCCAAGGTTATGTATTTTCGCTGGCTAACTGCGAGCAGGTTTTTTTTATAACGAAATGTTAAATACTCTACGAGAGAAATACGCCTCTATTTAACAAACACTTTAGTGTTTTTTTTTTGCCTATATAAAGATTATACGAAGATATTCTATTACATTTCCAAGTCCATTGAGTCTTAAAATTTTTTAACAAAGTGTATTCCTTTCGATTTGAGCTAAATTCATGAGAGCCATTTTATAACTTAGTACATATGGATCTTTATTTGGGCTATGCACAGACCTGATATGGATATTTCATATATCGATGAAACTTTACATTTTATGATTCTTTGAATCTTGTTCATATCATCACTAATGAACGTGAACATATTTAGTGTCGACTGTCTTTCGCGACGTTTGCGTTGTCTTTTACTTTTTATTCGCCTTTCTATCCGGTAGTAACAATCGTTATAACTTTTATACAATTTTGTCTCATTAAGATTATAATTCTCGCATATGAGATTTTAAGCTATTTAGCACAAATTCCACTGATCAGAGCTTTCAGAATTCTCGAGTACGTCGATCGAGTAAATTTACTGTATTTTATCCGACTTTAAATAATTTGAAATCATTATAATCTGTAATAATACACAAGAATAAAAATACTTTCGTCCTAGTCGCCGGTTTTAACTTGATAAATAAATCCATTAACCTTAATCTTTTTTAGTCAGAAAAATTACGATGAAAACAACTATTAGAATTTTTCAGAGCAAATAGTTGCAAAATATGTCTGTGCATTAAATACTTTTATAATTTGTCAAAGATAACACGTGGATGTGCTCAATTTCAGAATACACCTGTTTATTTGCAGCCAATGTACGCTATCATCATCATCATTATCATCGCCATAATCATCGCAATTTTTAATATCACCACCTTCACATTCACCGTCATCATCAACCTCATCATCATCAGCATGTTCAGATGGTTAAGCGTCGGCTGCAAAATTAACAGTTTGTAAACTGCCATAATTGTTCAAACACACACAGTTTTAACAGTTCATTGATATGTAAAGCTCTTTTCGTAAAAATAGTCACAGAATAAGAATATTTAATCTGTTGCATCTTGTTTTAAGTTAGGAAAGGCGGCGTCATGACATTTTAGTACAGACCAAATGGTTTCTTGGTGTATTCTGAACCTCACTTCTCGATACGCCGAGGACTACCACCGAGAATGTTGTAATAAATAAAAATCTCTACACAATTGTGACTTATCCAAAATCAATAACAAAAATATCAAGTGTTCTGTACTAATATGTCATTCTGAAATGAACTTTACTGTCTATGGTGTATACAGTTCTTGATATGTTAACATCTAAAGCCCAAGTTCGAAGTTAACTTTAATCAATGCATAGTAGTATAATGCAGTTAGTTTTTTATAATGTTTTGATTATAAAGTACAAATTTTTTAAGATTTCGCATTATAACGTTCATGTGAAAATAATTCTGCACGATGATGTTAATTGTTTTTTGGATTATTATAAAACTTGAAAGTATAAGTTATGCTGTAAAGTAAATACTTGTCCAAACCTTCTAATTTAATTTGGCTCTGCTGTATCTAAAATTATATTTTGCTTGATTTGCAGACGTTTAATTGAATTAACGATTTTTGCAAGAAAATTTCTCTATAAGCAAAATGTTGGTCAACGAAAACACGACAATTATTTTGCAGCCGGTATACGACAAAGTTAAAATGGATAGGAAACGTGGCAAAGTTTTAAGTAATGTAGTTTTAACCGACTTGAACTTGGCAGTTGTATTATCGCTTGTAAACAAAACTTGTATTATAAATTCGTCAAAATTGCACGACGCCGGCCAGATGATAGTAAAACGTCACCTCCTTTGAAAGGAAGTTGCAGGTTAAAGTGTATCGAGAACTTACCGCGGTTAAGTGTGAGCAGAGCGTCCCGCGCACAGTTACGTCCAATATATACTCTAAAAATTAGCGAACGCGCAACGTACAGAAGTATTCCCACTCCTCCGGGCCGCACGGTTACTCCATGGTCTTAACTATTCGACATATTCAATGGGCTTAAGATTTTATTACGGAAAGGTTATGTAAGTTAGGTTTAGGCTAGGATAGGAGCGTCATAGAGTCGTCGGAATGTCGTTGCAAAATTTGCAATATAAATTAAAGATTAAAAAATTACAAAAAAATTGTTTAACAAGGGTGTGTAACCTCCGGTGGCAGAGGGCGCTGTGGTGATCAGCCGCTAAGTTTCCGCCGGTTTGCGTACTGTGCTACAAAACGGCGTCAAGTTCAATCCTGTTCCGTATTGTTGTGGACCTGCGCCCCGCCGCGCCCTCTGTCGCCGCGAGCGTCCCCCGGGTTCGTTTAGGCTTTGTATAGTAAGTTTTTTGGGTTAAGGCTGTCCAGTCACACGAATGCTTCCATCTTTATGAAACTTTGTTTCACTTTTATTAATCAAGTGTCAACAATTTCGTTAAATGTTTCTCATAAATTAGCTTGTAATTTAATTTTATATTGTAACGCTTTCTTTCAAAATTTAAAATCGACCATTGATTGATAATTTTTTTTAGGTTATTATTTTTCTCGGTTAACGCGTTTCTGTGCTTTGAGAGGTTTGAATCGGACGTCGTTTGGTCTCCGGCGGGCGCGGTGTGACGTCATCGAGTACAAATTGCCGCACGTCCCACGGCTCCGCAAGTGATCGGCGCAAAGTACACTGTTAGTTGTCTAACAAAGTTTTCATCGGGATATATTTTTTTTTGTAAACGTCGCGTTTAGTATTAGATGTCTCCATTCCAGACGAACGGTCCCAAGGTGTGTCCGTTTCGCGCGGAACACTTCGCCGACGGTTTTCCGGTCGTACGCATCCCGACTCCGCTGTCTCCCACTCCCACCCCACACCCCCTTTCATCAAAGGTTTAGCTTTAAAGATTGTTGTTTGCCTTATAAAAAATGTGATCTTATGACGATTATACTTAAAGGACGTCGCGGGGGGGCCGCGGGCGCAGGCGGCGGCGCGCTGCGGTTGTGAGCGCGAGCGCTGCGCCCGCGCCGCCCCGCGACAGAATATGCCTTGTATAATTATAACAAATGGAAATAATTGTAATATAAGAATTGACAATGTGCGATGTTACGATAGGCTCAGTGGATACTAGTGTCAATTGGATACAGTTTAGTGCGGCGGGAAGGGCTCTATTGGTCGAATGGCGAATTAATTGCGGAGAGAGAAAGAGAGAGATAAAGAAAGGATTTTTGTCATAATGACCCGAAGTTATGTTTTTTATGCACTTAGTTGCGATCCCTTCGTCGATGTGGTTACTGTAACGTATATGTCCTAATGTCTGCCGACGGAGCATTTAATTACGAGTAATACGAGGCAATTTAACCTCGGTAACTAATTGAAAATGTAACGGTGCCCTAGTATTTTAACCTGTCCGGTGAACGCCAATAAAGCCCTGCTCCACGTAATTATTGTAATATTTTTTTTTTTTATGAATCGTAAGAGAAATTCTTAGTTCCACAATTTATTGAAATGTGTAAATTTTTTCTTATCTTAGTAAGTAAAAGATCTCATATGTCATATTTTTTTTTTGTTTTGTCTTTTTTATATTTTGAGGAACTCCGGAATAGATGCGTTGAGTTAAAGACAACCTATGTAAAATAAAATATATTGATGTATATAAAGCAGACTTTTATTTTATATCCCAAACATTCTTTTTTCGACATTTCCAACTGCAACACAGTAATGTTTGCATACTACTGTTTGATAGCAGAAATGGTCACTGCGGTGGTAACCTAGACGGCAGGGACCTACCAGCAGTCAAAATAAAATATTGTCATTTATAATAATAAATTTATTATTTCAGTCAGTGAATGATGATGATACAAGATCAAAGGTATAATGTTCGCATCTATCAAATAAGGTCGCAGTGCAGGTATTACACCTTCACGGCTGTTTTGGCTTTGTTCTTCGGCTGCAGCAAGTCCGCTCGTGACGTTGCGTCCGGTTCGGTCCTGTCTCCGCGCTGACCGAAGCACCGGTCCGCGGCGACGCAGCGGCCGTCCCCTCGCCGCCGCAGCCCGAGCCGGCAGTGGCAGCCGAGCGCGCAGCGGCGCGGGCGCACCGCGCACGTGCGGTTGTCGCAGCGCGGCTCGCACCCGTACCGGCACACGTACTCCTCGCTCGGCTCCGGGCAGCTCTCTGAAATGGTTTTTCAGCACCACATTGCACATATAGCCTGGAAGACTGAAGAAAGAAAAGACTTTTACTGGTGGTAGGTCTCTGTTGCCGGAGACCGTCTGGTACCACCGCAGCTCCTATTGCAACCGCCAAATACTAGTGTGCAAATATTACTGTGATGAATTGCTGTAGCTAGTGTAATTACTGGGGTAACGAGACTTAACACCTTATGTCTGCGACGAGCGCAATGTGGTGCAGTGTATACCATCTTAACTAGCACCACGTTGTCATGGGCAAGCGTATTACTTATCACCAGGTGAACGTCTTGCTCGTCTCGTCGCAAAGTAGTATAAAAAAAAGGACGCAGGATTTCAACTTTTATTACCTAACTCTATTTACAGTAACGCTCCGCTCCAGTTGCGAAAAAATTCTGGGTTATATGTGCAGGGCACTTATGTATTTTAACGTGACAACGTCTATTAATTATATCACAAAAAAATTTGATAATAAATTTATTATTCTTGTTTGACATGTTTATCGGGTTACAAATCAAGTTATACTAACTCTCAATTATATTTGTTAGGGATTTTATTTCTAATTATTATTGAGCAATAGAATACATCTTTTACTTTCAACCAATTCGGGCAAACGCATACCGACTTAGCGGTCGGCGTAAGCCACGCCCACTTATGTGCGGGACATTCTCAGCACGCGCGTCCTATCTTATACCAATTTAATAGACGTTGTCACGTCAAAAAACATTAACCATAACCGTGCCCACAACGAAACCAATACCCGTCATATGTAAGCCGGCACTATGACTGCAGTTTAGATTTAAGTATTAAAATTACTCAGTCTCCTTACTATAGTTTTTTTTACTACTCTGCGACGAGACGAGGAAGTCGTTCGCCTGATGGTAAGTGATACGCTTGCCCATGACAACGTGTGCTACTTAAGATGGTACACACTGCACCACATTGCTCTCGTCGCTGAGACATAGGTGTTAAGTCTCGTTCCCCCCAGTAATTACACTAGCTACAGCGCCCTTCAAACCGGAACACAGTAATGTTTGCACACTACTATTTGGCGGTTGCAATAGGAGCTGCGGTGGTACCCACCCAGACGGTCTCCGGCAACAGAGACCTACCGAAGAATGACAAAGAGAATCGGAATGAAAGGGAAAAATGAGAGGTGTACGAAGATCCTTGGCCCACACCTACCAAGAAGAACGAGATTTATAACTAAAAAAAAAAAAAAAACAGGACCTACCACCTGGAAAATAATATAAATAGTAATATAGCTCAAAGTTTCACGTTCCCAATAAAGCGATTATAACAGTGAGGAAAAAAATTGATGTTACGCGGTATGCAGTCGGCTTCGCGGACGCACTGGCCGCTGTGGTGCCGCAGCAGCGGCGGGCGGCACAGGCAGCCGCGCGTGCACACGCCGGGCGGGCAGCGCGGCGCCGGCTCCGAGCAGCTCGGCTCGCACCAGCCGCACGAGAGGAACTCCTCGTCCGACCCGCAGTCCTCCACCGACGGCTCTTGCACCCCGATCACTGTCACCTCTGATGACAAACACAAACATCAACCAACTGCTGTAGACAGTGGTGTACCTAAAAGTTTTGCCGCCCGGGGCGATCTCCAGTTTGTCGCCCTTTCTATTATAAGTCAATCAAATAGTGGTTTTTATAAATTAACACACATAAATAAATTATTGAGTTATTTAATCAATATTAATTAATACACAGAGTAATTTTTTTTAGACATATTTGTATGCACTCGTAAACATATTTATATAATATCTACTCTTCTAGCTTTCATATTAGAAAAATCGTGTATAATGCTCTCAAAATTTATATTATTTGTAATTTCTTGTTAAAACCATTTTCCGTATTAAAACCTGCTTGACAAAGATTATCAAACAGTTTGCAGCAGAAACAATAAAATCTTTTCTTCGATGGTGAACATACCATCCACGATCTTAAGAGTTTTTCGCCATTAGGCAAAATTTGAAAATTTTATTCGAAATCATATAGTTAATCATAATTTATATAAGTGAAATAGTAAACTTATAATAATCATAATAAACATTTATTATTCAAGAATGAAAATAAATATGAAATGAATAAGTTGCTTTTTACAACTATAAGTAAATATAAAAAATGCCGCCCTAAGGTAAGTACCGCCCGGTGCGGACCGCACCCCGTAGGTCCGCCACTGGCTGTAGATACTGGTTATAAAACTGTCACGTGAAACCCTTCATTAGAGCTGCGATATAGACATCACAAAAACGAGACATAAATAATTTTTTACCCTAATATATTTATAAGTAAAGTAATTTAACGGCTAATTCCTTAAATAAAAAACGTTTATCCATACAAATAAATAAAATTGTAGTGTCAGTTTGTAACATTAAAATAATCGCTTTTTACAAAGTGCATATGGATGTATACGCAAACTTTCAAATAAAAATGTACATATACCAAAACAATTTTTTTAGATTTTTGTCTATCTGTCCTTCTCCCACTCCACCTTATTCTTTATTTTTCTACTCCTACCTTCTTAATTCAAATTGTTTACTCATCGTTTTCTAGCAGTATAACCTATTTACTTTGAAAATAATAAATTTAAAATTTTTGTCTGTTATTCTCCCACTCCACCTTATTCTTTATTTTTCTACTCCTACCTTAATTCAAATTGTTTACTCACCGTTTTCTAGCAGTATAACTTATTTACTTTGAAAATAATAAATTACTAGATAGTCATTTTTAATTTAGCTTTTATATATAATAATTACTCTGATCCGCTATGGGTGTTCATGGCTATTCAAGGCTCTTTGTAAAGGCTTTTTAAGGGCAGTGCTGTACGAAACTTACCCTTGGGGCAATCTTGAGGTTTCACACACTGGCCGTTGGGGTGTTTGAGGTAGCCCTCCTCGCAGAAGCAGCCCGCGCGGCAGGCGCCCCCGCACGCCGGGCTGCGGTTGTTACAGGAGCTCTCGCACGGACGACACCTCTGGAACACCTTGCGGGGGCCGCACGTTTTGTTCACTGCAGCTGTATAAAATAAATCTTTTTTATTATAAATATTTTTTTTTTAATATCTATAAAAAAATATAATTGCTGTAATACGCTCCCGGACACATCTATCGGCCCACCTAGTGTTTTAAAGTTTTAACGGTGTCTAGCTAAAAATAAATGTTAGGTGGAGCAATAAGTTTTAATGCAGTTTTGAAGCTGATTTTTTGGTCAACTTTATTTTTTAATATTGAATTCACGAATATGAAAAAAAAACTAAAATTCGAGTCTGTTCATTGTTTTCAACGACCCAGGAATGGAGAAAACTTTTTTATTTCGCACAAGTTGGATTTGTTTTTTTGATGTGTCCGATTATTGGTTCCATAAAAAGGCAAATCTAAACTTACAGCTAGTTTTGATCAAAAAATATGGATACTCGGCCTGAAGTTGTCGCCCAAGTTGTAAAACTTCTGCCGGCGAAATCAATTCGGAATTACAAAAAAAAAAAACCTTCATAAAGGTTGACCAAAAAATCTGCTTGAAAACTGCATTAAAACTTATTGCTCCACCTAACATTTATTTTTAGCTAGGCACCGTTAAAACTTTAAACACTGGGTGGTGGGCCGATAGATGTGTCCGGGAGTATATATATACAATAAAAATATTTGTCCCTATTCATTATTGAATACTTCAAACGGACCAAATTAAAAATGCGATTAGAAATCTGTACTGTATTGTCAACACATATATGATGAATTTACTCGCATATTAAGTACATACTAGTAAATTGTATAAACACACATATTGCGAATAGCGTCCTTTCAATATCAACTGTCAAGATACGTCGGCTTCTTAATCTTTTTCTTTTTTTTAAATGTATTATACAATTATAATACATAATCTGTGCAAATAAGTTATGGTCAGTTTACAACATTTTTTTTTGTAAATGTTTTTACGGCTCTGGATACGAATCCTTTTGAGCCCTCAGTTTACAATACCAAATTAAATGTTGCTACTTAAATCATGTGGATAAACCAACGAAACTTATTTGAAAAAAATCAATCTTTTTTTACATCTGTATTCGTTCCGGTTAATCTCAGAAACGGTTGAACCAATTCTGCTGAGATTTTCACTGGCATATAGCTGATGATATAAGATAGACAACTGCTCAGCGCATAATTTGTTATACGACAATAAATTGAACCTGCAAATGTTATATTCATAAGAAATTATGAACAAATTTTAATTAAATCTTTGTCGGATGCGAGATCATTTATTAATTATTTGATAAAATAATTATTTTACTTCCGTTCCCAGCGCATCCCTCCAAGGTGACACACCTTCCGTCTCTGTCCCTCATCAGGCCCTCCTTACAGAAGCACCCCCTCTCGCAGTGGTCGGAGCAGGACGGCTGCGGATTGTCGCAGCTCCTGTAGCAAGTCTCGCACAGCTTGAACTCCTCGTCCTCTTTGCACGACGGGTCTTGGAACAGACTCCTCTTCTTCAATTGTAAACCTGATAAGTGTAGCAAGGTGTTCATTACATCATAATTATGTAATATAGGGAAAATGTAAAATGTTCAAATCACAATTTTAAAATGTCTTCGAAGGAATTTAGAAAATGGATGAAAACGACTGAAACGATTTACAAACAAATAATAAACTAAACCAAAAATAATTAGACACCTTTAATTAGGATGTTGACATTTAAAAACACATAAAATATCAAATGAACAAATTTTTTTAAAAAAGTAATTACCCAAAAAAGACCCAAAATTTTTGACTTTTATAAGTAGCTTATGCTAAATGATTTTTTCCATCGCTTTATAAGTAAAGTATAACAATTGCACAAGCGCTCGGATTCACTTGAATGTTATTAATCAACACTTATGGACTTTACTACTACCGCAGTTGAAAAGGCATTCATCTTTAATTTAATTTATTTATTTAATTTTCTTTGTTTACCGACAAAAATTTCCCATCGATATAAAAAAACTTAGTTATTGAGTACAATTTTCAAATGTAAATTAATAGAACCTTTATCATTGTGAACACATATGTATATTGTTCTACATAACTCACCTGGTTTCCGATTCAAACGTCTTCGGGGGTAACTCCTTTCAGTCTTCGTGGATGGAGCTGGAAGGAGAAGTATTTTACTACACTTTAGAATAAAGGATAAAGAATACAAATAGGATCCGAAGAACTAACTAAAGTTAACGGTACTAAAGTGTGTATACTTAGTCTTTTTAGACTTTTATAGCAAATAGTATTTATCCTATCAAATAGATGTTTTAATATATAGACAGAGGGTAAAACGAGATTCGAAAAGACCTGCAATAACTTCTTTTATTCTCTATCACCTGATTGCATTAGCGTAAAAGAGACTGGAGCGCTTACTTAATTACTCAGCAAAGCTTCTAACTCTTTAACCGGAAGAGCTACATGGGTACTGTTTCAGGATAAAATGAAGTACAGGATAAGAAGACCAGTTATCCGAAATAAAAAGTTTATAGTTCTTCCGGTTAAGGAGATGGGTAAGGTCAAAGTTAGCACTTAGGAAGGAGGATAAGCAAAATAGAAAAATTTCACTGAGAATCGGACTCATGACCTTCGTGTCTATCATGAAAGTTAGTCGTTAGACCATTCCGGTGCATTCTAATCTTACCAGGTAATAGTGACCCGGATAATAAGACTGAATTTGAAGTTGTTTCGTCATGTGGCACTACTGTTATCTCTATCAACCTGTTCTACTCACACGGACACTCGGAGACCTCGACGCAGCGCTGCGTCTCGTCGTCCCTCACCCTGTCGCCCGCGCAGAAGCAGCCCGTCACGCAGCTCTCCCCACACGTGGGGTTGGGCCGCTCGCACGACCTCTGGCACGCCGGCCCGCAGCGCCGGAACACCTCGCCCGGCCCGCATCCTCCTTGTCAACATCCCCGCAAACTAAATTTCTGCTTAATAACATCTGTACCACAAATAAGCACCTCTCCGAAAATAAGATTCAAAACAAAATACACTCCCGGACACATCTATCGGCCCACCTAGTGTTTAAAAGTTTTAACGGTGTCTAGCTAAAAATAAATGTTAGGTGGAGTAATAAGTTTTAATGCAGTTTTGAAGCTGATTTTTTGGTCAACCTTTATGTATGTTTTTTTTTTAATTTTGAATTCAGGATTATGAAAAAAAAACGAAAATTCGAGTCTGTTCATTGTTTTCAACGACCCAGGAATGGAGAAAACTTTTTTATTTCGCTCAAGTTGGTTTTTTTTTTGAAGTGTCCGATTATTGGTTCCATAAAACAGCAAATCTGAACTTAGAGCGAGTTTTGACCAAAAAATATGGATACTCTGCCTGAAATTGTAAAACTTCTGCCGGCCAAATCAATTCGAAATTACAAAAAAAAATAAAAAAAAAACCTACATAAAGGTTGACCAATAAATCTGCTTCAAAACTGCATTAAAACTTATTGCTCCACCTAACATTTATTTTTAACAAGACACCGTCGAAACTTTAAAAACTGGGTGATGGGCCGATAGATGTGTCCGGGAGTATATATCAACAATTCTCTTTTTAAATTTTGCTATAAAAAGATCCATGTTTTCTTCTAGCCTTGCTAACTTCTTTTTCGGTTTAAATAACTACATTTCTAATAAAAACAATTTAGCCGCTTACATGATATTTAATCTGTAAAAGTTTAAGCTAAGCTAAGTAAATATATGAAAGAAGTATTAAAAGATTTCATTAGCACATCAAGATATTAGTTACATAATTTCTACATTTGTAAAACCAACATCGCCGAAGTAAACAATCGCTTACCGAGAATCAAACAAATATACAGACGGAACCAAACACCTCGCACGTCGCTTACCGTATTGTTCTGTTGCGGGAATTGTTAATGATGACGGAGAGGAAAGTTATGATAAAGCATCTACCATAAACAATCCGTAAAATTTAGTTTTAATATATTCCATAAACAACATCAACACTGAACTAATTTCCCCACAAGTAAATACAAGAAAACTATAAGAAAAGAAGAAACTAATTATATTAAGTTAGGGGTTAGAGTAGTAAAATGTTATTTCTTTGAAACTACTTTATTTCTCCCGTTTAACGAGCAAATATTTTTTAATATTATTATTATAATTGGTTACTAAATTCTATTGAAGTCAACATAACATTAAAGTAATGATTGTAGAGGTGCGGGACAATATAACACAAGCACTGTGCCTGCTTAAAGAAATGTCTCGGCAACTGTAAAGTATATGTATAGCTTTGAAGTTAATATTAGTTTTACCCATCAGATTGTAGCGGCATATTGTAAATAACTACGAACTCCTTTTACGTAAAGATTCTTTTGATTTTCAAATGGTTGTCATATTTGTAAAAATATTATTTATACTGCCAAATTAATCTATATAATAAAAATGAATTGCTGTTCGTTAGTCTCGCTAAAACTCGAGAACGGCTGGACCGATTTGGCTAAATGTGGTCTTGAATTATTCGTGGAAGTCCAGGGAAGGTTAGTAAGGTGAGAAAATATGGAAAAGTGCCTGGAATATGGTAAAAATAACAATTCTCTTTTTCATTGAGGTGACCAGATTTTTAGATAGGCAAAGCGGGACAACTCTGAAGAAATAATAATATCGTAATTTTTTTTAGTTTTAACATAAGTACAGTTTATAAATGTTTTTTTATATAAGTGAATTTGTTTGAGTAGATTGTAGTCATTTTGTAAAATATTGTAAAAATCTTCACAAGAATTTGATAAATTAGTTTGATTGACTTGAAATATTTGCAAAATTTTATTCGTATATTACTTTCTAAAATTTCTTTCGAGGTTAAGGTGGGTGATACACGTTTTGTCATCAATATAAAATATGAAGACTACGAGTATTTTAAGCTAAGTTTAAGAAAATTTATGCATTTATGAAATATTTAAATAAATTACTTACTTTATTTTTCTATGGTAAGAAACAGATTTGTAATATTTATTTGTTTAATTATCTTGCTAGCACGCAGTACGGATACAAAGTGTATCATTTGAGAGACAAATACAATGTAACTGGGTAGCAAAAGCAATATGTTACGCAAAACAATGATTTTCATAAATTTAAAATTTTACTTAATTCTAAAAGTCGGGACTTTTGAAAAACGTCGCGTGACGCGGGATTAATAGTAAAAAAACAGGACTGTCCGCTAAAAGCGAGATGTCTGGTCTCCTTACTTTAGATACATAAAACGTCAAAAATTTGAAGTTCGTCCCGTCATTTAGACACCAAATACAATTTAAAAGAATATTTTTGATTTTGACATTTGATATTGACAACCAACAATTTCTGATGCACCTATAGTATTTTACGAACTTTAGCGGGAATCTGGGCGTAAAGGTCGCGTTGTCTCGGTTGAATTTTTTTTAGTGCATAATGCAGTTG
Source organism: Byasa hedistus (assembly GCA_029286795.1). Taxonomy (NCBI): domain Eukaryota; kingdom Metazoa; phylum Arthropoda; class Insecta; order Lepidoptera; family Papilionidae; genus Byasa; species Byasa hedistus. Next base: position 8,264,163 of record JAGSMW010000024.1, read on the forward strand.
AATGTTCAATGTGAGTGTATCATGCAGTAAATTAGTGTGTTCGTGTGCAGCGATTGTAGAATTCAAGCAGGAACACGACTTTCCTAAGTTCAGATTGGTTCAAAATAGTAGTTAAGTCTTAACTTTACTTTGTTGATCTTTTGTGATAGTGACACTATTTACCGCTGAGTGCGCGAGAACTTTCCCTACTTTGATTATCTACAATTTATAATGCCAAAGATAAGATGTCCTGACTTAGGTCAATCAACATGTGCATTTAAATATAATATAAAAACCAAATTAATAACGGGCATTTTTGTGATTACGAAATATTTTTTTCTGGTTAAATTTTCATCACATTCTTTACTAAAGTTGAAACAGTCTCGAATTATCAATAAGCGTTTTTTTTTTTTATTGATTTTGAAGCGGAACGAAGTTTGCTGGGTCAGCTAGTATTGTATAAATTCCGATGTATTTTCTAAATAAATTTACTCTTGAATACGTCCAGGCAAGATAGTCAACCGTTTTATTTCCATAACTCATCCGCTAAAAGATTATTTTTAGTGTAAAAGACCTAGAAAAAAGTTTATAAAGTGTGAAAAATAACGGCAAAGGTTTCATAAAACGCGTTATTTATTTCGAGCACACGGAAGTTCAATTTGACATGACGGAAAACCTTCGAAAGGAGACGCCATCTGAAGAAGTACTGTGAAAACAAACTTAGTGAATTACTTAGAATTGTATTGATTTATAAATTTATTACAGACATACAGACAGATAATTTGATTTAAATACCATAAATCATTTTTAATTTTTTTTTAATTTAATGTTTAAACCTACAATTTATATTTGAGAACAGATTACATTTGAATACTTTGAAGTTTGTGATCATTCATTACATTTCGTCACCACACACAAAGTTTTAGTTAAGTTTCAATCAAATCGCCATTATTTTTATTTAACTGTTGATTGTGTTGCCTAATGAATATGTGTCTGTATCAAAATACAACGAAGTCGAATTTATAATAATTTCTTGTAAGCGCTCAAGACGATTTGAATTATTCACAAATAGTGCGTGCAATCTTGTGCTTTGGAATGTTGTATAGCTATTGTATGTTGATTGTGTATTACTTGTATGGTATGTAACTGCTTACCGACCACATCGGCGACCGCTATGAAGCAGACAAGCAGACAGGCGCGCGCCGCCATCGCCGAGCTCGACTGCTCCGTGGCCGCGGCACTCGACACTACTCAGGATATTTGGTTTGTAAACAAAGTATTTTCATTTTAATTCAGCGAAGCGACGCTCAATTATTATTATTTATGGTTTATGACAGTGAGCGCAAATAATGCGTACGGGAAGAGGACAGCTGAGTACCTTATACTTCGACTTATGAATGATTTGCCTACCGACCTAACTAAAAAAATTACTCCATCTAATTATAAGTTTAAATTGAAAATGTTCTTTATGAGTAACCAATAAGTGCCTATCGTTATGCCTCCGTTGTAGATTTTTTAGCTGTACTATAAACCTTTGTGGTTTCTTACAAGCTAAATGTAAAATTTGTTGTATATTTTTGTTTATTTAATAATAAATAAAAAAAAAATGATTATTCAAAAACTGATGATATATATTCAAACATAAATTCAATCAGTCATAGTTCTCATATTCCCAAACCCCAGTCACAGAGCTCACACCTCGCACACTGCCCAAACACGAATGTCGCGAAACTTACACTCATCTGTCTTTTATAGCGAAACGATGTTATGTCATACCCTCACGTTTTTGTTTTTTAAAAAAATCAATACATCTACTATTTTACTAACAAAAATGTTTGTAATCACAATTATTTTGCCTCAATATCTAACACTTATAATGTGTTAGGATGGTATACACTAAATTTACAGACCTGAGAGAGAAAGCGGAAGGAACCGACGGAAAAGTGAGAATGGATAACGTGATGGAAAGAATGACAAAAAATAAAGAAGGATGGGACAAATACGCGGAAATGCTCAAGGAAATAATAAGAGTAAGGGAAAAAGATGAAAGACAAAGACAAGAAGCTAGAAGATAAAAGACAAAAGCCTCTCTGAAGTAATGCACAAGCGGCTCCAGAGAGGATAGGAGACTAAACGGAAGGGGGTTTTAGTCCGTAGGCTACTGAGTCAACTTCTCAGTAGAGTCGGGCATACCATAAGGCCCGGGCCTATGGCTATCCAAGAGGACTTCCCCCTGCCGGCATAAAAAAAAAGGATGGTATACACTACACCACATTGTATTGATAAACCTTATAACCTCAGTAATTTCAATAGTTACAACGTAAATCCCTAAAACGATGTTTTTGGTGCCGACATCATGTTGTTAAAAATACATTATGAGCTTGTGTTTTTACATATGTAGGGTATTGTTTTTCTGGTGAGTTGCGGCACGATTAATAAAACAAGAATAAGTTTCTTTTAGGAAAAGAAACGACATTTAATGTAATTAATTAATCAAGTTAGGCCGCCAGTACATTTCTTGAGTCCGCCTTCATTGTCATGTCTATCTGTCAAAATGACATGTGATGCGCGGGGAGTTTTAAATAAAGAAAATTATAGTGTGGGCCAATTGTAACGGATCACTCCTTTCAACACTTTTAGATAATTAATGGAGTTAAAGGTAGCGATGTTTATAGATGAAAAATACGGAGAATGTTTTTATTGAATCCTTCACAGTCGTAGTACACTTGACAGTTATCTCACTTGACAGTTATATATTCGAAAAACTGACCGTCGACAATTTACCATAGACTATCTTATATTTTATTTACTACCTAACGACTATAGATATAAAATCATGTGTAGCGAACGGGCCTACGGCCGCGAGAGTGACGTACAGGTCGGTTTGCTATAAAATTATATTTTTCTTTATACATATATAAACCAATGTTTGTTACACAATCTGTAAACTTAAGAAGCAAATTGTTGTTCCACGGCTGAGATAAGTAAATAAACACGAATTTTTGATCAAGCTAGCCAAAGCGGAGGTCTGTGGTACAAGAATACAATCTCACCAAGAATCTTCACCATTCTTTTTTTTTTTTTTTTTTTTATTTAGGATAGACTAGTGCTTGACTACGATCCCACCTGATGGTAAGCGGCGATGTAATCTAGGTGGTAAAGCGCACTAGTCTAGAAGAAGCCTATTCACTCTTTTCTTGAAGACCCCCACATCATACCTGGACGGAAACACTGACGCCGGCAGACTGTTCCACTCCCTCGCTGTACGCATTATGAAGCACGAAGCGAAACGCTTTGCCAGGACTGCCAGGTGGTAGGTCTCTGTTGCCGGAGACCGTCTGGATGGCTACCACCACAGCTCCTATTTCAACCGCCAAATAGTAGTGTGCGAACATTACTGTGTTCCGGTTTGACGCGCTGTAGCTAGTGTAATTACTGGGGTAACGAGACTTAACACCTTATGTCAAGCGACGAGCGCAATGTGGTGCAGTGTGTACCATCTGAACTAGCGCCGCGTTGTCATGGGCAAGCGTATCACTTACCATCAGGTGAACGTCGTGCTCGTCTCGTCGCATAGTAGTATAAAAAAATCTCAGCTGAAATTAACTATTCGCTACTAACAATAGTATAAATACTAGTTTAATTTGCAACCCGTCCCCGCGCGCCGGTGCTGTTACCTCCTCGCAAACAATGGCTGTGTGTACCCGCGTAATTGTAATGTTAAATTACTGCTGTCTTGTGTGTTCCGGCCCCGTGTTACATTTGTAATCTCCTCCGACCTCTCCAGCTCCGGGATTAAGTCGTCCGGAGGGACCGAGCCTCCGGTCGAGCCCTGCCCTCTTTGTGTTTAATAAGCGAGCCGCTTTCTGTAATCGCGAGCCCCGGCGGACTTAAGGCGGGTTTAGGAGTGATTCCACCTTCCTTTGATTATATTACAGAGTTGATGTATTGGTCTGCACATTTTCTAAAAAAATATCTGGATTTTTTTAACATAAAAATTCTGTTTTCAAGGTAGAATGGTTAGGTTAGGTTAGACGATCATTTGTTATCAAAATGAATAGTAAGAAATCTACTCGGCGGGGAATCGAACCCCGATCTCATACGTGATAAGCGGGGACTTACCACTATACTACCGAGGATATTGTTCAACGAGTTGAAAATCTTATATTCTTGATGAATATATTTGAAATTGTAATATACTCCCGGACACATCTATCTGCCCACCACCCAGTGTTTAAAGTTTCGACGGTGTCTAGTTAAAAATAAATGTTAGGTGGAGCAATAAGTTTTAATGCAGTTTTGAAGCTGATTTATTGGTCAACCCATATGTAGGTTTTATTTTTTTTAATTTTTTTTGTCATTTCGAATTCATTTGGCCGGCAGAAGTTTTACAGCTTAGGCGACAATTTCAGGACATTAGAGTATCCATATTTTTTGGTCAAAACTGGCTCTAAGTTTAGATTTGCCTTTTTATGGAACCAATAATCGGAGACATCAAAAAAAAAATCCAACTTGTGCGAAATAAAAAAGTTTTCTCCATTCCTGGGTCTTTGAAAACAATGAACAGACTCGAATTTTCGTTTTTTTTTTCATAATCCTGAATTAAAAATTAAAAAAAAAAAACATACATAAAGGTTGACCAAAAAATCAGCTTTAAAACTGCATTAAAACTTATTGCTGCACCTAACATTTATTTTTAGCTAGGCACCGTTAAAACTTTTAAACACTAGGTGGGCCGATAGATGTGTCCGGGAGTGTATATTAATACAAAAAATAAGAATAATGAGTTGAATTCATTCCTTAATTAGGGGAGAAATTGGGAACGGTTAAAAGAAATTAATAGACAGGGTGTTTTATTGAAATGCACTATATTTTCATTTCAGTTGCAATGAAAACTACAAAGTTAAAATATAAATGTTAAATTTCAACGTAGAGTTTTATAAGAAAATACTTTCATTTATATACCGACAGGCATCCGCGGCCGCGCGCGCTCCGACACGTCCAACGGTGGGATGACCGCAACCGACACAGTTACCCACGTATTTTGTAATAAAAAATGTTATTAAAAACATGCCGGTAACCCATCCAATCAGCGATTGCGGTCACCGCACTGTCACTGACTAGACGAATATTTTGTTTTGCCGCGCACAACACTGTAGCGTTATAATTAAGTAAACATAAAACAAACGCGTAACCGCCTAAAGTTACAAGTAATTATATTTCCATGCGAAAAGTAATGTGGATATTTAAAAAAAAATCATAACGACAGAAAATCTAATAAATATAGTAAAATTAAAAAAAAACACTAATTTCCCGATTAAAAAAAAATTAAAAGACAAATGAATTTATGGACGGTTAAGTCACTAAGTTATAATTTCACCGCCAAATATAATTACTTATTAAAGCAATTTCATAATCGATATTTTCGAACACACAAACTTTAAGACGTATTTTATTTGACCACACAATCTTTCAGTTAAACTTAACTGAAAACAATGTGTAAGAAAAATGTGTTACCCGAGCACGCAAACTTGCGTTGCTTAGAATGTAACTTCAATGTAAATATGAATTCATTACATTTTCACTATTATTTATGGAAGTGATCTATTGCTTATGGTTTTTTTAGAGGCGTTCGTTTATTACTTAATTTTATACATTTTATACATTATAATATTTTTTTTATACACACAGGAAACTTATTTATTGTGAAACGATATGAAATATAACTAAATACTTAAATACGGTATATTATATGTTTTAACATCCGGCGCCGTTACAGGCGATAAATGTAATATGTAATTTAGATAGTGAAAATCACCTTTAATTAGAAGTATTTAAAATAACTATTTAACTGGTGGTAGGTGGATGGTTCATGTCTGTAAAGGACGAGCGCAACGTGGTGCATACCATCCTTACTACCATCATTTGAAGGAACAGCTCTTGGTAAAAATATACTCCCGGACACATCTATCGACCCACCACCCAGTGTTTAAAGTTTCGACGGTGTCTAGTTAAAAATAAATGTTAGGTGGATCAATAAGCTTTAATGCAGTTTTGAAGCAGATTTAATGGACAACCCCTATGCATGTTTTTTTTTATTTTTTTTTGTAATTTCGAATTGATTTGGCCGGCAGAAGTTTTACAACTTGGGCGACAACTTCAGGCAGAGTATCCATATTTTTTGGTCAAAACTGGCTCTAAGTTTAGATTTGCCTTTTTATGGAACCAATAATCGGACAAACCAAAAAAAAAAATCCAACTTGTGCGAAATAAAAAAGTTTTCTCCATTCCTGGGTCGTTGAAAACAATGAACAGACTCGAATTTTCGTTTTTTTTTCATAAACCTGAATTCAAAATTAAAAAAAAACCATACATAAGGGTTGACCAAAAAATTAGCTTCAAAACTGCATTAAAACTTATTGCTCCACCTAACATTTATCTTTATCTAGGCACCGTTAAAACTTTTAAACACTAGGTGGGCCGATAGATGTGTCCGGGAGTATATATCAATTACTGTCCATGTAAAATTTTTTGCACAGATACAAAATACAATTTAGAAACAGTCGTGAAGGCGCGGTAATCAAAAGGCAAAAATAATTTAAGTACTTAACTACGTGCAAACTAACACACATCCAATTATAAGTAAACCGTAAAATTTAAAAAAAAACCGTAGCTAATAATAATATACAATCAAATGACTTTAATATTAGTATACATATACTAACACGAGTACACTAGCCGTTACATGTTAAGTAAAGGTTATATAGATTATATATATAGCAATTCATAATTGCGTTCACTTAAATATATCCTATAAATGATGAGCTTAGTCTAGACAGTGATAGAAATCTAACATAGTTAATGTATGTACACTACATCACTGTATACCCAAAACCTTTAATCCGTTGTATATTTGGCTCGCCGCTAGCGCGCTGCACTAAATTCGTTAAATCTAAATATTTAATGTAAAACTTTCATTAAAAAAAAAAATATCCTAAACGTATCTATGTACATAGGAACGACTGATTTGTTGTGTATATTGTTATGCACTCTATATACATGTATAATGCAGTTGTACATCGGATATATTTATGATTTTACATCAGCTGTGAATCAAGCTTACCAATTTGTAATTTAACAAACATCTCGTAAGTGTTTAGTTAATTTGTATAAATGTAGATATAATTATTATTGTGAATGTATGTATATATAGTTTAATTGCTAAAAACTTATGTCTCATTAAATGAAATAAAGAGACGATATCAATGCTGCCGACCCATTCTTTAAATTTACATAATATGCATTAATTCCACCGCTTGATCCACAAGCCTTGTATATTTGTATGTATAATGCGTTGTCTATGTTCCTTTAGGTAACTCTGAACCTCATCACTTGACTACAGCTGAATCGTTACGGAATCGTTCGCGTGTGATTCCAAATTAAGTTAAAACTTTGTTTATGCTATTTATATGGAATCGCATAATATTTATTACCGTTGTCTTTGGAAGTGATATTAAATTAACAATTAAAAACTGGGCAACACCACAGCGAAATTAACTTCATGGATTTTATTTCTAGTCGATAACGATTGGAACATGTAACATCTCCAATAAATGTTCCAGATGTTGATTGATGAGTTTTGATTGGTATTGTTATACTTTATAAACTCTGTGGAGTTCTTTATTTTATAATTTTTTCTTGTTGCTCGTTTTCCGGTGAGGGTTAGGAGGTGAGGGCGCTGCGGTCGATGCTCGCGTACTCCCTGCCGGAGCGCGGGCGCGCCGCGTGCCGGTCGTGCGCGTCGCACGAGCTCAGCGAGGAGACCGACAGCGACTCCATGTAGTCGGAGGTGTCGGACGCGCCGCTCGACGTGCTCTTGCTGGTCAGCTGGCTGTGCCGCGCCTCAGCCGGTGCACCGCCTGTTCGTTACACAATATTAGTTCGTACTTCATTTAACAGAATATACACTCCCGGACACATCTATCGGCCCACCACCCAGTGTTTAAAGTTTCGACGGTGTCTAGTTAAAAATAAATGCTAGGTGGATCAATAAGCTTTAATGCAGTTTTGAAGCTGATGTATTGGTCAACCCCTATCTATGTCTTTTTTTATTGTAATTTCGAATTGATTTGGCCGGCAGAAGTTTTACATCTTGGGCGACAATTTCAGGCAGAGTATCCATATTTTTTGGTCAAAACTGGCTCTAAGTTTAGATTTGCCTTTTTAAGGAACCAATAATCGGACACATCAAAAAAAAATATCCAACTTGTGCGAAATAAAAAAGTTTTCTCCATTCCTGGGTCGTTGAAAACAATGAACAGACTCGAATTTTTGTTTTTTTTTTTCATAATCCTGAATTCAAAATTAAAAAAAAAACATACATAAAGGTTGACCAAAAAATCAGCTTTAAAACTGCATTAAAACTTATTGCTCCACCTAACATTTATTTTTAGCTAGGCACCGTTAAAACTTTTAAACACTAGGTGGGCCGATAGATGTGTCCGGGAGTGTATTAATATCCTTGTAAGACTTTTGAGCGGAAAACGAGAAGACTAGCAAGACGAATACGCAATAGTAAATTACGGTCACATACATCATAATTTCAGTCTATTGTAGTTCAATGCTAAAACAAGACTTTCCAGATAAGTATCAAAAGGACTTAATAAAAAACATTTACAATTGGTAGAAAAATGTTGATTTTAAAATTGTTATGTTATGTGCAATAAAATTTAACGTCACATAATAAACTTAAAAGCTCTCTGCGCAAGTGGCTGTTAGAAAATACTTTTTTCAACGTTGATGATTTTTTATTATACAATGACTAATTAAATAAATATTTAATTTGTAATTTTGTAATTATCAAGTTTTATTTTGACATTGGTGATGCAGTCTACATAATTTTAATTTAAAATTTGCATGCCGTTGTAAACGGTTAACACGTTCAGTGCCGGCGACATTAATGGTGTGTCCACTGTTTTTGGTTAATATTTTTTAAATGCATGCGTATATTCCGTTCAAAATTACAGTGTAGACCTAATATGGTGTTATTAACATATTTCCTTCGTGGTTTGAGTGTGACGCGATATTTTAATTTTTTTGACAACAATGGTGTGTCCGACACCCAATGTATGGCGACCCTGGGAAGACATCGTCAAAAGCGGGGTGGCATTGAACGTGTTAAGTAGGGAGGTGACTGACAAAAAATTACGGCATAAATTGAGTTCTGTTATAATTAGCAATTAAAAGCGTAAACTCACCATTCTTCTTCTTCCGTCGTGTTAATGTGTCGACGTCGAACGAGTTGGACTTGGCCAGGGTGGCGACCTCCTCGAACTGAAACGTCAGGTGCTTCAACGGGTCCGAGGAGTTTGATTTGATAAATGGAGTGTGCACCGGTGTCAGGGTATTCCGAAACTGTTTGTTGTTTTTCATATATTTCTTGTAAGATTTAGAATTGGGTATAGAGTTTTCGAATTCAAAGTCCCCCCTGTGATGCTTTAAGGAACCGGTGGAAACGCCCGAGTCGTTGGAGCTGGACGAGTCTCGATTCTTGTCCGATTTGCTCGGGACGCTCGATGATCTCCTGATCTTCACGGCGTCTCTGAACCTAGCGACCAAAACGTTCTCACTCTTCGGCTCCGGAATTTTAAAACTCTTCTCTCTCCTCTCCGTGGCTTCTAGTGGTCTTATCTGCAGACCTTCGTTGATACGTTCCGTCTTGCCTGACTTACGGAGGACGGTCGGCGTGAAACAAACCCGAGTGTTGATGAAGTCTTCTTCACGTCTTTTAGTGAAGTCCGCGGAACTGGACCTCCTCGTGCTGATGGTGTTGTCGGTGTCGGAGTGTTGTGTTGGATCGGACACGTGGCTGATTCTGCTCACGTTGTCAGAAAAATTTCTGTTGCTGTGACTGGAGCTGCTGTCCAATGGCTCCATGTGCATGTAGTTGGAGTGCTCGTTGCAGCAGTCGTTCGGGTGTACCGCCGTGTTCATAGTAGCCGTCGATATGTCGTCATCATGCTCCGGAATATCCTCCAGCGCGTCGAGCTCCTCCTGACTGAACCCGGCGCTGCGCAGTATCTGCAGCGAACTTTCGAACTTCTCTAGGGTCGCATTAAGGTCTATGTTCGCGTAGTTGCCGTAGTCTATCGGCTGGCTCTTGTTGATTGGCGAGACGTTCACGTAGTTCGACTGCGTGTCCTGGGCGTCCTCGCTGCTGCTGACATCGCCTGCGGGCCCAGCCTCGCCCTGCCTGCTGCCGTCGGCTTTTGATTCATTCCCGTGCGAGCATTCGCAGCTCTGTCCGTTCATTAGACATTTCAGTTTCTTTGGTGTGTCGTACAGACTGGCCGCATCTGAATTAATATCTACAGGATGCTCCTAGAAGGAAAGAGACAATCTTACTTCTAATTATACAAAATGCACTTTAGCTGATTAAGTTAACTGAAGTTGAATTGGGTAGAAAGCAGACTTAAAAATGTATATCTCTTACTATCAGGCGAAAATCTTCCGTTTGTAACGATTTTAATTACGTTTGAATACAAAATTAACGTAACATACCTGTATTAAAGGCATAGGTGTCTTTGGCACGTCGTAGTTCTCGTAAGGACCGTTAAATTGTTTCTTCTTGCAGCTGCAAGTCTTCTGTTGCCAGCATTGGCAGCTGTTGCCAGTCTTCACTGGCACGGTCGGCGTACAGCACGCAACTGGGCTGCCGCGTTTCGATTCGAAACTCTTGTCCAATAAGCAAGCACCTCTTGGCACTGAGTACTCGGAGGCACTGCCGCTTGATCTCGAGTAAATGGAGGCCCTGTCGGAATCTGACCGCTTCTCCATTATATTCTCCATCGTCCACATCGGGGACATTACAGATCCGGGTGTGCCCATCGTTGATGATCTGAAACGTATTTATTATTGTGTTACGTTAAATTGTGCTGTTTTAAGAAATTACTTAACTAAAAGTCATGTTAGTTTTTATTTCGGGCTGTGTACCTGGTGAGTTGGCTCATCTTGCCCATGCAGCTGTAGGAGCAGCGCGGCAAGGAGGTCGGCCTGCGGAACTTCTCCTCGCCGCCGTCGATGCTGGAATCCAGGTCGGAGAGGCAGTGCATCGTCTGGCTGGTGGGACCGTTCCAAGCTGGCGATACCGAGCGCATCGACGTGTGGAAGCACTCGTCAACGCACGAGCTGCTGTCCGAGAACCGCTTGTCTAGCACTGCGGAACGAGGTTCGTTACCTTTGCATTATTTAAACTTTTAATAACGAAAGACTATACACCATGAGGTTATAGCTAGTAAGAATTATTTACTTGTAAATAAAGCGTGCTCATCATCATAAAGGTGGACGATGTTATTCAGATCAAAACACTGGAATCTTTTTTCTTGAATCTTGGGAGCAAGACTTGATAAAATGGTAAATCTCACCGGAGCCACTTCTCGACGCGACGCTGAGGCGGGAGTGCGCCTCGTGTGTATACGCGTTGAGGAGGTCAGTGAGTTCCCTCCCGCCCTCCGCCGCGAACACGAACAGCCCCTCCCCGCGGCCGCAGCGCGACCCTCCCTCCACGCAGAAACGCTTGTCGACGACACCGAAACGTCTTGAAATAAACAAACCAATCTTTATACAACACAACAAATAAACGTTTCAATCAAACGAAACAACCAACAAACGGCCAAATTAAGTTCCGCCACCGGATGTTCCCCACACACCACTGACCTACAAAACTACAATCAATCATACAAACAGCGCAAACTTTTACGTTAATTAAATATTCTCTTTCCTTATTAATTACGTGCATACGGGCGGCGTTCAATCTTCCGCCGCTGTCAACGGATCCATTACAGCACAAAGCATAATTGTTCTATTAGTTTTAATTTGCCCTTTAGTTTTACGGGCCCGAAGCAATAAATATTTCAGTGAGAGTGATTAGGAACAGCTATGTGGGGTGTATGCGGGTGGGCTTGTTTTTAAAGCGAAACTTTGTCTAAGCTCATTTAGATAAGAAGTGAATGACTTTTTTATTTATACGTTCCATAATAATGTTAAAATAAGCAATAATAAAGAATGTTATTTGATGGTAACAACTTGTTGAGGAGTTACAATCAAGTTACGTTTTGATTTGTCAGTCTATAAGTTATTTAATTTCATGACAATTTTCGTACCATCTGCTGATGTAGTTAAAAAAAATGTTCAAGTAATAAGGTTGATCAAATAAATCTGTAGCGGCATGTTATTACAATTTACAAACTCCTTGCATGCGGTATTCCATTAATTTTAAATCATTGTCAAACTGGAAATATTATAATGTTTCTGTCAAATTCATTTTGTATAAATTCCTATTGTTTGCTAAATAAAATTTACTTTTTAACTTTTTACTTTTTGCCCATTTACGTTTGCATTCTTGATTCAGTCCTGGCTAACGAAGTTCTCTGTGCTTCCGTACATTTTAGCCATACACGCTATTCCTCCATAAATCGTATAGTACACATAAAATGATAATGAATTTTTTATCGCCGAACGAAATTTCTAGCACATAAATCTGTGAAGATGTCGAAAAAAAATTATTTCCGCGTGACACATGACGCCCGCCACAGATAACGTGCGACGTGACGCGCGAGCATAGACAAAACGAAACAAACTGTACCTCTCTACTCTATGATTTATTATTTCGCGCCTCTTCACTGACAGCGGGGAAAATGAAAACGCACGCGACGGTTAGAGGTAGTGATGGAGGTAGAGAGAGAGAGAGGGGGGGAGGCATTACACGTTGAAAATTGTTTGACCGAAACGGAATTCCATTTCGTGGGATTGCGGCGCTCACAACTACCGGCAAGGTCTTCACGGATGAAGCGGATCTCAGGCAAGTGTAACAGCTGGCCAAACTGCAGCCTTTTGTTGCTAGTTGTGCGAACGTTTAGAAATTTGTAGACGTTAATAGATAACATCGAACTTACGGGACTACTGATTTAACTAATTTAAACTTTTTGTTTTATATACAAACTTAGGAGGTCCGGTAATTTAGTTTCTTGGGCCATAGTAATACAAGTAGAATAAGAAAATTGGTTTACTACTAAAAGTAATTTTTTTAACCGTCTACCAATGTTAGAATAAATAATTGCGTCGGTTATAGATAGAAATGATGAAACGTATAAATCTAGATTAGTCGCTGTGTTCACGTGGACTGCTCCGGATTCAGGTTAAGACGCCCGGGGTCTGCAGCGGACGGGACCCCTTTGACTCGTTTAATATCCTTACATTCTTTGTATGAATTAAATTGAAGCTCGGTACCCGGGCCGCTTGTTTCCGATCCAATTACGGGTCCGCAGTGTGAGGCTTTTTGTGTAGTGATTACGTATACATTACGACGGGACGCTGACGAAGACGACGTAAGCAAAATGTAGCAAATGACAGCAGCCCATTCAGTCATAATCCTTGTAAATGTCTAATTAAAGCTTCATAGGCAGTCTATTTTATAAATGGGCTAACGTTTGTCCTTAATTTCACGTGATCTTAATGACAGTGATATCGAAGATGATAGTTTGGCTTATATGTTGTCAGTCGTAATACAGTTTTTGTGACGCCTGTGAGAAAATTCTACTGCAATCCAATTTTCATAACAGTTAATCCCGAAATCAAACCTTCCTTAACGACTAAGAATTTTAAAATGGTAGGCAAGTCATGAACTATGTCATTGATTATGGATTTATGCAAAGCTGATTAATAAGATTTGGTATCTGAATCTAATTCTTTTTAATTACTAACTGTTAAATTGTTTAATCATAGATAGATGTTAACTTTACATAGGGATATATAACACACAGTACGTTACAAAATAGTAGTTTTGAAGTCTTTTTTATAAATGGTAACAAACTGTCGGCCACACGCAGGATAATTGTTATCTACGCGATCGCTTTCGAGTTACTTCCGTGTGTGTAGCCTTATCAGCTTTAATGTAATCAACCCAAGTAAATATAATAAGCTAATGATCCTCTAAGGGATCTCTTCTAGCTTTTCTACCCTAAACCCGCTGTATGTTTTCAATAAAATCTTTGCAGTAATGTATGAATTGATGGATTTTATTATTCAATCCTAAAGTCTGGTATCCGTTTCCATTATCTGGTTGTTTAGTTTCGCCGATGTAAGTTTAATAGGGTACGCCTTTGATTGCTTTTATCCATTTAGATCTGTCCATTATTTACACCAAGGCATAAACATTTGAAGCATTCGGATGTTGTAAAGGATTTATACCTTTTTTTATAGTGGGCAATAAAGTCACCGAGTCTGACGTCGAATTCGGCGAGCGACACTTCCGGCACTAAAACATTTCGCGGGCACATCCGTTGCCAACCTCGTACTCCATTAAACAGACAGACAGAATAATCTAGCAATATCTCAAAATGTGCATGAACAAGTTTTGATATCTTTAAACATGTTTCTGCAAAAGATGCAAGACAACATATTTAATGAAAGGATCAACTATTAATTACTCCGGTCCTCCCTCGCTTCAAACACAGAGAGGGATTCACGGAGGAGGCGTAACGGTTTTTCGTTACTTGATTATCTCTACCATCTCATCAGCCGCATTCTATGCTTTGTGCCAAAAAAAAAAACAAGTTAGAACCGTAAATAAGAGAGCGGTGTGTCCGTGTGCCAATCGTCCAAACAGCTCACGTAGGTCCTTTATTAGGGACGCTTCCCACTGGCCGCGGCTTTGTATGCATTGGATCATCCCCGCGGAAATTGTTTACGGGCCACATAATTATTACTACCCCCAAAGTATCCCGTGTTCAGGATGAGGATAATTGTTCTTGATATGGTCGTCCACTTCCTGTTTGCGCTCGTGACACGAAACCAGATGTGGCAGAGGCTTTTTAAGGTGTTCCATGTATTGAAGTTTTGAGATGTCTCCCATCGCAACTATTTTCAATAAGCCGAGGTCGGTTCCTCATGCTGAAGCCAGTTGATGGGCTAATTGATGAGTGCTCGTGTCGTTTGTCAGCGTCCGGAATCAAGCTGAGTTACTTACATAAAGCAAACATCAAATCGCTGAGTCATCTTAAACATTTTAACTCGCTTAACGTCAATCTTCGCTCTTCGCTACTTTAAACACACGGCGTAAGTTAACCAAGTTAACTGTAAGACGCCGAGGCAGCTAATGCGCCGCGTCTACATCGATTACTTAAACGAGGCGGTTCAATTGTTAAGTTTTAACTGTTTTAGTTGAATGTGCGCGATTCGGTATAGAGGTGAAGTTAAAAGCTTTGGTCGCTCGTCGTATAGGTGTGGGTTGACTATTTGATCAAACATTCACCCAATTACGTAATACATTGATTTTAGTCAGTCGAAAGGAAAAGCTATAGAAGTTTTTTTTTAAGTTGAACAAAGTAAATGAGTAGCTTTAGTATTCAAATGTAACAAAAATTTTATAGAAAAAAAAAATATTTAATTGGTTGCTTTAATTACGCTTTCAAATTAATGTCCGCCTGCCTAACGAATCGAGTAACAAAAGGGCCGTGGAAATGATGGCAAAATCTCAAATATTAATACATTAAGGGAAAAGGGGAGGGGAGGGGTTGGGGTAACTTTTTTCTTTTATCATGAAATAATTGGATTCGAGAAAGCCTTTTTTCTACCAGATGACAAGGTAATGCCTGATAGAAATCAAAGGCGAGAATTTGCGCGTAAAAAGTTTCCGCGCCCACCTTCAGAACTGAACAATTTGAATTCTTCGCATCAATTTACAGAACTCGAGTAACTTTCCTGCAATAACTCCGATTAATTTGATTTGTTCCGATTAGTACTTAAATATCGTACATTAAAACCGATATTTATAATAATAGTAATAGCTTACTTGAAGAATGATTGGATGAAGAGTAGAGGAAGCTCAAAGAAGAGATAGATTGTGTGAAATAGGATATGCGTGTTAAAAGAGCAGATTGTAAGTTGACGATTGATATAAGGGAATAGAAGAAGAACACATGAGATAGAAGCATGGTAAGGAAGTGTTTATATCAGATAATAAGCTACTACGGGTCCGACATAAGCCAAAAAGTCACAGTTGCTGGATTAAATAAGAAAAAAATATGTTATCTATAGAAAATAAATTTACACAAAGTACCAAAAGGAGAGCCCTTTTTAACCGTCAAATGTTAATAAAGGTTCCCCGAGCCAGAAGAGGTTAATCGCTGGAGTAAAGAGATAAAAATTAAACACTTTAATCTTTTGAAGCGCGAGGTGGCTCACTCAGCGCTCCGAGGGCCGGCAGAGGGACTGAGGGAGGAGGGAACGCGGGAGGAGGGCTCGTGCCAACTCAAATATTAACTATGATCTCGAATTTCTTTAAAGATTGATATTCCAAGCGGGCTGAACCAATAGCTATCTGTAAATGCAAGCGATGCCGTTTGAAATTAATAAGATTTCTATTTAACATCTACACAATCTTCGACTTTAATTTCAGAGTAAAAAAAACAATTTTCATTATTTACTGAATAGGTTAATCTATAATGGTTTCCTAGGTAAAGCTTAGGAATATCATTTACCAGCAGTAGCTGATACAGGCTCCATTGGGTTTAACATATCTTAATGATCTCGCTGTGCTAAGACAAACAGGAGACTCTCTTATTTGTATTCTAATAGAGTGACCTACAACCAGTAACAATTTTTTTTTTAAATACTGCGGTCCAACATTAAAAGATTTCGCGTGTAGGATTTCACTTTGTGGAGTAATGTTCGGAAGTTGGCCCCCTGTGCGGAAGAGGGCGTTACTGGATTTATATCCATTAAAACCTCATCTGCGGTTAAGACGCGCTTAAAGCGGGATCCCTTTCGAAAATCACTAATGCATGGTTACACTATACAGTATAAATACATGAGAATGTAATAGAAATAACTGCAAACAAATGTTACACTTAACCGTTAACTAAGTTCATATGATTTGAGGAATGCGGAACCGAATCTGCGAACTTATGTTCTGTAGACCGTAACCCTAAATCACTGGGGTACTACGAGTTATGTCCGAGCACCAGCGGCGCTATTTGAATTATATTCGCATAGGTCGTAAAGTGTAAGCGGGTGGGCGTGGGAGTGGGCGTGGGCGCGTAAAACTCGCAGTAAAATGTTACTGCATGATGTGCAGACGGATGACCGGCGACGTCGCGTTGCTAATGTTTGTGATGGAAATGTTCGGTTCAACGTTAAATTATGAGCTAACCGGCGCCCTCTGGTGCGGACGTAACCAAATAACCAGTAAAGTCAAAACTTCTGTTTAAGACTTAACACTTATTTCTTTATGCAAACAAAATTTTACCACAAAACGCGCGTTGCAATAACGGACAACGCCATCTAGTGGGCGAAAGTTGTAACAGCTTATACAGAAAGGAATGTGAACGTTATGATGATGTACAAAATGCTTTGTATATCTTAGGTTTTATACGTTTCTTTAGCTTGATAAAAATATTACACTTCATCAGTTTTGGAAGTCTAAAAGGTGACCGACTATCTGATGAAGGTCAAGCACACAAGACCGAACGATGAGGGCGTCTTCCGTCTAATAATGTGTTACTTCCGCTACACTTATAACAACATTATTTCCGATTACAAAATACTTTAATTTATTGTTAGGTTTACTATTATTATTAATAACATATAACTGAAAGGTTTATATTGAAATTTTACTAACATTTTTCAGGCAAATTGAAAATGCTTACACGAATGAAGCATATCAATGTATTCTTCCCCTCGTGACACCTGTTAGTATCGCGAGCTGTATAAATGGTCACCGGGACTTACGGACCCCGCGGGCGTGTCTTTACAAAGCAGCACCGATCCGGGCTCCAGGGGCGCGTCTGCTGCTGAGCTGGCATCAAAGCCTAAACAACAACAGGCTGGCTACAGGGCAACTACAACTTCCATTATTTCCCATTGGCGAGCTCATTAGGGCGGTGTTTGTTTAGTTAAGGCGGGCGGCCGCGGGCTGTTCCGCTGAACCGCACCGCTTCAAGTTATAAGATTTACATCTCTATTTGCATCGTTATCATGATCACTTGAACTTATTCTCCACTGCTGTATAAGCTTCAACAATCAATATCCAGTACAACTGATCTGAACTTTATATTACAGCTTTATATACAATATTAACTGGACTTCACCCACAATTTTATAAATTAAACTTGGGTAGTAATTTGAAGATTAAAAAAGAACTTATTAAGTGTCAACTGTCTTTTGCATCGTAATTGTAAAATTTTGGAAAGTCACATTAGTTAATAATATAAAGTGTATGTTTATTACAATGCCAAGTTTTGTTTATAGACCCAGTTTTAACTTGTTAATTAATCGCTAAAGTAAAGTTGGTAGTTAAAATTATTTTAAATCAAGAATGATCTGAAAATCTAATTACTCTATGATTTAAATTACTGATAACTTCATTGGATCGAAGCAATATTAGATATAATACCAAAAAAGTGTGTTAAATCGCTGGTCGCTTATCATTGGGGTTATATGAACTATTGGTAGCGCGGTATAATGTACGGGGGATTCCCCCGGGCCATGTGTGTGTACACTTAATAATGAAATTAACCGACGATCTGTACCGGCGGCGGCTGGCACCGGCCGGGACCTTCCGACCCTGACGCTATCGATCTTGACGCCACCGAGTCAAGTCTTTTACGTGATTGATGCGTCTGATATTCAGGACAAGTGATAACGTGTTAAGTCTCGTTACCCGTAATTACCCCCCCCCCCCCCACTAGCTATAGCGCCTTCAAACCGGAACACAGTAATGTTCGCACACTACTATTTGTCGGTTGCAATAGGAGCTGCGGTGGTACCCACCCAGACGGTCTCCGGCAACAGAGACCTACCACCTGGTAAACTAATCTAACTTCTATTCTCAATTGGACAACCTACTGCCATTATATAATTACCGTGTTTCAGTAATATACATTATACAAGACTATATTCTGTATATGATTAATTTTCTCCATACTGTCTGGTCATCGGGGTTTAAGATTTTGTTTAACGCCTTTGCTGCTTATGACTTCTGAATTGTAACTTCTCTATCCAAATTCGAGACCCGGATATTAACATTATATATATTAAGTTGATAGTAGCTTTATTAATTACTACTTGATACTTAGGCTACAGCGCTCTTCAAATCTGATCTAACTTTTGCGGACTCTTGTTCGATGTAAATCTATTCATTAATTACTTAGGACTTCCGCGACTATCGAGTAGTAAGGAGCTAACTGAAAGGTTAACAAAAAAGGCGCATAACTTGAGGCGTCGTTACACAAATCGAGGGGCTCATCCATCATGATGGAGCGTCATGAGCCCCGACACTTCATTACCAGCCGCTGCAGCATTAGTTGCGGTATAAATAACTTATGCGAACAAACAAACAAAACTCATTTGCAGTTATACTGTTACATATTTTTATATATGTTAAACTGTTCAAAGTTTACTTGTTGAGGTACTCGTTGCAAATATAATTTTATAAGACGGTAATGATAATCAAGTTAGAATTTTAACATTGTTAATGTCATATAAAAAAACATGTAATTAATTAAACATATTTAAACTTAAATTGTTTGATTAATAAATTAGTTAAAGTTTACGCAAAGATTTTTAGTGACTTATATTTTTTTATATAAAACGAAATTACTGTAACCTAAAAAAATTGGTAAATGAAGTACCTATTTCAATTTCAATGTAATTCAACTTTACTATCAGCTACAATAACAGCATTACTGTATTCCAGTAAAGAATATACGGAAGCTAGAGTATTGAATGAGCAATCTCAATAATTTTCAACTTCACCTCATACAGATCATATATTTTTTCAGCTTATTACTGTAAGTTTTCGTGAATGCTTTTTTGAATTTACTGCAACGCAGTTCATTGTTATCACGAACCGAATGGCACTCGTTAAATCCGCTCTCGATAGTCATCGAGACGCGTCGATTGAAATCATTAAAAACAATACAGCATCCGTTTCAATAGCGGATGTCGTGTACGTAAACATATTGACACGATCGACGATCACAAATTTATTTATTTATAAGGTCTCCAAAAAAGATTACACAATACAACTTACATAAATTAAACCAGGCAATATAGAAAACATTGTGCACCTTAAGTTTAAGGAGACACAACTTGCATTACTTATATATAGACACATAAAAAAAACTATTAATTAACAAACATACCAAAAATTTAATAAAAATTAAATTTAAATCAAATATTAAATTAAATTGCATGATATAACAAAACATTCTCTATACAGAGAGAGTATAATAAAATGAAAGATAAAATATATGGCAACATTGGGAATTAAGTTGTATGACAGTAAAGTTTCCGCAAGGATGGCGCAGATAAATTTTTATTCAATAGGCATACCTGACAGTTTGAATAGAAACCGCGTGACAGGAAAAGAGAGAGGTAAATAAGTTAAATTATGGATTTTCAGAATGTTTGGACAGATTTGAGTAAGAAAGGTTAGAGATCGATGAGAATGGAAACAGCTTAAATAATCCTTCGTGTGTATGGACCGTCTGGTCGTTTAACTGGGAAAATCGTTAAAAAGTTTAAATAATCAGCTTTCCAATATTGTCCTCATTTTAAATCACAGATAACATTTTGTCAGAAATTATATAAACGTAATATTGTTAACATTTGGTCTTACACATAACAATGTTGTTTATCTAACAAGGTTTGGGACACTTGATGACAATTTACTATATATACAAATCAAAAACTTATAATTAAAAAAGATGTACACTAAAAATACAAAAAAATTCCCAGGTCGTCCTCATCTGGCAGAGTACCGAGCAAACTAATGGCATTGCCCCGCTGATTTTCCAATATTTAAATAACTACATCGCTCTTCAAGCTAAAGAACAAACTACACTAGTGAGCCTTACAATCAAATATTAAACTTACCATCAGGTCTGTTCTTAGTGAACCGGTAGCCGATTATTACTTGTACTTATTACTTGAACAGTACTTTCGCCAAGAAATTCAACAAACAAATAGACATTTAATCAACACCAGAAGTATTACTAGCAAAAAAACTATTTAAGCCCAGTTTTCATAACGAATATGGTAAAAGAACATCTCAGTATATCTCAGTATACCCTATCTCATAAATAACTTGCCCACGGAAATTAAAAATAAGATTACTCGAACATATATTAAAAATATACTTAAAATACATTTCTTCAGCAATTAATAAAAATTTAAATAAAAAAAAATCAGGATCAAAGACGTTCACTTATATTGGAGCTTCCTTTATGTGCGGCGGTCGTAACTACTTGACCTGTCGCGAATTTGTCGTGATGGTCACAACAAATTCGGGGGTAGATTAACATTAATAAGTATAGGTATAATTTAATGATAATCCTAGTATGTACGTAATATTATTTTTGTATGTGTCATTATAAGAAATAGACGTCACATTGTTAAAGATTCACCACAGCGACGTGATCCTTCACAGTATAGTTTCGATTATTATGATATTCAATGTTCGACAAATACAA
Source organism: Byasa hedistus (assembly GCA_029286795.1). Classification (NCBI taxonomy): domain Eukaryota; kingdom Metazoa; phylum Arthropoda; class Insecta; order Lepidoptera; family Papilionidae; genus Byasa; species Byasa hedistus. The sequence goes on from JAGSMW010000024.1 coordinate 8,285,672, forward strand.
GTAACACAGCGGCTCCCACTACTAATGATAATTATTATGTTACACGGTTCGGCAGGACGGTGAGACCGCCGGATAGGTGGGCCTATACCACGAGTAGATAAAACAGTCTCTTAAGAATAGAACATTTTTTTTTTTAATAATAAAAATTTTTTTATTCGAAGATAATTGAGACGTTCACCTGATAATAACGTGATGATAACGTGGCGCTACATTGAGCTCTTCATCTACAAACATGATATTAAATCTCATCACCCCAGTAATTTCCTTAGCTACAACACCCTTCAAACCGGAATCTTCAATTTACCTCCGGTTGCACTTATCTAGACAGTCGTCAGTAAAGACCTAACACTAGTAAGTGACAAGTTAGCGAATGTCCATGTGACAGCCGTGCTATCTCCGAGCTGCTTGTACATTACAACCTCCTTCTTCTTCTAAGTCGTATTTCCTCATGACTGAGGGTCGTGGTCATCATGTTTTTATTGAAACACACGACGACTGTCTTGGCAGTTATAATGGAGTGGTGTTGGCATTGCCTTCTCCATTTCACATACTAGTCTGACCACTGATGGTCATGACATAGATGTGCAGGTTTCCTCACGATGTTTTCCTTCACCGTCAAAGCACGTGATATTAGTTGGTGTTTTATGCTAACTGCACATAAATTGAAAAATTCATTGGTGCAGGCCGGATTTGAACCCGGTACCTTCGCATTGGAAGGCCGGCGTTCAAACCACTAGGCTATCACGGCTCTTTAACAACCTCCTTACAGTATGTAAATGTATTTCTAATATATAAGAGAACGTAATGCCATAACAAAACCTACTAAGGGTTTCAAGACATGCATGATCTGTCATTAATGTAACGAATGTATATGTTTATAAATAAATAAAAAAATTAAGCAAAAGAGACCATCAGCAAAAGTACAAGCTATTGCATTGTATCTGGACGAGGTTTTGGAAGACGAGTCCTCAAATTACGGGTAACCAGCGACGCAAACACACAAATCGATCGTCATATATTAAGTTGGCCGTGGGGAAACTAGTTACAGTTAATGGTTCGTAAAGCGAATGGCTCCTGTCAGGGGAGGACCGACTCCCCGACCCCCCCCCCCTGCTACCCCCCCACTACTCGTAAGTCATGCTGTGACGTCACGCGCCGCTGCCGGTTATTAATATCGCTTCATTACTCGTCATTAGATACACGCCGCTGCGATTTGTGGCGATTTTTACTCGACTACAGTTAGCGTGCAATTGGTTACTGACTATGATATTTCTAAGAAACTTTTTTAACTTGTGTAACGATATATAAACAGTTTTGCTGCAGAATTTGTTTTATTATAATATAGACAATGTTCTACAAACGTGATGACTGTATAGCTATCTCTAAATTTTTTAATTCAAAATGGGTACTTGTTGAACGTTAAATCTACCGATATGGAGCAGAATATCAACTTTTTAAACTGCTTGAGTTTACTAAACTGCCTATCATAGTATAACATGTTAAACTTCCCAAATTTTAACTACACCAAAAAGAAATTAGTAATACTTATAAGCTAAGAGATAAATACACTAAAGCCTACTTAATTTCAATGAATGTTTTGTGTACATTAAAAGATCATCTTGAGGTGCCTTCTTCAAACAGAAGTTTGGCGATCAGCTGAAGACTAGAATAATAACCTCAATCTGATATCAAAAGATAGATGAAGACAAAAATAAATGTGAAGAAGTTTGTATTAATGCTAAATAGCAAAATAGATAAATATAATAATATAGTCATGGTTCATCATCCACATTAGGACGTTCTAATAATGTAATACATAAAACACAGTCTTGATCTGTTTGTGTTGAAAGTGATGTTTAATTAAGCAGTTAACTGATACATCAGACGCCAACCAAACATTATCACCTGGGGCTGGTAGGGCTCCGCCATTTTACTGCTAACTCCTCATTCTCATTTTTCATACAGATTAACGCCATTTACAATATTCAAAAACGTCTTCTGTTTCACGACACCACACCATTCTTTAAGCATTACTATCACAAGATCTCAAGTTGTTTTATAATTTTTTATCTGATGATTAATGTTTCTAGTCGTTTGACAGATTTATACAAATTTCGGAATATTAAACAATTCAGGTTCTGTATTTGCCGTAGACCGTCTCAAAGTAATCGAGGCAGTAGTTTGTGAACTATATTCCAGTGTAAAGGGAACTGTAGCTTCATTCATCCCACTTACATTAGTTTGTCATCAAAATTATACAAACAATCTCAATTACATCTTATCATTATACACTCAAAATTTCAGCATTGCTGTTCTCAACATTGTTTGATTTAGTTTATTATGTAGTGAAAATCGTTTTGTAATGAATAGAGAATTTCTGCGTCGTCTCCAGCGGGTTTCAGCGACGTCGGCTCCGAGTGGTGGTATTTTAGTAATTTTTTCCGGCTCGCCGTCTAGCGACACACGCCGGCTAAATCACTTTGCGCTAATTGGCTCGGAGCGGAGCGATGAGTCGCCTTCCCATGCAAATTACATTCCAAGCAGCTCCTTGTGACGGGGAACGAGTTTCTGAACTGAAGTGCCTCCGCTGATTGCATACCAATGCTGTGCTCAATTAGCGGCAAACATAATATTCAGATCTGACAAAGCATTGATATTTATAATAACAGCTTTAATTATATCGAATTTATATAATTTTACGACATCTTTTGCGCAGGGGTCTATTATCACGGCGGAATGCGAAAGATTTCTCATAATTCCACATCCGTGAAAGGAAAGGGTCACTAATTTTTTGTTATCGAGGGGGAAACCTTCAGAAAGTACCTTACTTTTGGGAAAAGGTCACCTACTGCGGGAGATTTACAACTTTTTTATATACACACATGTACAGAAGAGCCCTGAACAAATGTTTGTGTTATTATAATTGAACTCACAACGATGGTATAGGTTGGTGACCGCTGCGTTAAACTACTTCTGCTATGGTTTTACTAACGCAGAATTATATGATATATTAATTCTATAGATCTATACGCTGCTGTTTCCCTGTTGCTTAAAAAATCTCGTAGGACTGTTTCATCCGGAATTTCAGTTTCTCAGAAGTCTAATAGAAGAGTAAACAATTCCGTTGTGATTGGGACTTAAACCGGAAACAAAAACTCTACAACCGATGCAATAAACAGTACAAACAGAACAAAAGCGAAATGTTTCTAAAAATAACGAAATTAATTCAGCGAATGGAAGGATTATGGAATGAATACAACAGCGAATGAATGGAAACAAAAGCGGCTAAAAATTGTACAGCGCGCTGTGTTGACGCCGGGATGGGATTTGCAAGTTTTCAGCAGGTTTCAATGGAAATTTAGATTCAGGGCTGCGGGCGAGAGGTGAGAAGTCAAATCAATTTTTAGTATTGCTGTTGACCGAACTTAAAACCGGGAAACCTACAAACAGTTTAACAAAACGATTTAGAATTTGTCTCTTGCGATTATTCTATTTGGGTTTACTTTCTTATATATTTAATTTTGTGAAAATTTAAATCTTTGTCCCTCGAGTAGTTATGAAGGGGGATCGTTAAGCAGTACGCAAGCGGCTGTTCTATCATTAACCGACATTTAATGAAACCGGCCGCCAGCCCCGGCCGCGTCTCCGCTGGCAACACTGGCAATTACCTACCGAAATGTGACGCTACAAACGGTGAATTCCCTTTGTGTCGTCACGCCCTGAACCATCGCGCACGATTTGTTATATATAAATAATAATAATGCTTTTAAGCTGGTACACTACGACTGCTGAACAGGAGTCTTTACTGGGCACCTCTATCCGCACCCACTGAATTTTATTCAACTAAACAACAAAACGAGCAGAAAAACATGATAAAGTAACTAAAAAGATATCAGGCGTGTAATTTTTATAGCTACAACGCCTTTCAAGCTGGAATACAGTGATGCTTAACTTTAACACATCAGTTAAGATAATCCAAAACTTGGATGCTATGGACGCATTCGACATACGAAACTTGTCTATAAGTTTAACAAAGTAAATAAACAAAATCAGAATGTTTTAGTATTGTTTAATTGTAAACAAACGCAAGCGTTTGTGTGTGTGTCTGTACCGCAGGTTGTCGGTGGAGCGAGGGAGGGAGGATATTTTCGTTTCATTACCGAGCGCGGTTTGTTCCCCGCGACACACCGAAATTTTATTGTGTCGACGTGTGCTGCTTACATGTTACTTAATATATTTCACTCATGTTATCCAAGCTGTAACTTGAGAAAAAGTTCAACTAACAAGTTCGCTTTGAACCTGCGGTGTATTCAAGTCGTTTCTCTTATCATTGGATGTTTTGTTACGGACCGACTGATCATATACTTCCTTTCTCCATGTTCTTACTGTTACGCTTTAACAGTTACTTATTACTGTGTCCCAGTATAGATGAGTCAGTAGTTATTGAAATTAAAGGGTTAACGATAAATCTCATATTTCAAAGGGAGAAACGCTATTTGATTCTGAAAAATGAGCACTTAATAAGTAACAATTTGCTAAAGTAAGCGCGAATGTTTTCATATCAAAATCTATCCTTATTCAATTAATTGATTTGGAAGTCGCACCTCTCTTCTATCCCAAATTGAAATACAAGGGATCACTTACAATTACGTGTAAGTTACCCTCGCAAAATCTAATTACTCGTCTCCGGACGTCGGAACAAAAACATTTCCGCTACGATTTGAATGTAGCGGACACCAACTGGGTCAAAGTTTACGAATGGGGCGCGGTGGTGGACCTCAAACACTCCTCGTATCAGATTTACATCTCGGATGTCCTTCAACGGATATTACTAGATCCGTTCCAGGTAATTAAAGTATTTAATGACACTAACAGTTTGTTTCAAGCTGTGCTATTTATTTTCCTTTTACTGCTTAAAGTCAATGTCAAATATGAGTCACAATAAAGTAACAACTTAATAGTATTAACATTCGCTTCAATTACCAGTAAGTAACTGGTGAACTTAAACATTCAAATAACAAACTTTTAGTCAGTGGTATATAGTCTATATTAATTCCGTGACGATTGTAATTACTGTGGTAATTTGACAAACCATCTTGTAGAATTCTTATCGTATATATAAAGTACCGACACAATTTTAGTGTAAGTGATTTATAAACTCTTAAGTTGAATTAATTTGATCGATTTTTAATTTGATTTTTTTGATCTACAAGTCTACACTAGCACTTGATCTAAATTTCACTCGGTTTTAAGTGACAATGAAGCTGTGCACAGTGAAGTGTCATCGTTCAGAATTCTTCCTACCATCATGTTAGCTCTATAACATGTGGTTACGGAATTAAACAAATAAATTTGTATAATATATTTTTTTTTTCCAGTTTTCAATTCGACTTGGTTGTGCTATATAGAAAAATAAATGGCGTTACCACTTCGGATTGATGGTGTTTTCAGGCGAGTCGATTTAAAAGATTAGCGAGGCCTGTCAATGCGGCCGCAGGGGTGGAGTGGCTCCTTTTTTCCGATAAAAGCCGCCATTTTGATGGATTAGCTAATTGGACAAGGTTACCGAGTGATCGTTTGATTTTTTTACTTTATACAGGGAGCTCTTGACTAAAAACAATAAAAAAAATCCATAGAACTTGCCTTCAACTGTTGTGTGTTCGTATAATTTAGTCGTAAATAGATTGATGAAAAATAATATAGCGTAAACAAATTTTAGCAGTTGTATGTATACAGGTGTTATGATAATCGAGAACTACCTTTTTTATTTTACTAAGCGACGGGACGAGTAAGACGTTCACCTGATTGTAAGTGATGCACTTGCCTATAAGAACGTGGAGCTAGTTAAGATGGTGCACCGCACTACATTACGCTCGTCGCTTAACATAATTAAGTCTCGTTACACCAGTAATTTCACTAGCTTACAGTGCCTATCCAGAATATTCCCAATCTATATATTTTCAATTCTCATTAGGGAAATATGACATGAGATTAGTCGACACTTTGTTCTATTGTCTATGTCTTCTTCTAAATCGTATTTCCTCATGACTGGAGGTCGTGGTCATCATGTGTGATGGAACACACGACGACTTACACTGCTGTTATAATGGAGTGGTAGTGCGAGCACGGATGGTCATCACATAGATATGCAAGTTTCCTCACGATGTTTTCCTTCACCGTCAAAGCGCGTGGTACTAGTAGGCGTTATACGAATTGCAGTTAAATTGAAAAGAGTGATGTTGCCATTGCCTTCTCGATTTCACATACTAGTGCGAGCACGGATGGTCATGACATAGATATACAGGTTTTCTCACGATGTTTTCCTTCACCGTCAAAGCATGTGATATTATCTATATAATATTCATTGGTGCAGGCTGTATTCGGACTCGGTTCCTCCGGATTGGAAAGCACAGCTTATTTATTGTCTATGTATCACTATAAAAAGGTTATGTTTGTGTTGGTGTTGGTGCTGGTGCTTACCTGAGCAGCTTGACGTCCCAGAGGGCGATCACCTCCGGCGGCCGCGCGACGGTGAGCGCGAGCCGCGGGCCGCAGGCGTGCAGCCGCGCGGGGCCGGCGCGCGCGCCGCTCGCCGCCGGCGCGGACACGATCACCGCCGCGAACTCCTTGCTGCTGCCGAGGTTGTGTTGCACCTGCGCGGACGCACTACATCATTAACACTATACATTGATATACAGTTGGACGAATATTAGAAACATCTACTCAAATTTTCAATCCGCCATAGTTCTTACATTCACACGTCATCAGTAACAGAGCACACCTCGCACACTGCCCAAACACGAACGTCGCGAGTTTTTTTTTTTTTGGTGATTGATGTTCTTGCTTTGGGTCACCTTTAAGACCGTCAACAAGGCTACATCGGACCCTGGGCTCGCGGATTCGAAATCCGCGAGCTTACGTTATAAATATATACATAGAAATACTATAAAGAGGAGAGGAGATAGGTAAGAAAGTATTGGATGGAGTAGGGTTGAAGAGCAGGGCAGTTTTATAAGGGGAATGAGAAAGGAACGATAATGAAATAAATACACAGATATGTAGAGGGAGGAGAGATATAATAATGTAGCGAGACCTACACTCATCTGTCTTTTATAGCGAAACGATGTTATCCCCTCCCTTTTTTCATTTTAGTCTTTTAAAAAGTCGCTACAACTATTATTTTACTAACAAAATGTTTGTAATCACAATAATTTTTCCTCAATATTTAACACGAATATATAAAGCATGGGACGACCGCCATTAGACTGACGACCTGGTGAAGATCGCATCGATGGATTCAGAGATCGATCGGAGATTATGTTTAAAAGTCGACTAAATTATGATGGAATATACAACTAATAAAAAATACAACAATACCTTAAGTTCTAGTTGAATGTCAATAAGAAAAAAGTAAGTTTACCTTAACTCTCCACTGTATCAGAATCTCTCGGGTGTCAAACGCCAACACCGGGACCACGTCCTCGCACAATATGGCGAGAGTGTTCGACTCCTTGTCCAATGTGAACCCGGACTCGAACCCGAGGTACTGCTGCAAGGATAACGACGCTTTCGTCTGTCCGTTCTTCTGCCTCTCCTTCAGGTCCTTATACAGTTGCAAGTGGACGCAATCTGGGAAAAGAAAAAATAATATTATTTCAATGTTAGCCAAACGCCGCTGATGTACACACCTACTAACATATTAATATCGATGGGTAGTTCATCATAATCGCCTTGAAAACTGATTTATTTATAAAGAAATTGAATTACACAATTCGTAGTAAAGATTTTAAAGTCATACACAGTAATATTTATAAAAAAGTAGATTAATTTACTACCTTAAACCGTTAGCAATATGCCATTAAAAAAATCTATCGTGAATATCTGTCTCACGGTTTCCAATATTATTTCAATGTTAGCCAAACGCCGCTGATGTACACCTACTAACATATTAATATCGATGGGTAGTTCATCATAATCGCCTTGAAAACTGATTTATTTATAAAGAAATTGAATTACACAATTCGTAGTAAAGTTTTTAAAGTCATACATAGTAATATTTATACAAAAGTAGATTAATTTACTACTTTAAACCGTTAGCAATATGCCATTAAAAAAATCTATCGTTAATATCCGTCCCACAGTTTCCAATATTACTTGGAACAAATAGTCATAAAATTGGCTTTGTGACATGAGTACTATGTAAACGTTCACTTTTTTTTATAAAAATATATTAATTTTATACTACATAAAAATAAACAGTAGACTGCTTAAAAATATTTTTTCTCTTCCCATTTTCATACAAAACCACTACAAACTAATAAATGTCGCCTTTGTTACTACAGTAACAAATGCTTTTGTTATACCAACAGTTAAATCGTTAATCAAACGTTTCGGTTTAATTAATAAATCAATTGTGTAATTGGAAGTTCTTGTTACCGCTCCGTTCAGTGTTCCAATTGAACGCAATTTAATATTAAAGTTAGGTCTTGAATAATAACAAGGCAAAAAGGTTCTAATGCACGGTTTGGCTCCCGGGTCGCCGTATTAATGTCAAAATTTAAATTATCTTTATTATTCCATAAAATGAAGTATGATATACTAACAATTTATTATTATTCAAATATTTTTGACTACATAAATCAATTATATAATTGATAGTTCATGTAAACACGTACCTCATAATTATCATATGTAGAGGATTTAATAATAAATTTGGGTCTTCGATAATGACGCTGCAAAAACAGAGCGCTTTGTGTCTAATAGGGAGATTTTAATGCTCGATTTGGTTTCCGCTGACCCTTGGGACATCAGACCCATTACATAATTTTAAGTAACCATTTTTAATTCCATATTTTAGTAATAATTATTTCTTATAATAGATTATAACTAAAATATGTCTGACCATATACAGGAGTGAAGGATCTAGCCGGCGTTGGTGTTCCCATCTAAATACGTGTTTTCAAAAGTATGATAAATAGACTGATTACTAGGTTAGTGTGCTTTATAGTCACTGACTACATCTCCACTTAATACCAGGTGGGATCGCAGACATACACTGATATATAATTAAAATAATCTATGAAATAATAATGACTAACATAGCCGACTACTGTTTTAATGGGTATTGAGAGCAGTAAAATAAATTAGTGTTTGAAAAATCACTCAAAGATTTTCATACAGTTTTAACCAACAGTTGAGTCATGAAAAGGTCTATACATACTTCTATGCCATTCACACCGGCATACAGTAAGGTTTTAGCACTACTGCTGAATCATGAAAGTATCTATATCTCCTGTTTCCCTTATAATAATTTTAGTATTATATATTAAAAAAATTCACATTTAATTTCCTAGTATTGTTGTATTTATGTATTCACGGGTTAGGTTTTGTAGATTCCTTGAACATGAACCGTGGACTTGGAAAATAGTAAATGCTGCTTGAGACTGCGTTACCTGAGTACCTTGGAATGTCTTTACGAAGACTGAGTACACCGTGGTGCAGGATAGGGAGCTGGATCCTTGGGGAGGTGGGGGGGAGGGACTGGGTAGAGGCGTAAGCCCCGGCTTTGCTCCACACGACACCGCCCCCTAACGAGCCGCACTCGCTCTGCAAGTAATGATCAACTACGGAATGTTAGCGCCGACACACACTACTCCAGAAACTACGGCACTGTATATATATATTTTAATACCGTTATGTTGTTTGATGATAATCGAGGGCGATTCAACAGTAAACAAACAATAAAAATTAAAAACACTTTTGCATTGACTGTACACTCACACAGAATTATTAATTCCACCCATAAGTTTGTAATATGTACCTCCCGTTTGTTACCAAAAGAGAATGTGCAGGTTTCACACAAACTGTTTTAGGTTTAAGAAACCGAAGAATTGTTAAATTTTCTATTTTCTTTTTTAAACATATAAATAAAAAAAATAACGAAGGCGTAGATAGAAACGGATAGCTCACTCCAAAACCTGAAGAGAGAACCATGAAGATACATACCAATAACATTTCCTTTTCTCTCCGAGGATATGTATCTGAAAGGATTTCGTACATGCAATTCAACGTTTACTTCTACTGGAGAGATAGCAAATATTACTGTGTAATAGTTTGATGTAGATAATACGTTTATGTAACGAGAGTTATTTATTTAATATCTTGATAACTGAATGTGACAGAGAAATTTTCAATAACGAATAGAATTAGTAATGAAAGAAAGAATATTGTAAATAGTCCAGAATGATAGATGTCTATATAATCAAATAAAAAGAACAACCATTTTCCATCACAAGAAGCTAAAAGTAATTGGGATTGATCCCCTTTCGTGTTCAAACTGAACTATAACCTCTTTAATGAAATTAAAACTTATTTCCGTTTATTTTCAGTGTCTTATCTACTTTTCTTAATGATGAACTGCTTATACTGATTTCATAACTTAATACCAGTGTGTGTAAGCCCTAACATCTTCAGCGAGTGTCCCACCCGCACATGTGAGCTGAATTTTCACGGGAACATGTCAAAAGACATTTCCCAGTTTGTATAATTAATGAATGTACGATGTTAGTGACCGGATGTGATTAAAAGTGCAGTGTCTTTTAAAATTCGATATATAAGTAATTATTTTTTATACCACGAACGGTATGACGTTCACCTGATGGTAAATGACACTTAACCAATAACAGTCTTAAGTTAACTTTCCATTATTATTATAAAATTCACATAAAATAAAGAAAATTTTTCAGTAATGATACATTTCATAACAGCAGACTTTGTTTTTCGTATAAGAATCTGTTTAATTCAGCCTTTTTTCTCGGGCCCCGATAAAGATTTACCAAATTGCTTCATTATTAAAATGAAACAATGTTCAGTGTAGAGCACCGTCAACATTAAAAGCACCTTCACAAAGGTTGAAACAATAAAGAAACTTGAAAACGTTTGTAAAAAAGAAACACAATCCACTTTTTATCTACATAATGTAAACACGTAAAAAAAAAAGGTAAAGTGAAAAGTAAATGAGGCGGCCTTTTCGCGATACAGAAAAATTGAAACGACTGAAACCAGTGCGGAGCGCGGAACAAACATATTAATTACAAAATATTATCACTGGAAACTGAACTTTCCGTTACGGCTGTAGAGTTTAATTTGCCGCGGCGCTGAAATTCGCTTTAACATCCCGTCTTTCACCTATTATCTTACAAGCTTTGCTAAAATGTCCTCCAAAGCAATTTCGACTTTGTTGCGATGAGATACGGTTGACTATCCCCCGCGCGATGTAACGGGCGACACATGACAACCACTACGTCAAAATCGAGTGTTCCATTTTCAAATTAATTCGGAACCGTTTTCTAATTGGCGCGACGTGACTCGGCTGTGTTCGGGTCTAATCAGCGTGTGTTTGAATTCCGAATCTAATTTGTATTTGGAACCTCCGCGATTGTTCCCGCTTCGTGTGTGTGCGTGCGCTAATAGTTTTAATTGGATTCACTTCAAGTCCACGAAAGCCCGCGCGCAACCACACAAATGTTGATTGATATTTTTTCGTTAATAACTTCACTAATGGCTAAATACCATCACGCTTACATACATTTGGGCGCACGTTGTGCTGCCATCTAGTTTTAAAATGTTTAAACTTAATTTTAATTATTAAGATTTGTTACCGACACTTCTTCTTTGTTGACATATCCTTAAATTTACCAAAATCAATACAATTAAGAACCAAATTGATGAATGCAGACATTTATAGAGTTTTGTATAAATAATTTGTAATTTTATACATTTTTACATTTGTATTAGTATTAAAAAATAGACATGTAATTGAAAAACAACCGAGCAAGTTATAAAAACATTCGCTGTCATCGAGTTCGATTGATTAATAGTATTCTGCTTTTGACGTGTAAAGTTGTCTCTGTACTCGGAAGTTTCATTTTGGCAATGAATCCCTGCGAAAGCTCTGGCCATCATCCGCCGACGCATACATACATAACATAAACCTCTTAATATTCCCACTACTGCTACTTTGGGCCTTCTCCCACATGAACAAAGAAAAAGCTATTTATATACACTCAATGGAGATCGAACGCGCGCCATTTCTAGACATACAGACGTATACAAATACAACACAAAATATGTTTATGTTGTGTATTGTATTTGAATACAGTTTAAGTTTACTCCGTTGGGAATCCAACCCGGGACCGAAGGAAGTCCACGCCGACGTAATCGCATATCGGGAACAAATGAGTTCGGTTAGCTTTTTATGTCACAACGATCCTATCGAATTCCCATATCAGACCTTACATATCGGACCCTTGATATAATCCGGATCATTTCCGATGCCTGACTTTTGCATAATATAATAATATTGTAACTTAATTAAGTTATTTTATTTATGGATATTTCTAAAAACATCAAGATTTTTTTCTTTTCTTCATTTTTGGAAAAGAGAAATGTTTTTGGAGAGTTAATTATTCAAATTTAAGAGACACTAGAGACTTATAAAAGGTTTCGTCGATCAGTCTTAAGTTTAATAAAGCTTGAACTTGACTTGGAAGGATTGCTGGCTGATCTGCTTTGATAAATTCCTGATTCTTAAATATACAAACTCCACTAGTCTTGTAACCAGGGATCCGCATAAAGTTGATGCGTAATGGAAGCTTGCGCGTTGTTTCCAACCCTTCATACAATAAACTAAAAGGGTCAGTTAACAAATAAATATATTTCCTGCTTGCGGATTTCTTTTTGGCCCTAAAAGATCCGCAGCTATCTAATCAGCAGCCGGGCGGAGCAGAGCCCGGCAGCACGCGAACTATACATGAAATGTTTACGGCGTTCCCATCCCAACATTTAACCCACTACCGAAACTTATACTATAAATAACAAGGTAATCTATATTACTAATAAATTAATGATTGATAGCTAAAATAATAAACTATTATAAAAACGACAGCAAGACAGTTTAAATATTAACAGCAGATATTGAAATGCCTTTAAAATGACTTGACATCTATGTAAGATTATATCTTGTTATACCAGTAATTTTACTAGCACAGCTTTATAATGAAGCAGAAATGGACTGTAATGAACCTCTCAGGAACTTCATAGACGGTCTCCAGCAACAGAGATCAATAAATTACCAAATCTGAAACTGTAACATTTGCGATTGGGAAAGTCGTCAAAAAGAATAGTTTAGCGTTGTAGTTGAAAGTCGTTATTAATGTTAATTATTAACATTCAAGTCACGGACATAATATTTTTAGACGACTCGTTTTATTTGATCTGATTAGTTTGACCTTATGTCCAAATTCAGTTGGAGCGATCAGCATTGCAGTTCACCTTGGTGACGCTGTCGTTTTAATTAAATATAAATTCTGTCACTTTAACCTTTTGGAACTTAAATGCATTAAAAGACTAACTGGATCAAACAGATTTACTATCGAACAACTTTGAGATTTAATAATTATGGTGCTTAATAATATGACCTGATTGCTGAAGCAAATTTCGTGAATGACCAATCTGTAGTAGAACGGATGCCTTCCTTCAATCGATATTAACTAGAGACCTTATGCAACTTTATTCGCATGGGGTCAAAAATTAGTTTCTGTATGCATTTCAATTTATTATAAATATCTATTAAACTAAATAAAAATCATCGCTTTGTAAAAGTTGCGAGTAGATACGCCGCTTAGTGAAAACTCTAACCTATAAATGAAAGATACTTTTTTTCCAATTCCCATTGCAAACTTTATTTTACATTATACAGAAATAGACGAGTTTGAAATTCTTCAAAATTAGTTCAATTAAGGCAAACGGTGAAACAACAAAACCGAATTAATTAGTACGGAGTGACACGGCGCCATTTTGTCGACGTTTCACAAAATGGCGCGTCTGTTAAGTTTTTAGAGGGATTCCGTTCGCGACTAATACGCGAAGCTACAATTTACATTTCGCAAGCGGCGACCTGAAAAATGTATAGAAATTTGCTTCATTCAAACGGAAATATGTTAAAGTAATACGTGTGCCGCGGATTTGAATTTTGTTTACGGCATTTGCTCCTTACAAAGTTTATGCTATTGTTCGCGAAATATTTATGCGAATATATTTTATGGGAACTGGATATACAAAAAGAAACTTATGATAATATAAGAACTTTATAGAAAGAAGCGAATGAAATTTCGATATATTACCTATTGAACATGGAAAATAAAAAAGACATCGTTTTAAACAAAAATGAATCTTTACAAAACAGGAAAGTTAATAGTATAGTTTCAACGTAAACTTAACAACAATAACCATGCTCTAGACTTGATGGCAAAGACGGCAGTAGACACGGATTCTGATCAAGCAGCAGTTTATTCTTAATAGTAATAATAGTTGACGAAGGTAACGTAGGTAGAACAGGTTTGCATCACAAAAATATCCGCTCCCTTCATCCGGAGTATACAATAAAATACCTCATGGCTATGTCAATTCACCCGAAATTCTTGCGGAGTTTGCACCTTACATTCCCATGGAGCGAGGGTGGTTGGGGTCCGGACCCTGTGTTGCGAGTTTAAAGGGCACACAGGATTTTCTTTTTATTTGTGAATATGGTTCTCCAAAAATAATTTAATATCACGAAAATTCTAATTCATTCTATGTATAGACATATTGAAGTGTATGAATATGTATATGTCCTGAATCAACAATAATAATATAGTAAACTACTCCACGTTTTGGTTGGTTAATAAACCGAAAAATCAAAAAAAAAAGTTCTACTGTTCACAAAAGAGACAAACGATATGTTCTGCGAACTTCCAAGAACAGCTTTCTTATACAGCTTCGTGGGCCCGAGTCCCAGCAGTGGGAACATTAATTAAGCTGCGTAAGCACGGTATAAATAAACGAATGAAACAATCAATCGGCTCTTATAATAATATGCGTAATACAATTCATTTGCATACACAAAGGGCATGAGTATAACAACGCCTCCCGGCGCGACGTGTTCAAGTGGATATATATATTAATAGATTTCTTTTGTATTATTGATAAGTGTATTCTATAGAAAATTGAATAACTAATATATAACATACAACAAAAACTTTCTGAACAGGGACCAACTTTTTACATAACTTTAAATCGGATAGATTTGTTGTAACAGTTGAAATGTTATCGTGAATTTTAACCCAAAATAATAGTTAAGTAAAGAGTTGATTCGTAATGAATTTAATTTAAACATTTAGCGATAATCGCAATTTAAACTCGTCAGTTGTGTTCAGAATCGAACAAAGGACTTTCGTGTTACAAGACAAACGCTTAGCCGTTGGTGTAAAGGTAAAGGTAAATCAGAGGAATAGTGGACGATTTCTATTTACCCCGGGGCCCGTTGAACATTTGAATAAGTTATACGGCGGGGTTCAAACGTTCAAACGCAGTTGCTAAGCGACGCCATTTTTGAAGCATAAATAACGAGCCGTCACCGTTAGTGTTGCCTGCGTACAAACTATGCGTGAGTGAAATATATTACCTATGATATCACAAATGATAAACTATTTGTTGTGTTTTTATAAATCTGCGAAAAGATGGAGCTGGTGTATTGTAAGACATAGATTATATTTACTAACGAGTCACGAGCCTCAGTACTAACGTAACGACTGACATAGAGAGGGAGAGAGAGAGATGCAATTAAAAAGGAAATCTTAAAACAGCTTCGAACGAAAATATGAGCATTATCTATATACATAAAATTCTCGTGTCACAGTGTTTGTAACTAAACTGCTCTGAAACGGCTCGACCGATTTTTATGAAATTTTTTATGTATGTTTGGCAGGTCTGAGAATGAGTCATAAACTAATTTTTAAACCCATAAGTAATAAGGGGGCACTTCCCATATTTTTTTTATGATCTGGCGTTAAAATATATATATTTCTTAATTTTCACCTTACTACCAACCTCCATTTTTAATATCGATATTAGTACTGTAACAATCTTCAGCTTTCAGTTATCAATCGATCAGTTCTCGTTAACTTAGTATCTTATATAAATCAATAGTATTCAACGAGTCGCAAGCCTTAGGCAAATTTAATAAAGTTAACTGAATTTAAAAATGTTTACGGCAGGTGTTTTAGTTATTTTTATATGCCGTTATAGTCTGCTTACTTCTATATTCTTTATTCACTTACAATAAGTTAGTTCTTTCTTATTTAACATCCAACATATTCATTAGAAACGTAAAGTATGGACTGCTGCAGCTCATCGTGCAGGGGAAGATTCAAGGAAAGCGAAATGTGAGCCGAAGGAGATTATCCTGGCTAAAAAATCTACGCCAGTGGTATGGAACCGCACCCGTTCCCTTTTCAGAGCCGCGGTATCGAAAGTCCAGATTGCCTTAACGGTCGCCGACCTTCGAAGATGGCACTTTAAGAAGAAGAAGATATTTATTAGAAATCATTTATATGGTCAAACGACGTTTGAAGAATTAGCTAGATAAATATATATTAAAGGTTATTTATTGTTTAGTTATATATCCGTAGAAATAAATAGACAAACTAATCCCAAAGTCCCACCAGCCGTTTGTAAGATAATCACATACGGATACATCCACATCTAAGTACAATCGTTCTCTGTGCAATTGTAGTTGGAAACTTAAACTATATGATAAGTTACCCCAGTAGCAATCATATCATAGTCAATAGCAACACCATTTAAACCGGAACTTAGTAATATCTGCATATTACTGTTGGGCGGTAGAAATAGAAGCTGCGGTGGACGATCTCCTGCAACAGAGATCTACCAGCAGCAAAAAAATTGTTTTGATGACTATATGCAAATATTAAATAGCGAATATTACACGAGGCTGTCATGTTGTTACTAGTAACTAACAAATAGACGCACCTTGATAGCCTTTGGGCCAGTCGGGGTTAATCCTTCGGGTGAGTGACAGTATGACATTTGTGACGTCAGATTCCGTGTTGGAGACAAGTAATGATACCAGGTACGTAATACAGATTCATACAGTTCAGTGGCGCATGGTGTTGCCAGATGAAAATATCATAAAAAAAATTAAATATAGCTATTATATATATACCTATTATATATGTGAGTGCACTACTTTTATGTGTTATTGAAAATAATATCAACTGTGTACTTCACAGATATCTTAAATTATGTCACTTTAGGATATTGCTACCTAGCTGCTAGCATCACAAAGTACCTAATCATGTGATTTACTATATATTCAGTACATAACAAAACCTTTTTAGTTAATTCTAATATCTAATTTAATAATATTTCAATTCTGATTAATATTTGCGTTGATCAGCGCGTTTTAACAAACTTTTCATATTGTTATGTATAGACTTAAAAATTCTGGGTTATATGTGCAGGGCACTTATGTATTTTAACGTGACAACGTCTATTAATTATATCACAAAAATTTTTGATAATAAATTTTATTATTCTTGTTTGACATGTTTATCGGGTTACAAATCAAGTTATACTAACTCTCAATTATATTTGTTAGGGATTTTATTTCTAATTATTATTGAGCAATAGAATACATCTTTTACTTTCAACCAATTCGGGCAAACGCATACCGACTTAGCGGTCGGCGTAAGCCACGCCCACTTATGTGCGGGACATTTCTCAGCACGCGCGCCCTATCTTATACCAATTTAATAGACGTTGTCACGTCAAAAGGTACGTAACAATAAATATAAGTTTATCAAAGCTTAATAATTAAGTGATGGCATGTCATAATTCTTATATAGGACGGGAGTGTTCCCGGACACATCTACCGGCCCACCTAGTGTTTAAAAGTTTTAACGGTGTCTAGCTAAAAATAAATGTTAGGTGCAGCAATAAGTTTAATGCAGTTTTTAAAGCTGATTTTTTGGTTAACCTTCATGTATGTTTTTTTTTAAATTGAATTCAGGATTATGAAAAAAAAACAAAAATTCGCGTCTGTTCTTTGTTTTCAACGACCCAGGAATGGAGAAAACTCTTTATTTCGCACAAGTTGGAACCATTATTCCATAAAAAGGCAAATCTAAACTTAGAGCCAGTTATGACCAAAAAATATGGATACTCTGCCTGAAATTGTCGCGCAAGATGTAAAACTCCTGTCGGCTAAATCAATTCGAAATTACAAATAAAATAAAAAAGAAATATACATAGGGGTTGTCCAATAAATCTGCTTCAAAACTGCATTAAAACTTATTGCTCCACCTAACATTTATTTTTAACTAGACACCGTCGAAACTTTAAACACTGGGTGGTGGGCCGATAGATGTGCCCCGGGAGTACATATCTACATGGCTTTCGATTAATAAGGTCATGTAGATACCAGCACAGACACAGTTCCAGCAAACAATACATATGATGCAAATGTATCCATTGTCATTCTTTTCAGTTGTTCAAAGGATATTATCAATAATTTATAAGAATTTTCGATGTGTATACTTCCGGAGGTAACTTTTACATTTTCGCTTTGACGGAAGCTGGTCAAATGTAAACGTGAGTGGAGCTACATAACAAAACGTCACCGGTAGTGGAGTACGTTTCGCAACTATTCCCCGCGAATAAATTATGAGACGGAGGCTTTTAAGGCGGAGTAGTGTGCGCACTTAAATCCGTATGAAAACCTCCCCGGGGCATCCTGTGCTGTCCTTTTTCCATCGGAATATCAATAAACTGTGTTTAGAGCAAATGATAATCCCGCGTATCGCCACCTTACTGCCGAGCAGTCGACCTATATAAGTAACACGTCCTTAGACGCTTTTAAGTTATAGTTGAAAGCTGGTATATCGAATTGCGATGAGTTTTTTTAAGCTTGAAAGGTAACTATTGGCTGTAATTAAGTAAACAAACTTAAATTTTTCAGTTAACTCATGTCACGATACGTCTCAGTTTTCAGTTTGATAATTTAACTGGCAAGCGTTTAAATTTATGAATTATAAGTTTGCGCTGCGTCAATTATATTTATTGGATTGTGTCCAGCAGTGGGCGGACATCAGCTGATGATTATGATGATGTATTTATATAAAAATATGAACAAACCATATTCAATTCCACAAAACAGACAAGAGAACTTCCAGCAGTGGACGTCGATTGGTTGAAATGATGATGATATTCAGTTCATGAATAAAACATTATCACCATTATTTTAATGATGATTTCATAAAAACTTCTTATTTATACGCGTGGTGTTTTACAATTTTGTATTATATTTTAATATAACTCAAGTAATGAAAAATCAACAGCTCCTTAATTCTCTCCGTAAAATTAGAATTCAAATTCACGCTTCAAATTTCCCTTTAAATCTCTTTCCTCATTAACTTTAATGAAAGGTTCCTAAGAAAAGAGAAAAAAAAAAGGAACCGGTTCGGAGCTAAGTTACATTTTAAAGGGTCGGTCGGTTTGTCCCACTTGGGCCGTTAATTAATGTACTCATTACGATATTTTCTTTTAATTATCCCTTTTTTTTTAAATAAAGACTTAATAATCATTTTTCTTGATACTTCATTAAGCCTTTGTGATTAATAACTAAGAAAAAATCTAATTTTCTAGGGTCCGTTATTTATTTCCCCGTGATGTCTTCCTTCGCCGGAAGTTGGAGCTCAACGAGGATCGTATAAAATATTAACGATGCTGAAGTTTTATTCTCTGATAAAACAACTAGAAATTAGAAATTGCCTAGGGGCGAGTGGGTCGGGGGTCCAGAATATTTGCAGTGTGCTTCCAGTTCAAAGCAAACATCGTCCGATTCAAACAAAGCCGCGAATAAAAGTTGGCGGCGGGAAGTTATTGCGTTTCCGCTCTAACCGGAAAACAAGTTAATATTTAGGAAGGCTGTTAAAGATATAGCGATGATCTATTTATGATAGATAGATAAAAACGTTTATTGTAACCAATATAAACACACACATTCATACACGCAAACAAACAGGTTTTCTTATTACACAATTACAATTAACCATTTAGACACAATAATTCAGATATGAATATAGAAAGTGTGTGTGCTGCAATGGTACAAAAGGCCATAGCTCAGTGGATTATTCACCTGCTGTAGGTGAAACACTGATTTTCAGCTACCGCCCAGAGTGCGGTCGCGATAAGAGTGATTCATTGCTCCTAAATTAAATTATTCTTAAAAAAATATATAATTGTTAACGATAGATACACCTACTTAAATATACTGTACGCAAGACAGAGAATAATATATGCCACAATGAAGTGTTTTCACATACACTGTTTTTCCAGTAGGAAGAGTTTCAAATGTTTTTTGAAGATAAGAATGGTGTTACATTGACGCAATAGTGGAGGTAGATCATTCCAACACTTCGTGGCCTGATGACGAAACTGCACGTAAAAGCAACAGTTTTATGTTTATAATAAGAGAGGTAGGTTCGCGCACTTCTAATATTTGATGTATCTTGAATAGGACAAAATTTTATTTTAGAGTATAAATATTCTGGTGTCTTATATTTTAAAACCCCAAATAAAAGTGAAGCCAAATGTAACTGCCTACGTGATTCCATATTAAGCATGGAGGATTTATGGAGATGTGGAGTGATATGACTACGGGCTGGAACGTCGAAGCAAAATCGGCAGCAAGCATTTTGCACTCGCTGAATTATATGGCGAGTCCTGGATAGGAGGCGGGGTCCATAAACAACATCGCCGTAATTTAATTTTGAGAGGATTAAGGATTCAGATAAAAGGATACGAGTTTTAACAGAAAGAAGATGACGGATCTTGTATAAGACTCTTAACCGATAAAAACAATTATAACAGATTATGGATTGATCTAGCTCAAATTGTTTATAAAATGTGGAAGGTAGGCAATTGGAACTATTAATGGATGTAACGGCTGTGATGGTATACTATCACCGTCCAATTTACAGTGCTGTATCGCTTCGGAACTGCATTTTGTTTTTCTGTTTCCCTTTTCCAGGAAATTGGGACACAGTAATCCTGTATAATATTAAATTACTTTACTTACTACAGAAATCAGTTGAATATGGGAGAATTTGTTGATTTGGTTATTGGGAGAATTTGGATTGTGGTAAGGCTTTTTAATATCTAGCTAGTTATCATATTTATATTACCTGCCACCTGTCATGAATAGAAGCCGGAGTATTTTGAGTAAGTTAGTTGTAACATGAAATGTAAAAGGAAAATTTTAGAAGTAAAGACAGTGTAAAATTAAAAATGAATGTACAGAGTGTAAGAAAATTGTAAAATGTTTCAACTCTTTAAGCGGGAAGTAAGAAGGAAGGAAATGGAATGCTAAATTAAGAATGAATGAGTAAGAAAGAGAAAGAGAGAACTGGAATGGAAGGAGGAAATGGGAAGATAGATTGACAAAAATTGGAATCGTTGGTCCAAACAAACTAAGTGGGAAAGAATAAATAAAATATGAAATTGTAGCCAAGTGTGAGTCGATTGAAATAAGAAAGGTTTTAACACAAGTGAGTAAAAGATAAAACATTGAAATGATCTCTGGGAAAGCAATTCTTTATTCGGCGGCCATTAAAAAAGAGAAATCACCGCCGTAACAGCGTCGTAAGCGGGTTGTAATTTTATCACGGCGTCGGCCTCCGGAGGCGGAGGCTGTTTTTTTTTAATTAAAAACAAATTAATTGCAAATATTTTTTTTCAACAAACTGATTACAATTGGGGGGGCCGTCGGGGCGGGTTCGATAAAAATCCATTTAACCCTGGAATCGAAGCAGGGACCTCCGTACTGCTTAGCCGCTGCTATATCTTCTTCTAAGTCGTATTTCCTCATGACTGAGGATCGTGGTCATCATGTGTGATGAAACACACATCGACTTACTTGGCAGTTATAATGGAGTGGTGTTGCCATTGCCTTCTCCATTTCACATACTAGTGTTCATCACATGTATATGCAGGTTTCCTCACGATCTTTTCCTTCACCGTCAGAACACGTGATATTAGTTGGTGTCATACTAACTGCAGATAAATTGAAAAATTCATTGGTGTACGACGGATTCGAACCTGGTACCTTCGGAGTGGAAGGCGGGCGTTCAAACTATATAGAGGCATATATATGTATGTTGATTGATCACCAATAAATAATTATTAACATAGATAAGGTCGTCGAAAACACGAACAGCATGAGCGATTTGTTCGACAGCCGGCACTGTGTCAGGGTCAGCAGCATTATGGAGATCCGTGATGGAGACGTGATACGAGTAATTGTAAGTGGAGAATATTTGTATAAATAAACAGATATCACAATGTCCCCAATGCTGAGGCTCTTGAAATGGAGAAATTGGATTCTCAGGATGACCTCACGGTGTTCTTTTTGATGTTTCTATCAAGTACGGAAGCGCTTTACAACACCAATATTAATTTATCACATCACATATACAAACTATCGTCATAACAATAGTTGCAGGATAAATAAGTTGCTACACAGCAGCTTATATTACAATACAAGTTAATAATAATAATTCCGGTTAAGAAGAACATCGAGGTATACCGACGTGTTCCAAGATGTTCCAAGAACGATAACTTACATGCTGTAACGTTCCCTAACTCGTACTCTTACTTTGTGGATCAATATATCCTAGTAAGATACCAGAGACCTAGTAAGAAAATCATGTGAACTACTTAATACCTACAGAGATATTTTCCAACAGCGTCTAACTTATTACGAAGCTTTAAACGGAGATCACACTGCAACATAATTCACAAAATAAAATTTTAGCGACTTCATATTCTGTCTGTTTTAAAATCGATCTTATTTCTATGGAACTAGAGTTTAAATTCGCATTACCACTCCGAAACGATTCTGTGCGCGAAACAAAAAAATGCACCATTAGCATAGATAGTGCGCAAATATAAAAGCTTCACGGCTGTGTGACGTTATCTTAAAATGTTATTAGAACTTGCTGAGCATACTAATATGTGGGTAGGGAGAGGGGGAAGAGGGGGTAGTTAAATCCAAAAATGTTTTGATAGATCGCCTGGGGCCAGTGTAGATAGGATCACTGCAGTTCCGTTACCATACATTACTGTGTAGCTTAAGTCAAAAATAAATTCGCCAAAACCAGGCGCGTACCGTGCGCACTTAGGGCAACTTACTTTTTATTTATCTTTTTACTTTGTATTTATTCACTATCGTTCCTCTTCTCATTCCCCTTATAAAACTGCCCTGCTCTTCAACCCTACTCCATCCAATACTTCCTTGCCTATCTCCTCTCCTCTTTATAGTATTTCTATGTACATATTTATGTATTTATTTAGAACGTCAGCTCGCGGATGCCGGATCCGCGAGCCCAGGGTCCGATGTAGCCTTGTTAACGGTCTTAAAGGTGACCCAAAGCAAGTACATCATTCATCAAAAAAAAAAGTCAAAAATAAGTTGTGTTAACGTATAAGGTCATGATATAAAAAAGCAAGCTCTTGCAGTGATTTCCCAACCCGCCTACGGGTATGCGCTGTATCTAGATCACCGCAATTGGCATGCGCAGGCGATGCTACGTGCGATACCAACCCTCTCATATCACTGTATTGAAGGTCGGAACGAGATCGTGTCGCAATCGTGTCGCCGGTTACTAACGCAACCAGACACGATTTCGAATCAAATTTCGTGAAATCATTTATTTGAACTAATGAATCTCTCTCTCTCTTCCTAGCTATATTCCCATATGGTGGTGGGGTCAGCTTTCTTTACTTTTCTTCTCCACTTCGCCCTGTCCTCGACATCGTTGTCACTCACTTTACACTATCGCATGATTTGAACTAATGAATGCATTACAAAAAACTTTCAAACATTGAATTGTTTACTATTAAAACTACTAGTCCTAGTTGTAGTAGTAGACGGGTTAACATCAAACTTAGATGACAGCGAGATACGATGATATACACTCCCGGACACATCTATCGGCCCACCTAGTGTTTAAAAGTTTAGACGGTGCCTAGCTAAAAATAAATGTTAGGTGGAGCAATAAGTTTTAATGCAGTTTTAAAGCTGATTTTTTGGTCAACCTTTATGTATGTTTTTTTTTTATTTTGAATTCAGGATTATGAAAAAAAAAAACGAAAATTCGAGTCTGTTCATTGTCTTCAACGACCCAGGAATGGAGAAAACTTTTTTATTTCGCACAAGTTGGGTTTTTTTTTTATGTGTCCGATTATTGGTTCCATAAAAAGGCAAATCTAAACTTGAGCTAGTTTTAAACAAAAAATATGGATACTCTGCCTGAAATTGTCGCCCAAGCTGTAAAGCTTCTGCCGGCCAAATCAATTCGAAATTACAAAAAAAAAATAAAAAAAAACATACATAAGGGTTAACCAATAAATCTGCTTCAAAACTGCAATAAAACTTATTGCTCCACCTAACATTTATTTTTAACTAGACACCGTCGAAACTTTAAACACTGAGTGGTGGGCCGATAGATGTGTCCGGAAGTATACCATAAGGTCATCTTCACGTCATCGTCTAATGAAAAATTGTATACGTAATATATATAAGCTAAATAAGTTAATTATACGCCAGAAGCATGTTACTAATGACCCGAATAAAGTTATAACAAAAAATAAAAATGTAATCCAACAAACAAATGGAGTTCGTAAAGCATAAAATAAAAAATTTCAATTAAACATCAAAAGCGAAACATTCACTGTTGGAGTTGAACTCAATTGAAATTGTTGCCATAAATCTGTAACAAACAAATTCGGGCAGTTTTTCAGGCGCCCGCTAGATGGTGTTTGTTTCCGGTTAAATTACACGGAGCTCGCGGTGATGGATTGATTGCTGTTTGATAGCAGCGAGATTAATTCTTCGAAAGCGTCCGAATGCGAAAATGTATCGAAAGATCTTTAAGAAGATAGTAAATATGACTAAGTAGTGTTCCATTAAAATGCTGTAGCATATTGAAAATATCCTGAAGTGTATAGAGCAACTAAAATAATAAAACAAAGTAAGGATCATGAATACTCCAACTTGTAATAGTCATCAACATGGGAAATCTCGTTACTCTAGTAATAACACTAAGCAACAGACTTAACACCAGTTACTAATATTGTTTAAGTATATCATGAAAAATAGGGACCTGAATGCAAATGAAGTTTAAAGTCTTAAGGAAGAAGATATTTCGGAATTGCAAAGGCGGAGGACCAATGGCTTGTACGTAGCGAAGCTACAGACTGTAGTGTAGTTATAAACAGTACAATAAACAAAACTATTAAAAACACTTAAATTTAACTTTTTTATATATACTACATAAATGAAATATCGTTAAGTAATTTAATCCCTTTAATACTATGGAGTAAGTACAATATATACGATTACATATCTATAATTTCATGTTTATAATTCACAGTTAAATATATTTTTAAATGAGTAATTGTTAATTCATCAGTTAAAGGTATGATACTAATAAATACATAAAACTATGACAATTATCTTGGAGTATTGAGAAGACAGGTTATATTGTTATCAACTTCTTCATCTACACTCCCGGACACATCTATCGGCCCATCTAGTGTTTAAAAGTTTTAACGTTGCCTAGCTAAACATAAAAGTTAGGTGCAGCAATGAATTTTAACGCAGTTTTAATGCTGATTTTTTGGTCAACCTTTATGTATGTTTTTTTTTAATTTTGAATGCAGGATTATGAAAAAAAAAAACGAAAATTCGAGTCTGGTTATTGTTTTCAACGACGCAGGAATGGAGAAAACTTTTTTATTTCGCACAAGTTGGATTGTTTTTTTTTAATGTGTCCGATTATTGATTCCATAAAAAGGCGAATCTAAACTTAGAGCCAGTTTTGACCAAAAAATATGGATACTCTGCCTGAAATTGTCGCCCAAGATGTAAAACTTGTGCCGGCCAAATCAATTCGAAATTACCAAAAAAATAAAAAAAATATACATAAAGGTTGTCCAATAAATCTGCTTCAAAACTGCATTAAAACTTATTGCTCCACCTAACATTTATTTTTAACTAGACACCGTCGAAACTTTAAACACTGGGTGGTGGCCCGATAGATGTGTCCGGGAGTATATATTAAACATACTAGTTTCTTTCAAGCTAGTATATTACGTAACAGATACTTCATGTGTTAAACGCTTGATAGTTTAAATTTGAACTTTTAATCCGTTAGTTTAATTTCAGTAAACTTTAAGCGTAATGTAAATATAATTGAATGTTGTTCATAATCGGGGCAACAAATTACAATACTCATTCGCGTTTTATAATAAATGAACAGTCGCATGTATAATTCAGGAGCTGAAACTCTTCGAGGTGATTGTTTACAGTGCAACACAATCCCGCTGGACATCTGCGCGGTCTGTGGCCGCAAACCATATAATTATATTCGGGAAGTGCAAGGACATAACTCCCCGCAACTTGCCCGCCTCGGCCGGGGATAAATCGGGACGTCTGCGAATCCGAGCTCGAATAAATAAATTAGCACCGGAAGTTCCCGGAGCTCAGAATATCCACCAAACGAGGGCTTAATCTCTCAAGTTTTGGATTTATGGACCCCCCTCGCTCTGCCATCTGCTTGGAGTAATACAGATATCGGACTTATTTCCTTCAGACGTTCACGGGGAGCAAACACGGAAACATAATTATTATGGACGAAGTTAGAGATTGTTTTTATTTTAATATCTTATCTGTAACAAAACTTAGTTAAACTCGTGAAGATTTTTAGATCTTTTAATTTAAATTTTCACAGAGTTTTGAATATCCAAAGTTTTTAAAACAGCTAAAATTTTATCGGAGATACAATATACTTTACACGGATCGTCTATTAACTATGTAATTAAAGAAGAAGCGAGAAGAAATGAGGAAGATTTTCATAAAGATCATCAGTCTGTAGCAATGGGACGACAATTGTAATATTTACATTTGATTATATAAAAATACAGTCACCCTAAATGCGAGTAAATGGGGCACGGTAACGAAGTCAATAGTAACCAGTAACAGAGGACTGTCGGCTCGTTACCGTTCGTCATGGCGCTGTCTCCTCAGTTAAAGTGACGTTCATATAACGAGCGGCAATCACTCGCAGACGTCACTTGGGTGTCAGCTCGTTAGTTGAGCTCATGAGACAAAGCCTTCACCTCTCGGAGGTGATACGTCTGTTAACAACAGCGCGGATGGCAAAAGGTGTTTATCGCAGGACATTCCATAACTAGGACACGAGCTTTCTACAAAGACGCTAAAGCTATCAAGCTGGCAATGCTGGTTTAAACTCGTGCCTCTCCAGACCTCCTTACCTTAATCCCTCCTCACTATAATGTAATTGGTAAAGTTTAAATCCCAGTTCGGATTTAATATGTTAAATTCATACACAAGAGAGAACGAAATTAAATTCAACAGATAATGAATTCATTACAGTTCACTCACAAAGAGAAAATTTTTAAATGCAGCTCAAAACTGAATTCTTTCAGCGATCCATTATTAACATCGTAATTAGTGCGGTAATTATGTTTGTTGATTGAATCAATCGGGAAACGTATGAATTGATTAAACGGAAAAAAAAACTAATACCACTCAGAAGGAATTGAAAGAGAAAATAATCTCATTAGATCCGAGATTAGGAGCACTTTGCGAGAGTAAACGTCGCGGGGGTGGGGAAAAAAAAACAGGAGCGAGACGTCAAAATTACATAAAGTCGTGGAGAATCAAAACGTGGGCGTGAGGAGTTTTTCCTTGGAATTTAACGGCGGGGATGTGAGGAGCGACCCGGAGCCCCGGAGCCCTGCGCGGAGCCCTTAATGCCTATTAGCCGGCAGCGAGCAGCCCCGCGCTGCGAGATAACGCAATCTGTACGCTGCACGTCGGATTACAACCCCCTACCTCGCCCCGGACTACCCCGCTACCTAGTTTTTGCTACACTAACATTCTTGATCAAGCATCTTCATCTATACATAAGAAAAATTAAGTTAAAAGAGATATTTTCGCAGCCGTAAAGATCAGAAGCGAACCCGATGCCGTCGTCGTTGCAACCACCAATATAAGATAGCACAATCAAGAGGAAGAGTTTCAAGTTATTTTAGAAAGAATCTAATGCCAGCGGATTATGAATCGCTTAGTTATCGATTTTCATTTTCTAAGTTATAATATCCGAAACATTTTTGAC
The DNA here is from genome assembly GCA_029286795.1 of Byasa hedistus. NCBI lineage: Eukaryota > Metazoa > Arthropoda > Insecta > Lepidoptera > Papilionidae > Byasa > Byasa hedistus. Next base: position 8,313,772 of record JAGSMW010000024.1, read on the forward strand.
GAGATATCAATATTTTTTTTTATTTAGGATAGACTAGTGCTTGACTACGATCCCACCTGATGGTAAGCGGCGATGTAATCTAGGTGGTAAAGCGCACTAGTCTAGAAGAAGCCTGTTCACTCTTTTCTTGAAGACCCCCACATCATACCTGGACGGAAACACTGACGCCGGCAGACTGTTCCACTCCCTCGCTGTACGCATTATGAAGGACGAAGCGAAACGCTTAGTCCTAATGCGCGGGAGATCGACAACGAAGGGATGGATGCCTGCGGTGTGTCTGTACGTCCGATGATAAAAGGGCGAAGGCGGTATTAGATCATGCAGTTCTTGAGCACACTCTCCAAAGTGCATTCGATAGAACACCGAGAGACAAGCTACTCTACGACGGTGACCCAAGCTGTCGAGTTTTGCATTCAGAAGCTTTTGGTCACCGACTATTCTCATAGCACGCCTCTCCACCGAGTCCAGGACTGCCAGTTGGTAATTGGCAGCACCTGCCCAAATATGGCAGCAGTACTCTACACACGATCGGACCTAGGCTTCATACAGAGTCAGAAGCTGTCCCGGTGTAAAGTACCGCCGCACTTTGGCAAGGATTCCGAGTTTCCTCGCGGCTATTTTCGCTTTGGACTCGATGAACCGCCCAAAGTTGAGGTTCGTTGATATTCGTTGATAATATCAATTTTAAATCGATTTAATATTTTTAATTATCAACAAAAAAAATATAACATGAGTTAGAAGAATTTTAATTAGGCGTTTCACTAATTAATTTTTTTTTAATTACTAAACTAGTCTTTGCTTTAACGCAAATATTTGAGCCAAAAACCACAAAGGTTTTATTCACTAAAGGAAACAAGTTGCGGCGCCCAATCGTTGCCAAATATATGTAAACGATTGTTAAGCACGCCGCGGGGCTAAGTGAGGCATGTAACTTGCCAAGTTAGTCGAGTGCAGTGACACCGAATGCATATGAAGTAATCGTTTTAACACTGGACCACTCGAAACGGTGTCCAATTGAATAAATTACTTCGGATTTTATGAAACGTTAAGCAAACGAAAGATATTTAACAAAAACTTAAGTAATCCTAATGTACTTTAACTTACGATTACGATATTTATTTCGTCTGTAAATGCACCAATTTTTTTTTGTATAACTCCGCGAAAATGGGTTCGACGGTAAGTTGTTACACTACAACGCCGTCTGATGGTAACTTGTTAAAGTTAAATAAATGTTGACTGCGTGGGGAAAAAGCGAGGCGTTATTATGCGTGAAATTGTACGAACCTCGTTTGCTAGCACTTCACACGTCACCAACAGACTTACCTGCAACGAGGTAAAGGAAAACATTATTATTGTGATACTTTACCAAACAAAATTTCTTCCTCACTAAGACTTTCGCAGAATGTTCCCACTCTGATCTTGAGGCGGAACAGAAATGCACCAAATTGACAAAATGACGGTAGTTGCAAGCGAAAATCCAAAATGTTGGTCAAGATAGCCAAGCGAATTTCAAATTTTAGCCACAGTCTAAACTTTTAATGAGAATCGAACTAGATACAGCTAGACTAGATAAGTTAGCAGCTGCTTCAAAACCAGTTCATGATTTAAAATGTTACTAGATAGTACATAATATTTTTATTAATATACACAGATATATAAACGAGCGAATACATTCTGTCCCACCGGACTCCGCTCAAACAAATACTTGGCGAATTCATGCAATGTTTTATAACAGTCATACCCTGGGGAGACGGTATTCAGCAGACCATCAAAGTTGGTAATTGAAACACTCTCCAATTTGTTATACGCAGCACGTTTCAATATTCAATAGTTGTTTTTCCCGCTATACAAATATATGAAATTCAAATAGAAAATATGTTTTTAATAGGATTCGTTTGTATAAAGACTTTTAATCATCATTGAGTTCTCACTGCGCTTTTAACAGAACTACAAAGAAGCTTCAGTCAGTTAAACTCTGTTGATGATTATTTTATAGAAATACATAGGTTTTTTTATACAGCATCAATATTTAAGTAATGTTAATATATAGGCGCGATCGCGTTGGATAATCATTTAATTGTTAAAATGTTCGTAATTATGATGATAAAGAGAAATGATTTGTTAAATTCAATCGTATTTTTGTAATGCTTGTGCGGGTATAAACAGAAACGGCGTGCAGTCGGGCTCCGTCCGTCGGAGTGTACGTTCCTGTTACGAATACGTTACGCTGTTGGACAAATGTAAGATTTTACTAAACTACTGTTAACTTGGACCCAAGAACAGAGATTAAACTTATACTTTACATTAAATAGTCAAAATAAACATAACATTTAGCACTAGGAAAGAGACCCCGCGTACCAAGTGGTAGGTTTCTGTTGCCGGAGACCATCTGGGTGGGTACCACCGCAGCTCCTATTGCAACCGACAAATAGTAGTGTGCGAACATTACTGTGTTCCGGTTTGAAGGGCGCTGTAGCTAGTGTAATTACTGGGGTAACGAGACTTAACACCTTATGTCTCAAGGCGACGAGCGCAATGTGGTGCAGTGTGTGCCATCTTAACTAGCACCGCGTTGTCATGGGCAAGCGTATCACTTACCATCAGGTGAACGTCTTGCTCGTCTCGTCGCTTAGTAGTATAAAAAAAACTAGATACAGCTAGACTAGATAAGTTAGCAGCTGCTTTAAAACCAGTTCATGATTTAAAATGTTACTAGATCGTACATAATATTTTTATTAATATACACAGATATATAAACGAGCGAATACATTCTGTCCCACCGGACTCCGCTCAAACAAATACTTGGCGAATTCATGCAATGTTTTATAACAGTCATACCCTGGGGAGACGGTATTCAGCAGACCATCAAAGTTGGTAATTGAAACACTCTCCAATTTGTTATACGCAGCACGTTTCAATATTCAATAGTTGTTTTTCCCGCTATACAAATATATGAAATTCAAATAGAAAATATGTTTTTAATAGGATTCGTTTGTATAAAGAGTTTTAATCATCATTTAGTTCTCACTGCGCTTTTAACAGAACTACAAAGAAGCTTCAGCCAGTTCAACTCTGTTGATGATTATTTTATAGAAATACATAGGTTTTATTATACAGCATCAATATTTGAGTAATGTTAATATATAGGCGCGATCGCGTTGGTAAATCATTTAATTGTTAAAATGTTCGTAATTATGATAATAAAGAGAAATGATTTGTTAAATTCAATCCTATTTTTGTAATGCTTATGCGGGTATAAACAGAAACGGCCGCGGTGCGGATGCAGTCGGGCTCCGTCCGCCGGAGTGTACGGTCCTGTTAAGAATAGGTTACGCTGTTGGACAAATGTAAGATTTTGCTAAACTACTGTTAACTTGGATCGAAGACAAAGATTAAACTTATACTTTACATTAAACAGTCAAAATAAACATAACATTTAGCACTAGGAAAGAGACCCCGCGTACCAGGTGGTATGGGGGGGGGGGGGGGGGGGGGGGGGGGGGGGGGGGGGGGGGGGGGGGGGGGGGGGGGGGGGGGGGGGGGGTCTCTGTTGCCGGAGACCGTCTGGATGGGTACCAACGCAGCTCCTATTGCAATCGCCAAATAGTAGTGTGCGAACATTACTGTGTTCCGGTTTGAAGGGCGCTGTAGCTAGTGTAATTACTGGGGTAACGAGACTTAACACCTTATGTCTCAAGGCGACGAGCGCAATGTGGTGCAGTGTGTGCCATCTTAACTAGCACCGCGTTGTCATGGGCAAGCGTATCACTTACCATCAGGTGAACGTCTTGCTCGTCTCGTCGCTTAGTAGTATAAAAAAAAAAAAAAAAAGAACGACCAGCGGCCATTTTCTCTAGTAATTTCGAGGAGGGGCGATAGGTGGCACGGTCACGTGTCCACGCACCTGCGCCACCGTAGTGTTGCCAATAATATAAAATACAATATATATTATTACAATTTAGACAATAGGCAATCTCAAAAATTATGTCAGTGGTGTCATCATAATTTCTAAAAATACTACATAAGCGAGTGCTTTCTACATATATATACGTTATATAATATTATATATCAATACGCTTTTTCTTGTAGTATCTCAATAATAATTCATGCTAGAAATTTAATAATGCGTTACGTAAATGAAATATTTTGTCTGAATTTTAAAGAAGTATAATTTGTAAATAACCTCTTAATAAAACTCATTCTTACTACATCAATCCAGACGACACGGTTTCGATATAACACGGAACGAATCAACCGTGTTATACGAGGGACACCTGTACTTATACGAACACTACACTATATTATAGTGCAATACTTTTTGCCCACATTGAGATTTTATTCCAACGGATCTTCTTTGCATTGCGACTTATATAATGCGCAGCCCATTGTATGTTAATTTGATAGTTACGGGTCAAGGTCAACTTGTCGAATTTAAACTTGAGTTCAATGAACGACAGTTATTTTTTATAAACTTACTGTGGTATTATTGATATACAAATAGCTCTATCATTATTCCCACTGTTGGGACACGGAACTTTCTTTCATACTTGAAGTTTTTAAGTTATATAATACTTCATATCTATATACACCAGTAAAGTTTCATCAAAAAAAGTTTTTTTTAACTATCGCATCAATAATACTGAATTATTTAGTATACAGCTATTGCTCCGATATTATTATTATTTTTTTTTGTTGTATATTACAGTTTTAAAATATTTTTTTTTTATAATTTTCTTATACATAAATATTTTTTTTTTATTTTTACTGGCCCCAGCTGAAAATCAGCGCTGAAGTAATTTTTTTTACTGCAGCAAGTAGCTGAGCTGGGCGCCATTTCGGTGCCTATATTTAATAATGTCTGTGTTTGTCAAATTGTTTTTGTGCCGAATAAATGCTTTTTCTTCTTCTTCTTCTTCTTCTATTATTATCATACTCTTCATCTCAACTGATTGAAGTCCACAGTCGGAAGCAGGTCACTTGTAATGTTACTGGCGCTTAAGTTATATTCATTAGTATAAAAGTTGTACGATAGAAAGTCGAGTTTTCACGTATTGAAATTAGGCCGGGCCCCGGACGGCGGTGTAACGACGGTGGCGCCCCCAGCCCGCCATCGCTCATCCAATAACCCGCGATGACGGCGCGCATCTCAATATTTTTCCTCTTACGAGGCATTTTCCTGGCGATTCCTCCGTACCATTACTTTTACATTGTGCCCCAAAGGCACTTCCGAACTCCGGCCATGTTGCGATTTATTACTTAATTTCTACGGATTTTTATATATTTACGAAGGAAATCTTTCATTATTTTTAGACGGCGACAAACATTGAACCTAAACTGAAATTAAAAGCGACGCGAATATCCCATCTGAATACAAAATCGGACAGATTTCACGCGGTAATGTATTTAAATATGAACTATTATGCGACTGTTCGGAACTTCTCCCCGGCGCGAGCAGTCGGAATAATTGGAGCGAGTCCGCTCCAGCGCCGGCGATGGATCCACTTTACAATGCTAATGCCCACTACTCGCAGCCCCAGATCCGCGACTACTTTGCGCCGCTGTTTACCAGCGACGTATTGTCTACGATCTGATGATGAGCATCGCCGGATTGTGTGCACTGCTGCCAGCGCCGAGGGTTCGTTGTTGACTGAATATTATCAGGATTACGTAAACGGCTTCGTGTTGTCACGATCGGAGTCAATTGTTATCACGTCATAAATATGATGAGTGGCTACTTCAGACTCCGACAAAGGAGATCTAGCACCGGATTATTATTGCTAATACATCATCATTCGATAGACGTCTACTGCTGGAGATAAGTCGTCCCGAATATCTATATATACTGGATGTTTTTGATATTGTTATAAGGTTAGTTCAACATAAATCTGTGAACCCGGAAAAGACCAAGACAAAATGCTCAATTTAATGAAGTTCCAAAACAGATCTAGAAGTAGAAATGGAAACAGTAGTTACTAAAAGTAATATTATTGAAATATACTCCCGGACACATCTGTCGGCCCACCACCCAGTGTTTAAAGTTTCGACGGTGTCTAGTTAAAAATAAATGTTAGGTGGAGCAATAAGTTTTAATGCAGTTTAGAATCAGATTAATTGGTCAACCCTTACGTATGTCTCTTTTTAATTTTTTTTTGGAATTTCGAATTGATTTGGCCGGCTGAAGTTTTACAACTTGGGAGACAATTTCAGGCAGAGTATCCATATTTTTTGGTCAAAACTGGCTCTAAGTTTAGATTTGCCTTTTTATGGAACAAATAATCGGACACATAAAAAAAAAATCCAACTTGTGCGAAATAAAAAAGTTTTTTCCATTTCTGGGTCGTTGAAAACAATGAACAGACTCGAATTTTCGTTTTTTTTTCGTAATCCTAAATTCAAAATTAAAAAAAAAACATACGTAAAGGTTGACCAAAAAATCAGCTTTAAAACTTATTGCTGTACCTAACATTTATTTTTAGCTAGGCACCGTTAAAACTTTTAAACACTAGGTGGGCCGATAGATGTGTCCGGGAGTGTAGTATACAATAAAGATTGTGGATACAAGTTTTTTTTTAATAATTGTAAAAAGGCAGCGCATGAAGTTATTTGTAAGTACAATAGTTGAATTTAAATGAATGTGAACAGGTTGAGTAAACTTGTAAATGGATAGATTTTAAAAGTAAGTATTGTAATAGACGGAAGATGGAGCAAAATGATATTCCCGAGTTATGATATGATGGGAAAAACAATAAAAAAACTAACAGTAATATAAGTAATCTATACATGTTATGAAGTGTGGGATCAACTGATGACTGTTTCAAATTTAGCGATTTTTTTTCAGTGTCGTGATGGAATTTCAGTGTATCCGTAACTATGGCAACAAATATGTAATACTCAGCCTCAGTGACTCACGCGCATGCCAAACACCTGCCATACATACACAGGATCATCGACCGCTTTATGGTCACGCCGAAGCCTGAGCGTGAAATTTGACGACTCTTAGACTTTATGATGTAACCTAAGTAACAGAACTGTTACATGCGTAATTCAGATCACCTGGAATTTACTGACCTTAACTTTTTTATATAAAGGAATGTTAATGACAGTGATTTATAAATCAAATTTGCATTAACCAAATATAGTTACCGGTTTGCTAGATGATTGTATATAATAACGAATACGGACCTGCGATCTGTGTTTGAATATTTTTGAGATATTGACTTAACGAATGTATTTTATTTTATTTTAATACTTTCGGAAAACCTACAGCTAATACAGAAAAAAACCTAAATAACTTAGAAGGCCAATAACAAGTCCACACAAACAAAACAAGAAAAGGACATGGATAGAAAATAATAGAGAAAGTATAGAGATAAAAATATGATTTGGTCATAAGAAAGAAGGTTAAAAAACAAATCCTGATTATGATTATCATTATTAAAAAAAAAAATGAATGAAATGATGAATTGATCGTGTGCAGTACTAACTCGGTTTCATTCTATATTACTAATTACTATACACAACTATATTTCAGTTTAAAAAGTGCTGTAACTAGTGAAATTACTTCGGTAACAAGACATATCACTAGGTACAGCACTATACTCTACTTTGTTAACATTCTAATTATAATACTTTATTCTTATGACTGGCCTGTCGCTTAACATGTGATGTGTCCTGTTAATTTTGTCGTCATTTTATGAAAATAACTATATAATAAAACAAACAAAAATAATATTTCCTTTCTGCTTAAAATAAAGTGCGGTGGGGCAGTAAATCAATTTAATGACTCCGATAACAGGGGATCCAGATGAATTTGACGCACGCATTGTCCCCGGCTCCTTGTCCAATAATTCGCTGAAATGGCTTAATAATTGAGCAGCGCCCGTTTAATACACCTAAAGCATTCCCTTTTCACTTCTTTTTTTGCGTTCAACAACTGCTTTTTTCACACAAAATTCGTTAAGAAATATACCTAAACTTATAAACGACCCTCTTAACTTCCCCACTGTTAGGAATCGGGGTCTTATCACAATAAGCAAGGAATAATTAATTTAAACCGAATTTAATCATACAAAAAATGTTACATATTCATTAACATAGATGGCGCTACAAGGAATTCTACATATTTTGATAAGTTTTAGCGCCATCTATATTACATTTTTCGCGTCTTATAAGCGTATGAATAATCGGAGAAATTCTTCTTTTAATTTCGAGCGTGAAGTTTAAATTTTGGTGAAGTCTAAACAAAAACAAAAAAATGTATTAGTTGGTTGTTAAGTACAAGGTTAAGGTCTGAATCTAAATGTTTAAAAATAATCAGGTTTGAAAGCTCTGAATTTTATATTAGTAATGATATACTAATAACATAGGGGCTGTGAGAATATTCAGTTTCTTATGAGATCGGATCTCATTCTCTAATGGCGACTTCTGAAGTGGCTTTTAAAACTAATTGACGAGTGTCATGTTACGATTATTACAATAAATCATCTTCAGTTTATTTTAATAATTTAACCGTACCAAACATTAATACATGATTGAACAAAGATTATATGTGACCAACGTAAATCCAAACTTAAGTATTTTATACGTAATATAATAAAATAAATACCAAATTAATAGTGAGTGGGATTGGGTGATGGTAGGATTTCGTATTCTCCTCGCTACCTACCACCATGGTAAACTTGCCGTCATAACAACATATATTCCAGTTGTAAATGTGTAAGGAAATCCGGATTATTTTGGTCAAGCACTTTTTTAACTATTTATGGCTGTTTTGTGACAAAATCATGTGAAATTGGAGTAAAATGTTAGTCTATTGCAAACAATAGTATAAACGGGTATGTTGTTATTTTTTACTGTGTGAATAATATGGGAATCTAAGTGATATTTAAGTCATAATTCTGTTAAAAAAGATAGCAAATCGTATTTTTTGTATTAGTATAAACAATACATACCTTTGTGTTCGCTCCGGACGTATCGTAAAATGAAAAAGGCCCGTCGCCCCGCATCTGCAGCCTGATGGGAACTGACTAATTGATGATTCAACGCGAATTGATAATGGTGCAGCGAACGAACTCACTGGTGATATGCCGCGGCGATGTTCCGAATCGATTTTTACGTACATATGAGATTTTCACATCAATCATATAACTATTGAACCGATTCTGGCTTATCCTTCAAATTTTTAGAGTGTTTCATTCAGAGTGCATTTCTTATATCGTCATTGAATCAAATCAAATATATACCTATGTATTAGAGTAATAAAGTTCAAAATATAATTTGTGTTTGATGGAAGTTTTTATTTTGATTTCGGTGTTCGGATTTTATTACTCCGCCCATTATTACAACCACCATTGTTTTTTTTTTTTTTTTTTTTTTTTTTTTTAGGCTATTCTGCGACGAGGACGAGCAAGGACGTTCACATGATGGTAAGCGATACGCTTGCCATGACAACGTGTGCTAGTTAAGATGGTACACATGTACCCACATTGCGCTCGTTGCCTGAGACATAAGATGTTAAGTCTCGTGACCCCAGTCATTACACTAGCTACAGCGCCCTTCAAACCGGAACACGTAAGTTGCACAACTACTATCGGCGTTGAAATAGGAGCTGCGGTTGTACCCCTCTAGACGGTCTCCGGCAACAGAGACCGAACTTGTCAATACATATTCTCCTGTTCTATTTCGAATATAAGTTTAAATACTTCTCATTCTATGAATGGAGGAAAAAAAGGGGATTTATAAATAGTAGTTTAGTAGGACTATTATTTATGATTTAAAATTCAACTATTATGTGAATAACTACGACTATCAGACCGGTAAATGCAAAACAACTCGCCGCATTAAATTACTGGAGCCTCGTGCATCCCTACCACGTGTGAAACAGAAAGAGGGGGTGTCGAACGATGACGTCATGTTGCATGTTCACGCGATATCAATAATTTATTCTGCGCCTGTATCTACTATTATTCATCCATACATCAAGGAACTAAACCATCGGTTCAAAAGTAGTCCTCGTTTCATAGCTTTATTAGATGAAAATTTGTGTAACTGCGAAAAATTAATGATTTTTACAAGGTGATTGTATCTGTGATGTCTAAGTCTGCTAAGAGCTTAATTAATCATCTATCGAAGATACCCTCGTCATATGTCGTACGTACTAAATAAAGAGCAGTACCGTTTTCTATGTAATATATGTCCGAAGTAAACAAACAGACTAAAGATGTTTTCATTACAGTAAAAGTTTGATAGCGCCCACACGCTGCGCTCAATGATAAGCTGTAAACTTTGCGCTTGCGCACAGCTCGCTCCGGGTTCAAATTCTAGTGCTACCACTAGAGGAAACATTTAACCCGTACCGATAAATAGTGTTATGAAATAACTAACAAAAACAATAGTTTTTTTTAAATTTAGCTTATAGCCTTTATGATAAACAAGTTCAAATAGAAAGAATCAATCTAAACAACATCCAGAGTTGACTTGGAGTAAATGTCATGTAGACATTAAATCCATACTATCCATACTAATATTATAAATGCGAAAGTAACTCTGTATGTCTGTCTGTTCCTCTTTCACGCCTAAACGGCTGAACGGATTTTGATGAAATTTGGTATGGTGATAGATGATAACCTAGAAATGGTCATAAGCTATATATATGTACATAATAAAGCTTGTAGTAAATATAACTTATGTACTTTAGTTATAACTTTGGCCACTCTTCTGCAACCCATTAATATTTAAATATTAGTTATTAGATGAATATATGTATAGTGCTGAACCCCACACACCGCCCATAACCAGGGTGACGGTTCTGTTCAGGAGATTTTTTTGCTCCGGCTATAAAATACGCAGGAACAATGAACATTACAATTTTTTTTGACAGAACGAACAGTCTGTCGGGTCAGCTAGTCTACTATAAACTACTAATCTTCTATAAACTACTTTTAGGGTTTTTAATGAAAGGGACAAAAATTAATTGGGAGTACTTTTAAATGTTTTATGGATGAGTCTAACAACTGATCTCAATTCCTCACAATGTTGATCGAGAAGTTCGTAATGGTGACGAGTGCATGAGCACTGACTATACAAACAAAACAATCTGATTTGCATATGTTAATACCAGAATCATATGGAAGTTGCCGCTATCTCAAAAAGCACAAGATGAAAAAAAAACATGCTTTTGTAATTAAAATAGTTTTCTTATATATAACAACTTATAACTAAGAGAGTTCATATAAATCTTTATCATAAGAATAGCTTTTGTTTCAACATCTTTGGATTATATCACAATGTGTTCAAGATGTCCAAAATCTTTCTCATTAGTAAATTAAACCGTGTTAATAATATGAAAAATATCTTCAGGATCTGATTAACTTTGTCAATGAACCATAATTACAAATTAATAATACAGATGCGGTATGTAATAAGGTATGAATATTAGTTCGATGGACACAATTGATCAGATCCCATCCTTTGAACTCTGATGAGGTATTCCAATTGAATATTGATTTAATATAGACAAAGCAGATGTTAATATTGAACCAACAACATTAACTGATAATATTATAGGGTATATTAAATTAAAACATATCAGAACAACGTGATCGAGGTTAGATATTTCGTCCTTTTACTGTTGTTAAGTGTTCCAATCCATACGTCCAGATGATTAATATCAATATACAACACACCGGTTTGAAGGACGATGTATCTGGTAAAATAACAGAAGCAATCGAAGTGTTCTCGTCTGTAGATTACGAGATTAATGTGGCGATGAGAAAACATAAAACGGGTTTACAGCTAATTACAGCTGATCATGTTGAGCAAGATAGAAGGTGGAAGAGAAAAGAATCAGTGATATAAGGAATTGAATTGGCATCACATACACCAAAAGGTCAGACTTATTTCTGAGTTAACAATCAACTTCCAGATATGTAGAGGTACGATAGCAACTGTTGGTGTGATTTCGAAGAATAAATAAGGAACTTAACGAATCTGATCCACTTAAACCAGGTGGTAGGTCTCTGTTGCCGGAGACCGTCTGGGTGGGTACCACCGCAGCTCCTATTGCAACCGACAAATAGTAGTGTGCGAACATTACTGTGTTCCGGTTTGAAGGGCGCTGTAGCTAGTGTAATTACTAGGGTAACGAGACTTAACACCTTATGTCAAGCGACGAGCGCAATGTGGTGCAGTGTGTACCATCATAACTAGCGCCGCGTTGTCATGGGCAATATCACTTACCACCAGGTGAACGATTTGTTCATCTCGTCGCATAGTAGTATAAAAACTATGCATTAATTTTATGACGTTGGTTCTACGTCTGCGATCTTAACGGGGGCTACATTGTTCGTGTCTTGACAGTGTCTCGGTGGTATGACGGTGGCAGGACTGTGGTGAGACTATATTTAGCGTCGCGACCGCCGGCTCGGCTCGCAACCGCAAATCTGGACGCGTTCCGTAACAGGACCCCGTGCGGCCGGAGACAATTCTTGATGGCGTGTTGTTGATATCATTTGTCTAATATTTCCTTTATAGCAAGCAATAGAAATAGCTATTCTTCTGGTTCATTTTCATCAGACATAAAATACTAATCCTATTATAATAAAGACTTGTTTTAAAAACCGACCCTGTACACTACTTAGTATTAGTTACTTAAACTGTTTTATGCTTTCGTCGTTTACAAATAGAGTTATTATTTTACTTAAATTTTTTTGGAAAACTAGCATACTGGAGGATATTTTTCATTTACTAGTTAACAATAATGAAATACCAGTAAGATAATTATACCCCTTTTAAATAACAAAGTAATATTTAGAGATGGAAATAAACTTAATCGCCGAAGACAGTCTCATTCGAAACACTTTTATCTATTGTTAAACATAGATCTAAGTTTCAGTGTGGTTTACTGATTGCTAGTAAGCTAGTAGCGGTGATAAAGCGATGTTTTTCGTTATGGATTCAGTTTTGCGTATATCCTCGGCTCGGGGTTCGTACTAAACGGGGAATGAAAATATTTGTCCTGCTGTACTCGACAGCGGGAAGCCGTCGTAAAATCGTCGATACCGCGTAAGAGTCACCACATTTCTGATGCTCTTCAGACAGTCCTAGAAATATTCTTTAAGTGTTTTTTATAATTGAATTCATATTTTGTTTTATCTATACAAACATTTGTAAATTAAAATGTCTTACTTTTTACGTTTTTATAGTTTAACTGTTAATGAAATTGTGATGAATTTCGTTAAATGAAATGTGAATACATAAAAGAAATACTTTTCGTATACAAAATGAAACCAAATTCGAATGAAATTTAGTGAAACCGTCAACTGAATTGTACCTATAGCATATTACTGTCTATAAATGAAAATAACAGTTTACTAATTATTGATAAAATGACCTAGATGCCGATACATGTATTTACATATTAAAATATACGTTTACCGTAAACGCTTTGCGACTGCACCGTAGTTAAATTACTCGATAGTTATCTGAATCGATTTTCCACATTCACCGTATCGTTGAATTTGTGTTTCGTGACGGTGAAAGCGCGAGGTCGCGTTTCCACCGTGCGATGGATGGGTGGGCGTTTGTAATTATATGCGGGCCGGCGGCGATACGCGCCCGCGGAAATACCGATTTCGTGACGCTTTTAATTTTTTTTCCAGTGTAATGAAAGCCTTTGTACTTAAAAGGAAAATAAACAATTTGACTGTCATTTTTGTGATTCAATACAAGCGATCAAATAATTACTTCGTGTGAAGTGAAACTTCATTCGGGACGGTTTGAGTTTAGATTAAATGAAACGAAAATGTGTAACGGGAAAGAAAGAACTATAAAAGTATTTATAGAATTTAGATTGTGAGAGAATGAGATGAAACGCGTTTCTTTAAGTTTTCTTTATCGTATGTCTTTCTTACTTTAATTAATTTGTCGATCAAAAGTTTTACCGCTTTACCATAACAGACGCTAGTTGAGATACTGAGTGTCACTACTAAGGTAAGCTAGTTGAGTTGGTCTAATACCGCCTTCGCCCTTTTATCATCGGACGTACAGACACTCCGCAGGCATCCATCCCTTCGTTGTCGATCTCCCGCGCATTAGGACTAAGCGTTTCGCTTCGTCCTTCATAATGCGTACAGCGAGGGAGTGGAACAGTCTGCCGGCGTCAGTGTTTCCGTCCAGGTATGATGTGGGGGTCTTCAAGAAAAGAGTGAATAGGCTTCTTCTAGACTAGTGCGCTTTACCACCTAGATTACATCGCCGCTTACCAACAGGTGGGATCGTAGTCAAGCACTAGTCTATCCTAAATAAAAAAAATAAAGATAGTATACACTGCACCATAATGCGCTCGTGGCCTTAAGACATGTGTTAAGTCGCGTTACCCCAGTAACTTCACTAGGTTACAGCGCCACTGTGACATGACTACAATTAAAAAACGTTATTGGACATCACGGTTAATATTATTGGTAATATCCTGCGTTGTACGCGTCGCGTGGTCACCGTCGCAGATAGAATATTGCCGGGGAAGGCGAACCGGCGACCAAATAAAAACCCGATCGATGTTATAAAAGAATAAAAATAACGCACTCGCTTTAAACGTCGAGCTCTATATACTGACTGCGTGTAACTACGCTTATAACGCGGAGATGCTCGGTTCGATTCCGAGGTTGTATTGTGGAGTTTGGTCAGTGTCTACCACAGTCAGTCTTTACCAGGTGGTAGGTCTCTGTTGCCGGAGACCGTCTGGTACCACCGCAGCTCCTATTGCAACCGCCAAATAGTAGTGTGCAAACATTACTGTGTTCCGGTTTGAAGGGCGCTGTAGCTAGTGTAATTACGGGGGTAACGAGACAACCGTTGTCTCAAGGCGACGAGCGCAATGTGGTGCAGTGTGTACCATCTTAGCTAGCACCACGTTGTCATGGGCAAGCGTATCACTTACCATCAGGTGAACGTCTTGCTCGTCTCGTCGCAAAGTAATATAAAAAAAAAAAGTCTAAATCCAGGCTATAGTATTCTGGTGGCACGCTTCACCATCATCAATCTTATTGTCATTGTAGACAAAAATGCTATAGTTGCGCATGCGCATATCCTTTCATAAGCTTTATTTGTGAAGTAGTTAAAAATCGGTATAATGTCGAGAATCGATATGTTTATTCCATATTTGCTCTTTATTAATTCGGTGTCCGTTTTCAGGCTTCAGTCATAACATAATTGTTACTGATTTTAATTTTCAGAGGTCTTTCGGCGATGGGGACAACATTTACATGGCATGTAATTTACCAGGTGGTAGGTCTCTGTTGCCGGAGACCGTCTGGTACCACCGCAGCTCCTATTGCAACCGACAAATAGTAGTGTGTAAACATTACTGTGTTCCGGTTTGAAGGGCGCTGTAGCTAGTGTAATTACTGGGGTAACGAGACTTAACACCTTATGTCTCAGTGACGAGCGCAATGTGGTGCAGTGTATACCATCTTAACCAGCACCACGTTGTCATGGGCAAGCGTATCACTTACCATCAGGTGAACGTCTTGCTCGTCACGTCGCATAGTAGTATAAAAAAATGTAACTATTCCTGTGTTCGGTTCTTTTTATCTCTGGATGGATTGATGTCTGCAGCAAGTAGCTCCAGGATTTAACCAGGGAACTGGTGAAATAATTTAACAGGTCTTGTGGGTTTTGTTTATTACAGATTCAGGCAAACAAACAAATCCCGCCCTCATAAATTAATTAGTGTAGCTGTCCGTCCGTCGGAGTGCTTACTGACGGCCACTTTGATCGTATGGCGGGCGGTGTTGTGTCACAGCGAGTAGAGCAAGAAATAATATATAACACAGATTGTTTATGGTATACAGATGTAAAAAATATTAAACTAAAGATATGATTACTTCATATAGAAGGCTTTATATCTAAAAACTGAAAAGGGAAATTAATTTTCAGACCTTTCTTTTTTAATTATTATAAATACCAAACCGCATTTTGTTACCATTTTGTATTGAATCACTCTTTTATTATGAGTGAAGACTTTGTGTCCCAGCAGTGGTAATCATTACAGGGTAATATGTCTAATGAAAGTTCTATGTTTAACAATTTTATAACCATTCTTTGTACTAAATTTTTTGCATTTTCTATGTTGAGTTATTTATGTTAGAAAAAAGATCAAGATCATTAATTTCTGCTACAAATAATACTAAGTATGCTAAGTAACGAAATGATGTACATAAATATATTAATCGTAACATATTTAGTGATTATGCAAATGAATCATATTTAACGAAGAAACTTTGTAATTAAGTTTTACTATCAAACATAGGTCATTGACCTAATCCAAAAGATTGCTAGACTTTAGTGGTTATGGGCTTTGTATTTTCTTTTCAGGTCCGTAGCATTTCTTTTGCGAATGGCTGGTAGATTGTGACGTACAATAAGTGAACTATTGTTCCCAATTTATAAAAATGTTGACTTTGACTTTCACTTTATAATTCTAGAAGGATTCACGGCAGATGGGGAAGTAAGACACACGTAGGGAAACTCTACGAGGTGGAGTGACTGATGATGGTCGCGGAAAACCGCTGGTTGCAGGCAGCGTGTACCAATCAGAGATCTTTAGAAGTCTCCGCCCAACAGTGGACGTCAATCGGATGATGATGATCAATGTTGATAAGATAAATAAAATCTCTGTATTTAACACGTGCAGCATAACACCGTCCTCCTAGACCGACTTGCAGTCCAATTGAATTTAATGGGACCACAGCCGTGCGAACCAAGTTAACGTGCTGCACCACGGACCCGCCCGCACCACATACGAACACGCACACCAATTTCGACTTTAAAGCGACACAAATAAAGCCAACTGTCGCGTAACTTTGAAACTTTAATATATCGCAACTTGCGCGGAGGTCCGTACACGTTATCAGCTTGAAGAGAACCGTAAAGACATTATATACAATGTTGACAAATGTAATTGTGGTGCAGTCCCATCAAAAAATAAACTAAAATTATTGCTTTACTATAACACAACTGTATAGATCATTTACCGCTTGCTAGTAATACAGAGTTCCTAAGTTCGATTCCTTAGTCGCATAAGTTGTGAAGTTTATATGATGTTGTGGTTTACAAACATAATTCCAACGTATGAGGTCCGGACTATTCTAGTTTTTAAACGGTTTTATTTAGCTCGACCCGTACGGAATTTGTTTGTTTGGGTCAAAATTAGAAATTGAAATTGAGGCACCTTCCCGTTGTCAGATTGATTTGAAATTTGGTGCACACATTTAATTTAGATGACAATACAATATAATAAAATCAATAACATTATAAATCTAAGATGGCCGCCGATACAAAATGGCGGATTACATATTTTTCCTTTATAAATCAAATGAAAGGGGCAATTAATGGGCCCCACGTTTTTATTATTTATTAATAGTTTTTAGTATTTTTTTTTTATTTATTTTGCAGTTTTCAGTGCACATAAAGAAAACCGTTTAACTTAAAAGTTATTTTACCGATTTTTTTTATAATATAAATAGTTATTATTATAGATAAAAGTTAAGTTATCACTGAAGATAATTTCATTTGATAGTAAAGAAACTAAAGAAAGAAGAAAAGTTGAAATGTTAAAAAAAAATTATCTAAATTCGTAACTTTAAGTTATTAAACACTTAACTACAAATGCAATTGAGACTAACATTTAATATCTTATTTGTAATCAGTGATGCAGTGTAATCATCCTAACATTTAATATCTTGTTTGAAATTAGCGATGCAGTGTAATCATCCTAACATTTAATATCTTGTTTGAAATCAGTGATGCAGTGTAATCATCCTAACATTAATATCTTGTTTGAAATCAGTGATGCAGTGTAATCATCCTAACATTTAATATCTTGTTGAAATTAGTGATGCAGTGTAATCATCTAACATTTAATATTCTTGTTTGAAATTAGTGATGCAGTGTAATCATCCTAACATTTAATATCTTGTTTGAAATTAGTGATGCAGTGTAATCATCCTAACGTTTAATATCTTGTTTGAAATTAGTGATGCAGTGTAATCATCCTAACGTTTAATAACTTGTTTGAAATTGGTGATGCAGTGTAATCATCCCAACATTTAATATCTTGTTCGAAATTAGTGATGCAGTGTAATCATCCTAACATTTAATATCTTGTTTGAAATTAGCGATGCAGTGTAATCATCCTAACATTTAATATCTTGTTTGAAATTAGCGATGCAGTGTAATCATCCTAACATTTAATATCTTGTTTGAAATTAGCGATGCAGTGTAATCATCCTAACATTTAATATCTTGTTTGAAATTAGCGATGCAGTGTAATCATCCTAACATTTAATATCTTGTTTGAAATCAGTGATGCAGTGTAATCATCCTAACATTTAATATCTTGTTTGAAATTAGCGATGCAGTGTAATCATCCTAACATTTAATATCTTGTTTGAAATTAGCGATGCAGTGTAATCATCCTAACATTTAATATCTTGTTTGAAATTAGTGATGCAGTGTAATCATCCTAACATTTAATATATTGTTTGAAATTAGCGACGCAGTGTAATCATCCTAACATTTAATATCTTGTTTGAAATCAGTGATGCAGTGTAATCATCCTAACTGTTAATATAACGCGTCATTGCTTCGTTGAATGGAAAGTAAACGAATTATCGAGGTAATTACTTAACCGACGCACTGCTTCAATTATAAAATCGCATGCCAAACAAAATGGCGTCAGTTTTTCCGATCATTACACGAGTAATAAATATCACGAGTGATGTATACGCAATACATAATGTATGATATAAATAAAACATCGACGAGGCAATTCATCATCACGCCAATCGGTGATCGCTGATTGCCGGTTTTTGTTCCGATCGCACATGAAGTCATCGTGATGACGTGTTGCATGAATTGAACATTAAGGATTCGAAGCCGGATAAATAACTGCGTCGTCTTGTTATCCGGGTCTCTATTACCTGATAAGAACAAAATGTGCTGGAATGGTATTACCGCTAATTTTCATGTTGGACACGAAGGCCATGAGTTCGATTCTTTTGACTTTGACCTTCCACATCTCCTTAACAGGAAGAGCTGTAGACTTTTTATTTCGGATTTCTCCTCTCCATATCCTGTACTTCATTTTATCCTGAAAGAGTATCCATGCAGCTCTTCCGGTTTAAGCACAAAAGCTACGGAGTATTTAAGTCAGCGCATCAGTCTCTTTCACTCTGATGCAATCAGGTGAAAGAGAGTGAAACGAGTGTTCTGGTTAATCGATTAGAGAAGGAGATGACTATTCGAATAATGTAAAGAGAGAGAGAGAGAGATAAACTGAAGTAACATTTTAGTAATAACAGAAATTGTTCTAATTTACCATTACTAATATTACTTAAAGTTCTTCAATTTATCTCTCTTTCGTTCTTCTCTATTACATAACCTCAACATCTGTTATCGTATGTCGCATTAAGAAGAGACTAAAGATACGGATATACAGAAATAACTTTCGTCTCATTCTTTCACAGCCTAAAACCTATTCATTTGTAGTTGTGTCCTTTTCGTTACACTATTTCGTTTCAAGAAACTTCAACAAGAACTAGACGCCATATACCGGTCGTTATATACACGGATGTGCAGTACATAGATATGTTGTTTATATACCATCGATGGAAAGAGAACCGTAATTAATAATTTCGCAGCAAATCTAATTACTGTAGTTAATTAGAGAGCGTTAGCGTATCCCGATAACGTTTGTTGATCATTATGAGAATAATGAGGTTTTTTTTGCTCGTTGGATGGCTTTGTATGATCTACAGAGGCTGTTGATTAGAAAAAAAAACTTTAATTTACAAACGTAGCCTTTATAACGTCGAAGTAGTTGTGGGAAGCCTGCGTCCAGCAGTGGACATCGAAAGCTAACGATCATGATCATGCACTGTGGAGAACTAAATTAATAATTATCAAAGTTTATTCGTCGCATTAATTAAGTAAATGAGAAATCAAGAGATTTTTAATTAGTTTTTACAAGTAACTCTACTTGGTTTGTTCAAGTTACTTCTAAGTACAATTCGTGCTCGTCGCCGTGAGATGTCATTAGCTTTTTTTTTTTATACTAATATGCGACGAGACGAGCAAGACGTTCACCTGTGGGTAAGTGATACGCTTGCCCATGACAACGTGCTGCTAGTTAAGATGGTACACACTGCACCACATTGCGCTCGTCGCCTGAGACATAAGGTGTTAAGTCTCGTTACCCCAGTAATTACACTAGCTACAGTGCCACACAAACCGTAACACAAGTTTTCACACTTGAAACCAGAATTTTACCAGGTGGTAGGTCTCTGTTGCCGGAGACCGTCTGGTACCACCGCAGCTCCTATTGCAACCGACAAATAGTAGTGTGCAAACATTACTGTGTTCCGGTTTGAAGGGCGCTGTAGCTAGTGTAGTTACTGGGGTAACGAGACTTAACACCTTATGTCTCCATGCGACGAGCGCAATGTGGTGCAGTGTGTACCATCTTAACTAGCAGCACGTTGTCATGGGCAAGCGTATCACTTACCATCAGGTGAACCTTGCTCGTCTCGTCGCATAGTAGTATAAAAAAAAAAGAAACTGACCCGTGGTGTATGCATTAAGTTCTTTCTAACTTAAAAGACCCTAGTAGGTTTCATGACTGAAATTTGAATATAGCCGTCTGAAAGACTACCTTTACATTCTCATTTAGCAGCCACACCAACTTCGCCAGAACTCATGCATGAGACAAAGTATTCTTCTAAAGACCATCATCACCTTTGGTCTCATTGTAACTTAACTTCAAGTGAAAATGAAGTTAGCTTGTTACATTCGGTAGTAAGTCAACCAAGCTAGTTTCGAAACTTGTGTTACTTTGTCGACGGCAACGTTTTAAGGGTTTTGTCTAAAATTTTTCTCTAGATCATTTTTATTCAACGAGTCTATGAGACCGGCGAGACGTGTACCTGATGGTAAGTGATACGCTTGCCCATAATGTGTTAAGATGGTATATACTGCAACACATTGCGCTCGTCGCTTTAACACATGAGATGTTTATCTCGTTACCCCAGTAAATTTACTAGAATACAGCGCCCTTCAAACCTGAACACAGTAATGTTAAACATTACAATTTGTCAGTAGAAATATGGACTGCGGTGGTAGCTAGACAGTCTCCGGCAACAGAGACCTACCAGCAGTATGAAGACTTCGCGACCTTCTTCCTTCTTTTTTTTTTTTAGTTTTAATATGCGACGAGACGAGCAAGACGTTCACCTGATGGTAAGTGATACGCTTGCCCATGACAACGTGCTGCTAGTTAAGATGGTACACACTGCACCACATTGCGCTCGTCGCCTGAGACATAAGGTGTTAAGTCTCGTTACCCCAGTAATTACACTAGCTACAGCGCCCTTCAAACCGGAACACAGTAATGTTCGCACACTACTATTTGTCGGTTGCAATAGGAGCTGCGGTGGTACCCAGACGGTCTCCGGCAACAGAGACCTACCACCTGGAAACCTTCTTTCTTTCTCACTCTCCGTGCTTTGTTGTGTAATGATATAATCTTAATCCGTTTACAAATAGCGCAGGTGGAATGATGTATCCGCTCGCTCGGATCGCTGCGGGCGGCTCCGCGCGCCGGCATTAGTCTAAAACCGCGACTAATTCCTCTAAAATAACACTAAAGCGTAAAACGTTTGTCAGTAATGGAGGACGGTGGCGGTGGTGGCGGCGGGTCCGTAACTTATGGTGCGTCCCACACCCACTAAATTGATAGTCTGCGGCCGGAAACCCGCGTTCCCACCAATCAGCGCGTATTGATTCATTGCCGCGCGGGAGCGTTTTCAAATTTATCTACTTGTCACCGTTAAAATATTCAACTTACTAAGCTCAACCGACGATCAAAAATAGGTATGTTTTATATTTTTAAACAAATACATATATTTAACTCGCTTTGACATCGTGTTAAGTGATAATATATGTGGATACCAGGTGGTAGGTCTCTGTTGCCGGAGACCGTCTGGTACCACCGCAGCTCCTATTGCAACCGACAAATAGTAGTGTGCGAACATTACTGTGTTCCGGTTTGAAGGGCGCTGTAGCTAGTGTAATTACTGGGGTAACGAGACTTAACACCTTATGTCTCAGGCGACGAGCACAATGTGGTGCAGTGTATATCATCTTAACTAGCGCCGCGTTGTCATGGGCAAGCGTATCACTTACCATCAGGTGAACGTCTTGTTGGATAGTTAAGCGTGATCGCTTACGGTACTTTGGCTTATAAGTATTCATAGTCGGTACAGCGATGCTGTTATAGCGGCAGATTTACAATATGAAGTTAGTAGCTGAAGAATCGGAGCTGATGAAAACAAAACTTCAATATATAGTCGCGGAATCAAACCAAGAAGCTCCGAGTTTCAGTGCTTGCATACTTGTGGATCTAAGTATATCACTGTCAAGTGGAAAAAGTTTAATTTCATCCGTTCCTACTTCTAAGTTTATTTTAAAATACCAATGATCTTTCAACTTAAAGTAGAATTTCGACGAGGTCCGATTAGAATAATGATTTCAATCTTTTTGATTCCTGATTTACAAAATCATAGATGTTACATAAGATTTTAGATAAACTAGAAAATAATTTGGTACGTATTTTTTCTCTGAGATTTTTCTAGTTGTTGTTTATTTTGTTAATCTCTTTTCTCTGACATCCGAACTCAGGGATCTTATTTAGCTCTTTCCTCCTACTATATACTTTTATAATCTATATATTTATAAGTGAACTTAACCTATTGTTATACATTAATTGTCTATTATTTATTTTAACAAATAACCTTTTTCAATATCACCAACGTAGAGCAACTGTTCCGTGTGGCTCAAAATAGGCAGAAATTCGCAGAACTGACGGCCAACCTCCAGAGAAGAAGAAGAATAAATAAAAAAATTAATGTCTACTAATACTTGTCATTGTATACTATTTCACTTATATTACTTTTAATAACTTTTGGATCATCTTTTTCCAGGACTCTGGCACTTGAATAGATCGGACATTCTGTGTTTTTTTTCCATGGTTAGAAGTCTATCGGAGTTCGAGTACAGAATATATATTGACATTTCACCGATAGAGCAACAAAGGAGTGTGCAGTTAGGTGCAGCCGGGCCGGGTCGTTGCATTATTAAATATTTAACGAGCGCTATGTGAACAAGTGAGCGCAAACAGCGCCAACGGGACCATCGGCCGGACGTTGGGCAACAGAGGGGTTCGGTTACAGCTTTAAATGCATTTATTGGGTCATCGGGAATGTGTGAGCAACTGATACCGACGATACTTAACAGATTTTTGTAACTTTAAAACGTTCAATTACTCTAACATAAAATTAAGCATTAACAGATTTGTGTACTTCGCTCATGTTATATAAAACGCTGTAATAAATAATAAAAAAATGTGTAGACTAAGAAAATATTAATAATTCTTAATTACTTTTGCTTATTCGCTTTCTTTTTCTAACCTGTTAACATTCGATTCTCTTATCAAAAGCGACGACCTTACTTCGACTTTGATGACATTATCTGTACACCTCCATTTTTATTTATACACCTCGATACAGTTGAAGTGTTTATTTGTTTTTATATTGGCAACCCAAACGAGTATAACGTTTGAATGATGTATTTGTAGAATCATTAAGTTATATTTTTACAATTGCTTAACACTTCAACGATAGTTCTTATGAATGATCGTCCAGAATACTATGATTTTTATATGTGTAGGAACAGAGTTTCATTATTAAATTAGTAACTAGTGAAGTGGTTTCAAAATGAACCTACAGATAAACTAGATAATTGCTCAGAATCAGAACAGAGGAACAACGCTATAGAAGCAGTCACGTCTAGTTAAGAAATTTAATCTGATGATTGTTAAATAATTAGATATAGTTCAAATTCAAATTCAAATCATTTATTTGCTAGAATGTGGTAACAAATATAATGGTTTATAATAAAAAAAGTAAGCGCACATTCTACTTAATACTAAGCATGCAAATCTTATTTAATTAACACTACCGGTACACATATACACACTGGAAGACAACTAAATACAATATACACAAAACAAATTAGTGTATATTAGGATCATTTAAAAAATCAGTTACTGTGTAATACATTTTGTTTCGGAGCCAATTCGTTAATTAATTTTAAATTTTGATGTAGGCAATGTTTTAAATTCGTTTGGTAAGCTGTTATAGAGTGTAATGGCCATGACATAGGCATTGCGCCTGAACATTTCTAATGTACACTTCGGATAAAAAAGTTTATTTGGGTACCGAGATGGTCTCGTTTTCCCTTCTGTACTCAAACTAAAGTATGAAGGATATTTTTTTTACAAATAGGCTTATTTCTCTAATGTACAATGACGGCAGCGGCAATATATGTGAAATTTTAAATAATGGTCGACAACTATCAAATGGCCTTACGCCATAAATAGCACGTATGCATTTCTTTTGTATTTTAAAAACTTTTCCGATATCGACAGAGTTGCCCCAGATTATTATTCCATACGCAAGCACCGACGAGACATACCCGTGGTAAGTTAAATGTTGAATCGTTGCCGCTTCGTCCCGTTTCACTAGAAACTCTGAAGGCAAGGTTAACAATGCAGAAAAGTATTCTTCGGCCGGCTTCAGTGGTTTATCCTCTTCATTACATCCGGCCTGGACGGGGTGAGCAGGGGAGGTTTCCCTTTGAGCAAACATTCTGTTCCAATACACTTGGCCAGGTTGAATAGCCGCTGCCCATGCAAACGTCGCGGGCTTGATGAATATGTATTCAGCATTAGTGTCGTAATGTAATGAGTTTTGTTTCAGGAGCGTGTGAATAAAACATCACCGTTCTGTTGTACGCATGAATGATGTATGAGATCGCGAACTTACTGTTTCTCTTCAACCCTTTTTGTGCGCTCGCAGTTTTACATCCAGACGCCCTCTACCGGTGTAAAACAACAACCGTATAAACAGATTAAAGCCTAAGAAGAACATTGTTTATAAGTTATCTCTTAACATGTCTATTATTGTTTATTAAACTTTATGAAGATTACAAACTGCGGACTTCGTACTTAGACATGTAAAACCAATAAGTTTAGATGTGATGAAAATCGGCGATAGTTAAATAAACAAAATAAAGTAAACCTTTCAAAAATATGTGTACACAAGTATAACTAAGTAAATAAATAAAACATATGTAAGTAAAGTATTTATATGTTAAACAGAAAGTTGAAGAATAACAGCAAGTTAAATACATATTCTACTTATTACTGGTTTTTTAATAACAACAGAAGTAATGAGTAAACTTAAAATTTGTCTAAAAAAATCTAATCAAGTTAAGAGTTTACTTTGAGGGTTACAAAATATGAAAACCTATATAAAAGATGTTTAGAATGAAGCTAAAGAAAATACGCGATATCGTAAAGTTAATACATATCATCTATCACTTAGAAATATCGAAACTTAATATTCAAACTTGAACTTTACTTATCAAAGCGAAAATACAAAGTAAACAACTTTGTACATTTGATCGAAGTTATTGTTTAAAATTTTCGGACTTCAGTCTGTAATGAATAATCGAGAAAACGTTAATTAATTTAATTACTTCTCGATTATTAACTTTCTATGAAATAATAGAAAGTTAACGATCATTTAGATATTCTAGATGATACATATATTGTAGATAACTTTAATAAATTATTAAGTTACATAGACAAACCCGTTTAAGTGTAAAAGTATATCACAGAGATTATTAATAAATTTTGTGGTAATTCATAGAAAAGTTTTACAAAATAATAATTATAAAACAAATCTAAAAGAAGATAAATCAATTTACTAACTGAAAGCTATTAAAAAGGCATTAACATACTTCTTGTTACTTGGCTACAAAGTTTACAACTTGAAATATCTGAAGTTGAATTAATTGAAGAGAACTGACAAATCACAAGCAGATGTATTTCTTTTAAGTATACCCTCACACTTCACCACAATCTAATATAGTTAAGTGATAAGGTCTTAAGTAATGAAGGCGTTCTTACTAACTGCACATAAATTGAAAAATTCATTGGTGCAGGATTCAAACCCGGTACCTTCGGAGTGGAAGGCCAGCGTTTAAACCACTAGGCTATCGCGGCTTTATAATTTCACATATGTTAGATATTGAGAAAAATAATTGTGATTACCGATATTTTGAAAGTAAAATAGTAGGTGTATTGATTGAAAGTGAAAAAGGGAGGGGATGCCGTAACGTCGTTTCGCTATAAATAGCGGATGACTGTAATTCTCGGGACATTCGTGTTTGGCCAGTGTGCGAGGCGTGAGCTCTGACTGGTGACGTGTGAATGTGAGAGGTATAGCTGATTTAATTTATAGAGCTCTGACTAGTGACGTGTGAATGTGAGAGGTATGACAGATTGAATTTATATTTTGAATTGATTGTTTCTAATATATGTTAGATATTGAGAAAAATAATTGTGATTACCGACATTTTGTTAGTAAAATAGTAGGTATATCGACTTTTTTAAAGACTAAAATGAAAAATGGGCGGGTATGGCATAATATTCTTTCACTATAAAAGACAGATGACTGTAAGTCTCGACACATTCGTGTTTGGGCAGTGTGCGAGGTGTGAGCTCTGACTGGTGACGTGTGAATGTGAGAGGTATGGCAGATTGAATTTATATTTGAATTGATTTTCTAATACATATCACCCTTTAAATCAGAGTACAGTAAAGTTTGCACATTACTATTTGGCAGTTGAAGTCACTACGGTGGTACCTAGACGATCTGTAGCAACAGAGACCGTAACAATGTAATGTATCACCATCACGGTGACCTTCTGAAATAAAAGAGAATTACGCAAAAAATGCTACACACGAATACGAACTGATATCGTTGTAAAGGAACAGCTAAAAGAGCAATACTACTGCAGCTGCGAATATGTTACCAGTAATATCCTTTCCAGTACGTAAAGGACCGAAAGCCTGTTTCAGATGTTTTAGGGGCGGATGATCGCATCGCGTCTGTATCGCGCCGCTTATTTTCCAATTGCCTCGTTCTGAATGCGTTCTAGTGGGGGGTAGGGGGGCGGTTAGAATTTCCTTTTGGGGTCCTACCCTTGCTCCTGTTAAGCAACGGTGTAAGGTAAGAGAGGTAAGTGAGTTTTGTTAAAAAAATATCTTTAAAGTTGATAAAAGGATGGATGTGGTGATGATCTTCATATGAGGAGTCATAGGACAATGAAAGTTTTAAATTACATAACAATATAACAATAGTTTTTAATGTTGTTATGGGCAAGTGTATCCCTTACCATCGGGTTAAAAAAAACGGTACTGTATTCACAGTGTAAGATCGTGCTGTGTGAGATGGTAGTAGAGACCTATGCCCAAAAGTGGACTTTAAGATTATGAACATAACTTGCCGACGATCCACACAAACAGATTTATTGCTTTGCTTATGTTATAATTTTTTAATAAGTTATATCAAAAAAATTGCGATTAACAAATTTTCTTTTTGGGACTCTCGTGCGATATCGTCTGCGGGTGGGTATCAGCTAGTTATTTATGTGACCGCCGGGGGTCCGGGGATCCTGGGGACCAGCCCGTCCCCGAATAAAACGTTCAGCGCGTTAAACTTGAATTTTCCCAGCGCACCTGTTCCGGGGGAGCGCCGTTCCCAGTTCCCAGCCGGCGCGCCTTACTCACTATTTATTCGCGCATTAATTGCGTACACTCGCTAACCACCCCTCCAAAAAGGAGTATAAAGAGTTCAGTGAGAAGCGGCGAGATATTCTTGTTTCCTACAAGTTCAGTTATAAGGTCAAAAGACATCGTTAACTAACAGCGTCAACAAAAGTTTTTGTTGAAATATAATAATTTCTTCGGTACGTTTTTCCTCACTGAGAAAAGAGTGAAGAATTTTTTTTAATCTATACTTTTGTATGTGCCAAAAATAAATCAGATCCATAGAATTTTTTGAGAGTACGTCTTAACGGTATCCAAGCAAGCTGGATCAGTTGAAATATTCCTTTTCTATTTGTACCGTGTACCTGAACCCTGGAGGAGTTTGTTACAACGAGGGGTGACACTAAATTAATATCTAATTTCAGGGGTGAGTTACCCTAATTTTGATTAGGCTAGGAGGAGGCTGGAGTGAAAGACGTTGCATGATAGGCTATTAATCTCGTTATGGAGCGTGATGGGTGTTTTGATTAGGCTGCACGCGAGCGCCGGGCCAGCAGGGGGCGCCACACGCGACCTCACCGACACGGGCAAGGGCTCACCAGCAACTCTTCCACTGAAACAAGTCCTTCATAAACTACAGCGAGTCTTCAGGAGGTAGCTGAAAGTACATTCCGGTTGCTTTGTCGACTAAAATCACTTAATATCTATAGATTTTGCTTAACAGCCAACTTGTATAAACCAAAGCTTAGCTTTTTTAAATACTAAGTTTTTTTTGTAATTATAGATTTTGTTATTAATTTATTGCTTTTTAATCATAAAATTTTTATTAAAAAATATAAGTTGATACTAAGTTTCCATTATACTTGTTAAGGTAAAATAATTTGTAACACTTTCATTATCAACATACTCGTACTTCAGTAATAATAAAATGTGAAAAAATTATTAAAAATGTGTAATTCGTGAAAGTAAAGACCCATTTTACAAATATTAATAAATTTTGGTAAAAAAACCTGCACAATTTTTTTTTCGTTTACATAGTATCTCTTACCAGTATATAAAAGTTAGTAACTAAAACATTGCGTACATCGCGTTCAAATTGAACGCAGACTTTCTTTATTTAAATATCCAAGTAATAACTTTGCGTTCTGGGGTACAGTTATATTACTGTGGTAACGAGAAATCATCTTATCTTTTAACACGAAGATTTAATGCGGAGATGTGTATTCTAACCGTAAGATAAAAAAAGTAATATAAAAAAAATATTTGGAAGTTATATGTAGTTTTGTTAATGCTTTTAATTTCTTGAACTTCACACGAATTTAGGTGATGACAGAAGATGATCTCATAATAGAATTCTTCGGCTCTCGTGCTGAGGGTTTTCAAATGTCAAAGCTTTTAATTTTTTCAACTTTACATCATTTTAAGTGATGACAGAAGATGATGAAGCGTTCTCATAATAGAATTCTTGCTTTCATGCTGACAGTCCTTAAAAAGGATTCGATCAGCATCTATTTAACATTCATACACTATCCCGTAATGCCGTTACGTATTTTGCAGTGTAAGCGACGCTGGCTGCCTGCCAGGAGTCGGAGACTCCTAATGTCCGCTGGCCAACTCTCGATCGGATACTTTGAGGTCATTTCACCTCATCTAATTTGCATTAGCATCGGAGAAAAGACACTAGATCTACTAGATCCGTGCCGAATTAAATTGCAAAACAGCGGAAAGGTATATTCGTATTTATTGTTACAGGTAACACTGAATTGTTGCTATTGTTTTATATATCTAATGAAGTATATAACAATTTTAGTTGTTATATAGCGAAATGATAAAACAGTTATAAAGTTTGATAATAGCAGTGGGGAAACGTCGCTGTGCTCAAATCTAAATTTGATGATTTAACTTTACCTCTGCTATTTATAGATCTCTTTAAAAGATCTATACACGGATCCTAGAACAGCTTTTTTAAACCTTCACCAGACCTGATCACCAAGAGTCGTATGTTAACAGGAATTTACACTGAAGGCTAGCAAATTTTTGAGTTGTGTGGATGAGCTTACTTCTCCAACAGATCATTTAATTTCTGATCACACAGTGAAGCCTCAGGCTCACTCCTTACTTATAACTAGTAATAAGTTGTCGGTTAATCGTCAGGTAGTACTGTACGAATACAAACAATCGATGTTTCGTCTTTACTCAGTACCGGTTTCCTTTCTCTAAACGCTGCACAGTTTGGCAAACCTTTCGCTTAACAAGTCACGAGTTTGCCAAATGTTTCGTTGGCATTTGAATTAATTTGTTGTTTGTTCAAATGTTTTAGACATTTTCTTTCAAAACGATCGCATACCTCTGTTATTGGTAGTAGATGAAGCTGTTGATTCAGTGGTAAACTGTTTGAACATCCGAGAATCCCAGTAGTGGGAACAGTTCTCTGCTGATAAATGATTACAAACGCGAGTTAGAACCCTATCGACCCATTCAAAATTATACATACAATACAAAAACACTTTTTCATTTAATCGCATGAAAAAAAAAAGTAACTTCTCATTTGCGTATTAAGTACATACGAACAGGGATGCAAATGTTAAACGAGTGCTTCCTATCCGCGTTATATTCATACGTCCGCTGTCGAACGGAAATGAACTTTATTACCTGAGTAATAAAGTTGAGTTTTAGAAAAGCTCCAACATTCAGACCCGCCGGTAGTTTTTTGCATGCGGCGCGCGCAAATAAAACCCGGGCATTATTGCCGTCCACATATCCCCGCGTTAATGCAGCCGGACAATATTAACGAGCGGCCGAATTCGGTGGTGACCAGCGAGAACCACTGAATGATCATCGTCGACGGTATTTTATGATGGTGATAAAATTTCGATGTCACTTTTTAAGGTTAAGTATTTCAAATGTAAACAAACTCACGGGCATTAAGCTACTTGAACTGGTTTCGTTTGCGAAGGTTCTCTTTTAAGTCATGCCCAGCAGTGGGCTTTTATCTACTGACGATGATAGCTATAATTAATTTTAGTGACATCTGTAATGTATATGACTATTTATATACCAAAAGTGTTATCAGAACCTTGAGACACTCCATCCGAAGGTCTGTCTCGCAAAACTGTCACCATCAGCACTGATAAGGGATAAATAAGTCAACTTCAGTTTTATCTTATTTTCGATTGCGAAAAGATAAAGGTAAAGACAGACAATTGTGGTCATTGATCTTATCAGTTAACTGCGATCACACCTGGTGGTAAGTGGTGATATTGTCTGTGATGGTAAAGCACATCTAGCGGGAGCATATTAACTTATTTTTGGCAAAGTATTCTTACAGAAAAAACTAAATTTAACTTGAGGAATCATCATCAATATTCTGAAATGGACTTAGCTATTGTTAAGTATAAAGTTAAGCACTTGGTGATAGTAATTTCATTAGCTACAAAACTTTTTTTATACTACTATGCGACAAGACGAGCAAGACGTTCACCTGATGGTAAGTGATACTTGTCCATGACATGTCGCTAGTTAAGATAGTATACACTGCACTACATTGCGCTCGTCGCCTTGAAACATAAGTTAAGTCTCATTACCCCAGTAATTACACTAGCTACAGCGCGTCAAACCGGAACACAGTAATGTTCGCACACTATTGTTTGGCGGTTGAAATAGGAGCTGCGGTCGGTCTCCGGAAACAGAGACCTACCACCGGTAAGTAGACAATTTAGACGATGCATAAAATAAATCTGGTTCTCAAATATAATTAGCTATTAAACTGCGCGGATTCGAAGCTGCGATTTCCGTGTTAGGTGAGCGGTTAGCCACTGAGCCGCGGTGAAGTTTGATTGTCAATTCACGCAGCGGCCCGCGGCGCGGTATGCGGGTCCACACCGCGCCGGAATGCGCCGGCGCAACTAATCCTGCTCGTTTGTATACATTCGCACGTATTTACAAATTTCATAATAGAGTTAACAGACAGTGTTTTTTATTATACATTTATATCTAATGGAAGGGTTTGATTATATTTCTTTTGGTAATTATAAATGGCTTTTACTGCTGGTAGGTCTCTGTTGCTACAGACCGTCAGATACCACCGCAGTGACTGCTTCTACCGCAAAATAGTAATATGCAAACATTACTGTGTTATAGTTTGAAGGGAGCTGTAAGCTAGTGAAGTTACTGGAGTAACGAGATTTAGCAACTTATATCAAGTGACGGGCGCAATGCGGTGCAGTGTATACTATCTTGGTGCAGTGTATACTGTCTTGGTGCAGTGTATACTGTCTTGGTGCAGTGTATACTGTCTTGGTGCAGTGTAAACTGTCTTGGTGCAGTGTATACTGTCTTGGTGCAGTGTATACTGTCTTGGTGCAGTGTAAACTGTCTTGGTGCAGTGTATACTATCTTGGTGCAGTGTATACTGTCTTGGTGCAGTGTATACTGTCTTGGTGCAGTGTATACTGTCTTGGTGCAGTGTAAACTGTCTTGGTGCAGTGTATACTGTCTTGGTGCAGTGTAAACTGTCTTGGTGCAGTGTATACTGTCTTGGTGCAGTGTAAACTGTCTTGGTGCAGTGTATACTGTCTTGGTGCAGTGTATACTGTCTTGGTGCAGTGTATACTGTCTTGGTGCAGTATATACTGTCTTGGTGCAGTGTATACTGTCTTGGTGCAGTGTACACTGTCTTGGTGCAGTGTATACTGTCTTGGTGCAGTGTATACTGTCTGGTGCAGTGTATACGTCTTGGTGCAGTGTATACTGTCTGGTGCAGGGTATACTGTCTTGGTGCAGTGTATACTGTCTTGGTGCAGGTATACTGTCTTGGTGCCGTGTATACTGTCTTGGTGCCGTGTATACTGTCTTGGTGCAGTGTAATACTGTCTTGGTGCAGTGTAATACTGTCTTGGTGCAGTGTAATACTGTCTTGGTGCAGTGTACACTGTCTTGGTGCAGGTATACTGTCTTGGTGGCAGTGTATACTGTCTTGGTGCCGTGTATACTGTCTTGGTGCAGGGTATACTGTCTTGGTGCAGGTATACTGTCTTGGTGCAGTGTTATACTGTCTTGGTGCAGTGTAATACTGTCTTGGTGCATTGTATACTGTCTTGGTGCAGTGTAATACTGTCTTGGTGCAGTGTAATACTGTCTTGGTGCAGTGTACACTGTCTTGGTGCAGTGTAATACTGTCTTGGTGCAGTGTACACTGTCTTGGTGCAGTGTTATACTGTCTTGGTGCAGTGTAATACTGTCTTGGTGCAGGTATACTGTCTTGGTGCAGTGTAATACTGTCTTGGTGCAGTGTAATACTGTCTTGGTGCAGTGTTATACTGTCTTGGTGCAGGTATACTGTCTTGGTGCAGTGTAATACTGTCTTGGTGCAGTGTAATACTGTCTTGGTGCAGTGTATACTGTCTTGGTGCAGTGTATACTGTCTTGGTGCAGTATATACTGTCTTGGTGCAGTGTATACTGTCTTGGTGCAGTGTATACTGTCTTGGTGCAGTGTACACTGTCTTGGTGCAGTGTATACTGTCTTGGTGCAGTGTAAACTGTCTTGGTGCAGTGTATACTGTCTTGGTGCAGTGTAAACTGTCTTGGTGCAGTGTATGCTGTCTTGGTGCAGTGTTATACTGTCTTGGTGCAGTGTATACTGTCTTGGTGCAGTGTAAACTGTCTTGGTGCAGTGTATACTGTCTTGGTGCAGTGTAAACTGTCTTGGTGCAGTGTATGCTGTCTTGGTGCAATGTATACTATCTTAACTAGCGTATCACTTAACATTAAGAAAACGTCTCGCACGATTCATCGAAAAAAAATATAATTTTCTCTGGAATAAAGTAATATTTCCACACTACTATTCGGCGGTAGAACAATATATGGTCTTTAATGTTAGAGACCAATCAACGTTAAACTTTTAGTTATTTTAATTAGAAACTGTACTATCTCCCAAAGTTTCTATGACACGTGTAAAAGAAACTTGAAGTCAATGTTTTTTAATAGTTTAACATAAATATTTGCGTCACAAACAGAATAACGAAACAACGTTAGATTGTTATCTGAAATAATAATGAACCAGGAAAACCTTAACTGCAAACATTAGCAGATTGTTTATACACTACACATATATCAAAAAACATGAAATTAATGTATTCGTTATATATATATTATGAACCTTGGTAATAATCAACAAAAAGGTATACTTAAACAAATTTACAGCCGCATTTACCTGAAACAAATAAATATTACATTAGTACATATACAGTATCTAATATATTTTATTAACTGGAATGCGCTCCCTCTCGAAATCAGAACAGCAACTAATCGTCTCACGTTTAAGATAAAAGTTCGGGAACTTCTTCTCAACGATGCAATGAAGAAATCTTCTTAATCTTTTATGTATGTATTTATGATTTTTTTTTGTATTTTAATAACTTTGTGTTTATGTATATATATATATATATATATATATATATATATATATATATATATATATATATATATATATATATATATATATATATATATATATATATATATATATATATATATATATATATATATATATATATATATATATATATATATATATATATATATATATATATATATATATATATATATATATATATATATATATATATATATATATATATATATATATATATATATATATATATATATATATATATATATATATATATATATATATATATATATATATATATATATATATATATATATATATATATATATATATATATATATATATATATATATATATATATATATATATATATATATATATATATATATATATATATATATATATATATATATATATATATATATATATATATATATATATATATATATATATATATATATATATATATATATATATATATATATATATATATATATATATATATATATATATATATATATATATATATATATATATATATATATATATATATATATATATATATATATATATATATATATATATATATATATATATATATATATATATATATATATATATATATATATATATATATATATATATATATATATATATATATATATATATATATATATATATATATATATATATATATATATATATATATATATATATATATATATATATATATATATATATATATATATATATATATATATATATATATATATATATATATATATATATATATATATATATATATATATATATATATATATATATATATATATATATATATATATATATATATATATATATATATATATATATATATATATATATATATATATATATATATATATATATATATATATATATATATATATATATATATATATATATATATATATATATATATATATATATATATATATATATATATATATATATATATATATATATATATATATATATATATATATATATATATATATATATATATATATATATATATATATATATATATATATATATATATATATATATATATATATATATATATATATATATATATATATATATATATATATATATATATATATATATATATATATATATATATATATATATATATATATATATATATATATATATATATATATATATATATATATATATATATATATATATATATATATATATATATATATATATATATATATATATATATATATATATATATATATATATATATATATATATATATATCCAGCAGTGGATGAAGGATGAAGATGATAAAGAATTATCCGCATGACGCGAGTCCGGTGTAACAGCGCCCTCGTCGCCGCGAACTTGTTGAGATGTTCATTTTTCAGGCTCACGCGGTCCCGGTTTGTTTCCGAAGGCGGCAATGATTTATTTCTCCACCCCATCCATTGACAGCCGATAAAGTTGGATAAAGAAGATATTGATTGGATAAAGAAAGCGTGCGATTGGCATCCCCTTTGTACCCGTGCATGTGAAAAAACGGACCTTTTATTACATTCCCCGATTTTTTTTTTTTAAAATCATGTAAATGTAAATGGAGGCGTGCGTCTACCAATATCGAGTTCATTTCCGCAAACAATAATTTTACATGCAATGATTTATAAAGTCGCTTCAAAATATACTAAACAATTGTTGGCGAGTTAACTTAGTATATTGTTAACCGGCGGTTAAATGTTAATTACGAATACACACCTCAACTTTAAGTTCGCATTGTAAAAATATATTCTGATTAGATTAGCTTAAGTTATACGAAATTGGTTTATAACATTCTTGATTCTTTTTAAAGTTATAAATCATATCGAGACTAGTATCAATTCCTGTGATAAAGATTATAGGCAGAAAGTTAAGAATTTAGGTTCTCTAATTTTGTTAGATATTTGTGAAGAACATGGATAAGAAATAAATAAAAATTTTATACTGGGCGTATTAGTAGATAGAGAAAGATCATTCGCTCCAGATGCTGACCTGATGCCAACCACTTTTCCCAGACATCAGAGATGTTAATTGTGTTTCAATGATTTGTGTAACCAACACTTAAACATAAGTCTAGCTTTTGTGATAGATCATTTGCGCATGTTCATAGCGAATTTGAACATCATCGTCATCAACCCATTATTCAATTACACCAAATGCGATCTTCAGCTTTCGCATTTTAAACTAGAGTTTTCCAGTTTTGTAAACCACAAGTTAAATCCGTTATACTATTGGTTACGTAACGGTGAATCTATCCATCAAACGATTTTTATAAAAAAAAAAAAAAAAAAAAAAAAAAAAAAAAAAAAAAAAAAAAAAAAAAAAAAAAAAAAAAAATCCATTACCAAACTAAACTTCATCGGTGTTAGATAACAACAGCAGTCTTTTGTGCGGGTGTTCGGAGAAAAATGCGCGTTCATTAAGAAAAAAAAAAAAATCATGAGATCAGGTCGCCGGTGTGCCGTCGACCCCGCCTACACCCATTAAGCAATCGATGTTTATTAAAAAAGCGACATCTACATTTCCCGCCGAGCCGTGCAAACATTAATATTATTATGCAAAGAACGCCTGGTGACATGCAATTTCTCCCAATCCCAGCCGCACCACCCTCCGATGGATTCCGTCCATGTTTCCGGTAACGTCAATCAGACCTCCACCGCCGTTCCCCGCTGACAGCTAGCGGAAGTAGGAAAGTTTTTTTTTTTTAATCATGTAAATGTAAATGGAGGCGTGCGTCTACCAATATCGAGTTCATTTCCGCAAACAATAATTTTACATGCAATGATTTATAAAGTCGCTTCAAAATATACTAAACAATTGTTGGCGAGTTAACTTAGTATATTGTTAACCGGCGGTTAAATGTTAATTACGAATACACGTAGTCCAGCAATACCTCAACTTTAAGTTCGCATTGTAAAAATATATTCTGATTAGATTAGCTTAAGTTATACGAAATTGGTTTATAATATACTTGATTCTTTTTTTTAAAGTTTTGAATCATAAGACCAGTATCAATTCCTATGATAAAGATTATAGGCAGAAAGTTAAGAATTTAGGTTCTATAATTTTGTTAGATATTTGTGAAGAAAATGGATAAGAAATAAATAAAAAATTTAAACTGGGCATATTAGTAGACAGAGAAAGATCATTCGCTCCAGATGCTGCCTTGATGCCAACCACTATCCCCAGACATCAGAGATGTTAATTGTGTTTCAATGATTTGTGTAACCAACATTTAAACATAAGTCTAGCTTTTGTGATAGATCATTTGCGCTTGTTCATAGCGAATTTGAACATCATCGTCATCAACCCATTATTCAATTACACCAAATGCGATCTTCAGCTTTCGCATTTTAAACTAGAGTTTTCCAGTTTTGTAAACCACAAGTTAAATCCGTTATACTATTGGTTATGTAACGGTGAATCTATCAATCAAACGATTTTTATAAAAAAAAAAAATCCATTACCGAACTAAACTTCATCGGTGTTAGATAACAACAGCAGTCTTTTGTGCGGGTGTTCGGAGAAAAATGCGCGTTCATTAAGAAAAAAAAAAAAGCTGTGGAAACGGAAATACAAGAGCCCTGTGTTGGGATCGGTCGCGCTAACTCGTGCGCGGCGAGATCAAAGCGCGGTTACTGCGCTGCGTACGCGCAGCTAAACGCTCCAGTTAGAATTACATCGCGGCTAACTTACCAGCTGCGGTGTAAGTGATAAGTTTATCTAGCGGAAGTAAACAACTGCAATTACTACTGGCAAACTAAGCTTATTCCCTATAGACGAGACGGTACAACTATAATTTGGCATAAGCTAAACTACATCCGCTTTTGTTTTCCAAGTGTTCTTTTAAATGGATTTGTGGTCCATTAAATATAATTTAGCAGAGCAGCGCAGAGCCGTTTGGAGTGGAGAACGTTGGGGGAGGCTTTGTCCAGCAGTAGGCGTCTATAGGCTGATGATGATGATGAAATATAATTTATTGGTTGAGGTGTCCTCTTCGTCCAAATTTGCTACCAAGTTGTGGATCATTAAAATATGTATCACCAGTTTTTCTGTGATCAACGCTGCTGCAAATCATTCCAAACTTCGGGTAATAATAAATTGAAAGGTTAGTTATAAATTTCCTACTACGAATTTAATAACAAATATAGTTTTTTTGGTTTACAAATTTCGAATTTACACACTTTGTAAAGTAGCCAAATGGACAATGGACAGTACGTAACATCTCCCCGAAAGGAAACCTCTTATCTAAAGAACTCATATTTCTAAGTGTCCCTAATTCATTACGGTCTTGAAACACGACCGTCGACAAATGATTCAACAGAGTAGTTATTTGTAGTAAGAAGTTGCGCTTGACCCACGGCGGAACACCATCAATAATTCAGGTGCTGCAGATGGAATATGGCGTTGTGTTGTGTACTACAACGGTCCAAATCAGCAGTTGGACGCTTTGCAACAATTGTATTAATATAAAACATCACAATTTATGCCACTACAAGATTAAAGTGAAAAAAGCACACGTTTTAGGTATAAAGTTATTACAATTATTAATAACTTTGCTAGCATCAAAACAATTATAATTAAACGTAGAGAGTGAAGGTGTAATAACGCTCTTTTTGAAGTTTACGGTTTTGCGATGGAATAAATTTTAGGAATTTCCTAATTTACAATTTATCATAATCTTTAGCCTAAAGATTTTAACCAGATTTGTTTCATCTCGGGTCTTCAGTATTACGTGTACTAGAACTTACTAGTCCAATAAGTATAGTTAGTGTAGCTATAGGTATAAACCCGCAGACAACTTGAGATTTGGACCGCACGTAAAGTTTTGTTAGCGGGTTATAGATGTGGAAACGTTCGGGCCGCGGTCCGGCGCGCCTGTTGGGAAACGGAATTTAATACACTATGAATGACGGCCCATTTATACACCCATCCAGCGGGTGAAGTATGG
Source organism: Byasa hedistus (assembly GCA_029286795.1). Classification (NCBI taxonomy): domain Eukaryota; kingdom Metazoa; phylum Arthropoda; class Insecta; order Lepidoptera; family Papilionidae; genus Byasa; species Byasa hedistus. Next base: position 8,352,924 of record JAGSMW010000024.1, read on the forward strand.
GCTTTAAATAGTTAATGCGTTTCCTATGAGTGATACCGCGGCGGAGTTGGGATATGCCTGACACGCTTGTTTCATTTTGAGATGGTCGATGTCTCCATAGCTGGTGAAAACCAAATTTCTGTAAACTTTACATTCGACCAGCTTTAACTTATTACCATCTCAATGTCTAATTCTGTCGCTAACAACAACTGTGTTACGGTTTGAAGAGACACCAGACATGAGACTGTGATGAAATGATTATAGAGCTTCCGCTGGGGTCGTTTGCTACGCTTTAAGGTGACCATCGATGGGATATAAGAAATCCTACATAACCTTCACTTCCTTCTCAGAAGGTGAGTATCTTTCCAATTCTCGATAAGGACAAGAAGCTAATCAAGCTTATCAATATACGTCTCATGGCAGCGAGTGTATCCTAACATTCCAAGATACATACTAGTGATTATTTACTACCAGGTGAACGACTTCCTCATCTCATCGCTTTGTTATATAAAGAGAAAAAATATTGTAGACTTGCACTCATAAATTACATTGGTAATGATGAAAAAAACCTTAATGTGCTCCAAGACCTCGTTACTCATGACAGCCATCAGTTACTTGTAACGCTCGGGGGGAGTGTACTAAAATAAAAATAGTTTTTATTACTTCATCGCCGTGTGCCCTGCTTTCATGTCTTGCGACGTGTCACTTGTAATTTGTTTGTTCGCTGGAGGGGCCCTTCAAAGTAGTTATTGTCGCTTGTGTTCACTACATCATTTAATATTACAACCGGAAGGGGAAGTGATAATGGCTTTGTTTTAACACGGAGTCTCTGTTCTAAGTTTCTTCTTGCGATCTTTTATTAACATACTCAGCGAGGTATGGAGAGCTATACTCGGTGTTTCTGTTCCTGATCTAGATTTGAAGATATTCGTATTAGTATGAATAACGCTGATTTGTTTTACAGCGAATTAAAGTTGGTTCTGCAAATAAAAAAATCCGTTTTCCTACTTTCTGTTAACTTCATCTCAAATTTAGCAACTGTTATGGTATTAAAAAGTACAATGCTATTCAATCTATTCATATCTAATCTAAAGACACTATAAATGTATAAGTTTTTGCAGAGGAAGTCGATATAATGCAAGCGATCAAAGATGCGATGACAATTAAAATTATGATTTTTTTATTATTACGAATGAAATAACATAAAATGATTTTGCATTCGTTATTTACGTTTCAGAGTATTTCATTTTATCTCGCAACAAACTGATCGTGATCTCTTGACAGGAGGGGAAACAATTCCAATCGGGACTGGAATAATTCAATTATATTACTAATGAATTATTAATAACCCGGGCAACGAGTTAGCAAGTTGGTTACGTCGCCAGAATAAGTTTCGAGGCTCTGATTCGTCTGCGAAGTTGGGGCAGGGCGCGGGCCCCGTCGGCCTGCTTTAATTGTGACAAGACTAACGCATTTGCAAGATTGCGCTGTCGCCAACTGTGGTCCCCCAGATTGGAGCGTCTGTGCCCAGCTTAATGTGGACTTAGGGGTTTCAATTACACTTTAATGCACGTCTTTATATATACTTAGTCAAGACGATTCCATTTAATAATCTGACCAAATTCGGTAGTCGAATGTCCTAGTAACGTTGCTTGAAACAAGACAGTTCCTTCAGATTGTTTGTCATCATCGGATTTTGAAGTTCAGTGGGAATCTAACTCATGCACCTGCAGTCGTATACCGCAAATACAAATTACCATATCATTGCTTTATGCGTATTTAAGCAGGGTTAATAATTCATGGCGATAACTAACTTTTGCGGTTGCATCCTTTGAAGAGCAGAATGCTCACCTGACCTGATGCCTGCGTATTCCGTTTGTAAATTAATAAACGATGTTTCATTCGCCAGCATATCGAACGCAGATTATAAATTCCGAACTGTTCCAACCAACCCTGAGCCGAATTGAGATTATATGTTGAATATTTTAACTTGTTCAACAACTCTGAGATCGGCGTTGCAGTGCACCTCGAAGGTATGCTTCATTGATAAAAAGACTTCACGCTACTTTTACGAAAAGGATCTTTGGTGTTATGTTATAAATAATAACAAATAATTTTGTAATATATAACAAAGTAAAGCGTCAGTGAAATTAATTAAAACACTGTATTTAAGTATCTTGGTTAAGTAATCGATCGAATGAACTCGATAAAATTTTAAGGTTAGCTACAGGAAATTTTGGAGAGGTGGTGGACAGTCAGAAGTCCAGTTTAAATTACGATTATCTGCTTATCATGCCGAAGAATAATGAATTATGGTTTATCTTTATGAAATTTACGAGCTGCGAAATTTGAGGCACTCGAAGCCTTTTTATATTGGTTAAGTTCCCACGGCCTACAAAGCGTCGCTCGTCTCCGTCCGCGTACGAATCCTTTGTGTTCGAGTTTGTTTGTGCTCGTGTTTCGCCGTAAGCAGTTCTGTGCAACTAGAGCTCGGTACACACTACACTTGTCCAACTGTTTGTACCTTGCGAATTGGTAAACTCTACTCGAAAGCTGCAGTGGACTGTGTGCCTTAATTCAAGCCGAAATCGAAATATATATAAATTGTGCTGAATTGTTGGTTGGGGTCTTAACTATTGAAAAAGATTACAATCATCAGTTATTATTTATGTATTAATTACTTAAACAAAATTACTTAATATTAATTGAATTATACTCTAACAAACTATGGGAGAGGATTGGCTTAGCCCATTAAAGGCCTAAAGCGTCTCAACAAATATAACCAAAGAAAATACTTTAACAGGGTTTATATAAGTTGTTGAAGTTTCAGTCATAGCTAATAGTAATTACATTTTAAATTTGTACACAAGTAAACTAATATCAAAAGATTGACGAAAAACAAAAAAAAAAAAACATTATAATGAATAAAGAAGTGTTGTTTCAGTAAGTCTAAGTCGACTTAATAACACCTAGACAAGTTAGGTTTCAGTTCAGACAACTGAGCTCATCAATACCGCTCACCGCCGAGCTACCCCCGCAATCCATCAACAACTTAGAGGTCTAGACTTAATGAAAATACTCATAGCGATATATACAACCTCATCCTACTAAGCTGGTTTTCAATTATTTTAACCACCGAAAAAAGGAGCGATTCTCGTTTTGATTTATACATTTGCCTTATACAGTTATTTGGTTAAGCTATATGTGTGGTTTAGGGATAACTGTTTCAATACATAATAACTAAGACTTTATTAGTTAGGTAAGTTATAGAGGTGTTTATAAACATGCCCTGAGGGGGAATGTGTGTGAGTGAGTTAGCGGAAACACCGGCGGCGCGGGTTTGTGTGTTTTGACTAGACCGAGGCCGGCTCGTGAGCCTGCCTTTGACATCGTTTGAAAGTTTATACGCTTATATCAGTTATATCGCAGCATCTGTCTCTATTGCTCTGAAAATACCAGATAATATTTGAAGACGATAATTTGAATTTCGCAATTTTGTCATAACAAACTTCATTTTGTTAGTCTCTATTTATTTCAGCGTGTGTCAAGTAGTTTAGTTATTATAACGATATATGAATGTGAAGGATTTTTTTTTAATTACTGAAATTATATCCAACGGCTGAAATGTGTCATTGACGACCCCGTAAATTCACCCCATAGCGAGGAGTGGTTAGTGAAAAAATTAAAAAAAAATTACCGCTGAAGCGCGCTTCTTCAGCGGCGGTCCTCGGGCGCCATTAATTATATCTCCTCGCAAGTGCCACCAGCAGCCCGCGCCACGGCTTCAGCAGATTTTAAGCGATCAAGTGCTGACGTCACGGGAAAATGGCCGATTTTTTTTTAACTCTCAAAAATTACCCCAGTAGGTATAAACCACGGTGAGGTGGTAGGAAAAAGTGTTATTTTATGCTCTTTACTAATTAATCCATACATTATAATAACTATATACTTTTTAGTAGCAGATACATTGGGACTAATAGAGAAGAAGGGTAGCGAGCCTTTCGGTTTTCTATCGTTTGCATTTCGGAGACTGTGCGCAGGCACTGCATGACCTGATACCACCATCGCCCTTTCACCATCGGACGTTTAGACACACCGCAGATATTCATCCCTTCGCTGTCGACATTTCGCGCATTAGGACGAAGCGTTTCGCTTCGTCCTTCATAGTGCGAACAGCGAAGGACTGGAATAGTCTGCCGGCGTCAGTGTTTACGTCCAGTTACGATGTGGGAGTCTTTAAGAGAAGAGTGAATAGGCTTCTTCTAGACTAGCGCGCTTTACCATCAAAGACTACATCACCACTAGCCATCAGGTGGGATCGTAGTCAAGCGTTAGCCTAAACTTAATTAAAAAAAAAAAAGACTTAAGTTAATGTAATACCTAAAGCAGCTGTTCATAAAATTCTCGAGATTCTAACTAACCATTCTCCTCATACCAGATGTATCTCTAGTTAAATATGCCTTTAAAACAAAGTTACGAAATCTTACATTAGATACGCGCGAAGCTGTAAACGTCTGTAAAAACAAACAGTTTACTAACATATCGCCTAATAGTAAAATATATTAAAACCGTGAAACTGACTGTGACCCGTTATCTGGAGCGGTAAAGTAAATATTTACACGAGGCCATTACACCGGGGATCCGGCGAATCCGTCCGCCGGTGTTGGAGATGGAATCTATATACAACGTCTGCTCGCCGAAGATATTTACACCGATCGAGCGGAAATAGTTTATGGCGAGCGTTTGGTTCGCTCACCCCATTATGCCCCCAAACGGATCGCGCTAAGGAAATGACTCCATCGATTGTCGTAAACGTTTCACGACGATTTTCGCACGGCCGTGATGCTAAGAAACGTTTACGAAGCGATGGTAATTCAGCTGTGCGTTTGCAAGAAACGGAATAGCGTAGGTTCGATCCTCACAGAACTTAAGCATCAGTTGAAAAAGACGTTGTGGCGAAAGAGAAAATCGACGTTCCTTACGAAATCCAGCAAGCCGATAACTGTAGACTCATTGATGATCTTGATTGTATTTTTATGAATAAAGTCATTTCCAAATCCCATGATTGGGAACATAAGGTAAGTTATGGTAGTTATTAAACAACGGACTTAAGATACACGAGATCTGATTACGAAGAAACATGAAAACGGGATTACTGAAAATCATCAGATTATAAATATTTGGATAAACGTCATTTAAAATAATCATATCTCTGAGACATAGGTTCTCTTCTTTTTCCGTTTTACCATTACAGAGAGATATCTTATTGTTTCCATTACCGGGATTCGAGACCTTTTCTCACATAAAGACTTTTTATCATAGACCCACGCCTAATGCGGGTTGCTGGATTATACGTCATTTAACGCTGATGTTTCCAACAGTTAAGTTTTTACACTCGTTAATGTGGTTCCGATGTATATGTATAGATGACAAACGTTAGCTCATGTCCAGAGCTTAACAAATGGCTACATATCAATAGCATAACATACAACGGTCTCATAGACATGTTAATGTTGCCGAATGTGGGACGCGGCGGAGCTCCCTTTGTTTCACCGGCGGGTCACATGTTAACGCTATTACATAAATACTGGGCTAAGGTAGATCAGGAGCTGTCTAAACCTTTGTTACTTTAGTGTTCATATACCTAAATTATAATGATTTAAATTACAGTGATCAATACCATGTAAAATTAACTGGTAAATCTCTGATGCCGGAGACTTTCGTTATGGAAACAACGGTAGACTATTTCTATCGTCTACAGTATTGTATAAATATTACTGTGTTCCAGTTTATAATGCAGTAGTAACATCTTAATGTTGTCTAGTTAAAATTGGTGTTGTTTACATCATACTAACAAGCGCCGCATCGTTGTATAGCTAGTTGTGTAGTTCGTCGTGTCTTTAGTTGAATTAAAAGCGTCTGTACTAGATTCATTTACTGCGTAATGAGTTCGAGGGTAGCGGTTAAGGTCAGTGTTTAACTGAGGATTACAGAGACGGGATTACTTCGCCAGAGTTCTAGCGGTGTTGTATATCAAAGGGGCCCCTCTTCCTCTCTGATTTTAGAAACAAACGCAAAGCGAACCGTCGTCTTGTAATTAAATGGGAAGAGGGGATTTACTTTTTCTTATATATAAAAAAAGAATAGACTGCTTTCGTAACTATTATCTGTTAGGTTATGGAGGTTTTATCTACATTGTATTCGTCGCGTTAAGATATAAGTTTAGGTTACTGTTTGTAAGAATTAAAAGTTTTAACATCAAACTAATATGTGCGTATGAAAGAGATCATAAGTTAAACTGCTTTTGTAATAACACTTCTCATAACAAAGTAAACCTAACAGTGGTAATAAATGAAGCGAATACTTCAAGGTACAATTCGGTAATCCCGTCGATGCTTCGATTGTGGTGGTGATATCGAGGAGAGGCTGACGACTGCCACCTGAGCCCTCGCGACAAACAATTTTCTACATTAATCATAGAAACTTTTCCAGAGTTTTGTGATTGAACCGTTTGTTTTCTTTACAGTCGTCATTCACGGAATTAGAACGGCGTGAAAAGGTTGCTCTTAATATGATGTCAGGGTTATCGCGAATGTGACTGAACATGACAGAGTTGAAAACATGATGAAAAACACTTATCTGTAAAAACAGAATAGTTAAATTTCAGGCAGTTGAGCTACTTCTGTGTAGCGGCTAAATGCTTGCTTTGTAAAAGGTCCTCAATCCACTTCCACGCTACGTGGTGTATAATTTGGATGATTGTAATCCTCAAATTGTAAATCTCCTTCCACGCCAGCACTGCTGGACGTAGACTTATACAATTACACGAAATTCATTAACAAACAAAGCAAAAGAAGTCTTGATATTTAATTATTAACATTATTACTGCTGGTCAATTCTCTTTTATCGGAGACTATGTAAGTATCATCGCACCTCCTATTTCTATCGCCAAACAGTAGTATACAAACATTACTGTGTTCCAGTTTAGTCAGTGTTGTAGCTAGTGAAATTACTGAAGTAACGAGACGTCTTATTACATTTGGGTGCGAAGTATTTATAGTGTGACTTTATGTACAAAATAAACCTTTGCTCTGTTCTACCGCATTTGACAACGTTAGTACAAACATCGAGTTTTAAATGTCACTAATGTTTATTCATTACATCAGGTCGTCCTCGAGGTGTGATGTAGGCAATCATACGTCGTCTAATGCGACTACGGACCCAACACCCCTCGCTTTAAAGGTGGTTTTTGTTTAAAAAGGCCCCTATCTGTACACGGAGCCGCTAGCTTTGTTTGAGGTGCAATGTTGATAATTTTACATTAATTATACAAATGTAAGAACAATTGCAATCGTTTTACGCAGTAATATTACTAAACGGGAAGTAAACACAACAACATGTACATTTTAATGCAAAAACAAACTAATCATTAATTATAGCGATGACAATTACATATTATCTTTTTTTTTTTTATACTACTTTGCGACGAGGCGAGCAAGACGTTCACCTGATGGTAAGTGATACGCTTGCCCATGACAACGTGGTGCTAGTTAAGATGGTACACACTGCACCACATTGCGCCCGTCGCCTTGAGACATAAGGTGTTAAGTCTCGTTACCCCAGTAATTACACTAGCTACAGCGCCCTTCAAACCGGAACACAGTAATGTTTGCACACTACTATTTGGCGGTTGCAATAGGAGCTGCGGTGGTACCAGACGGTCTCCGGCAACAGAGACCTACCACCTGGTAAAAAACATATTATCTATACTCTATTGTCTTGAAATTATATTGCAAATAATATACATTGTATATAGCTAACTACGAGGCTGTATATAAGTAGTTTCAATCTGTAATATATATCCAAATTAAATATAAACACAACACGTCTAGAGTTGTCAACGTGAAGTTATCATTGTTAACTTTAACTGGCTTATTCTAATAACACGGGTTCGAACTTATACACTCCCGGACACATCTATCGGCCCACCTAGTGTTTAAAAGTTTTAACGGTGTCTAACTAAAAATAAATGTTAAGTGGAGGAATAAGTTTTAATGAAGTTTTGAAGAAAATTTATTGGTCAACCCCTATGAAGGTTTTTTTTTTTGTAATTTCGAATTGATTTGGCCGGCAGAAGTTTTACAACTTGGGCGACAATTTCAGACAGAGTATCCATATTTTTTGGTCAAAACTGGCTCTAAGTTTAGATTTGCCTTTTTATGGAACCAATAATCGGACACATAAAAAAAAAAGGCCAACTTGTGCGAAATAAAAAAAGTTTTGTCCATTCCTGAGTCGTTGAAAACTATGAACAGACTCGAATTTTCGTTTTTTTTTCATAACCCTGAATTCAAAATAAAAAAAAACATACATAAAGGTTGACCAAAAAATCAGCTTTAAAACTGCATTAAAACTTATTGCTCCACCTAACATTTATTTTTAGCTAGGCACCGTTAAAACTTTTAAACACTAGGTGGGCCGATAGATGTGTCCGGGAGTGTATTTCCAAGGTCCCGGCCATCCAACTCCATTCAACAAACCGTTAATTTGACCAGTCAAGTTTTAGAATAGTTTATGTAATACTTTAAACGATATGAATGGGTCGATGGGTTATTCTTTAGACGTAAGAGTAAATGGTATACCATTTACCTTCACCTTCAAAGTTGATGTAAGTCAGTTTATAAACAACAGAAATGATATTTAATAACGTCTCCTTCGCTTATGGATGATTTTTATCGATTTTTAATAAGAGTTCCCTAAATCCTTTATTCTTCGAAACAAGTCAATCCTTCTAATGGTGGTGATTATTAATGTAGTCAACACGAACGTTAGGTTTAATATGGTTATCAGACGATAAGGTTTCCCTTTCGCCGCATTACCATACTAACTCCGCCCGCCGAGCTCTGTGACGCAACTTTAACTTCACGTACTTATATGTATATCTAAATATAAAACCTTTTTATGCAGTTTATACAATATGGTAACGTACAAGTAAAACTGTTCATAAGAACGTCCGCGTATGCTAAAATGAGTTAGTTCTTTACAATTTATTTCCGTTTCTCAATACGCATATTTTTAGTAAATTTCCTACGAAGTTATAAGATAACATTTCATGATATCGATTTTACATTGACATAGTTTGAAATTTTTTAAATTAAGCAATTACAAAGTAAACAAATGTAGGCGATAAATGAACTCGATGATTATAAAGCAGTCCGCCATCTGTTTTTCTTTTTAATCTTAATCTGTGGATAAGCGCTTGATTTATAACACGGAAGTTCTCGATTCGATTCCGGTGCCACACCAAGTTTTTGTTGGTGTTATAGTTTTTTCGAACTCACCTGATTAGCTATAAATATAATAAATTTAAACCGAGTGCTTAAATCACTATTAACAAAATTATAAAATCATTTGCATGCGGCTACTGTATTGGTTTAAATTGACGCCGCTACATAAATCAACCAATCAGAGCGCAGCTGACGTGACGCGCTGCGCTCTGATTGGTCAATTTAAAAGACCGGTCGCTCGGCGGTGACGGGTCCCGTTCAGAGTATAATGCGGCGATATCAACTTCACGGTAAGTTAATGGATGCAGGGACCAGTCGGACATGTCGACAGGTGTTCACCGCCACCTGCACAACCACACATCAACCGTGTGCCCGATTCTGTATGATGTTGAATTCCAATGGTTTTTAAATTGTCCGTTTATCGAGACATAAGACATGTTTACAAGCCGTAACATAATTACAATTTATTAAATTATCACTTGTCAAGATAATGAAGTAGTATAAATAATATTAACCATGTTTCATTTTTAAACGGGCACTGTAACTGTAAATTACTTTGGTAACGAGACACAACTAATATGTTAAAGCTGCATTACTTATATCAGCAAACGGATGTTATATTATTTTCGTAAAACATATCGTTTAACAGATAAAAGTCTTGCTTTTGTAATGATTTCATTCTTAATCCCAACTTGATTCCTGATCATATATATACATTTTAATCATAATAAAAGGTTATGAAGCAAATAAATAAAGAAGTAATCCGAATAACCGACCATCATTCCGTTGCGTAGTAGTCTTGTGAAAGAGTTAATCGAAGATTACGAAATGTAAGAACTAACCGCGACGAATTATGAGCAACTTTAATTAAACACTTCTCAAGACCTTATCAAATCAGAAACATTTGATTGTTATAGTTATTTAATTGAATCAAGTGACAACTTACATGTTTTAATGAAGGTTTTATGGACGGAGAACTGGAAGGCCCAACTTTGAAACGAAGTAGTTATAGCTGTGGATCTTACATCAATTAGTATTCATTAGCTAATAAAGATATGCTCAACGTTTACGCATAGATTATATAGCCCTTAAGTCAATATATTGTTTAGTTGTTACGGTAAAAACTCACTCTTCAAACTGAATATTTTAGAAAGTTGTAGAAAGAAAAGTTCGCGTGTAAACAACTTTAAATATGTGTCATTTTATCCGATTCCCGGGGTGTTATCCCAACTCCGCTCCGGCCCGGGGTTCGCGCCGACAAGCGAAATTCTATTTGAAATGTGAACAAACAAACTAAATCAAATCACCACACAAAGGGATAAAGTTAGAGGAAAGAAGGCTATGTTGAATTTAAAAGGAAAATACCTCGCGGCGCGTTCAGGCTTTATCCTCGAGATGTGGTTGTAGTATTTCCTTTCATTCTGAGTATTGATTCTTGAGACCGCGAAGTTCTAGTATGAAGTGTGAGCTGTATAATATAACGGTTGACTTTTGCTTGTAGCAGTAAAGTTTAACAGACGGTGATGATTGTCTTTTTCCCTTGTTCGCTCTTGTCTTATTTTTTATACTATGCTAACAAATGTCTCTTACTCCCCTGAGTTTGTTATTGGGTTTGACTTCATAGTATTAAGTCCCCTTCTTCTGCCTTTATCTTATTATAAAGCTATGAAAGAGTTAGTTTCAGAATTTTGCAAAATGAGTTCCATGTGTTAATATAAATCAATGTTAACCTTAATGAAATGATAGCAACTTAATTCTACAAGCCATTTTTACCTATATATAAATAGATAACAGGTTTTATTAACAATTTAAATTTAATCAAAGTCATTAATCAAAGTCCTTCAAAGCAAGTCTAAAGGAATATTTGAATATTAATCAAGAAATCGTCTTGCAGAATAAAAATTCACAATTCTGCTTTAAGTATGCTTCAAATATAATTAAGAATTTGTTAAACACCAGAAATCCGTGGATTTAAGAGCAAATTGAATGACAAATCACCTCGAATACGGAAAATAGCAAATAGAAGCACGCGATATCGCAGGCAGTAAACAAAAAGGAAAGGCCAGAGGTTATTCCCAAGAGCGCAGTTATTGTGTGGATTTGAAAAGCCGTCGATTACTTAAGTTTCTACAGCGAGTAGACTTTAAAGACTAGGTCTCGACTGAACTACTTACAACATCAAAGAGCTTTACATTCAATCACGCTTAATTCAATGAAGATGCCAAATGAATAATTTACAACAACAATGATACGTCAAGTGTTTTGTATAGTTAGATATCTCTATATATTATGTACATAGCTTAAGACAAGCTTAGGTTGGACTAACTGAGGATTGTAGTATCCATATATTAATAGCTAAATTGAAGCAGGTATCAAAACAAGTCTGCATAATCCAGTCAGGAGCCGGAGGGTGCAAAGTTTGTTGGCTCCTCATCTGTTCTCTTTGTACCGGCGAATGAAAGTTCATCCTATACAAAACTAGCTTATAATTAAAAAAGCTAATACGCGAAGGCTTTCAAAATTAATTAAAATTCGTAATCATGTAACTGGTTGTAATGACGATTGATGATTTGAACAAAGCGTTGTTTGCCGATTGAACGAGTATTACTAGTTATGATCAACGAAATCGGAATAGTTTGATCGTGATGATTAATAAGATTGATTTTTGATGTACAAACAACATTTTTTCCAGGACTTTTTTTTTTTTTAGACTACTAAGCGACGAGACGAGCAAGACGTTCACCTGATGGTAAGTGATACGCTTGCCCATGACAACGCGGCGCTAGTTAAGATGGTACACACTGCACCACATTGCGCTCGTCGCCTTGAGACATAAGGTGTTGTCTCGTTACCCCAGTAATTACACTAGCTACAGCGCCCTTCAAACCGGAACACAGTAATGTTCGCACACTACTATTTGTCGGTTGCAATAGGAGCTGCGGTGGTACCCAGACGGTCTCCGGCAACAGAGACCTACCACCTGGTAAACTTATTATGAATAATGTTGACAAATTTTCAGATTTCCCAACTGGTTCGTCTATTCATTTTATGATTATCAGGAAATATTTTAACTTATCTGTAACGTATAAATCTTAAGTAAATAACTATTATTAACATTAATTAAAAACTGAAACAAAGCTTGAATTTTAAGGTTGACAATTTTTTTTAACTTTTACAGGTTATATTTCGGGAACCTTTCGAATAAGTAAGATATAAGAAAATCATAAAAAAATTACGTGTCTAATTAAAAACGTCGTTGCTAAAATACCGCACCCGTCCTTCTTCGCCGAGTGTTGGTATCTGATCGCATTTATCAGAAATAACAGGATTGATAAGGATCTAATCATAACAAGGAGGGAGACGGAAGTAGGGAGGATCTTTTTCACATAACGACAAACGATAAACGTATTTACTAAACGCAAGGTGTGTGCTCGTTATCGGAAATCATTACTCATGAATTGGAAGTATGCTAAAATTATGCGGCATTGTTTTTGACAAGAACTTTACACGGTTTTAAGTGATAATGTCTCAGTAGATTGTGAAGAGGGTTCAGTATACTCTGTTGAACACTGCAATGATAATGATTTCTTATTATTCCGCGAATGTTACACATTTATTAAAACTCAATTTTACGGATTTTAACGCGTTTATTATTTGATTTGTTTATTCCCGACGTTTCGACCGCTTTGCAGCAGTCATGGTCACGGGAGGACTGAGATGACAGACGTCCAAATGTCACAGCTATCACATGGTACCCACAACTTTTTTAATTATTATTAATGGTCCGATCTACGCAAAAAGAGCTCACTGTATCTTAAAGTCTTCTAGTGGTTTGCTTTGTGATTTGGTTTAATTTTATTAATAATAGGATCCCAAGCAGGTGGTATTACCCAACCATCTTCTCTATTAAAATTAGTATGTTTTTTAATTTCAATAGCCTCGCGAATCATCCTTGGTTGGAACCGGTGTTCTTTGGCGAGGATTTGAGGTTCATCGAATCTTATGTAATGGTTGGGATGATCCAAAACATGGTCAAAGATTTGCAGGACTTCTTAGTGCGCTGATGTTCAAGTCAGCTATAGTTCCTTCACGCGGGTCTTCACTGATCTCTTTGTTTGACCTATATAAGAGAGACCACATTCACAATCCACTTGTATACTCCTGCATCTTGTAGAGGGATATTACACTTGACAGGTGGTAGGAATTGACTTATCTTTACCGAGAACACTGAGGTTTGTGGATGACTTGCCTGCCGAGGCTTTCCCTAGGAGCTACAATATGAAGTTATTCAAAAAGGGCGTGAAAAGGTTCCTACAGGGTCGGCAACACGCTGGTGATACCTCTGGTGCTACTAGCGGTCATAGGCTGCGGTCACCGCTTAACACCAGGGGCGGGCCGCAAGCCTGTTTGTCACCTAAATTGTATAAAAAAAAAAAAAAAATCTTCTTGGGCGGCTTGAAAAAAGTTTTAATTGAAGCTCGCTTCAAAATATAGCCAATCTTGTCCGTGACTCCTCTGACATATGGTAACACGCAACAGCAATGATATCATGACGGCAGATTTACAATGTAAAGTTGGTAGCTAAACAATCAATAACTGGTGGTAGGTCTCTTTTGCTACAAGACTGTCTAGGTACCACCGCAGTGACTATTTTAACCGATAAACAGTAGTGTGCAAACATTACTGTGTTACAGTTTGAACGGCGCTGTAAGCTAGTGTAATTACTGGGGTAACGAGACTTAACAACTTATTTCAAGCGACGAGCGCAATGTGGTGCAGTGTATACCATCTTAACTCGGCGCGTTGTTATGGGCTAGTATGACTTACCATCAGATGAACGTCTCGTTCGTATCGACTTAGTAAAATAAAATGCGTGTTTCAAAGCAGTTGAATATTAAGCGAATTTAATTCTGATTAAAATCGACATCTGCTGCAGAGCGAAACGAAGTGTGTTCTTTAAGAATGCAATTTTTAATGTTTTTGTTAACGTTAAGTATGAGACAATCGGAGCGCGTCGGAACGGCACACGACCAAAACGCGAAATGACCACCGGCAGGTGACTGCGACGGCAGATGGTCACCAGCGAACAATGAGATTACTATTTTTTACATTAACATATTAATATCATTAATTTAAACGTATGTCTGTATGATCAAAACAACAAGTTTTTACTTAAAATATATCCAATTTTTTGTATGTCTGTTTGTTCCGGTTAATCTCTAAAACCGGCAGAACGATTTGGATATATTTTTACTACATATACTATACTACATAGCAAATATTCTTAATCATTACTTTTAAACCTAATTTCTATTATATTTTAAATGTACGTAATCTAACATGTATATATACTCTCGGACACATCTATCGGCCCACCACCCAGTGTTTAAAGTTTCGACGGTGTCTAGTTAAAAATAAATGTTAGGTGGAGCAATAAGTTTTAATGCAGTTTTGAAGCAGATTTATTGGTCTACCCCTATGAATGGTTTTTTTTTTATTTTTTTTGTAATTTCGAATTGATTTGGCCGGCAGAAGTTTTACAGCTTGGGCGACAATTTCAGGCCATTCCATATGTTTTGGTCAAAACTGGCTCTAAGTTCAGATTTGCCTTTTTAAGGAACCAATAATCGGACACAACAAAAAAAAATATCCAACTTGTGCGAAATAAAAAAGTTTTTCTGTCTTTCCTCCATTCCTGGTCGTTGGAAAAACAATGATCAGACTCGAGTTTTCGTTTTTTTTTCATAATCCTGAATTCAAAATAAAAAAAAACACACATAAAGGTTGACCCAAAATCAGCTTTAAAACTGCATTAAAACTTATTGCTCCACCTAACATTTATTTTTAGCTAGGCACCGTTAAAACTTTTAAACACTAGGTCGGCCGATGGATGTATCCGGGAGTGTACTTTATTAGTATGGTTGGTATATTATTACTTTTGAGTTAATTAATATCCGTAAACTGGTGTTAGATATAGAAAATATCATTAATTATAAAATTAAATTAGTCACCAGTGTATAATTTAGACTAATTAAAATCTATATCTAAATTATGGACAATTACAAAATATTTTTTTTTTAAATATATCAAATTTACATTAAAGTTATATTAAACAAACTGTTTCCTTTGTGAAAGCGTTATTAAGTTATTAGAAATGTTTAGTATACATTAATAAACTTGATGGAAAGCAACATAAACTATACATAAGTTGTGAATTTCACTAGCTTTCGTAATTGGTACCGTTCCTCGTATTAAATATGATGAACAGTGAAGTGGTGAAGAGAATAACTTATAAGTGTCTTCAAGTTTCAATGCTGAACAGTGATGTGAAATTACTGGGGTAACGAACCTCATCATTATGTGACTTGCTAGCACTTTGTTATGAGCAAATTTATCACTTGCAATCAGGTGAACGTGTTGTCTTTCGTCATAAAAAAAACCTGTATAATTGAATTTCGTAGCATCTGCACCATTTCTTATATTCTCAACTTGACAGTTATGAGAAATGTTGGACACTTAAGACGGATCGTCAATCTAGCTAATTAACTTCATAAAATACTTTATTATATATAAATTAAGTTAATAACTGCTGTAAGTTATTATTAATCGATTATAGTTATTTATAAAAAGCGGCGCGGTCTGTTGAATTATAGGATTACATGAATAAATTTGAACCGCAGTTAAGTTTATTAATACGGCAACATACCAGCAAAACTTATTAAATGAATGATGCTTAAAATATATCATTGTATCTGTAAATTATTAAGTATACGATTGTTAAAAGGCTTGGTACAAATGTAAGAAATCGCTATAGCTCAGTTTCTAAAGCACTCGTGTGTCTAAGAGGCGCGGTTTCGAATCCCACTGAACGAGCTTCTAGTGATGTAATTAACATAATTCTTAAAAACAACAACTTAGACATACGACATTCACCAACCTGCACTTGAGCAATCTCCGTTGCGGGAAAATGAAAACGATTGTTCATTTATATATTGTATAGAACATGTAATATAGCAATATATCCTGAAGTATTTTTAAAACGTAATGTCAGCGTTGAGGGTACCACCAACATAATTTTTTTTTTATACTAAAGATGTGGCAAACAAGCAACGGCCCGCCTGATGATAAGCCGTTTACCGTAGCCTATTGACGCCTGCAGTACCAGAAGTACCACTGGCGCGTTGCCGACCCCGTAAAAACCTAATCCAACTAATCACGCCCTTTTTTTTTTTTTTTCTATACTACTACTACTACCTTTTTGAATAACCCCATTCTGTAGCTTCTTGGGAATACCACGGCAGGGAGTTCATTCCATAACTTGATGGTTCTTGGGAGGAAGTTCCACTGAAACCGGACTGTACGCGACCATTGCGGCTTTAAGGTATAAGGATGAATTCCCTGCCGATGGCGGACGGTGCGATGGTGAATGTGGTTGTGGGCATCATGTCGAAAAGTTCCTCAGAACACATCCACATAATTTTGAGGGCTGCCCATTGTTCAATAAAAAGTAAATTTGCAGAATCTTGAATTAATCCGATAGCGTAACAACTTCTCAACACGTCCGCACACACCGGCGGTCGGAGCGCAAATGTCATAACGCCGGCGCGTTTCTTTTTACACCCGCACATGATTTACAAAAGCATAAATCATCTATAAATTAAACCTAAAATAAAAATTAATGGATTTTTTAATGAGAAGATTATAAAACGTATTTCCATTGATATTTAAGTAATTTTAAGAATTAAACGACTTTACAACGTGATAAATCTCTTACATCTCTTAAACAATTTATAAAAATTTAAATAAAAAAAAAAAAATAAAAAAAAAAATTAGGATAAGACGTTCACTATATTGGAGCTTCTTTATGTGCGGCAACCGGTAGCAGGTCGTAACTACTTGACCTGTCGCGAATTTGTCGTGATGGTCATAACAAATTCGGGGGTAGATTAACAGTAATAAGTATCGGTATAAGTTTGTATGTAAATGTATTTCTAATATGTAAGAGAACGTAATGTCTTAACAAACCTACTAAGGATTTCAAGACATTATCTGTATTTGATGGTAACGAATGTAATATGTTTATAAATAAATAAAAAAAAAAATACATATATTTTCTTGCCGAACTCCAATTTTTAACAACGAAACAATAAGATAGAAAGGATATCTTTTCTTGTTTAAAAACACGCGCCGAGCACAAAGGAAAAGATAAGAGGTAACTTTGAAAATAAAACGTGTAAGAATAGCCGGATACATTTGGTGCTTTGTTAAACTCTGCTTTAACAATCGTAATCTTTTGGTTCCTGACAATGATGAGAGAATCCTGAACAGCTTGGGAACCTCCGTGACCATTCAGTTGATGGTGAACACTCAGCGCGACACATTAAAGAGATACCGCTAAAGTGAGCAGTATAACTGAAATGTGGGAGTAAAGTGACGTACAATAAAATTTCAGTGATATATATAAGACAACATAGCTTAAGAATACACAACGGTTTTATACTTAATGCTTTAAGATATAAGATGTTTCGTTACTCCAGTAATTTCCCTCGAAACCGGAACACAGTAATGTTTATCGGCGGGAAAATGAGCTGCGGTGGTGATGATCATGATCATATCTCGCTGGCCAAGTGCGAGTTGGCTACTAAAAGTGTTATTCTTAAAACTCAGTGTCCTTACGATCCTTCACCGGATAGCTTAAGTAAGTAAGAACCAAATCTATATACTGCATTACAGTAATGTCTGTTACGAAACTTGGACAAAACATTTTGTTAATGTATGTCAAGAGAAAGGCATTTGGTGTAGGACCATACGATCTGTGCCTTACCGAGTGCCCTGGTTTGAGAAGTGTAACCTGCCAAGGAACATCCTAAAACTAGCTTTTAGACTTCGCCGTGGTCACATTCCGTCAGCGAAGTTCGCATTTCTTATGAAAAAAGTTGATTCTCCAATGTGCAAAATTTGTAATCAGATTGAGGATGTGCAACATTTGCTGATGGAATGTAAACAGAATAATTTAAAGAGAAATTCATTGCTGACATCACACAGGATTAACATCAGGGATGTTGGCGTGGTGCAAACCGCGCTGGCAGACCCAATATCCAAATTCGCCAAAGACCTGATGTCCTTGGCGAATCTGAACGATATTAGCTCTTAAGTGATTTAGTCTGTAGTTTAGAATGTTGATATAGTCTTAAGATATAAAGGGTACGATGGGATTGATATGCTCCTTCGGGGCAAAAGACCCAAAACCAAAATAAATAAAAAAAAGAACCAAATCCGCGCCTTCAAAATAAACTACCGCCATTTTTAAGTTATAGTAGTTTATTAAATTCAACCGTGGCTCAATCCAATTGAGCTGTGATAGCCTAGTGGTTTGAACGCCGGCCTTCCAATGCGCAGGTACCGGGTTCGAATCCGGCCTGCACCAATGAATTTTTCAATTTATGTGCAGTTAGCATTAAACACCAACTAATATCACGTGCTTTGACGGTGAAGGAAAACATCGTGAGGAAACCTGCATATCTATGCCATGACCATCAGTGGTCAGACTAGTATGTGAAATGGAGAAGACAATGGCAACACCACTCCATTATAACTGCCAAGAGAGTCGTCGTGTGTTTCAATAAAACATGATGACCACGACCCTCAGTCATGAGGAAATACGACTTAGAAGAAGAAGAAGAATTAAATTCAAACGGAAGAAAGATAAATAGTGACAAAAAAGATCTGTGTGTCTGTTATATACACGAGCGTTTTTCTGTTAGTAATTCAACATCTGAATCGGATGGGAGGTGGATGGGGAGCAGGTAATCTGTCCGTATGCAAACGCGACTCGCAAAAAAATGGGACCGCTTCACCACCTGTCGCCAAGTCAACAACACCATAAACACCTTTGTACTATATAGTGACGTTCGACGTTTCGATAAACTTATTATCGAAGCATATTTCGGTATCGATTTTATTGAATCGATTAATTACGAAACCACAATGAAGGTAAACATATAGCTCATACATAGCTCCTATTTCAGCTGCCAAATAGTAGTGTGGTTTATTACTGTGTTCCAGTTTGAAAGACGCTGTAGTTAGTGAAATTACTAGGCTAAGGAGAGTTAACACCTATGTCTTGACGAGCGCAGTGTGGTACAGTGTATACCATCTTAACTAGCACCACTACTGGTGGTAGGTATATACTAGGTGTAGCACATTACTGGTGGTAGGTCTCTGTTGCCGGAGACCGTCTGGTACCACCGCAGCTCCTATTGCAACCGACAAATAGTAGTGTGCGAACATTACTGTGTTCCGGTTTGAAGGGCGCTGTAGCTAGTGTAATTACTGGGGTAACGAGACTTAACACCTTATGTCTCAAGGCGACGAGCGCAATGTGGTGCAGTGTGTACCATCTTAACTAGCGCCGCGTTGTCATGGGCAAGCGTATCACTTACCATCAGGTGAACGTCTTGCTCGTCTCGTCGCATAGTAGTATAAAAAAAAATTAATCGATTAATTACGAAACCACAATGAAGGTAAACATATAGCTCATACATAGCTCCTATTTCAGCTGCCAAATAGTAGTGTGGTTATATTACTGTGTTCCGGTTTGAAGGGCGCTGTAGTTAGTGAAATTACTAGGCTAACGAGAGTTAACACCTATGTCTTGACGAGCGGAATGTGGTGCAGTGTGTACCATCTTAACTAGCACCACTACTGGTGGTAGGTATATACTAGGTGTAGCACATTACTGGTGGTAGGTCTCTGTTGCCGGAGACCGTCTGGATGGGTACCACCGCAGCTCCTATTTCAGCCGACAAATAGTAGTGTGCGAACATTACTGTGTTCCGGTTTGAAGGGCGCTGTAGCTAGTGTAATTACTGGGGTAACGAGACTTAACACCTTATGTCTCAAGGCGACGAGCGCAATGTGGTGCAGTGTGTACCATCTTAACTAGCGCCGCGTTGTCATGGGCAAGCGTATCACTTACCATCAGGTGAACGTCTTGCTCGTCTCGTCGCATAGTAGTATAAAAAAAAATTAATCGATTAATTACGAAACCACAATGAAGGTAAACATATAGCTCATACATAGCTCCTATTTCAGCTGCCAAATAGTAGTGTGGTGATATTACTGTGTTCCAGTTTGAAAGACGCTGTAGTTAGTGAAATTACTAGGCTAAGGAGAGTTAACACCTATGTCTTGACGAGCGCAGTGTGGTACAGTGTATACCATCTTAACTAGCACCACTACTGGTGGTAGGTATATACTAGGTGTAGCACATTACTGGTGGTAGGTCTCTGTTGCCGGAGACCGTCTGGTACCACCGCAGCTCCTATTGCAACCGACAAATAGTAGTGTGCGAACATTACTGTGTTCCGGTTTGAAGGGCGCTGTAGCTAGTGTAATTACTGGGGTACAATGGTGGGTAACGAGACTTAACACCTTATGTCTCAAGGCGACGAGCGCAATGTGGTGCAGTGTGTACCATCTTAACTAGCACCATGTTGTCATGGGCAAGCGTATCACTTACCATCAGGTGAACGTCTTGCTCGTCTCGTCGCATAGTAGTATAAAAAAAAATTAATCGATTAATTACGAAAGCACAATGAAGGTAAACATATAGCTCATACATAGTTCCTATTTCAGCTGCCAAATAGTAGTGTGGTTATATTACTGTGTTCCAGTTTGAAGGGCGTTGTAGTTAGTGAAATTACTAGGCGAAGGAGACTTAACACCTCATGTCTCAAGGCGACGAGCGCAATGTGGTGCAGTGTATACCATCTTAACTAGCACCACGTTGTCATGGGCAAGCGTGTCACTTACCATCAGGTGAACGTCTCTCTCATCTCGTCGCATAGTAGTATAAAAAAAAATTAATCGAGTAATTACGAAACCACAATGAAGGTAAACATATAGCTCATACATAGCTCCTATTTCAGCTGCCAAATAGTAGTGTGGTTATATTACTGTGTTCCAGTTTGAAGGGCGCTGTAGTTAGTGAAATTACTAGGCTAACGAGAGTTAACACCTATGTCTTGACGAGCGCAGTGTGGTACAGTGTATACCATCTTAACTAGCACCACGTTGTCATGGGCAAGCGTATCACTTACCATCAGGTGAACGTCTTGCTCGTCTCGTCGCATAGTAGTATAAAAAAAAATTAATCGAGTAATTACGAAACCACAATGAAGGTAAACATATAGCTCATACATAGCTCCTATTTCAGCTGCCAAATAGTAGTGTGGTTATATTACTGTGTTCCGGTTTGAAGGGCGCTGTAGCTAGTGTAATTACTGCGGTAACGAGACTTAACACCTTATGTCTCAAGGCGACGAGCGCAATGTGGTGCAGTGTATACCATCTTAACTAGCGCCGCGTTGTCATGGGCAAGCGTATCACTTACCATCAGGTGAACGTCTTGCTCGTCTCGTCGCATAGTAGTATAAAAAAAAATTAATCGAGTAATTACGAAACCACAATGAAGGTAAACATATAGCTCATACATAGTTCCTATTTCAGCTGCCAAATAGTAGTGTGGTTATATTACTGTGTTCCAGTTTGAAGGGCGCTGTAGTTAGTGAAATTACTAGGCTAACGAGAGTTAACACCTATGTCTTGACGAGCGCAGTGTGGTACAGTGTATACCATCTTAACTAGCACCACGTTGTCATGGGCAAGCGTATCACTTACCATCAGGTGAACGTCTTGCTCGTCTCGTCGCATAGTAGTATAAAAAAAAATTAATCGAGTAATTACGAAACCACAATGAAGGTAAACATATAGCTCATACATAGTTCCTATTTCAGCTGCCAAATAGTAGTGTGGTTATATTACTGTGTTCCAGTTTGAAGGGCGCTGTAGTTAGTGAACTATTTAGGTCAATACAACTGCCACTTGAACCGATATTCAAATGGGCCACGAGTTAAAGTAACCGAGCGTTCCTGAACCTCACTTGGTATTAAGTGACGATCATGCTGCGGACGCAGAGGGTAATAGAAAATCAGCAGCTGCTTTATATTTTACAATGTGATGGTAGTGGCAGCGGGTTCGATAAAGTTACCACTAAGTAAACGTCAAATTTGAAGATGTCACCCATTAGGCCACCTCATACAAACTCTCCCAATAACACCTGGGGAGACTGAACTAGGAGCGACTGAAAACCAGCGCTGATCGGAAACTATTGTCCCGATCAGCATGAGCTGAGCCGCCTCCTTTTGCCGCTATTACATTTCAAAGAAAATGTTAATTTTAAGAAAAAAACGTTGTATTTTTTTTAAGACGGCAATAAATGGTTTTTTTATTTATTTTTTTTAAATTTAGTTTCGGAATCGAACCTGTGGGGTTCTCGTAAAGATAACTCGCTAACTACTGAACTAATGAGTTATTCAAAAATACTGTTTAAGTAAAAAAAATGCAAGTGTGAATATCGCTCACGGTATAAGTGAAATTTTGTATTATGATTAAGTATACTTGCAATCTATCTCATTCTCTCGCATGCTAAATTCTATTTATCAATATGTTTGTCTCTTTCTACCATCGCTTTTTTATATCACAACGGCGCTGGTAAGCTTCACTGCTGGTAGGTCTCTGTTGTACTGACTATTTCTAGCTCCAAACAGTAGTGTGTAAACATTACTGTGTAGTAGTTCGAAGGGAGCCGTGAGGAAGAGGGAAGAGCCGTGATAGCCTAGTGGTTTGAACGCCGGCCTTCCAATGCGAAGGTACCGGGTTCGAATCCGGCCTGCACCAATGAATTTTTCAATTTATGTGCAGTTATCAACACCAACTAATATCACGTGCTTTGACGGTGAAGGAAAACATCGTGAGGAAACCTGCATATCTATGTGATGACCATCCGTGGTCGGACTAGTATGTGAAATGGAGAAGGCAATGGCAACACCACTCCATTATAACTGACAAGAGTCGTCGTGTGTTTCATTAATCATTACACGAGATGACCACGACCCTCAGTCATGAGGAAATACGACTACGAAGAAGACGTTTGAATGGTGATGTAAGTTAGTAACGATACTTAACAACTTATGTTAACCGACGAGCGCAATGTGGTGCAGTGTATACCATCTTAACTAGCGCCATGTTATGTCCAAGCGTATCACTTACCATCAGGTGAACGTCTTGCTCGTCGCTTAGTAGAAAAAATAACTATTGAATAGTTTAGTTTGAAGACTGATGATTAAGTTAAGGTGGCAGGAAACTGCTTGATGCATGCAGTATGTTCAGCAGTGGGCATTGTTCATCAGATGATGATGATGATTTATCGAAAATCTTATCACCAGTTAAAATTTATCGCAGTAATTTTACTTAAGTTCCCATTTAAGCTCAGCTCGTCGTAATCTATAAAGCTTCGTCGGATCAAATACTGTAGACTCAAATAAATATCTAGCAGTTATTTTGCTCAGTGCACTATTTAATTGAGAACATGCGGATACTAATTGAACTATTTAGGTCAATACAACTGCCACTTGAACCGATATTCAAATGGGCCACGAGTTAAAGTAACCGAGCGTTCCTGAACCCCACTTGGTATTAAGTGACGATCATGCTGCGGACGCAGAGGGTGATAGAAAATCAGCAGCTGCTTTATATTTACAATGTGATGGTAGTGGCAGCGGGTTCGATAAAGTTACCACTAAGTAAACGTCAAATTTGAAGATGTCACCCATTAGGCCACCTCATACAAACTCTCCCAATAACACCTGGGGAGACTGAACTAGGAGCGACTGAAAACCAGCGCTGATCGGAAACTATTGTCCCGATCAGCATGAGCTGAGCCGCCTCCTTTTGCCGCTATTACATTTCAAAGAAAATGTTAATTTTAAGAAAAAAAGGTTGTATTTTTTTTAAGACGGCAATAAATGGTTTTTTTATTTATTTTTTTTAAATTTAGTTTCGGAATCGAACCTGTGGGGTTCTCTCGTATAGACAACTCGCTAACTATTGCACTAATGAGTTATTCAAAAATACTGTTTAAGTAAAAAAAAAGCGAGTTTGAGTATCGCTCCCGGTATAAGTGAAATTTTGTATTATGATTAAGTATACTTGCAATCTATCTCATTCTCTCGCATGCTAAATTCTATTTATCAATATGTTTGTCTCTTTCTACAATCGCTTTTTTAAATCACAACGGCGCTGGTAAGTTTCACTGCTGGTAGGTCTCTGTTGTACTGACTATTTCTAGCTCCAAACAGTAGTGTGTAAACATTACTGTGTAGTAGTTTGAAGGGAGCCGTGAGGAAGAGGGAAGAGCCGTGATAGCCTAGTGGTTTGAACGCCGGCCTTCCAATGCGAAGGTACCGGGTTCGAATCCGGCCTGCACCAATGAATTTTTTTATTTATGTGCAGTTATCAACACCAACTAATATCACGCGCTTTGACGGTGAAGGAAAAACATCGTGAGGAAACCTGCACATCTATGTCATGACCATCCGTGGTCGGACTAGTATGTGAAATGGAGAAGGCAATGGCAACACCACTCCATTATAACTGCCAAGAGAGCCGTCGTGTATTTTATCACACATGATGACCAAGACCCTCAGTCATGAGGAAATACGACTAAGAAGAAGACGTTTGAATGGTGCTGTAAGCTAGTAACGATACTTAACAACTTTATGTTAACCGACGAGCGCAATGTGGTGCAGTGTATATACTGTGTGTACAATCTTAACTAGCACCACGTTTTAGGCGAGCGTATCACTTACCATCAGGTGTATACTACACTTTTTTATTATCTATCGATATTAGTCAAGTGAACGTTGCCGGCGCCTCACTATTTCTTCGTTGTTATCGTCCCGAGTCTCCGCGTGTGATTCAGCGTAAACTGGTACGCATCAGCATTTTTATGTGACTGTTAACGCTCGGGTATACATCACCGTCGTCAGCGCCGTTCAACTAACACCGGTTTCCGAGTGTAGCTCGTAACAAAGCTGACGTCATCCACAATCATTCTGTTAACCATAGATTAACAATGAATTGATTTTACTTGTTAGATAACGCCGTCGTTCCAGCTGTGGGATTAGTGGGCTGTTGTATAGTGTATAAGTTATCGGTAGGTTCGCTGCTTATAATAGCAGCAAGAAGCGATCGCAACGTGGTGTTGTGTGAACTGATGCTAACATTCTGCAGCATCTTTCCTTGTAAGGTACAAGTACGGAATGTAATGAAATGATGTAGTGTATATCACGTAAGATGTATACGCTATTTATACATGATTATATTACAAAAAGTAAACTGTTTACGACGTGGGAATTGTGTTTATATCTCAACGTAACAGACTTTACATGACGTTAAGTAATAATGTGGATGAAGATGGTGAAGTGCTCCCAGAGTACATTAGCATATGTACACAGACAGATAGAATAATAATATGAGTGTCTGTAATTCATCAAAATAATATAGATCCGGATTCGAACCTGAGACGTCCGTGTTACGTGTGAGGTTACGTAGGCGTTACGAATACGGTAACAGTTAATTTTATAATTATTATAATTTTATTACCAACCATACTACTTATAATTACCACTGTAATAAAAATGCATCGCCTCGATATTATAGTAATTAAATAATAAAGATATATCTCACGATATGATCCGTCTGAGTCTTTATAGTCAGTGTGTAAGGTCTCTGTTGCCGGAGACCGTCTGGATGGGTACCACCGCAGCTCCTATTGCAACAGACAAATAGTAGTGTGCGAACATTACTGTGTTCCGGTTTGAAGGGCGCTGTAGCTAGTGTAGTTACTGGGGTAACGAGACTTAA
This sequence comes from Byasa hedistus, assembly GCA_029286795.1. NCBI lineage: Eukaryota > Metazoa > Arthropoda > Insecta > Lepidoptera > Papilionidae > Byasa > Byasa hedistus. Next base: position 8,378,957 of record JAGSMW010000024.1, read on the forward strand.
CACCTTATGTCTCAAGGCGACGAGCGCAATGTGGTGCAGTGTGTACCAACTTAACTAGCGCCACGTTGTCATGGGCAAGCGTATCACTTACCATCAGGTGAACGTCTTGCTCGTCTCGTCGCATAGTAGAATAAAAAAAAAAATCAGCCGGTAGACGCCCACAGCTGGACATAGACCATACCATTCCATTATAAACTATTTAATTTTATGGAAATGTTGGAACTACTTCTCCTGGTATGTCTATGTTGGTGGCGACCATATTTCTAATAGCACTAGAACTATGATCCGATTTTAAGAAATGTGGCTAATTAAATTATTGGAGTAATAAGACTGTTTCAAAGCTATGAGATCTGCACAGTATAAATATCCTAACTTACATTATTTTATAAAAGGTTAACGAAGTTTTTATAATAGATTTAACATATATCGGTTAGTGGTAAAATGGAAGGAGTTTCACTACCCCCAAAGCCTTTTTGTTTTGAGGGGAACAATGAATATAAAAACGTAAGTGCAAAATGTTTAAATAATTACGTCATTTATGCGAAGGCCTGCGAGATAATTCACAAAGAAGTAAGTGTTCAAATCAACATATTACTGTACGTCTTGGGTGAGCAATGTCAAGATTTATTAAACCATAATGAAGAAAATTTTTTGAGATTCACGTCTGTGGAGTCTGTTCTAAAACTATTAGATGAACATTTTAAAATTAAAATTAACGTCTAGCAGGATCTTTACCTTTTGTCCAATCTTTAGTTTTGTAAGGCTGCGCTATGTCATGTTAGCAAATGTCCATGTGACAGCCGTACTATCTCTGAGCTGCTTGTACATTACAACCTCCTTACACACATTCGTTTTAAGAAAAAAATCAAAACTAGAAAAATTTAACCGCCCGCAAACGAATGTCCGTTCTACTGATACGTTACCGAACGGTTTAACGGCTTCGAACCCTGGACACCGGGGTTACGCAACATCGCAGCGAGCGAAGCACGAAGCGAAGCGCTGATGGATTTATAGCATGGAAATAGCCGCTCTTCTCCCCTCACCCCCCCGCGCACCTTCGCTAAGTCACAGATTCTTAAAAGCTGATGTCAGATCCGTTTCTCGGTAAAACACTCGCCTAACGCGCAGAGTAATACTTTATAGCCGACAACATTTATAAACACTACTTTTATATGGATTTCTTATATACTACGTAGTTGTAGTTAAGATGTTTACAGCAGCACACGGTGCCCATACTTACACTGCCGATTGTGTAAACCTTGATTTCCAAATTTCGTGGGTAACAGACCACCGCAAGTATTGATCGTTTGTATTTTTTATCTATAATTATCTAATGCTTGACCCCAATTTTGGATAAGGTTAAGAAGAACGCTGAAGATTTACAAAGGACGGGATTAGGTTTTTACGGGGTCGGCAACGCGCCAGTGATACTTCTGGTACTGCAGGCGTCAATAGGCTACGGTAACTGCTTACCATCAGGCGGGCCGTATGCTTGTTTGCCACCTCTTTAGTATAAAAAAAAAAAAAAATATGGAGAGTGCCCGCCAAGAATATTCTGACTCACATTTTTGACAGTCCATAGTAATATTACCCACGGACTTTCTCTTAATTTTTGATTAAGTTCAGAGTCCCAACGATGGGAGCTTAATTTATGTATGTACTAATTAAAAAAATATCTTTGTTTACTGGATATAGTGACTAATGAATTTTTTATAGTAACTAATAAATAGCATAAAACACCAAGTAATATCACGCGCTTTGACGGTTAAGGAAAACATCGTGAGGAAACCTGTATATCTTCGTCATTGACCGTCTGTGGTCGGACTAGTATGTGAAATGGAGAAGGCAATGGCAACACCACTCCATTATAACTGACAAGTCGTCGTGTTTCATTACACATGATGACCACGACCCTCAGACATGAGGAAATACGACTAAGAAGAAGAACTAATAAACTTTTTTTTTTTATTAACTATTTTATTAAATACACATACATCGAAACATATATTTCGCCAAACTGACAAGCAGTTTGTTGACGATACGTTAATGCACTCACTTAAATAACATATATTAACAAATACGTGAATCTATAACCAACCACAACATAATAGATATAATAATAACAGTAACTCATTAGATACAATACACATAGTACATACAGAAAAACACATATCATATACATACATAGACTGTTTAGACATACATAGATTTTTTTTTTTTTTTTAATATTACTTTGCGACGAGACGAGCAAGACGTTCACCTGATGGTAAGTGATACGCTTGCCCATGACAACGTGGTGCTAGTTAAGATGGTACACACTGCACCACATTGCGCTCGTCGCCTGAGACAGAAGGTGTTAAGTCTCGTTACCCCAGTAATTACACTAGCTACAGCGCCCTTCAAACCGGAACACAGTAATGTTTGCACACTACTATTTGTCGGTTGCAATAGGAGCTGCGGTGGTACCCACCCAGACGGTCTCTGGCAACAGAGACCTACCACCTGGTAAGATTATTTACAGTTCTTATTTATTGTATGCATCTTCATTATTTGAAGTAATGAAGATAATAAATAATTAAATGTTGCCTTTGTAAAAAATCTGCTCTGTGTTATCCAAGCTGAGGTGTATTTAAAGATGGCGGCCGGTGTCAAGAGCGATCCGGCGCTATATTGGGACTGGGTTTCACGTCGTCTACAATACGCGTCTCCGTGACTGCCCCGACTAACGCTGCCTGGAGATGTCTGCCTGCAAATCTAATTTGTCCTCCGCTGTAATACCTTAACGTCCGGAAATTTATATAAGAAAGCTTGAAGAAACTTATCGAAATAATTTGTAATCTGTTCAAAGATTTCTTTAGTATTTTTTTTTTTTTTATTTATGATAGACTAGTGCTTGACTACGATCCCACCTGATGGTAAGCGGCGATGTAATCTAGGTGGTAAAGCGCACTAGTCTAGAAGAAGCCTATTCACTCTTTTCGGTTTCGTTTTAGCTAATCCTTATTAATTTACATCAACATTTTTATTAGGTTTCCCCGTTTAGTGATTAGTGTATTCTAACACATTGGCCTTTTTTAGCCGTTTTCATTCTTCTGTACTATTAGCTTCTCTTTGACAGATTGAATCTCCAATAACTATAATATCATCTATACACCTTTCTTTTAATTTGCCTACCTCTCTTTCTTTTTCTATCTCGTAGTTACCATACCGTTATGACTTTAGTTCATTTTGATCTGCTGTCTCTAGTCATTAGTTTTCTCCGTAGAAATTTAAATTGCCTTATTTTCTTCTGCTTTCGTTGATAATCTAATATCTACTCCGCTTTTGCGGTTTTTTAGCGTCAAACTTAGCATACATATTTCATTACATTCTTTTTAAATTTTTTGTCAGTTTCTGAAGATGTTTTTGATGAAATACAATAAAGATATATTTTATAGATCTGTGTAACGGTTTGAATATTGTGAGTATTTTATTTCAAGAATGAAGCTATGAGATAAGGAAACTTCGCGTCTATCCCACAACAATGGCGTTATACTAGATGTTTTTTTTTTTTTATTCGAACAAAGTTTAATGAAAAATAATAAATCTTACTTCCGCATTACTCGGATACGATCCATCATTCGAGAGATTTATTATAGAATGGATCCGAAATGTATTCTCGTAACATTAACAAATACAATTCATCAAGTTGTATGAAAAAAAACTTTTTGGGAATAATTAATTTTATATAAACGTATGCTTGAGAAACAATGTGATTTACTGCGAGTACGAAATATTTGTTACCAATCAAAAACCGGAAGGTTCATTGATAAAAACGAAAGGATTTCAGCAGAACGGATTTCCGCGGAGAGCTTCGCTTTAAAGTAAATATACTTGCGTTTTAATCAACAACGCCGCATTTCGTTGCGCCCGGTGTATAAAACAAATACCGAAAAACCAGTTTCCGTGACAGGTGAGCGGAGTACGCTGTTAGTACCGGGCTGAAAATAAAATTGCTCCATCGTGCCGTTACAATTTGAATACACGGGAAAACCCATGGAATTTCAGACCTAACCTTTACAATGCGTAGGTACACCACGCGATCAGAGATTGAGAGACTGTTCAATGGATTGCTTGTTTCTGTCACTAAGATGTAAGGAGGTAGTGGAAACTAGTCTTACTCTGGATCCACGTGCGTGGAGTTTTTTTTTTTTTGTATACTATTTGCGACGAGACGAGCAAGACGTTCACCTGATGGTAAGTGATACGCTTGCCCATGACAACGCGGCGCTAGTTAAGATGGTACACACTGCACCACATTGCGCTCGTCGCCTTGAGACACAAGGTGTTAAGTCTCGTTACCCCAGTAATTACACTAGCTACAGCGCCCTTCAAACCGGAACACAGTAATGTTCGCACACTACTATTTGTCGGTTGCAATAGGAGCTGCGGTGGTACCCATCCAGACGGTCTCTGGCAACAGAGACCTACCACCGTTTGGGTGGTGACATGGTTATTGGTGCGTTCATATTATGAATCAGTCGCTTTAAGATAAGATAAGATAAATACTCTTTATTGAACACAAAGTAAAGTGATAAACATACAAATTTATAAAATGACAATTTCCAATGGGCGGCCTTATTGCTTTAAAGCAATCTCTTCCAGACAACCCACTGGAAAAAAGGACATAAATAGTAAGAGAAAAAAGAGAAGACAGTGGTGCATTAGATTAATAAAAAAACATTTGAGAATAGGCAACAGCAAGAGGAAGATACAGGTTAGATTCTAAGATAGTATTCTGTTGACGCTCTTTTGAAGGAAAATAATGATTTGGCAGTTCGAATGTGGACAGGTAGGTTGTTCCACAAACGAACCGCCGTAGTGTTAAAGGAGGCTTTAACATCATAGCTGTGGTTTTACTGCCAACATTAGAGAGTCAGAGTGTTCTGGGCATCATCATCTTCAGTCGTATTTCTTCTTTAGTCTTTTACAATATGCGGGTACCAAAGCAGCGGGGATATTTCGAATACTCGTACTCCTGGTCTACCCATTAATTTATATTTAAATTAATCGGTAGACCTACGAGTTAATAGATTACTTCTATTGACGTAATTAATATACGCGAAAAAAAGAACTCTTCAACTGTATCGCAGATAAGAATCTAAATAATTAGCTCCGTGTATCTCTTCTATAATTTTTGCTAATTAAGTCTAACGGACTCCTGAGTTTTCGGGGTCCCGTTGTGTGGACGCGAGACTTTCTCTTTGATGTATTTTTAATTGGCAGATAAAGACGCTTGCAAACATAAAAAGTAATATTGCTCCATCACATAAAGTCGAAGCCGGGTAAAGAAAAGACAGAAATATCTAGAATGCTAATAGAAGCATTGGGGACCTTTTTTGCAACTTTAACAAACATGTAAATGCTCCCAATGTTTCGATTTAAGGCTTTCTTTCACAAAGAGAAATTGAAGCTGATTTCCATCAAGTGTCGGAGTCGGTATCCTCAAGATATCTTCTTTCTCCTGCAACTCAAGATTAGTGAGAATCGAACCCGTACATCTTTATTTGTTTCGATGTGTATTGAGACAAGATGGTTGAGGAAATAAATAACGTATTCAGAATGATAGACTTGAGGTATGCGTTAAGCGGTATGGCCGCACGGTAACCTTCGTATTACCGAGAAGACTGGCCGATGACGTCACGGCAGAAGATAATCTAGATAATCATTTAATAGCATTTAATGATAATTCATTAAGTTTAACTGTATTTCTATAAAGTTTATCGGTGCTATTTTTTGCGTTAGAAACAGTTAAGATTTCAATAATGCAATTTATAGGCGATTACATCAAATCTTTGACAGGAATATTTGTATCACTTATTTCATGCTATCTTTCCATTGCTTTATAATGTTCAGTTATTTTCGTAAACACAACCTTATTTGTTTTAACAGTAAGCCTCAATTTCTAACAGCATAACGAATTAGTTGGATTGCTCAAGGTGAAATAATCGTCATATTCTGTGTGGATTGCATAATACAATTTGTGAGTGGTCACTTGAGTAATACAGACCCTGTGGCCAGTACAGGGTCATCTCATCTCAGATTTTCCCTCGTGAAGACTTGCGCCATTCATAGACAACAAATTGCGTAACTTATGTAAAAACTTACCTAACGCGATAATAAGAAATAAACAGTTGCATCTATGTATATACAAATAAATAAATTAGCAGTGTCTGTTTGTATTGTAATATCAAAAATTTGTTATGATGTAATGGTAATAAGATAGATAAATATTTCTAAACGACCAATAAACCGTTTGTCGGGTGCAACTAGTCAAAAAAAGGGTTGATTCGTAGGCGGAAGTCGTTACAGATCCTATCTAAAGGCTTCGCCCTACAAATATTAGTGTGTTCCGTTTTGAAGGGTCTTTAGCTGATGTAGTAATGCGGTGACGAGAATTAATATTAAAAGCCACGAGACGACTTTTTTTTTTTATACTACTTTGCGACGAGACGAGCAAGACGTTCACCTGATGGTAAGTGATACGCTTGCCCATGACAACGCGGCGCTAGTTAAGATGGTACACACTGCACCACATTGTGCTCGTCGCTTGAGACATAAGGTGTTAAGTCTCGTTACCCCAGTAATTACACTAGCTACAGCGCCCTTCAAACCGGAACACAGTAATGTTTGCACACTACTATTTGTCGGTTGCAATAGGAGCTGCGGTGGTACCCACCCAGACGGTCTCCGGCAACAGAGACCTACCACCTGGTACTTGGACTTGTACAATGTAGTGTAATATCATCACTAGTACCACATTTTTATAGGAATCACTCATGTTAAGGTATAAATCCTACACGATGCTTCAAACTTAGCTTTTTTTAAACTGGATTTTTACGATTGCTTAATCGGCGAAGCTCTGACAATGAAAACTGTAATATTATATGTGCAATTTAAAAATTCAATTCATGGTTTTAAAATGAATGAATACTTCAGTATCATTTCAGTTTTAACAGTGCAGTAAATTTTTTATTTCGCTGCAGAGTGAGACGGGAAATTAAATGTCTGGCGCGCAGATAGCTCCCGCCCGCGTCCAGATATTATATTCATTTATACCCTCGGCTCTAAAAGTTATGTCCGCCGCCAACTTCACATAATCTGTTATTACCTAAAACCCCACAAATTTCACTACTCTTAATATAATAACTCAAATGATTACTTTAATTCTGCAATATTAAATTTCATCGACACTTCTCAACTACAGTGTTAGAGGATGCCATTTTTATTCTTTTCAACTTTTTCCCAAAAACAAAAAGTTGTAGCTCTCAAAGCACGAAGTAGGTACGTAATCGGCGGTAATACTTCGGGCGAGACATTAGCGAAGCAGTCGGGTTTCCTTATCTACCCTCGTGTTTAACTGCGGGCCCCGGCTCCGCGGCCGCGGGGATTAGGCGAGGAAATAAATTTGTTTTCTGCCGCTTTATTGATGGCACTCCGTCGCCGGAGCAGCTCGATACCACGCGATACGGTGACGAGCTACACATTTAATTGCTACTGACGACAACTGCTGAAGGTAGATTACCAATGTACAGTTAATACATAAAACACAAGCGAAACTATCTTGTATAACAACTGATGAACGGTGTTAAATATTTTGTTGTAGACCATCTTTTTTTTTTTATTAATTATTTCATTAAATACACATACATCAAAACAAATATTTCGCCAAACTGGCAAGCAGTTTGTTGGCGATACGTTAATGCACTCACTTAAATAACATATACTAACAAATACGTGAATCTATAACCAACCACAACATAATACATATAATAATAACAGTAACTCATTAGATACAATACACATAGTACATACAGAAAAACACACATATCATATACATACATAGATTATTTACATTTCTTATTTATTGTATGCATCTATCAGCCACTCCTTCAGCTTCCTTTTGAACATTGCTTCACTGGTACACTTGTCCTCGCTGAATATCTCGTTAAAGATCCGCGGCATCAGATACCTCCGAGTACGTTCCCCGTAATAATTTGTGGAAGAGGGTTCCTCCAGCTGCTTACGAGCACTTACCCGAGTGGCCTATGAAGCGTTCTAACGGTTTTAAATTCGGATTTTTTGTACTGTTCTGGCTAATAAATAACATACTTTTTCATGCACGGCTATAATATTACATTTTTTAAATAGTACTCCGTATTTTTTATTACATTTATCTTTGGTCTGTCTATCAACTAGCTGTTTTATAAACCTGATTAGCAAATTTAAAATTTTATTTAAATACGTTCGAAATGTACGTCCATATGCACTTAATCCATACGAGAGGATTGAATCCACCAAAGCGTGATACATAGTAGTGTCGCTCTATTAACAACAGGTCTAAGATGGCAAAACTTGCACAACACTATTCTCATTTTGCTAATTAACTATTAATAAAATTATATCTAATTAAGACTGTCAAGTGGTAGTGTGTAAACTTGATAGTTTCGGTTAGTGCAGCGCTTTAACTAGTAAAATATTTATATGAAAATCTTACCTGCAACAGGAGATAGCTTTCTCATGACACACCATCGCGATTTCCACTGCGAACAAAACAAAATTGCATATTTAGAAAAACAAAAACAAAAGAAATGTTATTATGCTCATTGTTAACCTTAACTGCGTACTCCAACTTGAAATTGTTACTGGAGATTATATAATTAAGTGATTACATGTAATCTGAATACTTAAGAATGTGTGTTGAATAAAATAACATAAAAAGTTTCTGTTACTTTATAGAAACATCAAATATTTATTATCCAGATTGTTAAGTTGTATATTTAAGCTACAAATAAGTAAGCTATTAAATATAATTTGATAATAATTAACATAATGTGTACATAGTACTGTTAGTCGGCAGAAATAAAAGCTGCGGTGGTACCTACAACAGAGATCTACAGTTACGAACAGCCTACACAACGAGATGCTTGATAAGATGTTTACACTGCACTCGAATTTATCGGTTTGTGTCAAGATATATCAAGTCCCGTTATAATCACAATTGAATTACTCTAGTAAATCATCTGAAGCAAATAATCTAATTCTAATTTTGATTTTCTTGAACTCAAACGAAATAGAAAAAAGGCTATAAAGTTACTTTGTGATTAGTTTCATCTAGTTTCTTTTAGCCTGTTTTGTGTAAGCCTTTGATTTGTTTGACGCATAAAGAAAGGAAAAATACTTGGCTATCACGAAATTATAAATATAGATAGCATATGAAACTGTACAACATATATCCTTTCGTAATAAAATCTAACTCAGATACATATCTTAATTCGTATGCATAATTTACTCGTTCGCCTTGGACATTATTTTTACGGTACGTTACTAATGTAAGTGTGAAGAACAAATGGTCAATGAAAAAAAAGGAGTATTCTCTCTCTACAATCTTATATTCACATGCCCAAATACAATATTTATAATATCATGATTGTCTGCCGGGAAGCAACTTAGAATTTTCGTGAAGTTTCTTTTAATCAGAACACGTTAATGTTAACTTCATTGGGAATAGGCATTGCGGTCGTACATTAAGAGACTTCTGAAAAAGATAGCAAGCATCAGTAAATAATGGTTTCAATTCAAGTGATGGTCCGTTTAGAACGAGCGTCTCAACTCGTGTATACGTTAGAGAACATGTATTATTTACACTGCGGCGGCCGCGGCGAAATAATTCCCAACTGGCGGCAACAACTAGCTTTGGGGGAACATTTTTCGAGTGGAACTTGAGTAACAGTTTTACGTTTTGCGTCTGAACAGCGGGAAACTTTGTACCGAATAAAATTCACTTTAACGTTGCAGTTCGCGAACTCCAGAAGCGATGGAAGAGTCTGCGGACGTGCTTCACACGGGAGCTCTGCAGTCAGAGGCGGAGAAGTTGCACCGGGAGGCGTCCGGTTGTCCGACGAAGAAAAGGTATACGAATATTTCGATATGATGTTGTTCCTGATCAATCTCAATGTTGCAATGGAAAGCGGTAATAATAAAAGTACGGACGCTTTGGAGGACGACTTCAAAAACGAAGATATCATTGAGAAACATAAAAATAACATTGATGAGGTAGATCTAAGAAACATAGAAAACCTAGCCGAGAAAGACACTAACAACTTATCATGTAACTTCGATAGAAATGAATCTGTAGACGAAAATATGTTGGAAATGCTGAAGGAAATGAAGAAAGAGGAGAGCGATGACGATCGGCAGTACATGTTATCCCTGATTCTTAGTTTTTGGAAATTAGACCATATGCAGAAATTTAAAGCGAAAATTGAAATCTTAAAAGTATTAAGGAACAACATTAGAAGAAATGTCAAGTACATAGTAAATGGTAATAAATTAAGTTTAAATTTAGTAATTACGTTTCATAATGATTTAATTTATAAATAGTTACTAATTTATTGTTAGGCAAGTAAATTGCTTCACCGCACCTTTTAATGGCGAATGTTTAAATTTAATTTTCTATCCTTTTTAAAAATCTTAGACTGAAATATTGTCTGTTCCGTGAAATGGTACGGCTACAGCTACGGTGTGTGCGGACATTCCTGTGGGAGTTCGCAGACAGAACATTGCTTTTAAAAATTGTTCCCCGACAAGTTCGCGAGTAGTTTTCTTTCACTGCAACGCTCTCAATAAATCCACTTGACTTTTACAATTCGCAAATTTGCGTACGACCTCACATTTGTCGTTATGTTCATACAGTCTTACTGTTTGGGTGTGTTTGACAGATAGTTTGTTAAAATCAATTTATTTATATAAATTTGGATGGATAATTTTAAAAAATTGTCTCTTTGGACAATATTGACTTCTATTGTTATTTCATTAAGAAGTAAATTGTAGGTCATAATTTAAAAATTTGCTTCTGATCTTCGGAGACTATTGCTATTTTAAAACCTAAAATACATTCATTTTAAAATACATATAAAATTTTGATAAATGTTTATCTCTGTAAGAGAACGAGAGAGTGAAGAATAAAAGAGGAAAGACAAATTTGTAAAAAGTTAGCGGAAAGAAATGATAACAATAAAAGAAAAGAATAACCAAAGCCATATAGCCTATACAGGGGAAAGATTCTATAAAAAAATACTATGTTTATCTAGTAGACTAGACAAAGACTTTTTAACTGAATTATTTGGTTAAGATTACAATTTTGAAATTAATCTGTTACTTCACTTTGGAATCAACAAAAAAATACTAGTCATTACATGTAATGTCAAAACTTTAAAAGCTGCCATTTGATCTTTATACTCTCCAGAATATTTTGGATATCAACTTTTAGACTTTGACACTATTTATCAGCTACTTTTATTTTCAGATTACTTTTATCAGCTATTATTATGGCGGCAGATTTACAAGCAACATCTCCCGCATGCATTAACGCCGGAGATCTGCTGTTGCGAGAATTAGCTGTTGAAAGTAGTCAAAAACACTTTTGTAACGTTGTTTAGTTAAATTCTTTTAACTTGTATCAACATGCATACTTTGTAACAAGTGCTTTTGTTGGTTTCTACAAGATTATCCATTGGATACGGCTTAAGCAAATGTAGCAAGACGACTTAAGGGTTTTCCTGAATTTATTGGATGGCGTGTTTGTTAAATTTCGATAAGCTTTTTTTACAAAAAAAAAAAAACGCAATGTCTAGTTTTTGTCCTGAAAATGAAAACACATCATAAGATTGAGAATTTTTTAAAACTCTAGATCTCTTTCTCTTGCGTTTTTTAGTATTTTTCAATCAATTAATATCAAGAAAGATTTAGGTTAATTAAGATGCAAGAGAGTAGACTGCGATGGTATGGCCACGTAAAAAGAAGGCCGCCTGGCTACGTTGGCAATTTAACACTGCAGCTTTCCCTCCCCGGTCAAAGACCCACAGGCAGACCCAAGACAAGGTGGAAAAATGTATTGTCCAGAGACATGCGAGAGTGCCAAGTGAGTGACGACGATGTCGAGGACAGGGCGAAGTGGAGAAGAAAAGTAAAGAAAGCTGACCCCACCACCATATGGGATAATAGCTAGGAAGAGAGAGAGATTTAGGTTAATTATCTTAAAAAAGACTAAGGTAGATACGCCTACTCATACTGTGGTCTTAATATGATATACATTTTTTTTTATTTAGGATAGACTAGTGCTTGACTACGACCCCTCCTGATGGTAAGCGGCGATGTAATCTAGGTAGTAAAGCGCACTAGTCTAGAAGAAGCCTATTCACTCTTTTCTTGAAGACCCCCACATCATACCTGGACGGAAACACTGACGCCGGCAGACTGTTCCACTCCCTCGCTGTACGCATTATGAAGGACGAAGCGAAACGCTTTGTCCTAAACCCTTTGCATTACATGATACACTTCCCCATCAGAAATAAGATGTTGAATCCTAATCAAACGGTAATTTCACTAGCTACATCACCCGACCAGAACAATTCCGGTAACCGAGACCCATCTTCAATTGTTTGAATTAGCAATAAACAAACACACAACAGCGGCTTGATTTATACGGAATGAAATAATTGGGTGAGCGTCAAAGGGTGCAAATCGAGGAACAAGAGGACTGTCAATTATTCTCGTTCGAACCATCGCGCTTTGATAATGAACGGCGCACCCCGCCGCAGACTCCCTTCTGACTTCACATCTAAATAAATATAAATCGTTATCTACTGCGAACCGGCAACGAATGTAAAGGCAAAACAATATTTTAAAACGTTTCACAATAACCGAAACGTCTGTCTCCGAAGTCGCTTACTTTAAAACATTAAGTTCGACGACAGGCTATAGAGAAAGTAAAAATTAATAATAACACTGAACAGGATTAAGAAATAATAATAATAGATAGATTTATTAATGCTTCCATTGCTGGGATTGGAGGCCTTCTCTCACAGAATCAAGTTAAGGCAATTATTGACCACATTTGCTAAGTGCGTATGGCTCATAACGCATATCTCCGAAAGCTACTCTTTTTGTTTTTTTTATTTAGGATAGACTAGTGTTTAACTACGATCCCACCTGATGGTAAGCGGCGATGTAATCTAGGTGGTAAAGCGCACTAGTCTAGAAGAAGCCTGTTCACTCTTTTTTTGAAGACCCCCACATCATACCTGGACGGAAACACTGACGCCGGCAGACTGTTCCACTCCATATGCGCACTATGAAGGACGAAGCGAAACGCTTTGTCCTAATGCGCGGGAGATCGACAACGAAGGGTCGATGCCTGCGGTGTGTCTGTACGTCCGATGACAAAAGGGCGAAGGCGGTATTAGATCATGCAGTTCTTGAGCACACTCTCCAAAGTGCATTCGATAGAACACCGAGAGACTAGCTACTCTACGACGGTGACCCAAGCTATCGAGTTTTGCATCCAGAAGCTCTTGGTCACCGACTATTCTCATAGCACGCCTCTCCACCGAGTCCAGGACTGCCAATTGGTAATTGGCAGCACCTGCCCAGATATGGCAGCAGTACTCCACACACGATCGGACCTGGGCTTTATACAGAGTCAGAAGCTGTCCCGGTGTAAAGTACCGCCGCACTCTGGCAAGGATTCCGAGTTTCCTCGCGGCTATTTTCTCTTTGGACTCGATGAACCGCCCGAAGTTGAGGTCTCTTTTTGTATCATATCTTTTCCTCATTTCAATCTGTTGTTGTCCACTGATGAACAGGCTTTATAGTGGGCTTGCGATTATAACTTCACTAATGGGTATGTCTAATGGAATCTACCGCGAAGTCGCGGGTTTGTTTTCATCGCATCGCTGAATAGAATAAAACGTCTCTGCGTCTGGACGTCTGATTAATACTTTACGGGTGTACTGGATACGAATAGACGGTGCGGTATGATGGGAATGCGAAGACGCCGTAATTTATAGCACTTTCCATTGCTACGATGGTTTATAGAACTTTGACATAATTAGATGTACAAAAACGACATATTTTTTAAATATTTAATAAGATCCTTTAATCGATATTTTGATGTAATGATTTATTAACCCATAAAATATAACCGAAATAAGATAAATTTAACCGAAATAAACGATGTTTTGATATTAAATACAAATTTGGATATTTTTTATATAAAACAGATATCAGATCTTTGGTGACTTTTCAATTCAAGTTGCAAGTATCTTGACGAGGCTATCCCATGATATTTAAGTTATAATTAATCACTTACCATTTTTTTTTATACTACTTTGCGACGGGACGAGCAAGACGTTCACCTGATGGTAAGTGATACGCTTGCCCATGACAACGCGGCGCTAGTTAAGATGGTACACACTGCACCACATTGCGCTCGTCGCCTGAGGCATAAGGTGTTAAGTCTCGTTACCCCAGTAATTACACTAGCTACAGCAAACAAATTAAAATGACTTATTATACAGATGTTTTAAAATAACTACAGCTGTAATTTCACAATCTGGCCTAAAGCAGAATTTATCGAGTGACTGCAATGATGACATTTATCTCGATACGAGCTAAAACAAACATCCCGTCGGCCGTCCCTTTGATGTGGCTTTAACTAATCAAGCGTGTAACGAATTTATACATAGTTCGGGCGTCAACTGCTTACTGGGTTGCGGTTGATATTATCACATCCTCCCCCCAAACCTCTCCCTCCCGATAAACTAATATTAAAGGAGTAACCCAGAACGTCTACAAATATAATAAGAGCTGTCAATTTTGCGAACGTAGTAATTTCATATAAAAAAACTAGACTTAAATATCATAAAGAAAAAACCAAGGTACTTGTTAAACTCTTACTATGGTAGGCTTATTGATTTTTGATGATAAGTTAAAAGATTAACAGAATAGAAACCCATGGTTCGATCATGGAATGGCATTAACCGAATGAGTTCTCCGCACACTTGATAACCATGTAGTATTATAATGATCTTTTGCTGAATCATTTTAAGACCTTCATAAGTAGAAAACATTTTCGTAGAACATCTGGTTAAGTAGATCAGCAACGACTATTTCTCCCAGCATATAGTAGTATGAAAACATCACTGTATTCCGATTTCGAGGCGTAGACAGCTACAAGATCTGGTGGTTTAAACACCTTTCTAGAACCCTGAGATAACAGTAGGTTCTAGGGATTTATCAGCCAATAATTATTAATTAGCTAATCTAAACTTATCTCCCGTGAGCCGTGATAGCCTAGTGATTTGAACGCCGGCCTTCCAATTCGAAGGTACCGGGTTCGAATCCGGCCTGCACCAATGAATTTTTCAATTTATGTGCAGTTAGCATAAAAACACCAGCTAATGTCACGTGCTTTGACGGTGAAGGAAAAATTCGTGAGGAAACCTGCATATCTATGTCATGACCATCAGTGGTCAGACTAGTATGTGAAATGGAGAAGGCAATGGCAAACCACTTCATTATAACTGCCAAGAGAGTCGTCATGTGTTTCAATAAAAACATGATGACCACGACCCTCAGTCATGAGGAAATACGACTTAGAAGAAGAAACTTATCTCATCATTACAGTGTCACTAAAATATAATGTTAATAACACGCCCTATACAAGTAAACATGAAAAGTGTATTTAGTTAATGGCTATTTAAAGATATACGAAAATTTGTATTTTCACAAGACACAACGTTGTCATTATTTTCGTAATAGTTAACGAATATCGAGTTTAGTTATTCACAACATGTTTACACATTAATTGGTTTGCACGGGCCTTGAAGCAGGTTCAACGCTCTCAAGGTATTCTGTCAGGATTATCTTCAAGCAATTATTTAGTTATTAAGTTATTTGGTTGTAACATGTTTATACTTTGAAATAAAAAGCTTTTCAACTGTTTTTTTTTATAACGTATGACTAAAAGTTAAATTTTGGCGTGGGCTAATAAATATTATACAAATGATTAAGGTATTTTGCTAGGTAGGCAGGCAATGATTCATAATAATCATCAAACAGCGGATCTAAACCAGCAAACAGTGATAAACATATAAGGTTCAATAAAGACTATACAATCATGATTTTTTTTTAATCTGATTTTAAATCACAGAGGCCATAAAAATATACATAAATCTTGTCCTAAAATGTCCCAGCCTACCCAGTTGTAAATGGTGTCTACATAAGCACATGTGCAGCACAGTAGCTGGGAGCATCTTGCGCAAATCGCATAAAATGACAAATGCAACTCGGCCGTAAAACAAAAGTACAGACGACACCGTAAAACTCAGTAGACTAATTCAGATTTATCGATAGCTGTAAAATTTTAGCTATAAAAGCGTATTACCCAGGTGGCTGTTTCAGTGGGTACAGCCTGGACGTGGTAAATTGTGATTGGTGATATCTATCAGTTAGAGACAGGGCTGATACAAAGCTTAATATAACTGGTCGCAGTTTGTAAGCTTCTCTCTAATATATCATCTTTATCATCTCATCAGATAGACGTCTACTGATGGATACAGGTCTCCACAAAACACGATATTGCAATATTAGAATCCAGTGGCTCTCACTTATTAGAGAATCTGCCAACGCTGCGCTTGCCAGTGCTAGATCATCATTCCAGCAGTTTAAGTGTAACACGCACAGGTTGAAATAATGAGCTTTCATTTTACAAGGGAGTATCGATTTTCAACGTAACAAAGGGGGGCGTCAAGTGGCCATGCACGTCACGAGCCTGGTTTTTCCACGAACCACTACAACTAGATACTGCAGTGTCGATAGCATGCGTCTATGGGCTATTATAAGTGCTTCAGGATATGCTTACTAAAAACTTCCACTTCTCGATATACACGCAGAAGAGGGTACGTACAAATATAGATACGACGAGCAGATACGTCTTTGTAACTAACTGTATTTGACTAATGGTTTTTTAAAATCCAACGTTCACTTGATGGTAAATGACACGCTGCACAAGGCGACCAATTTTTTAATAAAGTAAATCGTTAAAGTATAAATAACACTATATCAGTATTGTATAGAAATCTAAATATTTCATAACAATACAAACGAACTTGAAGCACGCAGCGCCAGGAGGCGGAAGTGTATTTCACAATGTTAATATATTATTAGAACGGAAATTATGATTCAACAATGATACGCTCCAAACAGCGTAATGACTAATTATAATCATTCCATGATTTAAACAATTAGATTTTAATAAAGAGAGACACGATGTATCCTGTCTTACTGCCGAAGTAATTTTACTACTTATAACGTAACGCTTAGCAGCAGAAATAGACGCCGCGGTACCTAAACGGTTTCTAATAGACCTACCACTAGTAAATGACCATCTAGTATTCAACTGTAGTAAACTTTAAAACGAAGCCATAGAGAAAAAAATTGCGTAAGTAGTCAATATCAGTACTAACGAAGTTACTAGATAAAAAGGTGAGTGATATTTGCTTATCGCAAGACAGTATCGATATCGTGGTATACTTATCAGTGATAATACGATAACGCGGTAGTCAAGTGTTCCTGGGAACTTTAACGTACGTTTAATCCGTTAGCTATTTAACCTCTGTTGTTGTTTCTTGCAATTGGTCGTAAGGTTTTGTTGTTGCTTTGACGCTTTCTATAGAAAGTCTCAATAAGATAGCTTCTCATAAGGCAGTAACAGTAACCGAATGGGGTTTTGGTTGATAGTATGTCTCCTAAAAATAACTCGTTTGCTTAACCTAAAAACTTTTCCATCGCTGGGGGCAGTTTTGTTGCCAACAGCGTCTACTAAAATTCTGATTTATTACATCTTATGATTGTGATTACAAATAGGCTTTAGACGGACGAGTTATTTAATTATTGTTAACGGCTCAAAGGGCGATGTAGCTAGTGAAGAGATAAACAAAATGTGGTGCAGAAGTAAAGATGCCGCAGATTTGTATGCAAGAAAACAAATCGTGAATCGTTTGATTCTAATATTCACATAACTGTGTCCATTACTATAAAAATGTGGACGTTTCTAGAACAATGCCAGATATTTGATAGGGTTATATTATGGGATATAGATTCTTATCACCGAAGCCGCATGGGCTAGAATTGTTTGCACAATCCAATAGAAAGCACTTAAAACAATCCTTGAGACGCCGTCACGCGACTTGGCACATATCAATTTTATCATTCTTACCATTGCAAAAAAATCTTAGTGTACTTGAACAGGTCAAAGAACAATACACTCTACCATACGTACTTAAAACTTACAATTGTTTGCGGATGGTGTTATATTAAATACGATTTTCAGATATTTGCATAGTTGCATAACATTTTAAAATGTTATTTTTTGCACTCCACTCGATGGATAACACAATTCAAATATTTGCACAATATTTTAGTGTCGAACGAAACAAACTATTTACCTTTTAAACATTTACTGTTCTCGAAGACTAGATCTAACAACTGTAAAGCTGCTATCCAAACTATTGTATAGTTTTGCAACAGTAAAACTGAAGATAAATCTAACTCCACTACCAAAAATAAATTCACAGAAATAAAACACAGAGATGACACAGAGTCGATCACCATTAATATTATATGGGATTTTTCAAAACAACGAGAAGACACAAGCTGCACAGATAAAGACAACAATGGACATGTAAAGACAGATAAAGACTTAAGAAAAACAGATAAAGAAACGATTAAAACGTATCATTAATGTAATAGTAAAATAAAGACAAGGAACACAAGTAGATTTAAATTAGTAACTTCATTATCCACAAAGGATTTCAAATTGAAACACCAGAAAGTTAGCCAGATAGAGAGAAATAATCCAATCCTATTGCATATTTCGTGAAATCATATATTATCAACTGCTGTATTCGAACTTTGTTCCGTGCCATAAAATGCAACTTCGGAAGCTTGTGACGTCGATGGATAGCATTCACAACGGCATAACTTTACGGTGACAATGAGATATACACCATGACGATATTTATTGACGTCGGCATTTCTGTGTTCACGGTCTCATTGTCCTAACAACAAGTGATACAGCGATCACTAACAAATTCAAGGGAATACACTTTTATTATTTCATGAAACGATGAGGGACAAGGCAGACTTTCAACAGATTGTAATTGCACAGCACGATATTGTTCGTCTCTTTGAGAGATAAGATGTAGTCTCATTATCCCAGTAATCTTACTAGCTTCAACGGCCTTTAAACAGAAATACAGTAACATTTGCAGATTACTATTTGTCTGCAGAAACAGAGTAAGCGGAGATACCAACCTTTTATAAGGTTATTATGTCAGGAGGGAAATTAGAGCTATATGGGATTTTTACCCTCTTTATCCCAGTGGTCATTATCAATGCGTTGGTAAGTATTACTTCATACATTTGTATGATGTTGTTGTTTTGTTCCAAAGTGTGAATTTTAATTTGTTTACCGCGAGCGGGTGCTCGTGTGTGTAATTTATGTTTGTTTTCGCAATTTCGTTATGGACTCGTTTCTTTTATTATATCTTTACTTTAAAAGTCGATTATAATATATCAACGATAATTACGG
Organism: Byasa hedistus; assembly: GCA_029286795.1. NCBI lineage: Eukaryota > Metazoa > Arthropoda > Insecta > Lepidoptera > Papilionidae > Byasa > Byasa hedistus. The sequence continues at coordinate 8,398,431 of JAGSMW010000024.1, forward strand.
AAATCCTCCGTCGCAGTATGCAGAAACCTCAAACCTTTATAATCTTAATTTCATCTCCAGAAATGAATGAGGTTTACGAAAAAAACTTGATTGTTGTCGCCACTTTCACTTGTTCAGGTGGACCAGGGCTCGCCGGCGCGTTTGTAAAGGGCAATTGATATTGCATACATAAACCGCAGCCGAGTGAAATTGATTGCGATCCATACAACACGAATATCTATTTATTGTCACTAAAATTATATAAAAGACGAATGCTGATGATTTACTTAAACTGTTATTCATACAGTAACAAATTTCGTCTATCATTTTAAATGCTTACAAGTTTAAAAAGATATCTCTTTTTGCAGGTGATGCAAATAAGATGCTGGTCAGCTTATTAGCAAACGTTGAGATATGAGATGCTTCATTTGCATTTGCATTTTCAGTAATTTCACCATCTACAGCGCCCTCTACACTATAACATAATAAAACTACTGCTTGATGGTAACCACCACAGCATTCTTCAATGTAAGAGCCCACATAAATACTTTGCTATTAAGCACTTATTATTTTTTTTTTTGTATAAGATTTGTATATCTCACCTTTTTCCCGTCGCGGAATTTCACAGTACCCTCGATAATGGAATTGGCGGGACTCGAGTCCGCCATTTTGTTTCGAGATCACGTGACGCGATCGCAGCGCCGCCGGGGTGGCATCCTGCACTAGCACATTCTAATTTAACCGAACTGTGCTAAATAAACCTGCAACAAAAAACACATACAAACTTATGTTTTATCATTAACTTTACTCTTTTTATCATTAACTTTACTTTTTTCATTAAGTAAATTTGTTTTCTAAATTATCTTTTGTAACAGAAATTTATTCAAAATCTTCGTAACGAAGTGTTATAAATAAAATTGTGTTCTTTACTGTCTCTTAGTTGGGTTTGATATTTTCAATAAACGTATCTCTTACTTATGTATATTAAACAAAAATTGGTATTGAAAATACTAATAAAATCGTTAGCCTTTAAATTAGAAATAGCTTGGTCTAGAGAGTTAAGCACAGCTTCCATCTTGCCGGTGAACTTTGATAATATTCAATTATTACGAGTATAAATTATTAAAAGCAAATACCGGCGAACGTCCCGCCGAGGGCTCCAACGGAACCCCTATTTATATTTTAAGCGAACTAAGTTAATACTTAAATACAGACATCTCTTTGAAGACTTAAGTCGAACAACTTTGTACTGAATACTTAAGCGAGTTCTCCCCGAGTACGTGTGCCGAAATACTGTTTCGAATTCAGCCAAGTTTCCTTGCTTAATCCGCTTAAATTCAAATCAATTTAGGTCTTACGGTGTGCGCCGTTAGTTTACTCGTTATTAAAATTTTAATAGACCACACTCATGTATACATCTGCTGAAAAAACAGGAAGGGGTAAAGGTAAAAAGCCACCAACAAGAATTTTCTGATTCATTCCCAAACTGTGCGTGTACTAAAAATTAGGTCATTGAATATTAGATCATTACAAATATTAAATGTAGAAATGTGAGACATGTAAACATAAAAAATGGAAAAGCGATAATGTACATAAAGATCATTAAAATTACCTTAGAGTTTATGTATCGGTTTCAGCGGTGGATTTTGTTTTGCGAAATTAAAAAACTTTCCTTGATCGACGCTCCGAGCCCGCTTTGAATATTAATGGCGCGGAACTTTAAGCTTAGGTTTAGGTACCTCAATTTTTTAGGAGCAACGTTTGAGAACTTTAACCGGTGATAAAATAAACTAATGTTTACATAAATTAGTTGTTAATTCGGATATTTATAGAACATCGCATCGCCTAATACATTTAGAGTATATGCTACATTACTGTTTGATGACGAAAATAGTCGCTGCTGTGGTAAAAACGATGATCTACCATCATTGAGATATTACCAGTAACTGTCAGTTTCAGACACGACAGTGATTTATTACTTTTTCTAGTTTTAGATTAGATTTATGTTAAGTTAGTATTTAAAAGATACGATGGGATTGATACGTTGCAGACAAAGGTTCTAAAGGATGATATGAAATAACGTGACGGCCATTTTGAATACAAGCGTTTAACCTTTATTCAATAAATGGCTGTTATAATAATTCCTAAAATCCATAAATGCACAGTGTCCGAGAACAAGGGGTCTAGGGGTCCGGGGGTCTGTTTCAATGAGCGCACAGAACGGCCCCCCGGCGTGCGATAAATATGTCGCATGCGATTACGGGATCAGTGCATTTCGCAAATATTGTTTTCTGTATCGTTTCAAAAAGGTGAACGCTTATACAGCGTGTTCGCTTTCCCTTTCAATACAATCTCTAGAAATATTAATTTAATATTCTAAACTTTCTTTAAACAAAACTATTAAAGATGAAATAGTAATCTATATCGTTTTATAAAATCTGTAAACATCTACAACAAAAATACGTTTTAACGATTTAACTAATCAGTGTGTGTTGTGTAAATATTCTATGTAGGCAATAAGTATACATATAAATAATTACTACATCCGTTACACTATTGCAGTTCATGTGATTGATAATTATTTCGACCCTGACAGAAATTTTATAATTTCCTGTCGAATCGAATTACGTTTACATCCACTGGTGTAATTAACGCGCAGTTAAACTCCGGTTAAGAGTTCACAGTCCGCGAAAGCTGGTATCTGTAATTGTTCAACCGTTGATGTTTTATTGGTTAAATATACTATACACCTGTTACTAGTAATACTAAAGTAATACACTAGTTATTGAGTCATGAAATATTTATTTACATATAAACAATCGATATGTTGTGATTATAATTTTGAGACTATGTTACCGCTGTAATGATGTTGATGTAATTAAATTAGGAAATATGACGTCATATACCATCTGTCGCAAGGGTGTAGCAAATCCTTATTGCGGAATATTTCCGTTAAAATGATTAATGGCCACACCCCCAGTAAGTGTTACCGGCGGGGGCCCGCGCAATGTATGGATCAATTTATCCACATTACGAATCGACTGCATTTAGTGTAACGCAATCGCCATAACGAATTGCTATCCACCCACAAATGAAACGACCATTATTGACAGTTAATTTTTTTTTTAAATCTACGAAACGAGTAAGACGTTCACCTGATGGTAAGTGATACGCTTGCCCATGACAACGCGGCGCTAGTTAAGATGGTATACACTGGACGTTGCGCTCATCACTTAACATAAGGGTTAAGTCTCGTTACCTCCTTAACCGTGGCGTTACCAGGTGGTAGGTCTCTGTTGCCGGAGACCGTCTGGTACCACCGCAGCTCCTATTGCAACCGACAAATAGTAGTGTGCGAACATTACTGTGTTCCGGTTTGAAGCGCGCTGTAGCTAGTGTAATTATTGGGGTAACGAGACTTAACACCTGTCTCAAGGCGACGAGCGCAATGTGGTGCAGTGTGTACCATCTTAACTAGCACCGCGTTGCCATGGGCAAGCGTATCACTTACCATCAGGTGAACGTCTTGCTCGTCTCGTCGCATAGTCGTATAAAAAAACAAAGCATACAGCGCCTTTCTAACAGCAAAACAGTAATGTTCGCACATTACTACTTAACAGTTAAAATAGTCACGGCGGTGGTACGGTCTGTAGCAACAGAGACCTACCAGCAGTAAAAATTTTCTACGACAACCAAAAAAAAATCATCCTGTATAAATTACTGACCCCCGAACAGTTAAAAACGATTTCTTTAATTATTCTATTAACTATAGTAGCGGAGTGACGTCATCAATTCGCCTTCATTAAGTAAATATAATAAATGTACAAAAGTTCACCTGATGTTCACATGACAACGCGGTGCTAGTTAAGATGGCACACTGCACCACATTGCGCTCGTCGCTGAGACATAAGGTGTTAAGTCTCGTTACCCCAGTAATTACACTAGCTACAGCGCCCTTCACACCGGAACACAGTAATGTAACTAACCAGTAGATAATGTATTTGCAAATTGATAATTTAAAATTGAGATGTTAAAACTTTCAAATAATATCTATATGTTTCTGTTCACAAACTGCGCTGTAATAAACTTACTGGGGTAACGAGACTTAACATTCAACTTTTAAACGACACAAAATTATGTAGTGTTTAACATCCTAACTACTGCATTTGGTGTAATCTATTTACTACTTCACAACCGCTAAACAGTAGTGTTCAAATGTTACTGTGTTGCAGTTCGAAGAGGTAAGCCGGTGAAATTACTGGGGTAACGAGACTTAACATTCAACTTTTAAACGACACAAAATTATGTAGTGTTTAACATCCTAACTACTGCATTTGGTGTAATCTATTTACTACTTCACAACCGCTAAACAGTAGTGTTCAAATGTTACTGTGTTGCAGTTCGAAGAGGTAAGCCGGTGAAATTACTGGGGTAACGAGACTTAACATTCAACTTTTAATCGACACAAAATTATGTAGTGCTAAACATCCTAACTACTGCATTTGATGTAATCTATTTACTACTTCACAACCGCTAAACAGTAGTGATCAAATGTTACTGTGTTGCAGTTCGAAGAGGTAAGCCGGTGAAATTACTGGGGTAACGAGACTTAACATTCAACTTTTAAACGACACAAAATTATGTAGTGCTAAACATCCTAACTACTGCATTCGATGTAATCTATTTACTACTTCACAACCGCTAAACAGTAGTGTTCAAATGTTACTGTGTTGCAGTTCGAAGAGGTAAGCCGGTGAAATTACTGGGGTAACGAGACTTAACATTCAACTTTTAAACGACACAAAATTATGTAGTGCTAAACATCCTAACTACTGCATTTGATGTAATCTATTTACTACTTCACAACCGCTAAACAGTAGTGTTCAAATGTTACTGTGTTGCAGTTCGAAGAGGTAAGCCGGTGAAATTACTGGGGTAACGAGACTTAACATTCAACTTTTAAACGACACAAAATTATGTAGTGCTAAACATCCTAACTACTGCATTTGATGTAATCTATTTACTGCTTCACAACCGCTAAACAGTAGTGTTCAAATGTTACTGTGTTGCAGTTCGAAGAGGTAAGCTGGTGAAATGACCAGGGTAACGAGACTTAACATTCACTTTTAAACGACACAAAATTATGTAGTGCTAAACATCCTAACTACTGCATTTGATGTAATCAATTTACTACTTCACAACCGCTAAACAGTAGTGTTCAAATGTTACTGTGTTGCAGTTCGAAGAGGTAAGCCGGTGAAATTACTGGGGTAACGAGACTTAACATTCACTTTTAAACGACACAAAATTATGTAGTGCTAAACATCCTAACTACTGCATTTGATGTAATCTATTTACTACTTCACAACCGCTAAACAGTAGTGTTCAAATATTACTGTGTTGCAGTTCGAAGAGGTAAGCCGGTGAAATTACTGGGGTAACGAGACTTAACATTCAACTTTTAAACGACACAAAATTATGTAGTGCTAAACATCCTAACTACTGCATTTGGTGTAATCTATTTACTACTTCGCAAACGCTAAACAGTAGTTCAAATATTACTGTGTTGCAGTTCGAAGAGGTAAGCCGGTGAAATTACTGGGGTAACGAGACTTAACATTCAACTTTTAAACGACACAAAATTATGTAGTGCTAAACATCCTAACTACTGCATTTGATGTAATCTATTTACTACTTCACAACCGCTAAACAGTAGTGTTCAAATATTACTGTGTTGCAGTTCGAAGAGGTAAGCTGGTGAAATTACTGGGGTAACGAGACTTAACATTCAACTTTTAAACGACACAAAATTACGTAGTGTTTAACATCCTAACTACTGCATTTGATGTATGCTATTTACTACTTCACAACCGCTAAACAGTAGTGTTCAAATGTTACTGTGTTGCAGTTCGAAGAGGAAAGCCGGTGAAATTACTGGGGTAACGAGACTTAACATTCAACTTTTAAACGACACAAAATTATGTAGTGCTAAACATCCTAACTACTGCATTTGATGTAATCTATTTACTACTTCACAACCGCTAAACAGTAGTGATCAAATGTTACTGTGTTGCAGTTCGAAGAGGTAAGCCGGTGAAATTACTGGGGTAACGAGACTTAACATTCAACTTTTAATCGACACAAAATTATGTAGTGCTAAACATCCTAACTACTGCATTTGGTGTAATCTATTTACTACTTCACAACCGCTAAACAGTAGTGTTCAAATGTTACTGTGTTGCAGTTCGAAGAGGTAAGCCGGTGAAATTACTGGGGTAACGAGACTTAACATTCAACTTTTAAACGACACAAAATTATGTAGTGTTTAACATCCTAACTACTGCATTTGATGTAATCTATTTACTACTTCACAACCGCTAAACAGTAGTGTTCAAATGTTACTGTGTTGCAGTTCGAAGAGGTAAGCCGGTGAAATTACTGGGGTAACGAGACTTAACATTCAACTTTTAAACGACACAAAATTATGTAGTGCTAAACATCCTAACTACTGCATTTGATGTAATCTATTTACTACTTCACAACCGCTAAACAGTAGTGTTCAAATGTTACTGTGTTGCAGTTTGAAGAGGTAAGCCGGTGAAATTACTGGGGTAACGAGACTTAACATTCACTTTTAAACGACACAAAATTATGTAGTGTTTAACATCCTAACTACTGCATTTGATGTAATCAATTTACTACTTCACAACCGCTAAACAGTAGTGTTCAAATGTTACTGTGTTGCAGTTCGAAGAGGTAAGCTGGTGAAATTACTGGGGTAACGAGACTTAACATTCACTTTTAAACGACACAAAATTATGTAGTGTTTAACATCCTAACTACTGCATTTGATGTAATCTATTTACTACTTCACAACCGCTAAACAGTAGTGTTCAAATGTTACTGTGTTGTAGTTCGAAGAGGTAAGCCGGTGAAATTACTGGGGTAACGAGACTTAACATTCAACTTTTAAACGACACAAAATTATGTAGTGTTTAACATCCTAACTACTGCATTTGATGTAATCTATTTACTACTTCACAACCGCTAAACAGTAGTGTTCAAATGTTACTGTGTTGCAGTTCGAAGAGGTAAGCTGGTGAAATTACTGGGGTAACGAGACTTAACATTCACTTTTAAACGACACAAAATTATGTAGTGTTTAACATCCTAACTACTGCATTTGATGTAATCAATTTACTACTTCACAACACGAGCGACGCCGGGGGAGAGCGCTTGTCAGCTAGTCATACATAAAACAAAACGTATCATACATACATAATGCCCCCACTACGCCGCACGGTGATAAAGTTATAAGGGTTCGTGTTAAACTAACTTGCGAGGATAACTTACTTATGTGAAACTCTGTGAAACCGCGCGCCTGTGTCACGTTACGGCAGAGCTTTATCTGTCTGTGTGTTTAATATATTTTTCCAAACATACCACAGGTAATAGCTATTTTTAATATGATTTTCGTGTAAATGACTTTATCAGTAATATACTTCCGGACACATCTATCGGCCCACCACCCAGTGTTTAAAGTTTCGACGGTGTCTAGTTAAAAATAAATGTTAGGTGGAGCAATAAGTTTATTGGTCAACCCTTATGTATGTTTTTTTTTAATTTTTTTTGTAATTTCGAATTGATTTGGCCGGCAGAAGTTTTACAGCTTGGGCGACAATTTCAGGCAGAGTATCCATATTTTTTGGTCAAAACTGGCTTTAAGTTTAGATTTGACTTTTTATGGAACCAAAAATCAGAAACATCAAAAAAAAATCCAACTTGTGCGAAATAAAAAAAGTTTTCTCCATTCCTTGGTTGTTGAAAACAATGAACAGACTTGAATTTCCGTTTTTTTTTTCATAATCCTGAATTTAAAATTAAAAAAAAACATACATAAAGGTTGACCAAAAAATCAGCCACAAAACTGCATTAAACCTTATTGCTCCGCCTAACATTTATTTTTAGCTAGGCACCGTTAAAACTTTTAAATACTAGGTGGGCCGATAGATGTGTCCGGGAGTGTAGATGTTAAAAGTTTAAAAAGTAAACACAAATCTGATATAAACTACACGACAGTAAAGAAACCTGCTCATAATTTAAAAACAATACGGAACTGAAAATGTTATAAATATGTCTACAGCTAAATAATAAAGTGTAGTAAGCATGGAAGTGTAAGTGCTAAGTTTAATTCGGGCACAGTTGCGGGTAAAACATAGTATTTTAAATTCAGGGTTGTTTAATTTGTAAATCTCGCCGGAAACCCGGCACAAAAACCGCCGCATCCGGCACACGTTTTATCGCATTATATATGGTCAGATGATACAGCCGTTTAATGGTAATATAGCCTTTACGCGGAGTAATTAAGGTCTATTGTAAATTTGAAGAGTATTTCCAATTTTCAGTTGCTCCAACGTTGCGTAAAATGTGGTTAGACGGAATCTTGATGTATATCATCACGAGATAAGGCGGTAATAATTAAAGCTTGGATAAGCAATTTATTGCGTAAGATCCTGTATATACAAAAATCAAAATGATTATTTACATACTTATGTAATAAATGAGCCAACTGTAATATAATCAAACGAAATAAGAAGTAGATTTAATATGGATCATAAAGAAATAAGAGCCGTGACATCTTAGTGATGCCTTCCATTCCGAAGGTACCGGGTTCGGATCCAGCGTACACCAATGAATTTTACAATTTATGTGCAGTTAGTATAACACCAACTTTTTTTTTTTTATACTACTATGCGACGAGACGAGCAAGACGTTCACCTGATGGTAAGTGATACGCTTGCCCATGACAACGCGGTGCTAGTTAAGATGGTACACACTGCACCACATTGCGCTCGTCGCCTTGAGACGTAAGGTGTTAAGTCTCGTTACCCCAGTAATTACACTAGCTACAGCGCCCTTCAAACCGGAACACAGTAATGTTTGCACACTACTATTTGTCGGTTGAAATAGGAGCTGCGGTGGTACCCACCCAGACGGTCTCCAGTAACAGAGACCTACCACCTGGTAGAGACCTACCAACTAATATCATGTGCTTTGACGGTGAAGGAAAACATCGTGAGGAAACCTATCTATGACATGACCATCCGTGCTCGCACTAGTATGTGAAATGGAGAAGGCAATGGCAACACCACTCCATTATAACTGACAAGAGAGTCGTCGTGTGTTTCATTACATATGATGACCACGACCCTCAGTCATGAGGAAATACGACTTAAAAGGAGATAAAGAAAAAAGGGACTAAGTAGACAGACGATATTAAAAAAAAATTGGTAAAAGCAAATGGACTACGAAGGACCTAAATCTAGCAGCAAACATCTATCAATTAAGGTGATGATGATTAATAATAGTAATCATAACCCGAAATTAAAGACAAGTTAAACTGATTGTCGATAAAAAGAAATAGTTTGAACAATCCAGATCTCTCCATTAAAAGAAATAACTAAAGAGGTTAGTAAGAATTCTAATGTAACTATTGTAAAAATTAACTAAATTTTCGTTTGACGGTAGTTAAACAGAGGACGTTTATAGCCGTCAATAGAGCGTTTAACAGAATAGCTAACGCCGCCCGTATAAAGCCGCTCGAATTTGAATATAAAAGCGGTATTGGCATGACGGCCAGAGCCGCTGCCAAATGTAATTCACACTGCGTCGGCATCATCAAACGGCGGCACCGCCGGCCGGGTAGTACCCGTCGGTCGCCATGGCAACGCCACAATCGACTATTTGGCACACACCGTCCCGCAGTGTTAGAATACATAGACATAAACTGAAAATTACTACCCTGTACTCTTCGTAATTCTGACAAACTAATTTACTATCCATATACCTTAATAACTAATACTTGCTTAAGAATTCAGAAGTCCCCGGTTCGATTCCGCATGATTCAATTCGGTTGACGCAAGATTTTTTTCAACCCTGACTAGTTCTTATATAATATCACACGCTTCATCATTCTCGGCTGTATTGTCACTTAACACCAAGTTAACATACATATACAAATATTACTGTGTTCCAGTTTGAAGGTTGTGGCTTGTGAAATTATTATTTTTTTTATACTACTTTGCGACGAGACGAGCAAGACATTCACCTGATGGTAAGTGATACGCTTGCCCATGACAACGTGGCGCTAGTTAAGATGACACACACTGCACCACATTGCGCTCGTCGCCGGAGACATAAGGTATTAAGTCTCGTTACCCCAGTAATTACACTAAAAATTAGTAAGACAAGTCTTATCATCATGAGACTGACACAATACGGAGTGATGTTTATCATCTTATCATCAGGTGAATATTATGATTGTTTTATCTAAAAAATACTATTAAACTCTTAAGCAATAGATTCCTGACGGAAGGGGGTTCGGTCGTTTCGCCGCGGTGATAAAACACGCGAACCCCTCCGGCACCAAAAACGCGATAAACATTAAGCGGCAGACGCGAACGCGACGCAGTCTGCCAAGCAATCATTATTGTTATTGCCGGTGGTGGTGGTGACCACAATTTTTAGGACATTACAAAAATATCTATGATTTTCACGAGATCGTTCCGTAAGAAACTTATCCACAAAATACTACTATTAGTAAAAGAAATAAGTAATTGAATAAGAACTGATTGAGCTCGTGATTTGTCGAGCAAATTGAATATGCTTTGAAATATTCATACGCTATTTGTGATGTAAAGACACATAAATTTACAGTTAAATACAATTAATTAAGCTATCAATAATTTATTAGTATTTCATTTCATTTAAAATATTTATTAGTATACCTAAAATTAGGTTACAAGCAGACTTAATGCGTATAGCATTCTCTGCCAGTCTGCCTAGGAAGCGGAAAGATGTGGTTCTTCTTCTTCTTCTAAGTCGTATTTCCTCATGACTGAGGGTCGTGGTCATCATGTTTTTATTGAAACACACGACGACTCTCTTGGCAGTTATAATGGAGTGGTTTGCCATTGCCTTCTCCATTTCACATACTAGTCTGACCACTGATGGTCATCACATAGATATGCAGGTTTCCTCACGATGTTTTCCTTCACCGTCAGAGCACGTGATATTAGTTGGTGTTTTATGCTAACTGCACATAAATTGAAAAATTCATTGGTGCAGGCCGGATTCGAACCCGGTACCTTCGCATTGGAAGGCCGGCGTTCAAACCACTAGGCTATCACGGCTCTAAGATGTGATAGGTGAAGAGAAAAGTATTATAATAAAAATAAAATTCTATGATATTAATACGCAAAGATAAATATATATAATAGTAAATAAGTAACAAAGAACATCTCGACAACTCATGATGATGAGTTCTCATCATATTATCCTTGAGATGTACATGGAGAATTGAAAATCAGTTCTGTCCCGTAACAACACGCGACGCGGTCACAGTAACAATACGAGAAGTGATTTGGCAGCGTTCCTTACTCACCAGCAGTCAACAGTCGCCCACTAAATTGCAGAGTGCATTTCCAATAGAAAAACTTACTGCGAAGCGAAGGCTTAACAACGAACCTCGTACGATATTCCGTAACACGATATTTACTACACGCAGTTAAATTTTATAGTTAACTGCATATTGATACATTAACTATAATTGTGTGATAATAACTAACGATTCCGCTTTTACTTTCCAAAGTTATATCGCAAGTGAAATTGACAAAAGTTTTATTGGTATTCAGATACGTTAACAATGTGTTAAGATAATATAGCATCTTATAATTAAATACGATAACAGACGGGTTATCGTTACTGGAGCTGGTTAAGTTTAGCGGTTTGGTTTGTGTAAAGTTTTTACCGTGTTTTTTGCTCGGCTGATTGATCGCGTGACGTCACTAAAGTGTGACCGATTTACCGACAGCCCGCTGACACTATCCGCTAATGTATCTAACATTGAAATGTCAAGCTGACAGGTGTAAATATTTTGACATGCGTTTAGTTTTTAAACGGTTTTATTTAGCTCGACCCGTACGGAATTTGGGTCAAAATTAGAAATTGAAATTTAAGCACCTTCCCGTTGTCAGATTGATCTGAAATTTGGTACACACATTTAATTTAGATGACAATACAATATAATGAAATCAATAACATTATAAATCTAAGATGGCCGCCGATACAAAATGGCGGATTACATATTTTTCCTTAACCCCCTCAATATGGGTATCAAATGAAAGGGCTACACTAGTAAAACACGATGATTATGTCAAAATTTAAAATTCAAGATGGACGCCGTTCCAATATGGCGGACTAGGTACATATTTTTCCACAACCACCACAATATGGGTATCAAATAATAGGACTACACTAGCAGAATACTGTCATTATGAATATATAATATATGTCAGAATATTCGGTAGACAATTTCACTAAATACTAAAAACAAGAAAATAAAAATCTATTAGTAGAAAGTAATACAGAAATAGTTAATGGGCCCCACGTTTTTATTATTTATTAATAGTTTTTTTTATTTTTTTATTTATTTATTTTGTAGTTTTCAGTGCACATAAAGAAAACCGTTTAACTTAAAAGTTTTTTAACCGATTTTTATTTCTTATACAACACATATCAGCTAAACTAACGGGGACGTTCAACTCGCATCGAGTACTTATTACGATGTCTCTTCGTCGCCAAATCGTAAAATGTTAACACGTTCTCTGCCGGTAGTATAAAAAATAAAAAAAACAAAAAAACTTTTGGTGGAAATATAAGCGCTAGATCAATATATACATATATATATATGAAGTGTTTTGATTCGACACTGGATTCCATAGATATTTTAAAAAAAAGTTGCGAGGTCATAATTGACCTACGCGGCGCTGTAATACTTATAAGTGAATATCCGTTTTGCAGGCGCCGTGTAGGGCACGCCTCCGGTCACCCCACACCTCAGTTCTCCGCAAAGCGCGTGCGCCGAGCGGTTGAGTTTATTTCTTTGTACGTTTTTATTTACTAAAATGGATATATCCGATCTAGACTTTGACTTAGATATTTCTCAAGAAGACTTACAAAATATTGAAGCACTAGAATCTAGTATTTTTTCGTGAGATACGCCATTTTTCCGAGGAAACAATTAGTGACGATGATATTCAGTCGATATGAGTGATCAGATGACTTCCTATTCATCACCACTCAGAAAAACTGTGAAGTGGTACAAGAAGCTGGCCATTGAGCTTATTCTAAACACAGCGCTGGTGAATGCTTGGATAATGTATAAGCAGAACAAAAATACTAATCAGGGTATAGTACAATTCAGGCGTCAGTTAGTCGAGTATCTTGTGGACTCAGGAGTCGATAAAGAAAATTGTGAACAGCAGCAGGGAAGACCTAAAAGATTGAAACATGAATTGCTGAAAAAAGATGGACCTGTTGCTAAATTGAGACGTTTCTGCGTCGGTTGCTACAAAGAAAATGTTAAAATACATGGGTCAAAAGTCGCTCGGAATAAAACTAAAAAAGTAGTTACATACTGTAAGAACTGTCCTGGTACAGTATATTATTGCTTACAATGCTTCAATAAATCTCACCGTTATTTGTAGTTTGTTTTTTTAATAATTTAGTAGCGAACTGTGTAATAATTAATACAAATAAACATGATTTATAATGGATGCATTTGTTTTTTCCTAATTGCTTTGCAATTTCACCCATATAATTTTCATCTTTACGATTACTCAAAAACCATACTAAAGGATTGGTCTATAGCGCCATTCCGGTCACCTGCTATAGAGAAATGTTCAGTAAACATGGCCTGCGGCTCACAAATCAGTTTCAAACTTAGTCCTACCGTGAGGTCACTGATGCCCTACGCGGCGTCTCGATCTAGTTCAGTTGAGGTCACCGATGACCTACGCGGCAGAGAACGTGTTTAAGTCTCATTACACCAGTTGTATCACTCACTACATTGCTTTTCCTACTGGAAGATAGTAATGCTTACAGGTGACTGTTCGCCTGAAGAGATCTACTGCAATTTATTATTATATCCTATAAGAAGTGCCAAGGACAAACTCTTATCAAAAGTTATGTTTTATGTCATTTTTATGAAATTTTTTTTATTTCTCCTTCACGTAAACCTTTACAAAATGAGGTATATAAAAGGTGAGGGTATATACATACTCCACCAGTCAACCTTACGTGAGATGAGATGTCATGTAGTTAATTCGAAATAAAAGAAAAATGAAATAAATACATTAAAAGTGGCTACATATATACATACAAACACTAACAGTTAATAAACTTGATATTAGTTATGTAACATAACTGAACATGGCCGCCTGTTTAATCCTTCCGGCGCTGGTTGCACGGAATTACATATATACGAGATATGTTACACGCAGACAACATATGACAACGCGGCTAAAGCGAATAATTGATAGATACGGTTTGTGATACACACTAGAAATACGAGAGAGGAAACACCGTAGTTTAATAATTCATCGAGCTCTGTATCGCGGGTTCGAATTTTTAGTAACAAACTTAAGTTAAGCGAAAATCGTTTTACGGAAGTTAAAATAAAATTAACCAGCTCCTTGCTAGAAACTAAAAAACTTAACGTGGATTATGAAATACTTGACACATATCTCTCTTACTTATTTAGCTGTGATAGTAAAGGAGATCGCTGGTTGTTTTAAATCCCAAATAATCATTTTCCCCAGAAACAAAATAGTTTAGTAGATCTAACTAAACTTCTGTTAATTCAAACCGGCACCAAAAAGATACTGTTATGTTCTGGTGTAGTTATTTCTATCGCAGAGTTCTTATGCGCTGTACACATAATTCTTACTGTACAAACGAGACATTTTACTGCAGCAGGTGAACGTTCAATTCAGCTGTAAGCTTCATTTGAAAAAGTCAGCGGTATGTTAGCTTGGTGGTAAGTTGTTCAGTTATATATGTCACTAGGGTCATAATAAACTTCACCACGTATTAGCACCATTACAAAGTAAAACTACATAATATATTGTATATATGAAACACGGATGGGGGTTGTTAAACATTTGTCTTTGACTGTTGTCCCGCCGCTAATTTAACCGAGGCTTAACTGGCGACAGAATCGATCCCACATCAGGGGCTCGTCGTGTGCAAACTTCTCGAACAAACTTACTCTAAACTTAGATCCAGTACTCGAAAGGGATTCTAATAGACAAATACTCTGCGAAATAGGAATTAGATTTGTCGAGAAAATGGTTTTTCAGTCACTCAGTTATATTGTGTACACGTAGATAATTGTCTTAGCAAGACATTTTCGTACTGCCAAGCAGTAATATTTACAGTTAAGTAATAGTTAACCGTTGATGTAAGAGCTAAAGTATTCTGAATAATAACGCTTTAACTTCTAGTCTTATTGTTACTTAACGTCATCATCATTATATTATTACTTCCTTATTCAATATTAATAGTTATAAAACTATTTCTTACTTATCTTTGGTATTTTTAAGCGGAAATATTATTAACTTTGCGTATAAACTAGTACCAGTCACAAGAGTGACGTCTTCAATGCACAAGCTCTGTGATTACAGGGAACTGCTGATTTCTAAAATGGTGCTCATCGCAGAAAACTGGTCTCCAATGACATGGGAAACGGGCTGTAATTGCTCACGAGCTATTGCAGGGCTTCTGACTTGCCATCACAATTCCCACGAGTTAATTTTTATAGTTAACTTGGAGCTAGGTAATCATAAGGAAAAGTTGAGAAATCTTACTGAAAGAATTCTGTTACGTAACTTTGTTTCTTTGTATGTTGTCAATATATACTCCCGGACACATCTATCGGCCCACCCCCCAGTGTTTAAAGTTTCGACGGTGTCTAGTTAAAAATAAATGTTAGGTGGAGCAATAAGTTTTAATGCAGTTTTGAAGCTGATTTATTGGTCAACCCCTATGTATGTTTTTTTTTTATTTTTTTTGTAATTTCGAATTGATTTGGCCGGCAGAAGTTTTACAACTTGGGCGACAATTTCAGGCAGAGTATCCATATTTTTTGGTCAAAACTGGCTCTAAGTTTAGATTTGCCTTTTGATGGAACCAATAATCGGAAACATCAAAAAAAAATCCAACTTGTGCGAAATAAAAAAGTTTTTTCCATTTCTGGGTCGTTGAAAACAATGAACAGACTCGAATTTTCGTTTTTATTTCATAATCATGAATTCAAAATTAAAAAAAAAACGTACGTAAAGGTTGACCAAAAAATTAGCTTTAAAACTGCATTAAAACTTATTGCTGCACCTAACGTTTATTTTTAGCTAGGCACCGTTAAAACTTTTAAAAATACTAGGTCGACCGATAGATGTGTCCGGGAGTGTAGTTTTAAGGGGGCTGTAGCTTAAAATGAGACATCAATTAACCAATATCTCATGTCGTAATGATATTGAGAGAGACAACGATGACGGTATGTCGAAAAGAGACGATAACGACGATAGTAATATAAGCTCTAACATGATCCATACTCCAGAACATATAACACTTTAATGGCCAATGCGAACCGGATGAAATTGAACATGGTGCTATATAAAATACTAACTAATATCTCATCATCGCCTAATATTTTAAAGAAACACATTTGTAACAGATTACTTAACTAAGGAAGAGCAGCTTTAAATATTTACAAATAAGCCCACCACCCCGTCTCGCGTCCGACGTACTAATTACACATGTTACTATCAATTGAATATTTTTCTCCTGTGTATACATCTCTTTTGGTATCTCCTTCCACCGGCAGCTAAGCTTAGCTATAATACTGATTAATATATATTCTATGTGAATTATCCATTTTATTATACACCTTTAAAATAAACACAACATACATAAAGAATAATATACCCGCGGACAGTTTCTGTGAAGTATAAACTATTTCAAATTATGCTTTTATTCGTCATATCTAATGTGCGAATCAAAATTTAATTAGTTTAATAAATTATACAGAAATTTACGTTATGAAGAAGTGAACAGAAGTACCAGAAAGAAGCATTAACAAAACATAAAAAGATAAGTTGGAGAGATAGAGAAGTGTATAGTATTTAAATAATATACAGAATATGAAAGACAAGATATATACGGTATGACTACATAAAGAATAATACGAAAAAAAATATGAAAGGAAAGAGAAAATAAACAAGACTGATTAGTTTTCATGGATCTGGTATAAAAGAAAGCACTATATGCAGGTATAGAAGGATTGATCGAAGTTCATCATCTCCCTGCTGGGCTACAGGGATCGGAGCATGATGTCTTTAACCTCTACTCTCTTCTATCAAGCGTTTACGACCACAATTCACTCGTATTACACGCTTAACCTTTTCCACACAATCCCTCCATCAGTTTTCTACTACATTTACAAGCATATGATAATTTTTTTTATAATACGAGGCGACGAGACGAGCGAGACGTTCACCTGATGGTAAGTGATACGCTTGCTCATAACAACGCGGTCTTAGTTAAGATGGTATACACTACACCACATTGCGCTCGCCTTGAGACATAAGCTGTTAAGTCTCGTTACAGCAGTAATTACATTCGAACTGGAACACAGTAATATTTGCATACTACTGTTCGGCGGCTGAAACAGGAGCAGCGGTGGTACCTACCTAGCTAACAGTGCATCATTCTTTCACTATAGTTTTTTTTTTTTATACTACTATGCGACGAGACGAGCGAGACGTTCACCTGATGGTAAGTGATACGCTTGCCCATGACAACGTGCTGCTAGTTAAGATGGTACACACTGCACCACATTGCACTCGTCGCCTTGAGACATAAGGTGTTAGGTCTCGTTACCCCAGTAATTACACTAGCTACAGCGCCCTTCAAACCGGAACACAGTAATGTTCGCACACTACTATTTGTCGGTTGCAATAGGAGCTGCGGTGGTACCCAGACGGTCTCCGGCAACAGAGACCTACCACCTGGTAAAATAGTAACTATCAGCAGTGTTTTTTAAGGAGTTTAATGTATATCCCATCGCGTGGTATAGTATATCGCTTCCATTACGACAAGCGGTGCACCATCAAAAGACACCGCCACGTGTGTTCCAACTAACGCGCCTGCCGACGTCTTTACGCGCACTAAAATTAATATTGTTTGTAAAACTCGCACTAGCTGGTCTCCCACTTGTTTACGCGTGCTGGTAACCGATCATTGTGTTGATTTATTGCTTAAGAGAGACGCATGATTTCCGGAGCGACCAACGTGTTTTTAGACTTTGTTAAACATCTCTAGGTAGCGGGGTTACTGTGAGAAATAACTAGATTAGACTTACTATGAATGCAGTCAAAGTAAATCTAAAAACAGACATTGATATTGTCTTAGTTTTCCATTAATATCAAACATGCGTTACCAAGTTTAATTAGATAGATGAAGAGAACAATAATGATGCTTTACATATGTTTGGAAGAGGACAAATATAATGAAAGTGTTGACATCTTATATTATATATGAAACAAAGAAAAGTAGAATCAGACAGGAGATTATAGGCGTTGTGTTGTACCAGGAAGAATGTGTAGATATAGATCAAATAATATTCTGATTATGGAAGGATACCTAAAAGTAGCTAAAGGTACCAGGTGGTAGGTCTCTGTTGCCGGAGACCGTCTGGATGGGTACCACCGCAGCTCCTGTTTCAACCGCCAAATAGTAATGTGCAAACATTACTGTGTTCCGGTTTGAAGGGCGCTGTAGCTAGTGTAATTACTGGGGTAACGAGACTTAACACCTTATGTCTCAAGGCGACGAGCGCAATGTGGTGCAGTGTGTACCATCTTAACTAGCGCCACGTTGTCATGGGCAAGCGTATCACTTACCATCAGGTGAACGTCTTGCTCGTCTCGTCGCTAGGTAGTATAAAAAAAAAGTACACAGAAACGGAATCACGAACCTACTGCCGAAACAGGATAAAGTTTATCAGTTTTTTTTTTAGAAAAATTTGATAAATTTCAAGGACAAAATTATATAAATTGTATTTCTCTAGATCCTGTATCGAGGCGTGCGGTGGCGCCAGACGGTCTGCCGGTTATAACTATTTATTATTTAACAAAATGAATTCTCATTCGTAACTTTAAACCGATGTAAGGAAAGTAATGGAATTCTCTCTTCGCTCTCTCCGAATCGATGCTATCGACAAAAGCAGAGCTATGGAAGTAATAAAATCGCGGTTGAGTTCGTGACTCTATTTATCGCCGAACACCGCCCGCCGACTGGTTTAGCGGCGCCCCGATCAATCGGCACCGCGCTCTCTTTCTAAAACGATCAATTCCATATCGGCGTATTGAATACATAATCTAATGACGCTGAATAAGGTCAAGGTCAAAATACCATTATTGTTATTTTTTTTAATCCGACAAGCAAAAGAAACAATCTAACACCACGCCACTATGCCGTGTATCACAAAGATCGATAGTTTAAAATCGCGGCCACATTACCTGCTACCATCTCTTCTTAAAAGTATACCGCCTCTCCAGTTGTCTATTGAGGACCTAAAGTATACTAAAAGAGCACACTTCATCTTAGTCATGATTGTCACTTAACTTTATGTGAATTTGAGATCAAAAGTTAGTCATTGGGAAAGCAATAATCCCAATCGTTCCGATTTGAACACAACATTTGAGACATTTTACTAGCTACACATTTATACTGGAACACAGTAATAGTACATTAGGTTGTGGTGATGATTACCTACACGATTTCCGTGAGACCTTCTACCAATAATCCAGAATCACAATTAGTATAGGAGTCAATAAAAAAAGCCATCCGTTCAACTATCGCATCAGAGGGACCGTGAAAGTCGCTCCGCACTTGTCCGAGACTGGTTTAGTTTTTGTCTGGATTTTTTTTTCTCTAATCGATCTACTCGTGTGCGTTCGTCTCTATTTAGGTTGATCACACTTTCCTATCTGCGTTAAGAATGAGCTTCGATAAGCCCTGACCCACCATGTACTTGTAGAACATACATATGAAAGTCGACCGTTGAAATATCATTGCTTTTATACGATTTTTAAGCAACTAATGTATTAAAATTACTTATTAAAGGTTAATTATATTGTCATTAACTTATTTATTTTTTATAACCCCACCATTAACAGGGATATATATAAGATACGAAGGAGTTATGAAGATTAATATAATCACTGTTTTGAATGCGAACAGTCAAAGCAAAGTATTCTCCATCAACTCATTCTTTTTTCTTTTCTTAACCCTAGATAACTAAACATTCGTCCGCACGACTACGTACCTGCTGCCAGATGTTGAGATCGGGCACTTGCCCGCGCGCCTCGCCCCCGCTGCTTCTTCTACCTTCCTAATTGGTCAAAATAGTGCAACGCGTAACTCGGTTGCAGTCACACGCTAATTAGGGCATGAGCTACGACCATATCGTCGTCCGCTCGACGATAGTTTAGTTACAACGTTACTTTTATGCAACAATTAAATTTATTACTGCTTATTGGTTTTTGTGTTATGTTAAGTAAAATTACGCGGTTATTCTTCGTGAAATATGTATATCCTAAATTTAAAACGTATTTTTATTTGAAATTATGTAAAAAAGCCTCAATCATATACAGTTTTGATGTAAAAAAGTGTATGTATAAAGGAAATAACATCGCCTATACATGGTACTAATCGTAACATTACGATGGACAATTGGTTCACGTCTGTACCCCTAGCTGATGAACTGTTGAAGTCACCTTATAATTTGACTTTGGTGGGAACACTCAGGAGTAATAAACGCGAAATTCCTGAAAAACTAAAATATTCTAAGTCTCGTGCTATCGATACTTCAATGTTCTGTTACGATGGCGATAAAACGTTGGTTTCCTACAAAGCAAAAAAAAAATAAAGTAATTTTTCTTTTGTCCACAATTCATGATCAACCTAACATCAACGAAGTTACAGGAAAACCAGAGGTTATCCATTTTCAGTCGATACTGTTGATCAAATGTGTTCTAATATGTGCACTAACCGAAAAACTAAAAGATGGCCGCTTTGCGTATTCTATAACATGCTAAACCTATGCACAATTAACGCATATGCTATTTACATCTCTAACAACGTAAGAAATAAAAAAAAAACACTATCTCGGCGCGATTTCGTCATGAAATTAGGTGACGAACTTATGGAGCCATGGCTACAGCAGCGGTTACAAACTGTGACTTTGAGGCGAGATATCAAGGCAATGATACAAGATATATTGGGTATTGTACCTAACATAGAAAACCCAGCTCCTTATGTGTCGAACGTTCGCAAAATCTGCTACCTGTGTCCATCAAAGTTGCGCAGGATGACGAAACACCGTTGCATGAAATGCAGAAATGCAATTTGTGGCCCTCACAATGTCGACGTGTGTAGTAGGTGTGTCGAATAGAGATTTTTTAGTTTTCTATACTTATATTGCTCTTATATAACATAACGTATGCGCCATGTAACAATTTTTATTTTTATAATGAAAGCTTTAAAAGATATTCACGTTTCTTAATGCGTAGTCCGATCGACGAATGTTTAGTTATTAAGTAACAATGAATACAGTTTAGTTATCTAGGGTTAAACTTGAAGCGAAGGGATCCGGTGCTTTCTGTTCATACAGTATTGAAATATATATACAACGTGTTTCATTCACCATCAACCATGTTTACCATCAATTTTTTTTTAAATGAGACCAAAATAATTGTTGTCAGTGTTGCTGTTTTCAGGATGTTTATACTAGAAGACATTGTCATAGAAATTTTTAAAGCTTGTGGCGACTTGGAATCGGAAGTGTTTAATTATTGATTAAAGTTAGCGTTGCGTTGGTGACTAATTACAGAGAAGCTCTGAAAATATTTTTTATTATATCTTATAATATTCGAAAGAGACCAGGAACTCGGACTGGGACATCTCTTCACATTGGTCTTCGTAAACCCAGACACCACCGCGCCACACGATCACAATCTACTACCGTGGCTAATATTAATGCATAGGATCGTCCCATTTTCGTACCGCGTATAAATTCATAGTGTTTTTATATTTACTGCAGTCACTCTTCCCGGTTCCCGAGTAGTTTTATCGCCGACACTAAAGCGGGACCCGCTCGCGCCCATTAACGGGGCGATTTTTATTATTTGTCTACGCGAAGATGTTTATACGATAGTAAACATCAATTTTATAACGTTAAACTTTTGTTACACACGAAAATAACCTATAAAAATGATCTTTATAACCGCGTCGCGTACATAAATATAGTTCCAGCATATTGATGAATCTCTCATAAAAGGCTTTACTCAAGCTAATAACGGGCAGAAAGAAGTTATCTTTTCCTTAGAAATTATTCCGTTTTTAGTAAGGAGTCAGTTTCCTATAATAAGAAAGGGAAGCTGTGTTACTATTCTAACTCGTCTCCGAACTAAACGATTATAATAAGAAGATAGTGATAAACAAATTTGTATTAAAGCACAATCAAAATAAGTTTTCTTTAGTTATATTTTAAGTTAAAGCAGATTAAAACAAAAGTTGATACTTAATTACGACAACCATTAAGACAGACTCGAGATTTATGTAAAATAATCCTACCATACATAGAAACCAATCACAGGTCCATATTTAGAAACATTAAGCGTAAGTTGATTATCCCTTTTTTTTTCCAATGAAAGAATTTACTTTACATCTTAACTTTAAGATAAATTGAATTATCTATCACAAATTTATTTTAAATCGAACAGGTATCAATAGAAGATATTTACAATTGTTTGTAAAGAGGTTAGGAGCCCCACTGAGCTTCTGATGAAGAAAACATGTTGATAGAGCTGAATTAATGACAAATAATACATTCCATAGGATATTTTATAATGTTCAACGTTTTTTTTACAGGCGTATTAAGCTCAGCGGCGAAGTAAAAACTTTCTATACAGAGGGCGATAGAAAGTTCTAAACTGAGAAGAAGACAATAAAAGCGGCGGAAACGAAAATATACACCCTCACGCGGCGTTTTAATGGATGAAAGCAAAAAAATAATACAGCGGACCGAAAGCAGCGGCTGCGTGCATGCGATTGGGAGACGGGCATCCGCGATCCTCGTCCAGACCAGAGATCGACAACCTTTCACGATAAAAACTAAAATGTAGACATCAAAGAGATTCTTCAGTAGATATTTCCTTCATAGTTCATTTTCGAAATCAAACTTGAAAATATGAAACGGGTCTAGATCCTGTCGCATATTAAGCGTTGAGAAACACATTTTGGGATGATTATTAAATTGTGCTAAATCATGAGACGAAGGAGGTAGTGTTTGAACAAACGAGTTAGCACTATTATGCGATGATCATTTATCAAATAATTTTTTAGCGTAGTTCTACAATGCTCTTCAAACCGAAACACAGCTGTGTTTGCACATAATTCGGCGGTATGTGATAAATATAAACATGTATATAACATATTGGTTTATTTAATATACGATCGAACAGTATCCGAATGGATAAGCGATAACTATATATCAATTAGTTGGATCCCGTCGGCGCTGATGTGTACGCCATTCAATAGAACGTCCAAGATTCAATTTCGCGATACGGATCAGCGCCGGGGCTACATCAAAAGGCTTCATTATTTTTTTTTTTGCCAAATCTACACAGCGTTGGGCACAATGGGCCAATGGGCGAATCGCAAATGGAAGACGACCGTACGTCTGCCTTTGATGTGCGTCTGTATGTACGCGCCGTTTTTTTTTATAACATAAACCAGTTAAGGGTGTCATTTAATAAATACGCTTGAGAGAAGTTCAAACAGAATTATCGAGGTTTTTTTAACACCCCTTTTTTATTTATCCAATCCCCAAAAGGATAAGAAGTTATCATTAGACTGAATCAATCATTCAGTGATTACGACTTTTTATAATGGTAGTAATCCCAAATTGGATTCGAAGATCCGTGTAAAGATTCAATAGCAGTTTTACTATTATACTACTCTAAAATCACATTGTATGTAAACCTTCCTCGGTAGAGCTATTCAAGTTGTTGTTTATACGACAAAGCGACACGAGTGGGATGTTCACCAGGTGCTAAGTAACAGTTCATAACAATGAGTTGACAATTAGAATGTTTACACAACATTACATATCGATATTATACTGTTGTGATGCATTAATAATAATGTTGTTTTTGGCCCCTTCCGAAACTTAATACTGTTTAAACGGCACAGCGACGGTTTTTAGCCAATAGACAGCTAATATTCAAAGTGATCAACAATTTGCACAATAGCCTGTGCTTCTAGTGAACTTATCATCATGTCTTTCGTCATCTGGCCATTCCTTTTCTAGCTGGACTGAATGTCAATTATGTTTAGGATGCTTTTGATTTATATCGGCGACTAGTTCATCTACAGAATGCTGGAATGTGTTTGGGTAGAATATTTCGTTAAATTTTTCAATTACTTATTAGATCCTGCGGACCGGGTCATGTTAGCAGTCCGTTTGACAACTCTCATAGCTGCTAACTCCTTGTTCTGTATCGCCTTACATTCATCGCGTGAAGTTATGAGCATTTGGATTTTGAAATTGGATAGTTGAAATATTAGATTTACAACCAATGTTAGTATCGACGTGTAATCGCACGATAATCGGTGTGCTATTGTGTGTGTACTTTCACATAATTTCACGTAACGTCCCGCTGCCGGCCGAAGATAACTTCGTGGTTTATCATTTACAGTTAATTCTTGAATATTTCAGATACACAGACAAAATGTTTTAGTTTATTTATCAAATTATAATCAAACCCTGATGATGGTCAAAGGCGCACGAAATCATTCGACTCGATCGGAATGGAATCTTAAGTTATTCTAATAATTTTACTAGCTACAGCACAATCGAAATGTCATAATAATCAAGTTTGGCGTCAGACCTAGACAGAGTTAGGTGTATATTACCGAATACCACAAGTAAGCATAAATATCTATGTATACATAGTTATTAGGTTATTTACATATAAATATGCTTTTCACTAACAATTTCAGTTAAACGTGAACTTGCTTACTTTAACTTTAGGCTTATTAATAGAGAATCATTCAATTAATGTTTATTATAGTCATGCTAAGGCCTTCTTGTTCAGTTTTATCTAGTTTAGTTAAAAAAATATAGACAAAGCCGCTGCAAGAGCAGTAGGTTCCGGCCGCCGATTCACCCTGGTCCGTTACTTCCTTAATTGAACATATCAAGAATTCAGCAAAGCGGAAAGTAAAAGAAGCAGACAATTGGCTTCCAACAAAAGAATTCCTAGTCTCGTTTTGGAGTAAGGAAATCGTTAACAAGAGCTGGCTCCGTCCCGCCGCAAGCCCGTAAATACAAGGAAAAGTTAATAGACGAGTGCCCGCCGCCGACCCACTATCAAATGAAATCTTTAAAAGCAATTAAACTCTGGTGGGGTCCACTCCTCGACGTCATGCTATCATTTGCGTATATTTCTACGTCAACAACAGATAATTGCTGCGAAGTCATTTGTTTTTCGATTAGTTTAGATTTAAACCTACTTTATCCTAATTTTTTACGCAGCATAGTTCAATGAGACGTCGATGTCTTATTATTTCAGATTCTCCTGGACCGTTGTCAACCATGTGACACCCTTCAGCATTTGCACTTCGTTATCTCTAAGACTCTTGACAATGTTGGTCTTTTGATCGCCTTTGTCCATTTTTTTTTATACTACTTTGCGACGAGACGAGCAAGACGTTCATCTGATGGTAAGTGATACGCTTGCCCATGACAGCGTGGTGCTAGTTAATATGGTACACACTGCACTACATTACGCTCGTCGCCTGAGACATAAGGTGTTAAGTCACGTTACCCCAGTAATTACACTAGCTACAGCGCACTTCAAACCGGAACACAGTAATGTTTGCACACTACTATTTGTCGGTTGCAATAGGAGCTGCGGTGGTACCCATCCAGATGGTCTCCGGCAACAGAGACCTATCACCTGGTCAAATTATCATACATTCTTAGATAATGACTTTATAAACTAATTTGGATTTAATAAAAACTATTAAAAGGCTATGTTTTTTTATTACAAACTATATAAAATAATAATACATGCTTAATAAATTCTTTCATGTTCATTTAGTGAGTATTTTTTGAATTTTAAAGGTAAAAAATCAAAATGCGATGAATTGAGACTATTCTTCCTATCATTGGTTAAAAGTTAACTATGAATGTTTTATCGTACATAAGACAGAAATAAGCATCACTAACAAGTAAGCGGTGAGCGGCATATTTTAGATTGCGGTTTACCAATCAGAGGTCGTGACTTCGAATCCATTGAACTGTTGTCGTAAACATTCTCCTAATTCTTAACATTTGGTAACAGCTATTTTGGTATGTTTGTAATCCTGCTACCATTATTAACACAAAACAAATTTATTCTCTTTAATGCGTAGATGGAAAGAAATATTATAGCGTCTTCCGATTTTCTATAAGCTAGTGATAAAACCATAACGATCGTCAAAGTGCTGAACAATTCTATTCGTTAGCTGCGGTGGAACAGCAAACCATAAATCTCTGAGAAGACGTAACAGTAAACGTTTTTGCAGAGATTAAGTTTACAAGGCAGTTAGGCGACATTTCCTAGTTCATTGTTAGCCTTGAATTATGACGCAATAATATACAAGTTTATAGCACTTCGCGTTTCGCGGAACTGGTTATACATCCTCATCATCAGCCGATAGACTTCCACTGGTTGACACGAGCCTAATTGTTTGTTAATGTTTTATTGTATGTGTTTAATAAAAGAGTTATAGGAGATATGAAATGTATAAATCAAATCTCTGTGAGTATATCTTTCAATCTGTTGAAAATTTCCATAAATTTGTTGTGAATTCGAACCTAATATCAACCACTGTACTGAGGGATGTATCGATTGATATTACGTATGCGATGGCTGCTCGCCGTACGTCTAAGAATCTGGTATGTTCCGAAGACCACGTCCACGGTAGATAACGCGCGCTGGTATGTTTCTTAGAACTTTTCATTTCTCATAACTTAAACTCATTGATATTATGGATGGGTGTTGTTTACGTGTCGGTGCATCACGAGGAAACTTAAACCCGACTGTTCATTTAGTTCGCTTCCCGGTTAAGACATACGAAGTTAAATCTTTTACTGCATTTGTGGTGCAGTAGCTTTATTCGTGATTAGTATCACGGAGGTCCCTGATTCTATTTCGGGTGCACAAGTTGTGTTTGAGGTATCATTACGTGAACAAACTTCACCGACGGGACCGAGGTAATCTGCGAAAGTAGTCCCTTAGTACAGATTAAATGCGATCAGAGGAAACCCCGGGGGTTTTATCCTGTAAGAGTTTTGTACATTTCTCTCACTGCCCAAGCAGCGAAAGATTATCTAATAAAAGATTTGCACGCGAAGAAATAAATTCAAGAATTGTACAAATGTAAAACAGCTTGATTCTGCACACCGCTGAAATTGTTTGTCTTTTCGTTTCGATAAATTTTCATCTGCACGCTCAGCGAGTCGTTTACCATTAGCGTCGGATGTTTGAATTGCTAATTGCGGAGCTAAAACCGTGACTAATTCCACCTCCAGGTCTACCTTCTCTAGACAATCATTTGGAAAGTTCGTCGCTATGTCTACTTGTTTCTTTGTCGCGTTCTATATCTGTTATCTAATCATGAGATGTAAATATTTGTATATGTATCTTTAGATATTTTTTATACTAGCCTTATAAAATATACAGAATTCGGTGACGGCAACAGTTCTCACCACATGTAGCTGGGTAAAGAATATCCATAGAAACAGTTTCAGTTTGGACAACGTACTCTAAACTGTCACAGTACAGATTGAATGAACGAAATAGAAAACGGAATCGAATCGAAAACACCAGACTGGAACGAGCGCACTACGTCACCGGGTATACAATGACACAGCAATAAACTACCTCATCAAACTATGACATTACAGGTATTAAAGAACCATTTTGTTACGAAACATAATTTAACGGTAAAACAAAGTTGCGGTCAATTGTTTTAACACGGCCGTGGAAACCATGTCACATATACTTTCGACATAGAATATGCATTATACAAATGCTAACATATTAAATGACAAAATTACACAACAATGACGTATCTTTTGGTTTAGTGTAAACACATTCGAACTTAAAGAACCTTGTAAACCATATCCTTATACAAACGGAAGGCTTGTGTTAAATATTTACCAAAATTTTAGTGATGACAATTCATTGCTATCCGAAAATAAGTTACCTTATACTTAATAAAGCGTTTGTAATTCGTCTTTAACAGAAAAGATTTCCATTAATCTTTATCATCCGACATTTCAATAGTTACACTCCTACCATTCATCACAGTCATTCCCAAGTTCTTCCACTCTCTACCTTTGTATACATTAACTTTCACAGTTAATCTTTCGATGTCGTATATAAATGGTATTGGTGGAAATTGAGGATTTGAAACGTTGAGTACGTAATACACATATACTAGGAAGCCGTGATAAAACAATAAACGATCGTCAAAGTGCTGAACAATTCTCTCACTGCCCAAGCAGCGAAAGATTATCTAATAAAAGATTTGCACGCGTAGAAATAAATTCAAGAATTGTACAAATGTAAAACAGCTTGAATCTGCACACCGTTGAAATTGTTTGTCTGTTCGTTTCGATAAATTTTCATCTGCACGCTCAGCGAGTCGTTTACCATTAGCGTCGGATGTTTGAATTGCTAATTGCGGAGCTAAAACCGTGACTAATTCCACCTCCAGGTCTACCTTCTCTAGGCAATCATTTGGAAAGTTCGTCGCTATGTCTACTTGTTTCTTTGTCGCGTTCTATATCTGTTATCTAATCATGAGGTAAATATTTGTATATGTATCTTTAGATATTTTTTATTCTAGCCTTATAAAATATACAGAATTCGGTGACGGCAACAGTTCTCACCACATGTAGCCGGGTAAAGAATATCCATAGAAACAGTTTCAGTTTGGACAACGTACTCTAAACTGCCACAGTACAGATTGAATGAACGAAATAGAAAACGGAATCGAATCGAAAACACCAGACTGGAACGAGCGCACTACGTCACCGGGTATACAATGACACAGCAATAAACTACCTCATCAAACTATGACATTACAGGTATTAAAGAACCATTTTGTTACGAAACATAATTTAACGGTAAAACAAAGTTGCGGTCAATTGTTTTAACACGGCCGTGGAAACCATGTCACATATACTTTCGACATAGAATATGCATTATACAAATAATGGTTTTTCCACTAACATATTAAATGACAAAATTACAAACCATTTATGTATCTTTTGGTTTAGTGTAAACACATTCGATTTAAAGAACCTTGTAAACCATCTCCTAATACAAACGGAAGGCTTATGTTAAATATTTACCAAAATTTTAGTGATGACAATTCATTGCTATCCGAAAATAAGTTACCTTATACTTAATAAAGCGTTTGTAATTCGTCTTTAACAGAAAAGATTTCCATTAATCTTTATCATCCGACATTTCAATAGTTACACTCCTAACATTCATCACAGTCATTCCCAAGTTCTTCCACTCTCTACCTTTGTATACATTAACTTTCACAGTTAATCTTTCGATGTCGTATATAAATGGTATTGGTGGAAATTGAGGATTTGAAACGTTGAGTACGTAATACACATATACTAGGAAGCCGTGATAGCACAATTGCTGTGCTATTCATCTCGAAGAAGTATGTTATCAATCCCCAGAGCTTGAGCTTACGGTGAAGAATAGATGAAAAAATAATGAAGAATCCGACATATTCCAACAACACAACTTTTTTGGACATGCTGTCTCCAAGCCGCAATTTAGTAGCGTGGTGATTAAATAATATTGAATATCTGTCTGCAAGCAAATGCTTGAAATCCCAATACTGAAAACATTAGATTGTTTATTCATTTCAATACAGTCAACGCCCCAGGTGCAGATCCTATCCTCGAATGCTTAAATGATAACAATACATTCAATATCACGTAAAGTTGATACTAAATATTTGTACAACATTCTGTGAACCATTAATAATTACCATAATATAGAAATAACGTTGATTTACGATCAAAGCGAGCCAGATTTCAACATAAATAAGAAATCGAATAAATATTTCCAGAAGCAAAAGCCCGTATAAACATTTTTCCGCTTTGGTAACTAATTTGCAACAATACTGTACTTCGAATAATAAACCGAATTTCACTTCAGTGTTTACACGTGCTATTGTTTTATTTCATACATTCGTTTATACTTTAACATTGTATTATTAAATAGAAAACGGTACAAAGGTAAGCGATAATTGAAAATTTTCAATTAAATCTTCTAACAGGGATATTCTTTTAACTTTTCATTCGCGCATAAGTCAGATGAGTCTCTGTTATAGATGAGAGATACTATACTATTTATATAGAAGACAATAAATTATATTCATTCATCACCACATCTTTATTCATTACTATAATCCATAAACATTAAAGAGATAAAGTAACAAGTATTACTTTGTTTCAATGTTTTTTGAAGCTTTGGGTCCGTTGTTTATATAAACACCATTCCATGAACTGGTCCACAAGAGCATACTAGTAAAGCCAGCGACTGTTCAGGTGATTTATTTCGGGTAGGGCAGGTAAACACCGCAACAGTCAGTCGATTGCGAATTCGTTATAAACCCGACTATTACAACCGCGAACCAAATAAATAGCGTCAGATTAATTCGCGCGTCAAATTACTTCGTGTACGGGCTGTTATTACCGGTAATAATAGACGCCGATACGATTCCCTGGCGGGGGATAATGTCGGGCAAACTTTCACACATCTGTCGCGTATATTGCGTGACATGTTTTGTTCCTTCACAGCAGAACGATGCCTGTACCATCTTGCGGGAAAAGAGTTACTTTAAACTGGTGCAACACTGTCCAGAAACGATGGTCACAGCAGAAATTAGTAAAGTAACAGACGTGTTATATTAAACGTAACTTGGTTACACATATTTAGACTACTAAGGAGGCGTAATCACCTTATCTTTGTGCTCTTATCAGAAGAAACAAATTGTTTAATAAATGATAAAGCTAATGCGTTCACACATCAGCGTCAATAAACAAATGACTCGAACAAAGAAATAAAAACTGCAACGCCAGCTACAATCACGGTGGTACATCGAACGGAAGTTCCCTTCATACTCCTCAAAACACCCCACCCCGGCTGCACTTCGTCATCGAAGGTTAATTTGTTGTTACAAGATTTGGGATGGGAAGCCGTACTGCACTCGAGCGCCACATGGGCCGGCAGGTGTGGACTGACCACGTAACCCTAATCACACCGAGGCTTCTAGCCTGAAATCGTGTGGGAACGTCTCGGTAACACTATCCCCGTCGGCGGGCCGGGCGGATGCACGGCATCTGTACGAGCATCGCCGGGGCGAAGCTGATAAGGGCGATAATCGCGCGTCAGATTTGATCCGCGGCCGAGCGGGCCCGGGACCCACCGCTGAGACGGCGTCGACCCACTTTCGTCGCAGTGGGCGTAAGGCTCTGTTCTAATATCCAGATAAAGAAAGATTTATGACGCTTTCCGCAGCGCAGTCCTCTACGCGAATGTTTACGTAGTTAATTATTATTTTTTTCATAACACCACCGCCTGTGCTCCGCGAATGTCGTCATGTCTACATCGAAATATTGTTTCCATTTTTTTTTTATACTACTTTGCGACGAGACGAGCAAGACGTTCACCTGATGGTAAGTGATACGCTTGCCCATGACAACGCGGTGCTAGTTAAGATGGTACACACTGCACCACATTGCGCTCGTCGCCTTGAGACATAAGGTGTTAAGTCTCGTTACCCCAGTAATTACACTAGCTACAGCGCCCTTCAAACCGGAACACAGTAATGTTTGCACACTACTATTTGTCGGTTGCAATAGGAGCTGCGGTGGTACCAGACGGTCTCCGGCAACAGAGACCTACCACCTGGTATTTACAAGCAACAAAAAATTTATTAAACTGGTACGGAGATTTATTTGTTATTATTGTTTCTTGTATAAAATAATTCGACGACCATGATAATACGATTCCTAAAGCAATAATAATACACCGTCTATTTTTTTTTTTTTTATAACACCACCGCCTGTGCTCCGCGAATGACGGCATGTCTACATCGAAATATTGTTTCCATTTTTTTTTTATACTACTTTGCGACGGAACGAGCAAGACGTACACCTGATGGTAAGTGATACGCTTGCCCATGACAACGCGGTGCTAATTAAAATGGTACACACTGCACCACATTGCGCTCGTCGCCTTGAGACATAAGGTGTTAAGTCTCGTTACCCCAGTAATTACACTAGCTACAGCGCCCTTCAAACCGGAACACAGTAATGTTTGCACACTACTATTTGTCGGTTGCAATAGGAGCTGCGGTGGTACCAGACGGTCTCCGGCAACAGAGACCTACCACCTGGTATTTACAAGCAACAAAAAATTTATTAAACTGGTACGGAGATTTATTTGTTATTATTGTTTCTTGTATAAAATAATTCGACGACCATGATAATACGATTCCTAAAGCAATAATAATACACCGTCTATTTTTACATACATGTCGGATGGAAGACCTTTTTGGTTGAGAAAAAGGGAAAAATAAAAAAAATGTCACAAAGCTATCAGAGAGAAAAACGAACGTATGAAAAGAATAAGATAAAGATTTGTGTTTTTAGAAGTAGAAATGATTTAAATATTAATGGTAACGTCATAGGTGTTTTTTTAGTTCCTTAATCCCACATATATATAGAAGAAAAAGTGATTAAATGTTTAACACAATATTGTAATGAAACAATAAATTACTTACATACCTTCACTTAACGTCGTTAAGCGATGAGTTAAGAGGTTCGTCTCTTAGTTAAGTAGCTTCATACATTTGATTCTATTTTGGTTTCGTTCGCACAGTATTACATTCGTTGCTTTGAGACACAGGATGAAATACCTCGTTAGCGGAGTACGTCGCTAGCTACATCGCTCTTCAATCCACAAGAGGGTAATGTTTGAACCTTTGCCAGGTCACTATTTTAAAGACCAACAACTTAATTCTTTTATACATTTTATCAATGTCTGTATCTGATCGTTAATATACTTTCAGACACATCTATCGGCCCACCACCCCGTGTTTAAAGTTTCGACGGTGTCTAGTTAAAAATAAATGTTAGGTGGAGCAATAAGTTTTAATGTAGTTTTGAAGCAGATTTATTGGTCAGACCTTATGTAGGTTATTTTTTATTTTTTTTGTAATTTCGAATTGATTTGGCCGGCCGAAGTTTTACAACTTAGGCGACAATTTCAGGCAGAGTACCCATATTTTTTGGTCAAAACTGGCTCTAAGTTTAGATTTGCCTTTTTATAGAACTAATAATCGGAGACATCAAAAAAACAAATCCAACTTGTGCGAAATAAAAAAGTTATCTCCATTCCTGGGTCGTTGAAAACAATGAACAGACACGAATTTTCGTTTTTATTCATAATCCTGAATTCAAAATAAAAAAAAAAACATACGTAAAGGTTGACCAATAAATCAGCTTTAAAACTGCATTAAAACTTATTGCTCCGCCTAACATTTATTTTTAGCTAGGCACCGTTAAAACTTTTAAACACTAGGTGGGCCGATAGATGTGTCCGGGAGTGTACTTAACCGCTTATGTATCTTATAGTTTGCTTTATAAGTAAAACCAGCCATTTAACATTGATCGTGCTGTGTCTTAGTTACTGTAATGAATTATTTAACAGAACTTATCTTTAATAAATCTGTAAATTAAGTAAACAAATAACGGGTATAAATAAACGCTTTAAAAAGACGTTAAACCATTAACAATAGTAAGTTAAAGTTAGTATGAAATCATTACATATCGATAAGTATATATTTTAAATGCGCTGAAATTAACTTTTTCATTTGTTTAATATAAACGATTTAACACGCAGTTATACGTGCTAAACTAAATACCAGTTTTATAGTCCCGGTTAAAAGTGATAGTTTTAGTATGTACCTGAAATGTATATTATATAGATATTATAAACTCGTTTAGTTCAGCGTCATCTCGCCGGTAGTCATGAAACGTTCAATACGTTGATAATGGGCTTAACTCACCACCCTGCGGGACCCCAATTTAGTTCTTTTTCGGCACTATCGGCTTTAACTTTTCACGTTCGGCGAATTACGTTAACTGCCGCGTCCCGCTGTACTATAGCACCGTTCGTAAATTACGTACAATTTATTTGAGGTCAGGAGAATTTTCGGGAAGGCTACCTTATAAGATGCCGTTGCCGAGAACTTTATTTTGACCGTTTACAAGGGGACTGATTATTAGATTGTCTCCCGTATGGCGACACAAGATAAAATTACATTTCTCAGCTCATTTGACGAATGTGGGAAATTGTAGATTCATGAATATGAACTCCGTAAATTAGACCTCCTTTGGTAATAGACAAAAACTTTTCCCGGGGAAACGTAAATTTAAGAAAAATACATGATGCGATTTTAATTCAAGAAATGAATTCGATGATCACTCTCAATGTATTATGAAGCATCCTCGGAATTTCTTTCATACAGCACAGATGCCTAGCAAAAACACCCCTGTCTGGTATCTACGCTTTACCACAGTACAGTAGAAGAAAAAAACATATTAGTAATTTAATAATGTCATTTATATGCTCACCTTGCACACAAATGTAAAAAACGTGACTTACATTTGTTTTTACTTTCTTCTTCTAAGTCGTATTTCCTCATGACTGAGGGTCGTGGTCATCATGTTTTTATTGAAACACACGACGACTCTCTTGGCAGTTATAATGGAGTGGTTTGCCATTGCCTTCTCCATTTCACATACTAGTCTGACCACTGATTGTCATGACATAGATATGCAGGTTTCGTCACGATGTTTTCCTTCACCGTCAAAGCACGTGATATTAGTTGGTGTTATACTAACTGCACATAAATTGAAAAATTCATTGGTGCAGGCCGGATTCGAACCCGGTACCTTCGCATTGGAAGGCCGGCGTTCAAACCACTAGGCTATTTATGTGTTTTTACTTTATAAAACAAAAAATACTTCAAAGTGTTAAACAGCACATTCATTACATTTTTTGTTGAACGGTCTTCCAATATTTGTTACTATGTTGAAGGCCGCTTGAGTAGTTTCGGTATAAAGACCGTCCTACCCAATAAAACAATTTTCTACATAAAAGAATAAAGATGGCAAAAAACATGTACCTATCATAGCAGATATTCCATTTGCGGCGTATAACGTCAGACTCGCATAATATAAAGTCATGCAGGAAGTCAGGGCGATGCGGAATCCTGAATAGATTCAATCAATTTTTATATATCGTGTCTTTCTATACGTGGCTGCCGCCGTGGCATTTGAATTGCTAATTCTTACGTAGTCCTAACGAACTGTACGTACTAACATATATAGCATATAACAATGCATTTCAATGAAACAAAGTAAACAACTATTACTTAACTCTGTTAGACTGTTTTGATACGTCCAACATGTCGGCTATTAGAAACAGATTAAGCTGACTATTTAAAATGATATTCACACTATCGCAAGTCTAATTGTTTTAGTAATATTAGTAAAACTTTTTACTCTCTAAAATAACTTTTATCTCTAAAGTTTCGGGGAGTCGCCCCGTCCGTTCCTCTGGCATGATTAACATATTCTCTCCACCAATCTTTCACAAGAACTACACATTTAATAATTTCATTACTCGATGTGTTACTAAATACAATAAAATTTTTAATCAAATTGATCTGTTTAATAACTCTTTGAATGCTTTCAAAACCAAAATCTTACTCTTGATATCTCAACCTGAACCGCTGTAATAGTTAATAATTTATTCTAATTTTCTTTTATTCATTTTTTCCTTCTCTAGTGTTGTGTTTTTTGTCTGTCAGGTTTGTGTTATTGTAGTAATGTTGGGCACTACTTGTCCTCTAATTTAGTTAATACTTTTTTTTTTGACGTGACAACGTCTATTAAATTGGTATAAGATAGGACGCGCGTGCTGAGAAATGTCCCGCACATAAGTGGGCGTGGCTTACGCCGACCGCTAAGTCGGTATGCGTTTGCCCGAATTGGTTGAAAGTAAAAGATGTATTCTATTGCTCAATAATAATTAGAAATAAAATCCCTAACAAATATAATTGAGAGTTAGTATAACTTGATTTGTAACCCGATAAACATGTCAAACAAGAATAATAAAATTTATTATCAAAATTTTTTGTGATATAATTAATAGACGTTGTCACGTTAAAATACATAAGTGCCCTGCACATATAACCCAGTTTTTAGATGTTATTATATGTAATGACTGTTTGTGCCAAAATAAAGAGAAAAAAAAAACTGAACTTAGTATCGATTGAGCGAAAACTCAAGACCTTAACCCAAGTATTATAAAGGCAGTGGAAAAATTTGCAAACAATGACATAATAGGAAGTTGTATAAGGACTTGTCAAACAAAGTTTTTTATGACGTTAGTTCTGAGAGTTCCGGCCGGTGACAATGAGTGTCCGTGGCCCGAAAAACATATCGTGATTTACGAAAATAGGACAATAGTTTTCATTGACGATCTAACTCTAATAATTATACTGTTAACACCTGAAACGTTATTAGAATATCAAAGTTGCCCAATCACCGAACGATATGTTATTTGTAAAATCTTAAACATAACAATGCCGGGTATAGTGTCTCATCTCTCATACAGTAATCATACGATTGAGTGTTACGCCTTAACACAGATGATGACTTATCATCAGCTTAGTAATTTCAGTAGCTACATAAAAAACCAAAACTTGGCAAAGTTTTTAAACAACTATTTGCAATGTTACATAACGAAACGATATTTCTCCGAGAAAACTAACAAAATGATTTCAGAAACACCTCATGCATAAGAAGTAATAGAAAAACGTCGATATTTACATAAGTTTAGATTTATTACACAATTACAGATCACAGCGTGCCTCCAATATAAATCAAAACCATACTAAGGAATTATACGAATGATAAATTTAAAACTACAGTTTTGTTTATGAGATTACATATGTCGTCTTTTAGTATAGGTTTTGAAGACACTAGAAGGTGTTATTTAATAGTAGCAGCTAATGAAACACTGGGGTATCAAAACGTTCTTCTGTATCAAAACGAAGAGTACAATGGAGTGCTGTGTAGACTTAACAAGCGCGTCAAGGTTACAGACGTATTAATTACTACCAGATGACCACTGGTCGAGACCAGCGACGAGTCGCTTTGTGGAAAAAAGAAACTATGCTAATAGGGATAAAACGAGACCGTTTAATAATTGCAACGCTCACAAGGGTTCAAGCAGTCAGCAATTAGACTTTGCGAAGACCACATGGCGGCACTTAATACCACTTTCGTTGCGATCGAGTGGCACCGCGAATAAAACGAAGCGCCCCGAGAGCGCTGACCGATAACAGCAGACTCCTTCCCGCTGAACACTTGAAACAATATATTTTTTTAGAAAAAACTACACTGAAACAACTACGTCGAAGCTCTTAAGTTTCGAAACTCGGAATTTATTCCAAAATAACATCATTTAAAAGACTAAATCTATATACTTTAAGACTTATTCCCATGAATGACCTATACTTGTAAATTATTTATTCTTAAAGTTAGAACTTTTTTTTTTTATTTATTTTAGTTTTGGGATTTTTGCCCCGAAGGAGCATATCAATCCCATCGTACCCTTTATATCTTAAGACTATATCAACATTCTAAACTACAGACTAAATCACTTAAGAGCTAAAAGTTAGAACTTATCAGATGGATTTCTACGCTTTAATTTTTTATCTGTGTTACTTCCAGTAAAAATGGCATTCGTAGTTTTAGGTTTAAAATTAAATAATTTCAGTCTTTTCTTACTGGTCCGCTGTCTTCTTTCTTTCTCCTACATTTTCGGTAAAGATCCACAGTATCTATGCTAAGTAAAATAACCATTTGGATTTTTAAATATCAACATCGATAAGACTTGCCTAAGTACATTTATCCTGTTCTGGCAAGGTTATCCTCATCGCTGAAGATTCTTTTTAGTTTCGCCAATGGCCTTAGCAATCTGTCCCCGAATTAAGGTAAACTTAATATTCTTTTGTTTTGATTTCAATACCATCGTGTTTTAACCTCGGCGTTTTATTCTCGTAAAGTTTAGATTTTTTTAATAATTTTTTTTCTAATACATTTTTATTAAATTGTAATTCAGCGTTGACTGTCGCCAGGTTGTCATTATCAGAAACAATGTCCTCCATAGCGACTGATAACGTATTTAAATCATTAATTCGAAAACTTGTTCGATCGATACCGAAATAATTTCATAATCATCTCTCAGCTAACCTGTCGGGACATGTTCCGACATCGCCGGGTCTTCCGTCCGGACCGGTTCTGCGAAAACCGTCAACGTCTCGGAGCTTTATTCTTTAGACGTACGTACTTTTATCTGCCACCGTGATGCAGTGGGTTCTAGGTTCGATTGTGAGTCCACATTATAGACAGAGATATATTCTGGATTAGAACACTTTATTATCAATGATCTAATTGTCACTTAACACTACGTGAACCCATTCCGTGGTGTTATCAAATGTCTTGCGATATAGCTATAAATTGCCAGATATCTGCTATTGAGCTGTTAATTAGTATTATGTACAAGCGATAATTGATCCATAACAATTAGTTTTTCATCTGTTGTTGTTTCGAATATTGTATTACCGTAAACAGGCGATAACTATAGTATCACATTATTCGCTTTTTTCCGCTCGCAGCGATCGTTGCGCGATAATTGCGCATATTGTCTGCTTTTTTTAGTTAAAGCCGCAGTTCTTAAATATCTTCTTGAATATTCAATTTGCTTTTTTTTATGTTTTACTCTTTTTTCGACATCGTTAATTACACTGCATCGTTTATAAATATTCAAAAGTGTTTTATTAACATCGGTAAGAACCTGTTTAGAATATTTATTAGTTTTTAATGCTAAAACATCCAGAATGAACGCGACGTGGGCCGACCGTAACAACCTTAGATATAACATTCAGCATAAACGAGATTCGCTGTTCAGACATAATAATGGCATTTTTTAATCATTTCTAAAGGTCTGTGTTAAATCACAAACACACCTGGTGTTGCGGTGTTAAGGTTTTATTTGATGAAGCACACGAAAACTAGCTTTGAAATAGATAAACTAGATCTTCAAAAAATTTAATCGGATTTCACTTCTGCCAAACAGTTTACTTGTCCCGATTTAAATTAAGCCGTAGCTATTAAAGTTATCAGAAAAAGTTATGATGGTCTTCATATCGATCATAGTCATATTATATGTTTCATAACCTCAGTAATATTTGCACACTGAAACTCGGCGGCAGTATCAAACGCTGCGGCGAGATCTACTTGCCTACGCGAATATAAAACTTACTCAAAGCTCTTTATTAAATCTATTCAATGTACTCAAATTTGAAACATATAATAAGACGCCTTAAGGTGCCTAATCCATAACACAGTAATTTTTTTAATTTTAACACGCTTCAAAACATATCGACAGTTTCAAGAACCACCGCAAATGACACCATTCCTCGTAATGGCGTTGGAGCTCATGAGTGGAGTGGAAGAAAAAAAAGCCCCCGCGAGTGTATAACTAGATTGCTTTATTATTGTAATTTCTAGGCGAAGCGTGCAAAGCCCCTTTGTAATCGGGCTCAGGGTCACCGCCGAAAGAAATCGGAGCAAGAGTAGGTATAATCTTTTGTTTCTTTTTTTCCCTCCGCCCCGCCGCTCGCTTTGGTTTTTCTTGATTATCTTGCTATCGTTGCAAAAACTACGTGGGCCAGCGCTCACCAACATTTAACCCGAAATAAATAAGATAATTCGGTACATTAACAGTCATAAACTTCGCTTTGCATAAGTTAAAAGTCATCTGTAACATTAACTAAAGCGTCCATCAAATCTTAATTAAAGAAATCATCTGTTCAAAACAAGATCTTCAATGAAGCTGCGATATAAAACTACATAACATTAAGGATTGAGACATGCAGAACGTTCTCATGATGTTAAGCAATTTAACAGCCGCAATGACTCCGGTTAAACGCTTTCTTTGTAACATTGGAGTCCTAAGTTCCAAACTGTGAATATACTATCACTCTACTTGCGAAATCGACCGCCCTTAAGCATTATAGTCTCAGTCAATGCTTTTGTTACTAAGTTCTTTCTAAACAACGCACATCACATTAAATTTGAGATGTGTATCGTTTGGCTAGTAATTTGCTTTTACAAAGGAACATAGTAATGTTTGCATGTTACTGTTCAGCGGAAGAAGCAGACGATGTCGTTACATCTACTTCAGGTATAATAATATAAACATTCCTCTTATCCCAATGGTGGGACCGGAGGCTTTTAATAAAAGCAGAGAGCCAATGTCGTTTGAAATGATAGTAAATAAATTAAAAGGTTGGTAGCGACTGCTCTGAGCGATTATTGTCCGTAGTTAAAGATAATGTAAAGAGTTTTTATATGGTATAATTTTATGTTTCGTTTATGGGTTTGTTGACGTTTTAGTGAGATATTGTACACCAAGTGGCGCAGTGGTTGACGCCTACGAGCAAAGGTATAACAGAACAATTCCCACACGGTATAAGGTTCGTTTTTTCATTCACATAGTGGCAAAAATGTATACATTTTGATATTTAACAAAGGTTGTCCTTTTTGTATTTTCAACATATATCTGCATTTTGAAATGGATGATTTATATATGATTGATAACATACTTTGTGATGTCGAGAATTGATTGAACGGTTTACAAGTTGATATATCGAGACGTTATCTGATGACGATATACAACAAAGTGAA
The DNA here is from genome assembly GCA_029286795.1 of Byasa hedistus. Lineage (NCBI taxonomy): Eukaryota > Metazoa > Arthropoda > Insecta > Lepidoptera > Papilionidae > Byasa > Byasa hedistus. Next base: position 8,439,295 of record JAGSMW010000024.1, read on the forward strand.
TATAGAAACATTCGTACAAATCAGCTTTTATAGTTCTTTAGCTGTCGATTACGGAGACAAATAACATTATACAGTCTAAAAACCGTGTTATCAAATTTATAAAAAGATTATTCTAGTGAATAATCACTAGCCTAAATAACGGCTTACATCATAATGTATATGTAAAGAGTGTTCCGTTAAAATATCTCTTGATGTTTCCGAGATTAGCTAAATCAAACAGACAGGCAAAAACAATTAGTATTATGTTAGAATATTCACACAGAAGACTATAATTAACTATTATTTCATTTAGGTGCTAACTCTGTTCTTAACTGTGATGTATCACGTGAAATAAACGTTAAGTGGTAGGTAGTAAGTTATGGTTTCGTCTGTGTCTAAGATTCTCTCTGACCCCTGGATTACCTTGTGAAATTCTCGTAAACAAGTAAACGAGTAAGTCTCGCCGCCCGCAGCGCCGGAGTCGTTAAAGCGTCCAATTAAGCTCGTGCACGTAGAGAAAAAGGTAACAAAGCGCTGATAACGAGCGGTCCAGTGGGAGGTGGATGGAGTGGATGGGAGGGACGAACGGAATCAATGAACGAAGGCTTTCGATTTTGACGCCGCAGCCTTCCAGCGAGGAGCAATACCTACTACACTACTAAATAAGAAGCAAGATCTACAACCAATCTGAATAAAACCAAATAATATCGGTGGTAGTCACCAACGTTTAAAGGTCAACGTATCACAATTCGGAAAAAACTAAAACCTCTATAATACTACTTTTTTTTTTATACTACTTTGCGACGAGACGTGCAAGACGTTCACCAGATGGTAAGTGATACGCTTGCCCATGACAACGTGCTGCTAGTTAAAATGGTACACACTGCACCACATTGCGCTCGTCGCCTGAGACATAAGGTACTAAGTCTCGTTACCCCAGTAATTACACTAGCTACAGCGCCCTTCAAACCGGAACACAGTAATGTTCGCACACTACTATTTGTCGGTTGCAATAGGAGCTGCGGTGGTACCCATCCAGACGGTCTCCGGCAACAGAGACCTACCACCTAAAACGTGGGTATATACATACTCCACCAGTCAACCTTACGCGAGATGAGATGTTATGTAGTTAATTCGGAGTAAAAAAAAAATGAAATACTACTATTTGGCGGTTGAAATAGGAGCTGCGGAGGTACCCGTCCAGACGGTCTCCTTATGTCGTTTCACATACGTAAACATAGACTTATTACCAATCCGCAGTTTACATATAAATCATTCATAAAAACACAATTTATAAACACGCTAAACATTTAAACACGACAAAAAAGTACGTCGAGAAACAAAAACACAAAAATCCGCACATTAGCGCTGAAGGTCAACGCGCATAAAGAGCGAACGTCCGCGACCGTCAAAGTGCGGAGGTCAGTAAACATGCAACATGAGAACGTTGAATGGGGTATGTGACCATAAATTCCTGGAATGCCAGCACGCTGAACCTACGAAGCATTGTACCGAGAAACACAACAGGCGTCGTGTATATGTAACCTACCTGTTGGTGAAGAAAGGATACAATGATTTGAGTTTTAAATTATGATCAATGTTTTTGGAAAAAGGTTGTTTAAAGCTTGAACTCCTTGTGGGTTTAGGATCAGTACCGTCTCGAACAGGAGACTTTTAATATATTTTCATCAAACATTCATGGCATGTTTTTCAGGTCTCCTACAGACTTCTAAAAAAAACTCTGCAATCAGCGAGAGGTGTAAATGATAAGAGGGAAATTAGCGATATGATAGTAAGCAAAACAGAAATCTGTCTGTAACTGAAAGCGTGAGCGAAACTATGTAAATCGAGGTTTAAGTAACGATTAATTTGTTTTAAGGAAACTTGTTACGTATATATTCATATCGACGTCTCTTTCCCAGTTCGTAATGGGTTCCGCGTGAAGTTTCAGTTTGTTTCAGCGGCCATTAAACATCCATTTCAATTCTACGACCGCGACGTTCAAAGTGACGCCTTGAAGACAAAAGGCGGCCGAGCTGCAGCCAGAGGGACCTCATTACACGCAGACATCTTTCAAACTTGAAAAGTAACATTAAAGGGATTGAAATGCATTTCAGGCCCAACACTGAATGCAAGCTGAAACATTTTTTAAAGCAAAAAAATATGTAAAATACGACTAAGCTGTACGTTTAACTGATTGTGAGTGGGTCACAACTACTTGGTCCTATGGTCCTAGTTAAGATAATATGGTGGTAGGTCTCTGTTGCCGAAGACCGTCTGGGTGGGTACCACCGCAGCTCCTATTGCAACCGACAAATAGTAGTGTGCGAACATTACTGTGTTCCGGTTTGAAGGGCGCTGTAGCTAGTGTAATTACTGGGGTAACGAGACTTGAACACCTTACGTCTCAAGGCGACGAGCGCAATGTGGTGCAGTGTGTACCATCTTAACTAGCACCACGTTGTCATGGGCAAGCGTATCACTTACCATCAGGTGAACGTCTTGCTCGTCTCGTCGCAAAGTAGTATAAAAAAATAAATATACACTGCATTATCCTCAATTTTTTTTATTCTACGCGACGAGTCGAGCGATACGTTTACCTGATGATAAGTGACAGCTTGCCTATAAAATGGCACTAGTTAAGATGGTACACTGCACCACATTGCGCTCGCATAACATAAGTAGTTAAGTTTCGTTACCCCAGTAATCTCACTGACTTACAGCGCCCTTCAAACTACAACACAGTAATGTTTGCACACTACAGTTTAGCGGTAAAAATAGGAACTACTGTGGTACCTAGACGGTCTCTCAGCAGATACTCCAAGGTTCAATCCCGGGTTGATATAAAATTTTAATACTACAAATCAATTTGTGGAAAGCATTCTCGATAGAAAATCAAATATATTTTTACTGCTTTTGTAAAGCAACATCTAACCGCTCGCCGGATGTCCCTAGTTTGATTCTCGAGCCAATGAGGAAGAGATTTCTAAACTAGTCGACTATCTACGACTCTCGTAATAAAAACTGTCATTGCTGTCTCATCTTCGATTTAACTGTCACTATTGTCATATGAAATCAAGTGATAGCTGTTGTATAATATATTGTTATACATATATTTTAACTAGTTACAATAACTTTTGTATATTTTTACAGAATGAAATACAATATTCACCGCAAATTCTTTGCGGCGTACAAACCAATACGCTGCCGCACAATAAAATTAGTACGAAAGAGAAACAAGTGCTTTCTAGTCACGACAAGTTACCTTTGTACACATCTCTAAATATTTCTGAATGATTTTGTTTAATCAAATTCATAAAAGAAATTTCTAGATTAGTCAGTATTAGTTAGTATTAAATAATTTTTTTTTTTTATTTTTCTCTACTTTTCCCTGATATTATTATTCAGGGGTTTTTTATCCTATTTACCTAATTTGCTAGTAATAATATTTTATATATCATTACGAAAATCGTTTTTACTTATCCTTATTCCTATTGTTAACTATTGTACATATATTTATACAGAATTTGAAAAATTATCTCTAACTAACTTATTTTTTACCAACTCGCATATACCTACTTTATCTATTTTCAACCCTTTCTCTTGCTCGAATTCATGCATTATATATATATAATAGTAGATTAGTTAGTAAATTATTTCTAGATTGACTTATTTTTTTTTGCCTTTAAGAAAATACTTTCAAACAATTTCGGTAATTCATGCTGGGATTGGTATTGGCTTATTTAATAAGCCAGTATTAGTAATATCATTTCTTTATTACTAGCAATAATAAAATAAGTAATGCATATGGAAAATATAAGTGAACTTAACTTTTTTTTTTTTTATTGAAAGAAGTTAATGCTTGACCGCGATCCCACCTGATGTTAAGTGGTGATGCGATCTGTGGTGGTAAAGCGCATTAACTTTGTATCAGCCTATTCACTCTTCTTTTGAAGACACCCACGTCGTAATTTGACGGGAACACTGACTTAACTTTAACTTACTTCTTAAATGTAAGCATAGTGTACACGTACTTTATAACATGGTGACATCATTGCGTATGACGTCATTTTGATCTCTCCGCCATAGATCGGACCATTATATTTATGACCTTATAGTGAATGGGAGTCGACGTAAATAAATTTTACACACATTCAAATTGATAGTAAGCAAATACAGTAATTTTTCATCAGCTATGGTCTAACACTTGTATTATGTGACGAAGTTATAGATGGTGAAGCGATAAGACAGCCGTAACACAACATTCCTGTTAAAGTGGTAGAATGATGATGGTATAAATCCAGGTGGGTTTAAAAATTCCTTAACAGCAATTAAACGATTCGAACTAGAGACCTGTATGTTAGCAAACGCCCAGTCACTGTGCCATGGAGGTAATTGCTGTATACTTTATAAGTACTAATAATCTACAACAAGGAATAATTATCAAACGGTATCAGTTTTTCGAAGGCCTGTGTAGTATAGTAGTGAAGTTGTGTTAAGTTGAACACACGCACCTCGCCGACGCGACCTCACTTAACCCGAATTAAGCACAATCGAAGTTATCATCTCGCGCGATGAGTAATCGTTCATTCATAATTTAATCGACAAATTAACAGACGAGCACAGCCGGCTCCAGTCCAGCAGTGGACGTCTATCTGGTGATGATGATGATCACAGGGAATTATTGAATAACCAGAATTTACATGAATTACTTCTGAAATTCATGATCTTTGGGGTTGTGGACAAACATATCTTAGAAGTTATTATTAAGTTGCTGTGTAAGTATCCTAACTATAAGCCGGAGAGACGACGCGTGTGTAGTCTTATTATCCGGGTATCTATTACCTGATAAGATTAGAATGTCCCGGAATGGTCTAGCGGGTAATTTCATGCTGGACACAAAGGTCAGGAGTTCGATTCTCAGAACACAAACAAATTTTCGTTTTAGCTTTTCTCCTCTTCCACAGTGCTAATTTTGACTTTTCCCATCTCCTTAACCGGAAGAGCTATAAACTTTTTATTTCGGATTTCTCGTCTCCATATCCTGTACTTCATTTTATCCTGAAAGAGTATCCATGTAGCTCTTCCGGTTTAAGCACAAATGCTATGGAGTATTTAAGTCAGCGCATCGGTCTCATGATTAAAATGCTACAAAACTGTATTAGAATCACTGAAGTTGAATTTTATAACATTTATTTTAACATTAACTTCAGTTAAGTCCTCTATTTTCCTCCTAAAGTCCTCTGTGATCCAGTTAATCTCTGTAAACACACGAGTTGATTGCTAGTATTACTATTTCAATGTCTTCGTAGATTTATTGCTTCATGTCGGAGGATCATCAGCGAGCCGCGCCGATTCGTGTTACAGTAACACAATCTTTATTGTCTAAGCCCCGCTCTCTGATAAAATGGAACATGACACTGTGGATCTATTCCTTAAGTTACATTTATAAGCCTTTGTTTTAACTTGTTATTGAATAAATCTTTTTAAACCGCTCGATCTACGGCGACGTCGGAACATTAAGACAAACATATTTAAGATTCGTCTGATACCAAATACAAAATTTGGATTTAATGAAATACATAAAATAATCTTTTAGGCTACTAATTTTGATATGCGTTTTAAAAAAACCTTAATCACATTTATGGTCATTTCGTTACTATGATTTCTTTAACTTTTCAATGATCAGTCAGTTCGATCAATAGTACTCATTATTGTATAAAAGTTTATAACTTTAACATCATTTATACCTTTATATTATTTACTGTAATTAATAGAGATATAACTATCCGCGGTCAGCGTGGGACCTATGTCCAGCAGTGGACGTCTCAATGCTGTAATGATCATCGCCATTTTAACACAAAGATGTAATTAATGAAAAAAATCATTATTTCATAATTAATTTACAATTATGATGAAATCTATTTACTAATCCGATAAATAGCTTTGACTTTCTCTGTGTAAACGATCCGAGGTCCCAGCAGTGGGAAGATTAAGTCGGCTGCAAAATATGTTATTTAACATCATCACATAGTTTGCTGTAAATATGGAGCTATTTCTGCGAGAAGACTATTCGACCAGTTGAAGTATATTTGCTGATGATAAGGAAAATAATATTATTGACTTACGCTACTTTAAATTGATATTACGTAGTAATGTTACGTTGACTACTTACCACTCAATACGTAAAACGTACCACGGACTTTGCCACTATTAATTTATAATATACAATCGTATAAAGCTAATGGAAACCAATCACAGTTGATCGTTATATATATTTTTTATTATTAACGAGTCACAATATTGAAATCTCAATTCATTTTAATTTTGTAAACGTTCACATCGATCGTTTTTTTTTAATACCTGTAACAATTCGAGCGAAGGTTACGCACAGATTATAAATTTTTATTACGTTAACACAAAACGACACGTAAACGAGTAACGCAGACGTACAGCCGTTACATATATTGTTATAGTTTCGATTGCGAAATAGTTGAGAAAGAATTGTAATTTATTGACAGAATAACTCATCAACAAAAAGGAAAGTTATATATATAAATAAGTATGTCGTCTGTGTGCAAATTCTAGATCATCCAAATCCCGGATTTGATACAAAAGAACACTGATTGCAAACAAGAATGCGAGACTTGAAATTAACCAACCTAATTTCAAAAAAGATGATATCAAAAAGCATACAATAAGACTTCAAGACAACGTGCTGGAGTGTATACCATCTTAACTACCGCTTTGTTAGATCAAGTATTTACCATCAGATGAACATTCTGATCTTCTTGCCAATTCATCGAATATACAAATATACTTCCGGACACATCTATCGGCCCACCACCCAGTATTTAAAGTTTGAACGGTGTCTAGTTAAAAATAAATGTTAGGTGCAGCAATAAGTTTTAATGCAGTTTTGAAGCAGATTTATTGGTCAACCCTTATGTATGTTTTTTTTTTATTTTTTTTTGTAATTTCGAATTGATTTGGCCGGCAGAAGTTTTACAACTTGGGCGACAATTTCAGGCAGAGTATCCATATATTTAGTCAAAACTGGCACTAAGTTTAGATTTGCCTTTTTATGGAACCAATAATCGGAAACATCAATAAAAAATCCAACTTTTGCGAAATAAAAAAAGTTTTTTCCATTCCTGGGTCGTTGAAAACAATGAACAGACTCGAATTTTAGTTTTTTTTCATAATCCTGAATTTGGACTTAAAAAAAAACATACCTAAGGATTAACCAAAAAAACAGCTTTAAAACTGCATTAAAACTTATTGCTCCACCTAACATTTATTTTTAGCTAGACACCATTAAAACTTTTAAACACTAGGTGGGCCGATAGATGTGTCCGGGAGTGTATATATTTGTAAAGCGCACTTTCTAACTATATCACAGTGAATCGATAAATTGAGAACTGCCGCATTCAAATCCGCACATGGAGGTAAGTCGTGACGGTGCTGGTGTACCACCGTCCGCGTGCCTTCCGAAGGCCTATCATGCGAATGGATAATACCACCATCTATCACTATAATTGATCAGCGAAAACATTGAAATTATAGAAGTACCGTAACGGTACTATTGCAATCTGTTTTAGGTATAACATAAGCGCTGGCCTTGTAACACGGAAATCCATGATTATGCTCCGGAGCCACATGTGAGGTTTGGTTGATGGCTTTTCCAAACCCGCCTGCTTAGCTACCACTAATTACCACCCACATATTGTAAATCTACCGCCATAATCGCTTCGCTGTGTTTCAGCTATCAACATAGATTTAGACCATCGACAGCCTCTTTATCTCAACACCACGAGAAATTGAAGTTAAGAATTATTCCATTCTGACACATCAAAAACTTTATAAAAAAATACAAGATTTTTCATTAAAAGAGATATTTAATATATAAATAAACATTATAATAACACCTAATAAAATTGCGATAGCTTGGGTTCTACCCCCTCTGAACTTCAGTTTCTGGTTATGAAAACGTGAGGAAACATACATTCTCTAAGAAAAGTTTGCATGAACATGTGATATCGACCAAATTGCACCTTGTCCAGTGGTCAATAAAACGCTTTGACTCTAACATAAGAAGTGTCCGCATCCCAGCAGTGGGAACGTTGAGGGCTGTTCATTTTATTCACATATTAATCTATGTCAAGTGCTGTAGTCTGCGCACGTAAGAATCCTTATCTCAAATAGAATTCAGAGTATGACTTTCAAGGCACGTTATATAAAACAATGTCTAACACGTATAACGAATATTTTAAACTTCCGTTATCTTGAAAATTAGTTTAATAGACTATGTGTTCAACATTGAAATAACTAACATTGTTTTGAACATTTAAAGTTTAATACAAAACAGCACTGTCAATGAATCGTATAACAACGTAACAAAGTTATATTGATAATACAGAAGAAAAGCGTTAGGGACTGTTCTTCAAAAAAGGCGTAAACTAAAAAACTTAAACTCTTTTGTTCGTGGTAAATTTGTGTAAGATATTTACACAAATGTCCGATAATACAATACGATTGTCAATATCCTTGAATAGTGTTCACAAACAATGCGGGTACACCTGCACCGTTCGCAGCTTTAATAGTTTTAACATATAAATACGTACAACTGGAATTATACCAACAATCGATACGGAGCCGATAGCGACGTTATCAAAAGCCAATCCGAAATCGAAACGCGCGGTGGGTTGATAAGAAAAAAAGTCTTACCTCAAAAATTCGCTCACTCCCCGCTAGACTACCTGCGTTAGCAACATTCCAAACAAAAAGAAAACACACACACAACAATCAATGCACTAAAAATCAAATGTTCCGCCCACAACACCAGTGTGTAACCGCGACAAACACAACACTCGCGAATACGATAGTGTAACAAATTTTTTCTTTTTCACGAAAGTTATCACGCGACTTCAGAATAACGCGCGACACAACCTCCTCAAACGAAGCACAGTTAACAAACTGACGCGCGCGGGAGAGTGAGTGAAAGGTCGGAGCGTTATTCTAATGAGCGACGCGCATGAGCGAGAGAGAGGCGCGATGTCGAACGAAGTTAGCGGAATCGCGCCGCCGTGACCGAGAATGACCACATGGCACGCATTCTGTTTAGTACGATTGCACAAATTGAGAGTTGGCGCGTTTTTGTTAACGGCCACGTGTTTTAAATATGGTTTAAAATTAACTACAAAAGTTAGTGGAGTGGTCCTTTTTATACCGGCACTCGTAATGTTTTAATGGGCGCGACTTGGTCTCGGAAACAATAAAATATCGAGTGGGCGCCTAAACAAAACCCGCCATTTGTGTATCGCAACAAACATGGCCGAAATTTATTTAATCGCGGACTAATAACTATGTGTTTAACAATCAAGGAATTTCAGGAAACTCAGAAACAATATTATTTATTTATTCTAATTATTTAATTATTCTTAAACATCAAAGATTAAAATGATAAATATAGCTTTATCCAATAGTTTTTGATGATTGATTATTAATCAGTAAATTGGAAGGCAGTACACACAGCTCGTCTTGCCTGTGCAAATAAATAAAATGCTATAATAATATTGAAGACTGTAGGACTTTGTAAATAATTACAGGTATTTTTTATATAATCTAAGTAATTTTTTTTAATATATAGAGTTCAATGAAAAATATCATCATGGTCAGCTGATAGACGCTTCGCATTAGACATGATGATGGATATTGCTATTCGCCGTTGTTAACAATCTCGGCTCATACAGTTTTATCAACGTCGGGTGTAGCGGATTTTTCTTTTTGGTAATAAAAAAATTATGAACATAAGAAAGCAGCATAATGTGCAATTATCGTACCCGCAGAACTTTCTTTTCCGTAACGCAATGTATTTATGCAGATCTACTTTAGTTTCCGTTGGAAGTCTTTCTTAAATGAACAAAAATCTTCGACGTGTAACTGTGTCGCCGAGACGTCGGCTTAATTTACATTTTTTTAATAAAAGAGATGAAGTCCTAACAAAAACCGAGACAAACACAGAAATTATGCAAGGTTCCGTATTCTGACCTCATTCGCTGGTCTAAGCTAAAAGCCTGCTATGGCCGGATTGCCAGTTAATTAGTATATTTAAACAAACGTAACGATATTTATTTCGTTCTCACCGTAACCATTGGTTATACAAATCGAAAGTTCGTAAACGCAATTACATATTTTTTATAATACTAATATGATAAACAAGCTAACGGCTGATCTAATGGTAAGCAGTTACCGTAGTCTATAACCTTATCACATACTCTTTGTAGAACCCCATTCTGTATTGGGAAAACCTCAACAGGAAGTTCATTCCATAACCTGATGGTTCTTGGTAAATATTTCTCTGGAACCGTATTCCGTCCATTGCAGTTATAGAGTATGGGGATGACTTCTCTGTCAACGGTGGGCCAAGCAAGCTGATCGATGGTTCATATCGTTAGACCAATATGTATATAGAATGTTAGATAAATGAGTAAATCTCCGAAAAACATTGAACTGGTTGTAGGTCAGTTTTCAGAGACCTAATACCAATTCCCATTTATGAAATAAAGAAGTAATCTGAAAACATTACTATTTCAGTCTGAAGGGCACTAAAGCTAATGAAATGACTTTCTAGAAAATAAACGCAATTATTGTGTTTGTAAACATGTTAATTAGTACTTCGTTGTTATAAGCAGACGAACTTAACTAACTTATAACCTAAAAGATAGTCATAAAGTTCTTATAAAATTCAAATACTTTCCAAAACATTGAAATAAAATATTCTTTTGCATATTTTTATAAACGTGTGGAAAGTAGTAGTAAAAAGGTGGAGAAGCAAGTTCAACTAAAACAAAAAAATTTGAAATATCTAGACATGAAGTAATGATTATCATCATCACCAGATCAAGAATACCTTAACCTAATTCTTTGCATATTCAGAAAGCAGCATGCTTCGATTAGCAAAACATAAACATGATTGTAGTAACACATATTGCTCATTGTTTCCGTCGAGTGGGAGGTCCATTAGTCTAATTACCCCACAGTGGGGTAAACAACGCGCAAACAAGTTTATTGGAGGGGTCGTTAATGAGAAATTTATCAATATATTTATTGGAGTTCTGCTACATTTGAGCACTAATGAATAAGACGACAGGGAACGAGAAAACTAATACCATATCAATATACCTTCCAGATCTATATTGCTGGAAGGTTCTCCATGAGGTGGGTCAATCTTGTGGTACGGTTGTAAGAAAGCAACGGGTTCGTTCATCACGACACAGATCAATGTGAAGATATTGAGAGGATCTTATCTAAAGATGATGCTGCTAAAGACCCTTTAAAAGAAAACCGGGTCTTGGAGGATTAGGAGTTTTAGAACTGTGTCTAAGTTATGCGAAGCCTTTTTCAGGACATTTGAAAATCGTCGATTATCTTTATCAAATTAGAAATTTTAATTTTCCCTTTTTCATTTTCAAACAGCTCACCAAATCATGTTTTATTTATAACCTAACTTTCCATGTGACCAGCGTGATATCTAATTAAGAAACCACCAAACTTACATTAGACATCATCATTTCAACCGATGGACGTCCACTGCTGGACATAGGTCTTTTGTAATGTATTCCACAAAATACGGTCTTGTGCTTTTTGAATCTAGTGACTCCCTGCGATTCTTTTAATGTCGTGTGTCCACCTAGTGGGAGGTCTGCCAACGCTACGCTTTCCTGTGCGGGGTCGCCATTCCAGCACTTTGGACCCCCAACGTCCATCGGTTCTACGAGCTATGTGCCCTGCCCATAGGTCTTTTCGTCCAAAATACCTCAGTGCCTGAAGACTAAAGTCTTCGAACAGTGCGTGTTGCCAATGATGACTTATGGCTCCGAAACTTGGTCGCTAACTATGGGCCTTATAAGGAAGCTCAGAGTCACATTAGACAGTAGTCCATATTAAATATTCATGCAGCACAATTTAGTAGCGTAATAACAATTATAAATTGCTTTCCAATATATTAAAAATTAATTAAAAGCACTGCGTCGGACGCGTTTTATAAATATATAATAATGTAGCATTGACAACCCAATAACTAGCGATGTGACGTATTCATTAATCCAATATGGCGGACGGGTATACCAAAAACACGCTTTGCTCTATATCGGCAAAATGAAACGCATGTCGGCGGTATTTTAATATGGAGCTGTAATGGATTTGTTAATTTTAATAATAATAGAAAGATGTACTCAACTCGATGCAGTTTCAGGACTAGCTGAACCGATAAATGTTGTTTTAACATTAATTTCTAGTTTACATGTTTGATGTTAAATGAAAAATAATTTATTGTAAGTGTGTGGGGATGTGGTATATTACTGAAAGAGAAATGCAGACTATAACGATATATAAAAATAAAAAGACCTGCCGTTAACTTGTATCAAATTCAGTTAACTTTATTAAGTTTGCCTGAAGCTTGCGACTCGTTGAGTACTATTGATTTATATAAGATACTAAGTTAACGAGAACTGATCGATTGATAACTGAAAGATGAAGATTGTTACAGTACTAATATCGATATTAAAAATTCTGGGTTATATGTGCAGGGCACTTATGTATTTTAACGTGACAACGTCTATTAATTATATCACAAAAAATTTTGATAATAAATTTTATTATTCTTGTTTGACATGTTTATCGGGTTACAAATCAAGTTATACTAACTCTCAATTATATTTGTTAGGGATTTTATTTCTAATTATTATTGAGCAATAGAATACATCTTTTACTTTCAACCAATTCGGGCAAACGCATACCGACTTAGCGGTCGGCGTAAGCCACGCCCACTTATGTGCGGGACATTTCTCAGCACGCGCGTCCTATCTTATACCAATTTAATAGACGTTGTCACGTCAAAATGGAGGTTGGTAGGAAGGTGAAAATTAAGAAATATATATATTTTCACGCTAAATCATAAAAAAAATTATACAAAAAATTTGGGAAGAGCCCCCTTATTACTTATGGGTTTAAAAACTAGTTTACGACTTATTCTCAGATCTGCCAAACATACATAAAAAATTTCATAAAAATCGGTCGAGCCGTTTCAGAGAAGTTTGGTTACAAACACTGTGACACGAAAATTGTATATATATAGAAGTGATACGAGCGACATGTTAATGATGATAGGTGATGCCTTAACAATATGGCGTTAGTTCTGATGATATATATCACATTTTCACCTCCATTCATAAATTTACTAAATGATACTTACACTGTAATGTTTGTATACTGTATTACTAGTGATTACTAAAGCTTAGTGACGTCACGGGATAACGAAGAACTATTTTGTAAGTAGAAAGTATAGTGCGAATTTTATGACAGTTTCTTTTAGCAAACAAATGTTTTGTGTCAATTCTCTTCGACTTTGAATAGTAACTTAGATAAACACTTTTGTATAACATATATTCTTAAACATATTTGTGTAGTGTTGGTTTGTTAACGTCACAGATTTGTGCAGAACAAATAGATCCGTGACCGGACGCAGAGGCGAACAGCTTCCACGCAGCAAGTGCAAACATGAGAAATGAAATGATTTAGCCAACCGACGCCGTAAACCCCGAAATATTCTTTGAAATATGTCCGAAGGAGCGTTTTATCCTTTTGGCAGGATCTCGCAACAGTTCCAAACGTATGTAGCGTTTCTGTAAAGCTGCCCTCTTGTCGGTCATTTCGCATTAAACATTTTTCAGGTTAACCTCGATTTTGTACCGGCGTAAAACGAGTTGGGGTTTTCCATTTGACCCATAAGCTTTAGTAAAGTAGAAACTGAACAAGTGAAAAATAAAATTCTTTAGAAATTTCTTTTCACGGAATGTTAACACTGCGTTTATATTTAATTCAGATTTTTTGCTTTTGATTACTCGTAATTATTTTTCTAAATTCTAAAGATTAATTGACAAAATCATGCGCTTATTTCAAAATCGCAATTTAAAAAAATTATCTGGTTTGGTTAAGGTAATCTCCTAAACGGTTGTACCGATTTTGAAGGATGATTTTGAAGTGATGTGTAAATATCTTGAACATGCTATTATATACACTCCCGGACACATCTATCGGCCCATCACCCAGTGTTTAAAGTTTCGACGGTGTCTAGTTAAAAATAAATGTTAGGTGGAGCAATAAGTTTTAATGCAGTTTTAAAGCAGATTATTGGTCAACCCCTATGTATGTTATTTTTTTAATTTTTTTGTAATTTCGAATTGATTTGGCCGGCAGAAGTTTTACAACTTGGGCGACAATTTCAGGCAGAGTATCCATATTTTTTGGTCAAAACTGTCTCTAAGTTTAGATTTGCCTTTTTAAGGAACCAATAATCGGACACATAAAAAAAAAAATCCAACTTGTGCGAAATTAAAAAGTTTTCTACATTCCTGGGTCGTTAAAAACAATGAACAGACTCGAATTTTCGTCTTTTTTTCATAAACCTGAATTCAAAATTAAATAAAAAACATACATAAAGATTGACCTAAAAATCAGCTTTAAAACAGCATTAAAACTTATTGCTCCACCTAACATTTATTTTTAGCTACGCACCGTTAAAACTTTTAAACACTAGGTGGGCCGATAGATGTGTTCGGTAGTGTATTATAGTAGTGTTCTAAAATCGCGGACAAAATAAAAACTAGCCATAATTCGAACCCGGTACCCGCAGTAAGTTTAATCACTGAGAAAAACATCGGAAAGGAGGAAAAAAAACGTTTCACTCACGCAAAGGCTTAGATGTAAAAACTCGCACAAGAAATGTTAAGAGGCTGCTGTGACCCAATTCCTTTACTTATATACAAGTGTACCGACGTTAGTCAAAAAAGTATCGATAGATTAATAACTTGAGAAGCAACTACTGGAACTGAAGAGTAAGATGTTCACCTGATGGTAAGTGATACGCTTGCCCATGACAACGCGGCGCTAGTAAAGATGGTACACACTGCACCACATTGCGCTCGTCGCTGAGACATGCGGTGTTAAGTCTCGTTACCCCAGTAATTACACTAGCTACAGCGCCCTTCAAACCGGAACACAGTAATGTTCGCACACTACTATTTGGCGGTTGAAATAGGAGCTGCGGTGGTACCAGACGGTCTCCGGCAACAGAGACCTACCACCTGGTGGTAGGTCCCACACTTCATTCATTATTCAATATTTGTAAACCGTCTTCAAGTACCAGTTATAATGATTATTGGGAACTTTTAACAGATGCACATATATATTATACCATATTAATTAATTAGTACATATAACTTGTGGTTAAAGGTTATTTTGTATTTTTAACTAATTTAATTTTTAATTTCAGATTGCAATAAATGATTAAAATATTTAAAAGGTATTATAGGATTGTAATGCCCCCTTGAAGAAAAATCTCAAAATGAAAAAAAGGTTAATCTGTTGCTATTAAATTATAGGTTTCCATTACAGATAACCTAAAAATCATCGGTTGGTATATAACCTTACTATCCCAAATTTAACAATATACTGATAGATATTTCACCAGGTGGTAGGTCTCTGTTGCCGGAGACCGTCTGGGTACCACCGCAGCTCCTATTGCAACCGACAAATAGTAGTGTGCGAACATTACTGTGTTCCGGTTTGAAGGGCGCTGTAGCTAGTGTAATTACTGGGGTAACGAGACTTAACACCTCATGTCTCAAGGCGACGAGCGCAATGTGATGCAGTTTAAAAAAGAAAATCTAAATGAAATAATAAATAATAACAGAATAAGGGATAACTTTATTAACTTTTGTGTAGAAATAGCAAGTGATGTGATAAATAGAAATAAGGTTAGGTAATAGGTATATATTATTATATAGTAGTTATATATATCAAATATATACTGAATTAGTTAGATTGAAAAGCAATTAAATTACGAAACGATAACAGTTATAAACAAATACACAAAGAAAAAAAAAAACACCAATACATATGGGATACCGTAAGGCATTACGTGAACCTCGCCATCCAACAAAGCAAGGACTGAAAAAAAAAAAAAAAACAGGCCAAAGACCGTACATCGCAAAAAAAAAAGTCTCCGACTTGTGTCGGAGGGTACCAAGGCGGTGAAAATCAAAAAAAATAGTGATGCAGTGTATACCATCTTAACTAGCACCACGTTGTTATGGGCGAGCGTATCACTTACCATCAGCTGAACGTCTTGCTCGTCTCGTCGCATAGTAGTATAAAAAAAAAATATTTAAGCAACCAAACCATGTTATCCTCCTAGGTCTTTATATACGTAATATAAAATAAATAAACTAATCCCGTATCACACGGACCTCTTAAGAAGGGCCTGCGGCGAGGGTCTGAGGGCCAGGGTAAACTTCTGCGCGAGTTTTTATTTCGCGGCCGCTTCGCTACGGAGTGCGCTACGTCGGAGCACGCCCTTTATTTCCGCCGGTTATAACCCGTCTTGTCTCTAGGGTGTATAGCTTAAAACGAACCGAAAAAACTGTCTTACGAATATAATATAAATTTATTTTACCTTTACAAATATCCAGTGAAACTCTATATGAAATATTATCAGAAGTAGATAATCTCTTTTGAAATTTTGTCGGTGAGAATTAAGCAGGATGTATAAATCGGGTGAAGAATAAAAGTCGATGGCATAGCTTCACTAGTTTATAAACTAAAGTTGTAATAAGTAAACCATATATAGTGAGAAGATGGGACAGGCGATCTTCTGAAGATCATTGGGTATCGTTAGATTCAGACCTACATCTATGATACAAAGTTTAGTTAATATAAATATAATAACGCATAGTGTAGTAGTAGTATAAAAAAGGACAAATTCAATGAGTGTTGAAGGTACAGTGGTTACAGAATTTGTTAAGGTTTTTATTAATCGTTGTTAATGTGATTATTCATTTCCCTTTCTTCGTTGCACGAAAGAGTTACGCTTAGCTTTAGCTTCATCATGCAGCAATTGCAATGACTCCTAGTAACAATAAATACGGAGATAGTACAGTATATCTAGCCAGGCGAGTTTGAAAAATCTAAATCATCTAACAAAATCATACATTTTATATTTAGAAATTTCACAATGGAATCATTACATTACTTATATTTATTTACATAACGTTTTATCTTCATGATATATATATATTCTTCTTCTTAAAGTACCTCTCCATTACTGGAGGTTGGCCGTCAGTTCTGCGAATTTCTGCCTATTTATATATATATATGTGTGTGTGTATAAGTGTGTTCCAAACTAACTCATTCTGTTAACGAAGCGGACTTTAAAAAACGCTGCAAACCGCGAAACAGTACCCACCTTCCCGGCATAATGGTTAACCTACATGCGGAGTGAAAAATTTTTCGTCGGGAAATCCGGATTGAAAGCGCAAAGCGCTTTAAAGTCGGTTTAATTTTGTCGTGCGTGAATTTCAAAAAGCGCTCGCTTTTTTTCCATACTCTAGTGCGAACACTGTCTAGTGTATATACACTGTACGTACACGAGATTTTTCTTAGCCGTTTCATAATTAAATGAGAAACACTTGTTTCTTTTAAACGAATTTTAAATGTTTTTCACTTTACACTAATTTTTGAAATATAAAAGTAGTAGTTTTAATTCGCAAGTCTTACTGTTATTACATTATCAGCCGATAGA
This sequence comes from Byasa hedistus, assembly GCA_029286795.1. Classification (NCBI taxonomy): domain Eukaryota; kingdom Metazoa; phylum Arthropoda; class Insecta; order Lepidoptera; family Papilionidae; genus Byasa; species Byasa hedistus. The sequence goes on from JAGSMW010000024.1 coordinate 8,456,915, forward strand.
AGTCTAACTGGGCGGCTGAAGAGGTTTATGACCTTTTTTAAAGATCTACGACCCGATCGATCTTGATTGATCGATACCACCAAATACATACTGTATTAAAGTAGTTATAATCTTGTAGTTAACAATTATAGTTAATTTTGTCGAAGATGAGACGATTACTGCGGGTAGGTCTCTGTTGCCGGAGACCGCCTAGGTGGTTACCACAGCAGTGACTATTTCTGCCGCCAAGCAGTATTGTTTAAACTTTACTGTGTTTACTAAACGGCGCAGTAACTTAGTGAAATTACTGGTGTAACGAGACTTTACACTTTATGTCTAGAGGCGACGATTGCAATGTGATGCAGTGTATATCATTTTAACAAGCGCCGCGTTGTTATGTGCAAGCGTATCACTTACCATCAGGTGAACGTCTCGCTTGTCTCATCGAAAGTAGTCTATTATAATCGTGTAATTAGTAATTTATTTGTACCAGAAATGAGGCAATACCTTTAACTAAAATTCACGTGATGTTAAGTGACGATACCGTTGATGATACTATTTACTATGCGACGAGACGAGCAAGACGTTCACCTGATGGTAAGTGATACGCTTGCCCATGACAACGCGGCGCTAGTTAAGATGGTACACACTGCACCACATTGCGCTCGTCGCCTTGAGACATAAGGTGTTAAGTCTCGTTACCCCAGTAATTACACTAGCTACAGCGCCCTTCAAACCGGAACACAGTAATGTTCGCACACTACTATTTGTCGGTTGCAATAGGAGCTGCGGTGGTACCCACCCAGACGGTCTCCGGCAACAGAGACCTACCACCTGGTAAAATTCAACACTTAACACAGCTTAGCTGTTATTACGGCATTTATACGAGGATAGTAGCCAGATTCGAAAAAATACCACCAACAAAACTACATATGTGACTTCAGAATCCAAACTTGCTACTCCCTTAAGCATGGCTTACCCACTGTACCATATAGTACCAAAACTATAATTATTACAAAATTTCACTTGAAACACGGTTTCGATTTCTACAGATATATTGGCATTGATGGCGAAGCATAAACCACAACACAAGTTTCATCATTCCCAAAGGCACTTGATGTTAGCAAATTCATGCAGTGGCGTGGTGTGCTTAAACAGCAACATCACAAATTCCCCAAGCAGCGTTAAGAACAATGTCCAGCTAACGTCAAAGACGTGCCGTTCGCTACAACAAAGAGATGACCTCTTGAGGAGTTAGGTTAAAACTGCTGCAGAGACGATAACCTGATAAGCAGCGGTATTGTATTAAGAAACATTAGGCTTTGAACTTCTTAATCGCTTAGATTTTCATAAGCAGTTACCAACGGAACTCGAAGTCATGAATCAGGCTGTTTTTTTGAGTTTCTGTTGTAGACAGTAAGTATACTGCTCGATCACGCTTTTGGCAGCAGTATTATTAACTATTATTGTTTTGTTTTAACGGAGCGTTTTGTACTTCAGCGATATAATCGACAGCTTTACAAAATCGCTACTTCTTGTTACAGTATCATCAGTCTAATGCGGAGAGCGGCGAGCTTTTTGCTTTCGCTGCTAAGGGTCACTTGACTCCGGGCGGCGGCGGGTTTCAGCTGAAAGTTTTCACAGAGAGCGCTACAAACGCATTAGCCGCCTTAAATGTGGTCATTGTTCTTCGCCAGGTGTGATGTAGTACGAAATCGACTATTTTTGAACGAGCAGGAGTCCAATAGTACTTACTGCCCTTTGTAAAGGTAAGTGGAAAAGCAATCGATCGATAAACTTGATGGTAAGTTATCACCGTCACCTTCCCGTTGGTGTACTGTAAATTGCAATTATGTCGCAACTTTACAAATATTGACATTAGGTGTTAATGGAAATTCAAAGTTGTAGAATTATTGAAAAAATACTTTTGCTTTTTATAAAAACCAAATTAAATAAGACCAACTTAACAACCTATTTAACCATTCTCAGTTTAACAAAACAAAACATTTTGTACCTACAACCAACCCACGAGGCGCACGACCGTTTCGTCCAACTACCAACAAACGAATGAACAATGACGTGGCGCGCCGCTTTTTATACCGCGCTTTTTTCGTTTTATACCGCCGTTAACGGACTATTTGTTTTTAAATGATTTTTCTAAATATAAAGACTTTCTTACTAAGGATATCTTTAGTACGTGTTTGCACTTATTTTTAAATTGTTATATTTCTCTGCCATTGTTAAATATAATTAAATGTATGTCCCGATCGTTTTTTTTTATTTAGGATAGACTAGTGCTTGACTACGATCCCACTTGATGGTAAGCGGCGATGTAATCTAGGTGGTAAAGCGCACTAGTCTAGAAGAAGCCTGTTCACTCTTTTTTTGAAGACCCCCACATCATACCTGGACGGAAACACTGACGCCGGCAGACTGTTCCACTCCCTCGCCGTATGCATTATGAAGGACGAAGCGAAACGTTTAGTCCTAATGCGCGGGAGTATTGTAATTGTTATATGTAAGTGTTTTTTAAATTATTCCGATGATCGGAATAATTTAAAAAACACTTACATTTAAAAAAAAATCCTGTACGATTCCAGATTCCGACGACCGCAAACAACTTACGACAAGTCGTAAATGATTTTTCGTTCCAACTCACAACATCGTAACGTTATAAAAGTTGAGTGAAAAAGAGCAGTGATCGGTGCGGCTGAACAAGTTGTTTCATTCGGAACTTCACAATACATCGGCGGCGGTACCCTCGCCGAGAGAGAAAGTTCCGCGATAAACGGCACTTTGTTCATAAATTACTTCGCTCCTGACCTGAAGAGGAGCTGCGGGGAGCCGCTCGATCGAAACCAACAGCCCGAGGACGAGGATATTACTTTCAACACAAAAACCTGGCAATAAGTACTAATCTTATTAGGCTACGAGAATTTATCATCATCATTGTCACCTGATGGTAAGTGATACGCTCGCTCATAACGCGGCGCTAGTTAAGATAATATACACTGCACCACATTGCGCTCGTCGCTTAACATTAGATGTTGTCTCGTTACCCCAGTAATATCACTAACTTACAGCACCCTTTAAACCGGAACACAGTTATGTTCACACATGTTAGATATTGAGAAAAATTTATTGTGATTACCGACATTTTGTTAGTAAAATAGTAGGGGTATTGATTTTAAAAGATTGAAAGTGAAAAAGGGAGGGGATGCCGTAACGTCGTTTCGCTATAAATAGCGGATGGCTGTAATTCTCGCAACATTCGTGTTTGGGCAGTGTGCGAGGTGTGAGCTCTGACTGGTGACGTTTGAATGTGAGAGGTATGGCAGATTGAATTTATATTTAAATAGATCTTCCTAAACTTATTAGGCAACGGGGATTTATCATCATCGTCACCTGATAAACATAATTTTATTCGGCGAGACGAGCAAGACGTTCACCTGATGGTAAGTGATACGCTCACGCATAACGCGGCGCTAGTTAAGATAATATACACTGCACCACATTGCGCTCGTCGCTTAACATTAGATGTTAAGTCTCGTTACCCCAGTAATATCACTAGCTTACAGCACTCTTTAAATCGGAACACAGTTGGTAAAACACACTGGTGGTAGGTCTCTGTTGCCGGAGACCGTCTGGTACCACCGCAGCTCCTATTGCAACCGACAAATAGTAGTGTGCGAACATTACTGTGTTCCGGTTTGAAGCGCGCTGTAGCTAGTGTAATTACTGGGGTAACGAGACTTAACAACTTACATCTCAAAGCGACGAGCGCAATGCGGTGCAGTGTGTACCATCTTAACTAGCAGCACGTTGTCATGGGCAAGCGTATCGCTTACCATCAGGTGAACGTCTTGCTCGTTTCGTCGCATAGTAGTATAAAAAAAAACAGTTATGTTCACACACTACTATTTGGCTACTGAAATAAGAACTGCGGTAGTATCTACCACCGGTTACAATGCGAGAACATTATAACTTAAGATATAACTTTTCAGACAATTACGAAAGTTATATTCATTAAACAAGCATGCGTATCATTTTATTATTAATTAAGCTTATTGGAATCGAACTGAGTACTCTCGATGTGAAGCTGTTTGTGCTGCTGGAGTATTAAAGGACCCGCGTTCGATTCTGAAGCGATACTGTATAACCGTCACGGAGCGATAAAATTATAGAGAAAGAAATTTTTAATTTACTTGATTTATATTTGATACGATTTTTTAAACTCTAGATTAAAGGCTTTATTATTTTTATGAAATCACTAATTGACACTGGCGTTAGTGATTTTTAAGTTTCGGTATAATGCCGCACTATACACAATTACATAGATAAATTAAAATCTTTACAATCTTAAGATAGAATAGAATAAGATAGATTTCATTAACATAAGTTATAACAGCAGAGAAAGAAAGAAGGATTGGAAATGGAAACCTTGTAAAATGCTTTGGATAACGGCTTCAGAGAAGAATTGTAAAAAGACTTATCAATGTCGAGGCGTTGTGGGAACATTTTAACTGAGACTTTATAGCTATGGACAAATATTTAAAACACTTCATCACCTTTGACTTATGTTTCATAAGACCATATAAATTTCAGGCCAAGTTTTAGTCTATAATAAATAAAAAAACTTACAGTCAACACAAAAAGCAACTCCCTCTACAGTCCACGTTCCAAGTGATTTGTTTCCGTTTACTTAAACCGAATGCATTGTGCTTTCTAGTTCCACTTATTACTTAGACATATGTAAATGATATTCGTGGTTTTTGTTCTTGCTAATTACTAGTAATTCAGTGTTGTGGGCACAAAGGTTTACGATCGGAAACGGTAACTGCAACGTATTTTTTCTCGCTTGCCTTTTCTCTACTTGATATATGTTTGTTGGTTTCATTCTAACAATCCTTTAACTATCTAACTTTAAAATGGTTTAATTGTATGTAAAATATTAGCTGTTAAACTGTTGAATAGTTTTTCATATTTACTTTTAGATAAATGCTGCAATAACTTAGTTAAGTAACGGGTTTCCTAAACTAGATTACAACACAATTCTGCTTAGCGACAGAAATGAACGTAAGTAATAGTTTGTGAACAGTAATGTGTTCTGATTTGAAGGGTGCTGTAGCTGGTGAAGTTGCTTGGAGTTATAAAGCTTTACTATAATTTTTGGGATGATAATCTCAAGAACATCTCTTTCTTCTTAGCAGAAGACATATGTTACGACAAATACATCTTCGTGGTGGCATTCTTCATTGCTGAAGGCCGTGCAGCGAAGTACTTTACGGTCTTTAGCTATATACCTTCACACAGTTCTCGGCTTTTCTAAAAGCTCGTATAAGAGATATTGTAAAATACATATTTTACTACCTCTACAATACATATACATATAATATTGTAGCGATTGTACAATATTATAAGTACACCATCAAATTTACCAGGTGGTAGGTCTCTGTTGCCGGAGACCGTCTGGATGGGTACCACCGCAGCTCCTATTGCAACCGACAAATAGTAGTGTGCAAACATTACTGTGTTCCGGTTTGAAGGGCGCTGTAGCTAGTGTAGTTACTGGGGTAACGAGACTTAACACCTTATGTCTCAAGGCGACGAGCGCAATGTGGTGCAGTGTCCATCTTAACTAGTACCACGTTGTCATGGGCAAGCGTATCACTTACCATCAGGTGAACGTCTTGTTCGTCTCATCGGAAAGTCGTTTAAAAAAATTCAAACGAACGTGAAATAAGTAAAAATTAATGCATCACTGAAAAATCTCACCAACAAATCGAATTCAGAATTTCATTGCGCAGTTTTAAGTTAACAAAAACGGTACGAAATTAATTCATAACGGGGTCGGAGTTAAAAAAGAGTTCTCTCAAGTAAAGCGGCATTGTTTCACAACGCGCCCGTCGTCCGGTGCCGCCGCGTAATCGAATTGGCCGCAGTTTGTGCTCACGTTTCATTAAGTTGGCGGTAACTTGTTGGTGCTTTAACCCAACTACTAATAAGTAACGCGAATGGAGCGCTGATTTTATTATTCCGCGCACTTTTCCCATTTGTATTAAAGTTTAATGCGATATCGCTTTAAGCTTTTTTTTAATCTACTTTAAACTGAGTAGTAGATTATTTCAACCGCCAAATAGTAGTGTGCAAACATTACTGTGTTTGAAGGGCGCTGTAGCTAGTGTAATTACTGGGGTAACCAGACTCAACACCTTATGTGTCAAGGCGACGAGCGCAATGTGGTGCAGTGTGTACCATCTTAACTAGCGCCGCGTTGTCATGGGCAAGCGTATCACTTACCATCAGGTGAACGTCTTGCTCGTCTCGTCGCATAGTAGTATAAAAAAAAAACAGTTATGTTCACACACTACTATTTGGCTACTGAAATAAGAACTGCGGTGGTACCAACCACCGGTTACAATACGAGGACAGTATAACTTATGATATAACTTTTCAGACAATTACTAAAGTTATTTTCTTTAAATAAGCACGAGTACAGTGGGTACCATCGCAGCTCCTATTGCAAACGCCAAATAGTAGTGTGCAAACATTACTGTGTTCCGGTTTGAAGGGCGCTGTAGCTAGTGTAATTACTGGGGTAACGAGACTTAACACCTTATGTCTCAAGGCGACGAGCGCAATGTGGTGCAGTGTGTACCATCTTAACTAGCAGCACGTTGTCATGGGCAAGCGTATCACTTACTATCGGGTGAACGTCTTGCTCGTCTCGTCGCAAAATAGTATAAAAAAAAAGAAAGTAGCATGAACATTTTCAAAACCTTGATAATGTTGTTAAGTTTCTTTAGTTAGGTTTGGGTAACATCATCGTTAAATTCCAAACATCAATGTTACAAAATTTAGTTAACTTTTTTGTTAAATACTTTTGGTGACAATTAATATCATTAAACATTCCGTATAAGCGAAAGCATGGTATCAAGAATTCTATGCCAGTTAAGACAAATAGATAAAAAAAAAGAAATACTATGTAGTATCGTTACCGGTAACAAAGACCTACAACAAATTAGAATATAACAATTGCATGTTTGTAGCAAACTATTTTTCAAAACTCGCACCTTTTAGACTGTTGCGATTTTGTTATCACTAAGCGGTGATTCAAACTGACATTAATTAGGATATTTAAACAACACTATCTGGAGTTTTTTTTTTTTATACTACTAAGCGACGAGACGAGCAAGACGTTCACCTGATGGTAAGTGATACGCTTGCCCATGACAACGTGGTGCTAGTTAAGATGGTACACACTGCACCACATTGCGCTCGTCGCCTTGAGACATAAGGTGTTAAGTCTCGTTACCCCAGTAATTACACTAGCTACAGCGCCCTTCAAACCGGAACACAGTAATGTTCGCACACTACAATTTGGCGGTTGCAATAGGAGCTGCGGTGGTACCCATCCAGACGGTCTCCGGCAACAGAGACCTACCACCTGGTAAAAATTTGTAGCAAACTATTTTTCAAAACTCGCACCTCTTAGACTGTTGCGATTTTGTTATCACTAAGCGGTGATTCAAAATCTGGACTAACTTAAAACTCTATTAATAGAAAACTAAATATAGGAAATGAATTATGAATTTCACTATTCAACCATTAGAATATGTTCAATAAGTATTCAACTGTGCCGCATGTCGTACGGCCATTTTTAATTCTAACCCGAGCATGTGTTGCGGGCAACAAACAATATTTCAAGTTGCGGGGTGAGCGATCGACGGGGCCTATAATTAGGGTACCGCGATGTCTGCACCAATTCATTACAGGCCCCACGGACCCACGGGCCCACCTGGGGTGCAATTTGATAAATCGCGCCGCTGTAATTAGGTCTAATGAATAAGTCAATGAGCTGACATCAGCTTGTTACAGCCAATATATGAAATCATATTGCTTAGTCTACTATTTCTCAAAGTCGACTAACGAAAAGATATTTAAATACGAAACTGCTAGTACCTTTCCCACTATTGGAACTAACTGTAGAGTCAAAATCACGCTAATAATTATTCATTAACGGATTGCGAAATTCAAGTAAACAGTTGATCAAAAACATTTCGATCTCTGCACAATCATTACGAATTTGCATATTAATAGATATTATTAATGATTTTCTCAAAAATGTTGGTCCGACAATAAAAATGGAGGTTCGTGTGCGTGTATCACTGTATTCATATATACAAGTGTTAGATATCGAGGATAAATAATTGTGGTTATAAACATTTTGTTAGAAAAATAGTAATTGTATTGACTGTTAATGAATCCAAAATGAATTACTGCATATTGTACTGTTATATTTCATACTAATATTTACGTAATAATTGTATTTATATTTCTTATAGTGTAATTGAAATATTGGTAAAGTTATTAATCCATAACTTTTATGAGATTGATAATAATTAAATAGTTGTATTGGTTATTGTAAAGATGGCGCCGCGGTCATTTTGGTGTAAATAGCGGGCAGCGGTGGATCTCGAGCTCATTACTTTTTGGACAGTGTAAAAAGTGTGAACTCAGTGACTTATGAATTGTATATATAAAAATGTGTAAATTAGATATGTATGTTGAAAAGAGAAGTGTCTATTACAAGTGAACGCCGCCGCGACGTTATACACTATTAACAGTTCCCGGCGCGACAAAGAAACGCGCCGTTTCTTAAACAGAAATAGACACAATCGCGACGCATGCGCATTAAGTTATCCAAGTAAACAGACCGGATTTAGAACATCCATTAGACCAGACGTTCCCAACCTACGACTTATAATTTATATCTAAACGAACAAAAAGATGGCGCCATTGTAAAAATAACCAACGAAGTAACCTTTGTACGATAAATTTCACAATTTTCTGTATCGATAAATAATATACAAAAGCGTCGGCATCGTTTATCATTTATCAAAAAATTACAGAAGATAGTATACACTAATGTTAAGCTAATCCAAAAATGTGAAGATGATGATAATGATGATGATATTACTAAAACAAACTTTTAAGCATACAGCTGATGTTAATAGAAAACTAACCGATGAAATTGTATTGGTTGGGAAGCCCTGTACAAGATAAAGGCATTTGGATAACTTTTAAATTTATTACGATAATTTAACCGTCTCACTCGGTAACGAGTGTTTGTACATGATGATCGTAATGGTTTACTTTAAATTACAGATCTACGTTAAACACTTGATTTCGTATGACAATAGTGTTAAATCGAAAATGAGACAGCAATAACAGTTTTTATTACTAGAGTCGTAGTTAGTCGACTAGATTGGAAATCTCTTTCCCCTTGGTTCGAGAATCAAACTAGAAACAAGACTAGAGCAGTGAGAAATGTACTTGATCTCCTATTTAGAATGATTTCCGCAAATTGTTTTGTGCTATTACATTTTTAAATCAACCCGGGATTGAACCTTGGAGTCTCTTGCTACAGACCGTCTAGGTACCACAGCTGTTCCTATTTCTACCGCCAAACAATAGCGTGCAAATATACTCCCGGACACATCTATCGGCCCACCACCCAGTGTTTAAAGTTTCGACGGTGTCTAGTTAAAAATAAATGTTAGGTGGAGCAATAAGTTTTAATGAAGTTTTGAAGCAGATTTATTGGTCAACCCTTATGTAGGTTTTTTTTTTGTAATTTCGAATTGATTTGTCCGGCAGAAGTTTTACAACTTGGGCGACAATTTCAGGCAGAGTATCCATATTTTTTAGTTAAAACTGGCTCTAAGTTTAGATTTGCCTTTTTATGGAACCAATAAACGGGAACATCAATAAAAAAATCCAACTTTTGCGAAATAAATAGTTTTCTCCGTTCCTGCTTCGTTGAAAACAAGGACCAGACTCGAATTTTCGTTTTTTTTTCATAATCCTGAATTCTAAATAAAAAAAAAAACATACATAGGGGTTGACCAGAAAATCAGCTTCAAAACTGCATTAAAACTTATTGCTCCACCTAACATTTATTTTTAGCTAGGCACCGTTAAAACTTTTAAACACTAGGTGGGCCGATAGATGTGTCCGGGAGTATTACTGTGTGCCAGTTAGAAATTACTGGAGTAACGAGACTTAACTGTTTATGTTAAGCGACGAACGCAATGTGGTGCAGTGTATACCATGTGAACTAGCACCGCGTTGTCATGGGCAAGCGTATCACTTACCATCAGGTGAACGTTTTGTAATAAAATAAAAGTCAACCCGGGATTGAACCTTGGAGCAACATGTGAGCGTGTGGGTGTTAGCGGCGGCACAAATAATGACGTCTATCAAAGTGACATTGTTTTGTGCGTACGTCGCCGTCAACAAACAAACGTGCCGCTTGAGCGACGCGCGCTCCCTCTGCCACGTGGCGACGGCGGGAGGGAGGGAGGGAGAGGGTCCGATTATGTTCTAATACGGTATTATTAAACTATTATTTTTTTCTATTGTGAGAACTGCGTATTAATTCGTATAGAAGTGCGCTCGTACGGAAGCGCGCGTAATTGCTCTTTGTAATGGCGGCACAGTAAACAAACTCCAGTTAACTGTGAACTGAATACTTTCCTATGATACGTTTTGTTAAAATTCTAGTTTAAGTTATAGCAGTTAATTATTTGTAATATTTCTGTTGTTGTTACAGACATTCTTACACTCATGTGTACTTAGCGTAGTTGGAATAAAAAATATATAGAATTATGATTTTAGTCATGCTACTTAGCATAACTTTATTAGATTAAAGCACAACTATAAAACTTAATTAAACACATTATTTTATGTGATTTTTTCTTATTTTACCGTTGATCTTATTTAAGTATAAAAAAATATTTACAATTAAGACAGTGAAAAGTTTTATGGATTTCATTAAATTGATGTATTAGTAACTTGAATGTGAAAATTAAGATGATGTTATTTTTTTTTACTTAAACATGATGACTTTCCGTAGCAAGCACAGTATTATTCCTTAGCTACTTAATTTGTGTTTAGATGATGGTGTGGCTCCAGTAATTCAACTTAACACTTCACTTCGCAAAAAATAAAACTACATCCGGAATCGAAGCCTGTACTAAACGTAATGCATACGACAAAGTGGTGCAAGCGCCATCAACGATTCCCTTTAAACAGGTGCTAAGCTACCACTTGCATTTACTTACCACTTAATGGGAAGTGAGGGATGGTGGGGAGGGAGTGTTAAAGCAATGCATTAGCACTCCGCCAAAGGAGAGCGCGGTTGCATTATGCAGAACAGACTGATGCTTAGCATTTCACTGCTTAATGTCGTTCCGGTGTATATAAACAGAAGCTCGCAGGCAAGTGAAGAACAAACAAGAAACTTGTTCAGAAGTAAAGCTTTTTTTTCTGATAAAAATAGAGTTAACAACAACGCGCCGGAGTTATATAACTTATTCTTAACTTATTACTTTATATATTGTTAAATATATGAGTGATATCCGTTGGGTTACATATGTGATGGACACTTGAAAACTAAGTAAAGTTTGAGTGATTTATACTAAGTATAAATGCCGCGTGAAACTTTTTCTAGTCGCTTTTGAAATCGATTGACAATACGTTATTTAAACATCCTAACTATTCTAGTGTACTTAGTGTTTACTTCGCAGAACAAAAACTAGATGTATGTAGAAGTAGCTACTTATTCGCGTTTGTAACGCGGAGGTCGTAAGTTCGATTCCGATACTTCATGTTTGTTTGTCCACTGTTAATCTTTAGTACTGAGTAGTTTCATTATTTTAGTTGTAATTATCACTGTATTTTAGGCGACTAAAAACGTCTTGTTCACCTCATTGCTCACTAAGCGATCTTAGATGGAGAATTAGCTGCTGGCGGTCTTCTGTGGAGGTCTTCACTCTAAGTTTTATAAACAAATTTTAGAGACATTTGTACCAAAATTAAATTAAGTTCAGAATTTAGCACGTCCCTTTGGCTTTATAATTTAATTCTTCATTGTTTTTTTTATTTTTTAACTTGCATTTTGTTGTACTTTCTTTTTTTTATTGTTGTGCATGTGGAACTAGCCTGTAAGAGAGTGTTACGCCTATGCAATTGGATTTTACATGTGTATATTTTAAGTTTGTTTTAGGTGTAACAGGCGTTGGCTGGTCATATTAATAAATAAATAAATTATCGCTGGTGGCGACCACCGAAGGGATTTTAGTGAGTAAAAATTCCCTCCCGAGAGTATTTTTAGAAGGCACCCTCTTCGGATATAAAAAAAAACTGTAAAGCAACTTAACTATGATACAATATGATAAATCATTCGATGTAAAATGTTAGATTAATGTGGATTGATTAAAAGGTCGGAGCGGAGATATTAATAACGCGGCGGGGCGCTAGAGGGCGGTGTGGGGGGGCAGTGGTTCGAATGAACGACTGGCTGCGAGTGTAGGGGGTTCGAACCCGACACGTGCGGTCACAGCTGACGCGTGGGGTGAGCGGGTGTTTTTTTTTCAAGAAATTAAAATGAGTAATTGGAAGTTGTTTTGTATCCATGTAAATAGATTGCGTTTTGGTGTTCAAAAAAATATTGCGTTTTTTTTGTATATGTGCGGACGGCGCAGATATTAACTTTGCATTGGCGCCAACTTCAATTCACTTGAAAGAAATGAAAATGAAAATGTTTTTATTTCTGCAAAACTTACATGTTATTACTATATGATGACAGTGACTATAAGATTTAGTTTGCGTACAGATTTTCAATTAGGTTTTAACCATTGGGTTCCTCACTAGGCGATGCCTGTATCGAGGAAACCCTGGATACATACCTACACGCAACATACAGAATTTGTTTGGCAGTAACTGTTAGTACTGTAGGCTGGAGTGTTCGCCAAGAAAGACGATGAAGAATACATACATATATACATTAAAAGTTTATAAATATAACTTCATTTATCGCTTATGTTCAAAGCTTATATATGTGGTAATCATCATCTTTGTCTAGAACGCAGCTCCATAACGATAAACAGTAGTGTGCGAACATTACTGCGTTCCAGTTGGAAGGGCGCTGTAAGCTAGCGAAATTACATCTCTTGTTATAGACGCAATGTGATACCGTCTTAACGAGCCCCAGTTAACATGGTATACACTGCACAACATTGCGCTCGTCGCTTAACATAAGTTATGTCTCGTTACAACAGCAATTTCACTACCTTACTCAAACTACAATACAGTAATGTTTGCACACTACTGTTTGGCGGTGGAAATAGTTTTTTTTTTATACTACTTTGCGACGAGACGAGCAAGACGTTCACCTGATGGTAAGTGATACGCTTGCCCATGACAACGCGGTGCTAGTTAAGATGGTACACACTGCACCACATTGCGCTCGTCGCTTTGACACATAAGGTGTTGTCTCGTTACCCCAGTACACTAGCTACAGCGCGCTTCAAACTGGAACACAGTAATGTTCGCACACTACTATTTGGCGGTAGAAATAGTTACTGCGGTGGTAGCTAGACGGTCTGTAGCAACAGAGACCTACCAGCAATATTGTACCACTCGTCTCGAAAAATCACAGTGGTCAAGTCTGAGTTGTCACATGTCAGTTTCCTCGCGATGCTTTCCATCATTAAATCAATTACTTAGATCTTATCCGGTGAAAGAAAAGCTAGTTTTTGTTTTTTACTGTATATTTTATTTTATTTTATTTTATTTTTCGGTAGACTTACAGCTAATACAGGAAAATATTAAACATAAATAATACGGAAGGCCAATTACAAGTCCACACAACTATGATAAGAATAGGTTATTAGGTATACATTGACTGAAGAGTAGAGAGGAGTGTGTAACAAGATAGAAAAGTTAAATTAGTTATAAGAAAGGCTAAAAGAAAAAAAAAAGATAATTACTATAACAAAGATTGCTTAAGTATAGTGATCATCATATAAAAAAAGTTGATTTAGTTTCTTCTTCATTTGTGACGCTGAGGTGTTAAATAGGTCAATATCAACTAGTGAAGAAACTGAGTTGAAGTGTCTGCCAACTCTTATGAAATAAATAATGTGTGAAATAAATAAATATGTGATGCGTATTAAAGTTATGATTGCTTACGGATGATTATGTTTTTTCCCCGTTCAAGTTGTCTATAAGCACGAGCTGGACGGATGGAATGCTGCTGCGCCGGCGCACCCAGGAAGCTGGCGCCTTAAGCGCCGCAGACCAGTTTCTCCAGCGGCGCCACTCGGGGAAACGATCCTCGCTTCGAATAAGAATCTCACTTGATATAACTTAAAACGGCACTGGTTGAAACACTTCAGATGTTTCCATTGAAATCGTTTACTGGAAACCTCACCATTTTTAAAACTTAAAAAGATTATTTTCATAAAACCTATAATTTTAAAACGACTTTCATAGTAGATATTAAAGTTAAATGCGCTGAAGAAATATTCGAGAGGTAAGTTTTTTTCTTTTTTAATTTATTTATCATGTTTAAACATAATCACATATATCAAAACATATTGGTGAGCATTGAAAAAAATCACAAAGATTTGTCTACAACGCTATGGTCTTTATCGGTCATCGATCACACGTGATACTTATATAACACAATTATAGTTTTCTATAAAAACAAGAGCTAGGTAAGCGTATTAAAATATGTTGAAGAAGGTAATTTTGAAGAAAATACAATTTTAGTTTAGGTTTAATATTCTGATGTGTTTTTCAATGTACAGGGTAGCTGATTTATGAGCCGAGGTATTAAATAATGAGTAGAGCAGTACCAACATCTATTACTAAGTAACAGTATACATATGTTACTGTTTGCTGCCTCGCCCGGCCTGCACCAATGAATTTTTCAATTTGTGTGCAGTTAGCATAAAACACCTACTAATATCACGTGCTTTGACGGTGAAGGAAAACATCGTGAGGAAACCTGCATATCTATGCCACGACCATCAGTGGTCAGACTAGTATGTGAAATGGAGAAGGCAATGGCAACACCACTCCATTATAACTGCCAAGAGAGTCGTCGTGTGTTTCAATAAAACATGATGACCACGACCCTCAGTCATGAGGAAATACGACTTAGAAGAAGAAGAAGAAGAATGTTACTGTATGAAATCACCGCGGCAACGAGATGATGTAGTAAAGAGATATACTCTCCAATATTAACAATCATATTAAAAGTGTTTGTCACGACATATGGCGCAAACGACACCTCTCCCCCTACTCCCCCCGAGCTCCCCCCTTCGCCTCCGTCACAGCTCACTCGTGCTTAATTACTTCATTAATTATACATAGCTCTTTAAGTTTTTGTTGTCGAACATCAGATGTATGGGGCGACAGATGTTGCGCCAATTGCAGTGTCGAATATTTTTAATATCTTATAAATGATTTACATTACTATTAGTACTACTGTTGTGTTGTAGCTAGTGAAATTACTAGAAATAGAGGGATTAAACATCTTAGGTCGTGAGTTGTGTTGTGTTCAGTGTAAATATCCTAACTTAACACAGTTATTGCTATTTACAATTAGGTGAACGTTGTGATGTCTACGAAGCCGTGATAGCCTAGTGGTTCGAACGCCGGCCTTCCAATGCGAAGGTACCGGGTTCGAATCCGGCCTGCACCAATGAATTTTTCAATTTGTGTGCAGTTAGCATAAAACACCTACTAATATCACGTGCTTTGACGGTGAAGGAAAACATCGAGAGGAAACTTGCATATCTACGCCATGACCATCAGTGGTCAGACTAGTATGTGAAATGGAGAAGGCAATGGCAACACCACTCCATTATAACTGCCAAGAGAGTCGTCGTGTGTTTCAATAAAACATGATGACCACGACCCTCAGTCATGAGGAAATACGACTTAGAAGAAGAAAGTGATGTCTACGGACGCGGATAGAGTTTGCAGTGTAGTGTTCCTAAGCAAGATGTCGCTGCGATCGCGGACGCACGGCGCCGGCTCGACTTGAGTAATAACTCGAATATAGTATATATTATAAATATAGTATATAGAGTAACGACTGAATAAATAAGTAATATTATCGCGATTACAGTTTATTCCACTTGTAACTTAAATCTTCTTTAATATTGTAACTTCGACATTTACTGATTGCAGCATGGGACTGTGATGATCTGATGACATAATCGCAGTACCTGTACCTTTTTAATTATTGTCTTGAAGAGTGATATGGTCTTTAATATAGCATTTAATATAAAATCTATTCTATTCTATAGATTTAAAAATGTTTTATTTATATAGAAAACTATTAAGACAATCATGGTTATTGATTGAGAACTCTTACAGCGATAGGTTGTGTTAATGGCGCGTTACACAATAATAGATAATTGCGCAGTTAATTAACGGATGATTTATAGTAATTTTGATTATTTACATAAAGTTTTGTGAAGTTGATTAAGTTTGTTTAGATTTTTTTTTTTGTTAATGTACCCGCCTGATCTTTTTTTTTATACTACTATGCGACGAGACGAGCAAGACGTTCACCTGATGGTAAGTGATACGCTTGCCCATGACAACGCGGCGCTAGTTAAGATGGTACACACTGCTCCACATTGCGCTCGTCGCCTTGAGACATAAGGTGTTAAGTCTCGTTACCCCAGTAATTACACTAGCTACAGCGCCCTTCAAACCGGAACACAGTAATGTTTGCACACTACTATTTGTCGGTTGCAATAGGAGCTGCGGTGGTACCCACCCAGACGGTCTCCGGCAACAGAGACCTACCACCTGGTATTATGTTTATTTGAACCTTTAGAATTTTATCTGTGAAGCCGAGAAGATGATATCGCCGCCACAATTTGGTACTTCAATTTGGATCCCACCTTGTATATTGAAGTATATACAACGTGTGATCGATGACTGATATAGATCATAGCATTGTTGACAAATCTGTATGATTTTTTCAATTTATGCACATAAAACACCTACTAATATCACGTGCTTTGACGGTGAAGGAAACATCGAGAGGAAACTTGCATATCTACGCCATGACCATCAGTGGTCGGACTAGTATGTGAAATGGAGAAGGCAATGGCAACACCACTCCATTATAACTGCCAAGAGAGTCGTCGTGTGTTTCAATAAAAACATGATGACCACGACCCTCAGTCATGAGGAAATACGACTTAGAAGAAGAAAGTGATGTCTACGGACGCGGATAGAGTTTGCAGTGTAGTGTTCCTAAGCAAGATGTCGCTGCGATCGCGGACGCACGGCGCCGGCTCGACTTGAGCTGAATAAATAAGTAATATTATCGCGATTACAGTTTATTCCACTTGTAACTTAAATCTTCTTTAATATTGTAACTTCGACATTTACTGATAGCAGCATGGGACTGTGATGATCTGATGACATAATCGCAGTACCTCTTTAATATTGTAACTTCGACATTTACTGATAGCAGCATGGGACTGTGATGATCTGATGACATAATCGCAGTACCTGTACCTCTTTAATTATTGTCTTGAAGAGTGATATGGTCTTTAATATAGCATTTAAATTTAATTATATTTCTATTCCATTCTATAGATATAAAAATGTTTTATTTCTATAGAAAACTATTAAGACAATCATGGTTATTGATTGAGAACTCTTACAGCGATAGGTTGTGTTAATGGCGCGTTACACAGTAATAGATAATAGCGCAGACAATTAAAGGATGATTTATAGTAATTTTGATTTTTTACATAAAGTTTTGTGAAGTTGATTAAGTTTGTTTTGATTTTTTTTTTGTTAATGTACCCGCCTGATCTTTTTTTTATAACCCCGTTTTTTATAAATTTCAGTTTCAGTCGCTAACACTACAAGGTGGGCCTAAAGAAGTCATCCGATGTTGTTTGGCTGTAATTTTTTTTCTAAATGGAAAACTTTGATTCTGTTTTTTTATTTTTTTTTATACTACTATGCGACGAGACGAGCAAGGCGTTCACCTGATGGTAAGTGATACGCTTGCCCATGACAACGCGGCGCTAGTTAAGATGGTACACACTGCTCCACATTGCGCTCGTCGCCTGAGACATAAGGTGTTAAGTCTCGTTACCCCAGTAATTACACTAGCTACAGCGCCCTTCAAACCGGAACACAGTAATGTTCGCACACTACTATTTGTCGGTTGCAATAGGAGCTGCGGTGGTACCAGACGGTCTCCGGCAACAGAGACCTACCACCTGGTATTATGTTTATTTGAACCTTTAGAATTTTATCTGTGAAGCCGAGAAGATGATATCGCCGCCACAATTTGGTACTTCAATTTGGATCCCACCTTGTATATTGAAGTATATATAACGTGTGATCGATGACTGATATAGATCATAGCATTGTTGACAAATCTTTATGATTTTTTTCAATGCTCACTGGTGTGATTTTGTTATATGTGATTTATAACATGATAAATAACAAAAAGAAAATAATTACATTCGTTCGGGTGCAATAAGGAACAAACCGCCGTACAGTAGGAAGATGATATTAATAACGCACTCGGTACAGACAGACAGACAGACGATGTTGTAATAAGGCGAGCTTTGATAGCCCCGGAGCCAGATGCGGGCGTGCGTTCGTCATCGCACATCGATTATCGATACACCCGGGTTAACTGTCCCGGGTT
Organism: Byasa hedistus; assembly: GCA_029286795.1. Classification (NCBI taxonomy): domain Eukaryota; kingdom Metazoa; phylum Arthropoda; class Insecta; order Lepidoptera; family Papilionidae; genus Byasa; species Byasa hedistus. The sequence continues at coordinate 8,475,447 of JAGSMW010000024.1, forward strand.
GTAATACTGGATACGCGGTTAAAGCAGTTACTTACGCTTGATATTAATCAAGAGTTTTTATAGTTCATATTCTTGTAGCTCGATACTGATAGTAATAAAAGAAGCTTTTTTTTTATACTACTAAGCGACGAGACGAGCAAGACGTTCACCTGATGGTAAGTGATACGCTTGCCCATGACAACGCGGCGCTAGTTAAGATGGTACACACTGCACCACATTGCGCTCGTCGCCTTGAGACATAAGGTGTTAAGTCTCGTTACCCCAGTAATTACACTAGCTACAGCGCCCTTCAAACCGGAACACAGTATTGTTCACACACTACTATTTGTCGGTTGCAATAGGAGCTGCGGTGGTACCCACCCAGACGGTCTCCGGCAACAGAGACCTACCACCTGGTGCTAGCTTTTAAATATGCTGTTCTAGAATTTTGAATATAAGTTTGGCGTAGCTAGTAAAATTATTGTACCAACGATACGTAAGATTTCGTTGATTAAAGAATCGCAGTAACACAACGCGTAAGATCTTAAAAGAATTAATACCACAAAGGCACTCGTGTTCTCTATCAAAGGGCCCTTAACCCATTTCCTAGGACATACGGTGGCCATAAAAGGGCCATTGAATGTCTGACCCCCCGTATTTGGTTCAAACCCATCGAGAGGTATTGAGCGAAAATACACTGATTCCGAATTTATATCTATTCATCTCGGATGAATGTTCCTCATTAAGAGGCCTTTGAGGGAGGACATAAAAGTTTTATTAATGTGTATCTCCAATATCTTCCACCAAATATAGTTCGCCTTCTCTATCTGCAATCACATAATCTTTTACACATATTTCATAGCGTCACTTACCGATAGGGTCATCACAAAACGTTTAGAAAATCCAATAAGTATCAAGCCTAAATAAAACTACAAAATTTTCATTCCAATATTTGTATTAAATATAATACAAGAAAAAAAAATTGGAACCTCCAACTACATTATAAAGCACCAAGTTTATGGTTCGATACCCCAAGGGTTCCGCTAACTTAAACGCACGATTTGTAAACCCTAAATATGTTTCAAGTTAACGTCGCGGTTAACCTTCAGCAGTAAGCGGAGCGGGCACTCGGATACCCTTTGCGGAGCTAATGAAGCACGAAAGCTTGCACTGTAAACAACTTAGAACACTTCAAAGCTAAGTCCACAATGGACCTAAGTTCACAATGCGAAAGCTTGTTTTATGACCATCGCAGCGCGTAAGTTCTTTGGGATGGAGACATTACTGTGAACTAACTTGTTGGACGCTAAGCTAGTAAAGTAGAAGACATAGAGGACATAATGCAATTGAAATGACGATGAACAGGACACATGACCAGAGACAGCAGATCAAAATTGACTAAAATCGTAACAAAATGGCAACGATTGGCAAAAGAAAGAGATGTAGGCAACTTAAAATGTGACGAGATAATATCCGGATTATTGGAAAAACAAAATCGTCTCAAGATGACACCGGCCTTAAGAAGAGTTTGTGAATAATAAATTTGGGATACTATTCTCATGATATTAAGTATGGATTTTGGTACTGATTTCTCGTGATTACAATACTTTGATCTTGAATGCTATTTACGATGTTGTACAGAAAACTTTCACCCCGCCAACAGCGCTATCAAGTGCCAATAATATCAAAGGTAGTGGGGATAAAAGTAGGAGGTAATCCGACACTGACCATTCAAATTCAAATGAGGAGGCCTTTTATAAATCATTTGAGCTCGCTTCCGAAACCGCTTAACCCCTTCGGTGAAATAAAAAAAAAAAAAAAAAAAAAAAAAAAAAAAAAAAAAAAAAAAAAAAAAAAAAAAAAAAAAAAAAAATACATGTACTCCCTCTTTTTTAAACGGTTTTATTTAGCTCGACTCGTACGGAATTTGTTTGTTTGGGTCAAAATTAGAAATTGAAATTGAAGCACCTTCCCGTTGTCAGATTGATCTGAAATTTGGTACACACATTTAATTTAGATGACAATACAATATAATAAAATCAATAACATTATAAATCTAAGATGGCCGCCGATACAAAATGGCGGATTACATATTTTTCCTTAACCCCCTAAATAAGGGTATCAAATGAAAGGGCTACACTAGTAAAACACGATGATATGTCAAAATTTAAAATTCAAGATGGACGCCGTTCCAATATGGCGGACTAGGTACATATTTTTCCACAACCACCACAACATGGGTAACAAATAATAGGACTACACTAGAAGAATACTGTCATTATGAATATATAATATATGTCAGAATATTCGGTAGACAATTGCACTAAATACTAAAAACAAGAAAATAAAAATAAATAATAAAAAAAAAAAACAATAAATAAATAATAAAAACGTGGGGCCCATTAACTATTTCTGTATTACTTTCTACTAATGGGCCCCACGTTTTTATTATTTATTTATTGTTTTTTATTTTTTTTTATTTATTTTGTTGTTTTCAGTGCACATAAAGAAAACCGTTTAACTTAAAAGTTTTTTTTTAACCGATTTTTATTAAAGATACTAATATTTAGAAATTGATATCGGTAGGCTGATGATGATGATTCTGTATTATATTTCTCAATGTAAGTGAAATCTGATCATGTTCAAACATTCAGTATAGAATATTAGTAGAACTATCTATTAGTTGTATATGTTATCAAAGGTGGCAAGTCCACTTACAAGGATAAAGCAAATTGGAAGGATAAAAGCAAAATCGTCTCAAGATAACACCGGCCTTAAGAAGAGTTTGTGAATAATAAATTTGGGATACTATTCTCATGATATTAAGTATGGATACTGGTACTGATTTCTCGTGATTACAAGACTTTGATTTTGAATGCTATTTACGATGTTGTACAGAAAACTTTCACCCCGCCAACAGCGCTATCAAGTGCCAATAATATCAAAGGTAGTGGGGATAAAAGTAGGAGGTAATCCGACACTGACCATTCAAATTCAAATGAGGAGGCCTTTTATAAATCATTTGAGCTCGCTTCCGAAACCGCTTAACCCCTTCGGGATACGTGTAGCGACAGAGCATGAATTATGCTACATTAAAAAAAACAGTAATTTGTGTATTCAGTATTAATTGTGCTAGTATTTCTATACTAACCAACATTTTATACACATTCACAGAGATCATTGTCCATAAAAATTTTAGACATTTCATTTTACTGAACATATTCAAATAACAATATTTTGAGAGTGACTGAAATCGACTATAAACAAGGTTTCATTGCTAACAAGTTAATTTTTGATGAGATTACTGAAAAATATTCAAATTTATTATATATACATAGATCTGTATAAGTTTTGTTCAACTTTCGCCCAGTAGATGGCGTTGCACGTTGTTGCAACGTGCGATAGTTTCGCTTTGGGAACTTACATATTAAATGAGTGTTTACATTTTAAATATAACATCGGTTTAACGGCACTGGTTGTTTTATTTCGACACCAGAGGGCGCTGGTTAGCCCATAGTTCAACGTTGAACCGAACAGATCGATATCATACTTAAAATAGTAAAGGGTTTTCTTTTATTAACTTTGCCCACGGTACAGTCACTAGTAAGGTTACCGGCACACGCCCATCGAACAAGTCCGCACACAATGGACCCGAAACTCCACACCGGCTGCTCCTACTCCTTTATCTGCCCACATCCCGACGGATTAGGCCTGAGACTGTAATTTGACCTGTTTAACAGTTAACTTCTTAATCCGTGTGTTGCTGAAGTTTACAAGTTATATGGAGCGTATTACTGAAGCTCACAAATCTGTGGCCATTCATTTAACTACCGCTAACCGATTAGTAACACTGAAGGCTCTAGTTCTTTTGCTGGCTTTTTACAAACTAATTTCATTGCTGTTTCATGGTTGTTAAGAAGTAAAGGCCAGAGGATTCTGATCGAGATAGTTTCACCATCGTTAACTTCTTCTACCGTCTTAATACCGTCGTGAACAATCTCTTAGTTTAAATATGGATGATAATTACAATAAGAAAGAACTATTTTGGAAAAGTCTAAAACTCTTAACTCACAAGCGCGACCACCTTAGTTGTTTTATTAAAAAAACAACATATTTCTTCCACTTGACATGCAACGTATTTAAAGAAGATTTCATCTATAAAAAACACAGTAACTTCAAACACATAATTCTCAGTGTCACAATATTATCACTCCCAAATTTTTTATACTTCGCGTCAAAGTTACAGTCTTTTTCATACGATAGGAGAGAAGTAAAAAAGGTGGCGGCTATTAACACGGCCCGTACTCAGTTAACGCGGGATGCAACGTTACAGGAATCGTTCTCGATCTTCTAAAAGCTTATAACACATAAAAGCGAATTGAACAAAAACTGCCTCGATGGCGCAGTAGTTAAACACTTGACTTTCGAAAAGGAAGTCCCGGTGCCTGTGCCAAATGGGAGCCGGAGTATTTTGTAACAATACGTAAGAAAGAGTGTAAAGAATTCTTTCGTTAACAAATCTTTCGATGACTATGTGATCATTTAATTTAAGTGTTCTTTAATATTACAAAATGAACTCTGAGTGCGAATCTAGTGCCGGTGATATGGACATTACTAACCTAAATTAATCTTGATATATAAAGCTTTAAAATATAACAAACAAATAAACTCTAATCATAAAAAACTGCAGATGAACCGTTACAAAAAACAATTTGAGTTCTCTAGTTACAAAGGCGCTCGCAAACAGAAATATCAATTCCTAAACGCCTCGGGGGCGGCGAGAAAATAATGGAACAAAGGTAACCGCTGCCCTTCACAATGTTTACTGAAACTGTACACTACAATCGTTGTAGCAAATAACTCGTTCGGTTATTGGCTACTGTGTGTAATTATTTTACACTCGTCGCTAAAAGAAGTGTTCATTCACTGTATATATGCGCTATCGGACATGGTTATAATAAAAAATGTGATATTGTAAACTCTTATAATGCTTTACCACGCTGGCCAAAGCTTGTAATAATTATTAAAAATTAAATAAACCGATAGAAGGTTATAAGATATTTTTATTGTTTTACTTGAGTTAAGTTCTTCTGCCTCAGAAGCTAAGCGCTTGGTCTGTAATACAGACGTCCTTGGTTCGATTCCGGTGGTACTTACTATGAAGTTAGTTGTGTTAGATATTGAGAAAAATAATGGTGATTACCGACATTTTGTTAGTAAAATAATAGGTGTATTGATTTTAAAAGATTGAAAATGAAAAAGGGAGGGGAAGTCGTAACGTCTTCCCCTCCCTCTTCGCTGTAAATAGCGGATGACAGTGATTCTCGATACATTCGTGTTTGGGCAGTGTGCGAGGTGTGAGCTCTCTGACTGGTGACGTGTGAATGTGAGAGGTATGGCAGATTGAATTTATATTTGAATTGATGATGCCTCTAATAGTTGGTATTGTTTATTCAAACTGGTTTGGCTACCTACTACATCATTGTAAATCTGCCACCATAACAATATGATATGTTCCGGCTATAAACATATAAAAGTAATTTTCTATGTGAGAATGCTTCACCATCCACACACTCATTGTTACCAAAAACCATGTGAGTTTGAGGATAAGTTTAACCAATTGTAGTTAAAAAAAACAACAGTAATATTTATATAAAGATGTGTCATATTTAAACGATCCCCCGCACGGCATGGGGGCCATCTCGCTAATAGTTCCGAAGCGAACATAAAGATTACATTCCTACGAATTTATTGCCCCAGATGGGACGATAGCGATACCCCCTAATCGATTTAGCGCAACGACGTATACCCCTAGTAATTAGACTACTGAACTGTTCAAAATCTACGGAGACGAAGGGGAAGAATAAAACTGCAACAGTTAAATTACGAATGACATGAAAAAGCGTTGCAAGTCGGGACTATCGCCAAGAACAAGTCCAGCTGAAAAGCCAGCAACAGAGATCTAACATTAATTAAAAGTCAGTTCATTACATAGTAATATCATCGATTGTGATAGATCTAGATATTTACCATTATGAATATCTATAAACATTTAGAATAGAATTCTTTGTGTTAAATCTCTCGCAACAAAACAATTTATCTCTCTCTAACTCATAATTAATTCCCATGTTTTTCTGGGGGGTTTATTTTTTACTTGGTCCCGTGGGCCGAGATCGACTACGGGGGTGTAAGCAGATGGCACGGTTAAATTGAAGCGGTGGACTTGTTTAATTACCCTACTTTGTCCGTGTTATTTTTGGTTTGAATACGTATCGCGGTAGCCAGCAGGAGCTGTGTTTAAAAGACCTTCTATTTTTAGATGGCATTTGATAAATGCTACTTCTCTAATGGCGAGTAATGAGTAACAGACATTCACAGTACCGCTTGGTGCTACAATGGTAATATCATAGACTACATCACGCAAAAGACTATTTTTAGTAATGTTCAGATCCCACAGTCTATCGTTTTTTCTGTTTTAAGTTAGTGAAATACTTTGCATATCACCGACCTTTTATACTTGGGCAACGGATCTCAATAAACTGTAGCGTTCAGGATCAAACGTACAAGTTGTTCTATTACCTAACAGCGATTTAGGCTACAAAGGGTGTTTATGCTTCCCATCCTCTATTATAGAACTTTTCCAAAATGCTCAACAGCTTCAAACAACTGCGTATTGAAGACAACAGAAAAACACTTCACAAGTATCACACAAAACAAGATGAATATTGTGAAGCAGAAATATTAAACTCGCTCAACTTTAGCAATAACTCAATACAATCGCGCTCCGAATTCCGGGCCCGCGTCAATAGCGGTAGCAAACGTTTCACTGTAACTTTACAAAACACACCTGACGGCTATGAAACCTTCAGGATTCGGAATATTCAAATCGGGTTATACATATAAATAATTAACTTCCATCGGAACATAAATAACAGTAGATAATAAACGCTTTTCATCATCGATTGCTTCTGTACTAGTGTTGAATGGATGACGATAACAATTGAATTTATTTATTGTAAAAAGAGGAAAGGAGAAGACGCAGAGGAAATTCAAAAATTAGAAAATATAAGGAATATGCTAAAAGAGAAAGGAGAGGAGAACAGTGTAGTAAAGGTAAACGAAATATTGTGACAAATATGTGTAAATAAATATGGGGCGAGTTCGGTTGCGAGAAGCGATGACTGAAAGAATAGATAAGAAGTTTGTTGAGGTCTGGAAAGGAGTGAAAGAAATTAGGATGTATGAATGGGGACGAGATAGGGAAATACGATGGAAAAAAGATTGAAAATGGGAAGGATAAAAACAAAAGGAAGAATAAAGACCCTGACCTTAACACGCGAGAGAACGCTGGAAAAACAATGAATTTATCTTCAGCTTTCCTTCAAGGTGTTTGTATAAAATCTGCAGGGATATGGTCTCCTATACCACATAAAGTATATAGGCAAAAGTTTCCAAACGCTGCGCGAAGATACAATATCTCCAAGTTATGACAGCTGATACAAACGATTGGTGCGCCCCGTAACAGTCTCCCCTTTGTTAGTTCGCGAACTGAAAGCAAAACTCTTTAGAGTTCTCACAAAACTTCCGATACACGAACCGCATCGTTAAGGCTCTAAAGACTAAATCGATCATCGAGAGTGTTGGATTAATTCTTAACTTTCTATTACATATAATAGTTTATTTTATATAATATATGTATTAATTCTGTCGAGGTCCATTACTGAACAAAGACTTACTAAAGAGTATTTATCGTGTTCAATTCCTTTAGCGTATGTTGTATGCTGATTACCATAAAAAAACAGCAGCTACCTTTTCCCTGGAATTATTTCTTTAATAAATTTTACAATTCATCGACATCTGTCTGCCATGCGGAAATTTTTAAAAGTCTATCTAGGCCAAAAGAACTACCTATTGGAAGCCCAAATTGAATCACCAAATTGTGGCGGAGATCATTTGGCCGATATCATCTTCTTGATTTGACCAATAAAATTCTAAGGGTCCAATAAACATAATCAAAAAACAGAATCAAAAATAAGAATGCTTACAGATGACAACTTTGGTCTTGTAATCTTTTGATAGGAAATTGATACGTCTAATTACCTAAGTAATTTAAAAATTACAGCGCCTTGTAAACAAGAAAATAGCAATGTTTTCACGCCTCTCCTTCGTGGCGGAAGTAGGCGCTGTTGTACCATCAAGACACCGTTACGAAACGAACTCATTGCTAACAAAGAATTCTTCTAAACTTTTACTATACTCTTATAGTTACGATGTATCTTATCACTTACCATCAGGTGAAATACTCCGTCTAGACACTCGATGCTATAAAAAGTAACGGTCGTAAACAATCAAAATCATTTTAAAAAAATACTCCATAAAAATATTTTGATATCAATATGAAATACGGCGGTTACCCTTATCATGTCGAAAGCTCGTAACCTACCCCACGCGGCAAACATTACCTTAACATGTCTAATCATAATAAAGATGTTAACGAGACAACTTTACCAGCAGTTCATGCAAAATTCAACCTTAAGCCATCGGCATACGGTGCACGTCGTCTCAATTTAAAGTGTTGCTATCAAAACGGACGGAACCCGTTCGACACGTCAACTGTCGTGTCATATCTAATCTGGGAAGTGTCTATAAAGACGTACATCACGGACGACACCTAAAAAATTTAATGCTTTTTGTATACAACTCCGTGATAACCTAGTAGTTTGAACGCCGGCCTTCAACTCCGAAGGTACCGAGTTCAAATCCGACCTGCACCAATGAATTTTTCAATTTACGTGCAGTTAGTATAACACCAACTAATATCAAACGCTTTCATGATGAAGGAAAAGACCGTGAGGAAACCTGCATATCTATGTCATGACCATCCGTGCTCGCACTAGTAAGTAAAATGGAGAAGGCAATGACAAACCACTCCATTATAACTGACAAGAACGTCGTGTGTTTCATTACACATGATGACCACGACCCTCAGTCATGAGAAAATACGACTTAGAAGAAGTAAACAACTCATCCACGAAAAGATCAGAAAGTTCACTCGATAGTAAATGGCGGGTCTATAGGCAAGCCCAAACTTGAACTACTACGTAATGAAACGTTAAAGAATAATGTGATTTTCTCTCTTTTTTATTATCTTAATTTACCATTACATAATTGCTTAACAGATCAAGTAACGCTTTACAGTTTGTGGGGTGGTGCCACCGGTGGTCAGTGTCTGCCTATAACTATAACATACTGGAAAGGTACTTTAATGTACTCGTCGTCTTGGGACATGAAACCTTACCCCAGAAATTTAATTAACTAGATCGCCCTTGAAACCTGAGCATAGTAATATTTGCACAATTAGAGATGGATGTAATCAGCGTGGTGGTGATTTTCTGGACAGTAACTGGTAGGAGAGAAGCAGCACTAACAATGAGTGTAATTGCTAAATTAATTGTTCCAGACTTTTCTTCTAATATTACAGTAGTAATTGGAAAATACTTAAATGTTTACGACTGGTTTGTTAAGTTAGCTCATAACTGTACTTTATTACCACTTAGTGTATACTTGAAATGGCTTTCTCGTTAGCCCAGGCGGCGCGTCGTACAAATTGTTAACAATACAAACTCGGTCGTTGTAAGTGCGAACCCTCGATTACAAACAAAACGAAATGATTAATCGCCTCATAAATAACGTTTGTATAAACACCAATAAAAAAATTCCGTCCCGGCCAAACGACGTCTCGCATTACTGTCATTTGTTTTCATATAATTTCGCGCCGAAACGTGGCGTTATCAATTTCGCGCGTTCCGCACGCCGCCATGTTGTCGCGCCGCGTCCGCGCGTAATGGCCGCTAATTGGTGCAGCTCGTGTACGGAACTTCAATTTGCCTGTATCGATGAATTATTGACGTTGTAATGATATTATACAAATTACGTTAAAATAACCGATATCATATCCGATAATTACATAACTTTCCATGAATTTTTCGTGTATTATTCATAGACTTTCATAGACGCAACTACTTTCCAAAATAAATATGTGTCCCCACACGGTCACAACCACACGCTCTTATGTGTTCCCCTTTGTAAGTCAAATTATAGAAAGCATTCGTTTTTCACTTTCGATTCTCAAAAGTGTTTAATGAATTGGTTGACCTCACTGAACTTGATCTCTTTACGGCAAAAACACACACTTTGAAATCTTTATTAAGCAACCACTGGTTCGAAAACTAGCTAAATCAATCAAACGACAAAATATGTTCTTCATTATAACTAAAAAGCTGCAAAGAAACTGTGTGAACAAGCAAGTTCTACCAAGAAACTTATATGTGAAAACGTGTAAATGGTGCTAAATTATTATAATTGGAAATTTAATATTGTATATTCATTGTCACTGTTTGTTTTCCAAAGAAATAAAAAAAAAAATTAATGCTTTTTGTATACAACTCCGTGATAGCCTACTATCTTGAACGCCGGCCTTCAACTCCGAAGGTACCGAGTTCAAATCCGACCTGCACCAATGAATTTTTCAATTTACGTGCAGTTAGTATAACACCAACTAATATCAAACGCTTTCATGATGAAGGAAAAGACCGTGAGGAAACCTGCATATCTATGTCATGACCATCCGTGCTCGCACTAGTAAGTAGAATGGAGAAGGCAATGACAACACCACTCCATTATAACTGACAGTAAGACGTCGTGTGTTTCATTACACATGATGACCACGACCCTCAGTCATGAGGAAATACGACTTAGAAGTATACTCATCCACAAAAAGAGCAGAAAGTTCACTCGATAGTAAAATGGCGTGTCTGTAGGCAAGCCCAAACTTGAACTACTACGTAATGAACGATAAAGAATAATGTGATTTTCTCTCTTTTTATTATCTTAATTTACCATTACATAATTGCTTAACAGATCAAGTAACGTTTTACAGTTTGTGTGGTGGTGCCACCGTGTCAGTGTCTGCCTATAACAATTACATACTGGAAAGTCGTCTGAGAACATTAACTTTACCCCGTAATTTAATTAACTAGATCGCCCTTGAAAGGACGAACCTGAGCATACTAATATTTGCACAATTAGAGATGGATGTAATCAGCGTGGTGATGATTTTCTGGACAGTAACTGGTAGGAGAGAAGCAGCACTAACAATGAGTGTAATTGCTAAATTAATTGTTCCAGACTTTTCTTCTAATATTACAGTAGTAATTGGAAAATACTTAAATGTTTACGACTGGTTTGTTAAGTTAGCTCATAACTGTACTTTATTACCACTTAGTGTATACTTGAAATGGCTTTCTCGTTAGCCCAGGCGGCGCGTCGTACAAATTGTTAACAATACAAACTCGGTCGTTGTAAGTGCGAACCCTCGATTACAAACAAAACGAAATGATTAATCGCCTCATAAATAACGTTTGTATAAACACCAATAAAAAAATTCCGTCCCGGCCAAACGACGTCTCGCATTACTGTCATTTGTTTTCATATAATTTCGCGCCGAAACGTGGCGTTATCAATTTCGCGCGTTCCGCACGCCGCCATGTTGTCGCGCCGCGTCCGCGCGTAATGGCCGCTAATTGGTGCAGCTCGTGTACGGAACTTCAATTTGCCTGTATCGATGAATTATTGACGTTGTAATGATATTATACAAATTACGTTAAAATAACCGATATCATATCCGATAATTACATAACTTTCCATGAATTTTTCGTGTATTATTCATAGACGTTCATAGACGCAACTACTTTCCAAAATAAATATGTGTCCCCACACGGTCACAACCACACGCTCTTATGTGTTCCCCTTTGTAAGTCAAATTATAGAAAGCATTCGTTTTTCAATAGATCCTCAAAAGTGTTTAATGAATTGGTTGACCTCGCTGAACTTGATCTCTTTACGGCAAAAACACACACTTTGAAATCTTTATTAAGCAAGCACTGGTTCGAAAACTAGCTAAATCAATCAAACGACAAAATATGTTCTTCATTATAACTAAAAAGCTGCAAAGAAACTGTGTAAACAAGCAAGTTCTACCAAGAAACTTATATGTGAAAACGTGTAAATGGTGCTAAATTATTATAATTAGTAATTTAATATTGTATGTTCATTGTCACTGTTTGTTTTCCAAAGAAATAAAAAATATTATATGTAAAAGTTACATACAAATACAAGGCCTCCTTTCGATGCTATACAATAAGAATTTTGTTCTTAAACTTTTTTTTTGTTGTAATCACGTCATTGTGCGTAAAATATATCACAACACTTAAACATGGTCAAGAATTTAAAAGTTTTCTCCTTTGCGAGTAATCACTATTAATTTCTCTCAATAATTTATTTGTGATGTAAGATTTAATTGTTTGTATGAATACCGAAAAAAACTGTAAGATAATGTAAGGGAGGTTAAATAAAATCATTTTGACTGAAGAAATCAATGCTATAATAAAGCTTTAGCAGATCGCAGAAGGCATAGTCCTCTCTAGCAGCTCGTCAAGGTAAACTCTAGATCATTTCATTCCTGTCTAGAACATTATGAATATATTTTTTTTATATACTCACACTAATGTCGTTCTTGAAGGGCGTGTGCGTGGCTTCTATCGCGATCGGTCGCTGGGGGACACGATAATGTTTTATGTAAATTGACATTCAACAAACAGAGGTGTGAGGAGCGACATTCGACTTTCATGGGAAAAAATCAACGGCAGTACATATAGTGGGAACCGCTAGACGGTTGTTTTTGTATTAAGTAGTAGTAGTGAGAGTTATTATAGGAAGTAAACAGTAAGACTTATTACATTTATGTTATTATCATTATTTAAATAGATATTACTAGATAAATAGAGATACTAAACAACAAGAACTATAGATAGAGACTAAATAGATTATCATGGTAACCTTTACCACATGAATTATAATAACAGATAATAGATGGGCTCCAAACAAAAAGGTTTTTAAGAGAATGGTGAGAAATTTTTTATTGGACACACAGCAGAAGTTCCACAATGTATGTTATGTATATATTTATTTAACTACAGCCGAGGTTGACTAGTAGAAAATGCCGTATGGCATCACGTCCGCCTTTTTATGCATTTTTTATGTGTGTGCAAACAAAATCATTTTGAAATTGCCATATCTATATAATAAAAATGAATTGCTGTTCGTTAGTCTCGCTAAAATCGAGAACGGCTGGACCGATTTGGCTAAATGAGGTCTTGAATTATTCGTGGAAGTCCAGGGAAGGTTAGTAAGGTGAGAAAATATGGAAAAAGTGCCTGGAATATGGTAAAAACAACAATTTCTCTTTTTTCATTGAGGTGACCAGATTTTTAGATAGGCAAAGCGGGACAACTCTGAAGGAATAATAATATCGTAATTTTTTTTAGTTTTTACATAAGTACAGTTTATAAATGTTTTTTTATATAAGTGAATTTGTTTGAGTAGATTGTAGTAATTTTGTAAAATATTGGACATATTCACAAGAATTTGATAAATTAGTATGATTGACTTGAATATTTGCAAATTTTATTCGTATATTACTTTCTAAAGTTTCTTTCGAGGTTAAGGTGGGTGATACACGTTTTGTCATCAATATAAAATATGAAGACTACGAGTATTTTAAGCTAAGTTTAAGAAAATTTATGCATTTATGAATTATTTAAATAAATTACTTACTTATTTTTCTATGGTAAGAAACAGATTTGTAATATTTATTTGTTTAATTATCTTGCTAGCACGCAGTACGGATACAAAGTGTATCATTTGAGAGACAAATACAATGTAACTGGGTAGCAAAAGCAATAATGTTTACGCAAAACAATGATTTTCATAAATTTAAAATTTTACTTAATTCTAAAAGTCGGCACTTTTGAAAAACGTCGCGTGACGCGGGATTAATAGTACAAAAAATCAGGACTGTCCCGCTAAAAGCGAGATGTCTGGTCTCCTTACTTTAGATACATAAAACGTCAAAAATTTGAGGTCGTCCCGTCATTTAGACACCAAATACAATTTAAAAGAATATTTTTGATTTTGACATTTGATATTGACAACCAACAATTTCTGATGCAACTATAATATTTTACGAACTTTAGCGGGAATCTGGGCGTTAAAGGTCGACGTTGTCTCGGTTGAATTTTTTTTAGTGCATAATGCAGTTGAATGTTCAATGTGAGTGTATCATGCAGTAAATTAGTGTGTTCGTGTGCAGCGATTGTAGAATTCAGCAAGAGAACACGGAAACTTTCCTAAGTTCAGATTGGTTCAAAATAGTAGTTAAGTCTAACTTTACTTTGTTGATCTTTTGTGATAGTGACACTATTTACCGCTGAGTGCGCGAGAACTTTCCCTACTTTGATTATCTACAATTTATAATGCCAAAAGAGAATGTCCTGACTTAGCTCAATCAACATGTGCATTTAAATATAATAGAAAAACCAAATTAATAACGGGCATTTTTTGTGATTACGAATTATTTTTTCTGTTTAAATTTTCATCACATTCTTTACTAAAGTTGAAACAGTCTCGAATTATCAATAAGCGTTTTTTTTTATTGATTTTGAAGCGGAACGAAGTTTGCCGGGTCAGCTAGTAACTAATAAATATAACACTACCTCAATTTTACATAATATTAAGTGATAGTAAACCTGCTGAATGCTGATGTGTGCTCGTTCAAAATACTGTCTCGTTTGTTCATTTCACCAATCAAACTTCACCACATTTGGCCCCGGCGTCGAATCACAGAATCTCCGTGTTACGAGACAACCGTTTAGCCATCGGTTGAAATTGAAAAAAGATTGATACACAAACATAAACGCACACTACATTAAAATATTGGCACGGATCCCGCGCCCGTAGCGGCGGCCGATATTGCGAAAGCTGGCAAATATTTATCTAGGAGCGGGATGGGGGCCCGCATTCAATATGAATCGTCGTAATATTACTTAACACGTAATTACTGCACGATAGTAATCCGTCGCTACATTCAATGGCGGGATATGAAATTGCTGCTGTATATTATACGACTACGTACAGAACTTATTAATATTCTACTAATATTTTTGTGATAGCAACACCAACATATAATTTTACCAGGTGGTAGGTCTCTGTTGCCGGAGACCGTCTGGGTGGGTACCACCGCAGCTCCTATTTCAACAGACAAAAAGTAGTGTGCAAACATTACTGTGTTCCGGTTTGAAGGGCGCTGTAGCTAGTGTAATTACTGGGGTAACGAGACTTAACACCTTATGTCTGTAGCGACGAGCGCAATGTGGTGCAGTGTATACCATCTTAACTAGCACCGCGTTGTCATGGGCAAGCGTATCACTTACCATCAGGTGAACGTCTTGCTCGTCATGTCGCTTAGTAGTATAAAAAAAAAAAAATTTGAACAAAAACATTTCTATACGATCTATTTATTTTTCTAAATGTTTAAGTAACACCGTGTTCGCGTTTTAACAGAATATCTCTCAGCAAAAACTATCTTTTCTGTTTTTTAAACTTCTCTATTTGTTCCTTATACGTCGGTGAGTCGCGTTCGCGCTTTAACACTAAAAGCTTAGTTATTCTTAAAACTACTAAGGAATTATTGGCTCGAATAACGCTGTTCATGAAGTAAGTGGATTTACGAAAATATCGTTAATAGGGAAGTTTACTTTAAGTAAGGGGCGCCCTTGCCAAGCGGCCGTGTAGTAAATCATAAGGCGAATGCAATCAAGACATGCGAGCCGCGATGATACAACGCACGGAAACATTTTTTTTTTAATTTAACAAACCACAAAGAGGTTTTATATTTGATAAACAACACAATAGTAAATCAATACAAAATATGTATTAGTTACATATTACATTATTTATTGGTAGTAGATCTCTGTTGCCGGAGACGTATCACCGCAGCTCCTATTTCAACCGCCAAATAGTAGTGTGCGAACATTACCGTGTAGGGTGCTGTAGCTAGTGTAATTACTGGGGTAACGAGACTTAACATCTCATGTCAAGCGACGAGCGCAATGTGGTGCAGTGTATACCATCTTAACTAGCGGCATGTTATAGGCAAGCGTATCACTTATCATCAGGTGAACGTCTCCCTCGTCGCGACGCTTCATCGAATAAAAATAATACATGTAATTTTCTCGGGGACATTGTAATATTTGCACACTACTATTCGGCGGCAGAAATGTATATGGTCTTTGACGTTAGAAACCTATTAATAGTAAACTGTTAATTTTTTAAATTAGAAACTGTACTAACTCTCAGTTTCTATTACACGTATAAAAGAAACTTGAAGTGAAAATTTCTTTAATGATTTAACATAACATTTGCGTTACAAACAGAAAAACGAAACAACATTAAAGTGTAATCTGAAATAATAAAAACGCAGGAAAACCTTAACTGCAAACATTCGCAGAATACACTTCACATATATTAAAAACATTAAATTAATGTATCCGTTATATATTTTATAAACCTTGGTAATAATCAATAAAGGTTAGTAAAGTGATAAATTATACTTTAACAATTTACAGCCGCATTTATCTGAAACAAATAAATATTACATTAGTATAATATACAGTGTCTAATATATTTTAGAATATTGTTAACATTGGAGCGTTTGGTGAAAGCTTATCATAATTTTTTAACTATTCAGCACACTTTCAGGACGAGGCATTGTGAAATAAAATATATGTCGATTGTTTCAACAGTGTCAACATTTGTTCGCTCGCGGAACAGACCTCCGGGGTTGTTATATCACTAACTACTAACGATTGTGAAAGTCTAAATATTAACTGTTGAACAAGCAACTATGTAGTATTCTTTTTTCTCATTCATCGAATTTTTTATTTGACAAAGCTATGAAACGAGCGAGACGTTCACCTGATGGTAAGTAAGAGAGTTCACCAGGTGGTAGGTCTCTGTTGCCGGACACCGTCTGGTACCACCGCGGCTCCTATTTCAACCGCCAAATTGTACTGTGCAAACATTACTGTGTTCAGGTTTGAAGGGTGCTGTAGCTAGTGTAATTACTGGGGTAACGAGACTTAACACCTTATGTCTAAAGGCGACGCGCGCAATGTGATGCAGTGTGTACCATCTTAACTAGCAGCACGTTTTTCATGACGACGCATTGTGAAATAAAATATATGTCGATTGTTTCAACAGTGTCAACATTTGTTCGCTCTCGGAACAGACCTCCGGTGTTGTTATATCACTAACTACTAACGATTGTGAAAGTCTAAATATTAACTGTTGAACAAGCAACTATGTAGTACTCTTTTTTCTTATTCATCGAATTTTTTATTTGACAAAGCTATGAAACGAGCGAGACGTTCACCTGATGGTAAGTAAGAGAGTTCACCAGGTGGTAGGTCTCTGTTGCCGGACACCGTCTGGTACCACCGCGGCTCCTATTTCAACCGCCAAATTGTACTGTGCAAACATTACTGTGTTCAGGTTTGAAGGGTGCTGTAGCTAGTGTAATTACTGGGGTAACGAGACTTAACCACCTTATGTCTCAAGGCGACGAGCGCAATGTGGTGTAGTGTATACCATCTTAACTTAAGTGATACGCTTGCCCATGACAACGTGCTGCTAGTTAAGATGGTACACACTGCACCACATTGCGCGCGTCGCCTTTAGACATAAGGTGTTAAGTCTCGTTACCCCAGTAATTACACTAGCTACAGCACCCTTCAAACCGGAACACAGTAATGTTTATACACTACTGTTTGGCGGTTGAAATAGTCACTGTGGTGTTACCTAGACGGTCTGTAGCAAAAGAGATTTAACAGCATTAAATTTTAGATTATTATCTAGTTACATTACCGCGTCGGTAATCTAATTAATTTTAATGTTAACAACATGCTTTGGTTACATTAACCCGCTCAAGTCATCGTTTATTCATGAAGGTGTGCCCCCCAAGCAACGCGACTCCCGTCATTACGTTATCATCAAACTACGCGGAGATAAATCTTCATTCAGTTCGGATGCTGCAGGAAATTAAAACGGGATGGCGACGTGGCGCAGATTTAATTATAAACTTTATGATCAATGACTAATTACACTTGATTTAGTTATGAGTATGTTAAACTACAATAGTCATTGTCATCAGTCAAACGACGCGAAGTGTTATTATTCGGGTCACTATTATCTGTTAAGATTAGAATGTGCCGGAATGGTCTAGCGGCTAATTTTCAAGCTGGACACGAAGGTCATTAGTTCGATTCTCAGTGAAAATTTCACATCTCCTTAACCGGAGGAGCTATAAACTCTTATTTCGGACTTCTCCTCTCCATATCTTATACTCTATTTTACCCTTAACGAGTATCCATGCAGCTCTTCCGATTTAAAAGTGCACCAGTCTCTATTACCTGACTGCATCAGAGTAAAAGAGACTGAAACGAATGTTCTGGTTAAATGATTAAAGAAGATCAATACATGACGAAAAAAGTAAAGAGAGAGAGAGAGAGAAATCTTCAAATTGATTATTGAATAAAATAGAAAAGAATGAGAGGTAGATAAATTTAAGTACATTTTAGTAATGTCAGAAATTGTTCTAATTTACCTTTATTCTTCTTCTTCTTCTAAGTCGTATTTCCTCATGACTGAGGGTCGTGGTCATCATGTTTTTATTGAAACACACGACGACTCTCTTGGCAGTTATAATGGAGTGGTGTTGCCATTGCCATTTCACATACTAGTCTAACCACAGACGGTCAATGATGTAGATATGCAGGTTCGCTCACGATGTTTTCCTTCACCGTCAAAGCACGTGATATTAGTTGGTGTTTTATACTAACAGCACATAAATTGAAAAAATTCATTGGTGCAGGCCGGATTCGAACCCGGTACCTAAGGAGTGGAAGGCATGCGTTTAAACCACTAAGCTATCCCGGCCCATTTTCATTTCCATTATCATTTATTATTATTACTTAAAGTACTTCAATCTATATCTCTGTTTCGTTCTTCTCTTTTAAATTAATTTTTCTATTTAATATTTCCCTTAAAGTATGGACAAAGGAGATTAAAAGAATTAGGGAAAGAGATTTCAAAGTGATCGTCATTAGTATACTGAATTGTTACACAAGTTAAACATGATTTACCAGGTGGTAGGTCTCTGTTGCCGGAGACCGTCTGGGTGGGTATCACCGCAGCTCCTATTGCAACCGACAAATAGTAGTGTGCGAACATTACTGTGTTCCGGTTTGAAGGGCGCTGTAGCTAGTGTAATTACTGGGGTAACGAGACTTAACACCTTATGTCTCCATGCGACGAGCGCAATGTGATGCAGTGTGTACCATCTTAACTAGCACCACGTTGTCATGGGCAAGCGTATCACTTACCATCAGGTGAACGTCTTGCTCGTCTCGTCGCAACTTAGTATAAAAAAAAAATGATAACACTCCTCTCCACCGCCGTCGGTTAACTAAGTTATTCAGCGCCGCGTAATGAGCAACATTTGGAAGCCAGCAATAGAGGTCCAGCCGCTGTTCGTCTTATCGTCAGCATAAAGGACCGCAGCGTCTAAAGCGGCCATCCATCCACCAGGATCTCGCCGCTCTCGACTGGCTTGAGCTTCCGCGCCGTTTAATTTCTCGAGATATCCCGTTTTAATGAAGATTTATAGTCGGCTTGTAAATTGCCTTTTTAAATATTTAACTTACGAAGTTTATCTACTTAGCCTCGATGGACCAACGGTTTGCAGCCCGGTTTTGGAATGTGTGATAATAGTTTCTAACTCGCCATATAGACTAGCATTACAACAAGCAAAAGGTTACTTAATATCATTATTAAAACTTCAACTATACTCCCGGACACATCTATCGGCCCACCACCCAGTGTTTAAATTTTCGACGGTGTCTAGTTAAAAATAAATGTTAGGTGCAGCAATAAGTTTTAATGCAGTTTTTAAGTTGATTTATTGGTCAACAGTTATGTAGGTTTTTTTTGTAATTTCGAATTGATTTGGCCGGCAGTTTTACAGCTTGGGCGACTATTTCAGGCAGAGTATCCATATTTTTTTGTCAAAACTGGCTCTAAGTTTAGATTTGCCTTTTCATGGAACCAATAATCGGAAACATCAAAAAAAAAAAAATCTAACTTGTGCGAAATAAAAAAAGTTTTCTCCATTCCTGGGTCGTTGAAAACAATGATCAGACTCGAATTTTCGTTTTTTTTTCATAATCCTGAATTCAAAATAAAAAAAAAGAATATACATAAAGGTTGACCAAAAAATCAGCTTTAAAACTGCATTAAAACTTATTGCTTCACCTAACATTTATTTTTAGTTAGACACCGTTAAATCTTTTAAACACTAGGTGGGCCGATAGATGTGTCCGGGAGTGTATATCTAAGTTTTTTGCTTAGAATACAATAAGGTATCTAACAGAGTTATTTGTGTAGAACCTTAGATCTATAACTTCAGGAAATAGATTCAAAAACTGTTAATTTATGTTTCAATATTTTTAAACTTAAGTCGATGTTAAAGGAAGAAATAACTTTCTTTTAACTTTTTAACTTCGCCCGTTTCAGGATTTTGTTTTACCCACATAGAAGAAGCGAGGGCTTCGGGAGTTTGAACAAGGTAAGCAACTTATTGATGGTCACTAAAACTTGGCTCTCTTTGCATTACGGACCGAGTTTCATAACTTTGGAAGCCTCGCCGAGAGGGTCAATTGGTAATAACTTTCGTGAATAAGTTTAAAGAATCAAGATTTAAAAGTTATCTTTATATATTTTAGAAGAACTTTTTCTATTATTAAACCGTTTTTAGTTTATGAAGTAATTTGACCAAATTTGTGGTCGTTTTCAATGAACTAAAATTTTAAACAAGAAAATAGGACTTCATGAAATGAATACTTATACTGTCAATACAACGCTTTGTTTTTACTAAAATTTTAAACAAGAAAATAGGACTTCATGAAATGAATACTTATACCGTCAATACAACGCTTTGTTTTTACTAAAATTTTAAACAAGAAAATAGGACTTCATGAAATAAAATTTTAAACAAGAAAATAGGACTTCATGAAATGATTACTTATACTGTCAATACAACGCTTTGTTTTTACTAAAATTTATGACTTTCACATGTACCTCGTAATTAGTAAGAAAAGTATATTAAAAAACCAAAAATATTTTAAAGCCACATTATATCTCCTTTATATACTTCAGTAGTGTTCTTGTTTCATTTTAAGACATCTAGTGTTAATTATTTTAAAACACATGCTTTGGTATACATAAAGTATAAAGTTGACGTATATAGTATGTAGTTTTCACCAGGTGGTAGGTCTCTGTTGCCGGAGACCGTCTGGATGGGTACCACCGCAGCTCCTATTGCAACCGACAAATAGTAGTGTGCGAACATTACTGTGTTCCGGTTTGAAGGGCGCTGTAGTTAGTGTAATTACTGGGGTAACGAGACTTAACACCTTATGTTAAGCGATGAGCGCAATGTGGTGCAGTGTGTACCATCTTAACTAGCACCACGTTGTCATGGGCAAGCGTGTCACTTACCATCAGGTGAACGTCTTGCTCGTCTCGTCGCAAAGTAGTATAAAAAAAAAAAGTTCCAGGTTTTCGGGTGACATCTATTTTTTGGGTCTCACTTCCATTTCCGCTGTAACATTCATAATTTATTACAAAACGAAACGACGCGATAGCTATACTATCTACTATATATCAATAGCCAAAAAAGCACTTATTTTTTTAATTATAAACAAACATATCAATGTTATACATATAGAAAATGAATATGATAATCCATTGGGAAATAATAAAAAGATCGGAGTGAGTCTCCACATATTGGACAGTTGGTATCTCTAAAAGGAAAGTGGTCTTACTTATATGCGCTGTAATCTCCGATTTAGATATGAACCTTCTTTAAAAAGATTTCTCTAAAACACTGTCATAGAAAAAAACAAAAATAATAACTCTAAATTTAACTTCCGTTACACGATAATAATTTTAAAGAGTTTCTTGTTCGTATACAAGAAATTGCAATTTTTAGGTTAGGTTTTTATCAATAGAAAATGCGAACTTAACGTCTTGTTTTCGTATACGTTGTAGTCTAACAATATCTATGATATTATTCTGATTTATCAATTATATATCGCGTTAGAAAGTAAAATAAATGAGTAAATAATACACTTGTAACATTACTACATCACTTTTCGCCGCTGCTTCTGACAGAGGTTCTCCGTCCGGTTACAGATTGACTTTTAACCGCACTTTTCATATATATAACGCTTTCCCTTCTATTTGTTACCAACAGAGGACCCGTGTCACTTAAATACGCGTGATTTACTTTTTGTCTACATTCTAAGTAATTTGTGGATGGGATTTAAAATAAATATAAAAAGAAACTCGACAAAAAAAATTGTGATTGTTTAAAAACGTGTAATAAGTTTTCAAGTTAGATTTCGTGAAGGTCGTCTATAAAGTTATCCTCATTTGGGAGTCGGAAGATACCACAAGCCTTCGGGTCAATTATCCGAGCTGTTAACTTATCGCACGTACGAGTAAACACTAAGTTTGTATACTTATATCCGAACGCGAAGTTTACACAAGTCAGCTGAAACTCGGAGCCGCAGCCTGCAGCCCGGGCTGTCGGCAAGTTGCGGGATTGTCTAACTTCAGGACCAGTTACCTGAGCGCCAGCACACTTATTATTACTTAATTGCCAACTTTACCCGTTCAACTTTGGATGTAATTACAACTGTATAGATTGCTTTAGTAATTACATCATTATGTATCAATTCTGTATTATTTTAACCAAGTGGTAGGTCTCTGTTGCCGGAGACCGTCTGGGTGGGTACCACCGCAGCTCCTATTGCAACCGACAAATAGTAGTGTGCGAACATTACTGTGTTCCGGTTTTGAGGCCCGCTGTAGCTAGTGTAATTACTGCGGTAACGAGACTTAATACCTTATGTCTCGAGGCGACGAGCGCAATGTGGTGCAGTGTGTACCATATTAACTAGCACCACGTTGTCATGGGCAAGCGTACCACTTACCATCAGGTGAACGTCTTGCTCATCTCGTCGCTTAGTAGTATAAAAAAAAACTGTATAAACGAACACAATCATCAAGCCTTTAATGCATTTACATGATTCTTATGTAATATAATAAAATATATAAAAATTTCTCACCAATCCGGTCCCATCCAAGTTTTTAAACCGCAAACTAAAATTCTAATGAAATATCCGAAGTTAATTTTAAGTTAAACTATTTTAGTCGGTTCAATTTTAATAGAAAGATTACCTTACAAAGTTATATTTTAATATTTAACAAGATTTATGGTAAGTCGTACACCACAACAATGTAGTAGTTAGGATGGTAAATTGTTCCATATTTTCAGTCACGTGAGACATGAGAAGTTGTGTTATAGTAATATCAGTAGCTACAACACTCAGTCTTCAACTACTGGGTGTTCTTCTTCTTAAAGTGCCTCTTCATTACTGGAGGTAACTCTTACAATAGAAACATTTTTTTTTTTTAAAACTCATTCCCCTTGCGTGTTGTGGGTCAGGGTCCTCTTTCACTCCAGTTCTATCATTCATTCCATTTTTCTCACTTTCATACTATTAGCATTCTTCCTCATTCATACCTCTCGCTGATGGTGACGCTGATGGTGATGCTCTTACATTTCTAATACTTATCCTATTTTGTAGGCATACATTCTCATACTCATATTCCTAGAAACATAAAAACTCTGGAACAAAAACACACTCATTTCTAAAATTTTTAAAATACAAAATAAAACACACTAAAGAACCAATAACAATAACAACCATTTTAAAAACAATACAATAATAACAATTTTAAAAACATACTAACACTTACAATACTTTAAAATCTTTTTCGTTCTTTGGTTGTTTTATTTGTTCCAGCTTATCCTAATATCACAGCTTCCTATACTCCACCAATGTCCTTCGTTCTATTTCTCTTAATTGTGTCAGCTATGATCTTTTTGCAATACCCCAGGAATACGCGGCGACATCCGTCGTCACTCATCAGGGAGGCGATCGTACCTGCGTCTACGTCCTGCCCCAGCTCCTTCCGACAGTCATAGCGCTCCCTACCGTACAAGGGACAGCTGGTGATCAAATGACAATAGGAACATTGAATGCGAGAAGCTTGAAGCAAGACAGAAAACTTACCAATAGGATTAAAGAGATGGACCGTTTATTATATTTCAGTGAACGGACGAACGATTGTTTCAGGAGCACGCGAATGTACATCAGCGAAGGGATTGTTTCCGCTCCGATATATTTCATTCATTACAGCCGTAAATCAAACATTTTCAGCAACCGGCGCGAGCTCATTTCTCCTGCTTTATGATCCGTTATGTTATCGGTAAATGTATTCCTTTTTTCAGCGTCTATATACGCAGACATTTGTTTTGTATGTATATAATGTAATTTAAGTAAATATTTTTTACAGATCGTAGATAGCGGCGTGCATACGTCGGGGTGGGCAATTATTCAGTGATACATTTCGTGTACTAATGAACGCCCCCCTCTAATCTGATCGCTCGTTAAACTGACTCTGACTTATGATGGTAAGCTGATAATCAAAGTGCGCTCGCGGCCGTCGCACCACCATTTGTCACCGTCGCGGGGGATATTCCAGCTTTACGTTATCCTTCCACGCTCCTGCATGTCCTTGCGATGTTTACACACGGATAACGCATCGCTTTAACACGTAGTGTATATGATAGTTTACATCGATTGAAACCCACTTGACTCCCGTTGCTGAAAAACCAAAAAAAAACACTGTTTCTTTTCAGTAGTTAATGGCTGTCTTTAATAAAAAACTGATTGTTTAAAAATAATTATAAAAATCTTAATAAACTACAATTAAATATCAAGTTTGAATTTGGAAAGTCGCAACAGTGCAATGTCAAGTTGTATTAAAAGTAAGTTGCAAGTTTATGAAATCTTAACAAGGCGAGTCCTGTGATGCGTTATCAGATCGTCGAACTGGAGCGCGGAGATGAAGTTTATGGCGCAAATGAAAATGGGTCCGGAGCTAACTTAGTAACTTACTTCGTAATTCATCATAGTCAAGACAACCCGCCCGCCATTTGTCAAGTTATTACGGCGTCCAACTTCCTTTGGAGCTATATATATTTATGTATATAAAAATTTTTAAGTTAAATAGTTTATTCTTAACTGCAAATAATAGTAGTGATAGCTCATATTTTGACGGTGATGTTGTGATGGCGATGTTGTGATGGTGATGTTGTGATGATGATATTGTGATGGTGATGCCGTTTTGATGATATTGTGATAGTGGTCCTGTGATGGTAATGATGGGATGGCGATGTTGTGACGGTGGTGTTGTGATGATGATATTGTGATGGTGATGTTTGGATGGTGATGTTGTGATGATGATATTGTGATGGTGATGCCGTGGTGATGATATTGTGATGGTGGTGTCGTGATGATGATATTGTGATGGTGATGTTTGGATGGTGATGTTGTGATGGTGATGTTTGGATGGTGATGTTGTGATGGTGATGTTTGGATGGTGATGTTGTGGTGGTGATGCCGTGATGATGATATTATGATGGTGGTGTCGTGATGATGATACTGTGATAGTGGACCTGTGATGGTAATGATGGGATGGCGACGTTGTGACGGTGGTGTTGTGATGATGATATTGTGATGGTGATGCCGTGATGATGATATTGTGATGGTGATGCCGTGATGATGATATTGTGATAGTGGTCCTGTGATGGTAATGATGGGATGACGATGTTGAGACGGTGGTGTTGTGATGACGATATTGTGGTGGTGATGCCGTGATGATGATATTGTGATGGTGATGCCGTGATGATGATATTGTGATTGTGGTGCTGTGATGGTAATGATGGGATGGCGACGTTGTGACGGTGGTGTTGTGATGATGATATTGTGATGGTGATGCCGTGATGATGATATTGTGATTGTGGTGCTGTGATGGTAATGATGGGATGGCGATGTTGTGATGGTGATGTTTGGATGGTGATGTTGAAATGGTGACGTTGGTATGGTGATGTCAGAATGATGATACCGATCAAAGATAGAATACCTGTCTAGGTAGGTGCCACCGCATCTCCGACTTCTACCGCAAAATAGTATTGTGCAAACATTACTGTGTTGCAGAAAGGGCGCTGTAAGTTAGTCAAATTACTGGCGTAACGAGACTTAACTACTTATGTCTCAAGGCGACGAGCGCAATGTGGTGCAGTGTAAATATTCTACGTTTCATTCCTACAGTGACAGCGTCTCTATAAACTTTAACAAATTCTTATCTTTAACACAAAACTGTGATATATATCACATTAAACTACATTTCACGGCACTCAGAGATCGTTAACGGTAAGTTAGCGTTGATGTTAAGTAATAACTAAGTCAACGCTCACTTTGTAACTGTGTGATTAAGTATCCAACTTACCCGCGTTTCTGAGCGACTGATGCTACTCCGTTTATGCGTTGCCACATACATTAATAATAACTTAGTGAATTGATGTACTTATATTTTCTTAGCTAAGTTATCGAACTTAAATAAAACATAGTTCTTATTTTTATCGTTTAGCCATGCTAATAGTTTTGGTGAAATTAAACTCAACTTTGAATAAGTTTTACTTGTTCTTAAGAGGTTATTTGAAAGTTTTAGTTCAGTCGGTAACTGGGACATGTTTTGGAATAATAAAATTATGATCAAGTAATTAATTTAAAATATACGTACTTTAAGTTACTTTTAGTCATATCATCATAACTTAAATAGTCAGTTTAACTGCTATATAATGTGATGATCAAAAAAAGGAGAGAATTAAGAACTAGCAGCGAGTTTGAACATTTAATAAGGACAGGAAAGTATATGTTCTCTGTCTTAACTGATAATGCTTCTTATAATAAATTTACTACATATCAGTAATTGTTCTCTGAAAAAAAATTTCAACGTTCATACGATACAATAACAGTAACATATGTATTTATGTAAATTTATAAAAGTAAAGGAAAGCTTAAAGAAAATGTAGCAATTGATTTAAATGAAATACTTTAAAAACGTATTCAAAAATATGTACAGTCCATCCAATTGCATTCGTTCATTCACTCAATTGCGTTTGATCGTTCATTCTATTCAATTAGTCTATTCATTCAATTGCCGTCGGTCATTCGTTAAACTACGTTCGGTCATTCATTCAATAGCATTCGAACGTTCATTCGATTACGTTCATCATTCACGTAATTGTGTTTATTTATTCAAATATTTTACTCCATTTGTTAAATTATGATCGATCACATTTTCTATAGCTTTTGATCGTTCATTCAATGTCGCCCGTTCGTTCAATTAATTGTGTCCATCTTTCATTAAATGCTTTGATTTATTCATTCATTTGCGTTCGTTCATTCAGTAATTTGTATAACGATTGAAAGCTTTTTGTCTTTAACAGCCTCTGCCCTTTAATGTTTCATTTTAAATATTCATTTTGTTACGCTTTTATTTAAGACTATGGTTTCCATTATCTAATATAATCTCTGTGGTTTCGGAGTTTAATAATCACCAACTATACATTATCGAAAATCTTTTCCGAATTGGTTCAGCCGTTTCGAAAAGACCGACAGAAAAAGTACTGAAATGAATTAAAGTGAAAAATGTTTTGTATAGATCTTTGTGTGGCGATAAAAGTTTAAAAGTGTTTATAATCTTTTTAAATGTAAACGTTATTTTTCATATAAAAGATTGATCATTATAGGAAAATCGAATGCATTGAATGTATTATTGAATTGAATTAAACCTCCACGGGACCGGAGACCGGAGACCGGAGACAATGAAGCGCGTCCGCCGCCGTCCAATTCAACGGACCGTCCGCTCGCTGATGGAATTCTTTACAAACTTAACGTTTTTATTACCGATAGACAATTTTCATTGTTTCACCAATACTGTTATTTTAATTATTTTTTTTTTTTAGGATAGACTAGTGCTTGACTACGATCCCACCTGTTGGTAAGCGGCGATGTAATCTAGGTGGTAAAGCGAACTAGTCTAGAAGAAGCCTGTTCACTCTTTTTTTGAAGACCCCCACATCATACCTGGACGGAAACACTGACGCCGGCAGACTGTTCCACTCCCTCGCTGTACGCATTATGAAAGACGAAGCGAAACGCTTAGTCCTAATGCGCGGGAGATCGACAACGAAGGGATGGATGCCTGCGGTGTGTCTGTACGTCCGATGATAAAAGGGCGAAGGCGGTATTAGATCATGCAGTTCTTGAGCACACTCTCCAAAGTGCATTCGATAGAACACCGAGAGACTAGCTACTCTACGACGGTGACCCAAGCTATCGAGTTTTGCATCCAGAAGCTCTTGGTCACCGACTATTCTCATAGCACGCCTCTCCACCTAGTCCAGGACTGCCAGTTGGTAATTGGCAGCACCTGCCCAGATTTGGCAGCAGTACTCTACACACGATCGGACCTGGGCTTTATACAGAGTCAGAAGTCGTCCCGGTGTAAAGTACCGCCGCACTCTGGCAAGGATTCCGAGTTTCCTCGCGGCTACAACTGTCATTATTTCAGAAATTTTAGAGATAGTATATTATACATGCTACTTCTTCTTCTTCTTCTCCTTAGCATTTTTCCCGTATATTGACGGGGTCTGATTTCCTACTTCTTGCCCTCCACTTCGCTCTGTCTCAGACGTCACTTGCTTCGAGATCGCAACTTGGGTTTCCTTATTATACAAATCTCCTAATTCTAATACCTACTTAGATTATTAATTCTCGGACTTAATAGACCTCAAAGCCTGTCTAAGACAGACAGGTCGGATAGCCCTGTATCCATTAGCGGGGTTTTAAACCTTTGCTAGATTTAGTCTGCGTAAATAAGCGTAAGCTAAACTAGCATCAAAAAAAAAAACTTCGGTCTTCCTTCCGTTTGCCGGGTATGCTGAATTTATACATATACATACATAATATTATACATGCTACTAAAAAATCTTTACTTTCATAAAGTTCCTTATCTATGCGCTCAATACTAAAGTCATGTTTGTCTTGATATCCTTTACTTAAGTGATAACCGGCTCTGTATTAGCAGCTGAAAACTCAATTTATGAGTGGATTATGATATAAGTTTCGTGTCTAACAACTAAGCTGTTTCTGGTTAAAAAAAACATTAGAAAGAAATTGTCATATTTTAAGAAGAACTTTGACTTATTATAGGTCTCCATTCTACAGCAGTGGGACTATTAAGTAAGCTTTTAATTAAGCAGTGTTTTTTTGTTTGTAACTTGTGACACTAGACGTGTGCGGCGGCTGCGCCTTGCTCGCAGCGGAGTGGTCCCTTTGTTGGACGAAAATTTAACAGTCATCGCATTAATTGTCCGCATTAAAATAAAATATCCATATAATGCGACTTAATGACCTCCATCGTATAAATGCATTGTTAAAATCACATAAATGCATACGCGTCTAACTGTACCACTGTGCGGTACATGACATGAGCGACGAGCGTATCAGTGGACGGTTTTTTTTATTCCATTTGGCATCGAGATGAGCGAGACGTTCACCTGATGGTAAGTGATACGCTTGTCCATAACAACGCGCTAGTTAAGATGGTACACACTGCACCACATTGCGCTCATCGCCTTGAGATACAAGGTGTTAAGTCTCGTTACCCCAGTAATTACACTAGCTACAGCGCCCTTTAAACCGGAACACAGTAATGTTCGCACACTACTATTTGGCGGTTGCAATAGGAGCTGCGGTGGTACCCACCGAGACGGTCTCCGTCAACAGAGACCTACCACCATTATCTATCGCTTTATCATTGAAGTGTACACAACTTTATGTAGTGATAGCAAAAATACAGCTGCGGTTATTTTAATTTTGTTAATGGGATATGTCGTGAGACTATGAAGTATAACGCTATAAACATTCACTAGGTGGAGCGACGAGCTGGTTATGGACGACTAAACATATTAATAAGCTAAAATTAATACACTACTAATTATTAGTGTCTCAATTAGCTAACGATATGATAATTTGATTAAATTTTCATGTCTTGTTAAAGATGGATGATGGTGAAGCATTGAGAGTATGTAAGATACAAGGATTTGTAATGTTATTTCATTGAAGGAATCTTCGAATACAGAGTATCAAAATGAGAGATTGTGAAGTATGTCAATGTATCATGTATCTATAGTTAGTTTATTAATTTTAATACGTATAGTATACTAGTTTTGAAAATTTGTTGGGTAAGGTTATATCTTAAAGCGTCAAGCACAAAAAGGTGTTGTATAAAAATATTATAATACTAATTACCTATTTATTATAAAAATAATTCTAAATAACAGCTCTGTATAAATATAACCAGTTGAACGATAAGTTGTACTTAAAACCTAAATATATCTCATACCTCTTAACATCAATGACTTTATATAAATAAAATGTTAAAGTTTTAATAAATTTGATATGTAGCGGACCTCTTGTAAGTTAGGCCGGCTGTAAGGAGCGGTGACGGGAGGTGAAAATGCACTAAATTATCATATTATAAAGTCTATTGTCCACCCGCGCCCGCTTCCGCCCCCGCCCGCCGCGGCACCGTGACCGCGGCGCGTGGCTTCCGGCGCTCGCGCATAATATTTGCATATTTATAAACAAAGCGAAGTTGTGAAATTGCATGCACCTAAGAAAGTTTGATTAATAAAAAAATCTACACAATCAACTTTCAGTGAATTGTGGTGCTACTGGATTGGTTAAGTTTTGGGATTAGTCCACCACGAAGAATTGTGAGCGGCGATGGCTGAACGAAGTTTTAATTTCATATCGTTCGCGACGTTCTGAAGACCACAGGCGTTTTAGAGAACAATTTCTCCGCATAAATCTGAACTCTCCAGGACGTAGAGATCCTTTGTCGCTTTTCTAATTTATAAAGAAGAGAACAGAAATTGTACTTTATATTATATTGTTTCTTGGCAGTAAACCCGTGCTGGGTTATTCTATAAAAGTTTTATCCGGTCGTCAAACAGGATTGTGCATTTATTGTGTACTTGTGAAATTGTCGCCCTGACTTGTAAAATTATTTTACTTAAACAAGGAAGAGCATAATATATGTAGATCATTATTTTAAAGCATCATGTGCTTATTCGCATATATAAAAATATCATTTTATTATCCGGATCTCTATTACATTATAAGATTAGAATTTTCCGGAATGGTAAAGCGGCTAATTTTCATGCTGGACACAAAGGTCATGAATTCGATTTTCAGTGAATTTTTCCTTTGTTGCTTTTCCGTTTTCCATAGTGCTAACTTTGTTCTTTCACATCTCATTAACCGGAAGAGCTGTAAACTTTTTAATTCCGAATTTTTAGTCTCCTTGTCCTATACTTCATTTTATCCTAAAAGAGTATCCATGTAGCTCTTCCGGTTCAAAAGCTACAAGCTTTACGGAGTACTTAAGTCGGCGCTTCTGTCTCTTTTACTCTGATGCAATCATATTGTAGAGATTAAAAGTGGATACGAAATGTAAAAAAAATTATGTCATTTATGTAATAAAAATGTCACTTTGTTTAAATGGAAACTAAATAAACCAGTTATTTCTAACTTGTACACTTTTGCTTCCCCGTTTTTTTTAGAATCATCGATTACTTTGTTTCACTGCGGACCATGACGACAGTCACGGCTTCGAAAACAATTATCCGTTGAAATCACTTCGATCACAACGAATATTCTAGAAGAGACTGTTTGTTAAGCAAATTTTAATTGTACTTTAATAAATTTGAACGACTGTTTTTTTTTATGTACTACTTTGCGACGTGACCAGCAAGACGTTCACCTGATGGTAAGTGATACGCTTGCCCATGACAACGTGCTGCTAGTTAAGATGGTACACACTGCACCACATTGCGCTCGTTGCCTTGAGACACAAGGTGTTAAGTCTCGTTAACTCAGTAATTACACTAGCTACAGCGCCTTTCACACCGGAACACAGTAATGTTTGCACACTACTATTTGGCGGTTGCAAGAGGAGCTGCGGTGGTACCCACCCAGACGGTCTCCGGCAACAGAGACCTACCACCTAGTGAGACTGTGATTAACAATTGTGTCCTGATCTGATCAACAGCCTGAATCCAAATTTAGAAATTTAATAACATTAACATTACAAAATTCGCGGTCGCGGGAAACCGCTGGATGCGAATAGCGCAAAACCGATTGGAGTGGAGATCTTTGGGAGAGGCCTTTGTCCAGCACTGGGCGTCTATAGGCTGATGATGATGAACATTACACTTCTAAATAATCAAATTACTTATATAACTATTTAGTTTGCTTTAAAAAGAAATAAGAACTTAATATCGGCATCAGAGTAATTGAACACAAAGTGAAGGAAGCTGCTTACATTTAAGTTTAACTTTGGATCCACGGAGCGGCGCTGGTGCATTTGGATTGTGTTATGGCTGCTCGAATTCCTTTTGTGCATCTTGAATGAGCCGAGTTATTCGAGGTATGCTGTATGCAATTTGCGAAAGGCTTTATATGTGCTTTTAAAAATGCACGCTCGGGTATACGATGCCGTTTTGTCAAGTGGAGAAATAAAAATAAAAAGTTGACCTGCCTTGCTTTAACCATGCAGATGTTTAGTTTTGCGACTCACTTCTCATAATAAACAATCACGCAAGACTAGATAGTAAGTCCTGGCTTTGACAATTTAGCTTTTAAGGACACTGCACCAAATTTTAACCGTTACTCTGAAATATAAGACGCCAAATCTTCCTATTAATTTAGAAAGTATTTAAACTTTACAGTATACCTCTCAAATTATGTCTCCGTAAAAGTCTAGAAATCTCACTACTTAAGAGTTTTACTGTAGATTTTGTGGGGGACTGATGTAGGTGTAAACGTTTAGCAATAAAAAACTAATAAACTGTATATACAAAAGTCGGACGTCTGCAGGATTAAACTAGTTATATCTATAAATAAAAGTTTGGTCACGACGAAAATAATGTATTTTTAAACAAAGAGTACACAGGAGTAGCGATCATATCTATATATATCAGCAAAATGCTTTTTAATTTAAAGACTATCTCGTCACCAAAGGCAAAGTATCTTCGCAGTCAGATTTTGGCTTTTTCCGCTCAAACTAAATTAGTTTTCGTACCGAGAGGCGTTCTGTTCTCTTTAGGTTTTTATCGTCGAGACGAGCAGATATGATGAGAGGAGATGGAAAGGCGTAAAACCCAATTTAAAATCTAGCGGTGATCTCAAGTAAACTTGAGAAAGATCCTTAAGAAGGTACTTGCAGGTAGTGTTTAGTAATGACGCAGGTTGATCCCCATAAAGCTTGTGCTTCCACCACGGAAGAAAAAATGAAAAACCTCACTGTAACCAGATTTTTCGTAACATATACGGTAGTGATAAAGTTAAAAGGGGGTTGTCTTGTGTGAGCCGTCGATTACACGAATAATCGGAATTCTCTTTTAACAATACGAGAGTAGGGAGAAGTCGTCCCTTATCTCCTCGCATCGATATTGGCCATTAAATCAATCACTATTCGCATAAAGTCCGCAGGCCTCCCGCACACTGTACTGAATTGTTTTACTGGTTTTTAATCACCTAGAAGTTTTACTGCCACTTGATCACATGGTAAATTGCAATTGATAATCATAACCTCGCCACACTGTCCTCAACATCCAGAGACTACCTTGTCGGATTCGGAAACAAAATAATACCAACCGCCAGTCATTTTGTGACTTTGGTTTTGATATTCATTAGTTTAATGAATTTAAGAACCGTGATAGCTTACTGGTTTGAACGCCCGACTTCGACTCCGGAGGTACCGGGTTCGAATCCGGCCTGCACCAATGCATTTTTCCATTTATGTGCAGTTAGTATAACACCAACTAATATCACGCGCTTTGACGGTGAAGGAAAACATCGTGAGGAAACCTGCATATCTATGTCATGACCATCCGTGCTCGCACTAGTATGTGAAATGGAGAAGGCAATGGCAAACCACTCCATTATAATTGCCAAGTAAGTCGACGTGTTTTTCATCACACATGATGACCACGACCCTCAGTCATGAGGAAATACGACTTAGAAGAAGAAGTTTAATAAATGGCATAAGCTTTACATTAAATAACCTTTTGTAGTTGACACCTTCAGAGAAGACTTTTTTCCAAAACAAACTGCGATAGCTCATTTTGGAATTGACATGACTCGTGATAAAATGCCTCGAGTCCCAGCAGTGGGAACATAAAGTGTGCTGTTAATCAATCAATACATTTTAATAAAATATTTTATTTACATTGATATCATCAGTCCAATGGTGTAGGAGTTCCAAACTATAACGATTCATGCTCCTAATTTTAGTAAATATACAGATTAGCATAGTTTCCGCGCGTGAAATTTTATATATTTATGTCGGCGCAGTTTTAATATATCACAGGAGGGTCATTGACGGGATGACAGGCTGAAAGAGGTTGGAAATTTATTGTCGCTGGAACATTCTGGAGGATACCTGGGACGTAATGAGGCGTCCGACGTTTCCTACTAAGCTAAGATCCGCTGAAGTGTTACGAAGTTCTTTGTCACTATCGACGATGTGCTTTACTGAAGTTATTATAACTTAACAATAAAAATTGAACCGATGGTAGAACATAAGTGTAACAACTGATGGGTTACCCTCGATATAGTGTCCATCGCAGTTTATGTAGAGACTATGTGATGCTGTACAATCATTCTTCAGATTAAACAATACCATTTTCAACTAGTCTATAAGGTCTTGAAACAAAAATGTAACTTTGTTGTTATACCAAAGATTAAACTGATTCATTAAACTGATTAATACTTAGATTTGTTGTTAATTTAATTTAAAATTGAATTCGTATATTTCTTCCTCTCCCCTCCTATACTTCGTCGTCGTGTTGCTTTGTTCGCAGGCTGTATTCGAGTTGGAGGAAACAAAGAAATAGCTGATGGCTCATCTTATGAGAGATTCCCGGTGCATCCCGAGCGCGCCGCCGCACGGCAGACGACTCAAATATTTCCCATTACGGCGCTCCATTGCACTGCGAAGATATTCCAAGAGCACGCTCTATATATCGCTTTGTTGAAACGAACTGGTGATTTTTTTATATACACACCATGACAAGTGGAAAGACAAGACTTTATTACAATTGTCATTAACAAATGCCGAGCTTACGTAGTAATTTAGATAATACACGTGTTAAAGTTGATAACTTCTATTTTTATTTTCCTGTTTCGTCATTTTTATCACTTAGCGCCTACTACCTTTGGAATATTTATAAATAATAAAAATTATAATATACAAACACTTAAAAACTGATTAAATAATATGGTTTTATAAAGCAATTAGAATCAGATAAATATCTATGTTAACATTACAATTAAACAAAAGCATCAACTACTCATTACTGTCGATAACCAAAAGCTTGAGAGGGTGCACAAATATAAATATTTAGGTACGTGGCTTAATGAAGCTTGGGAAAGCGAACAAGAAGTCAAGACGCGTAATCGAAATAGCGCGTAAGACATTTGAAAAGATGCGCAAACTTTTTTCTTGTTGCAATCTTAAAATACCTTTGCGCGTTCGTCTCCTGAAATGCTACATCTGGCCCATCCTTCTTTACGGATGTGAGGCTTGGACTATAAAAGAGGACCTCAGGAAACACATCGAAGCGTTCGAAATGTGGGCATACAGGTCCATGTTGTCAATAAGCTGGACTCATAAAGTATCCAACGAGGAGGTCCTACGACGTGTGAACCAAAAGCGCGAACTTTTGCAAAACGTCAAGATGAGGAAAGTATCTTACCTCGGTCACGTGCTTAGGCACGATAGGTACGAACTGCTCCAACTCATCTTGATGGGCAAAGTCGCAGGTAAAAGGAGTGTTGGTCGTAAGAAACAATCATGGCTGCGTAACATAAGGGAGTGGACAGGAATTGCGAGTGCCGCCCAACTGTTCCGCCTCGCAAGAGACAGGGAGAAGTGTGCTGAACTGACGGCACGATAAGAAGAAGAAGAAGAAGATCAACTACTCAGATTCCTAACGAAAGCATTGAACAAAACAAATGTGTTTTAAAAGCACATGGAAAGTTATAGTTTTAGACTTAATGAAGAGTATAAATTATACTCGTAGTGAAATTATTTTAAAACTATTTTATTAGTAACCAATTTCACGACTTGTACCTAAGGAATCGAAGCGGGCACTTTCGTATATCAAATTAGAGGGAGTTGTTAAAAATGTACCATTAAATTAAACATCCGTTCATTTATATTGAAATCTCTGAACGCGGATAGGTTTCAACCCTAAATTCCGTAAATTTGATATAGTTTTGAGGTCGGCGGAGTCGCGGCGCGCTCGCCGCAAATCTATCGCATTTGGGCCCTAATAGGTGGCTGTAATAAAATTTATCGCAATCAAAATGGAATCGGTTTAATCAGCGAGTGCTGTGAAACCGAAACCTAGTCTGCGGTGCCGGTTCTAAATTAAATTTTCCAGACTTGTCCATCGAGAGTGCGTTGAAAAGTCGACTCTATCTCGTTAAAAATAAAGGCCACTACAGCGCTAGTTACACGGCCGATCAGATAGAGGTGCTCCGATAGTATTGGTTCTATTTGAAAATGTGTTTCAGTCTCTACGTAAAATATTTCTTTTTTCATTCGCTGCAGAAAAATCAATTCGTTATTGGCATTGAAAATGCGTTTCAATTACCTTCCAACTGATTGAGATATCATTTCCAAAGAAATTATGAAACATTCTTTTTTTATCGTGCGGTTAAGATACACGACTTTCTTTACTACTACTTCAAATTAATATATGAGTTTATTTAGAGTTATAAACGTAAATAAATATAACAAGTTCCTTACAGCCTTAATTATAGCAACTTATAGTTTGGTTAAGTTAAAATCATTAATGTTTACAGGCAACTGGTAGGTTCAGTCTAGAAGTTGAAGTGCACAAAAAGCTACCAATTAAAAAAAGGATTCATGAAAAACTTCACACAGTTTCGCAAATTATTATATTCAGTAAATTTCCAGTAAACTATTGTGTATATTACTTTAAGGTAATAATTTTCATGAGATGCTACTTATTGATGCAGAATTAGTTTCCTCTGTGAGTAATATTGGTAAGAGCGAGCTGTAACCACAGAATTCAACCGACGTAACTACAGCGGGCTTCGTTAACTGCTAATTCATAATATGAAATCCTTTTCTTTGCTGACGCTGTAAAATGAATCTTAACCACTAACAAATAGAGTTGAAATTTGTATGAGTGGGATTGTCTTTATAAATAGAAATGAACATTACTAGATTATGGAATTGGTATGTCAGATGGAGAAAACCTGAGACAGTTACGAAAGATATGAACTGCTGCAACTTTCTAGAAGACGATGTTCAGGATGGAGTAGAAGGAGGAAAGGAAAGCAGACATCATAAGATTACAGTTACCAGGTGGTAGGTCTCTGTTGCCGGAGATCGTCTGGTACCACCGCAGCTCCTATTGCAACCGCCAAATAGTACTGTGCGAACATTACTGTGTTCCGGTTTGAAGGGCGCTGTAGCTAGTGTAGTTACTGCGGTAACGAGACTTAACACCTTATGTCTCAAGGCGACGAGCGCAATGTGGTGCAGTGTGTACCATCTTAACTAAACCACGTTGTCATGGGCAAGCGTATCACTTACCATCAGGTGAACGTCTTGCTCGTCTCGTCGCATAAGAGTATAAAAAAAAGATGGGTTTGACGTAAAGATGTCTGAATGTTCTTCAGAATTAATCCTAATTGATCATCTCCATTACTGATTGTTTAACTAGTAATCAGTAAACTATACTGCTTGCTAACTACTTGTTTATACTAGTATGTACTGGTTGTGAATGTTATGAAGTATTCTTTCGTTCTGTTACTCCTTAGTCGTTCCGACCACAATTTTTTTTAAAATCTATTTTCATTCCCGTAAATGAAACGAAATGGATTTTGACATTGCAAAAATTCTGCTTCGATGCATTATTCAAGAATTGGTAATAAAATAACACGGAAGTTCACTTACTGTTCGTAAGCTTTCATAAGTATAAAGTTACATTTTTTATTCGAGACGAGTTGGACGTTCACTTGATGGTAAGTGATATGTCTGTTAATAACAACAGCGCTAGTTAGCTTACAGCTGAAGACCGTCTAGGTAGGTTAGTGTGCAAACATTACTGTGTTCCGGTTTGAAGGGCGCTGTAAGCCAGTGAAATTACTTTTTTTTTTTTTTTCGTGAGGAAATCCAACATAGGATCTCCGTCTGTGCGGGCAGCACTAGGACGGAGTATGTCGGACTCTTACCGACTAAAACCTCACGGGGTACTCTGTCACCTTGTGGCCGGGGGTGCGGAAAGCTTGCGCATTCGTCTCACCACACCCGACAAGGTCTGGCCCCTTGAAGCGGGCCCCACTGCGGTCAGCTCTAAGGCTCCGACATCCCTAGGAGACGCGCGCAGAGTACGTCGCGTTCCGTCTCGGGCCTGCGTGCAATGCGTCGGATTGCCCAAATCCGACGCTGCAGACCGCGCTATGGCGGGCGAAGGTCGTTGCCGACTCTCCGCCTACCGGGACGACGACCGCGGGAGGGGAGCAGAGTAGTCCGCTCCCTCTCCCTTTCTGCCGCCTCCTTCGCAAGAATTACGATCTCACAATAGGAGGCGACAGCTTCCCAAGCGCTCTCACGTTCAACCATCTCTCTCACGAGAGACGGGAGCGAGACGTCGGGGCCAGCGACGGCGACTAGGTCGTCGCGTTGTTTGGTCCAAGCCGGGCAGACAGCAAGCGTGTGTTGCACATCATCACATGCACCAGTGATGCAGTGGTGGCACTCTGGTGAAGGCTCCCTTCCTATGCGACTCAAGAAGCTTCCGAAGCAGCCGTGCCCCGTTAGCACCTGAGTCAGGCGGAAGCATAGGGTGCCGTACCGTCTGTTGGTCCATTCTAGAAAGTGGGGCCTAATGGCCTCCACTGTGGCAACGCCGGAGCAGGGGCGCTCCAGGCGTTGTTGCCACTCCGTCCTGATCAGGGTGTTCTGGAGCTGAAGCCGTCGTGCCTCGATTTCACGAGGCGCCGGTCTGGCTCCACGCTCTAGCGCCTCCCCGCGCCACAAATATAGTGACGCAAGGGCTCTCGCCTCCAGATCCCATGGCGGGGTCCCGGCCAGTAAGGTGGCCGCTTCGAAGGATATCGTGCGATACCCGCGAACCAACCTGACAGCCATCGCCCGCTGCGGTTTCCGCAGTGCGGCAATATTACGGGCTGTCAAGTTATCTGCCCACACTGGACCAGTGAAATTACTGAGGTAACGAGACTTAACATATGTCTCAAGGCGACGAGGTCAATGTAGTGAATTGTAAACCATCTTAACTAGCGGCATGTTGTGCAAGTGTACTTACCATCAGGTGAACGTCTCGCTCATCTTGTCGCCTAGTCGAATAAAAAAAAGACTAAAGTAGTAGACTATACAAACCAATTATTAGTATTTAATTCATATAACAATATAGTTGTTTTTTCATTCTTTATTATGCATTGGTATTTATAATCGATTTACGAAACCTTTGAACATGTTTACACAAATATTTTACAGGTTAAACTACCTAAGGTTATTAATCTGTCATAATGGTGGTAGGCAGGTAGGTTTTTTTTTCTATACTATTATGAGACGAGAAGAGCAAGGCGTTCACCTGATGGTAAGTGATACGCTTGCCCATGACAACGCGGTGTTAGTTAAGATGGTACACACTGCACCACATTGCGCTCGTCGCCTTGAGACATAAGGTGTTAAGTCTCGTTACCCCAGTAATTACACTAGCTACAGCTCCCTTCAAACCGGAACACAGTAATGTTCGCACACTACTATTTGTCGGTTGCAATAGGAGCTGCGGTGGTACCCAGACGGTCTCCGGCAACAGAAACCTACCACCAGTAAAGTAGGTGTTAATCGAAAAAGATTAAACAACGTCTATTATTAATGTTACGTGATAATAATCAAAAGCAGTGATAGCCTAGTGGTTTGAACGTCGGCCTTCCGACCTGAAGGTACCGGGTTCGAATCCGGCCGGCACCGATGAATTTTTCAATTTATGTGCAGTTAGTATAACACCAACTAATACCACGCGCTATGACGGTGAAGAAAAACATCGTGAGGAAACCTGCATATCTATGACATGAGCATCCGTGCTCGCACTGGTATGTGAAATGGAGAAGGCAATGGCAACACCACTCCATTATGACTGACAAGTAAGTCGTCGTGTGTTTCATTACACATGATGACCACGACCCTCAGTCATGAGGAAATACGACTTAGAAGAAGAATACTGTTCAAGCTTTACTCTTTAGATTTAAGGTTGGTGAAGTTACTGGAAGTGATGAGACTATACCTTCTTTAGCGGTGACGATTTTAATGTGGTTGTATATTATCACCATGTACGTAGTAACAATTCGTATGAAGAAGAAATGTATTAAGAAATCTTCGGAAAGAAATACATTATGTTAAATGAAACTTAAAATCTCTTATTGACTTTTTTGTACTTTGTTATTGACAATGTTTCGAGATCGTTTCTAAGAAAAATTGTTAATCTAAAATCTAGGTTCAGAATACAATTGACTTGTAAGATTCGAGAATAAAAATCTACATACTATTTTACTATTACATTTAACACTAATATTTATTTTATGATTGTACCTAATTTTTCTTCAATTATAATTCAAACTTTAAGAATATTATTAATCCAATAGTTTTACTATACAAAATTGATAACAATAAAGTAGTTGTATGATTGCTGTAAAGATGACGTAGCTGTAATTTTTTATTTAAAAATTGACAGACTAAATACATATTTAAAGAGAAGTGTGAATATAAATATCTAAGAGAAAATAAGTTCAACAGACTGAAAAGAAATTACAGAAGCATTCCGCTGAGCAAGCACTAAGATATTGTTTCTAGATCAATCATGAAACGTCAGCGCATTACTCGCAGACACCAGTCTGAGTGTTCGGCGACGTATACTAACATTTTTCACTTTACTTAAAAGCTAAGGCGCTAGTGAAATCAATGCACTACACGAATACGAATTGTTACATGAAATACACTGAAGATGTAGTTTTACGACAGCACAGTATAAATTTAATACCTGAAAATGATAACTTAACAGAATCATTTTCTATGTTTTGAATACGAAGCTTTTTAACATAAATCAAAGGAACAAAACAAGAGATATTAATATTAAATCTGTAAATTATACATACTGACTACAGTCCCTTTCAGTTGTAGTGCCGCAATGAATAATATGCAAATTGCGGACTTTAATATATTCATCTGTAGTTTGATTATACTTAATTGCTACTTGAACGACTTGTACGGAGTTTGTTCGGTGTGTAAGCTGCCTAAAGCTATTATATAGGTCAGGGAGAGTTACAGCCTTAATATGTTGAAAAGGGACATTGACGAGATAGGAAGGTGGGGAATTTATTGCGGTCGGAATATTCAGCGGGGCCCAGTCGGCGTGGCTATACCGCAGCGGTAGGGGTGTATACCTTTCATTTATTTATTGCTATTCAACGAGCGAGACGTTCACCTGATTGCAAGTGATACGCTTGTTCATAACAATACGGCGCTAGTTAAGATAGCATATATTGAATAGATGTTAAGTCTCGTTACCGTAGTAAATTCCGTTGATACTTTTATTAAAACTCGATTTTACGGATTTTATCGCGTTTATTATTTGTTTAATTATTCCCGACGTTTCGACCGCTTTGCAGCAGTCATGGTCACGGGAGGACTAAGATGACAGACGTCCAAATGTCACAGCTATCACATAGTACCCACAACTTTTTAATTATTAATAATGGT
The DNA here is from genome assembly GCA_029286795.1 of Byasa hedistus. Classification (NCBI taxonomy): domain Eukaryota; kingdom Metazoa; phylum Arthropoda; class Insecta; order Lepidoptera; family Papilionidae; genus Byasa; species Byasa hedistus. The sequence goes on from JAGSMW010000024.1 coordinate 8,517,312, forward strand.
CCGATCTACGCAGAAAGAGCTCACTGTATCTTGAAGTCTTCTAGTGGTTCGCCTGGGATTTGGTTTAATTTTATTGATAATAGGATCCCAGGCAGGTGGTATTACCCAACCATCTTCTCTATTAAAATTAGGATGTTTTTTAATTTCAATAGCCTCGCGAATCATCCTTGGCAGGAATCGGTGTTCTTTGGCGAGGATTTGAGGTTCATCGTTGATTTATAGCGTTGAAGACCCTACGCAACAGATCAGAACTCACGATCCTTCGCGCAGATAAAGGTAATGCTATGGTGATAATGGACACCCCAGACTACAATTTTAAAATACAACAACTTTTATCGGACGAAAATACGTATAAAAAGGTTAAAACAGACCCCACAACTAGCACGCTTAAAACAACTAGCGAGTTAGTAAAGAAACACTCCGAAAAATTGAGTCTGGACATAAACTCGATAATACCTTCTTGCCCTAAACCACCGAAACTGTATGGGTTGCCGAAAATACACAAACCAGATGCTCCTCTACGTCCTATCGTGAGCCAGATCGATTCACCAACTTATAGATTGGCTCAACATGTAGCGAAAATACTCTCACCGCTAAGAGGACACACAACAGCACATACCAAGGATTCTTACCAATTTGTCAGTGAGATTAAACACCTACATCTCACTGATAATGAAACTATGGTCAGCTTTGATGTCCAGTCACTATTCACATGTCTACCTGTAGATGACTGCATCTCAGTTGTTAATAGAAAGTTAGCAGATAATAACATGCAGACAGAATATGCTGAATTACTCAAACATTGCCTTACATCTGGCTACCTATTGTGGAATGAACAGTACTACAGGCAAGTAGATGGTGTGGCGATGGGCTCTCCAGTATCTCCCATAGTCGCTGACTTATATATGGAAGATTTTGAGGAAAAAGCCCTCAGTACCTCTCCAGTAAAACCAAGTTTCTACAAGCGGTATGTAGATGATACTTTCACAATATTACCATCTGATAAAGTAACTGCATTTCTTGATCATCTTAACTCCATAAACCCTAAAATACAATTTACTATGGAGTTAGAAGCAAATAACTGTCTAGCTTTTCTAGATGTTTTAGTAATAAGAAATCCTGATAACACCCTAGGTCATAGTGTATTCAGAAAAAAGACCCATACAGATAGGTATTTAAACGGGGACTCTCACCACCATCCATCACAGTTAGCTACCGTGGGAAAATCTTTGTTTCAGAGAGCACAAGGTATCTGCGACCAGAAACACCTGGCTGCCGAGCTTCAGCATGTCAAGCAGGTGCTGCAGGACAACAAGCTCAGCGTGCCGCGTCAACGTCGCAGGGACCGAGTGAAACCAGCCACAGTCGAGCGTGTACCTGCCGTGTTACCATATGTCAGAGGAGTCACGGACAAGATTGGCTATATTTTAAAGCGAGCTTCAATTAAAACTTTTTTCAAGCCGCCCAAGAAGATAAGTCAATTCCTACCACCTGTCAAGTGCAATATCCCTCTACAAGATGCAGGAGTATACAAGTTAGATTGTGAATGTGGTCTCTCTTATATAGGTCAAACAAAGAGATCAGTGAAGACCCGCGTGAAGGAACATATAGCTGACTTGAAACATCAGCGCACTAAGAAGTCTGCAATCTGTGAGCATGTTTTGGATCATCCCAACCATTACATCAGATTCGATGAACCTCAAATCCTCGCCAAAGAACACCGATTCCTGCCAAGGATGATTCGCGAGGCTATTGAAATTAAAAAACATCCTAATTTTAATAGAGAAGATGGTTGGGTAATACCACCTGCCTGGGATCCTATTATCAATAAAATTAAACCAAATCCCAGGCGAACCACTAGAAGACTTCAAGATACAGTGAGCTCTTTCTGCGTAGATCGGACCATTATTAATAATTAAAAAGTTGTGGGTACTATGTGATAGCTGTGACATTTGGACGTCTGTCATCTTAGTCCTCCCGTGACCATGACTGCTGCAAAGCGGTCGAAACGTCGGGAATAATTAAACAAATAATAAACGCGATAAAATCCGTAAAATCGAGTTTTAATAAATGTGTAACATTCTCGGAAATATAAGAAATCATTATCCGTTGATACTCCTTACTGTAGAGTCAAGATCATGTGGATATTTGTATCAAGTAAATTCCTATTCGGTTGTCGTCATAGGTCACTCCTACTACTCTTATGCTTTCATACCCTGAGCCGGGACAGCGGCAACCAGTCTTCAGCATCCTCGTGAGTATTATTACGGCAGGAGACCTGATTTTCCACAGTCCAGGTCCTCAGGGTCGTTGGAAAGGCGATAAGGGATAACCTAACCGTTTGCAAAGTATGAAAGTACGACAACCCTGGAGGGAAGAATCACGTTAATATCTCCAGTTTTATGACGGTCTAAGACGGATTTTACTATACAGCAGTACAATGTTTAATAACTTTTATTTTTAAATCGATTTTATGAGTCGCTTCTGCCACCGAGCAGCGGTGTTCAAACTTTACTGTGTCCGTGTTTTAAAGTTGCTGCACCTTGTGAAATTACTTATTTTCTATTCTTCTGTTTCTAGTTTTAGAATAATGCGAACATTCTAATAAGACTCGGTGTTGTTATTATCATAATCTAAATTCTCCTTGTAATGTTTCTAAAATTTAGATAATTAACTTCATCAGTAAGAAACGTTATACAACAAACATACTAATGAGTTGGGAACACCGGTTGATTGTTAGTGGTTCTACTGCTCATAGCAATGTTACGCTAGTTAAGACGATAACGACAAGTTAAGCATTGTTACCACAGTAATTTCAATAACTACAGAGCTCATCGAACGATAGAAATAGATGCTGAGGAGCTACTAAACGTTCTCCGACAACAGTTAACTACAGTTAACCTTATTTGCGTTCTTGTCGCTTTGTTTATGAACAGTTTTCAAAATTAAAGACTGTGTTAAATGTGAATGAAATTTCAATGTATTCATTTTCATAATCGCGTCGCGTTTCACGTGAACACATTTTATTTTTGTTAGCAGCGACAAAAAATATACTTCAGTGTTCAGCGGCTGCATTTGAAGGTACGAAGCGCGGGGCTCATTCATCCGAAAGGCGGGCCGAACTAAAACCTGGCCTACGATTTAAATTCCAAATTAAATTCCGACTTTTATTTGCTGAATACACAGGCCAAGTTACACTTTATTACTTCGGTAATAAAGAGGTTCGTGTTGGCAACACTCGCTCGCAGTGGTAAGCTGTAAGTAAGTAGAGTGGAAGGATGGAGTGCTGCAGGATCCGTGTTATACGCAACTAGGTTGGAATAGAGGCATCATTTAAATGTGGGACTTTTTGTTTTCCATCTTCCAATTTTCTGTCTGCCACCAACAATTCTCGTGTACTTTGAATAGAAAAAGAGTAACGCTTCAGTTATATAAACGAGCGCGAAAGAGAAAGAGAACACTAGATTTTTAGCTGACCTGGAAACTTGTAGGTAAACATTTTCGCATAAGTATCAAGCTACTGTATATATACCTCACTTTTTTGATTTGAGATTAATAAAACGTTCGGCGTGAAATAACAAGCCCCGCATTCAAAAAGAGCTTACTTACTATAATTCCATTAAATGGCGGACGTTTCCGTCACTTTTCAAATTTAATGAACTATTGCGAACTTCGTCAGCGGCTGAAAGCACCCGCTAGTTCGAAACAAATCTGTTGAAGCTGCAACTGAAAATAACGCTTTTGTTTGAAGACCTAAAGTTGAAACTTGTTTGAGTGCAGCTGACGGAGATTCTGATAAACTGGAACAGGGAAGAGGCGTTCCTGGGATAATGATGACAATGGGAAACCTTGTAGTTGGAGCGGAGTTGTTTGGTAATGAAGGAGAATCCACGGAATCCGTGTAACGAACAACGTTCGCAACGAAATAGTTTAGTATTGAGAGCTATTAATTACCCGCTTAAGAAGATTTGTTACAATTTAACGCAAGTTAAACATTCCCTGTTTATATTATACTGTACTGTATTACCCTATTCTTTTTTCTCAGCTTTTTGGCTGGTATTAACTGCATTTACGAGCCAAATTGCCATATTATGCTGTTATATTCATTTATAAGTAATAAATTAGTTTATAACTGGATAAAACCTATATATTATTTATACATTATTGTTTAGTATCAACTACAGTATTGAAATTTGTGAATGATGCAGAAGTTGATACAATGCAGCGTCATCTGATAGAAACATTTAGTGATGTTGGCAAAGTAAGTTTTTCCGATTAAGTAAAAATTTTTGCTATAAGACAGGGAGTTATTTAATGTTCTTCTTCTAAGTCGTATCTCCTCATGACTGAGGGTCGTGGTCATCATGTGTCATGAAACACACGACGACTCTCTTGGCAGTTATAATGGAGTGGTGTTGCCATTGCCTTCTCCATTTCACATACTATTTCAAACACGGATGCTCATGACATAGATATGCAGGTTTCCTCACGACGTTTTCCTTCACCGTCAAAGCACGTGATATTAGTTGGTGTTATACTAACTGCACATAAATTGAAAAATTCATTGGTGCAGGCCGGATTCGAGCCCGGTACCTCCGGAGTGTGAGGCGGGCGTTCAAACCGCTAGGCTATCACGGCTTTTTCATGCTAATTCTTGCAATTTCATGTTAGGTGATCTAATATTTATGTTATGAAATATTATTCAAGTAATTCATTAAAACAATAGATGTGGCTAAACGTGCTATAGAGAAGGTTATGCCCATCGTTTTTCTGCTTCATTCAGGACTTAACACCTTAAGTCTCAAGGCGACGAGCGCAATGTGGTGCAGTGTGTACCATCTTAACTAGCGGCGCGTTGTCATGGGCAAGCGTATCACTTACCATCAGGTGAACGTCTTGCTCGTCTCGTCACAAAATAGCATAAAAAAAAAATTCAGGAATACGGAGATCAGTAGAACAAAGGTTGTTGATATAGCCTAGCAGATACTTAAGCTGAAGTGACTAAGTGAGTGATCTGGTGAAGACCGCAGGGATTCGTTGGATGCAAATTTCAATACCGGTCGCATCGGTAATCGATTTTTTGCAGTGGACGAAAACATCAAAAGATGAATTCATTAAACGGCAATAAAAGAAAATAAGTAATTTATATAATAGAATTAAAATTTTAAATAAAATCGCAACGATCTCAATTCTCGTAGTAATTGCTATATAACTGCGAGGGTTAGCGGCAAAACAAGAACGTCGCGTCTTCTACCAACGATTTTCGCTATTATAAATCAATTTCATGTATGAATTATAGTTTTCCTAGGATATCCGAAAGCAGTGTAGCATGCGATTGATTATAGATCGTATTACGATAGCAGAGGACTGTTTTTCGCCTGTCGGACTAAACAAAAGATTTTAAAACGAAATAATCATTTCTCACTGGAACAAAGAGCTGTCAGCAGAGAGGGGGAACAGTGTAGAAATTTTGGACGGTCGTCGTTGGAGCCACTGAATTGACTGCTACTGATACGATTTCTGAATCAATATATAAAGAAATTTAAATATTCTACTAAATGTCATATAGAACGTTGTCCTTTACCACGAAATATTTCCATTCGGTCGCCTTTTACGATACACCGTTTACATAACGACGGGGATATTTTAACCCATCTCACGCGGATGTTACTTAATAGAAAGGAACAAATTTTACTAGCGTTTATTAATCTACTTATCCGATTATATATATATGTTAAAGATAGAGATTAATGAATATTAATATTTATACTTCTTCCGATTCAGAATGCCCGTCATGATATCAATATTTACGTATGTAACGTAACCGTAAAATATTTTTAACTGGACAGCTTTACCTTTTAATTTTTAAGGCTTAAAAAATTTTTATGCAAAATATACAGTTACGAAGAGTGTTAAACACAGACGATGTTTAAACCTCACGGGTAAAGGATCGAAGTTATGTATATTACATATTTGTAATTGCTAAAACATAATAAGAGTTCTAGAGAGTGTAATAATATAATACGAGTTTGTATGATTAAAACGTACTTACCTTTTCTACTTCGATCTTCGCCGCTGTAGAACTCACTTTCACCAGAACATATTTAACACTTAATTCACTTTTCAATACACATGAATCACACAAATATTTCACGAAACAACACTTACTCGCTAACTTTAGTTTCAAACGTTATTTTTTCCACAGCATCGATCGCGACTGTCATCTTTTATAATTTCAACTGGCTTCCTACATATTAATATTGAGTTATCCATATTATATTATCAAGCCCGTTTAGTGGACACAAACGAATTATAAAGTCTTATACTCCAGCTAATTGTTTTAACAATTATCTCCAAACATTCCCGGTACACGCTTAATTTATTTATGATTCTATGAAAACAGAGAGGTTCATATTTATCTTTCATCGCTACGGAAGTATTAACCGTGTCGTCTGTATTTTAACCTGGATATCTAAAGAGGCATATTACATGTACCTTATAAAATAAAGAAGTAGTATTTAACTTCAATTTTAAATGATGTTACGAGAAGATGAGGTTCAGGTTGGTAATGCTTGTTGATCTAGAATTCCCCAGCTGTCGCCAAGCATTGTTAGTGCTGTGAGCTGCTGAAATTACTAGGGTAACGAGACTTGACAACTCTCAATGTGGTGCAGTGATCACCTTAACCAGCGCTGTTGTTAACAGACGTATCACGTACACTGTTTTTTTTTGTTATATTAAGTTTTTTAAAACAGTCATTCCCCCTGCGTGTTGTGGGTCAGGGTCTATCTTTCGCTCTAGTTCTATCTTTCATTCCATATTTATCTCACATTCATACCATTAGCATTCTTCCTCATTCATACCTCTCGCTGTAAGTGACGAATTTGTCTTATTTACTATTTACAATATTAAATTAAATTGTGAAAGAAGTATAGGGTTGTTTTAGTAATTTAATATTGTAATGTGGTTTTTAAAATTTTAAATTGTATGTTTTCTATTCCAGCTTTAATGCTTTCAGAGTTCGTGTATGTATGACCAACCGGAAATGTATGATCAAAGATAGGTTAAGTATATAGTAAATAAGACAAAGTCGTCACTTACAGCGAGAGGTATGAATGAGGAAGAATGCTAATGGTATGAATGTGAGATAAATATGGAAGTTGTAAGTCTCTAAATTGTGAAAGAAGTATAGGGTTGTTTTAGTGGAGACTTACAACTGATTAACACTTACATTATCTCTAAACCATTTTACGTGCACTGTTACGGCTACAGATTTACATGAGGGCGGTAAATCAGTACACATATATGATAAGATTAAGAAAGGTTCCAATTGCTAAAAGGCTTGAACTAAGTTGAGTTCAGGAAGCGAAGCTCTCATTGCGGGTTGCGGAGTGGTGTGCAATATAATAAATCGTGTAGTAAGTAATATTGCGTATAAAGAAGGCCCGGTCTGTTTGTTCGGCCGCCGTCCAATCAAGGTAATGCGATAGCTGAAGTGGATACAACTCGGCCTTTGTGACGCACCGCTCGATACGCGACCGACGGACAAACAATGTTTTTCAATTGTTTACACTGTACACTGAATTAATATTTCGTTAGCCGCAGCTCCGCTCATGTTCATAAGTACCACATTAATAAGTAATACAGTTCTTGTAAGTCGTATTTCCTCATGACTGAGGGTCGTGGTCATCATGTGTAATGAAACACACGACGACTTACTCGTCAGTTATAATGGAGTGGTGTTGCCATTGCCTTCTCCATTTCACATACTAGTCCGACACGGATGGTCATCACATAAATATGCAGGTTTCCTCACGATTTTTCTTCACCGTCAAAGCGCGTGATATTAGTTGTTGACTAACTATACATAAATTAAAAAATTCATTGGTGCAGGCTGGATTCGAACCCGGTACCCTCGGAGTGAAAGGCCGGCGTTCGAAACACTAAGCTATAGGCTCTAAATAATACTAATACACAATTATAAAAGTAATGTTTAAATGTAACTGATACGACGGCTGCTGTATAAACATCTTAACAATTATCCTTATTTTTTTTTTTTATACTACTTTGCGACGAGACGAGCAAGACGTTCACCTGATGGTAAGTGATACGCTTGCCCATGACAACGTGGTGCTAGTTAAGATGGTACACACTGCACCACATTGCGCTCGTCGCCTTGAGACATAAGGTGTTAAGTCTCGTTACCCCAGTAATTACACTAGCTACAGCGCCCTTCATACCGGAACACAGTAATGTTTGCACATTGTATTATATATCCTTATTGTATTTATTCGTATTTGTTAAATGATATGTGATGCATATCTAACGCTAGTTAAAATGATATAAACAACAAACTAGTCGCTTTGAGACACGAGATATTTAATCATGTTACTACAATAATTTCACTATCTACAACGTCCTTCAAATCGGTAGCACAGTAATGTAGGCAGCCGCGGTAGCGACCTAGACGGCTTCCGGTGTTTGTGACCTAACACAAAAGTTAGTATTGTTACACAATTACAAGATGGTGACTATTGACGCTTCGGTGAACGAGGACGAATACTATTGAGTATAGTATTATTTACAATAAAAATGCTCCGTGATGAATATCTTCATCACCAACAAGGAAGCATACGTACTTGTAGTATGAACAAGAAGTTGAACTATTTTTTTTTTATTTAGGATAGACTAGTGCTTGACTACGATCCCACCTGATGGTAAGCGGCGATGTAATCTAGGTGGTAAAGCGCACTAGTCTAGAAGAAGCCTGTTCACTCTTTTCTTGAAGACCCCCACATCATACCTGGACGGGAACACTGACGCCGGCAGACTGTTCCACTCCCTCGTTGTACGCGTTATGAAGGACGAAGCGAAACGCTTAGTCCTAATGCGCGGGAGATCGACAACGAAGGGATGGATGCCTGCGGTGTGTCTGTACGTCCGGTGATAAAAGGGCGAAGGCGGTATTAGATCATGCAGTTCTTGAGCACACTCTCCAAAGTGCATTCGATAGAACACCGAGAGACTAGCTACTCTACGACGGTGACCCAAGCTATCGAGTTTTGCATCCAGAAGCTCTTGGTCACCGACTATTCTCATAGCACGCCTCTCCACCGAGTCCAGGACTGCCAGTTGGTAATTGGCAGCACCTGCCCAGATATGGCAGCAGTACTCCACACACGATCGGACCTGGGCTTTATACAGAGTCAGAAGCTGTCCCGGTGTAAAGTACCGCCGCACTCTGGCAAGGATTCCGAGTTTCCTCGCGGCTATTTTCGCTTTGGACGAATAAAATATATCATTGCATACTATAAGTCATCACAGCTGAGTGGAAGGCATATGTAATAAGAGAACGTTTCGAAGAGTCACTGGTTCGATTCCTGCTGACTATGAGATTCTCAGAACAACAACTTTTTCTAATTATTTATTTGTGAATTGTCTAGATTCTTTTATTGCGAGAAAGCACCATTTTTCAATAGCGGAAACATTGAGAAGGTTGTCTATGTAATTATTTTAACTAATAAATATAACATGCATATAGAGTAAGAAGAAAAAAACGAATAGTAAACATAATTAATTGGAAACTGGAGGCATCAACTCCAATGTTCAGCAGCGGACAGTGATAAGCTGAAAAGATGATGATGAGAGATCATAAACCATTCAACATTGAGACAGTAATATAACCAGGTCACAGTCAACTAGTTTCCCTTATACAATTTCCATCAAACTATGATTACTTTGAAACAGTTACTCCATTACCTTGAATTCATCGCGACTGCTATCATTTTATAACACCTAATAATAACCATTGATTATATTATTAACTACAAACTAACTATCTTGGTTAATTGGTGTCGTAACCGATGTCCGAATAAATTTTTCAATCATCCAATGCTAAGTTTTAACAAGGTTAAAAGTGCTATTAATCAAACACTGTAACGGGAAGTTTTCCTGCGGCGTCGATAGATGGCGCCACTGGTAGGAAGGAGCGCGCTATGGTTCGTGTGATTGCGACTCGACATAAGCGCGCGCACATTTTTAGTCGAGTCCAAGCAGTAGCTGGATCTCCACAGTTGAGTCCAACCAGTAGCTGGATCTCCACAGTTGAGTCCAAGCAGTAGCTGGATCTCCACAGTTGAGTCCAAGCAGTAGCTGGATCTCCACAGTTGAGTCCAAGCAGTAGCTGGATCTCCACAGTTGAGTCCAACCAGTAGCTGGATCTCCACAGTTGAGTCCAAGCAGTAGCTGGATCTCCACAGTGAGTCCAAGCAGTAGCTGGATCTCCACAGTTGAGTCCAAGCATAGCTGGATCTCCACAGTGAGTCCAATCAGTAGCTGGATCTCCACAGTTGAGTCCAATCAGTAGCTGGATCTCCACAGTTGAGTCCAAGCAGTAGTTGGATCTCCACAGTTGAGTCCAAGCAGTAGCTGGATCTCCACAGTTGAGTCCAATCAGTAGTTGGATCTCCACAGTTGAGTCCAATCAGTAGCTGGATCTCCACAGTTGAGTCCAAGCAGTAGCTGGATCTCCACAGTTGAGTCCAAGCAGTAGCTGGATCTCCACAGTGAGTCCAAGCAGTAGCTGGATCTCCACGGTTGAGTCCAAGCAGTAGCTGGATCTCCACAGTGAGTCCAAGCAGTAGCTGGATCTCCACAGTTGAGTCCAAGCAGTAGCTGGATCTCCACAGTTGAGTCCAAGCAGTAGCTGGATCTCCACAGTTGAGTCCAAGCAGTAGCTGGATCTCCACGATCGGTTGTTGCGGAGTATACGATTGTATCCGACACCCGGAACTCTGCGGATCTCTGCAGCACTAACTCGATCGGTTTTTTTGAACTCCTCTGACCAATATTCTTTGGTCAATACACTGCATGTGCTGTGCAGTTGTCTTGGAAGAACCCACGCCCACGCCCCAACGTGGGGCCCACAACAACGATCTTTACAATTGGCGCCCAACGGGGGGCCACAGCAAGAACCTTTAACAACATCTAAAATATATTACTTAATGAGAGCAGTAAATCTGGTAGTTAATTAAGCGGGTTGAAGATACTTTGTCACTATCGAAACTATTACAGTTCCTTGATCTTCTCCAGGTTTTTTCATATCGGTGCCGATGATAGCCTGATGATGATTGAACAATGTCATTAAGAATCGAATCAGAGACTTCTGTAATTTAGCCTCTGTATAAATATTATCGAATTAGATTTTTTTCCTCGTGCAACACTTTGTAATGCTCCATCGCGTTCGACTGCATCCAAGGATGGCACAGTTTTTTTTCCATCGGCCCTAATCACAGCCTATTCAACTGTGTCTAAGGTCAATAGCTGAGTCTCCACAAATTTATCACCAGAACGAATACAACCTCCCGCGTAACAGGTGCTTTGTCTCGATACGATGTCGTGGGTAGCATATTTATTTATATCTGTATACGTGGTTATAAGTGGTTACACTGCTGCAGGTAAGTCTTTTATTGTCTATATCAACTTCACTTTTATCTAGAAATGTAATTCAACTTTAGTTCATGACCTCTGATGGATTTGAACTTTGTATATATTGAGTTTAAATTTTTTGTTCCCTTATTTTTCATCTAGCAAGTTTATATTTGTTAATAGCCGAAACATTGTGAATCTGTTATGATTGAAGGTTTACAGTATGAGGGTAGGTTTGTTTAGAATAGTTAGCTAGGAGGGTCCGAAAAACACTGCCACCTGCCAACCAACCAAACCCAGTAGCTGGATCTCCACAGTTGAGTCCAAGCAGTAGCTGGATCTCCACAGTTGAGTCCAAGCAGTAGCTGGATCTCCACAGTTGAGTCCAAGCAGTAGCTGGATCTCCACAGTTGAGTCCAAGCAGTAGCTGGATCTCCACAGTTGAGTCCAAGCAGTAGCTGGATCTCCACAGTTGAGTCCAAGCAGTAGCTGGATCTCCACAGTTGAGTCCAAGCAGTAGCTGGATCTCCACAGTTGAGTCCAAGCAGTAGCTGGATCTCCACAGTTGAGTCCAAGCAGTAGCTGGATCTCCACAGTTGAGTCCAAGCAGTAGCTGGATCTCCACAGTTGAGTCCAAGCAGTAGCTGGATCTCCACAGTTGAGTCCAAGCAGTAGCTGGATCTCCACAGTTGAGTCCAAGCAGTAGCTGGATCTCCACAGTTGAGTCCAAGCAGTAGCTGGATCTCCACAGTTGAGTCCAAGCAGTAGCTGGATCTCCACAGTTGAGTCCAAGCAGTAGCTGGATCTCCACAGTTGAGTCCAAGCAGTAGCTGGATCTCCACAGTTGAGTCCAAGCAGTAGCTGGATCTCCACAGTTGAGTCCAAGCAGTAGCTGGATCTCCACAGTTGAGTCCAAGCAGTAGCTGGATCTCCACAGTTGAGTCCAAGCAGTAGCTGGATCTCCACAGTTGAGTCCAAGCAGTAGCTGGATCTCCACAGTTGAGTCCAAGCAGTAGCTGGATCTCCACAGTTGAGTCCAAGCAGTAGCTGGATCTCCACAGTTGAGTCCAAGCAGTAGCTGGATCTCCACAGTTGAGTCCAAGCAGTAGCTGGATCTCCACAGTTGAGTCCAAGCAGTAGCTGGATCTCCACAGTTGAGTCCAAGCAGTAGCTGGATCTCCACAGTTGAGTCCAAGCAGTAGCTGGATCTCCACAGTTGAGTCCAAGCAGTAGCTGGATCTCCACAGTTGAGTCCAAGCAGTAGCTGGATCTCCACAGTTGAGTCCAAGCAGTAGCTGGATCTCCACAGTTGAGTCCAAGCAGTAGCTGGATCTCCACAGTTGAGTCCAAGCAGTAGCTGGATCTCCACAGTTGAGTCCAAGCAGTAGCTGGATCTCCACAGTTGAGTCCAAGCAGTAGCTGGATCTCCACAGTTGAGTCCAAGCAGTAGCTGGATCTCCACAGTTGAGTCCAAGCAGTAGCTGGATCTCCACAGTTGAGTCCAAGCAGTAGCTGGATCTCCACAGTTGAGTCCAAGCAGTAGCTGGATCTCCACAGTTGAGTCCAAGCAGTAGCTGGATCTCCACAGTTGAGTCCAAGCAGTAGCTGGATCTCCACAGTTGAGTCCAAGCAGTAGCTGGATCTCCACAGTTGAGTCCAAGCAGTAGCTGGATCTCCACAGTTGAGTCCAAGCAGTAGCTGGATCTCCACAGTTGAGTCCAAGCAGTAGCTGGATCTCCACAGTTGAGTCCAAGCAGTAGCTGGATCTCCACAGTTGAGTCCAAGCAGTAGCTGGATCTCCACAGTTGAGTCCAAGCAGTAGCTGGATCTCCACAGTTGAGTCCAAGCAGTAGCTGGATCTCCACAGTTGAGTCCAAGCAGTAGCTGGATCTCCACAGTTGAGTCCAAGCAGTAGCTGGATCTCCACAGTTGAGTCCAAGCAGTAGCTGGATCTCCACAGTTGAGTCCAAGCAGTAGCTGGATCTCCACAGTTGAGTCCAAGCAGTAGCTGGATCTCCACAGTTGAGTCCAAGCAGTAGCTGGATCTCCACAGTTGAGTCCAAGCAGTAGCTGGATCTCCACAGTTGAGTCCAAGCAGTAGCTGGATCTCCACAGTTGAGTCCAAGCAGTAGCTGGATCTCCACAGTTGAGTCCAAGCAGTAGCTGGATCTCCACAGTTGAGTCCAAGCAGTAGCTGGATCTCCACAGTTGAGTCCAAGCAGTAGCTGGATCTCCACAGTTGAGTCCAAGCAGTAGCTGGATCTCCACAGTTGAGTCCAAGCAGTAGCTGGATCTCCACAGTTGAGTCCAAGCAGTAGCTGGATCTCCACAGTTGAGTCCAAGCAGTAGCTGGATCTCCACAGTTGAGTCCAAGCAGTAGCTGGATCTCCACAGTTGAGTCCAAGCAGTAGCTGGATCTCCACAGTTGAGTCCAAGCAGTAGCTGGATCTCCACAGTTGAGTCCAAGCAGTAGCTGGATCTCCACAGTTGAGTCCAAGCAGTAGCTGGATCTCCACAGTTGAGTCCAAGCAGTAGCTGGATCTCCACAGTTGAGTCCAAGCAGTAGCTGGATCTCCACAGTTGAGTCCAAGCAGTAGCTGGATCTCCACAGTTGAGTCCAAGCAGTAGCTGGATCTCCACAGTTGAGTCCAAGCAGTAGCTGGATCTCCACAGTTGAGTCCAAGCAGTAGCTGGATCTCCACAGTTGAGTCCAAGCAGTAGCTGGATCTCCACAGTTGAGTCCAAGCAGTAGCTGGATCTCCACAGTTGAGTCCAAGCAGTAGCTGGATCTCCACAGTTGAGTCCAAGCAGTAGCTGGATCTCCACAGTTGAGTCCAAGCAGTAGCTGGATCTCCACAGTTGAGTCCAAGCAGTAGCTGGATCTCCACAGTTGAGTCCAAGCAGTAGCTGGATCTCCACAGTTGAGTCCAAGCAGTAGCTGGATCTCCACAGTTGAGTCCAAGCAGTAGCTGGATCTCCACAGTTGAGTCCAAGCAGTAGCTGGATCTCCACAGTTGAGTCCAAGCAGTAGCTGGATCTCCACAGTTGAGTCCAAGCAGTAGCTGGATCTCCACAGTTGAGTCCAAGCAGTAGCTGGATCTCCACAGTTGAGTCCAAGCAGTAGCTGGATCTCCACAGTTGAGTCCAAGCAGTAGCTGGATCTCCACAGTTGAGTCCAAGCAGTAGCTGGATCTCCACAGTTGAGTCCAAGCAGTAGCTGGATCTCCACAGTTGAGTCCAAGCAGTAGCTGGATCTCCACAGTTGAGTCCAAGCAGTAGCTGGATCTCCACAGTTGAGTCCAAGCAGTAGCTGGATCTCCAAATTTGTTGATATACGAAATGAATAATTTATTTACTTCAACTGGCATTGCTCGGTAACGGATTTTTACTTGATGGCAACTGTCAAGTGATTCAAAAATATCTGATTGATGATGACAGTCAAACTAAATTTCTACTGCCAATCAGTAGGGCACAAATATTACTGTGGGAAGAGTCTATACCGTTAGGCAATTGGTTAAGTCCCTTCAACGAATAATTAAATATCTCTGACGGATTGCAATAATAAAAAACTTACCATACATTTACTTGAATGAAACTTAAATAAAAATAATACGAAGAAAGTATTGTAGAAGCTGTAAAGTTAGTTGATCAAACTTTCTAAACACAGCGGGTGGTAAATAGTAAATTTGATCACTCACTTAACATGTTACCACTCAATTCAGCGATCAACAAATAAAGTATTATCAATATCGTATTACTCATTGGTAGTAAGCTCGAAACGGTATGAAGTTAATGAATGACTACAACTCGTGCATGACGCTATTAATTATACGGTTGTACGCCTCTTATTGCAGTGTAATAATTTTTTTAAGGTAAAGTAATTACTAGTTTACTAGTCATTCTTTACAAAACCATTTTAATACAACCACAGTGGCAGATGTGCGAATTTTGCATAATTAACTGGAACAACAAAATATACTATCTTATATATTCCCACCACAACAATTGCGTAGTGTAAATATTCAAACTATAAATATTTACAGCAATTTGTAGTTTTTGTTTCAACTTGGCTTTGTAAGCTGATCACCATATTTTGATAATTATTATACGATTTGACAAACTTATTACAATTTTTCGATCAGTGTACATTTTTACTATGTCGTGTATATATCTTAGTAGTGATGATAATTTTAAATATTCATAAAATATTCTCTTTGAAATAAAAACCATTTTTATTTTGGCAACATCAATCAGAAGTTTTTGATGTAATGATTGCGTGTTAGTATACTTCCGTAACAGCTAAGTGTTTATTAATTTTAGAGTTCTAAATCAGCGCTTTTTGGCGAAAAATATTATGTAGTATGTTTTTACTGTGTTATAAGGAGATTATTTGATAATAATTGTTGTGTTTTATTATTAGTTATGTAATTGTTACGTTCCAGGGGAATGTCCGAGCAACGAGGAGTATTTGTTCTGTGGGTCAGCCTGCCCCTTCAACTGCACCAATCCGGCGGAGAGCGTGCTCTGCGCCCCGCAGTGCGTCGAGGGCTGCTTCTGCATCGCCGGCTACCTTAGAAACGACACCGGCACCTGCGTACCCATCGAGGAATGCATCAAAGGCGAGAATTTAATGAATTTACTATCCGCAAACCAACATAAGGTTAAGTAGACGGCTATTAAGTTTGTAACACTCGATGCGATAAGTTGCTAATAAAAAAGTTAACCAGAAATAATTATCAGAATTATTACAGTTTTATTATAATTGTTTTTGTGTTTGTTGGTTCGTAAATGGTAAACTACAAAAGTCTGTAATGTAAAAGAAAAAAAATTAAAATCTAGTAAACTAAGAAATCTATTGAAAGTTTTCGAGTTTGATTTATGATTAATTTTAATCTCACTAGATGGCGCTTAAATTAATTTCTCATTAAATTTTTTAGCGAGGACGGCGCGTATTTGTGGCGAGAACGAGGAGTTCATGTCGTGCGGCAGCGCCTGTCCCACGACCTGCTCCCAGCCTGAACCGTTCGTCTGCAGCCTGTCCTGCAGCATGGGCTGCTTCTGCAAGTCCGGGTACTACAGGGACGAGAGTACCAATAAGTGTGTCACATTAGACAAGTGTTCAATCAGTAAGTAAATTGAAAGTATTTGATGTTACTCCACTTGAAGACACTATATCTCCTGATAATAAAATAAATCTTTCGATAATCAGATCACAACCAAAAAAATGTATTTCTAATATTTTCCAGAGCCTTGTACCAAAGAGAACGAAGTCTACGACATGTGTAACGTGGGATGCGAGCCGACCTGCAGCGAGCCGGATCCTGTCTGCACGAAGGTCTGCACCGCCGGGTGCGTCTGCGCACCAGGACTGCTGCGGGACACCAACGGGGAGTGCGTCAGCGTGGACAAGTGTCCAGCGAACGGGAACTACACGGGCCCACTGTCTAAATACTTGAACGCGATCAACAAAATACTTCACCTCTCATACGTTTAGTGGCATAAAATTATTTTCTTTCAATCCTATTCCACATGCTTAAATTAAACTTATGTTGTTATATGGTTAATTAAAAACATTGAAATGTTTGTTTATAATTCTTTGAGGAGATGCTTCGTGAACTGTCACCGATAACCTTAAGGATTACTCGACTGACTGCCGATGGGGTAGTAAGAACCCAGAGTGATGGAAGACGCTCCACAAAATGTTGACTGATGATCTATTAAAGGCCGAGGGAAGCCTCTAGATGCGAGAGCGATCGGTGTAGAGATCTTAAGGAGAGGCTGATAACGATGATTTCATACTTCAAAGTATAGTCATGCAACATTTATTATAAATAACGCTTTTATCATATAAATAATTTAACAAAGAATATATTTAACATAAGTATAAAGTAACAGAAGTCCGGCGCGGCAGCTTGATTCGTCACAGGTAGAGATATGATGTTTGCGACCTTAAAAAAAATCAAGAAATTTTACAAATAATAGTATGAGAATTTACTTGTTATTTAAAAATGATTTTTTCCCATTTCTTATAAAATAAAACATCAGAGATTTATTATACTTGTAAAAATTAGCTTCGCTTAAGCTTGTTTTTTTATTATAAATATCTCTCTTTTCAATTAAGACTTAGAATTAAGTAATAAATGAAAAAAAAAGTTTTAATGGTGTACAGCGACATCTCTTATTATTTTTAAGCATTATTATCTGATCATTATTATTCTTACTTAAATACTTCTGTGACAGTTAATATAAAGTTTTTATAAAGTGTAACAAAAGAATCAACAAACTTAGATGTGGTTCTTGAATAAACATTAATTGTTAAGTACAAATTAATAAATATTATACAAATATATTTCCACGCCATCTTGAAGTGATTTGTAAAACTGACGGGAGTAAAAATCTTTTTCGTTACATCAAAGTGATTAAATTTAACTGTAGATGGCACTAGTGAGTTAAACAAAAGAAGTAATCGTGTAATCATCTCATTCCGGCGTTCCGTTCCCGGTTGCAATTCCGACATGTATTTATCTGATATACTTTACCTATCCATTTCCCAATGATACAGACGTCACCTTTTTGTACTCCTCCTCCCTGATCCCGTACGCCAAGTAGGTGTAGGACAGGAAGTCGCTGTGGTTGGAGATCAGCTGGAAGACCATGTTGCGCGCGCCGGTCTGCCCTCTGATCAGCTCGAAGCTCACCTCGCCCGCCGCGTCGGTCGTCGCAGACACCTCCAAGTACGAGAGCACGAAGCCTTTCTATGAAAGAGGACGTTTAAATTATACTTTCATATGTTTTCTTCTTAATTTAATTCCAGAGATTTTTTTTTACAAATCTTATTAATTGAGATACTTTTTAGGTTTGGTTACTTCAGTACTTTGATTCGAAGGTACAATAGAAATTTTCTAGAAATAATATTATAACATTTCAAAAATCCCTTTGTTTACTAAACTTTGGTTTATCATTATTATATATAAAATATTTCAGCATTTTCAAATATTTTTTTGTGACACAACAAAATTTTTCATAAATTCAAATTCTGTTTTTTCCGCTTAAGCAAAATATTAAAAAAAAAGTTACTATTCAATAATTTTTATAACGCCATCTGTTGGCCAATATTTAATTTATTACACCATATCGAAGCGGTGATACGTCGCCTTCAGTTTGGAAGTTGTTCGCTATACTATAGAGACACGGGTTTGATCCTCATTGAGCCTGACCTTCGCTGAAGAAGAACTTCTTGAGGATACTGATATGCATAAAGAACAAACAGAATTCGTGGTCGTGTAATCTGTTTGTACTCGCACAGTGTCCCAATTTTTGCACTATTTAATAATACACAACATAAAATAAAACATTGTAATTGACGCAAGCAGTAATTAAGTCGGTGGAGGTGGAGGTGGACTGACCGCCGCACTGACGGAGATAAAGCGTCTTTCCCCAAGATATATGGAGGAGATACTGTCCGGAATCTGCGGTGGACCGACGTTAATGGACCACTTTATAAACAAATTAACTTTGAAAACTTTAAACATGTAATTAAGTTACTTGCAAATCGGCGAGATAGTTCTTAATGTATTGTAAAACAAACTGAAAACCATATAAGAGATAAACCAATTATTATAATAACATATAAGCAAAAGTCTTTATAACAAAAAATGATCTTTCAATAACAATATAGTCTTAAAAAGGTATATCATTAGAATAGTAATTTTACTAGTTTGAACATATTTTTCGCTATATAACTTTGTGGTAGAGTCCAACTAAAATATCTTTTTAGTAGACCTTACATCGGGGAGATTTTCAATATAGTTTTACGACAGGTTTGACCCTCGCAAACAGTCGCCTACTTTCAAAATTGTTAATATTGGAAAGTCATAGTTTACAGACTGACCGTTTATCTGTTTCGATGTTTGAGTTTTTGAATATGTTATAAGATATAATGATTAACTTTATGTCCTTTCAATTATTTAGACAGCAAATACTTTATTACTTGATTTGTTTAAAGAAACTATGGGTTGAATATGTATTATTTCGTTATTACATATTTGTTTTAGTCTAAATTTAATATATATAATTGCGTTTTTTTAAAAAGCGACTAAGAAGAGTACTAATATAAGGAAAGAGAAGAGAGTTTTACCAAAGTCTTTCACGGACGTCTGTTTTCAGAATTTACACAGAACGAGTTTAATGCTTAAGTAGCATTTTATAAGTCATTCTCGACGAATACAAATCGTAAATACCGTAACAAATAATTCTTATTCTCTATTTAACTTAAGTTATATCATTTCGTAAATAATGTAACTGTGTAACTTTGCTCGCATAAGTAAACGTAGTACTGTGTAAGTAAGGTTATAAATAAAGGCTGTGTACAATCGGAACACGTACGTAATAAAATGTTTTACTGTCCGTCCGCGCAGGGTTTTACTTGGACGGAAGTTTAAATAGTGCTCGATCAGCCAGCTGCGTAGATTCACTTGAAATTAAGTGACAATGAAGAGTGAGATGCTCGCTACGAACAGCTTAGTGGCACGGTAAGTATCTTACTTAGCTACTGCTAACTATAGCTGTAGCTAAGTAAGCTATAACAAATCATTTATTACAAGTACAATATATTGCTTTTTTTATTTTTTTGTACTACTATGAGACGAGACGAGCAAGACGTCCACCTGATGGTAAGCGATACACTTGCCCATGACAACGCGGCGCTAGTTAAGATGGTACACACTGCACCACATTGCGCTCTGTTATATCTCCTCTGCGTATAGGATGAGCATGACCAAGGTGCAGCATCAGCACCTTATTATCAATATATAACAGCGGTGGCACAGCCCACATCAGTCCGACTCAATCCTTTATTTTTCTTTTGTAATATTTTGTGATAATTAAAGTTCCAGTTTGTGTAATAAATCCTTTTTTTTTAAAAACCAATTTCAAGTATCCCGTATAACAGCTCGTCGCCTTGAGACATAAGGTGTTAGGTCTCGTTACCCCAGTAATTACACTAGCTACAGCGCCCTTCAAACCGGAACACAGTAATGTTCGCACACTACTATTTGGCGGTTGCAATAGGAGCTGCGGTGGTACCCAGACGGTCTCCGACAACAGAGACCTATCACCAGTACTTAACATGGAAAGAACATTGTTTTTTCCGTTTAAAAAAAGTCTCGTTTTATCGCATCAAAAACCTTAATTATCCCAACGTCTTACTGGGTTTCCGCCCCACCGTCCCACCCCGCCACGTGTAAAAATTCCGATAATGGGATACTTGTGCGCGGCTGCCCGTGAGGCCTCCAATTTACTGGCCGCGTGCCTCCGTCCCGTGTCCCGGGGTTACGGGATTTCATTGCGTTAATCGCGGGCAATCGCCCAATCCGCCACCGACGTCACCGGGACCTTTTACTGCCCCTGTCACCGTAATTGTGACGTGCTGCTTTTTTTTAATGGTATTTTTTTTTTATACTACGAAGCGACGAGACGAGCAAGACGTTCACCTGATGGTAAGTGATACGCTTGCCCATGACAACGCGGCGCTAGTTAAGATGGTACACACTGCACCACATTGCGCTCGTCGCCGGAGACATAAGGTGTTAAGTCTCGTTACCCCAGTAATTTCACTAGCTACACCACCCTTCAAACCGGAACACAGTTATGTTCGCACACTACTGTTTGTCGGTTGCAATAGGAGCTGCGGTGGTACCCAGACGGTCTGTAACAACAGAGACCTACCACAAACCAGAAACAGGTTTTAATCAAACGTAATAAAACTGATGCGGACAAGTTGTAATCTTTTGCTGTATCCTCGGCACTGGTTGTTGGTATCTATTGCTGGATATCATCTACCGCCGCACCATTTACTTTTAAATAGTAGTGCAAGTCTTACTTTGTTAAAGTTTAAAGCCGATGTGGTAACGTCTTAATTCGCCAAAATCATATATCTGTGTATTTATTTCACTATCGTTCCTCTTCTCATCCCCCTTATAAAACTGCCCTGCTCTTCAACCCTACTCCAATACTTCCTTACCTATCTCCCCTCCTCGTTATAGTATTTCTATGTACATATTTATGTATTAATTTATAGCGCCAGCTCGCGGATACCCGATCCGCGAGCCCAGGGTCCGATGTAGCCTTGTTGACGGTCTTAAAGGTGAATCAAAGCAAGAACATCATTCATCACAAAAAAAAAAGTAATGTCTTAAGACAGTCAAAAGTTCACGGTCAAAGAGTAACATTTCGAAAAACTACCACATGGTAAACTTCCTGTACATGTTATAAAAATTAATTATTATAATTATACGAGTTATAAAAACGTTATTTCATTATTAATCATTTTCAGTTCAATTTAGAGATGATTCATGTTTTTGTAAATTATGTGCGGGTATTAACAGGCACGCACCCCTTATTAAAACAGTCGCGCTCCAACCGCCGGAGTGTACGGACGTCTTAAAAAGTCGCTACGTTGTCGGATATATGAGGAATTTTGCAAGTCTTAATTTTCTAAGTAATGGGCAATCCAAAAAAAGATTTTAGTAGTATCACCAACGCTGACATCATGTTTATAAAAACACTTCACTAGTGCTTCGACATAAATATAATTATATGCTGAAAGTTTCCTTCAATGAAATTATGTAAATTCTATGTTCGATCATAACACGAGATTAATAATTAATTTGTTTCTAAGAAACTATTTAAAAATGAGCCGATGGAGGTCCCGCGGGATGATTGCATTAAAAACTCGTCGCCTGAAAAGTTTACGAGCGGTATTATTCAGCATTATCAGCGCTAACGTGCGGGCGGGCCGCCGTTAAGTGGTATTACGGACCGCTTCCCGGTTTATTTTGCTCGTGCACGCGGACCCTCGCCCTGGAGCCATCCAATCAGACGGCTATTCGACCTTTAAAGAATTGACGAGTCATTTTTAAAGGGAACAATTCCATAAAAACAAACAGGATCACCTAAAGTTTACCTATTTTTAGTTACACTCCCGGACACATCTATCGGCCCACCTAGTGTTTAAAAGTTTTAACGGTGTCTACTTAAAAATAAATGTTAGGTGGAGCAATAAGTTTTAATGCAGTTTTAAAGCTGATGTTTTGGTCAACCTTTATGTATGTTTTTTTTTTTATTTTGAATTCAGGATTATGAAAAAAAAAACGGAAATTCGAGTCTGTTCAATGTTTTCAACGACCCAGGAATGGAGAAAACTTTTTTATTCCGCACAAGTTGGATTTTTTTTTTGATCTGTCCGATTATTGTTTCTATAAAAAGGCAAATCTATACTTAGAGCCAGTTTTGACCAAAAAATATGGATACTGTCATACTGGAAATTGTCGCCCAAGTTGTAAAACTTCTGCCGGCGAAATCAATTCGAAATTACAAAAAAATTAAAAAATAACATACATAGCGGTTGACCAATAAATCAGCTTCAAAACTGCATTAAAACTTATTGCTGCACCTAACATTTATTTTTAACTAGACACCGTCGAAACTTTAAACACTGGGCGGTGGGCCGATAGATGTGTCCAGAAGTATATTTATAAACCGCTGTTATTATTCTGCTAACACTAGTCCTTCTGATCAAATTTTCATTTATTTCTTAAACTTTCTGTCTATCTCGAATGTTCTTAACCAAAAACTCCAATAGTTTTTGCCGTTAAAAGAATATCAGTTCTATAATTTTTAATGTTATATGGTTTTTTGTACACGAGATTAATTTCTTATACTACCGCCAATTTTCGGTTATGCTGTAGCGTTTAAACATTGCTGTTTTAATATGAAGTATTCTGTAGTTAGTGTCATCAAACGTATTCTTCATTTAAACCTTCATTATTATGTAGATATATTCTTCTTCTTCTTAGTCGTATTTCCTCATGACTGTGGGTCGTGGTCATCATGTGTCGTGAAACACACGACGACTCTCTTGTCAGTTATAATGGAGTGGTGTTGCCATTGCCTTCTCCATTTCACATACTAGTGCGAGCACGGATGTTCATGACATAGATATGCAGGTTTCCTCACGATGTTTTCCTTCACCGTCAAAGCACGTGATATTAGTTGGTGTTTTATGCTAACTGCACATAAATTGAAAAATTCATTGGTGTAGGCCGGATTCGAACCCGGTATCTTCGCATTGGAAGGCCGGCGTTCAAACAACTAGGTTATCACGGCTCCTATATAATATAGGTTAGATATATAACTCCTTTAAATTATATAAATAGATGAATCCCTGTGAAAATATTCGTACTTAAGTCAAGTGTTGAAAGATAAAAACATGATTTCTAAATCATAAATTACCTTTGCTGTAGCCGTGACCGTCACGAAGAACGGGTCGTAGTTGTTCCTGTGCCTGAACCTGTCGGAGCCGCCGCTCATTGGCAGGGAGTCTGCGAATAGATGGAAGTTCAAGAAATATCAAGACTTGAGAAAAAAGTTATATACTCCGAGAATTTTTACAGAAGTGTGTAAAGCCACGAGACAGGCGAGATGTTCAATTCTAAGTGATACCTGTGGACATAAAGTGACGGCGGTGGGCTTTATATACGCAGCACTATTGCGCCTGTCAGTTTCAGACATGAAATGGTAAGTCTCGTTACCACAGTAATTTCGCTACAGATGGAGACTCACCAGTAGACGACACGAAGTACGTTTCGTTTTCAATATTCTATTACTTACAACGTCCAACAAAAAGGAAGGTTGTCTACTAAATTACATCTATCAATAATAACGTACAGCAGGATCGGAAATAGCTTTATGTATGTTTATATATAGAAAACTGTATGTACGTACGGTCGTATTCAATTCCAATTTTAAAATTCCTCTTCTCGAACAAATGCGGGTATCCCATAGCGAGGGACAGGAACAAACTTAACGCAATACCGCGAAACATTTCCGCGCATAAAACACCAGTGGCCAACGGATTTCCAATTTACCAACTGCCCAATGAATCTTTATCGGAGATGGGAGATAAGCTCAGATGCGATACAGCTGCAGACGTACGCCGATTTGAAGACAAGTCACCATCCAATGAAATACGATAAGATAAAATTGCAACATCCGTACGATCGGATACACAGCGGCTATTTTTTGAAGGTCGCCGAAATTGGGCCGTTTCTTTTTATAACCCATCGATTTTGTTGTTAGTGTAAATACAATCTATTTCAAACGATAACGTTACGAAACTTTATCTTATGGATTTTCATCTCTTTATTGATTAATTAGAATAATATATAAAATAGACAAATAAATATGTTCATAAATAATCATTGAAAGTAATTAGTTGGTGGATGCACTAATCTACAATTTCTCATGTATATTTTTAAAGTGTTCTCCATTTAATGAAATTACTGAACTAACGAGAAATATAATTTTATTACTATAACTAAAATAGTGAGCTTGGTTTTCAGTTCTTGTCTGCTCAATTTAATCTTTACTATAGTTTTCATTGCTTGTCCTTTCTTTTAACTTTCCTTTGTTTGTGAAATACTGCGTAAGTAAGTTCTTATAACATTAAGTTTATTGTATTTAAAGAAAGCTTAGAATTTTTTATATATATTTATTTATTTAAAACTTTGTTTGCACACAAATAAATATTATACAAAAAGGCGGACTTAATGCCATAGGGCTTCTCTCCCAGTCAACCTCGGCAGTGGGGAAATGCAGTGGTAGGTGAGGGTAAAAGTGAAGTTATGTTTTGAAAAAGAAAATTATATAAAAAAAAGAAGATAAATACTAATATATACATACATACACATACATATAAATAACATAAATAAATACAAACATAATTAATATACACAACATACATAGAATTACTGTTCTATATCCAAGTTTATAATTATTTAGAACCAACTTGGGTCATTTCGCTGTTGTGCCAAGGCTCTGTAGGCAGTACAACTCTTTGGCAAAAACTCATGATCTAGACATCACGGACATTTGAAGGTACAGGAAACGGGTTCTGCAACTGTTAATCAACAATAAATTGTGAACTATACGGTACTCGACTATGTTCAACATTATTTTTTGTTATTTTGTTGTTTAAATTTGCATGCTCCTATAATTGAGGAGCATGTCGCAAAGTGAAACTATTATTTGTTATTATTAAACTTGTTACATGTCGTGTATGCCTCGTTGGAGGTCCTTAAGTAAATAAATAAATAAATAAGTAAAACCTCCTCACCATTCTCTTAAAGATATTTTTGTTTGGAGCCCTTCTAATATCGTGGGGCAAGGAGTTCCAGAGTCTTATATATATTCTTCCAATCAAAACGATTCTAGCATAAGGAAGTTAACGTATCTATATATGAATGTTCTTCATCGACTTTGTTCAGTAAATTTTAAATTGCTTTAAAGAAATCCGAGCAATATTTACTGATACTTGTAAAGTGTATTCTTTACTGCTTTCTGAAAAAGTGCTCATAAGACCTACATATTGACCTGGGATCTTTAATTTCACACAGTGTTAGATGGTGAAGCTCGTTCAGAATACACGACTCAAACGTTGGCAACTGAAACGTAGCAATGTAGTTAGATAGGTAGATTCAGAAAAACTACCACGGACCAAACATCATAACATGTGGCCTCAAAATCTAAGTAGGAATCTCCGTGTTACAACACTAAAGTTATATGAATCATATGATACTTACTCATATAATCTATATTATCTATAGTAATGACCTCATTTCTACAAACAATTCGCGGTCGTAATCTTTCTGATATTTAATATATAGTAGTTGTTTACGCAATCTTATTAAGGACAGAAGCTTATTATTTTCAGTCCGGTTAACATCCTGTCTCGTTCTGTTATAGAAATAACATACATGAACGTTACCTCTCTTTTAAATATATATATAATCTTCTCACTTCACAAGTCACCGAGTTTATATTTTTTATACTGCACGAACAGGAATGCGGCGAGATTTACTGTTATCGGCTTTATATATCGAAATTATACATCCCCCTCCCTTTTATCCCTTCCAACTCACAAAAAGTCAATTCTATTGTTTAAGATATTAATTTTCTTAAAAGCTATAGATTAAAAATATTCAATTATCACACTTGATGAAGTGTGGATTAGAATTTATAAATGATGGTCTGAAATGTTACAATGATACGCAGATATTTATTCTCAATACATTCCGCTTTCTTACAAGTCAATGGAATTACTGTTTATCTAACGAAATATTTGCTTTCATAATTATTATTTCATATTATTTAACTAAAAGTTAAACAGCATTTCAAGTGTTAAAGAATGAAGTAAAAGGAAGCCCGCAAGAGTTAATACGAAACACCCTAACAGAGCAGTGCAAAACGATGTAGTGAACAGTTATACAAACAAACGTTATTCCGTCAGTGCGGGTTATTTCTAAGAAAACTTATTACAGAGAAACATAAGAGAAAAACAATAGAAAATCTTTTTTTTTCTGTGAAAACAAAATCTAAATTTAACAAAATCTCTTATAAATATCAATAGAAATAAAGAGACTTTGAAACTAATATAGAATAGTAGAAATACTTGTATTTATTTACTCATGTCTTTAGAAACTTTAAAGTTAAAGTAGATCCTTAAGAAGTTTATAATAAGAACTTAAAGGTGAGGAAATAGAACAAAAAGTTAAGCATTTCTAAGAGTACGTTTTGAAGTTGCAACTCGCGTACAAATTAGAGAAACAAAATAGCTAAGTGAAACAAAACTTGTTACTCATGAATTATACTTAAAAATTCACTTTCTGAGCATTCATTTAATATAATTAACCTCACTGTTCAAGTAATGTTAAAATATGATACAAACTTTCAAATCTACTTTAATATAATAGATTAACGGAACACCTAATGCGAATGCGTCGTATGGAGCAAGTTTCTGCTGCACCAGCCCTCCCGAGGATTAGAGTGGAAGGCTATACTATGGTAACATCCTCCGCCAGATTTTAATTCATTCTGGGTAGCTTTACACTATTTGCATGTTCAATTTGAAATTTAATTCAGTGGAAAAGGTTTCAGCAACTGAAGTTCCCAATCCTTAGCTCCGAGAGAAAATACTCCTGTATTCAAATTGAGACTCAACTCATTTGCTTATGCAGTCTGTAGTCAATTTTATGTGTGTATAACATTTGTCAGTTATTTTATTTTAGTTATTTGAACCTTATACCAATTTACTAACTAAAATAATATAGATACACAACTCAGTTGATGCTAAGTTATATTTTTGTTATATCGTTTTTAAGTGTTATGTTAGAAAACAATTTATCTATCTTGAGTTATTTTTTTTAAAGAAACACAGAAATGTTAGTATGAAACTCTGTATTGGAATGCAGTTACAATAAAAAGAATAGTCTATGGGAGCAAAGGAATTAAAGTGATTTTGTAAACTCTTGTTCTTGTCTTGTTGTTCCCACTGCTGGGCTTGAGACATGTCTAATCTACATTGATCTAGTTACTGGCTGATGTCATAAGTTTAAGAAAATACTTCATCACGATGTTTTCCTTCACCAGAAGCTCAAGCTCTTTACTTACACAGGTTAAACCAGTGAGATTTAAACCGTTGCGTCGAAATATATCGATAAAGCGTCTACGTGTCCCTCATAAATAATTCACAGGATCTTAATTAAGTCCGCGCCACAGCGTGGGGCCACACTTTTGCCCAACGACCCAATACCAAAACGTTATTACGTTACAGTAACAAAATCGTCTTTAATAACGTCGAAGTTTCATTCAATTATATTTCTCCTTCTTTTCACTTCTGTTTCGTCCGTTTTAAATTAGGTTATAATAATTAACGGATGTAATAACAAATTTATTAAAGATTTGCATTTTCATTATAATTTCAGGTGTTTCACTCAACTTCTGATGTGATGGTGTTTTTAAAAGGCAATAAAATATGTATCTTTAAGTTCCTTGTACTTTAAATAAAATTAAAAAGTTCAATCAACAAATTATCTTTTAAAGTTTCAAGTTATTTCAAACTTTTTCTACTTAATTTTTATTAAGAAGACTTACGGGATTATATCAGTAATATGTTTTCTTCTTTCTACATAACAGAAATAATATAATATGAACTTCTTTTTGACTTCTGACTGCTAATTGTAACATTATTAAAACAAGGAAAGTAGAAGAAAAGAGCTTGACGTCTTCTGGTGGTAAACAGGAGGCCAATTAACTATTACTTTAGTTAGGATGTTTACACTGCGACACCTTTTAGAAGTTACTCTAATCTAGTAATTTCAATCACTATTGCGCTCTTAAAACTGGAATACAGTAATGCAGTTTACTGAATGCCGGTAGATATTGCTAATTAGTAATATGACGCTGGTCGTTCGCAGGATTCCTGATGACCCGCACTCTTCTCTATTATACACTCCCGGACACATCTATCGGCTCACCTAGTGTTTAAAAGTTTTAACGGTGCCTAACTAAAAATAAATGTTAAGTGGAGCAATAAGTTTTAATGCAGTTTTAAAGCTGATTTATTGGTCAACCTTTATGTGTTTTTTTTTAATTTTGAAAAAAGAAACGAAAATTCGAGTCTGTTCATTGTTTTCAACGACCAGGAATGGAGAAAACTTTTTTTATTTCGCACAAATTGGATTTTTTTTTTTATGTTTCCGATTATTGGTTCCATAAAAAGGCAAATCTAAACTTAGAGTCGGTTTTGACCAAAAAATATGGATACTCTGCCTGAAATTGTCGCCCAAGCTGTAAAAGTTCTGCCGGCCAAATCAATTCGAAATTACAAAAATTAAAAAACCTACATAAGGGTTGACCAATAAATCAACTTCAAAACTGCATTAAAACTTATTGCTGCACCTAACATTTATTTTTAACTAGACACTGCCGAAACTTTAAACACTGGGTGGTGGGCCGATAGATGTGTCCGGGAGTATATATTCGAAATCAAAAATGTCTGATCTTGATCACGAATTTCCGTAACCATGTTTTGTAATTCACCAATTTTTGCGGTTAAACGGCCTTACCCTATTTTACGGTTAATCGCTCTTCCATTGAATCCTTAATCAGCGGTCGACTACTCTATAGTATTTTTTGTAAATTTTTAATTAAACTTTGACCGCTTGTACCTAAATAATAAATACGTGAATGCGAGACCATAATTATAAACGTACATATAATATTTTTTAAATATTTACCATTCACTTTGTTTAATTTCTCTATAGTCAATCTATCATAATAAGATATGTAAATACTAAGTGATATTATCACCTAATATGATGAATACTTGCTCAGGATACTCGAGTTCTCGTATGTTAAAAACTGGAAGACAGCAATGATGTTATAGCAGCAGGTAGACAATATAAGAGTATTTTTTTTTATACTACTTTGCGACGAGACGAGCAAGACGTTCACCTGATGGTAAGTGATACGCTTGCCCATGACAACGCGGCGCTAGTTAAGATGGTACACACTGCACCACATTGCGCTCGTCGCCTTGAGACGTAAGGTGTTAAGTCTCGTTACCCCAGTAATTACACTAGCTACAGCGCGCTTCAAACCGGAACACAGTAATGTTCGCACACTACTATTTGTCGGTTGCAATAGGAGCTGCGGTGGTACCCATCCAGACGGTCTCCGGCAACAGCTGGTAAGATAGCTAGACCTATGGTTTATTTTAAACTGCTTATGTAAACAAGTTAGTAGCCGTGATAGCCTAGTGGTTTGAACGTCGGCCTTCCAATCCAAAGGTACCGGGTTCGAATCCGGTCTGCACCAATGAATTTTTTAATTTATATAGTTAGTATAACACCAACTAATATCACGCGCTTTGACGGTGAAGGAAAACATCGTGAGGAAACCTGCATATCTATGTCGTGACCATCCGTGCTCGCACTAGTATGTGAAATGGAGAAGGCAATGGCAACACCACTCCATTATAACTGTCAAGCAAGTCGTCGTGTGTTTCATTACACGTGATGACCACGACCCTCAGTCATGAGGAAATACGACTTAGAAGAAGAATGTAGTCTAGGAAACTAATCAAGGTTAGAAAGTTAGCTGTTAGAAAACAAGTTTAATTATATCCCTTGTTTTATATTTCCAATCGGATAGGATGTATCCGGATATCGGATATCATTTATTTAACTGTTAATTCTTTATAGCGCTGTGTATATGTTTTGGCGGAGTGTGAGCCCGCGTTCCCGGCCGTGAGCGTTACCGGGAACCTCGCGCTGATCATTCGCTCGTTGTGTATAAATTTCAAACTAAACGTGTTTAAATTTGTAACAGTGTAACCGTTCAATAAGTGCTTTCACACTTGTTTATTTAACCAGCGCAATTTCGGTAATGATTCAGCGGTTAAATCACTGGTGAATCCGACTGCTCAGTTTTCGATTCTGCGATATTGTACTGAAAAGAAATATACTCCCGGACACATCTATCGGCCCACCACCCAGTGTTTAAAGTTTCCACGGTGTCTAGTTAAAAATAAATGTTAGGTGGAGCAATAAGTTTTAATGCAGTTTTGAAGCAGATTTATTTGTCAACCCCTATGCAAGTTTTTTTTTTTTTGTAATTTCCAATCGATTTGGCCGGCAGAAGTGTTACAACTTGGGCGACAATTTCAGTCAGAGTATCCATATTTTTTGGTCAAAACTCGCTCTAAGTTTAGATTTGTCTTTTTATGGAACCAATAATCGGAGACATAAAAAAAAAGCCAACTTGTGCGAAATAAAAAAAGTTTTCTCCATTCCTGGGTCGTTGAAAACAATGAACAGACCCGAATTTTCGTTTTTTTTTTCATAATCCTGAATTCAAAATTAAAAAAAAAACATACATAAAGGTTGACCAAAAAATCAGCTTTAAAACTGCATTAAAACTTATTGCTCCACCTAACATTTATTTTTAGCTAGGCACTGTTAAAACTTTTAAACATTAGGTGGGATAGATAGATGTGTCCGGGAGTGTATTATGTATATCAGTTTTCTCGAGACGTACTATCCATTTCTTTCAACCATGTTATAGTTAAGTTAAACGTGTCTTAATTAAGAACTTCTCAAAGGTCTAGTTTAAGGCGGAGGCTTTGTGAGAACTCAAATCCCGGGGTCCTTGTCTTCATTTAAATAAGAAACCTGCTCTCATAATATATGGAGTTTGTCCGAATAGATGTTATAAGACCTGAAATGGCTACTTGTTACTAATGTAAGTTACACGTTAAGTTAGACGAGTCCGGAGGAGCGATCTCGTGTTTACTGAAACATTGTTGGGGGGTGATGGGGCATTTCCCCCCGGGACAAGCACAGACAGTACAAAAGGAATCCATTCGTATGGGATACACAGAGGATGGGGTCTTATTCGGCAAACAATCCATTTAACACTGATTTGTTTTCAAAAGGGTATTTTTTTCTTTTTATTCCCTTATCAAAATATATGTAGACAGACGGAACAGAGACAGAAGGACAGAGACTGGAAAGCAGAACTGGAATAGGGTAAACAAATGTGATATTAGAATTAAGTTTTAAATGCTGTTGAATTATTTATCTATTGTTATTTTAAATTGTTAGTTAGTTGTAGTGTTTTTAAAATTGTTATTATTGTTTACAAGATTTAGGAATTAGTGTTTTAATGAGTAATTTTAAGGTATTGTAAACAAGAACAGCATAAAATAAATGTAAAAACTCTATTCCAGGAGAAGAAATGTTGATGAGAACGAGAATTTTGATGCTTTCAGGAATGCCTAACGACGACGGTGTCCTCACCATCAGCGGGATGTATGAGAGATAAGAAGGATGTTATAGGAATGAAAGTAAGTAGAACAGAATGAATGAGAGAAAGGAATGAATGTACTAGGCCCTGACCCATACCACGCAGGGGGAATGCTGAAAAAAAAAAAAAAAACTGTTTCGATCTGAAAGATGCTGTAGCAATATAGATTGTGGACTTATAGTTATCATTTAATACTTAGCAAGTTGTAATGAAAATAGTTTTCAGGTTGAAATTTATTTTCAGTTCGTCCAGCGATATACGCGAAAAGCTCTTTTGTGCGCTTTTAAAATGCAGAAGCGGTAACATAAAAGCTCGGGGTGTTTGCCCACGTGCCCACGGTGGGCTTGAAAGGCGCAAAGGGGTGACTGCAGTGCGTTGGTCCACAGGTGGGGGGTGGCAACCCCGTCTCGTCGCGTCCCGGCTCAGTGCCGCGCTGACCGCCCCGGGGAGCGGATGTGGCCGTTAAACCGCTCCACTTCCGGAATCACGGAAAAACCAAACGCGAGAGACCATCACGAAAGTTTCACCACTCGCTAATTTCGCGTGTCGGACGCGGTGGTTCGTGGATCGGTACAATTAATCAAATCTAAGTGTCGCTGTGATTGGGAAGTGTTGTGAATTAGATGTAAGCGTTAATGTTTGCGAGGGAAACATATTAATGTGCAGTAATGGATGGAGAGAATAGGATAATATTAAACGTTGGCGGAATAAGGTGGGTGTAAATCAACTGACGTCCGTTACAGGAACAACTGCTGAACGTGGGACGTCGGCCCGTGTAAACGTTGAGGCACAATCGTGTATTATATTTAGTTGGATAATAATGTCCATTAGTTCCCTATTCAGGCTGTATTGGCATGGACATGGATTTGCAAGTGAAATGAGATTATATAAATGCGACGTCTATGTAACATTCTGTCGTAAACAAATCTAATGCTCTACATGCCATAATCTTTACTTATTACATTATACATAAAGTTAACCGTAAATAGAAATATGAAAATGGTTAAAAACACTATTTACAATTACACTATTATAATTTAAACTAAACTCGATGCTGTGAAGAACTTATAATATTTTTAATTAGTGAAACTATCTGTAACAATGTTACATTTGTCGTAAGCGTTCAAATCACAATACAGTGATAATCTAAGGTTCTAAACTTTATCCTAAAAGAAAGATCAACAAGCAGAACTTAACGAGTAACTTAATAGTGTATTAATTGCTGTATCGTTTAGTCTTAACTGGGATCGAATCTTCAACCTTCGGCGAGGACTACTCGTTTTGATCGATGATGTTATAGAGGTTAAGTTTGAACGATATAGTGCCTACCAAAAGCAAAAGTCTGCATCTTCTATTCAGGCGTTACTAAGTTTTATAATCTGTGACTATAGAAAAGAATGAATAAGAAGTTGTATGTTTTTTTATCCATACAATAGGCTAGTGTTTACAAGCTTTAGTTAGTAAAGATTGGTCCTCCAGTAAACTCTAGGTCTCATTGACAGCAGATCTATGTTCAACAGTGGACAGCGATAGTATGGCACAAAGATAAATTTTCAAGAATTTATCTATTTTTATCTTTTATTATGGATATCATATAACCGGGGACCTTTAAGAAAATATTTGACTACCATCTCAAAGAACGGAGATGTTGTTGCAACTTTGATCACTTCAGTTGTTTGTCTATCTTCTCTTTGAAGATATATTTCTTCTACTGCACAAAAACTAATACGTATTATATCTTACGTACGACGTTTTTTTTCCGATTTGTTTATTTTAACAATAGTCCGGTGGGTATCAGCGCCGGTCGATTATACGAATTATTTATTTTAGATCTCGATTCCGTCAATGTATCGGTTTAGATTTAGATGAAATCGGTACTATTATAAAACGTTTGCGCGCGTTACTTCACCAAGGCCGACGGCTGATGGATGAACGTTTCGGAACACGGCTGAAATAGTTGGTATAGTGATACTCATCAGGCACCAGTCAGAAATCTGTTACTAGTAAATTTCTTATATTTAATTATTCGACGAGAAAAGCGAGACGTTCACCTGATGGTAAGGGTTACGCTTGCACATAACGTGACGCTGGTTAAGGTGGTACCACATTGCGCTCGTCGCTTTAAGACATAAGTTAAGTCTCGTTAACCCAGTAATTTCACTAGCTTACAGCGTCCTTCAAATCGGTATATAGTAGTGTTTGCAAACTACTAGAAATAGAAGCTGGTACCTACGTAGACGGTCTCCGGCGACAAAGACCTACCAGCAGTAAATTGTAATATGAGAGTGGTAGCTGTCCAGATAGTAGCAAAAAATTTCACCACTAACCATAAGTTAATAAAGTAAAAAGACTATAATACTTTTACTAGTATCTTCCTTATCATATTTGCTTAGATAGATATAAGCTTAATACATTATATTCTGATTGATTTTTTTTTAAAGTTATTTGACCTAAGACTTTAAATAGATGACATAAATAATTTTAGCTAAACCTGCAAAATGCACTCCCGGACACATCTATCGGCCCACCACCCAGTGTTTAAAGTTTCGACGGTGTCTAGTTAAAAATAAATGTTAGGTGCAGCAATAAGTTTTAATGCAGTTTTAAGGCTGATTTTTTGGTCAACCTTTATGTATGTTTTTTTTTTAATTTCGAATTCAAGATTATGAAATAAAAACGAAAATTCGAGTCTGTTCATTGTTTTCAACGACCCAGGAATGTAGAAAACTTTTTTTATTTCGCACAAGTTGCATTTTTTTTTATGTTTCCAATTATTGGTTCCATGAAAAGGCAAATTTAAACTTAGAGCCAGTTTTGACCAAAAATATGGATACTCTGCCTGAAATTGTCGTCCAAGCTGTAAAACTTCTACCGGCCAAATCAATTCGAAATTACGAAAAAAATTAAAAAAAAACATACATAAGGGTTGACCAATAAATCTGCTTCAAAACTGCATTAAAACTTATTGATCCACCTAACATTTATTTTTAAGTAGACACCGTCGAAACTTTAAATACTGGGTGGTGGGCCGATAGATGTGTCCCGAAGTATATTTACGGACATTTTAAATTTACGAATTGTCCTTTTAGTGTACTAAAGTCTACGGTCTTTTATACATGCTCCTTTTCATTACTGAAACTCGGGATCTTCTCGTATGGTCATTTATTCAGAGTCATGGCTAATGAACTGTACTATAGTTTGTATGCGTTTGTTCATTTGCCTTTGTTCTTTGAATCGTTTCCTTTACCTTTGTATCAGATCAGTGGTGATCGAATCCATTCGTGTTTGCGACTGTTGAATCGAACGTGAAAATAAATCAATTCAGTTTGTCTCGGCATTTGTTTCCTTGTTCACAATGTTCTTTTATTATTTATCCATCATTCAGATTTAATTTTATATGTAAAGCCGATGTATCTCGGAGTGATGGATTGACAGCGCTACAGTCTACTGTTAACGCGAGCGGACTTGATTTACGTTTCCACGTTACACTTTCGCCCCCTCCTAGCTGAACGAAGAGTTGTTATTCGTTTAGGAAGCGATAAATCACAAATATTTTAACTGCTTCGCGAATACGTAATTTGAAGTGTTGCGAATAGACAATTTATGTTCACGCACAAGGCCGTAGTAAATGTTCGGGTTCGTGCACTTATACGATAAAAGAGTTCAACTCATAACTGTAAACACGATACAAATGCAAATAGTAAAATTCCTATTACTACTGACCCTTAGTAACATATCTTATCATCTCTATAATCTCTTTATAATTTATTATACCAAAATTTTTACTTTAGATAAGTTATTGATCGCTCTTGCTCCAGACCGTCTGTTTACTGCGGCGTCAACTTCTGTATTCAACTAGTAGTAAACATTACTGCGATTTAGTTCAAAGAATGAACTAGTAAAATTACTATGGCAAAGAGAGTTTTTTTTTAAACTGTATGAATATTCTTTAGCTTTTGATAGTTTGGGTTGTGTTGTTTGAAAGAGATGTAATTTCTCATGCGAAAACACCATCAGGTTTCAAGTTCGTTAAGATAGGGGGTGCTTTGTCTTAACGAACTTGAAACCTAGTGGTGTTTTTGCATGAGAATTTACATCTCTACCTCTCATACAAGGCCAGAGAACATAAACACAAATCGAAGATACGTGGGAAACAATCTCTTGATACGTTATTTACGGAAACCGTATGATATATGAGCGAGTAAATATTTACTGTCCGCTTCAATTATTCCCACTGGTTGGACGCGGAAATGTCTTTAATCATAACTGGATGAGTGATGCGCAGTTTCATATTTACACTGAAACTACTGTAAATATTATATTCTGTACAGTTTCTTGGATGGAGTATAGATATACTGTTATTATTAAAAAAATATCTATATTAATAAGAGATTCTGAATTGTGAAATACTTCAAATCGGTTATTCTTTTATGTGGTGGTTACTGCTGGTAGTTCTCTGTTGCTATAGACTGTCTAGATTTTTTTTTTATACTACTATGCGACGAGACGAGCAAGACGTTCACCTGATGGTAAGTGATACGCTTGCCCATGACAACGTGGTGCTAGTTAAGATGGTACACACTGCACCACACTGCGCTCGTCGCCGGAGACATGCGGTGTTAAGTCTCGTTACCGCAGTAATTACACTAGCTACAGCGCCCTTCAAACCGGAACACAGTAATGTTCGCACACTACTATTTGACGGTTGCAATAGGAGCTGCGGTACCCAGACGGTCTCCGGCAACAGAGACCTACCACCTGGTAAGCATAAGTGTATATACCACTATGGGGGTAGCATTGTCACTGTGACAAAATACCTTATAAAAAAAAATTAAACAGTTCAAGGGCGAACAGTGAAACAAAGTATATAGACAGGATCCCATTATCCTGGATTATACTCTCCATACAACACGTAGAGCCATTCACTTACGACGCTCACAGCGCGTCGCGTGCTTACTTAATTGTAAGAGGAGTAGCAGAGGCAATGATAAATGAAACTTAATTAGAGACTGAGTACTTTTGATGCAATGGTTCCACCATGGTAACACCAAGATACCACCGCAGTGACTATTTCAGCCGCCAAACAGTAGTAACATTACTGTGCTCCAATTTGAAGGGAGCTGCAAGCTAGTGATTACTGGGGTAACGAGATTATCAGCTAATGTCTTAAAGCAACGAGCGCAATGAAGTGCAGTGTATACCATCTTAACTAGGGCCGCGTTGTTATGGGCAAGCGTATCACTTACCATCAGGTGAACGGCTCGTTTACATCGTCGCAAGGTAAAACAAAAAAAGTATATTTGTGTGCGAGTTTGTATTACTGTGTTCCAGTTTGTAAGGCGTTATAGCTAATGAATTTACTGGTGGAAACGAACGACTACAATTGTTAGTCGTATTTCTTACCATCAGTCGATCTGACCATCTCATCGCTTAGTTTAATAAGAAGAATCCTACATATACGTTATCCGGCAACATAGTCCTAATACAGATAAAAGTATTAAATTTATGTACTAAGTCTCAGTAATATTTTTAAGCAAATCGCAATCAGCAAATACGTGAATATACCCGTTAAATAAAGACAACAGAGTAAGAACATAACGAACCTTATGATGTGAAAAAATATCATCGTCATTCTTTCAGCGTTTTAATATCTGCTTAAAGTAGACCTTAGTCAGTAAGGGTCACATGAAAACCTGGAGTAGTACAACAAGAAAGAGGAGAAGGAAGTGGAGAAGTTCGTCAAGAAATTTTTTCGATCATAAATCACAAGACTTTTTTTGTTATTCTACTTAGAGTCGATACGAGCGAGACGTTCACCTGATGGTAAGTGCCATGCCAATAACAACGCGGTGGTTAATATGGTATACACTTCACCACATTGCGCTCGTCGTCTTGAGACATGTAAGTCACGTTACCCCAGTAATTTCACTAGCTCACAGCGCAAATACTGTACCTCGTCTCCCGCTCGGGTTAAAATAAATATAACGTCGCAAAATATTAATCATCTCAAGAGTTGTAGATCATAAATGTAATAAATGAACCAAGTTTTCCTTTGAAAGGTTAAAATATATTTTGCCTTTGTTAGTTCACCCCCCGGGGGCGGTCGGGTGGGAGGGCATCCGATTATGAAACGAGTGGCTGCGTGTCTGTCTGTAGCTTCGTAGTTTACCGGCTGAACCGATTACGACCGAGCTTCTTGTTCGAATGGTCACCCTATCCGCTTTAGCTAGAATAAAGATTACAGCTGTTTCTCAAAAATACGATCAACGGTTCGATTCCGGGGCTATGAGAATTTCAGTGACTGTAAAGTTTTTTTTTGTTTGACTTATCACTGTGTTCCTCCTGAAACAACACACTAATATCTACTCGTAAATTTTGCACTAATTAGTTACTAAACAGTTCAGATAGATTATTTGTTCAAGTTGTATAACTTTGCTCACCTCACCATATTCTCCAAATTGAAGGTGAACGGAGCCGCGAGCTCTGCCAAGTGTTACATGAACAAAGCGAATCGTAACTTGTTAACAAGTAAGTTTATATAGCTGTTGTTATAATAAACACAACTTGGACTATTTGGTGATAATCGACGATAAATTCTTGGCAACGACGTTTCACAACTCGCAAGTTGGCAGGCTTTCGCAACAGTCGGCTTATTACGGTTACTTTCAGCCGTTACATCGGATACTTGGATTATGAGGTATTTACAGTGAAAAATCTGTATTGTATTTGCTGTATATTAATACATTGATATTGTTCAAAACAAATAATAAATTCAAAATCGAATTTTCTTTATAGAAAGTAAAAAAAATGTTATTTCTATTAAGACTCATTAAAAATATAATTTGTGTACTAACACTTATAGTATCAACTGTATCAGTATCTTTATAATAACCTCGTGTATATGTTCGAGGTGTGGAGTTCCAAAGGCACGAGTGAATTTGTAAACAGTTGTGTTTACAAATTAAATTTATAGTGAGCTTTACAAACAGGAAACGTAATTAAAAGTTTGTAAATCAAAAATGTTTATAAACAAGTAACCCGCTGCTGACTTTTGTTGTATTGTCCGAGAGGTGTTTTTTCTGAACTGCTTTTAAGTTCTTTTTCTTTAAAAGTTTCATAGTAGTAAGCCACTTGTTTAATCTATAATATTAAATCAGTCTTCATTATTTTCTCTCTGCTGAGATTTGGAGAATTCCATAAAAGAGTGTAGACTGGCTGAGTTATGTTATATCCACGAAACCTGTTCATCTTGAAACATTTTGGTTTTTAACGATTTTTACCTTCACCAGAACTTCAATCTCAGTGAGAATCGAACTCGGGCCTCTACGGAACATACAAGAACTATGAACTGTTTAAGAGCTATGCGATTTCATAATAATGTAGTAGCAATGCTAGTAATGGTAGTAGCTGTAATGGTAGTAGCAAGAAAGTGTGTTTTTATAAATAAAATAAAATAAATAAATAATTTCTTAATTTTGTTGTACTTAAATTTATAATTTTTTTGTAACGAATCCCTATAAAGCAAATTGGACCGTTTTTAATTAAACAGTTAAAACAAAACCTTTTAATATTTCCCAGTTATAACAGCGTTAATTGTGTACACGGTACCCCATCCGCAGAGCAACGGATGGGGTTAAAAAAATTCAATTACCCCGTGTAATGTAAACACTCTAATAAGTGCACACAGGCCTTACGTTTGTTATGAAATTCAGCTGATGATGCTGGTACACAAGCGATGGGTAAACTGCTAAAGGTTTACAATTCTTTAACTTGAAATCTTTTTAAAGAGGTCCTCGAGGTTCAGACGTTAAGTGGTCATTGACCACCTTTATGGTACGGTTAATCCTGGCTACGGAACATAAGGGAGTGGACTGGTATCACCAACGTGGAGCAACTGTTCCGTGTGGCACAAAATAGGCAGAAATTCGCAGAACTGACGGCCAACCTCCAGTAATGGAGAGGCACTTTAAGAAGAAGAAGAAGAATGGTACGGTTATAGTGTTTTCTTCAGTCTAGATTTAATATGTGTTAATTTTAATGACAATTGATTCCATAGTTCTAGAGAACACTCAAACAATTAACTCATGTATACGTAGACTATGGAATTGTTACATAAGTTAAGTTGATAGTAAGTATAAAACTATTACAAGTGTAATAAATTTATAAGTTGACACTAAAGTATATTATGTGCAGTTTGTAAGGCATGAAGCGAGTTAATGGTGTGTCACAAATTTGCCCATATGTTAAAGTTAGTGCGGCGCTCCGGAATACACTTAAGTTAAAGACGTACGGGGATTATTGGAGCTGTCCGTACGTGAAGCGTAACTTGATGTAAGTCGAGCTATTCAGACACACCTCAGCGGCGAGGGTGGATAAAGTTGATTTGGATTACCATTTTATTAGTTTAAGTCGTTTTTTATCAAAATTTGATTAATGTAGTAATTGTTTAGACTACACCAACTATAATTTGTAGCTGAGGCAGCACAGCAGTGATTACAGCTACGATTTATATGAAAGAGGTATTTAGAGAAACCATTGAACCTGAGACCATCTTAAATATGACAAGCGTTTAGCCACCGTGTTACAGTGGCTAAGTTTTAAAGGAGCTAGGGAGAGTTTGCTCTTTATACTACTTGCCTCTATAAGGGTAGACAAGCGAAAGCATTTTTTTTATACTACTTTGCGACGAGACGAGCAAGACGCTCACCTGATGGTAAGTGATACGCTTGCCCATGACAACGTGGTGCTAGTTAAGATGATATACACTGCACTACATTGCGCTCGTCGCCTTGAGACATAAGGTGTTAAGTCTCGTTACCCCAGTAATTACACTAGCTACAGCGCCCTTCAAACCGGAACACAGTAATGTTCGCACACTACTATTTGGCGGTTGCAATAGGAGCTGCGGTGGTACCCAGACGGTCTCCGGCAACAGAGACCTACCACCTGGCATCTCCGCCACGAGATATTAAAAAAAAGTCATATATAATACAGTTCTGATATTAACTATTTGGTACGACATAAAAGTGATATATTTACTGCCGGTGACCGTTTACTATCGCTTATTTCTTTTGCTGCATCTGAGGTGACGGTGTAGGTGAACGTCCTGTTTGTCTCGACGCTTCTTCTAAATAGAAAATAGTGTACTACGTCAGTAAGTACGTGAATCAATGCGACGGGATCTTGAATACATGTCGGCTCTATTATTTTATAAAATGGCGTCTGTGCTCCGAGACGGCTCGCATCCAGCCGTCCAAGTGATTTGGAAACCTTCCAACGGCCGCGACGCAAGTTTTCGGAATAACGCTAAACTTTAAATTTTCGTTGGAAACTGTAAATGGCGGACGAGCTGTGAAATTTTAATGAGCCCAGCAGCTAAAGAGGAGCCTACGTTCTGTTCGCATCATCAGCTGCTAAAGCTGATGCTGAAATATTTACAAAATTATAGTAATATTACTAGTTACGACAATTGAAGTTTTCAGTTTTATAACCTAAGGTTCATCAAATAACTTTTTGCTCTGCTCTGCTGTGATATGTAAACTAAGTTAGTTTATTCGATAAGCTGTTAAGTTATATTTAATTATTCCCGTTAACATTGTAAATGTAAATTTGTTTATTAGTCTCCACAATGTTAGTTGATTTCTCGGGAATAACATTTCGTGTAATGGAGTATGACAATTTCTATCTGAAAGTAGTCATTTCTTGACTCAGTATCATCTTCTGTTTATTGGAAAGTAATAAACCTAGAAGCTTTTGAATTACTATTATTCTGTAAATTCTACGCAGATGAACTTTAAACGAAGCTTTTGAGTCTGCAGATTATTTTGTAGTGTCTTTAATAATGGTTACCATAATTAGAAGTATTAACTCCTTTCTAGAAGCAACATCGATCCTCGTAAACAGTTATCTTACTGCCTGATACAGAAACTTCATCAGAGACCAAACAATATAATTTTAATAATGAAATTATTACATTATTTTGTAAAATAATAATTTCTATATAAAGTCAATAGTAATTTAATATCAAATAAAAGAGAATGGATCTGTTAATATTCCTAAATCAACATGTCCAAGGTACGTTTGAGTGTTGAGTATACGAATTCGAGTTTATTCGATTATGAATCAATTTGGGGTCTGGCCGGAGAGGTCTCTTTGTTCCCCACCTCACAATGGCACAATGGGACTATTGTTCGTCTATGTAACAGAATGAGTATCAGGTAAAATTCCTTCGACGCAGGAAGCTGTTTGCTTGTCAGCTAAGTAAATATTAGTTAGACGAAAATTGTGTAAATCTTCCTTCTCTTTTGTTGGAGCTTGTGTGATATTGTTGAAGCGTCATTAATTTGCTGTTGCTTTAAAAGTCAATCTGGTGACTGGTCTTCTTTGACAGAAGCAGAATATGTCAGTAGCATATATACAACGCTAAGAAGTTTTAAAGAACTGTGAATACTTAGAAGTAAGAGAAAGGATTTAAGTTCATAGATATTTCATCAAAATCTTAGAGGCTGGAATAAGCAGTGTATAATAATAGTAGAACTCTTTTGTGAAGATCATCTACATATATAGATTAATTACCAGAGTAACAGGTTATAGTATCTTATATATTAATCCGTCGAGCATAATATGCATATCAGTGGAAAGTGAATATTTTTCTAGTCGTTACGTAGAATATATAATTTTTTTTATAACTATATAATCTTAATAGGTTTTAGGTTTAAATAAAAAAAAAGCTGTGAAAATGTTTAAATAAACTAGACCCATAAAAGTCATTTTGCTTTATATTAAATATTAAAAAGGTGCCCCTGAAAGTAATCAACCCCACTAGGAAAAGTGCGTTAAG
The DNA here is from genome assembly GCA_029286795.1 of Byasa hedistus. NCBI lineage: Eukaryota > Metazoa > Arthropoda > Insecta > Lepidoptera > Papilionidae > Byasa > Byasa hedistus. Next base: position 8,560,282 of record JAGSMW010000024.1, read on the forward strand.
AATTTTCCACATGCTGTTAGCTTCATGAGTCAAAGGAAGTTGAAATGTTTATGAATTTGTCAAAAGGAAATGTTCACAAAGTCATTTTACGTATCGCTTCAACAATTTTTCTGTTTTATATAAGTATGAGAGGGAATAATATTTTATTTAACTTCATAAAGATCAAGAAAGACTTAGCGTTTAGCTGTTATGATAACGTTCCCTGGTTTGATTCCGGTGCTGTGTATCGTGGAGTTTGATTGGAGGTTCTCCAACCCGACCTGTTTCTACATTCCTTCTAAACAAAGTAATCAGATTATTCTTTTGTCTTTTTTATATACTACTTTGCGACGAGACGAGCAAGACGTTCACCTGATGGTAAGTGATACGCTTGCCCATGACAATGTGGTGCTAGCTAAGATGGTACACACTGCACCACATTGCGCTTGTCGCATGGAGACATGCGGTGTTAAGTCTCGTTACCCCAGTAATTACACTAGCTACAGCGGCCTTCAAACCGGAACACAGTAATGTTTACTACTATTTGTCGGTTGCAATAGGAGCTGCGGTGGTATCCAGACGGTCTCCGGCAACAGAGACCTACCACCTGGTAATGTCTATGTGCACTATTAATAAAGAGTTATTTCTTACTTGTGAAAGGAATCTGTTGTTATTTCGACTAAACACATCGACAAACTGATCTTTGTTGTTACTGTAAGTAACTACTGTTGTGTTTGTTCTTAAGTACTGTTGTTTGTAGTAAGATTTATGATATATCTCAAAACGACTAGCACTATCTAGTGTAGTATATATTATCCTGACTCATTAGTAATAGATACCTAGTCTACTTCTTGTATTTACGAAATTTCTTTCGCATTAGTGTTATATTAACATTCCTGTAGTAAGTAGTTTCTTCAGGATCTTTTTATTGACGGGATCATAAATACAATTAAAGTGTATGTTATAATTTTTTGGTAATTAAGCTTCTATTTTTAGCCGACAACAAAAAAGCAATTCTACGAGTAAATTCGACGCCGTACATACATATTTACGAAGTAGTTTGAAAGCTTTGAAATTGTCGTATAGAAATATTAAAAATAACTTAGCCGATGAAACAATAAATAGTTGATTTTGTAGACGTTCATAATTTAAGTTAAAACTATGCTTTTTCATCTTCTTACAATGATCATGTTAGTTATGAATTATGTTATAGGATTAAAACTCATCATAATTTATAACAGCTTTATTTTCATCTTGCTAAAAAGAAGTAACGTTAATTATAATTAATTACAACTTTAATGAATCATTATAACCTTGAAGTAAAGCAAATTATTCATATATAAAAGCAATTTTATTAAAACAGTATTAAGGTGAGATTCTTTGTAACAGTAAGATATATTTCTAATATCAGAAATTTAAGAGTATTTTCGTTTAACGCTACAGGCAAGCGGATATTAAACCTGCCAACGGTAAAATAAATAACATCTCTATTTTTTTTTAATTCCAAAAGCGGCGAAAGAACTTTCACATAACGCTCGCTGAATTTAGAACTTTTTAAGAACTTTACACATTGCGCTCATCGCCTTGAGAATCACATGTTAAATTTCATTACTACATACAACACCCATTTAAACTGGAACACAGTAATATTCGTACCTAGCTAGAATCTCCGCCAGTTCTAGTCTTCTGCAACAGAATCCTATCATAAGTGTAAAAAATGTTATAACTGTCATAACGAGACTACTGTGTGTCTTAAATCATTAATAAACTTTTTTGTGGTGTTTGTTTTGATTTAATATTGTGATAAATATTATTTAATATATGGCAACATCTCCATAAATTCCCAACGAAAATTTAAGAAGTGAGAAGTTCTATATTTACCGAAATGAGATTGGATGAACCGCGCGGAGGCTGCGCCGTATACAAAAGTCACAACTCTCCAGTTATAACTTCATAACTTTCGTCATAGACATTTTTAAAGTTGAGCAAATTAAGTTAAATTTAAATTTATTTTTAACACTACAGTTAAAGCAGTTTTTGTTAAGATAAATACTCTTTATTGCACACAAAGTTAAGTAATAAACATACAAATTTATAAAATGACAATGTACAATGGGCGGCCTTATTGCTTTAAAGCAATCTCTTCCAGACAACCCACTGGAAAATAAGAGATAAATGGTAAAGGAAAAAAGAGAAGACAGTGGTGCATTATATTAATAAAAAACATTTGAGAATAGGCAACAGCAAGAGGAAATACAGGTTAGATTTTAAGATAGTATTCTGTTAACGCTCTTTTGAAGGAAAATAATGATTTGCAAGTTCGAATGTGGACAGGTAGGTTGTTCCACAAACGAATCGCCGTAGTGTTAAAGGAGTTATGAAAGAAAGACGAGGAGTGCGCGGGAACACGTAGAGAGAGATTGATTGATGAGCGAAGGGTAAGGCTATGGGAGTCGGACATAAATTCAAATTGATTTTTTAGGTAATGCGGTAAGAGAGGACTTTAGGATTTTACTGATGGAGTTAAAATAATCTCCTCAAAATACTCGGTTTAAGCGTTTGGTTTTCTTTAATACTATCTTGACTTATTCATTGTTTATCACACTTACTTGGATTATTAAATGCCACGTCAACTGTATGTTGTGAATAATATTTCACATTTACTCATCATTCACCTCAGTTCAGTTGAATGAAAACCTACTTGTTTCCTTTTAATTATACTATCACAACTGTTTTTTTTTGTTATACTTCGTGCGACGAGACGAGCGAGACGTTCACCTGATGGTAAGTGATACGCTTGCTCATAACAACGCGGCGCTAGTTAAGATGGTACACACTACACCACATCGCGCTCGTCGCTTTGAGACATAAGGTGTTGTCTCGTTACCCCAGTAATTACACTAGCTACAGCGCCATTCAAACGGGAACACAGGAATGTTTGCACACTACTATTTGGCGGTTGCAATAGGAGCTGCGGTACCCAGACGGTCTCCGGCAACAGAGACCTACCTGGTCCCTCTGGTAGTCTCTGTTGCTGGATACCATCTAGGTAGGTCATCACCGCATCTCATATTGCTGCCGCCACATAGTAGTGCGCAAACATTACTGTGTTCCGGTTTGATGGACGATGTAAGCTAGAGAAATTACTCGGGTAACGAGACTTAACACGTTATGTCCCATAGCGACGAGCGCAATGTGGTGCAGTGTATACCATCTTAACTAGCAACGCGTTGTCATGAGCAAGGGTTTCACTTACCATCAGGTACCGATTCTTACAAAATTAATAATATTTTGTTTTAATTCTTCTTCTAAGTCGTATTTCCTCATGACTGAGGGTCGTGGTCATCATGTTTTTTATTGAAACACACGACGACTCTCCTAGCAGTTATAACGGAGTGGTGTTCCCATTGCCTTCTCCATTTCACATGCTAGTCTGACCACGGATGGTCATCACATAGATATGCAGGTTTCCTCACGATGTTTTCCTTCACCGTCAAAGCGCGTGACATTAGTTGGTGTTTTATACTAACTGCACATAAATTGAAAAATTCATTGGTGCAGGCCGGATTCGAACCCAGTACCTTCGCAATGGAAGGCCGGCGTTCGAACCACTAGGCTATCACGGCTCTATTTGTTTTAATAGCAGAGTTAAATTGGTGTATGTATCTTGAAATAAATACATTTATAAGACAAAATATTTTATAACTTTTATTTCTTCTTACTTTAAGAAGTTGAAAAAGAGAGTACACCCGTAAAGTAGAAGCTTTTCGTTTTTTAAATGTATCAAAGGAAATGCGAGTCGATTCGAGCCGATGCTAATTCTAGTCCAGTACACAAAGAAGTCGCTCTTTTCCATTACAGGAAAAAAAAAACCTTTATTTTTTAAGCTTTGTTCGATCTACTAAAACATGGGACACTAAGTAATGAAGTCTGGTTGTAATAAGTTACTTTAAATATCATTAACTTTTTATTGTAACTTATAAAAATAGTCGCCGTTAACTTATAACCTTATGAACTGATTCTTGGGTCGTTTTAAATATTCGTTAGTTTTTGTGTTTGTTTTGTTTTGTTTCGCTCGATGGCTGCGAATTCATGGCCTGAATCCGAAATCGATTCATAAATAAAATTTGCATCCGCAGCGAGAGGCGCAACAACGTTAATGAAGTGAACGGTGGACAGTTAATATTTACGTAGCGTTTGTGTTCAGGATAAAATGTTCAAAGAACACAATATATTTTTAACAACACAACGATGGTATGATAGTGCTATTTACACTGCACCAAATTGGAGAATTTTCTTCTTCTTCTTAAAGTGCCTCTCCATTACTGGAGGTTGGCCGTCAGTTCTGCGAATTTCTGCCTATTTTGTGACCCGGAACAGTTGCTCCACGTTGGTGATACCAGTCCACTCCCTTATGTTCCGTAGTCAGGATTTTTTTCGGCGTCCAACACGTCTTTTTCCTTCTACTTTGCCCATCATTATAAGTTGAAGCAGGTGATATCTGTCGTGCCGAAACACGTGGCCAAGATATTTCATTTTTCGTCGTTGAAAAAATCACATTTGTGGAGAATTTTCTATAAGATCTAAAGTATTGGTAGTGATGTCGATGAAGACCGTTTAGAAATCACCGACTACATTTTTTCTCTTTTTTAATATTGACTACTGAAATTCGATAGTCTTCTTCAGCGAGTGAAGAGGGACTTTAAGATCATATACAGATTGCATTGGTTTCCTTCTACACTACACTTAAAGCACTATCTCAGATGGGACCTGTCTATGAACACATGCTGTGTTACGGCTTATGCGAGACAAATACCTTCCCCTGCTAAATATGTTATAATCTTGTTGTGTAGTCTGGTCATCATTGATAAATCTAGCCTGCAAGGATTGAGCTCATCAGGTGTCCAAGTCGAAAGTTAGAAACGAGAACAGAATATAATTGCAGAAGTATATCTTACTTGTACCTGAATGATTTTGGACTTGGGAGACAAGTCTGTAGATTCAGAATGGTCGTGTTTAAAGTAACTACTTTTTTTAGACGTCTTGTTAATGTAATATATTCAACATATTCTTCATATATTTTTTGATCTCGAATTCCGTAGAGGAGCTGAGGTTTATTTCTGATTGATCAATACCGACCTTAATCCCAAAATATCTGAGGCAGGTTGTCATCTACATTTCGGCCTGAATTTTTCGGTATGCCAATCAATTCTGCTTATATTTGTAAATGGTTTTGTAGATAGTGGATTCACGTGGTTGTTGAATCATTACATTTGGTCTCAAGTCTCAAGTTAACACATTGTTACGTTCAATTGAATCATCTACCATTAGATGACGTTGCCTGTTTCACCGCTTCGTTGTTTAAGTTATGCGATACAACAGAAATATACAGAAACAGCAGTGCTTTATATCGCCACCATTTTCTCAGGGGTTAAAACTAAGTCCACCATCATCACACACCCCGTAACTCAATAAAGGGCTGCGTCGAAAAAGTTAAGAATTTATAGCACCATAAACACGATTTAAAGACCGGAGGAGGTCGCCGCGCTCACCAGCAATTTTATGATACTCAGGAGACGGAGGCTGTAGTGTAGGAGAGATCGTATTGCGGACAACTTTTTATATATATTTTTAAGAAGCTCACAGTAATATATATTTCAGGTACAAATTGTTCTACTGTATAGATAATTTACTGCTGGTATATCTCTGTTGCCGCATTTATACCGTCAAACAGTATTGTGCAAACATTACTATGCTGCAGTGAGAGCGCTGTAAGCTTGTGATATTAATGGGGTAATAAGACTTAACACTTCATGTCTCAAGGCGACGAGCGTAATATGGTGCAGTGTATACCATCTTAACTAACACCACGTTATTGGCAACCGTATCACTTACCATCAGGTGAACGTCTCGCTCGTCTCGTAGCTTCGTAAAATAAAAAAAAATGTAAACTTTACGAATATATAACTTAAGTCAAAGATCAAAAGTTAAAAGACTTATGTATATTTAAGATTACAATAAAATCAATCCCGTAAGAATTCCTTTGAAGTACTTAACAGTATCGTGTCCTTTGAAGTATTTACAAATTTAAATTAACATCTCAATGTGTTCTAGTTTATCTACACGGTGCTTTGAAATTACTGTAGCATGTTTATACATCTCGTTATATAAGTAATTTCACTTGTATCAACTACTTTCAACTGGGACCCAGTAAACTTTGCTTAAGTTTAACCTAACGGATGGAACAGATGTTATCTAAACAAGCAGTCGTTTCGTTTCTCACGAAAAAATTCGCTATTAAAAGATAAAAAGCTAACAAAATTGGATACCTCTAAACGTAGTAAAAATGGCAGTAAACAAACGGGAACGCTACAGAAAATAATTGAATAGTAATGTAAGTGAATTTGTTAACAAGATCTTTTTATATCTAATGCTTTAAAAGGAAAGAAAATTGAAAAGTCCGAGATAAATTTCTTTTCGATCTTATGTTGACGCAGTTGTGCCGCGAACCGGAAGAACAACTTAGGGATTTACTTTAACTTGTTTCGGTTTAAGATTTTATTTACTTGTTTTCTTTTTAACGATCACACGCTCAGAATAGTACTTAAGTGGTCTTTCGCTTAGTTTAATTTTGGCAAAGCTTAATTTCTTTTCAGTATGTTTAAAGCCTGTTTACTGAACAGATTATTTGGAGCATAATTTTTGAATCAAAAATTCGTTAACTTAGAAAAGTATGTTTTTTTAATAAAATAGAAAGTATGGATGGTTGACCTTTGAGTTACCATTTCAGTGCTCCTTTTTCCGAAAAGTAGTAGTGAAGGGTGTTATAGCTAAAGTTAAAATAATGAACTTCATGTAATGTTGTGGACAAAAACTCTATAGCGCTGGTTTAGTTAGAACAAGTTAAACTTACTATAGAATCGTTTATAATTTAAGTTGAAACAGAAAAAATAAATATTTCTGATAATAATTGAAAAGTTAGAAACGTCGAGTTTAACAGGATGTAACGTTTACTTAGTTATCGATATTGAGTTTGGACCCTTTGCTGTTTACGACAACCGGAAATCGAGAAAACCTTCGTAGTCTATTTAGCTTTCGGACAAAATTTATATAGACTACTAACTTTTTTGCTCTGGCATTGGCATCCATGACAGATCCTGTAAATATACTGTAACTTTTTTAATATCGTACAATTCTATAATGTTTAGTGATTGAGATTCTAGATGATGAACTATGTTAGACCCAAGCTCTCTTACAGAACACAGCAACACTAATAGCCGAATCTAGGTAGGGTAGAAATATAACAAAAAGCCTAAACTTACTTATGTAGCTACGAATTCGAACCAAGCACCTTTGTCTTTATAACAACAAGAGATAAAAAAATGAGAAATCAAGTTAGAATATTTATTTTTTCATTTGCCACCAAATTAAGTTGATAATATCGTGTACGCGGAGGCGTTTGTTTTAACAAATGAAAAAAGTTCGAGTTTCCGCTTAAATATGACAAGGCCGAAGCTTTATTTAAAGTGCGGGGAAAATGAAAGAAGTTCCTCCGCTTTCTTCATTACCATCAATGTTGATACTGTTTTTAAATAACATTATTTTTTCTAATGTTTGTGTTTATTTAGGGCGACGGCAAAGTTCATTGAAACCAATTTCGACGAAATATAATGCAGTTAGTAAGGAAAGTAACATCTATGTGATACTTGTTTAATTTTCATACTTTACCTTTGATGTCGTCCCATTCATATTCCCAGTGAAAATTAATATAACAAATATCTATTACTATGTTATAATACGTATACGTAGAATTGTGTATGTTTAAAAAATCTTTTGCAAACAAGTCAACGTTTTATTTGCTTTGAATCTAATCAGATTACTGAACTCATACAAAGTTTAATTAAATATCTTTTTTGGTGATGATTTACCAGTATCGTGAAGTCATTGGCTCCATAATCACCTAACATCGTGCGATTTTATTGCGATCAGCAAGAATTGTGATGCTATTTAAACATTCGTTATATTTTTACAGTAATGACAAGTCCTGTACAGCAGCATCGTCTAATTATGAAAAATATTTCGATTGCTTTTCCATCTAAAATTAAAAATACTTAAAATCTTATATATTAGCCGGTGTTGATAATTGCGAAGGTATTTTGAAATATTTTAGTTTATTTGAAGGTATTTTAAAATAATAAATTATGTATACACGATAGTATAGAAGTAGTCGTCGCGTTTTCAAAACAACAGCTGAAGTAAATGAGTCGTTAAAACTGCGGTGTGCTAATAACCCTGTAAAATAAATTATTCATGAAAATTGTTAAATTTATCAGCGAAATTAATACTTACGTATTAAACGAATGATCATTGTTTACTTTATAACATTACTTTTATAATTCATTTAAACTTTACGCGTGCATAAAACAATAAGTACTTGATAACTTATATTTATTTGTATACAAGAAAACTTACAACTTATACTTATACTTAAACAGAGTTAATTACACAGATTAGAAATAGAAAAAAAAGCCCTAACAAGTTTTCACATGTGGTTTTAAATAAAGTTAATGTAAATTTAAGGACGCCTATTTATTCTAAACGCTAAACTGAATAGTAACATTTTTGCAGAAAAAAGTAGGTATATTTGGGCGCACGTGGTGCTGCCATCTAGTTTTAAAATGTTTAAACTTCATTTTAAATATTAAGTTTTGTTACCGACACTTCCGCTTTGTTGCCATTTCGTTCAATTTACTAAAATCGGTACAATTAAGAACTAAATTAATGAAGGAAGACTTTTTTAGAGTTTTGTATAAATAGTTTGTAATTTTATATTGTTCTGGTAATTATAGTGTCAAGTAATTTTACATTTGTATTAAGTAATAAAAATAGACATGTAATTGAAAAACAACCGAGCAAGGTATAAAAACCTTTGCTGTCATCAAGTTCGCTCGATTTAGTGTTCTGGTTTTGACGTGTAAAGTTGTCTTTGTACTCGGAAGTTACATTTTCGCAATGAACCTTGCGAAAGCTCTGGCCGTCCGCCGACATATATGTTGTCATAATTACACATTCTTTATTAATATTATTTCATATGTATCACCGCGAATACGTTTTAAAATTATCTCTTCGTTAAAATTACATTAATTGTAATAAGTTCAATATAGAAATTATTGTTTAAATTCAAGTATGTTTGTATAAATATTATGCGGGTATAAATAGAAACACGCCGGCGGTGCGACTGATGGAGTGTACGGATCTCTTACGAAATAGTTACGCTGTTGGATAAATATAAAAAGATTCTTCGAAGCTAAGTTTTATAGGACAACAGGCAATCCCCAAAAAGATTATAGTGGTGCCGGCAGAGCTGAGATGTATATGTAAGTTGTCTTACCATCTCCAACTCCCTAAAATTACGAAAGATTTTAATATCTGTTAATAATATTTGCTACAATTATAATGTTTTGTATAAACTTCTTAACAAGATAACTTGTATAAACAATACCTTCATTAAGTAATTTTCTCGAGTAACTTTTGAAGACTAAGAACATGAGACGAATAAAATCCTACATCTTATTTGTAAAAGTCGTTACAGTAGCTTCAAGGGACCGTTGAGTCGATCCTTAAGCTTCCGTGTACGAACGGAGAGCTCTCAATTATAATCTCATCTTGTAAAGGTAACTTTAGCTTTCTTGCTCAAAGTATTTTTATTCATAAAAAATAGACTAGTGCTTTACCACGAACTTACCTGATGGGAACTCTGTTGGTAAATTGCATTAGTTTATAATTAGCCTATTTGCTGTTCGTCGATGATTTGGACAGTCCAGTTTAACCATATTTTTAGCATCGAATGTAGAACTTTAAACAAATAAAAATCAAATATAGTACTAACTATGATAATTACATAATATTAGAAATATCAAAATGGCTTACGAAACTTGATAACGACCAATACTGGCTATTACAAGACGTCCGCACATTACGAGATCCGGCGATCAAATGTGCCGTTGTTTCTGAGTACCCGCCTTTTATGGTCGATGGCACGGGTCCTGGTATTTCTAAGTACCCGTGTCAGCACTAAATGAAACATACTGCTGTTGATATACATGTACTTATTAATTAACAATAATTAGACATGATCTTAACAACAAGTATAAATTTCTACAGCGACTTTTAAATTGTTCACAGCGCCATCTAGAATTCGACTGTGTAACTATAGTTATAATAAATCGTTGTAATCTCTGTTCTTATTTTTCTATCAAAAATGTCTTTCTGAAGGGACGTAAGCAAATACATCAGTTAAGTGGCGCGTTTGTTAAGCAAATGTGAAATTACGTTAACATCGGGCCGCGGCGAGGGATGATCGATGAATTATTCATTAGCATCGGAGAAATTATGTTTATTATACTGTTTATTTATGAGCACTGACAAATTAACTGTAGATTACTTATATTAGAACATTAGGTATCATTTAAAACCGAGACCAACATTGGTATTCTTAACTGTAAAAGTATATATTATATAATAAAAGTTTGTATTCTAGAATATTACTTGTTCTCTTCTCAATTTTAAATGATCCAAAAACTCCTTTGTACCTTAAAGGTAGCTTTCAATTTCTTTCTTCAACCCATGACAGGGACCTCCGCTCAACTACTAATTTAACAATTAGTATTCCACAACACTTCACTGGCTTCGTCGGTAACTCTTTTACAGTTCAGGCAGCACGACTCTGGAACTCCTTACCCGACGATATTAGAAGGGCTCCAAACAAAAATATCTTTAAGAGAATGGTGAGGAGGTTTTACTTGGATATAGAACAGTAATTCTTATGTATGCTATGTATATATTAATTATGTATGTATTTATATGTATGTATATATTAGTATATATCTTCTTTTTTTTATATAATTTTCTTTTTGAAGTGAAACTTCTTTATCGGGGTTGGAAAAAAATTCAGTGTAACATTTTTTGGTTACGCGTCACATTTTAACGTTACGTAACGTTACGTAACGTGATTCAAAGTATACTTTCTCCAGCGGAGTAGCGATTGGTAAATGTCTCCAATGTATTTTGCGGCCCGTTTTGAGTAGTTTCATTTTTGAAATCCAGGTGGCGATTGCATCGACTTCCATAAGAGCCCATGACCCGCTTTGAGTAGTGATGACTTTGACCACTAGGTGGTGTCGTGCAATTGCCATTTACCAATAGCATATCGTTTTAACGGACTTACTCCTACCACTATACTTGACCGTTTTTCTATTGCACGCTTATTTGTTCCCAACGCTCTATAGTGACGTGATACATATATATATATATATATATATATGTTATATTGAAGTGATCAGCAAAATCAAAGGGTTTATTTTAATTCTAATTCCAGTGAATTTCTAAATAAAGTAAGTAATTACATCTCTTTTTCTAATACTTAGGTGTAATTATGGTATTTATTTTTCCACGTTATTTAAAATTAACCTCAGTTTTTGATTGTATTTTTCAATACACTAACACGTGGCTGTAATTATGGTATCAATTTTTTCTAATACTTGAATGTTTGTTGTGGTATTTATTTATTTTTCTAAAATATTCAAAGTCAACCTCAGTTTTTGATTGCATTTTTCAAAACACCAACACGGGCGTGATCATTTCAAGTTTTCAAGTTATTTAAGCTTAACCTTTGTCATATATATAAATATATATATTTTTTGTAAATTGATAGTTTTCTGTAGTTTCACTTCTTACGAGTGTACGCTAGTACACGCACACATTTTTTTTTAAAACAAAACTTCTCTTTTACCCTCACCTACCACTGCATTTCCCCACTGCCGAGGTTGACTGGGAGAGAATGCCCTATGGCATTAAGTCCGCCTTTTTGTACAATTTATTTGTGTGCAAACAAAGTTTTAAACTAAATATATTAAATAAATATATATCTTCATCGAAATATATGACAAAGTATCAAGAAGTCTTATTAACCGACATTGACAAGACGTTTTCTCGATTTGCCAATATCATTGTAGTCATCGCTTTGAGACACAAGAAGCCTTGTTACCCCAGTAATTACACTAGCTTATCCTACAAAACAGAGAACAGTAATTTTTGCATACTACTGTGCTAGAATTAGTAGTCTACAGTAACAGAGACCTACCGCTAGTAATATTGTGAAAATGTCCCGTGCTTTAATAGAAAAGGTTTCATACTAAATTTTGTTTGTGTTAATGGTGTTAATGAATAATTAGTAGACGATGATGATGATGAAATTGTGGTTATAAATCATTTCATGGCTTTAATAAAGTTCTGCATTTCGATGGGGTTTTTGAATTTTTTATAAACGAAACCGCTTTAATTTACTTTAATAACGAAACAAAAGTAATTAACAGTTTCAGCTGAATATTATTCTTTTATACATTGCTTCACGAGATCATCATCATAGTAACTGATGGACGTTCTGCTGGAAATTGGCATCTTGTATATAATTCTACATCCATGTATATAATGCTACATTTTTTTTTATACTATTTTGCGACGAGACGAGCAAGACGTTCACCTGATGGTAAGTGATACGCTTGCCCATGACAACGCGGCGCTAGTTAAGATGGTACACACTGCACCACATTGCGCTCGTCGCTGAGACATAAGGTGTTAAATCTCGTTACCCCAGTAATTACACTAGCTGCAGCGCCCTTCAGACCGGAACACAGTAATGTTCGCACACTACTATTTGGCGGTTGCAATAGGAGCTGCGGTAGTACCCATCCAGACGGTCTCCGCCAACAGAGACCTACCACCTGGTGAATACATAGGTTGTTTACACTGCACCACATTGCGCTCATCGCCTTGAGACATAAGGTGTTAAGTCTCGTTACCCCAACAATTTCACTAGCTTAACGCCCCTTTTTAATTGGAACACAATGTTCCATTGCCGATAGGTCTCTGTTGCTACCGTCTAGGTAGGTCACAGCTCATATTTCAAACGCTTGATAGTAGTGTACAAACATTACTGTCTTACGGGAATTACTGGGGTAACGAGACTTAATACCTAATGTCTCAAGGCGATGAGCGCAATGTGGTGCAGTGTAAACAACCTATGTATTCACCAGGTGGTAGGTCTCTGTTGCCGGAGACCGTCTGGATGGGTACCACCGCAGCTCCTATTGCAACCGACAAATAGTAGTGTGCTAACATTACTGTGTTCCGGTTTGAAGGGCGCTGTAGCTAGTGTAATTACTGGGGTAACGAGACTTAACACCTTATGTCTCAAGGCGACGAGCGCAATGTGGTGCAGTGTGTACCATCTTAACCAGCGCTGCGTTTTTATGGGAGAGCGTATCACTTACCATCAGGTGAACTTCTCGTCATCTCGTTGTATCAAAAAGGGTGATTGTCTGAATTAATTGTATCTTCATGAGCTGATGGTAATGAACCTTGACATCTCACCGACTCACATACTACATGTTGAATAATTGAATTGTCTTGTTCGTATTATTGCTTGAGTGCTTTCCTAATTTATGAGTAACTCAAATTTCTCATGATTTCTTTCAATTCTGAAAACTGTCGCCGATCAATAATCTTTCTTTCGTTATACTTGTTCGTTTTTATACTTATTCTGCAAAGAATGGGTGGTCAATTTTGTATCATTTTATATCGAAAGTTTTTCTCTCCGCGCTTTGTCGTAAAACGTAAGCACTTAGCCTTTATTTGTAAGTATTCTTCTTCTTCTAAGTCGTATTTCTCATGACTGAGGGTCGTGGTCATCATGTTTTTATTGAAACACACGACGACTCTCTTGGCAGTTATAATGGAGTGGTGTTGCCATTGCATTCTCCATTTCACATACTAGTCTGACCACTGATGGTCATGGCATAGATATGCAGGTTTCCTCACGATGTTTTCCTTCACCGTCAAAGCACGTAATATTAGTTGGTGTTATACTAACTGCACATAAATTGAAAAGTTCATTGGTGCAGGCCGGATTCGAACCCGGTACCTTCGCATTGGAAGGCCGGCGTTCAAACCACTAGGCTATCACGGCTCTTTATTAAATATTCTTCTATTTATATTCAAAACAACTAAAGACACTTAAAAGTTGAATAACATTAAAACCATGAAACGTCTATTTCTAATTTAGATTGTTTTTAACTATAAATAGAAAAATCGTTGAATTGAGCTCTACAAAAACTTATAGATTACTTAAGTTATTCCCGAGATATCAAAATAGACTTATCAAAGTTATCTATAAAAACAAGCTGGAGAGACGACGTCTTATCATCAGGGTCTCTATTACCTGATAAGATTAGAATGTGCCGGAATGGTATAGCCGCTAATTTTCATGCTGGACACAAAGGTCATGAGTTCGATTCTCAGTAAAAATTTTCTTTTTTGTTTTTCCTTCTTTCACAGCGGTAACTTTGACCGTTCACATCTTCTTAACCGAAAGAGCTGTACACTTTTTATTCCGGATTTCTCGTCTCCTTATTCTGTACTTCGTTTTATCCTGAAAGAGTATCCATGTAGCTTTTCCAGCTCAAAAGTTACAAGCTTTACGGAGTATTTAAGTCAGCGCATCTGTCTCTTTTACTCTGATGCAATCATGTAATAGAGACTTAAAATCAAAACAATGTAACACAAAATCAGAATGAAAAGATACATTAAATGATTCTTTTCAACTGTTTGAGAACAACACAAATATTTATTATATCAAAAACGATCTTGTTATGAGATGAATTTTTTTATGTTTGTTGTTGTTAGTCTTTAATCATAACAAGGACTACAAATTGTTTATATAACTTTGTATTTCTGTTAAATAAATATATATAAATTGATATTGACTATATTTAGAGAGACATTGAACAACTGAAACCGGCAGCCATTTACCGAAATCGTTTTATAGCAGACGACATTAAAAGGCCTACATTAGCTTTATTATTCTTTTACGATTCAGGTTAACGGAATGGATTGCGTTATTTTTGAACCGCGGCGCAAAAGAGGGGTTGTATTAGCTCATCTTTTAATTATACATTAAGAACTTCTAATGTACGGAGTGAGCTCAGATTTATTTGTTACTGTTCCCGCAGTTAGAACTCGGTTTTTTCTCTCACAAAGAGAGTTGAGATCCACAACTCAGCTCAAGTGTGAGTTGACTAAAGTCGTATATCCTCGAAAGCAAGTACAAGTATTTGGAACGTATAAATAAATGATTTCATTAATTTCACTAACATCATTATCATCTTATAGATGTCAACCGCTTAACAATATGCCTTCTCCAAGAATCTCTCACCGATCGTTCTTTCTTCTAACTTTCTGTCTTGTGACTTTCTGCGAGTTTCACTAAACTGTCTACTATAGGCCCTCCTCAAGGTACCCGGACTTGGCTTCGGAGGATCTTTAACGCTCTTCAAAGTAGAATACAATTATTGAGTGCTAGTTAAGAAAACTATTTACAAATTTAGTAATCTATCCACATACTAAAGTTACAGAGATCTTTTATCACAATAATAATGGAGATGAGATCTTTTCTAATTATACTTTTTAGAGATTTTGTTTCAGCTGAAGGTGCAGTAATACTTTACTAATACTATAAAGTAAACTATAAAGTAATACTTTACTTATAACAATATAATTAGAAATATTTGAGAGGTTTTTGTTTAGCTTTGAACATTCAACCGATGATGGTTATGACGTGATACTCGACGTTTTATAAGTAGTAAAGAATTATAACGAACCATTTTAGATGTAAATTGAAAGAAAGTGTAAATTCACAGAAAAAGAAAAAAGTTTCTCTCGTAAACTGTCAGTAAAGTCGTTTCACATGACGCCGCTGATGATGTATTGTTTAGAGAGAGCATTACGCGAGTGCTCCACTTTTAGAGCGGGTAAGAATGTACATACTTACCTTCACGCGATAAAATATTCAGGAGCTTAAAAGTGGTTCGCGTACACTGTGAAAATATCCCCTCACCTAATAACAGCGAGCGCTGAAACTTTGGGAGAGACACGAGAGTAACCACGAAGCACCGCATCGCGGCTTATTGTATGGAATACGTTAATATTTAACTGTGCATCTGAGCGGCTTAAGTTAACGCGGAAGTCCTTAGTTCGATTCCTTAGACACCATGTTATGAAGTTCGAGTAATGGTGCGGTTTTTTTCGAGACTTTCTAGTTCACATCTTTATATTATTTGCTACTATACCAGCATTGCTGTTCCCGCTCTCAACATATGAGAGTAGGTATACCCTTGGTTATCTTCAAGATTCATGTTCTCATTTTTATTTAACACTGTGTATAAGTTTTGTTCAACTTTCGCCCAGTAGATGGGGTTGCACGTTGTTGCAACGTGCGATGGTTTCGCGTTGGGAACTTACATATTAAACGAGTGTTTACATTCTAAATAGATCATCGGTTTAACGGCACTGGTTGTTTTATTTCGACACCAGAGGGCGCCGGTTAACCCATAGTTCAACGTTGAACCGAACACTATGTAAAATTGATAATTCTTATTATAGTTTATAGTAGTAGTAGTATATATATGAAAGGCTATGTCATGTTAAAAATGCAGCTAGATAGAGTTTTTTCATTAGATCTTCTCTTCCTGATTAGAATCCCATTAGATGGCGATAGTACACTATTCTAGACGAAGCCTGTTCTCTTCGAGACTCACATTAGACCTGAACAAAGCATTGACAGCGACGGACTACTCCAATTCTTCTTCAAATGTTTACACAACACTGTAGTGTTTCTAACCTCATGTCACGATGGCACATCGCGATACTCTAACAAATTCCACAGATTACTAGAATACAGTAAAGTTATTAATAATAGCATTAGTATTAACCAAGATGATCTCTAGCAAGACCACTTATAAATAAATAAAAATTATATATATATAACTACTCTTTAGTAAGTTATCTAGAGGTGTACAGATTTTGTTTGTAAATATTTTGGAAAAGTACTACGTATCGCTGATAATCCTTCGCACAACAGAAGGCTTAGTTCACTTGTAACATTTCCGTTTGAAGCAACATCCCACCGCTGAAAACTTAAAGCACCCTAAGCGCTTCGAGTGTAAGATAAGTTGATACCGACGTTAAGTTAAAGCTAGATAAGATTGGAGTTTCGCGAACAAAGCGAACGTTTGTTTCTGTAAGAAAACACGTTATCTATTATTATTTTACCTAAAAAATTCATGTATTTGATAAATAAATCCATTCTTCTCTATACTTCTCTATTCTATAGTATACACTTTCTTCTTCTAAGTCGTATTTCCTCATGACTGAGGGTCGTGGTCATCATGTGTAATGACACACACGACGATTCTCTTGGCAGTTATAATGGAGTGGTTTGCCATTGCCTTCTCCATTTCACATACTAGTCTGACCACTGATGGTCATGACATAGATATGCAGGTTTCCTCACGATGTTTTCCTTCACCGTCAAAGCACGTGATATTAGTTGGTGTTATACTAACTGCACATAAATTGAAAAATTCATTGGTGCAGGCCGGATTCGAACCCGGTACCTTCGCATTGGAAGGCCGGCGTTCAAACCACTAGGCTATCACGGCTACTAGCTTCTTCTAGGTATATACTTAAATATACATTAATCGTTCTCTATCTCGCTCTAACATTTTCATATAATATCTAAAAGATATTGAAAACGAGAAAAATTACTCAGATAAAAATTACTTTCGGTAGCCTAGATCTAACTTAGGTACACAAGTCGTTAAAGAGCTGTTTAAGCAATGATACATTCCGTTTGCACATGTAACGCCTGAAATTACATCTGGCAACTGCTTCTCTGAATTAGTAAGCTGTTTACTAATGAGGGAGACGAGAGAGACAGCTAGTCTGTACCACTGATAAAATTGTAAAGAATTTGGTATTTGAATCGAACTGAATATCTTCGTGTTAGTAAGGACCTTTGGAGGCAGTTAACTAAGTATTTAATTTAAAAAATCATCAGTAAGCTTAACACACTTTGAAATCCGCAGCCCCATTGGAAAGTTCAAACATTCCGAGAAACTGTTCGATACTGGAAGTACGGCGTTTTTCCAAGTTAGCTTTAAGCAAAACCAATACGAAGTTTAAGCAATCCGAGCGAGTAGAATGAAGGTAATGTTTACGAAAATGAAACTTTCTCGGTGCTTGCTTTAATAAGTTATACTTAACAGAAGGTGAATTCGGAAGTAATCAATTCCGTTGCCGGAAGGCCGTTAGGTTATTTCCAATGTTAAACGAGAGAAGTTTTTATATTTTCATACTTATACCGCCATCGGTGTGTGGTTAACATGAGAGCCAGTCCCTCGTGCACATGTGACCCAGGAGAGGACCAGACCGTGGTACACGTTGTTGCTTGCTGTCCCGTATTTCGCCGACAGCGCGCGGACTGCGAAATGAGGCTAGGAGTGAGGATTACAGCTGGTGGCATCGCCTCTCTGATGAGTGATGACGGATGTCGCCGCATATTTTTAGAATATTGCAGGGAAATCGTAGGACAGGTAATAGAAAGAAATAAAACACGAACACAGTAGTAAAAGATACAAAAAATAGAAATTGTACAGACAGACAGATATTTAAGAGTAAAATGTAGAAAATAATGTTTTAGAAAAGAAATGTATATATAGATAAGGTATAAAAAACTGTAAATACAAAGAATTGATTTAAATTGTAAAGGTGTTATCTAATGTGTAAGAATGAGAAGAGGGTTTTTTGTGTTGTGGAAAATGTAAAAGTGTAAAATTAAAAGTAAAGGAAAAGGAAATGTAAGTAGAATATGCGGCGGTAGTGTGTAAATGATAAAAACTGGTGAAAGAATGAAAGAGTGAAGAATAAAAGAAGAAAGATAAAATGTATAAATGTTAGGGAAAAGAAAAGAATATAAAATAAGAAAGAAAGGAAAAGAAAGAAATGACAAAGCCCTGCCCACCTTTACAGGGGAACGATTATTAAAAAAAAAAAAAACATGAGAGCCGGTGTATCCTGGTCAAACTTCACCACCCACAGCATCACTGTCAATTAACACCAAGTAGACCCCCAAAGGTCTGGGCACAGCTTTAGCCATCGGGGGGCCAACGGAAAATTCTGAATTAGAACAACGTAATCAGATAAACGAATCTAATTTGTCAGTGTAATTGAAACTCTACCGTCAGCCATTAGTTTACTCGTTGATAAATGTATCGCGTCATTTTAGGGTTCAGTCGTAATATCTTTACCAATTGACGTATTTATTACTAGTTACTTATAAGTACAAGTTAACACATATTTTTATTTACACTTTTTAGTTTACAAGAAACATATTATTGATTGCTGGTAGAAAACTACACTCCCGGACACATCAATCGGCCCACCTAGTGTTTAAAAGTTTTAACGGTGCCTAGCTAAAAATAAATGTTAGGTGGAGCAATAAGTTTTAATGCAGTTTTAAAGCTGAGTTTTTGGTCAACCTTTATGTATGTTTTTTTTTAAATTTCAAATTCAGGATTATGAAAAAAAAAACGAAAATTCGAGTCTGTTCATTGTTTTCAACGACCCAGGAATGGAGAAAACTTTTTTATTTCGCACAAGTTGGATTTTATTTTTTGATGTGTCCGATTATTGGTTCCTTAAAAAAGCAAATCTAAACTTAGAGCCAGTTTTGACCAAAAAATATGGATACTCTGCCTGAAATTGTCGCCCAAGTTGTAAAACTTCTGCCGGCCAAATCAATTCGAAATTACAAAAAAAATAAAAAAAACCTACATAGGGGTTGACCAATAAATCTGCTTCAAAACTGCATTAAAACTTATTGCTGCACCTAATATTTATTTTTAACTAGACACCGTCGAAACTTTAAACACTGGGTGGTGGGCCGATAGATGTGTCCGGGAGTATATTTACGAAGATTTAAGGTATCACCGCGGTACATACTTCTGCGGCTTAATACAAATGTGTTAACATTACTGTGTTCCGATTTGAAAGGTGCTGTAGCTAGTAAAATTACTGGGGTAACGAGAATTGAATATTACGTCTCATGAAAACGATCATTTTGTGGTGCTGTATTTATAATATTGACTAGTACTTTGTTTTGTCTAATATCACTTACCATCAAAAGAACTTTTCGCTCATCTCTTTATGAGCGAAAAATATGCACTAGCTTCAGTGACTTATGGATTACCTACTTCTCCAATAGAATGAAATAGCTTAAGGTCTTCTTTCATGAGCACTTCCATCGGTTGAGATGATGGATTATGTATCGTTGTTTTGAAAGATACGTAAGCAATGTTCAGAACTAATTTATTCGAGTAGATACTTCCTTGCGGGATGCATTACACGATTACAGTATCATTCGTCTAATGGATATTTCGCTGAATATTACGCGGTTTGGTTCCGTATAAATATTTTACAGAATGGATCCGTAACATAAGCACTCACGGAGGATGATACGCTTTATACCAATTTACTTGTATTCTTAAATCCAGGTGGTAGGTCTCTGTTGCCGGAGACCGTCTGGATGGGTACCACCGCAGCTCCTATTGCAACCGACAAATAGTAGTGTGCAAACATTACTGTGTTCCGGTTTGAAGGGCGCTGTAGTTAGTGTAATTACTGGGGTAACGAGACTTAACACCTTATGTCTCAGGCGACGAGCGCAATGTGGTGCAGTGTGTACCATCTTAACTAGCATTACGTTGTCATGGGCAAGCGTATCACTTACCATCAGGTGAACGTCTTGCTCGTCTTTTCGAATAATAGGATAAAAAAAATAATAGTTATATAGGTTTCATATAAAAATTCTTTTATATTAAATATATTGTAAAACGTATTTGTATGCTAATTGCATACACGGACGGACGGGTGTGTTTGAATTAGCATGCATTAATGCCAAGCCGGGTGCGGTCGGAGTATTCGTCTAGTGTTCGCCGCTTTGTCGCCAGTTGCTGGGTGGTAACTTTAAACTTTAACATATATATACTCCCGGACACATCTACCGGCCCACCACCCAGTGTTTAAAGTTTCGACGGTGTCTAGTTAAAAATAAATGTTAGGTGCAGCAATAAGTTTTAATGCAGTTTTAAAGCAGGTTTATTGGTCAACCCTTATGTAGGTTTTTTTAAATTTTTTTCGTAATTTCGAATTGATTTAGCCGTCAAAAGTTTTACAGCTTGGGCGACAGTTTCAGGCAGAGTATCCATATTTTTTGGTCAAAACTGGCTCTAAGTTTAGATTTGCCCTTTTATGGAACCAATAATCGGACACATCAAAAAATAAAATCCAACTTGTGCGAAATAAAAAAGTTTTCTCCAGTCCTGAGTCGTTGAAAACAATGAACAGACGCGAATTTTCGTTTTTTTTTTTCATAATCCTGAATTTGAAATTCAAAAAAAAAACATACATAAAGGTTGACCAAAAACTCAGCTTTAAAACTGCATTAAAACTTATTGCTCCACCTAACATTTATTTTTAGCTAGGCACCGTTAAAACTTTTAAACACTAGGTGGGCCGATAGATGTGTCCGGGAGTGTATATCATAACGTATACAGTTTTAAAAACAATTAATATATTTAGTTGCTGTGTTCGCGATGCAAAAAGAGAGGTGTTTACATCGCCATCTTTCAGGCAGCTGAATTGATTATGGTAGATTTTCTTGTGACTTGCTCAGTTAACTTATTTATGTAACACGTTAAGCTAAGCCCTCTGTGGACTGACTTTATGTTATAGTGCATTTTCAGCCAGTCAACACAGAGGAAGAAATAAAATTCGAAGGTAGGTGTGAATAACTATAATAATAACTTAATACATAAGTATATTTTAATAACTGGACAAAAGTCTGAAAATTTTTTCAGCTTTTTTATAGTTATTCTGCTTTCAGGTTCAGTTTCTTTCTTATTATCATTAAGTGCTTTTTTCTAATTGGAGTTGGGAGATCAGTTAGAGAAATCATTTTCTAACCCGTGCCATTCTTTATAGTGTAGATTAATAAAAATGTGTCAACTGTTTTAAATCATCGAAAGACTGTTTTCTTCAGGATTTTTTTTCCAGAGACCTTGATTTCGAAAAGTAGCTTGAAATGGATTAAATAATACGTCTGTAGGAAGCCGAAAATCTTTCTATGAATGACGTTTGTCATCAGCCGTCGTTTGCAGTAAATTCTCTCATTCGAATGTCGATAATCATTTTATAATATAGACAAAACCATTTTCTATGTTTTCTGAAAGTTCTACTGGAAATGATAATTTTTCATCTTTATTATAAAAAAAGTTAATCTCCGATTAGATCCGTCTGCGGTAAGTTAACTCTAAAGTGGAGCTCGTTGAGTGTTGTGAAACTTTAAGCATATGTAAGCACCGCCGGCGTTTCGGTTACTTAGACACTTAGCGAGTGCAAAGTTGAAGTATAACTATTGCTTAACTACACCGTTACTGTCGCTTGGTAATTTCGGAAATTGATGCTTGTACTTGACTTAAGCTGATGACAACCGTCATGCAGAGAAAGGTTGCATTTTTCGGACACTTGCAAAGAGGATCCCTTTATGAGTTCCCAAGGTTGATCCTGGAGGGCAAAATTCCCGGAAAACGTGCTCCTGGTAGACCACGTAAGAAATGGTTCGACGATATAAAAGAATGAACTGGGCTTAAACCACCAATTAAAAAGATTAGCCCAAGACCGGAAAAGTTTTCTCAATCTGACCGCCAAACTTCAGTTTGAAGAAGGCACCTTATGATGATGATGACTTGACAATTAGTAATTGATTTTCAATAGTTTTATAACATTTTTGTGTAATTCACGGTTGTTGTTATATTTACTGTGCGATAGTAAGATACTGAAGTACGTTACGGAGAACTGATTGGAAAGGACATACCGTGTTATCATTAGTTTGCGGGAATAATTTTATTCCAAAAGCATGTCATGTATACGGCGATATGGCAATTAAGTTGCATTCACAAATACAGCAGCTTCCTTTCCTTCTTCCTACTATAAGATAGTTGGATAAACAACAAAGTTCCTCGCAGAACATTTGCAAGCATATCCAACTTTATTCAGAGCAAGAAAACAATCATAACCCATATTATTACAATTGTAAAATCTAGTAGATATAATAACTTATGTTTTAGAGATCATAGCTTCAAACCTGATATTTTTTACTTTAAATCGAGACTGAGAAGTATATCAGAAGTTTCACAAATTGCAACTCAATATTAATAGGATCGATCTGTAAAAGGTTTTTTTTTGTTTTTGTATTGAAAGTTTATTTGTATAAGTTTAGTAATTTAAATTATCACCAGTATTTCAACTTATTGCTGTTCACTTTTAATTGTATGTTACTAATTGGCGACAATTCTTGTTCTTGATTTGTTTCCTTATTAGTCGCATTTTGTGTTGTACTGAGAATAGAGAAAAGAGTAATATTACCTGTCTTTAACAGACATAAGAATAAAAGAGTGTTGAGTACATTTCATGATGAGTTCCGATGTCAACATCAGTATCCACGTCACAGGTGTCAATTAGCTTCGTTATACTTTTTGTGTAAAAACAACAATTGCTAATGTACACAAGCATTAAGCTGGTAATATAATGAACAATGCGGGTCCCGTAATGGCTGCTAATGGGCGCCTTTAAACCTTTGAACCTTTTACAGTATTAGTGCCTTATACAAAGCTACTAAACGCGATCTTACCGCCCGCTAAGTGGTGACAAATTTATGAATATCAGCGACGAATCGTTAATGACCATCACTGAAAAATGTCTAATTCGCACTTTATAATGTGTGATGAAATAAAAATGTTCACTGAGTGATGATCAGAATGATATGGTGAAGATCTCGTTTTAACATTATATGGTGATCGTGTTATAAAGATGCTGAGTGTTGTAACATTAATGATTTTATTAGCTACTGACCCCTTCACTCGAGACAACAATAATTTTCATAGATTTGTTTAAATTAAACAATTAAAGATTTAATCTAAGAGATAGATAACTTTAAGATCTCTCTATAGAGGTGGTGAGCCGTGATAGCCTAGTGGTTTGAACGCCGGCCTTCCAATGCGAAAGGTACCGGGTTCGAATTCGGCCTACACCAATGAATTTTTCAATTTATGTGCAGTTAGCATAAAACACCAACTAATATCATGTGCTTTGACGGTGAAAGAAAACATCGTGAGGAAACCTGCATATCTATGTCGTGACCATCTATGGTCGCACTAGTATGTGAAATGGAGAAGGCAATGGCAAACCACTACATTATAACTGCCAAGAGAGTCGTCGTGTGTTTCATTACACATGATGACCACGACCCTCAGTCATGAGGAAATACGACTAAGAAGAAGAAGAAGAATAGAGGTGGTAAATATCTATAAGAGATTAAGTTTAATTCAAAGTATAAGTTAAATTCTTTAAGCTATCTGATATTTTACTTACTACAATAATAATATCACAAGTTCTTATATTCATTTCACTTTAAACATTAATGATGCCTATAAGGTTAATACAAGAACCAATTCTCCTACCAAAAAGTAGTATATCAACATTACTGTGTAGCAGTTTTAAAGACAGCTAGTTAAATAACGAAGTAACTTGTGATTTTAAATCTATAAACAAAGAGTATTTTTTCTATTTCTTCTATGCGACGAGATGAGCAAGACGTTCACCTGATGGTAAGTGATACGCTTGCCCATGACAACGTGGTGATAGTTAAGATGGTACACACTGCACCACATTGCGCTCGTCGCCTGAGACAGGTGTTAAGTCTCGTTACCCCAGTAACTACACTAGCTACAGCGCCCTTCAAACCGGAACACAGTAATGTTCGCACACTACTATTTGGCGGTTGCAATAGGAGCTGCGGTGATACCCAGACGGTCTCCGGCAACAGAGATCTACCACCTGGTAAAATGGTAATGGTATGTTGTGTGAAACATCCTAGCACCTCATTCTTTGGGTAGACGGTATAGCTTATTAACCGACAAACGTCTCCTTCGAATAGACAGTTAATCGCATAAAAAAGACCTTGTATTTTTATTCGACACCCTGATGAATAATCAATTAGCTTATGAAGCAGTAACAATTTCAGTAAACATTGGGTTTGTCGGTTTTATTTGGACAGTACATGAAGCGCTCGTTGAGGCAAAACAAGAGCTTTCATATTAATCAAGGCCTTCTAAAATGTTTACCTAAAAAAGGTTTAAGTTATTATTCATTAACATAAAGATTTACACATATAAAACTTATGTAAAAACTAAGGATCCACTATATTACAAGTAAATAGATCAACTATTTATTTATACAAAACTTAACAACGATTACCACAAAGTTATCTACAAAACTAACTTTGTTACTTATAGTTACATAATTCTTCTAGACTAGTGCGCTTTACCACCTAGATTACATCGCCGCTTACCATCAGGTGGGATCGTAGTCAAGCACTAGTCTATCCTAAATAAAAAAAAAAATAGTATCTCATCCAGGGATTTCATAAAAACCATAAAAAGCATACCCTATTCATTAATATGTATGTACCATGTCTATCATGACATATATGTTACGTATGAGAAGTCATGAGAAAATCTTCACTCGATCACGATCTTGCCAGTTTGTGATCGCTACTCAAATTTCTTCTCGATCTTCTGATCATGTGGTCCTAAGTTATCTATATGCTTCGCAGGAATACACATATTCTATCGACTCTATACAACATATTGTTCAATCCTCTCACACCTCACTACCTAAAAATCTTTCGAATTTATTTCCTACTCCCATAACCGCACTCTCCGTTCCTCTATAAATCTTTCTCTTAGTATCCCCGCGCCCTCCTCTTCCTTTTTCCGAAACTCCTTTTCTATCACGGCAGTTCGCTTATGGAACTCATTACCCATTCATATTCGATTGTCCAAAACACAATCTTCATTTAAAAGACAATTAACTGATTGCTATCATAATGGCTAAACACTTTCTTCTGTTATACTGTACTGTTGCTTGTTATGTTTATCGTCAAAGTAGTCCATAATTATTTTTAGTGCACCGCTACTTACCTTTGCTTACTTTTTATTTATATCTTCTTTTCCAGTGGGTTGTCTGGAAGAGATTGCTGCCTGAGCATAAGACCGCCCATTGTACATTTTTGTTTTGACTTATGTATTTCTTTCTTTTGTTAAATTTGTTACTGGTGTACAATAAAGAATATTTATCTTATCTTATCTTATGTTGCCACTCGTATATTGTTATCCGTACCACCGAGACGCGTAAGGATCTTCTCCCCGCATGGGGGAACTAATCCCGGAGCTGGCTGAATTACAATCAATTGATTACGTTCAGCGCGGCCGGATTTATTTCTATCTACTTTATTCTCATCTGATTAACTTCGCTTTGAATTAGAATTGGAGCGTAGTGGTTAAGCGAATTTCTGCCTATTTTGAGCCACATGGAACAGTTGCTCCACGTTGGTGATACCAGTCCACTCACTTATGTTCCTCCTTAAATAGGCAGAAATTCGCAGAACTGACGGCCAACCTCCAGTAATGGAGAGGTACTTTAAGAAGTAGAAGGTTAAGCTGAAAATCATATATTTCATCGGCATCGGCTAATCGATTTCCACTGTTCAACATATGCTTTACTCAATGATCTCCATATTTCAAATTATGTTTAGATGAAGGAGAAATTATTTCAAGAATTTATTAGTTGTTAGGCTTTATCTAAACTGATCAAGTAAGGATGAAAAATAAAAAAGTGTATTGGAAATATAAATTTGTATTGTATACTTGATGTAGTGTTCTCTAATTGACTGACTAACTTTACAGTTGATTCTTAATTATGATGATGATATGACAGATTGAAAATCAAAGCAAAAGAGTATCAATATGAAATTTTGTTCTAGGCAGTACTTGTTAAATTTATTAAGGTAATCTCAAAGGAAATTGTTTTTTATTTATTATTATTAGTTACACAGAAATTTACAACACATGTTATAACTTAGCTGCTAAAAAAACCACAAAGGTTTATAGTACAGCTAACAAAATCTACAAGGGTAGCGTAATAATAGGCACTTACTACTCATAAGGAATATTTTCAACTTCAACTTATAATTAGATGTAGTAATTTTTTCAATTGGGTCGGTATATGATTATTAAGTTATTATTATAAATTGTTGGAATTACTACAAAGAAATATTTTCAAATCTACAGTTAAGTTACCCGCTGTATCTTCTGTAACGTATTCTGTACCTTACATGATTTCCCTGAAGGTTACCGCCGCGTTGAATTATTGCTGCCTCTTATTTGTATTGGTACTGATTTCGTTTCTCCGGCTGATTGATAAGTTCGCAGCAGTTGAATAATTAAAACGAAGAAGTTTAATTTAGCGACGATATTTAATACTCATAACAACGTGGGGTTAGTTAGGATGACGTATACTGCATCACATTGAGCTCGTCACAAGTCTATATATAACAATGTGAGGCTAGTTAAGATAAATCACTACACGTTATCTTTTTGAGTAAGTTGTTGATTTTTCTATCCTCATCAGCTGATGATAATAGTGATGATATATAGATATATCAGCTAACTTCTAAAGAAACATATACGTCTTTATACTAAAAAAAATTACGAAAATTTAAATCCGTTAGAATCGCAGGAAACTATTTAAAGTTATCCCACTGACCCAGTTAAAGTAATTTCAGCAAAATCCTAATGAAATTAATTCTAAAAGTTAGCTTTACGTATATTTAAATTTAATAGCTAACGGCCAAAGTTATCAACTGTACTAATAAAGTTATGAAATTGACTTCGTAACTTGTTTGATAACTATTGAAGTGTACATTTGGACCGTATCATTATGTAGCAGCGGAACATGGACGATGATGCGGTAAAGTAAGCTTTTGAGGTGTGGCGATGGAGAGAGATGGAAAGCATCAACTGGATATACAGAACTGAAAGCTGATGAAGACGTCTTCTGTGACGTCATCAGCATACTGTTTTTTTATGCTACTAAGCGACGAGACGAGCAAGACGTTCAGCTGATGGTAAGTGATACGCTTGCCCATGACAACGCGGTGCTAGTTAAGATGGTACACACTGCACCACAATGCGCTCGTCGCCTCGAGACATACGGTATTAAGTTTCGTTACCGCAGTAATTACACTAGCTACAGCGCGCTTCAAACCGGAACACAGTAATGTTCGCACACAACTATTTGTCGGTTGCAATAGGAGCTGCGGTGGTACCCACCCAGACGGTCTCCGGCAACAGAGACCTACCACCTGGTAAAGGGAGTCCCATTTGGTTCTCGCTACTGGTGTCTATCGTTCCGTCCCGATAGTTTGGTATTTGGTATATTAATTATTTACATCTCTTATTACAGATACGAGACTTACAAGGCAACTTTAAAAAAAATCCCCGCCACCCGCCTCTCGCGTCTCACAGAAGCGCTGGCGAACTACGATCCAGTTCTGAACGAGTACTTCTTCGACCGACACCCGGGGGTCTTCGCGCAGGTCCTCAATTATTACAGGTAAGGGACACAATATTATACAGGTAAGGTTCATAGAAATTTGAGCATAACCTTTTCATCACAATCATCCTAACCGTTGGACGTTCACTTCTGAACATATGTATCTTTTAATGAATTCCTGAAAACATACTCTTGTGCTTTTATACACTTTTTTCTGCTGATATTAACTTGTTCAACTTTACTTTAATAAAAAATTTAAAAAAAATATCATTTCAAGATTGCGATGTTATTATTTTTTCATTTAAAGGTTTTATGTTAAACCAAGTTTTAAGCTAACTTAAGCAGATAATAAAGATATCATAAACTTTCATGGCGACGGCTCGTATGTACTAACAAACATGTTCAGATATATAGAAAGACATGCGTAGGTTAAAATATAGGTATTTAATAATTGTCTTGATGATTCTGAGTAATTAAGCTAGTCTATAATATTTTTTATATTATAATCGAGCTTCAAAATTAAAGAGCAATTATGAGGCAAGCTCGCGGCTCGCTTAAATATTTGCAGGCGTCGGAGTATCTTTTTCGCTCACTTAATATAACGAGAAATCTGGAAAATTTGCTGCGGCATCGCGTGGCTTTTATATCTAACAACACAAATAAAATATTTTAAACATATTATTTTAACAAGAGTAGAAAATAAACTTTAAAACGACACTCAAAAAGACAAGTTGGAATCCAACAATATAATACTACAGATATGTCATGTCTTAAAAAAAAATAAGTTAAAATCGATCCAGCCGGTTAGAATACTTTGTTATAGTTGCATATATGAGTCAAACTATAATATTTGTTTTTAGGAAAACACTGATTAAAAATCTGTTACTTTTTGTATAAAATTTACATAAGTATCTAGTCTTGCGGGACGTCTCGTAACTTAAGGACTTTGCCACCAAAACGGCCGTTAGTTCTTCGATTCACTTAGGGCCAGCTGTAATTGTGACCTTTGTTTTACTTTAGAAGTGATTCGATCAAACAAACAAAAAGTGCTACACATTTTTTCGTTGTGTAAATCCACAAAGCATAGCAACACAATAAACAGCTCCCGCTGCGCCGTCTGAAATCCAATACCGTTTATACTTTCACTTTACAGCGTCACAACATGAAAGTCTGAAACAAAGCGTTATAAATCTGTATGCTGAGGTGTAGTAAAACCAGTTGACTGCTGTCGTATAGCTCTCGGTTTGCAGTTATCACTATATTTTATACGCGAAGCCGACACTGCGAAAACTAACTCAACTGGAGGAAAACTGAAGTTTGTTCCAAATTTGTTCTAAATCCTAAGAGAGGTGTACTAACAAGTTTAAATAGTGTTCCTGTGTTAAAGCCACCGGAAAAGTTTACTCTTCACGTTTATATTATAATTCTTATAAGTTAAAGTATTATTTTCATATTGTTTACTATTTTTACATCCCCCGCTTTCAGTGCATATTGTTAACTCGGTTGGAAGTATGCCGCCGCGCTAAGCCGCCTCCGCTTCGTATAAAGTCAAAATGATTTGTCTGACGTCATCGCATCCCCAACAGGATGATCATTTCATCCATTCGGTTATCTATACAAACATGACTAGGAACTACCTAACTGAAAAGTATTTTTTTTACCATTTTATTGACCTTCAAACGTTTAATAGTTGAATGGTAATATCACTAGATCAAGTCTTTGTTGCAAGGCTCGTCTAAGTATACACGATTGCTATTTTTATGATTTAAATGTAGTTATCATTACTGTTACCAGTTTACGCCGTAGCTATTGTTATCATCTTCCTATTTAACTACGGATTAATTGTATAAGAGTTTAATTAGCAAATACTTTTACTTCTCTAGTAGTTTTGTTTTAACGTAAGTGTTAAAACACGACACGTAGAAATTCAATCACAATTTTATAGACCGCAAGATGTTTATTGTTATCGAGTGAATCGAAAATCGCTTTCCAAGTGTCGTCGGTTCAAACTATTGTCGTCAACATTTCACAGATGAAAGTGAACTTTTACATCTACCAACATCGCACTTATTGCCTATAACTCCACACTGTGTTTCTCCGAATTGTTTGTTTGTAGTTTTGAAAATATCTTGTATTTGATAGGTGTGTTTCACAATTCGATCTAAGTTTCTTTTCTATATCAAAATATTCTTATTTTTTTACATAAAGATTCGATTATGATACTTTTTAATTGAATAAGAAGAGCTGTTGAAATTGTTGTACGAACTCCGAGTTTTTAATGGACTACAAGAAGTTCAATTTCCTCTAAATGAATTTCCTTAATGCTTACATTAATCAGTTTTCTCTCCGTTAGCGATCATTTGCATCTGTTGTAATAAAGTGAGTCGCTAATCGGCCCGGAGCAGCTCATAAACATGTCACTCTCGCAACTGACCCAAATAGACCTCGGCGTGTTGATTCATAGCTGTTCTCTATGAAACAAGGTATTCAAGGATCTATTAATAGTAATACAATGCATACGTAATGACTTAATAGGAGCCCTAAGTCGCAAACGTAATTTATGCTAACTACATCATTGCTTATAGATCTATTGTTGTCATTAGTTTTGGATTTGATTTATTTTGTTGTAGATCATCTGGTTATATCATAAATTAAATACACTTTGAAAATAGATTTGATGAAAACGATAGCTTCTAAAAAAACACGTATATCTAGTAATAAAAGTGAGTAAGAGATGAAGTAAAAACTCCATTTTCATGTGATGTTAATTTACAATGAGACAGAAGACGCTGAATTGAACATATAAAATGTAACTTTCATGCGAACGCAACACATTTATTATAGCGGTAGATTTATTAGGGTGTTCACCAAAACGTTGAGGTTCGAACACAGCTACCATCATTCACTCCACCACATATGGGGCTCAGGAATTTAAGCCGACACCATGTTAAAATACAACTGTATACACCGCAATGTTTGTAGGAATTTCATTTTCAAGATACTGAATAATTTAGTATTGCTATCTGAATATTGCTGCTACGTACAACAGAATTTATTATAGCATAAGATATATTGAAAACCAGCAATACTATGTGCAACGGAATGAATAACAGAAGTAGATCCGATATAAGAATTTATAGTTAACATTTTACAATTCAATACAACCCGGAAGTGTAGTTTATAACCGCTGCAGTTACCTTTATACGAATATCGGTTTAGAGGGAAACTGAATAGGAGTAAGGTGAATTTCTAGTTTCGAACCAATAGATTTCAATAATCGCAACATCTTTCAGTAACTGCTATGTAATCTAGTTTTGTTTGTATAAGGCTGAAACACTTTCGAACCCTACAGCGATTCTACTAAGCATCAATGCTTAAACAAGTCACATGCCCCAGATTTGGGGCGATAAGAGTCGACGCAGAGATAGAGATGGAGGAGAAAATAGGAGAGGAGAGCATACCGGGCTTAATGAAGGACAAAAAGAAAAGAAACGTATTTTTGAAATTTTGTAGGATGGCCATAAGCAGTATCATAGAGGAGAATAAGACCTAGAGAATGTAATAAGATAAAGAACTAGAGTAGGAAAATTGGAAATGTGATATTAGAATGTAGTGAAATATAAACTGTAAAAGAAATTGTGATATTAGATAGTAAGGAAATGGAAATGTACTGTGAAACGGAAATAAGAATAGAATAAGGAAAATGTAAATAGAATAAGGAATACCGTAAAATTAATAAAGAAAGAATGGTGGTCAATTCATTAAGCGCGAAGTATGGAAGGAAAGGAATGGAATGAAATGAGAAGGTAGAGTTAAAAGGGTATAAGAGATGATGAGTGACAAAGAGAACAGGAATGGAAGAAGAAGTATGAAAGGTAGTAAAATTAGATGAAAAATATTGTAAACGAATCCTTGGCCCAAACGCACCAACGGGGAACGAGATTTTAAAAAAAAAGAAAAACAAGTCACGTAATATTCTTCAGCATTTTCGGTTTCATGTCAAAACTGGAATACAGCTAAGTTTATACGCTTTACACGGTATAGCCAAATACATTTCAAACTTTTGTTGCAATGAGAACTTACTACTTGATAGTAAAATGTTGAATTCACATCCTTGGTAATGGAATCATTCGTCTTTACTCTTAAGGACTGAGCGTGAACAATAAAGAAGTAAGTTCCATAAGAAACACGATAGTTGTCTTCTTCCATCTCACAGTAAGCTGTTTAAACTACTTTATAGTAACATTAAAATATTTTATCATGAAGAGATTCCACAAAATTATTTTCATCTTTCGTTAGCAAAAATGTTTTTTAACCAAAAAATTTTTAAGAGTTATTTCAAAATCATTTCGATTATAACGAAGTGATGCCATTCAAAGTTTTAATAACTTAAAGAAAGTTTGTTTATTTCCTTATAACAGCCGGTTGTGAATTAACCTAGTTCCTGCTTAACTTTTTTTCGAATCCCTCCCTCCAACCCTCGGCCTCGTTACAACCTTCAAAGGCAATCAGCCGCCGCAACACAATTGGTTTGTTTCGACAAAAATATACTTATATATACACGGATTTAGTTAAGAGAATCTAACTTTTTTGATTGGCAAAATATAAACTTACCATATTTGTACAGTTATAAGATATACATCATCGTTACTCTACAATGTTCTTACTTACTCAATAGCGCTAAACAACCTTGTGGATCTTGGTCGTCTTTACAATTCTACTCCAAACGTCGCGATTACCTGCTCTCTTTTCTACATAGTAAACTTTGCCAATCTTCTGAAATCTTCTTCTACACCATCCATCTTTTCTTTATTCCCCTCTGTCCTGCTTAGACGAGTCGTCTCAATTTATAAAACTGTAACGATTTATTGCTGTTTTACGGCTGTATCAATCTAGAGAAATGTCATACGCTACCATCGTTAGGTTAAAGATATTAAACACTTTGAAAATCAGCAAGTTTTTTTTTTACTGTATGTTAGTTATATTATTCAGTTATTCGCCGCCAAACAATCGCTATTTGATCAAATACGTTTCAGTAGTCGACGGGCGGAAAATGATGAATGCGCGAAACGGTATTCGAAAGTCTTTTGTACTCAAACCGAGCGTTGAGTGAGCACTCGCCGTTGTTTCTAACCGGAAATCATTTCACTATTAGACGTTCAACTGTTATGCAATAAACAGTCTATTGATCAAGAGGAACAAGGATAGAAATATAATAAACGAAGCCACGAGCAGAGCGAGGTGCTCACTTATAACAAAAGTTAGCATGATGAACTCAGCACCACACAAGACTTTAATCCCGTTACATTAGTAATTTAGATTTTTAGCTACGGACCTTGTTGGACAGGTTTTTTTTTTGTACTTTTCTCTGATATTATTATTCAGGAGTTTTTTTATCCTATTTACATAATTTACTACTAGTACGTTTATCTATCATTGCGAAAATCGTATTTATTTATCCCTATTCTTATTGTTAACTATTGTACATACATTTGAACAGAATTTGAAAAACTTATTTCTAACTAATTTATTTTTTACCAACTCGCATAAACCTATTTTATCTATTTTCGGCCCTGTCTCTTAATCGAAGTCATACCGTGAGTTCGTATGGATAGGACGTTCCGTTAGCAAATGAGGAACCGTTTCCTCCGTGGTGTTATCACATATGCACCATGGATTGTCCTGACACTTGAATCGGTTCAAGTATTGGGAGAATCCACCGTGGCCAGTAAACATCTGGGTTAAGTGACCGGTTGGCCGGATCTTTCTCATAAAGTTTTTTTTTATACTACTATGCGACGAGACGAGCAAGACGTTCACCTGATGGTAAGTGATACGCTTTCCCATGACAACGCGGCGCTAGTTAAGATGGTACACACTGCACCACATTGCGCTCGTCGCCTTGAGACATAAGGTGTTAAGTCTCGTTACCGCAGTAATTACACTAGCTACAGCGCCCTTTAAACCGGAACACAGTAATGTTCGCACATTACTATTTGGCGGTTGCAATAGGAGCTGCGGTGGTACCAGACGGTCTCCGGCAACAGAGACCTACCACCTGGTAAAACGTAGTTATACGCCTCAGTTGCGTCTGATGGTCGAATTATGATTAGTTAAGACTATCAGACAGTACTGCTCATCGCCTTAAGATTATGATCAAAGAACTTCATTAATTACAGTGCTATTTTAGAAAGTGATTGTTTAGAAGCTCCTTAAAAGTTCACCCGATAGCAAAGCAAGCCTTTAACAATAAGTACAGTTACTATACTAATCTGTATAATATAGTGATTAATTGTATTTCTAAATATCCTTGTACTAAATTGAATGTTTTTAATCAAGAATTTAAAATTAAGCGATTAAGATATCTATTAACATTTTCTTTATAGCAAATGCATACATAATAGTATTTAAGCGGAGAGCTAAGTCCAACAGTGGACGTCTGTAGGCGATGAAATAAAATTTAACGTTTGCAGCTGAAAGTCTGCGATGTAACAATAATACAGTGGCGATGCATTTACAGCGCTGTCGCGATGTTGGTTAAACATTATGTTTTATTAACGTCTGGATAGTATCGATTCAATCCAGACTTTTATGGATTCCGCTGAAGTGATATTATTTTCAAATTCTACAAAACAATACGCACATCCGATGTTATACACCTACATATAACCGAATGAATGAAATGAAAATGTGAGTTAGAATACTTCGTCATCTTTAGACCATTTCAGAACCTAGCCTTTTAAAAGGACATGAAAATAACTACAAACTGCTTCTTGATGGCAAGAGGTAACCAGAAATAATAATCGAAATTTATTTAAAAATAGCAGCGTGCTATTTCAGAGCGCTATTTATTTCGCGCACTGAAACGTGTTTTATTTAAGCTTAGAGTTTCCCGATCGCGCTGCACGCGTAAATATAAAAGTGATAAAAGTCGACTATATTTTATTCGGATCTAACGCCCGGTTGATATTGAACACGCCGATGTGAAACGGTATGTTTTGACGGCGTTTTAAACTGCACTAAACTATCTACAAATAAACTAGCCATAAACATCGGACCTAGGTTCAGCACTTGTTATTTTAATAATTTTTATCTCGAGTCTTCTACTTAAACAAGGTAAAGCTGTAAGTTTATAGCGAGTACTTGCTTATTAGTTTATGAATCTTAACAAATAGAAAAAATTATATATTAAATTTTATTCTATTCTAAGTCATCTTTATAAAGAAGTTTGTTATCTAGATTTTATAAATAATACAATAGTCTTACTTGATCATTAAGGTCTTTTGAAAAATAAAATCTTTAATTTCAGTTTCATAGATTGTATAGTCATTTAATGATTTCTTATATTTCCGCGAATGTTACACATTTATTAAAACTCAATTTTACGGATTTTATCGCGTTTATTATTTGTTTGTTTATTCCCGACGTTTCGACCGCTTCGCAGCAGTCATGGTCACGGGAGGACTAAGATGACAGACGTCCAAATGTCACAGCTATCACGTGGTACCCACAACTTTTTAAATATTATTAATGGTCCGATCTACGCAGAAAGAGCTCACTGTATCTTGAAGTCGTCTAGTGGTTCGCCTGGGATTTGGTTTAATTTTATTGATAATAGGATCCCAAGCAGGTGGTATTACCCAACCATCTTCTCTATTAAAACATTTGGACGTCTGTCATCTCAGTCCTCCCATGACCATGACTACTGCACAGCGGCCGAAACGTCGGGAATAAACAAACAAATAATAAACGCGATAAAATCCGTAAAATTGAGTTTTAATAAATGTGTACAGCCATTGTTAAATCTATGAAATATTATTAATTTATGTTACTTATTGTCATAAATAATTTGTTTTAATGAAAAACGTATATTGTGGGGTGGAACCTTTACACCGCAGGTTATTATGAAGAGTCGCGTATGCTAGATGTTCACCGTAATGAGGCAGCGGTACCTGGTGAATAGTTAAGGTCTTTAAAATCATAAAGAGACTGAGCGACTTTTAACTATATGTATAATATATATTTAAATGTTTAGATATAATATTGTTTATATATGTTTAGAGCCGTGATAGCCTAGTGGTTTGAACGCCGAAGGTACCGGGTTCAAATCCGGCGTACACCAATGAATTTTTCAATTTACGTGTAGTTAGTATAATACCAACTAATATCACGCGCTTTGACGGTGAAGGAAAACATCGTGAGGAAACCTGCATATCTATGTCATGACCATCCGTGCTCGCACTAGTATGTGAAATGAATATGACAAACCACTCCATTATGACTGACAAGTAAGTCGTTATATTTCATCACACATGATGACCACGATCCTCAGTCATGAGGAAATTCGACTTAGAAGAAGAATAACATATATGTCGATAAAATATACTTAGTAATGATACGCGGATAACTTCGCGGGGGGAGTACTAATTAAAATATTATTAAGTCATCACGAAATTTCGGCTCAACCGTATATATCCAAATTAATCGAGACAACACAGCAAACAGCTCTCGGCGTATGAGTACGAAAACACAGTTTATGTTTACGTTTCATTGCCTTAAAACAACTTTGGGACGGTCGCCGATGAAGCAAGTTTATCCCCAGGGGGTGTACCACCACCCGACCCCCTACCACCACCCCGTCGGTAGTGATAAACTAAACAAACTCATTGTAATAAGTAAACCGCGACAAACTTCGCACCGGCGACTACAACAACTTGATATACTTGTTTTGGTTTACCTTAATTAAAGCTTTCATTCCTGAACAAATAAACATTTAACAGATATTAGTTAATGAAATAATGATCATCATTCATTAAATTTCTGGGAAGCGGGAAGGTGAACGTACCACAAGGACAACGGCCGGAGTGAAGGTCGTTTTCTGTCCTTTTCCAGGACCTTTTCGCTCTTTAGTAACCTAGTCCAACACCATAAAGTAATACGTAAACCAATAAATCAGATAAATCTATTAAATTAACACATACTTCTTTTAGATTGATAACATGTTAATAAGGAATAACGCGTATAAAAAAATTAACATTACAGTTTCATAGTATGAAATTAGAAAAAAAAAATCTTAGAAAAACTTAAACTGAAATTTCCTTTGAATGAACTATAACTGGACCAGTGAAATGAAAATACATTGAAGATAATTAAAATCTCGGTTTAAGAGCTTTTTTAAAAAGTTTCCAATATCAAAATGGTTTAAAGTTTTTTTAAGACAATTTACATACTTACCTT
This sequence comes from Byasa hedistus, assembly GCA_029286795.1. Classification (NCBI taxonomy): domain Eukaryota; kingdom Metazoa; phylum Arthropoda; class Insecta; order Lepidoptera; family Papilionidae; genus Byasa; species Byasa hedistus. The sequence goes on from JAGSMW010000024.1 coordinate 8,597,905, forward strand.
GTGTGTGAGTTTAATTAAGAAGATATAAGAATAGTAAGTCAAAATTATTAATTTCCTAATTATAAGTCTTTCTGGAGTACATCGTTACAAATATGTTGAACACTTATTAACCAGTGACCTGAAGGATGATAAAGACAAAGAACGCAGGGCGATTCAGCCGAACACTCTGCAAGTTTCTGTTCTTTTTCAGTATATAGTACCAGGTGGTAAGTCTCTGTTGCCGGAGACCGTCTGGGTGGGTACCACCGCAGCTCCTATTGCAACCGACAAATAGTAGTGTGCAAACATTACTGTGTTCCGGTTTGAAGGGCGCTGTAGCTAGTGTAATTACCGGTGTAACGAGACAACACCTTATGTCTCAGGCGACGTGCGCAATGTGGTGCAGTGTGTACCATCTTAACTAGCACCGCGTTGTCATGGGCAAGCGTATCACTTACCATCAGGTGAACGTATTGCTCGTCTCGTGGCATAGTAGTATAAAAAAAATAAAAAATAAAATAACGATAACGAACAGATAGGTTCGATACGATTTGACGAAATAAAGACGACCACAGTACAATTGATACCTGAAAGGCTTCTGCTATGTACTTAACTGAACCAACTTTAACATATTCAGTAGTATAGGAAGCAGACCTTTCAGTAACAGTCAAAGTTGATATTGTAAATATTTAACTACTTTAAAAGTATGAGTATTTTAAGCAAATACATACTTTTTTTTTTTATTTATTTATCATGTTTAAGCAGTGATAGCCTAGTGGTTTGGACACCGGCCTTCGAATGCGAAGGTACCGGGTTCGAATCCGGCCTGCACCAATGAATTTTTCAATTTATGTGCAGTTAGCATAAAACACCAACTAATATCACGTGCTTTGACGGTGAAGGAAAACATCATGAGGAAACCTGCATATCTATGTCATGACCATCAGTGGTCAGACTAGTATGTGAAATGGAGAAGGCAATGGCAACACCACTCCATTATAACTGCCAAGAGAGTCGTCGTGTGTTTCAATAAAAACATGATGACCACGACCCTCAGTCATGAGAAATACGACTTAGAAGAAGAAGAATCATGTTTAAACATAATCACATATAACAAAACATATTGGTGAGCATTGAAAAAATCACAAAGATTTGTCTACAACGCTATGGTCATTATCGGTCATCGATCACAAGTAATACTTATATAACACAATTATAGTTTTCTATAAAAACAAGAGCTAGGTAAGCGTATTAAAATATGTTGAAGAAGGTTGGATAAGTATTAATTTTGAAGAAAATACAATTTTAGTTTACGTTTAATATTCTGATGTGTTAATGTGTTTTTTAATGTACAGGTTAGCTGATTTATGAGCCGATGATATATAACTATCGCAGATTTAGAGTCAAGTATTAAATTTGTTTGTAATAAAAGTGTCAATGGTATAAGAATGAAAAAGAAGCACCGTTTCCGTTTCAGCGTAACCGAGCTATGTTAATGCAAACGATATATTTATTCAACTTTAAAATAAACATTGTTCCGGTGCGGGTTTGTGTTGAGAGAGTCCTGTTGAAGTCTTTTGTTAATAAATGAGCGGCGACGCTTCAAGTTATCGCTTATGATATTCATTAAGTTATTTTTGTAATTCAAAACGAAAGCGAACCCGAAACAGCTAAGTTTAAACACCTGCAACTATACTTTGAATTTGATACAACAACTGTTGAAATGAATGTAAATTTACGATGTTTTTATGTAAATTCAAAAAGTATGAATTATTTTCTTTTAGCTCGTTGTGAATTTTGTGAATATGTTAACGGGAGATATTAGCCGTGACTTGTACCGCCAGTTTTACAGTATCACCCTTCCGAATAAAACAGTAGCTTACGTAGAACCCGTTTAGGACCCTCGGGGCTACGTCCGGATATTCTTTACGAGAATTTAAATACGGCAGCCGTACAGTTAGGGTTTCAGTACACTAGAGCTTTTAACAATTTTTTTTAGGTATACTTTTTATGAAACCATAGTAGCAAAGTAAAGGTTTTTTGAGCGGAATTTTTAATATTTAATCAGTAATCATCGCGGATTAACTTTCTAACATTTTTAACGATTGAAAGTGATACATTTCTAGTTTAAGTATGAAAAAGAAAACTAATTAATTTTTAATAAAAGACGAAGAAATTTATTGTCTTAAGTATACTGTATAGGAACTGTGTTATAACCACTTGAATGCAGAAGTTTTCAGCTGTACATAACAAATACTTAAAAAGCTCTTCAGTAGCTCTTTTCTAATTTTATCGCAAAAAATTGTTTATTTTCCAATTCCTTCAAAAAAGAGATTTAACAAGAACTATAATGTAAACCGTCGTTCACTGAACATACTTTAACTTACACTAATAAACATATTTGCTTAAACTTAAAACTGCTTATTAAAATATCAAAAAAAAAACCTTCTTACTCTGAATAGAAAGCGTTCATAAATAAACATTCTATGTTTCTCCTATTTGCCGCTTCATTCGGGTTTATTTTCTAACTTTTAATAGATCCTACATTCACTGAAACAGCGAGTTTACACTTTAAACTATTTCGATAAGGTTTAATTTGGTAGGTACGAGAAATCACGGCCCAAAGGCTTTACTACTGCAGACGTAATTGCCGCCCGCTTCGCGTATCTGCGCACGGATATGGCGAAGGATATTACAAAATTTATCCGGGCCCCCGAAATACATACCTTAAAATCTGAAGCATCACTATAATCACTCTCAAAGCTGTTTACATGTAAAACGCTTTAGTTTATTTAAAATCAACGATATAGTGAATTTCACCAGGTAGACATGTACGTTGGTAACGTTAAAGGTGTTTAGTTAAGACCACAACATAGGCTTTAGAGTTTACTGCAATGTATTGTTATCGAGTTATAACATAGTAAATATTATTAACCTTATAATTACATAAGATATAGAATTCGCTAACGTCAAAATGTCTAACTAGATTATCTCCAACAAGAGAGACTAAATAAACTATTTATACTTTACTGCTGGTAGGTCCTAGATAAGCCGTGATAGCCTAGTGGTTTGAACGCCGGCCTTCCAATACTAAGGTACCGGGATCGAATCCGGCCTGCACCAATGAATTTATCAATTTATGTGCAGTTAGCATAAAACACCAACTAATATCACGTGCTTTGACGGTGAAGGAAAATATCGTGAGGAGACTTGCATATCTACGTCATGACTATCCGTGGTCGGACTAGTATGTGAAATGGAGAAGGCAATGGCAACACCACTCCATTATAACTGCCAAGAGAGTCGTCGTGTGTTTCACGACACATGATGACCACGACCCTCAGCCATGAGGAAATACGACTAAGAAGAAGAAGAGCTGGTAGGTCTCTGTTGCTACAGACCGTCTAGGTAGGTACCACAGCACTTTCAACCGACAAACAGTAGTGTGAATATTACTGTGTTCCAGTTTGAAGGGCGCTGTAAGCTAGACAAATTACTAGGGTAACGAGATTATCAGCTTATGCCTTAAAGCGTCGAAAGTAATGTGGTGCAGTGTGTAAGTATATGCATCGTCTAAAACCTACATTACATTATATCTTAATGAGTATGGTAATGCGTGATCGTCTCAAAACACTTTTACTCTTATTTGTTGAGAACCGGAAGATATAATGAATTTTAAAAAATCATTTCTTTCGCTTTTCTAGTTAGCGCTGTAGGAGACAAAAGCAACTTCTGTTATAAACATAGTTGTTTAACAAAATGAATATAAGGAACAACAACTTATAAGACCCTCGTCTTGAAATAATGAGGGGGTTTGTTTTATAGGTCATATTAAAATTACAAAATTTACGATCCTGACGTTCAGCTAGGGGCAATTGTATCTCGTAATGACGTCATAAACATATCAGCATTCAAATATACAAAAGATACTTCACATGTTACTGTGTAATAGGGAACAGGAACATATCTCCAGACAGCGACTGCACATCGCAGTAATTATCTAAAAGAAGTTTCATGAATACATTACTGTGGCTTTATTAATTTTAAAAGACATGTTACAGAAGCAATAGGACCAACACAAGACGTTGTGTAAACATCCTATTCATCGACAGATACTCAATAGTTTTTTACATTAGCCGTTTTAAAATGTATTGCATTTATATATTTTTTTTTTATACTTCTAAGCGACGAGACGAGCAAGACGTTCACCTGATGGTAAGTGATACGCTTGCCCATGACAACGCGGCGCTAGTTAAGATGGTACACACTGCACCACATTGCGCTCGTCGCCTGAGACATAAGGTGTTAAGTCTCGTTACCCCAGTAATTACACTAGCTACAGCGCCCTTCAAACCGGAACACAGTAATGTTCGCACACTACTATTTGGCGGTTGCAATAGGAGCTGCGGTGGTACCCATCCAGACGGTCTCCGGCAACAGAGACCTACCACCTAGTCGGTTATATATGTGTAAGTTTTGAAGAGATGATGTTTAGTTTATTGTTTAACGAAAATAAGCTGTCCACTGAAACTATGCACAAAGCTTTCAAACTTCCAACTAACTACAAAAGCGCGCTTGTCTAAAGCGCGAACGATAAACTTAGTTTCATACTTTCATGGTTTTCGTCCGATAGCCAATGCTTAAATAAATGTTACAAAACAAACGTTAAAAGAATACTTTCGCTTTAGTAATTGCTATTGTAGCAAGTGTTTCTGTTAACAAACAAGTTTAAAGCTTTACTGGATTTGGGGATGTTAAGTAAAAATGCAATCCGCAAACCTTACTAACATTTGAAAGTCCGGAAATTAACTTAAAATGAAAGTATTCCAGTCCTCCAGTAATTCAAGTAACGCATTAAGTTGTTGTATAGACAAGTGATGAGTGGCAACTTAAGTATATTACTGAATAAAAAAAACTAATGTTACTTTTAACTTTAATATCATTCCCGTTTAACAATTCTCATTAGTGCGAATGACCGTTTGCGATTGCTAGATTTCTGCAGAAAGTAATTCCAACTGGCGTTTGTTAGTAACCTTTAAACTTTGAACAACTTAACCCCAGAGGTCATTGTGAAATAAATCAAATTTATACTAACAACTTTGAACTTTAGTTATGTGTTAACTGCTAATTTTATAAGGTCACCTAAAACGTTGCGTTGTTATAAATTAACACGATAAAGGACGTGTGTATTTTTTGTTATAAGTTCATTCAGAAATTAAAAGAATACACTGTCAAGTAAAGTTCTCGATGTTTTAAAATATCAGTAATATTTTTGATCGCAGTAAAGTGTAGTAGAAGTAAAGACGAAGATAATAATGCGAACAATTCATTGCATACTTACTGGTCAAGACAATGAGTGTTTGCACATCGGATCTATTTCATGGAAAATTGAAATTCAGCCTTACATCGGACGCGGGACATCGCCTCAGGCTTTTAATGAAAGCTTTATTAAAATTTCTATAGAACTGACTTGTATTTTGTTAAATCTGAGAAGTAAATTATTTAATATGTTTCCAAAGTAATATCTATGGAGCGGAAAGGCGGAGTTAAGCACATTAATTACTTTACTTAATTAACAAAGTAAATATTTTACGACTAGTTTTTTAAAGTAGAAAGTCCGATATTAAATCTTCGCTTAAAAACTTAGATGAACAACTTTCGCAATTATTCGCTAATAGCATTAAGTGGTTAACATCGAAGCTGATAAAGCATCGCAATTTTAACCGGAAGTTTAAATTGATACAATTCTGTTTGTTTATATAAAATATTATTAATCTCTACTTCAAATATGATACTGAAACATATCAGTGTACATCTCATTCACAAAACGAGGGTTAAATCACTTGAAATTTATATTTAAACGTATTAACAGTAATAAGAAAATCGTCAAAACTTATCACGTGTTACGAAAACCGTAATATGGTCTATTAAACATTCTAGCACCATAATATTATAGGAATGCGTATACAAACGGATATCCGGTTCATCGCGTCGTTTTGTAGTTAAGAAAATAAGTAATATTCCAATAATTTTCAGTTGCATTACATATAATTGATTTATCTAAACCTTAAACAGAAAGTCAAATATTTTGCTTAAAACAAAACTATTTTTTTTTTTTAATGTATTTGAAAAACAAACAGTGACAATGAACATACAATATTAAGTTTCTAATTATAATAATTTAGCACCATTTACACGTTTTCACATATAAGTTTCTTGGTAGAACTTGCTTGTTTACACAGTTTCTTTGCAGCTTTTTAGTTATAATGAAGAACATATTTTGTCGTTTGACTGATTTAGCTAGTTTTCGAACCAGTGCTTGCTTAATAAAGATTTCAAAGTGTGTGTTTTTGTCGTAAAGAGATCAAGTTCAGCGAGGTCAACCAATTCATTAAACACTTTTGAGGATCTATTGAAAAACGAATGCTTTCTATAATTTGACTTACAAAGGGGAACACATAAGAGCGTGGGGCGTCGTTGTGACCGTGTGGGGACACATATATTTATTTTGGAAAGTAGTTGCGGGGCGTCTATTAACGATTGTGCTATCTTCGCCAAAAACACGATGTCCGCAATTTTGCGTCGTTCTTGCAGAGGAAGTATATGATGTCTCTTGCACCTTACTTCATAGCTTGAGTCATAAGTTTTGCATTTGTACTGCACGAATCTTAAAAATCTGCGTTGGATTGATCCTATTCTATGTGTATCTATGTATGTCTATCGCATGTTGTTATAATTTAGTTCCGATCTACGATGCCGTGTATACTAACTACCTTCTACCCATTTTTATCACCTGGTGAATAACTACCGGACACTTCTACCTGAAATCTCCAACGTATTTTAGGAGAGTTTAAATTTACAATAAAGTGAACCACCGTGTGTAGTGGATATGGTCTATACGACTGCACTAATAAGATCTGAGCGGTAAACACCGACGCAATCATAATAACTCTTGGCAGCTTATCGTAAAAGAGCCAATAAAACTATATTGATAGCTCTACCTCCCCGCGCCAGCCTTCGGGAACATTCTCACGGATCATGTGATGTTGTGTATCGCATGGAAATCGATCGCGAAGTGTTCACATGTATACTGAAATAACGATAACATTGTATTAATAATATACGAAATCTAGTGTGAAAGGTGAGTAAGAAATACTTTACTGTAACCTCCGTGTTATCGTGTTAGTCGGAATCGCTCTTGATAGAGTGGTCTTGGTAAACACTACCAGGTGGTAGGTCTCTGTTGCCGGAGACCGTCTGGTACCACCGCAGCTCCTATTGCAACCACCAAATAGTAGTGTGCAAACATTACTGTGTTCCGGTTTGAAGGGCGCTGTAGCTAGTGTAATTACTGGGGTAACGAGACTTAACACCTGATGTCTCAAGGCGACGAGCGCAATGTGGTGCAGTGTGTACCATCTTAACTAGCACCACGTCGTTATGGGCAAGCGTATCACTTACCATCAACTGAACGTCTTGCTCGTGTCGTCGCAAAATAGTATAAAAAGTGACTATTTCAGCATTGCAGCAGTGATTATTTCATAAGCGATCATAAGTTATAGAACACCACTAAAAGATTACGTCTCCAGGAAAAAAAAAGTACTTTTGCCACGCATCGGGCATGCTCACATACATTGATTAACACGGTAATCTATTAGCGACAGGGTTTAGAAAATATTCCCGCTGCTGGGACTTAACGTCTTTCATTACAGGAGAATTAAATTCATGGAAAGCTTTGTGGGTTAGCGGATATATCATGTCCTTAAAAGCTGTTCATCTTGAAACATGCTCTATGAAGATGCTTTTTTTAGGATAGAACTGATACATCCCTAAGCCTTACAGCATTTACAACTGAGATATTAAAACCTATTGCTTATAGATAAATAAATTTTCAAAGCTGAAACATTTGATTCTCCAATAACACCTTTACCGTCTAATGAATTTTTTTTATACTACAAAATTTCGAGATGAGCGCGACGTTCACCTGATGGTAAGTGATACACTTGCCCATAACGCGGCCGTAGTTAAGATGGTATACACTGCACCACTTTGCGCTCGTCGCTTTGAGACATAAGTTATTAAGTCTCGTTACCCCAGTAATTACACTAGCTACAGTGCCCTTCAAACCGGAACACAGTAATGTCTGCACAGTACTGTTTGGCGGTAGAAATAGGAGCTGCGGTGGTACTTACAAAAATGATGATGAAATGTTACCATCTTTTCAGTCTGGTCTATTCATCCACATGTAATGGAGCTGTAATAACTTGATGTATCGCACACATAAGTGGATCTCCGTAGTGGACGTAAAATTAGTGTTAGAGGGGACAAAAGAAAGTTATAATGACGCAACTTTACTCATATTAACTTAGTTCTGATCTCAAGGGTCGAGTGAGTTACACTACGTTAATGATGTTGTCTTTCATTTTTATGAAGTTACGTAAAAGGAAAATGTAATGTAAGTACGTTATAATCCTCGTGTAACCTAGAGCTTTTAATACTAAAAACAGATAGTCATATAAAATAGTATATAATTTATTTATTTACTTAAGGACCTCCAACGAGGCATACACGACTTGTAACAAGTTTAATAATAACAAATAATAGTTTCACTTTGCGACGTGCTCCTCAATTATAGGAGACCACAGCATGCAAATTTAAACAACAAAATAACAAAAAATAATGTTGAACATAGTTGAGTACCGTATAGTTCACAATTTATTGTTGATTAACAGTAGCAGAACCCGTTTCCTGTACCTTGAAATGTCCGTGATGTCTTGATCATGAGTTTTTGCCAAAGAGTTATACTGCCTACAGAGCCTTGGCACAGTAGCGAAATGACCCAAGTTGGTTCTAAATGGGGGATAATACAGAAGGTTATATACACCTTTTCGCGGGATTCTGGATGGAGCATTAATACTCAAAGAACTTACAAGCTCGCTGCAGTCTAAGATACTGTTAAACATTTTTTGCAGAAATATAAGATCGATCATCTTTCTGCGTGCGGCTAAAGTACTAATGTTGTAGTGCCTCAGACGATCAGAATAATGAGATATTTCTCTAGCCAACAGATCACTATAAGAGAGATGATATAAAAATCGTAATAAACAGAATATACAGTGAAATATGTATTGTATGATTAATAGCTATAAAGTGTACATTAGTAACTTTGTAATTAATAGTCTTTGTCCTAAATTAGGATATAGACCAGACTTTGAAATCTTAGTCTTTTCAGCAAGTTTCCTCCAAGCTCTGAAGCTGTAATCATGAATAAATATCAAAGTCGCAATCACCGAAAAACAACTTTGATGATTCGAAGACGCGAAAATGATCTTTTCTTTTCTTTCTACATTTTCTTCTCTGAACTCTTTCGTTGAATCTGACGAAAGTGAAAGTAAAGAGCTGAAGAGATGGTGATGTTGTTGGTGGAAATTTTATGGTTAAGATAATACAGTTTACAAAGTATTGTAATGTGTAGTAACCAAAGAATATATACACAACGTTCTTTTATTATTGAAGAATAGAAGATACATTTGAGATTGATATTATCTTGTGGTGTGAAGTTTCGATATGTGTAATTTCTATCTTTAGCTTAAGTGTTATTATTATGTGACTGTCACTTGATGTTAAGTGACGGCTAGTCAATAATCACAGCAGGTTCTTTTCACAGAATCACATTCTCGTACTTGAATATTTTCTCTAAATCCATCGCCGTTAAAACCTGATCATAGTAAGGTTTTTCATACTACTGACTAGCAGTAATCAGCTTGATGGTCTCCGATAGCAGATGTACCACCAGTTTCTTTGTACGTCTGTTCACATCGTTCAATAGTTGCTTAACTAACACTTAATTCTCATAAACACTTCGAACTCTCCTCACAGAACGGGAAAGCTTCACTACCCAACAAATGTCTGCGGGCCGCTGTTCGAAGAGGAGTTGGAGTTCTGGGGGCTGGACTCCAACCAGGTGGAGCCGTGCTGCTGGTCCACTTACAGCATACACAGGGACACACAGGTGAGCACAAATCCAGTACCGTTAATAGAATATCTGATGTATTCAGCTTTGCTAAAAGTTGATTATTACATTTCTAAGCAATCACTTATAAAATTATAAAGCTCTCTGAAGGGGACTCGCATAATGAGACGCTTATTAACTTAGATTCTTCAATTATATTAGGAAGTTTGATGTCTTAAATAAGTAAGAATTGCTAAAATAATATCATCTTAATACAAGCAAATAATTTCACAAAGTTGAAGAGATGACTAATAACTTAAGACTGGGTTGAGTCAATCTTTTCATTGGTCCATGGATTTATTTAAAATAGAATTTATAACAAAATGAATATATACTTTGTTCATCATCATCATTTAATTAGCTTGAGGTCTTCAAAAAAGGAGTGAATAGGCTTCTTCTAGACTAGTGCGCTTTACCACCTAGATTACATCGCCGCTTACCATCACGCGGGATCGTAGTCAAGCACTAGTCTATCCTAGATAAAAAAAAAAGGTTATTAAAGTTATCACAGAGAACATTATCTCAAAGATATTACTTATGATAATCACCAAGTCCTGAAAGTGAGCTGGCGATCAATTTCCTCCAGTTCTTTGGAAAGAATAACCGCATTTTATAGTTTACTGAGAGCAGAGTTACAGACGTGATAGCCTATTGGTGTGAATGCCGTCCTTCCACTCCGAAGGTACCGGGTTCGAATCCGGCTTGCAGCGATGATTTTTTTTATTTATGTGCAGTTAGTATAACACCAACTAATATCACGTGCTTTACGGTGAAGGAAAACATCGTGAGGAAATCTGCATAGATTTCATGACCATCCGTGCTCGCACTAGTATGTAAAATGGAGAAGGCAATGGCAACACCACTCAATAATAACTGACAAGTAAGTCGTCGTGTGTTTCATCACACATGATGACCACGACCCTCAGTCATGAGTAAATACGACTCAGAATAGAGAGTAAAGTAACGATGAGGTTATTCTATGTTTATCACAGGAGTGTCAATAGTTTCCTCATAAACAATAAGTAACTTTACCACGACAGAAATTAAACTTCGACTATAAAGTATTTTTGTAATTCCACTTCGTATCTCTTAAGTACATGTTTTAAGTGAAAGTTAAGTAAGTTAACATAAGTTTTTTGACTCATACATCAAATTTTCATCTGAAATAGTCCATCAGATATACAAGTAAAACAGCAAGTAAAGTTGGTAAACATAAAAAAATATATTCAGATACGAAACCGAAACTAAGTCATCGGAACTCCGTTATATAAAACGACCGGGGGAAAAAAAAAGAAGTTCAATGTCGAGAAACTTTTACGAGATTCGCAATAAACTGCACGACTGTACTTAAAAAGTTTACGCTTTACTTATTCTTTTATTGCAATTGTTATTTTTTTATTTATGAGTTATGGCGTCTGGAGTAATCAAGTTCTTGGTGTACGAGTTTTTCATTTAGACAAAATATTAATGTACGTTTACCAGGTGGTAGGTCTCTGTTGCCGGAGACCGTCTGGTACCACCGCAGCTCCTATTGCAACCGCCAAATAGTAGTGTGCGAACATTACTGTGTTCCGGTTTGAAGGGCGCTGTAGCTAGTGTAGTTACTGGGGTAACGAGACTTAACACCTTATGTCTCAAGGCGACGAGCGCAATGTGGTGCAGTGTGTACCATCTTAACTAGCACCGCGTTGTCATGGGCAAGCGTATCACTTACCATCAGGTGAACGTCTTGCCCGACTCGTCGCATTGAAGTATTCAAAAAAAAAACGTGTTCGCAAAGTTGCAAAGATCTAATTTTTTATATTACTTGATGGTAAGTGATACGCTTGCTCATAACGCGGCGCTAGTAAAGATAGTTTTTTTTTTGATAACCCTCTTTCCACATTGATTTTTCATTTATTTATTATACACACTTCCTTAAAATCATAGTACATGATATCCTTTGGGTCTTGAGCTAAGCACAGCTTGTATCTCGGAACCGTGACTTATTTAGCACCTTTTATATAGTACTCATTTTTTTTTATACTACTATGCGACGAGGCGAGCAAGACGTTCACCTGATGGTAAGTGATACGCTTGCCCATGACAACGCGGCGCTAGTTAAGATGGTACACACTGCACCACATTGCGCTCGTCGCCTTGAGACATGCGGTGTTAAGTCTCGTTACCCCAGTAATTACACTAGCTACAGCGCCCTTCAAACCGGAACACAGTAATGTTTGCACACTACTATTTGGCGGTTGCAATAGGAGCTGCGGTGGTACCAGACGGTCTCCGGCAACAGAGACCTACCACCTGGTAAACTCTAACTAACTCATATAACAAAATATTGTTTTTTTTATATATATTTATGTTTGTAACGTTCTTGAGTGTGTTTGTATATATGTGCGTATTGTGTGTTCGCTGGGTACCTATCTAACTAATCAGTCCTTCAGTTTCAGAGGTTGTAGAGTAGTTTTTTTTTTAATAACCCTCTTTCCACATTGATTTTTCATTTATTTATTATACACACTTCCTTAAAATCATAGTACACGATATCCTTTGGGTCTTGAGCTAAGCACAGCTTGTATCTCGGGACCCTGACTTATTTAGTACCCTTTATATAGTACTCATTTTTTTTTATACTACTATGCAACGAGACGAGCAAGACGTTCACCTGATGGTAAGTGATACGCTTGCCCATGACAACGCGGCGCTAGTTAAGATGGTACACACTGCACCACATTGCGCTCGTCGCCTTGAGACATGCGGTGTTAAGTCTCGTTACCCCAGTAATTACACTAGCTACAGCGCCCTTCAAACCGGAACACAGTAATGTTTGCACACTACTATTTGGCGGTTGCAATAGGAGCTGCGGTGGTACCAGACGGTCTCCGGCAACAGAGACCTACCACCTGGTAAACTCTAACTAACTCATATAACAAAAGATTGTTTTTTTATGTATATTTATGTTTGTAACGTTCTTGAGTGTGTTTGTATGTATGTGCATATTGTGTGTTCGCTGGGTACCCGTCTAACTAATCAGTCATTCGGTTTCAGAGGTTGTAGAGTAGTTTTTTTTTAACAAAATTTTGCATTTTGTTACATAGCAGTCATTAAGGTTAATTTTTTTTGCACACTGCACATTTCTCTCGTCGCCTTGAAACTTAAATTGTTAAGTCTCGTTACCCAAGTAATTTCACTAGCTTACCTTCCATAAACTAGAACACAGTAATGTTTACACACTACTCTTTGGCGGCTGAAATAGTAGCTGCGGTGGTAATTAGACAGTCTGTAGCAACAGAGACCTAACAGCAGTAAACCAGTTCTAATTTCGTGTGCCATTTTTGACGTGACAACGTCTATTAAATTGGTATAAGATAGGACGCGCGTGCTGAGAAATGTCCCGCACATAAGTGGGCGTGGCTTACGCCGACCGCTAAGTCGGTATGCGTTTGCCCGAATTGGTTGAAAGTAAAAGATGTATTCTATTGCTCAATAATAATTAGAAATAAAATCCCTAACAAATATAATTGAGAGTTAGTATAACTTGATTTGTAACCCGATAAACATGTCAAACAAGAATAATAAAATTTATTATCAAAATTTTTTGTGATATAATTAATAGACGTTGTCACGTTAAAATACATAAGTGCCCTGCACATATAACCCAGAATTTTTTAGACTACGAAAATACGATTAGGAAGTCACTTGATTATAAGTGATATAACGTCGCAGTAGTTAGCAGATTAGTATGTATTTCGTAGTTTATAAAGAGCTGATTTATAATCATCACCCGCTGCTGTGAGCAGTTTAGTTTGCTCAACTACAAAGTAAAGCCTCGCGTTTGATCCACGCAGTCTTATTAAGCGTTGACAGGATCCTTAATTAGTTTCTAACGATGCGGGGGCCCGTATAAGTGATCGCGTATCACTGCAGACCTTTGCAGTTCCTAATAACTCTATTTAAACATTACAGTTTTTGAACAAGCTAAACTTTATGTGGATATGAAATTTGGTTACTTTCGTATGAGAGACTTGCCTTCTTCTGCTATGGAGACGTGTTCAGTATCATCAATATGCTTATGTAAGTCATCATCATCATTCCAGCCTATTGTTTTCATTAATAACTACTTTTATCATTATTTAAAATAAAACTTAACATCAATTGGAAGTAAAATCAGTAATGTATCTTTTTATTTATTTTCTTTTTCAATTCGTTAGTCTCGTTAATATTTTTTGCTGTTACTATTTATTATATATATCTACATTATTAAATAACCACTTTATTCATTTATTTATTTCTTTATAGTTATGGCCATTTACAGATTTCCATATAAATGTAGCCCTCCGACTCTTTTTAAAGGCTCCAGATAATATCAGCGCTGCAGCATTAAACTTGCTGCAGTAGATGCTGAGTGGAGACCTGTTCAACATCATGTCACAACACACTTTTAATATGTTTTTTGTTTTACGTAATTCCTTTTTTTTAGCAACTGTTGTGTATTTTGTGTTGAATAAAGTTTCCTTTCTTTCTTTCTAAATTGTCTTAGTTCATTATTTACCTGTTTACTTCCTGTTTATGGTGTACTATAATAAAGAAGTCAACATTTGTTGGGATACATAAGACGAATGAAATGCTTTCTATTTTATTATACTAGACCCTTAGGCACTCCTCACCATGGTTCAAAAAGTGAAAAAGCAGAATTCTTTTTATCACATCTCCTATACTCTTTTGTCCCAAGAATTTTAATTCAGACTTCTTTTAAAGCTTAAGGTTTTATTACTTGAATTTAACTCAATATTACGTTATTAAACTAAGTTTTCTGATATATGATCTATATTAATTCGTTACTTGAATTTACATTGTCAATTAACTGCTGTTTATTACATCACTGTATTATCACATATGGTTATAGATCCGATACCGGGCGGTGGTATTGTATAATCAATTTCAGTATATCTTGTCTCCTGTGTAATATATCTAGAAATGTTATCAATGTTATAAAGTAAAGTAGATCCTGGATAGTGAATGTTTCGATCGCTCATAACAATGAGGTGCTTGTTAGGATGATAGACACTCTTTTTTTTTTTTAAGTCGGCAGGGGGAAATCCTCATGGATAGCCATAGGCCCGGGCCTTATGGTATGCCCGACTCTGCTGAGTAGTGGACTCAACAGCCTACGGACTAAAACCCCCTTCCGTTTAGTCACCTATTCTCTCTGGAACCGCTTGTGCATTACTTCAGAGAGGCTTTTGTCTTTTATCTTCTAGCTTCTAGCTTCTTGTCTTTGTCTTTCATCTTTTTCCCTTACTCTCATTATTTCCTTGAGCATTTCCGCGTATTTGTCCCATCCTTCTTTATTTTTTGTCATTCTTTCCATCACGTTATCCACCCTTACTTTTCCGTCGTTTCCTTCCGTTTTCTCTCTCAGGTTTGTGAATTTTGTGCATTCGAACAGGGCATGCTCTGGTGAGTCTATATTTTCGCAATATGGACAAATATCATTTTCTGCTTTCCCTATTGCATGGAGATAGGTGTTAAAAACTCCATGTCCACTCTCTTCTTTTTTGTCTTTCTACTTCTCCATACTTTCTTTGTATCCAGTGTCTGAGGTTGGGTATGATTCTGAGGGTCCACTTTCTTTTTCCCTCCTTTTGCCAATCTTGTGACCATTCTGACAGCGTACGCGATCTTTCTTCTTGTTTCGTTCTTTTCTCTTCATGGAAGAATCGGTGCCGTTCTTGAGCTAGCCGTTCTACAGGTATTAAGCCCCCTATCACCAAGACCGCTGATATACACTACCTCATTGTATTCGTCGTCATCTATACTCTGTTCTCCTTTTGCACAGGAGTAGCTTAATTCTTTATACAAACATTAACATAATGCCTTTTGCATTAACTTCCAATCTAACTTGAGTGGACTAAGTGAACTATTGTTCCCATATTGAATAAAAATGTTGACTTTGAGTTTAAGTGGTGCAGAGCTTATTACAGTGATGTGGTCTCGAAGATTCCTCTCTGGTGGAAAAGTATCTCTATTTCTTTGCCATCGTATACCGTCTGATGATAAGCGAGTGATGTGGGTCAAAGAATATAAATCAACCATAAAGTAAGATAAGTAAGATTAATTAATATGAAAGTTAATGGAATACTTATACCGAATAATCTTTAGTTGTTTATTAATCCGCTTAACTGTGATCTTAAGCCGAAACTAACAGAGAAAAATATTGTTTTTCAATGCGAATGCACCAGTAGGTTTTTTTATGGTGTACCAAAGGATGTAGATGATAAACATGAGCTGAATTGTTTTTCTGATGTGTGTATGTCGCAAAGGAACCGCTACGAGAAAACATTACGAAGCTAAGCAGAAGCAGCGCTTTGATAGTAACAGACAGAATATCTAACTGTAGTAAAACAAAGCGAATAGCGGAGTAAGATAGATAGGCGCGGAAACGAATTTTGCGTGTTTTGGTGAAACTACATAGGAGAAACTACGGTAAACTACACTACTTTCAGTCGACAAACAGTAGTGTGCAAACATAACTGTGTTCCGCTTTGAAGGATGCCGTAAGCTAGTGATATTACTGTGGTAACGAGACAACACCTTATGTCTCAAGGCGACCAACGTAATGTGGTGCAGTGTATACCATCTTAACTAGCGGCGCGTTATAGGCAAGTGTATCACTTACCATCAGGTAAATGTCTAGCTCGTCACGTCGCATAAAATAAATACTAGATCCAAACTGTATTGTACAATTATAACTGTATCCAGGTTAAAAGTACAATGTAAAGTGTATTGTGAATACATATCGCTACGAAGGTATATCATCTATATACAATAATAATGATGGATCTAACTTTTTTTGTTTTTATACATGTAAACAAAAGTACTTAACTCTATATATATATATTATGGTTAACGACAATCTTTTCATTTTCAGTTCAGCTTCAGAAATTATAGCTCCTTTAAAACTGAAAAATTAGCTGTGATAGCCTAATGGTTTGAACGCCGGCCTTACAATCTGAAGGTACCGGGCTCGAATCCGGCCTACACCAATGGCAACACCAGTCCATTATAACTGTCAAGTAAGTCGTGTGTTTCATTAAAAAAAAACATGATGACCACGACCCTCAGTCATGACGTAATACGATCAAGAAGTAGAAAACTAAAATACAGTAATGTTAATAGTAAGAGGTGGTGGTTCCGAAGATAGTACAATCTGTTTTCAGTAATTTTTCTGATCCAAACGAAAGATTATTACAGACCTGAATATATGTGTCTCATTGTAGCTAAAAACTGTATCTACAACAACCATTTTTATTCTATTCCAGTATCTATTGCTAATATTTTCTATTTGAATGTACAAATTATTCAAAGAATACAAACTCTTCAAAATCTAAATAATTTTTTTAAATCTGAAACGTTTTAAATAAAAAAATAACAAGTTCAAAATCAATCTGATTTTAACACGAGTGTTTAATTTTTTGGTAGATCAACGTTGACTTCAAAAAATAAACAATTTAGACAAGGTAGTCTTTTTTTTTTTATTTAGGATAGACTAGTGCTTGACTACTATCCCACCCGTTGGTAAGCGGCGATGTAATCTAGGTGGTAAAGCGCACTAGTCTAGAAGAAGCCTGTTCACTCTTTTCTTGAAGACCCCCACATCATACCTGGACGGAAACACTGACGCCGGCAGACTGTTCCACTCCCTCGCTGTACGCATTATGAAGGACGAAGCGAAACGTTTAGTCCTAATGCGCGGGAGATCGACAACGAAGGGATGGATGCCTGCGGTGTGTCTGTACGTCCGATGATAAAAGGGCGAAGGCGGTATTAGATCATGCAGTTCTTGAGCACACTCTCCAAAGTGCATTCGATAGAACACCGAGAGACTAGCTACTCTACGACGGTGACCCAAGCTATCGAGTTTTGCATCCAGAAGCTCTTGGTCACCGACTATTTTCATAGCACGCCTCTCCACCGAGTCCAGGACTGCCAGCTGGTAATTGGCAGCACCTGCCCAGATATGGCAGCAGTACTCCACACACGATCGGACCTGGGCTTTATACAGATTCAGAAGCTGTCCCGGTGTAAAGTACCGCCGCACTCTGGCAAGGATTCCGAGTTTCCTCGCGGCTATTTTCGCTTTGGACTCGATGAACCGCCCGAAGTTGAGGTTCGTCGATATACATGACAGTCTGAAAGAAGTTGTGCATGGTTAAAAATTAACGAGGTTTCCATATATTATTTTTTTTAAATGTTATGCTGAATAGAAATTCAAGGTTTTACGTGGCCATTGTGATCAGCATTTGTAACATATTTTTTGCAGTAACAATGGGGAAGCTCATTTGGAATAGTTTTTTCTTTTTCGATACCATTTGTGCTGCGAGATGGAAACGTAGCGATGTGGGTCATTTTCCGGTTGCTCACATGGGCGACATCTATTATTTATTTCATGCGCGTTTTATTACAGTTGAAACGTGAATATTCACATGAACAGTTTATTTTACACATCATCAGCCGGAAGACGTTTATTATCTAGTGGCTTACCATAATTAATTCTGCAATTATAGCCAAGGTTTTTGTTTTTGAGGAGTACGAACATAGCAGCAGTATATTCACTTTACTAAGTCATCATCATTATAATCTCAATTTCTATAGATGATAAAAAGCCCTGGATATATAAAGTATTACGAATAACTACCAGAATATAGTGATGATGTTATAACAGCAGATAAACAATAGTCGATTCTTGGATGTCAGTTTATTGCAATCGGATTAGCCACAGCATCACAGAAGCAATCCAAAAGTTACTTTAATTACAATTTGAAATCGGGTACTTATATATAGTCTAGTTTCTACAGCAGCAAAAATCTATACGGTCTTCGCTAAACCTCTTGTCGTCCCTGATCTAATCCAGAGCATATAATTTACATGGCCCTCGCTCACGAGCCCTGGAATGTAATCCTAACATTTGTAACGGAGTGTTGCCCACACGTTTTACCGAACGGATTCGGGACTCGTTTACTTTCCCTCTTTACAGGATGTAATATTTTCGCCCAGATTACAGCCGAGCCTGAAACCTCGTAGTGATTTATAAAGGTATTTTTTTTACTCGATTTAATCTCTGGATGTATCCACTTATAAAGATAAAGTTTAATGATGTTACGTCTTCATTAGATTGTATAATAACTAACAGAGGGAGTACAACCAGTAAGTCAGCAAATTGAATCCACTAGTCGGTAGCTAGAGAGTTATAACTGCAAAATATATGACAGAAATTTGGACCAAGTTATTTCAAATATAACAATGAAAGTTGATAAGTTTCTTTATACGGTTTAGTCCAATAAAATTTTGAAATCATTCGCTGTTGCACAAGTCAATTACTAATAATTTATAACTAGCTGATGCTAACATTTTGTATGTTAACGTTATATTTATTTATAAACATTCAAAAAGGTGAAACTTTAATGGAGCTTTTTAGAGATGTAGAGATGAACTATTTGCATTTATATTCTGATGGTAGATAAATTAAAAATTCAACGCACTGGAGACGTCCAAAGCAAAAATCTTTTGAAATGTGAAACAAAGTAGAGTTGAGGCACTACAGAAAGCTAAACTATTATTTTTATTTATACCGCTATGAGAAAACGTTTGTAACGAAATCATCTTTATGATACATTATCATGGATTTACAACGAAATGTATCGAAAATTAAATCCACTTTGCAGCAGTGAAATTGAAAAGCTAACGAATTTTGTGCGATGCCGCGCTGATAACTCGATTATTATCGCATCAAGCCAAGATTAAGTGGAGGCGATGATCAAATATATATCGATAGTATTCATTTAATATATCCTAGACATATTAACGTTATATCTCTTTCAACAAGCAGAAGCGTGTAAATGTTTTGTTTTAGTTTAAACAGTAGCTAATAAAAGTACTACACAGTAGTCAAAGATACAAAAAAGAGAAATTGTACAGACAGACAGATATTTGAGAGTAAAATGTAGAAAATAATGTTTTAGAAAAGAAATGTATATACAGATAAGGTATAAAGAACTGTAAATACAAAGAAATGACTAAAAAAATCTAATGTATAAGAATGAGAAGAGGGTTTTTTTTTGTTTGTGTTGTGGAAAATGTAAATACAAATGTAAAAAGTGTAAAATTAAAAGTAAAGGAAAAGGAAATGTAAGTAGAATATGCGGCGGTAGTCTGAGAGGTGATGCCTGAAAGAAGAAATGGAAATGATAAAAACTGGTGAAAGAATGAAAGAGTGAAGAATAAAAGAAGAAAGATAAAATGTATAAATGTTAGGGAAAAGAAAAGAACATAAAATAAGAAAGAAAGGAAAAGAAAGAAATGACAAAGCCCTGCTCACCTTTATAGGGGAACGATTAAAAAAAAAAGTACTAAGACAATAAGAATATCACTACAGAGTATCCTGCTCGTAATGTTTATCCCGTGCAAATTTATCGACAGATGCTACTATCAAATAAAATATGAGAATCAGACCAGAGAAAATACTGAACCACCGCACGAGGATCTCAATTAACTTCGTACAAAGTAATCCCCATTAATGTGAGATTCAATTACGAAGCCAAGTTAAAATAAATGGATCGAGCTGAACTGGTTAACGTTAACTACATTAGCGCGCAATCGTTGCAAATGCATTAATCAACTTACAAGTTGGTATTGATTCTATCTCCGACAACGAGCTGGTTTGAAATATTATTCCTTAATAACTTTATAGTTACAACAAACAGCTCATTTTATATTCCCTCTCCTGACACTCGAGACCTTAAACTCCAATGTGCTGGACAAGTGCGAGTCTTAATCATTACAAATTGGATTCAAATAAAGCAAGTTCATTATACATACAATTCAACTAACACCGCTCCAAGCTATCCTTTTAATTTACAATCTAAGCGGATAGTTGAAAGTTTTAGATTTGCTTTTCAACCAATTCCAATATTTGGTTAGGCAAATTTTCCTTAGCCTATAGATAAGGGTTTAAATATCTAAACGTGAATGAACTGATGTGGAGTTTCGGTTCAGATTACATAGCAACGGCATCGTCTACTTTGTTACCCACTAATTCGACATTCCACAAAAAGATGTCCCTCATCAATATTCCGCTGGTCATTGATCCAAATAATTTTAACTATGGATATACTAACTTGGATAAAAACGGTTAAGTTTTACTACTAGCCGTTCCATTTAGAGACGAAACTAATACACGCAATTAAGGCTTGTGGAGATTTGTCGTTAAATAACTTCATTAGTCGTATTTAACACCTTACTAAACTAAGCTAAACAGTTTCTTATATAAAATGGTTAGTTGTTTTAATTGACTGGACCGAGATTATCCTCCTCATCATTTCTAACCATTATCGTCTAATTTTGAACTTATACCTTCCCAATTGGATTCCTGTGTTAACGATCTTAAACTACCAACATTCAATGATTCTCCGAGATCTTCATCAGGTTGTCGGACCAGGCATGCGGTTGTTACCTGACATCCAGACCAGAGGAGATTATCCAGAACGGAATTTTTTTCAAAATCTGTTAAACCATTTAACAGTTTTGTAGTTTTAGTTTTGTGTTTCTGATCAATTTGTTTTCTTCTTCTTAAAGTGCCTCTCCATTACTGGAGGTTGGCCGTCAGTTCTGCGAATTTCTGTCTATTTTGTGCCACCCGGAACAGTTGCTCCACGTTGGTGATACCAGTCCACTCCCTTATGTTCCGTAGCCAGGATTTTTTTTCGGCGTCCAACGCGTCTTTTTCCTTCTACTTTGCCCATCATTATAAGTTGAAGCAGGTGATATCTATCGTGCCGAAACACGTGGCCAAGATATTCAACCTTTCGCCTTTTAACGGTCTGCAATACGATCCTGGTTTGGTCGACACGTTGGAGAACATTATCGTTGGTGATTTTGCGGGTCCAACTTATACGCAGCATGCGTCTGTAACACCACAATTGTTAATTTGTTTTAATATAAAAAAAAATGGCTATATATTTAATTCAGTAGTAACTTTTACGTATTTTAATTACTCGGTTACATTTAACAGCTCAATTATGCTCTGAAATTCACTGCGATTTACTATATCAGCCCGCTGGCGCCGTACGTCTCTATTAACAAAATTTAAACGTCAGTTCGTAAGCTTAATTTAGGTTGGCTTCGTAACTACCACTTGATTTATTCCGAATCGTCCTAGTGTCTAAGCGTACGGCGCGATGAGCCATTTAAATGTATTTAATAATTGTCCGCAATTTCACCACGAATTAGATTCGTCGAGCCCCATGGGACCTGTTGAACTTTGCAATCCAATTAATGACCTGGGGCTTAGTAATTCCAATTGGCGGTTTGATTTTAGACTGTTCCCATGTTATCCGTTTAATTTGTACATCTAAAATATAATGTAATATATGAAAATGGGTTTATTTTCATTACTAACTTTTCGTTTAGATCAAATACGTTCTATATCCATCATTCTCATATGGTAAATCTGTCGCTATAACGGTATTATCCTGTTTTTTAACATCATATGGAACAGAAGTCAGCTTTGTATATATATTTAAACTAAAAGTAGTTCTTTTACGAAATAGAATAAAGTGGCTAATCTAAACTACTTGGCAGCAGTCGCAACGAAATGGTAACGTCGGACTCTTATTGGCAAACGAAAGGTTACACAATGAAGAATACGATTGGGACATCTTTTGTTCATAACTTGTATTTTGGATGAATATAACAAATTTTGAAATATTATTTAAGTATATCAGTGATCAGTGTATAAAGTAATAAATTTTAAATATTAATGATCATCTTTCGCATTCCGATGTCAAAGCCAGCTTGATACATTATTTGGGTGAGTTTCGAGAGGTTTTATTGAGCGCTGTACGGTATCCAATCAATCGTCAATTTCCTCCCTCAGAGATCAAAGAGAAATTCCCTTTCTGTCTTCGGTATTTGGTCCAGTATTTCTATAGCTAATAGATAATCTCATCACTATTATCAAAAACGAAAAAAGTACAAACATTATTGATACTTTGATATTAAATAACATTGAAAATTCCAGTCTTGTATGGTTTGTTTTTTAAATAAACCATGCAAAGGTTTTTTTGATTGCAAGCGCCGGCAATACCAGGTTAATTTACTTGCTGTATTGCTGACCCAGAAAAATCTATTAACCCCACTTTATACCTAACAACTACGGTAACCGAAGAGTTTTGAAACTTCTTTAATAATTAACTACTACCTTTTGAGTTGCACATTCGAATAATTTTTATTCTTTACACATAGAAGCAAAGAGATATGAAAGAACCTCGAAGAAGAGCGTTATCTAAAAGTGTAATGTTACAAAAAATATAAAATTGACACCTGTGTAAGGTTTCCATCATCCCGCGAGTTGGCTAATAGAAAATACATAGTAATATAAAGTATAGCGTTAGTCCTTAGGTTAAGATAATTTTAGTAATTTTATCTCTAATAAAAAGTAACATCCAGATAAGCATAGGATCGTTCAAGATTATTAAGAATAATTACGTTTTATGTTAGGACAAAGTACTGATCTGCATTAACAGCTCCAGCATCCGCGCCAATATCCACCAAATTGCTCATGTAATTCAAGACATTAACTTGAAGACGAGCGCGATAGTCGTTCGCCAGACATTCAGAAACTCCGTTGTATTCAATTATGCATACACTTAAACGTTGATTGCTGTTTCAGTTTCTCCCAAGGTTAAACATAAACTATGAAATGATTAGCGTTACATACAGCTTGATATAAGTTATAAATAATGTATATAATAAGGCATTAATAGAGCGTACGATTGTAGTATAGACACAGTTCTATCTCCGACTAGTTTTACGTTACGGTGAAAAAAACATATAAAAAATTACAAATAGGTGAGGAAATCATCAAGTTTTGAGAATCAACAGCTTTCGTGGACATGTGATATTCACCAATCACCACCGAGCCAGTGCGAACGATGAATACGCTTTTGCTCTCTCCTTAAAGTCGTCGTAAGCGAAAGCCCTGAATCCCAATAGTGGGAACAATAAACCTTACAAATCCAAGAATCACAGCATAAAGTAACTAAAGTATTCTATATTAAAGTTATGAAATAATAGATAATTTTTAAGTTTGTAATTTCAATATTGTACGGATAAGAGATGGACAACAATAATGACATAGTACGAAGGATTGTAAGTAAAATAGAAGAAGAGGACGCCCAAGGAAAAGATGGGTATGCGATATAAAAGAGATAGCTGGAACTGATTAAATAGAAAAGGCAAAGGTTAGAGAGAAATGGAATAAGCTGGGGGAGGCCTTCACCCAAAAAGGGATTCCTGCATATACAAAAATGTTATAAACAAAATGTTAATAAGAAAACTCTGTAAGTTAGGAAATTAACTTGGCTTATAAATATTTTTTTTAAACTACTATGCGACGAGACGAGCAAGACGTTCACCTATTGGTAAGTGATACGCTTGCCCGTGACAACGTGCTGCTAGTTAAGATAGTTTTTTTTAATAACTCTCTTTCAACATTGATTTTTCATTTATTTATTTACTTATTTATTATACACACTTCCTTAAAATCATAGAACATGATATCCTTTGGGTCTTGAGCTAAGCACAGCTTGTATCTCGGAACCCTGACTTATTTAGCACCCTTTATATAGTACTCATATTTTTTTTTAAACTACTATGCGACGAGACGAGCAAGACGTTCACCTGATGGTAAGTGATACGCTTGATAACAACGCGGGGCTAGTTAAGATGGTACACACTGCACCACATTGCGCTCGTCGCCTTGAGACATGCGGTGTTACGTCTCGTTACCCCAGTAATTACACTAGCTACAGCGCGCTTCAAACCGGAACACAGTAATGTTTGCACAGTACTATTTGGCGGTTGCAATAGGAGCTGCGGTGGTACCAGACGGTCTCCGGCAACAGAGACCTACCACCTGGTAATAAATAAATTTCAATACTAAAATGGGAATACAGATAGAAATTATCAAATATAACTTATAGTCCAAAATGGTACATTAAAATGTGTCCGGAGTTCTAACAGGTCCGTCTCCTGTGAGCAATGTGCTCGTATCGCCGAACAAAATTATCGCCGCCCTCTTTATGTACCCCTGACGGCCATTTGAATACAAAACGTATTATTATTGTTTCAGTTGTGTCTGTCTCTATTTTTGTTATATAATTATGACAATTCTAAATATATTTTGCATTTAAATATAAGGCAAAATATCCTTGTGTGTGTTGCTCTGTTCGCTTTTATCATTTTGAGCGAGAGCTTCCGAAGGGAGCGATCGGAATTTCTAAATTGTAAAATATACTTCCGGACACATCTATCGGCCCACCACCCAGTGTTTAAAGTTTCCACAGTGTCTAGTTAAAAATAAATGTTAGGTGGAGCAATAAGTTTTAATGCAGTTTTGAAGCAGACTTATTGGTCAACCCTTATGTATGTTTTTTTTAATTTTTTTGTAATTTCGAATTGATTTGGCCGGCAGAAGTTTTACAACTTGGGCGACAATTTCAAGCAGAGTATCCATATTTTTTGGTCAAAACTGACTCTAAGTTTAGATTTGCCTTTTTATGGAACCAATAATCGAACAGGTCAAAAAAAATTCCAATTTGTGCGAAATAAAAAGTTTTCTCCATTCCTGGGTCGTTGAAAACAATGAATAGACTCGAATTTTCGTTTTTTTTTTCATAATCCTGAACTCAAAATTAAAAAATTCTGGGTTATATGTGCAGAGCACTTATGTATTTTAACGTGACAACGTCTATTAATTATATCACAAAAAATTTGATAATAAATTTTATTATTCTTGTTTGACATGTTTATCGGGTTACAAATCAAGTTATACTAACTCTCAATTATATTTGTTAGGGATTTTATTTCTAATTATTATTGAGCAATAGAATACATCTTTTACTTTCAACCAATTCGGGCAAACGCATACCGACTTAGCGGTCGGCGTAAGCCACGCCCACTTATGTGCGGGACATTTCTCAGCACGGCGCGTCCTATCTTATACCAATTTAATAGATGTTGTCACGTCAAAAAAACATACGTAAAGGTTGACCAATAAATCAGCTTCAAAACTGCATTAAAACTTATTGCTCCACCTAACATTTATTTTTAGCTAGGCACCGTTAAAACTTATAAACACTAGGTGGGCAGATAGATGTGTCCGGGAGTGTATATATTTAGATACGATTTTAATTTTACAAATAATTTTTTACTTGAAAAATACCTTTATATATCATATCTTTATAAACAAAAACATTTTTATCACAATGTTTATAAAATGCAACAATATTTTATTATATAAGTAATGTGTTCCCAAAATGGTATGCTCAGTAACTTTGTTGTACCCTAATTCATAAATAATGTATGATGCGTACATATTAGATTTTGTGATCTAGATTTATATCGATCATGACTATCCACAGAACTCTCCAGTCGAGCCTCTCCTCTAATCGCACCTCGTTTTCTCTACGTGATTCAATATTTAAGAAAGGCAGAATAATAATGCGGTTAGAATAATATATCCTGTAATCCTTCTTATAGTTTATGCATCATATAACAGTTCAATAATAGCTTAATTCAACTTTCACTAATAAAGTTTTCATGAAACTCTTAAAAATAATTTTTAACAGTATTTTATATTTGACTCCAGGATTCTCTGTATCAAAGGTTGTTATTACTAATATCTAAACCGCAATGGTTCTACAACACTAAACAACTATACATTTAAACTTTGTGATAACATGATTTGATACTCAAGTTCTTGCTTCTCTCACATTCTAGAACGCAAGTATTGACAGTCAGAACTATGTATAATATTCGTTATATACATTCTTACAAGAAGATAAGCTAGCCATAAGGATTTTGATAAAAGCTTAAGATTATCCAAGCACAACTGCAAGTGGCGGTAAGTAGGTAATAACTTAGCCCTTGTGCCACGAACTTAAACTTTAGATTTCATTAGTTTCTTATCTTCTTCTAAGTCGTATTTCCTCATGACTGAGGGTCGTGGTCATCATGTGTGATGAAACACACGACGACTTTCCTGACAGTTATAATGGAGTGGTGTTGCCATTGCCTTCTCCATTTCACATACTAGTGCGAGCACTGATGGTCATGACATAGTTATACATGTTTCCTCACGATGTTTTCCTTCACCGTCAAAGCACGTGATATTAGTTGGTGTTATACTAACTGGACATAAATTGAAAAATTCATTGGTGCAGGCCGGATTCGAACCCGGTACCTCCGCATTGGAAGGCCGGCGTTCAAACCACTAGGCTATCACGGCTCAGTGATCTGTGTTAATAGTTTCTTATAAATTAATAATATTATAAGAACTATTTTTTTTTTTTTATATATATTTATGCTTTTTTCCTCGGACTAAAGTCTGAGATCTTATTTGCTATTTATTTATTTATGTGTGTATATTATATATCTGTAGTTACTCCTAATTACTTCTATTTCTTTTAACAGCATCCTTCGTAACCTTCTCCATAAATTTTAACAATACTTCTTTGTTTTTTGACATCAGCATTATGCTTAAATTTTGTTCGGATATCTTTTTGTCCAATCTTATTTCTATTTCTATTCTTTCCTTAAGGTACCTAGGACAATCTATAAGAAGATGTATAATGCTTTCTGCAATATTTGGATCGCAAACACAACACGGTTCGTCTTTTCGTTTGAATTTGTGCAGATACTGGCCAAAGCCCCCTTTTTTGGTATAAGAACTATTAACAGAGTACTGTTTGTAACCAGAAACAGGAGCTGCGGTGGTAACCATTCAGATGGTCTTTGAGACAGACCTGAACATCAGCGGAAGTAATTTCGGGTACAGAATGTTTGCTAATATTCTATTACGCGGGCATATTTCATTTGCCAGTTGCCGAAGCAATTGCAGAGCGCTGATAACGTCGTTACGGGGTCGTAACTGCCATAAATTGTTTTAACAGATCGTTTGTACAGTCAGCGCTGAAACTTGAAAAGGGTGCGCACTGAAAATTTTACGTGCTGATATTATCAAATTGAATCAAATGTATTCCGACCTCCGGGACAGAGCGATAGGTACCCATTTAAATCAGGACACATATCCTTGTGTAAATTAAGCTATATCCCAATTGTATTGAAAGGATATAAAAGTTGAGTCCAATATTCTATAATTTCAGTTAACTTTTGAGTATCTAATGAAATCTTTTTTACTTCTTATTCTTATTTTTTATACTAAATAAATGTTTCTTTCTTTCTTTATTTTCTTACTGGGAGTATTTTTATATCCTTCTACGCATTCACGTATAAATTGGATAAACAGAGATTGATATCTAGGTGTTTTAAAACTTCATTCTGTTAAGTATTGTCGTCCGTCTAATTTATACTTCCGGACACATCTATCGGCCCACCACCCAGTGTTTAAAGTTTCCACGGTGTCTAGTTAAAAATAAATGTTAGGTGGAGCAATAAGTTTTAATGCAGTTTTTAAGCTGATTTTTTGGTCAACCTTTATGTATGTTTTTTTTTTTTTTTTTTTAATTTTCAATTCAGGATTATGAAAAAAAAACGAAAATTCGAGTCTGTTCATTGTTTTCAACGACCCAGGAATGGAGAAAACTTTTTTATTTCGCACAAGTTGGATTTTTTTTTTTTTTTTTTTTTTTTTTTAATTTTCAATTCAGGATTATGAAAAAAAAACGAAAATTCGAGTCTGTTCATTGTTTTCAACGACCCAGGAATGGAGAAAACTTTTTTATTTCGCACAAGTTGGATTTTTTTTTTTTTTTTTTTTTAATTTTCAATTCAGGATTATGAAAAAAAAAAAAAAAAAAAAAAAAAACGAAAATTCGAGTCTGTTCATTGTTTTCAACGACCCAGGAATGGAGAAAACTTTTTTATTTCGCACAAGTTGGATTTTTTTTTTTTTAATTTTCAATTCAGGATTATGAAAAAAAAACGAAAATTCGAGTCTGTTCATTGTTTTCAACGACCCAGGAATGGAGAAAACTTTTTTATTTCGCACAAGTTGGATTTTTTTTTTTTAATTTTCAATTCAGGATTATGAAAAAAAAAAAAAAAAAAAAAAATCTGTACGCGTCAATGTAAAGAAATCTTAAACCGTGCTTTATTATACACTCCCGGACACATCTATCGGCCCACCTAGTGTTTAAAAGTTTTAACGGTGCCTAGCTAAAAATAAATGTTAGGTGGAGCAATAAGTTTTAATGCAGTTTTTAAGCTGATTTTTTGGTCAACCTTTATGTATGTTTTTTTTTTTAATTTTGAATTCGGGATTATGAAAAAAAAACGAAAATTCGAGTCTGTTCATTGTTTTCAACGACCCAGGAATGGAGAAAACTTTTTTATTTCGCACAAGTTGGATTTTTTTTTTTTAATTTTCAATTCAGGATTATGAAAAAAAAACGAAAATTCGAGTCTGTTCATTGTTTTCAACGACCCAGGAATGGAGAAAACTTTTTTATTTCGCACAAGTTGGATTTTTTTTTTTTAATTTTCAATTCAGGATTATGAAAAAAAAACGAAAATTCGAGTCTGTTCATTGTTTTCAACGACCCAGGAATGGAGAAAACTTTTTTATTTCGCACAAGTTGGATTTTTTTTTTTTAATTTTCAATTCAGGATTATGAAAAAAAAACGAAAATTCGAGTCTGTTCATTGTTTTCAACGACCCAGGAATGGAGAAAACTTTTTTATTTCGCACAAGTTGGATTTTTTTTTTTTTTTAATTTTCAATTCAGGATTATGAAAAAAAAACGAAAATTCGAGTCTGTTCATTGTTTTCAACGACCCAGGAATGGAGAAAACTTTTTTATTTCGCACAAGTTGGATTTTTTTTTTTTTTAATTTTCAATTCAGGATTATGAAAAAAAAACGAAAATTCGAGTCTGTTCATTGTTTTCAACGACCCAGGAATGGAGAAAACTTTTTTATTTCGCACAAGTTGGATTTTTTTTTTTTTTTTTTTTTAATTTTCAATTCAGGATTATGAAAAAAAAACGAAAATTCGAGTCTGTTCATTGTTTTCAACGACCCAGGAATGGAGAAAACTTTTTTATTTCGCACAAGTTGGATTTTTTTTTTTTTTTTTTTTTTTTTTTTTTTTTTTTTTTTTTTTTTTTTTTTTTTTTTTTAATTTTGAATTCAGGATTATGAAAAAAAAACGAAAATTCGAGTCTGTTCATTGTTTTCAACGACCCAGGAATGGAGAAAACTTTTTTATTTCGCACAAGTTGGATTTTTTTTTTGATGTGTCCGATTATTGGTTCTTTAAAAAGGCAAATCTAAACTCAGAGCCAGTTTTGACCAAAAAATATGGATACTCTGCCTGAAATTGTCGCCCAAGCTGTAAAACTTCTGCCGGCCAAATCAATTCGAAATTACAAAAAAAAAATAAAAAAAAACCTACATAAGGGTTGACCAATAAATCTGCTTCAAAACTGCATTAAAACTTATTGCTGCACCTAACATTTATTTTTAACTAGACACCGTCGAAACTTTAAACACTGGGTGGTGGGCCGATAGATGTGTCCGGGAGTATATTTGTAATTAATCAAAAGCAACTTAAGTATATTAAAGTAGTTTCTTTGATATTCATGCAAACGATGTTCACAATGTTTCAGATATAAGTAACCTCAAACTTCTTCAGATCTCTTCTCTTGTAACGTTATCAATTTTTATGTGACATTTCTACTGAAGCTGTTGTTTCTTGGGTATGTAGTATTTTTTAAGCTATTTTACTGCGCTGAAAGTTCAAGTTAAATGGGAACCTCACTGACGAACTGAGCTGTCGCAGCTATTAGAGGATACACTAGTAGGAAAACAAGGAAAGATTACATCACTACTCCAAATAAGTGTCATAGCAGCTGATTATTAAGTTAGAACCCAGTTTGTGAACTATAACTCTTCAAATACGTCATTTCACAATTGTTATTATCACGAGTTAAAGTTCGTTTCCGCGACCACATGTTCCGTTTTTGTTTTACGGTAAGTCTCTGTTGCCGGAGACCGTCTGGGTGGGTACCACCGCAGCTCCTATTGCAACCGACAAATAGTAGTGTGCGAACATTACTGTGTTCCGGTTTGAAGGGCGCTGTAGCTAGTGTAATTACTGGGTTAACGAGACTTAACACCTTGTGTCTCAAGGCGACGAGCGCAATGTGGTGCAGTGTGTACCATCTTAACTAGCACCATGTTGTTATGGGCAAGCGTATCACTTACCATCAGGTGAACGTCTTTATGAAGTTACGCTCTTTCCTAAGTTATTCGTGAATAAAAACCAGAATATAGAAACACATAAATATTGATAACAAAAACAAAATTATGTTTGTGTTATAATATAAAATAAGAGTATCTGCGAAACAAACACAACGGCATTGTTTCTCTAACATTCCCATTCGTTAATTTATGTCTGAAAAAATATAAATTCATATTACGGAAGCTTGTCGAGCCATCTGTTGCGTTGCCTGAATAAGGCTGTCGCAAGTCACGAGCATATTGCCAAACGTAGACTGCGGTAGTAGCTACAAAAACGCTCTCCGCAACAGAAACCTTCCACCAGCGTTGACAGCGACATTCTTCTTCTAAGTCGTATTTCCTCATGACTGAGGGTCGTGGTCATCATGTTTTTATTGAAACACACGACGACTCTCTTGTCAGTTATAATGGAGTGGTGTTGCCATTGCCTTCTCCATTTCACATACTAGTCTGACCACTGATGCTCATGACATAGATATGCAGGTTTCCTCACGATGTTTTCCTTCACCATCAAAGCACGTGATATTAGTTGGTGTTTTATGCTAACTGCACATAAATTGAAAAATTCATTGGTGCAGGCCGGATTCGAACCCGGTACCTTCGCAGTGGAAGACCGGCGTTCAAACCACTAGGCTGTCACGGCTTATTATCCGTACTCGCACTAGTATGTGAAATGGAGAAGGCAATGGCAACACCACTCCGTTATAACTTTTTTTTTTTATACTACTAAGCGACGAGACGAGCAAGACGTTCACGTGATGGTAAGTGATACGCTTGCCCATGACAACGCGGTGCTAGTTAAGATGGTATACACTGCACCACATTGCGCTCGTCTTGAGACATAAGGTGTTAAGTCTCGTTACCCAGTAATTACACTAGCTACAGCGCCCTTCAAACCGGAACACAGTAATGTTCGCACACAACTATTTGTCGGTTGCAATAGGAGCTGCGGTGGTACCCATCCAGACGGTCTCCGGCAACAGAGACCTACCACCTGGTAAGACTGCCAAGTAAGTCGACGTGTTTCATTATACATGATGACCACGACCCTCAGTCATGAGGAAATACGACTTAGAAGAGAGGGTAGTTATAATAACATTGGTGACCGCTACCGCTCGTCGCTCGCGCCCGTCGCGGCGCCGGCAATGAAACTGATCCCCGCTAACGCGCCGGTTTACGACTTCATAAACTGCGATTTCACGCGTCACCAATCAAAGGGTTAAGTTTGTTGACGCCGAGCAGTTTTGTGCGGGAGTTTTGTACATTTGATTCCACTTCAAATTTTGTTTAATAACATTCTTTACCAGGTGGTAGGTCTCTGTTGCCGGAGACCGTCTGGATGGGTACCACCGCAGCTCCTATTGCAACCGCCAAATAGTAGTGTGCGAATATTACTGTGTTCCGGTTTGAAGGGCGCTGTAGCTAGTGTAATTATTGGGGTAACGAAACTTAACTTATGTTTCAAGGCGACGAGCGCAATGTGGTGCAGTGTGTACCATCTTAACTAGCAGCACGTTGTCATGGGCAAGCGTATTACCATCAGGTGAACGTCTTGCTCGTCTCGTCGCAAAGTAGTATAAAAAAAACAGGTTACAGGCAGGTCACCGTTTGAGACCATCTAGAGTAGGTACCACTTCAGCCGCCAAACAGTATTCAAACATTACTGTGTTGCAGTTCGAAGGGCGCTGTAAGCTAGTCAAATTACTGGGGTAACGAGACTTATATCTCAAGACGACGAGCGCAATGTGGTGCAGTGTATATCATAACTTGCGGCATGTTATGAGTAAGCGTATCACTTACCATCAGGTGAATATCTCGCGCTTCGTATATAAAAAAAACCTTATTAAGTTTCTCTGTAAACATTAGGTTTGACATAATGCACGCGTATCACTTATTATAAGGTTAAAATGCTCTCGTCTTTTCGGTTTATAGAATAAAAAGAATCAGTCTTAGTTTAAAAAAAAAAAAAACAAACGTAAAACAGAGAAAAGTAAGTTCAGAACAAAGCTAGGTGAAGAGGGAAGTAGGAAAGTAGACCTAATCACAAGATATGACTAATGCTTTGAAGGTATTAAAGAAAGCGGCGAATTTTCCCTTCTAATTTATTTGAAATCTACCTGTAGTAAACTTCTATTCCACAGTTATAACTTAATGTTATATAGGAGTTATTAATTGAATAAAAAAGTTCATACCAACAGCTCACAGTCTCCGATCAGGACACGCGTCAATAAACAACTTCGCATTCTTAATGAAAAATAAGGATTATCCAAATTGCACAGAGTGTGGGACGATAGAAAATGTGTACCATATGTTAGTGGAGTGCGTTCGAATAAATCATGAGAGATTACAATTCTTTATACGATTTACAATGTAATGGACACCGGAATTTTTAACAGTGTTCTGGCCTATCCCAAATCGGACCAGGCTAGAGCACTATACAAAATTGTAATGAAATATTTAAGAAGAAGAGCATTTTTTTTATACTACTATGCCACGAGACGAGCAAGACGTTCACCTGATGGTAAGTGATACGCTTGCCCATGACAACGTGGCGCTAGTTCAGATGGTACACACTGCACCACATCGCGCTTGTCGCCTTGAGACATAAGGTGTTAAGTCTCGTTACCCCAGTAATTACACTAGCTACAGCGCCCTTCAAACCGGAACACAGTAATGTTCGCACACTACTATTTGGCGGTTGCAATAGGAGCTGCGGTGGTACCAGACGGTCTCAGACAACAGAGACCTACCACCTGGTAAGCATAAGTGTATATAGCACTATGGGGGTGGTATCGTCACTATGTGACAAAAACCCTTATATAAAAAAAAAATCAACAGCTCAAAAGGCGAACAGTGGAACAAAGTATATAGAGAGGATCCCATTGTCCTGGATTATACTCTCCGTACAAAACGTAGAGCTATTCACTTACGACGCTCACAGCGCGTCGCGTGCTTACTTAATTGTAAGACGAGTAGCAGAGGCAATGATAAATGAAACTTAATTAGAGACTGAGTACTTTTGATGCAATGGTTCCCAAAGCGATGCAGCGATTCAGAATTATTGTTCGGTATATATAACGCCATGAGTTTCCTTGACGACTATTCAACAGAGCTACATCGAACTCGGGGATACGGAATCCGCGACCTAAAATTAATAATAAAGAGGAGAGGAGAAAGATTAGGGAGGGATGAAGAGCGTGGGAGAATATTGGAATAATTACACCGATATGTAGACCAGCCATAAATAATTGTAAGAGAGTAGTACATAAGTATTAAGAGAATTTAAAAAAAAATTATGTATTAAATGCTTAATTTTTCATTAAACAATTACCATTAATTGCTATTAAAAAATCCAGGGGGGCGCTTAGTAATATTTTTCTGGAAAGGAGGCGGTAGAAAACAAAAAAAGTTTGGGAACCACTGTCTTAATGTTTCCGTTCAAGTACATTCTCGTAATAGCCACGGTACTATCTTTTTTAAGACGAACAATTAGTAATTAATTTACTATATAAGTAAATAAAATTGATTTGTTTGTTTGTGATAGAAAAGTATTCTTTTTTATTATATACTCAACGTAATTCATAAATATTTTAGTCTGCATGTTTCTATTAAACAAAAACAATTTACAGTATGATTATTGTGTAACTTAATTGAAAGAAGGCGTGATAACTTAGTTTGTAAAGTGGTCGTACGCTTTACTTCTATTAGAGGCGCGGGTTCGATTCTCATTAGTTGAAACATTCGGTAAAAGAAAATATTGTTAGGAAACTGATTATCAACAAAAGCTTTCGTAGACGTGATATTTGTCAACCGGCACTTGACTAGAGTCGTAGTGAGAGAGACATCAATCTCTTCAAAAATAGGCTCCTCGTCCTAACAGTGGGAACATAACGAAGTTAATTTATTTATTTACTTTTTCATATCTAATATCGGACACAGGAGTTCTATGATAGATGCCCAGTTTTAGATCTCCAATCTTCTCTTCTATATTTCTGCTATGAATTGTTTACATTTATTCTTTCCGAATTTAGAGCCGTGATAGCCTAGTGGTTTGAACGCCGGCCTTCCAATTGCGAAGGTACCGGGTTCGAATCCGGCCTGCACCAATGAATTTTGCAATTTATATGCAGTTAGCATAAAACACCAACTAATAACACGTGCTTTGACGGTGAAGGAAAACATCGTGAGGAAACCTGCATATCTATGCCATGACCATCCGTGGTCAGACTAGTATGTGAAATGGAGAAGGCAATGGCAACACCACTCCATTATAACTGCCAAGAGAGTCGTCGTGTGTTTCAATAAAAACATGATGACCACGACCCTCAGTCAGGAAATACGACTTAGAGAGAGATTCTTTCGGAACAAAAAACTGTCCGACACGTGCTCGAAACTTAATCCCTAGGTTTCAAGTCCGTGTGGAAATCGTAACTTTGTCTCAAGTGTAACCCCTTACAAACAAAAAAAACTCACAAGGAACCTTACTTGAACACTCTTGAGTAGGTGAGTCTTATAAAACTAATATAACGAGCCGGATTCTCACTTAATTGTGTTATTTATTTACTGTTTCATATCTAATATCGGACACAGGAGTTCTATGATAGATGCCCAGTTCTAGATCTCCAATCTTCTCTTCTATATTTCTGCTATGAATTGTTTACATTTATTCTTTCCGAATTTAGAGCCGTGATAGCCTAGTGGTTTGAACGCCGGCCTTCCAATTGCGAAGGTACCGGGTTCGAATCCGGCCTGCACCAATGAATTTTTCAATTTATATGCTATTAGCATAAAACACCAACTAATAACACGTGCTTTGACGGTGAAGGAAAACATCGTGAGGAAACCTGCATATCTATGCCATGACCATCCGTGGTCAGACTAGTATGTGAAATGGAGAAGGCAATGGCAAACCACTCCATTATAACTGCCAAGAGAGTCGTCGTGTGTTTCAATAAAAACATGATGACCACGACCCTCAGTCATGAGGAAATACGACTTAGAGAGAGATTCTTTCCGAACAAAATAACTGTCCGACACGTGCTCGAAACTTAATCCCTAGGTTTCAAGTCCGTGTGGAAATCGTAACTTTGTCTCAAGTGTAACCCCCTTACAAACAACAAAAAAACTCACGAGGGACCTTACTTGAACCCTCTTGAGTAGGTGAATCTTATAAAACTATTATAACGAGCCGGATTCTCACTTAATTGTGTTTTATATTATTTTACTAAGAAATATAATGATAGATCTAACATTTATAAAATTATGATTAAAAAAACCAAACGGATAAGGTCTAATTTGTTATGAAATTCGGACCCTTGACAAACATTAGATGCCTGTTAACCTGATGACAAACGATACACATTCCCGTAACAATAAATTGGAATGTTCACAAAACGAAAAACTTGTAATTTTATTAACTATAGTCTTAAATTATAAATAAACTTTACTCTAAGTAGTATTATTAGTAAGTAAAGGCTTTGTGTATAATTTGTGCTCAAACAGGAAGAGAACTATGTTCAAACCACATTTATATCAATATCTGAACTCGACCACGCGAACGCTAATCAGACGGTGAACAGACGGCCGGAGGTAGACTTTAAGTGAACAATTGCAAACATAGAGGTTTATTAATTGTTGTTGTAAAGGAACAGCTCTTATATTCTTAACTAAACATTAATCAAACAAATAAAAAATACTACAACTTACAACTAAATCGGTTTGTAAGTAGTAATGTACACTTCATTTAACCCTTTTGTCTATGCATTTATATTAACATTGTATTTACACCACACGATGAAGCACTAGGACCTGAAATATTTAAAAAAAATAACAACGTTCATGGTATCATTAACATCATTGTTCAATAAAACGTAGATTTGCATATATCACATTTACTCGACAACGTAACGACTTATTAACAGGTCCGTACACTCCGGCGGTCGGAGCGCGACTGCGACCGTACCGTCTATTTATACCCGCACATGAATTACAAAAACATAATTATAATTATTGAAACAAAAATTATAATTATTGAAATTTTATCGAACACGTGTTTGCGCCGGTTCTACCGTTTCACTCATTTAATTAGTAAAACTACGCCGATCTACATACGATACTGACAGACTCCAACAGCATTTCATTCATACCCTCCCTAAACTTCTTTTTCCATATTCCTTCAAATATTTTCCTTCGTTTTTGTTACTAATAATTGTATCTATTCGTACGAACTTCTTTATTTCCCACGAGAAAAAAAATTTCGATGTAGTTTTACACTATCAAACTAATTCGAAATTAAAACAAACATATAAGTTGCAACACCTACTCCTGAGTTTACACTTTACAGAAAAGTATTGCTGAAACGTATCCGCTTCATGAAGAACGAAATAATGGTTGTACAATTAACAAGAAATCGATAAACGCAAACCTTTCCTTATACTCTTTAATGATATAATTTAATTAAGGCTCTATTTGCCTTTTGGAAGGAAAGAGCTCGGAGCACCGGCGGTGTGTACTTCATTACAACCACGGCCCTCTGGGCCATAACGAATCAATTCCCTTTGTGTCCATTATAAAGCTTTAGGGGAATGTAAGGATCCGGACGAACGCTCCGATAGATCCAAATAAGTAATAAGCGGATTTGATGCCGAGTTTCGTAAAAAGATTACTCACAAAGAGTACGTATAATTTTTTACATTTGTACAGGTAAATACATTATTCATTTTGATAGTCAAGTAGTGTATGACTTGAACTAGTAATATTACTGGGGTAAACACTAAACATATGACTTCTCAAAAGAGAAATGTAGTGTAATGAAATGATGAATGTAATTTTACCAGGTGGTAGGTCTCTGTTGCCGGAGACCGTCTGGGTGGGTAACACCGCAGCTCCTATTGCAACCGACAAATAGTAGTGTGCGAACATTACTGTGTTCCGGTTTGAAGGGCGCTGTAGCTGGTGTAATTACTGGGGTAACGAGACTTAACATCTTATGTCTCCGGCGACGAGCGCAATGTGGTGCAGTGTGTACCATCTTAACTAGCAGCACGTTGTCATGGGCAAGCGTATCACTTACCATCAGGTGAACGTCTTGCTCGTCTCGTCGCTTAGTAGTATAAAAAAAAAAAGAATGTAATGTAGTGTTAGATACTGAGAAAACAATTGTGATTACCGACATTTTGTTAGTAAAATAGTAGGTGTATTGATTTTAAAATATTGAAAGTGAAAAAGGGAGGGGATGCCGTAACGTCGTTTCGCTATAAATGGCGGATGACTGTGATTCTCGATACATTCGCCACCGTCTTCCAGCGCAGACCTCGGAAACGGCTTCCTCCCACAACCACCGATGATCCGGATCAGGGTCAGCCGAACACACACAACGCCGCAGCCACCGCCGGCTCTCTCCACACAATACACCACATGCCGCACACGCCGCTTCCGCGCTGGTTGCGTCGTCCGCCAGGCTCGTACACCGCGTACACTCGTCACATTCCGATCTCCCCGGCGGTTCTCACCACCCACGGCTCGCGACACAGGCGATGGTGGTCAGAGGACGGGCCCAGTGCCCTCCTCCGACGACCGCTTAGCTGCGCAAAACAGGCGGTACCGTGCGCACTTAGGGCA
This sequence comes from Byasa hedistus, assembly GCA_029286795.1. Classification (NCBI taxonomy): domain Eukaryota; kingdom Metazoa; phylum Arthropoda; class Insecta; order Lepidoptera; family Papilionidae; genus Byasa; species Byasa hedistus. Next base: position 8,636,828 of record JAGSMW010000024.1, read on the forward strand.
ACCTTGCTTACTTCACATATCTGTGTATTTATTCACTAATCGTCCTCTTCTCAGCCCCCTTATAAACTGCCTGCTCTTAACCTCCTCCGTCCATACTTCCTTGCCTATCTTCCTCTCCTCTTTTAGTAGTTTAGTCTACATATCTATGTATTTATTTTTTTCTAAACGTCAGTCGCGATGCCGGAATCCCGACGAGACCAGGTCGATGTAGCCATGGGACGGTCTTAAAAGGTTTGCACCAGAAGCGAAAGAACATCATGCACATATATTATATTATCTCGATACATTCGTTTTTGGGCAGTGTGCGAGGTGTGAGCTCTGACTGGTGACGTGTGAATGTGAGAGGTATGGCAGATTGATTTTATATTTTAAATAGATTGTTTCTAATAGTAGTTACATGGGATTTTCAGCTATTAAAACATCCCTAAAGCCTCACTAGGGTTTTTGGATCTACGGAATCCTCTCCAACAACTTGATATACTATAACAAACATCACCATCTCGTATTTATTTACATATATGTATAGACATTGCAATGAATACAACTCTGCTATATGAACAGCTCATTGTCTATTGTTGTCCGCAATTTAAAACCATTGTTACTAAATATCAAGTGAATACTTTTTGCGTGCATTATACCCGGATTAGTGTTTTCATTAGCTGCTATAGCGGAGTACGAAGCATAATCTGAAATAAATCCCCGGGAGACAAACAAATGTGAGGAGATTATTTTTTAAATCACATTTCGCGTTACGACATACATTTTAAATATATTCACGGATATAATATTATTGTTCAGTGTTAATGTGCATATGGGATCATGTTTTATTCTCTACCTGCTTTTCTGCCACCAAACGTTCACAATTTATTTATAATAAATTCACTTATATATTTTAACAACAATTTACCAAACAGGCTTCGGAATTTATTTAGCACAATGTTTTATGACAAACGTCCGTTCTCCCTCGCGTCTCACCGGCGAATGAACTTTCCGTTTTTTCCGATACAAAAACTACTTGCAACTACCCCCGCTCTGACCGCTGTTTTGTTCACTGTGTTGCCAGTAATTAATTAACAATTTTAGCATGCTAATATTAGTAAGTGTTGATTTATAAAAAATATTGTAATGTTTTTTTACAATATTATATCATAATGTGGTGAACGTCCTCGTGTCGTCGCTTCGTCTAATTTTTTTTTTCATTAAACTCAACGCCGATAAATCTTTGTAGTTATTATGTTAGTAAAATGATAACCATTACGGACCGCTCAGTGAGTGTTTACATCACGCGATAACATCATCTAGAACGTATTATGCTAATTCCGTGTTCCGCGGGGGCAGCAACGTGACGCGGCACTTAAGGTGCTCACGTGAAAAGTGACGTCATTAAATTTTAGAAACGACGGCGGCGAGCACGCTGTGTACTTGCTCTTAAGCGCTATTTAGATAAAGAGTATTTCATCGAATATTACATAAGTAGATATCTACATAACTCCTTTTTGACGTGACAACGTCTATTAAATTGGTATAAGATAGGACGCGCGTGCTGAGAAATGTCCCGCACATAAGTGGGCGTGGCTTACGCCGACCGCTAAGTCGGTATGCGTTTGCCCGATTGGTTGAAAGTAAAATATGTATTCTATTGCTCCTATATTAGAAATAAAATCCCTAACAATATAATTGAGAGTTTAGTATAACTTGAATTTGTACCCGATAACAAGTCAAACAAGAATAATAAAATTATTATCAAAATTTTTTGTGATATAATTAATAGACGTTGTCACGTTAAAATACATAAGTGCCCTGCACATATAACCCAGAATTTTTTCCTCTAAAAATCCATCTTGATTTCGTAACAAAAAGTTTGTACGTCTCCATTAAAACTACAGTCAATTTTCACCTCCCAGTAGTAGTGTATTCTTTTATGAATTTCTATGAAGATTATGAAGTGTTAGATATTGTGAAAAATAATTGTGATTATCGACATTGTTAGTAAAATAGTAGGTGTATTGATTGAAAGTGAAAAAGGGAGGGGATGCCGTAACGTCGTTTCGCTATAAATAGCGGATGACTGTGATTCTCGCGACATTCGTGTTTTGGGCAGTGTCGGGTGTGAGCTCTGACTGGTGACGTGTGAATGTGAGAGGTATGACAGATTTAATTTATAGAGCCCTGACTGGTGACGTGTGAATGTGAGAGGTATGACAGATTGAATTTATATTTTGAATAGATTGTTTTTAATAGAAGTAAATGTAGTTAGCAGCCTGTTATAGATATAAATATAACATACCACCAGTTGATAAGAACAGATTGGATTGTAGTGAAACATTCTTTATCCCACAAAAATTTACTTTATCATACCTTCATTGAATATATGTGACGTAAATATTAAACATACAAACAGTGGGATTATTAAATAACCAAACATAATAACAATTTAATATGACATTTAATACTGCAAATTGATTAATTAACAACACGCAGTCTGTATTGCGGTTATATTTAACCGTAATTGATAATTATTGTCGGCGGTTAAATGAAGTTAATATGAAATACGATATGATAATATCAAATTAAGTTGATAAAGTAAAACTAATAAGCGTGTGATATATTTATAGTTTAACAAGTAAGATAAATCTTAAGCACTATAATATACTTACTAACTTACTGTGTAGTGTCTGATTTAAAATTTGTCTCATATTTGTGGGTCTACTATTCATACACGAGTATCTAATAAACTGTTGCTGGAGAAGTCAGAAGAGGTCTGTCATTCAATTCAATCTCAGAGTCTAGTAACTTTTTGACTATACGACGGTAATAAAAATAACTGCTTTTTTCATAGTCATGTATGTGTGACACTAGGTTTAAAAATGTACGCCTAAAATTATCATTATATTGTATTATTTATACCGGCGCGATCGCGTTTTGATATCATTTTTATCAAAATTTCATTATTTATGCTTTTAAGTTCAATTGGAGGTGTTTCATGTTTTTGTAAATGTTGCGCGGGTATAAAAAGAAAGCGCCGACATTATAAAGAAGTCGCGCTCCGACCGTCGGAGTGTACGGACCTCTTAAGAAGTCGTTACGTTGTCGGACAAATAGAGATTTTGCAAATGGGCAATTCCAAAAACGATGTTAGTTGTGACATCAACACTGACATAATTTTTTCTTAAATATTACATGAGGTAGTCTTCCAACGTACATATAAAGTAACACTTCGCATGAGAGATGCCAAATTAACCCACAGTATTTTTAATACCTGCTTTATCAAAGGAGAATAAGAAACAAAAACACTAAGAAGTCAATAGATTTTTCAGTGTTATTTACCATCATACCCAAAAAGATAAAATATAGCAATTACTTCTGTTTTTAAAGTAACGATAATATTACTACAACTGATTAATCAGTTTGCATACATTATTTATAGTTTTAAACAAAAACAATTTTTATGTGTCCAGGTTGTCGCCAATAAGTTAAATAATCAAGTGAACTATAAATAAACTTAATCATTTCCCCGTTCTGGACATCGGGTATAATTGAGATGAAAATTTCCTCAGGGCTTTATGGTAATTCTAGCGATTTCCATGTAAAGGAGGTTTGCCTTCGTTTGCATGATAGAGAACTAGATGGCGTTAAAGTTTTAATATTTCTAAATAATCTTTGACATGAGTTACTTTCCATTATTACGTTGTTTTGGGTAAATGTATCACTTACCATCAGGTGATCGTCTCGTCGCTAAATTCTATCAACACTATTAAGTTTTTTATATGAAGCGGCAAGTGAGTCGTTCACCTGATGGTAAATGATACGCTCGCCGTAGTTAATATAGTATACACTTCACCACATTGCGCTTGTCGCCTTCAGACGTAAAGTGTTGTCTCGTTACCCCAGTAATTTTATTAGGTTTAACACTCTTCTAACTGGAACACGGTAATGTTTACTCAATATAGTTTGGCTGTTGAAATAGTCACTGCGGTGGCACCTATCTAGACGGTGAGTAGCAGAAGAGACCTATCAGCAGTGAAGTAATTTTTAAGTTTACTTCTCCGTACAATATGAAATTATATAACGATTTTCTTACTTACTATCTTTCGAATGAAAGTTAAAAAGTATTTCCTTTCATCACCTATACAATAATATTTGTTATATTGGATAATTCATGTTTGGTCTCCTTTGTATTTTGTATTTGTGTATGTAGTAGTATTTCCTTGAGCTTCTCTCTTCTTCAAATCATGTTTGCTCTTATTGTATACACCTACCTTTTTTTTTTTTTTTTTTTTTTTTTTTTGTTTTTTTTTTTTTTTTTTTTTTTTTTTTTTTTTTTTTCCGTGGGGAAATCCTGCATTGGATACCCTTCTGTTACGGGGGTAACAGAAGTGTTATGCCGGACTCTTACCGGCTAAAACCCCACGGTTTGCCCATTTCCAAACTTTTCTCAACGCTTTTGGCCGGAACCACGGGAACGCTTTCGCACACAACCATTGTTCCGACAACGCGAAGCCTTGTGAACTACATCTCGGGGTGGAGTTCGAGCTCTCCACCCCTCTTGAGACAATGTCACGCTGAGATACTGCGTGCCACCTCGAGGCCTTTTATAATTGGCGACGGATTACCCCCGAATCCGCCACCATGGTCTCAGTTATGGGGGTTCAGGGCTGGAACATCCTTCTGCGGCGCCCAGGTCTCTGCCTACGGATTGTAAGTTGGCTGCTTTTTTCACGCTCTCTCTCTGCAGCTTCTTTCTGCGACTTACATTTCTCAGAAAGCTGCACCTGCTCCCCATGACTTCTCGCTGCCAACCATGGCTTTGATAAGGCCTGGAAGCGAAAGGTCATCCCCCACCACAGCGACGAGGTCATGACCCTGGGCATCCCATGCTGAGCAGTGCTCCAAGTATGCTGCGCTGTATCCTCCTCGCATCCACAGTGATGACACTCGGTTGTCGGCTCTCTTCGGGCGATACGGCACAGGTACTTACCAAAACATCCATGGTCAGATAGTACCTGCACCAACCGGAAAGTCAGTAGCCCGTGCCGCCTTTCCATCCACTCGTTTAGGAGGGGACGCACAGCTTCGACAGTTCTGCTACGCACACTAGGGAAGTAGGCTTTCTTTCCACCTTTAGAGCAGGACGTCGAGGTGGTACTTCCGCTGTTTCCATTCTCTTGACGAATCTGTTCTTCTCGGGACCGAGGTTCTAAACTCCATGTGTATATCGCCGACAGAATCTCCGCCTCTAGGTCCCAAGGAGGAGATCCCGCCAAAACACACGCCGCCTCGAGGAGATAGTGCGGTATCCCCGTATAACACCGATAGCCATTGCTCTTTGAGGTCTTCTCAAATAGGCTATGGTCCGAGCCCTTAAGGCCTCTGCCCAGACAGGTGCCCCATAGAGAGCCATGGACCGCACCACCCCCAGATACAAACGGCGGTTGTTTGGATCCGGCCCGCCCAAGTTGGGTAGCAATCGCTTTAAAGCAGCTGCTGTTCTCATCAACCGAGGGGCCAAACGTGTAAAGTGTTCACGGAAATTCCAGCGACTGTCAAGGATAAGTCCAAGGTATTTCATGTTAGACCCGACCTTGATACATGTGTCACTAACTACGATGTGGCTATCCTGAGTGGAGCTTTCCGTGGTCTATGGAAGCACATAGCTTCGGATTTGTCAAGCGCCACCTCTAGTCCTAACTTTCGTATTTTACCGACAACCTGTGCCACTGAGAGAGTAGCAAGGTGGGCTGCCTCCTCATACGTATCCCCTCGGCTGTTACCAGAGTATCATCCGCGTAACAGATTATATTAACGTCCGGGGAGAATTCATTCCGCAATACCCAGTCATACCCAATGTTCCAAAGTAGAGGTCCTAATACTGAACCCTGTGGAACACCGCAAGCCTTTTCCTTTGCACTCGAGTCCCTTGTTGTCCGTAGTAAAAGATGTATCGCTCCGAGAGGTAATCTTCTAAAATTCGGCAGAGATAGAGAGGCACCTTGTGGAATTTCAACGACTCTCTAATTGCGGTCCAGGGGAGACTATTAAATGCATTGGCAATATCCAATGATACAGCCAGCAGTACCCCACCATGGGCAACAGCCTCGTCCGAGTAGGTTTTTAACGCATTTAATAGCGTCGATGATTGAACGACCCACTCGGAAGCCGAATTGTTGGTCCGACAAATTGGGACCTACCTCTCTCAGGTGCTTGGTGAGGCGATCAGAAATTATTCGCTCAAAAAGCTTATCTACCTCATCAAGTAAAACTATAGGGCGGTAAGCAGAAGGAGAGTCTGCAGGGCGTCTATCTTTCTTGAGGAGGACTAATCTGCCCATCTTCCACTCTTTTGGAAACCGACCCGTCTCCAGACAGCACTGAAGAGCCTGCGGAGTCGATCGCCCAGAGCATCGATTGTTAAGACCCACACGCGACCAGGTACACCATCTGGCCCTGGAGCCTTTTTTTTACCCCGGAGTCTTAAAATGGCCGCGCCAAGTTCCGCCTGCGTTATATGCGGCACTTCGTTATTAACCCTCTCCTGCTCTTCATTCAGGGGCGTCATTTCCTGCGGGCGCCGCTCAATCCGACTTGGGAACAAAGTGTTGAGCACACTATCCAGAAATCGAGGTTGGAGACTTTCTGTGAGAGGACCGACCAAGGCCGTAATTTGTCCCTTACTAACTTATATGGTCGACCCCACGGATCTTGGTTGAGTGTCTCCAGGAACTCCTTTCTCGAGCGGATTTTGGCTTCCTTGACGGACAACTGCAAGGTTTTAACACGGACTCTGTATTCCTTATACAGTTGCTCACAAGTGTATTCATCACGGATCTGCCTTCTGCGGCATCTAGAGTATTGTCGTCGCGCTTTAACGCATTCCTCTCGCAATTTTGCAATATGCGATGACCACCAGTACACTTGACTTCGGCGAGGCTGGGATTCATTTCTGGGCATACAGGCATCACAGATATGTGTCATGGCATCCCGGAACCATTCCACTTCTTTCGCAATGGCAATAGGCTCATCGAGTGGTGTTAACCAAGCCTGTACGATGGAAGCCTCTTGTAGTAATTTTTGTTGAGGCTTTTCAAAGACCATCTTGTATTACGAGAAGGAATATGGCGACTTCTAAACGGCGTCTCTGCGGTATCGGAAATGTCAAACCGTATGTATAGGTGGTCTGATAAGGTTTCTACATTTTCAAGTACTGTCCATCCTTGAACGCGATGCGCAATAGCAGGGGATGCAAACGACACATCCACAATTGACCCCCCCTGCCAACGCACACACGTATTGACCGTTCCTCTATTGAGTACTGTAAGTGCGGTCATAGTCGCCCATTCTTCCAGCGCCTTGCCGCGCGCATTAGTGTTACGGGATCCCCAACATACCGATTTAGCGTTGAAATCACCGACAACAAGAGCCGGGTTAGGTAGGTTCTGCCAATAAGTGCTCCCACCTCACCCAAGAACATCTCAATTTCAGCGAGGCATCTATTCGGAGAAAAGTACACTCCAACCAGCGTTATTCCTCTCCAATGAATCGCCACATACCCTCTGCCTCTAGCAAGGACAGTGACAGGGGGTACAATATCAGCTCCGGATGTTATGATGACCACCGTATCTTCAACATCACTTATCCAGTTTTCCCTGGGCAGCACAAAGTAGGGCTCTGCGACCACTGCTACTTCTATTGACCATTGTGTCATACTTTGCATGAGGAGATCTTGTGCTCTGGCACAGTGGTTAATGTACCCTGAAGGAGACGATGGTGTGCCATTTAACTAAGTCTCCATATTCTCCACCTCTTCAGCTTCTTCAGCTTGAGTTGTTGCAACTCTTCGGCTTTTTATTGGTTTTGGTGGTATACACCTCTTACTTCCTATAACATGATCAGGTGGTTTATTCGCTGCTGAACAAAGTAAGCACTTCGGCTTAGCCGAGCAACTGGACGCTCTATGACCTTTCTGGCCGCAGCGGTAGCAGTGATCGCTGAGATCCACCTCTTCGGTGCATTGTGCACGCACATGGCCGATCTGCAAGCACTTGTAGCACCGCAACGGTCTGGGTTTAAGTAGCAGGACTTTTGCCGATACCCATCCCACAAGAAAACGTCCTTTATCAACAACTTTTTTGCAGCAACCACTGGACAGCGTATCCAAATAGTACCGATCCCTTGGCTGCATAGCGAATTTCCCCACACTTTATGGACTCTACTGTGTGCATTCTCCTTGTTGAGCAACAGCAGCGACTACTTCTTCTGCTTTGATTGAATCATCTAAACCCGATATCCTCAGCTCCGCAAATTTAGTTGGTCTGGAGACTTTTGCTATCTCTTCAGAAAAGTCTCTTTTAACATTTTCGCTAGCGAATCCGCTTTATCTCCGCTAGTAGCACCAGGAACTTCCAAGATACGAGCTCCTGTTGCTGCTTGCCTGTAACGTAAAGCTCCAATTCCAAGACTAGGAAGGTCTATTTTTTTTCTAGCTTCTGCTAGAATCTTTGCGTACGTTAATCCGCTGTTTTCGGCTTCTGGCTGCATAGTAATGACAATTGCCGCCGATCGAGGCGGTCGAAGCTTTGCTACAGAAGAACCGACATTAGCCGCATTTGTCCTCTTTTTCTTAGAGTGCCTACCTGGTTTCCCGACTGTTATCCAGTCGTCATCTTTAGGTGTCCCTCTTTTATCAGACCTCCCTTCATCTGCAGGCCTCCCCTTAACCACAGGTCGTTGTTCCACCATAGTAACTTTTTGTCCTAATGACCCTGTTACCGGCTGAAGTTTCTGTGATCGTTTCTTCGCCTTTCTAGTAGCAGCTGGTGTCTCCTTTGGTGCTTCTGCGGCATTACGTTGGTCGGCAGCCAGTGGCGGCCGTATACGCTTTTGCGGCAATAGTCTTTCTTCTAGGGCTTCAAAACGCGCGCTCATCAGATTACCGACTTGACGCATTATAGAGCTTGTAACTCGTCAGCCTGCAATGATTGACAAGTACATACATCAGTTGTCTTATTTGATATATCTCTCCGGACCTCTGCTAGTTCTTTTCGCAGCTCTTCTAATGACTGTTGAAGTCGAGTGTTCTCTCTTTGAAGTCTTATCACTTCTTCTGAAGAAGATCTACTTTGCAATGCGGTCGTTGCCGCCTTAATTGATGTTGCAGCATCCTTCAACGCGTGTTTATACGTGCTTTTAAGGTTTCTCGACTCAGTTGCCACACTCAAAATTACTTTGACGTCGTCTATAACCTGCTGATTTATTAACGCGGCTGTACGATCGTCCATTCCCTCGCTGTTTACAATACCAATGACCTTGCGACTTTCTTTAGCCGCTTTCGATAATGACTCGACATCCGCGCCTGTCTCTTTCGGTTTCGTTACTAAAAATTCTTTTAATTTTCTTGTTACAAGTTCATCCCCAGGCACTGTGCGGAAGTGCAACTATCTCGCGATTCGCTATCACTTATTGACGCCGACTTATTCAGTCGACGTTTTTTAGCCTTTCTTGATTGACGGCTAGCTACTTTTGGAGCCTCCATAAGCCCTTCACTTGGCACTAGACTCGTATCCGATTCGGACGCATCTTTTTCTCTTATTACTAAATTTGTTTTTTCTGTATTTGTTTCCATGACTATCCCACGAGTATGGCAGGAAATATTAAGGTCCACCCAGGCAGAGCCTCCATACCCAGGCAAGCCTAGCGTAACCCGTCAGAAGGTCGGCCGGTGTCCTGACGGGGACATCACTAGCGACTGAACTTCCCATCAGCCATGCATCCCCTCACGGTGAGCCCCCGCTTGGGATTCGGGTGTTTTTTTAAGAGGTTAATAACATCCTCGCGGCCCGGGCGGTTAAGCCAAGACCCTCGCTCCCTACGACGTCGCGAGATGTAATCCACGATAAGTACATAGGGTTTTACGAGATTCGTGACGGTGGCAAGGTCGACACTAGATCTCCCCAGCCTGCTCGGCGACCGGGTTAGGGAAACACCGAGCCCGCCGTTGCCTCGCTACTATGCCCTCTGCTAGTCAGAGGGACACGCAGCAAGACCTTCTCGCCGGGTTATTAGCCGCCGGACCGCAAAATCTCTGCTATCCGGCGCCCAGGGCGCACCGTCCTAACTGTTGGTATTTCCCGTGGGGGACCTCAACAGTTAGGCACACGAGGAGGTTACCCGGCTTCGCGCCCCTGTATACACCTACCTGCTTTATACTTTTCAATGATTTCCTTTCTTCATAGGTCTGCTGGAAGAGAACTCTTTTAGGGTTAAGCTCACCTATGTACTTGTAATAAATAAATAAAAAAAATAAAAATAGATTTTCTTGTTCGCCAGAACACGCTGGCGATATTGGACAAGCTGGACATCGACAGCGAGAAGCCGTCGGAGGAAGAGATCGCCAGGCTGTTCGGGTACGAGGAGGCGTACCTGTCCGGCGAGCTCGGTATCTGGCAGCGGGTCAAGCCGAAGATATGGGCACTGTTCGACGAGCCGTCAAGTTCACCCGCCGCTAAGGTAACACTACCACATAATTATTTAACCAGCTTTTTAAATTATAGTTATTCTTCTAAGTCGTATTTCCTCATGACTGAGGGTCGTGGTCATCATGTGTAATGAAACACATGTCGACTTCCATGTCAGTTATAATGGAGTGGTGTTGCCATTGCCTTCTCCATTTCACATACTAGTCCGACCACAGACGGCCAATGACGTAGATATGCAGGTTTCCTCACGATGTTTACCTTCACCGTGAAAGCACGTGATATTAGTTGGAGTTATACTAACTGCACATAAATTGAAAAAATCCATTGGTGCAGGCCGGATTTGAAGCTGGTACCTCCGGAGTGGAAGGCGGACGTTCAAACCACTAGGCTATCAGGGCAAGTTATAGTTACAGTAGCTTAAAACTAAAATTTTTTACGTCTTTGATAATTTGACTTGTACTTTTTTTAACTTTATGTGTATACCTTTTTTGTTAGCTATAGTAATAAGTTTTTGATTTGTATGTATATTTCGGCGCACGTGGTGCTGCCATCTAGTTTTTAAATGTTTAAACTTAGTATTAAGATTTGTTACCGACACTTCCGCTTTGTTGTCATATCGTTCAATTAAGAACCAAATTAACGAAGGAAGACATTTTCAAAGTTTTGTATAAATAGTTTGTAATTTTATATTGTTCTTGTAATTATAAAGGGTCAATTAATTTTACATTTGTATTAGTAGTGAAAATAGACATGTAATTGAAAAACATCCGAGCAAGGTATAAAATCTTCGCTGTCATCGAGTTCGATTGATTTAGTATTCTGCTTTTGACGTGTAAAGTTGTCTCTGTACTCGGAAGTTTCATTTCGCCATGAATTCCTGCGGAAGCTCTGGCCGTCCGCCGACATATACATATAACAGGTCTTTGACTATAAAACATACTTAATAATATTGTTATTAGCAAGACTACTCCACCAGGTGGTAGGTCTCTGTTGCCGGAGACCGTCTGGGTGGGTACCACCGCAGCTCCTATTTCACCGCCAAATAGTAGTGTGCAAACATTACTGTGTTCCGGTTTGAAGGGTGCTGTAGCTAGTGTAATTACTGGGGTAACGAGACTTAACACCTTATGTCTCAAGGCGACGAGCGCGATGTGGTGCAGTGTGTACCATCTTAACTAGCGCCGCGTTGTCATGGGCAAGCGTATCACTTACCAACAGGTGAACGTCTTGCTCGTCTCGTCGCTTTATAGTATAAAAAAAAAAAATACTAATTTGTAAAAAAAATCCAATTTTTTTACAGAGGGCGCTAGTAATATATGATAATAAATTATTCAAAATCTGATATTTATAAAGATTACTACTGTGTGAGTAAATTACATGCGCCACCTTAGTTTAGTGCTGTTTATCTTTATAGCAGTGGGGTGACTGGTTCGAATCCGTGGCTAAATACCGCACTTGACCGTCTTAAAAACATATTTTGCATTATTTTTTATACTAGACCTACAATACTAAATCAAGTCTTATAATGAAAAATCCTTCATGAACATTATTTTTAACATACGTTTATTAACATATACGATATATCATAAACAAATACGTTTATTAGTTAAATAACTGTTCATTAGTTTAATCCATGTTATTGAGCTTTTGGATTTTAATACAAAGAGAGGATTTGGTTGAAGGTAAGGACAGATTTCGGTTAGATGTTTACTAATGAGCTCTGTATCTTTGATCTAAATCTCTTGTCAGAGGAGATGACAAAAAGGAGGTCGAATATAAGAGCTTGGAAATAAAAAGATTTTACGTTTTATTTTCTGTGAAAAGACGGTTAAACAAAAATATTTCGTTGATACGATTATCTATGGAAGCTTTGGATATAATGATTCGTTATGTTCACACGAATATTTATACATTTGACTTAAAGATTTTATAGCTTTTATTTAAGAAGTTTCGTACGTTTCTAGTTCTAGTTACAGTTTAGTTTTTAGTGTACCAGGTGGTAGGTCTCTATTGCCGGAGACCGTCTGGATGGGTACCACCGCAGCTCCTATTTCAACCGCCAAATAGTAGTGTGCAAACATTACTGTGTTCCGGTTTGAAGGGCGCTGTAGCTAGTGTAATTACTGGGGTAACGAGACTTAACACCTTATGTCTCAGCGACGAGCGCAATGTGGTGCAGTGTGTACCATCTTAACTAGCAGCACGTTGTCATGGGCAAGCGTATCACTTACCATCAGGTGAACGTCTTGCTCGTTTCGTCGCATAGTAGTATAATAAAAATAGTACCGATAACTTTGATTAGCTCTATGCTTTCAAGCTATTAAAGTTTGCACTTAGACAACCTTTAACGAGAAGGCGGCTAAAAGTATCTCGGACCAGGTTTATGAAGTTTTTCGCTAAAAATACGGCCCTCTATTCGGTAAATTCACGGGTGCAGTATCCAGAAGGAAACCAGTAAGAATCTTCATCGCTACGTTACAATAGTCTGTCCCGCAGCCGAACCTGTCGCCAGCACAGCCATCCATTAATCTCTGTGAAAATAGCTCGATACAAAGTCTTTTTTGTATAGAAAACTAAAGCGAATTACTCGTGTAAATCGTCTTTTCACATCTGAAATAAATAACGCAATGCGATCTCCGCTCCGATGTCGGTAAATATTTATACGTCACAGTAATTTGACAAATCGGTGATCGGGAGACGCGAGGCGCGCGGCGCAAGTCACGGGCAAGTGGAACAGGATTATACTTAAACAAGGAAATTAAATCTAAGTTATGTTATCTAATAGTTAAGTTAAGTATCTCCCTCCTCTCAATGGATATTAGAGTATTTCTAGATAGTTTTGTTTATGTGAACCAATTTTAGTCTAGTGATTTTAACGTTTGACAATCGACAGGTTTTTGACTTCGTGTGAACTTCAATTTAAAGTATTACTTAATTACACCTTTACAACAAATTAGTAAAAACGCACAAAATTTAATGATACGAAATTATTAAACAGTATAAGATGAGTTATGCCACGGCATATAAATTATTTTAATGTTAAACATATTGAAAGCGATTTTTTTCACGCTCGTCATCTGATGTCATAGCATGCTCAAATTAGCATTAAGTTCGCCGGTTTTATGAAGACTTAAAAATCAAACTGTACAAATAGAGTAAAAGAAATTTAATACGAAAATGCAATAATCGGTTAGTTTAATATCTATATGAATGTAATATTAAAATAATTCATTGAACAGAGCAAGGATTGAGAACAATAATTAGCGCTTGAAGTCGATACATGGCTAAAAATGGTCTTCCGGCTCGTGTTAAATAATAAAGCGGCTATGCAATGAGAATATTGATTATGGCATCAGCTTTTGCGTTGGACCGATGGGAGGAGACTACGCAGGACGTCACAGACATAACACAGTGATTGATGATAGCGATTTGTGTCCGCGGAGCGCGGCGCGCCGGGAAGCGGCCGACGAGCGAAAAAAACGAGCGCTTACATTGACCGCATCCATCTTGAAAATGGTACACGAAGCTTTAAAAGCACACACATCAACATATCATTGAACTTTGTAAATCTTTTTAAATCGCACACAAACTACATGATTGAAATACTTATCCAAATAGAGGATAATAGAGTGAACCGGAATCGCGAGTCCTGTTCAAATTTTTCACCGAGCAAGAGACTCGGTGAGATATGGCGAACTGACCACCAATCTCCACTTATCGGAGACTCACATTAATAAGAATATATAATGCAAACACAATCGTAATAAATAATCACACAAATGCGGAGTAAACTGAAAATAGGGTAACACTTCCCCTATTCCAGATTACTTAAGTGTTAATAATTGGTGCGTTTGGGCCAAGGATTCGTTTACAATGCATTTTTATCTAATTTAACTACCTTTCATACTTCTTCTTCCATTCCTGTTCTCTTTGTCATTCTGTTTCTCTTTGTCACTCATCATCTCTTATACCGTTTTAACTTTATCTTCTCGCTTCACTCCATACCTTCCCTTCCATACTTCGCGCTTAATGAGTTGACCACCATTCTTTCTTTATTAATTCCTTATTCTATTTACATTTCCTAATTCTATTCTTATTCCTAGTATACAATCCATTTCTATTTCCTTACTATCTAATATCACAATTTCCATTACTATTTCAATTACATTACACTCTAATATCAAATTCGTCATGGATGATTCAGGATCTCGTGTATTGGTGAACAATGCTGACAGACGCAGATTTAAGATGAGGATCTGTTAGCTAGGCGAGCACTTTTGCTCCTTGAACTTAATTATCACACGTGGTTCCTGAAAATAGGAACAATGAGTATTGATTGGCGTTTTAGACGAAGCTAAAGTTGGCTTCGAAAATTTAATTCGAGATTTCTTGGAAACACTGACTATAACTAATATAATTTCAGTCAGTTTATAATTCACTCTAGTTTTAATCATAACAACAAGATTAACCCATTCTTATAACAGTGTTTAAAAATTAATAACAGTCAAAAATAAAAAGTGAAGTTTGCTGCATTTCCTATACTCTAACTTTACATATACAATCCAGACCTGATATGAAGTACACTAAAAATGAAATGTTTTTAAGTCAACTTGATTAAGAATTCCTAACTATATTACTACTAAAATAGGATTTCTTATTTCTTCTTAAAGTTCCTCTCCATATCTTATATATTATTACTTTTATCTTATACGAGTAATTGACATAAGTCGAAAATATAATACAACAAACAACTTTCAAATTGGAATAGTAATAAACCCATGAATGTATATAGATGTATTATTTTTGGTTATATGTCACGATATTGAGCCGTGATAGCCTAGTTGTTTGAACGCCGGCCTTCCAATGCTAAGGTACCGGGTTCGAATCCGGCCTGCACCAATGAATTTTTCAATTTATGTGCAGTTAGCATAAAACACCAACTAATATCACGTGCTTTGACGGTGAAGGAAAACATCGTGAGGAAACCTGCATATCTATGTGATGACCATCAGTGGTCAGACTAGTATGTGAAATGGAGAAGGCAATGGCAACACCACTCCATTATAACTGATAAGTAAGTCGACGTGTGTTTCAATAAAAACATGATGACCACGACCCTCAGTCATGAGGAAATACGACTTAGAAGAAGAAGAAGAAGTCACAAAATTATTAATAATTTGTATTGTTATATAATAATAACTAATTTTAATACAGAAAAGTATTAAAATAAAACATAGTGTAGTATATATCCTAATTAGTCTTCCTCGAATGAAAAGAAACTTAACCGCTTTTCATGCTCATAAAATTTAACCATTCCCACCCATACTCCAATACAAACCCTCATTACTATCGTTATGACCTACGTAAGCTGAACAGCACACTTGGCTGGTTTCAGTATTAATGTTTAATGCCTAAATACAGGGCCTTCCGAGAGCCAGGCTTCCTTTACATATCCTCTTATCTAACTACAGTTCATTACCCCCAGCCTTTTTATCCCACATTAAAAAGCTCTTGCCTGAAAATTTACTTTTGTGAAAAACGTTTTTAACAAGTGATTTATTAAGACAACAAAATCTTTATTCGAAATTTTTAACTTAAAATATTTACAACGGAAACTAGGGAAGAGAAACATACACATAAACTTAAACTACTTAGAGCGATAATTTTTTTCTATTCAACGAAGTGATGTTCAAGACATTCACTTAATGGTAAATACTATACCTACTTTTAACAACTTAGCGCTGGTCTTATTACATAGTGCTTCTAGACTTGATAAGTCTCGTTAATTTAGTAAATTCATAATCGTTTCAAACCGGATTAGTAATATTTGTTTACTACTGTTTGGCGGTAGAAATAGGTACTGTGGTATCTACCACTAGTAAAGTACCAAGTATAATATTATTACTTAAGATCTATTTCATACAACGGAGATAAGGTTTTGGAAAATAATTATAAATACTATTAATATTTTACGCATCCGGTATGCGAATGTTTATTTAGAAGCAATTAACTTAATTGCCTCGCTTAAAGTAAAATATTTACGTAGAAAAGTTTTGGATTGCAGCGATGCCAATTTCACATTTTCGTCGCCCACTTCAAAGAAACTAAAGTTAAACCTCTGCATGTTTATAAAAATAAACTTATACATATTTTCCTTCCTTATTATATATTTTGTTAACATAATTAATAATGAGAGTTATGTCCTAAGAACTTTTAGTTTGTACTTGAATTACTGAAAACCTATTTATTAATGATTCATTGTAGTTGTTAGAGATATCTATCTATCTCTTTGATTCAACTTTGCAATAAGAATAGAAAAGTTTAAATTATTGATTAAAGTCATATAAGTTATTCATCAACCAATGTTTTAATAGTATAATCGAGAATATAAATATTTTCTTATTCTAATGAATATGAGAAATTTAAAAAAAGGCATAGATTTCTTGGAAATATTTCCTCAGACTTATCGCTTCTCTTTTTCCAGGTGATATCGGCTATATCGGTGTTCTTCATATGCATATCGGTGCTGTGTTTCTGCCTGAAGACACATCCCGACCTCCGGGTCTCGGAGCCAGAGGAATACCTCGAGGAGGAAACGGAGAACTCCACAGCGATGGTGGAGTCGAGGCCGGCGTGGCTGGACAACGGTCAGCCTCACGTCGCCTTCTTCTACATAGAACTTATCTGCAACGTGTGGTTCACCATCGAACTACTGGTGCGCTCTGTGGTAAGTTATGTTAACTTCTGTACCTCTTCTTAAACCTGATAGGCTTTCAAAAGCAAAATGAAGCTAGTAGGCAAGTAAAAAGTACTCGGTAAGTTCACTTAATTAACTCAGCTCTCATTGTTATATAACACTGTTAATGTTTATAATATATCAATTAAGTAAATAAGAGAATGATTTCAGTCTCACAATTTTGGTAATTTAGGTTCTATGCTTAAATATTTTCATCTGTTTTCAAGTTCTTGTTAAAAAAGGTAAGAATTCAAAGACTGCTGATTGAATCAGGGATAATAAACCAAAGTTAAAGCATCGCATGACTGATGAATGTATACGCAGTAAGATAAAAGTCTTACTTTATCACATAAAACTACATTTAAAAGTATCACTGTCAAATTTACTAACTGTACTCGAGTTTTAAGCGGATCCGATTCAATGAGCTCAAAGCGAAGTACACTCCAACCGATACCATCGGCTTAAAGAAAGCATGTACCGGATTACACGGTTCCTTACTCACAGCGAGTTCGCGAGTAAAATCACTCTCCAGTCTATCCACTTACTCGGCCTGAAACTACAGTTTCTTTTAACCGATCACAAAATTGAAGTATTTACAAACACAATTTCTCACTTATTCATATTTCATTCGTGTGGTTTCGGTGTCTTCTCTAACAAGAGACAATTTATCCATTTTTATGATCCGACCTAAATAACTACAGACTATGATTGTTTTTCGTTTGTCGAAAATAGAAATCTTAAAAATTCGTTCAGTTTAAGAAAAATTCTGCACAATGCTTACTGTATTATAGTACAATAAAAAAATATATGTTTGATCATTCGAATGGAGATACACTGTGCGATATGAAAGCATTATAGAGACTGAAAACATTTTTAGATATTTAGAGAGTAATTTTGGCGAAAGTCCAACTGTATTTACTCAGGTAATATTCCGAGAGCTCTTTGTTAGCTTGCCCTCGCAAATGTAAAAGGCTTTAGGTATTACGTGAAATTACTAAGTCTTTTTTTTTTCAAGAACAGCACCAATAAGTTGTTTCTTGTAACAACTTTATTCTCAGCACTAATTTTTACTTGTCAATTTATGTATGACCCGCTTCTTACTATAAACTATTGATACAGTCAGATCATTATTAATTTGTTACTTGTATCTACTTACCACTTAACAGTTTATTCCTACCACGAAATAGTTATGTGGAATCATTGCCAAAGAAATGGCGAGAAACTTAAAATTTTATGTTACAATCATACGTCTTCGGACGTCGAATTTGAAATGCCGATTTTGAGCCATTATTATTGGAGAGCATATTGCTTAACACCAGTTAGACGGAAACACTAAACGAGTTGATCTTTCAGTGTTGAAGATATTAGAAACATGTGTATAGTTATTTGTTATAAAATCTATGTCCATTCCCTATCCCTTAATTAATGGTTTTTATATGATTATTGAAGTGAAACTTCTTTATCGGGGTAGGAAAAAAATTTAGTGTAACATTTTTTCGTTACGCGTCACATTTTTCCGTTACGCGCCATCTTTTTCTTATCCCTACCACGCGTGATTCGAAGTATACTTTCTCCAGCGGAGTAGGGATTGGTAAATGTCTCCAATGTATTTTGCGGCCCGTTTTGAGTAGTTACATTTTTGAAATCCAGGTGGCGATTGCATCGACTTCCATAAGAGCCCATGACCCGCTTTGAGTAGTGATGACTTTGACCACTAGGTGGTGTCGTGCAATTGCCATTTACCAATAGCATATCGTTTTAACGGACTTACTCCTACCACTATACTTGACCGTTTTTCTATTGCACGCTTATTTGTTCCCAACGCTCTATAGTGACGTGATAAATATATATATATGTTATATTGAAGTGATCAGCAAAATCAAAGGGTTTATTTTAATTCTTATTCCAGTAAATTTCTAAAAAAAGTAAGTAATTACATCTCTTTGTAGAATTTGTGTCTATGATAATAAAAGCCTTTTATTAAACTTTATCTAATTTAACTTTATTTAACCAATTTCTGTAAAGTAGCAAATAGTAAATTATTTTTTGAAAAATAACGTTATAAAGAAGTTTCACTTCTTACGAGTGTACGCTAGTACACGCACACATTTTTTTTATATATTTTCCTGGCGGCTGTTTCTGCTAAAAAGGCTATGATGAAGCACATATAAGTGAACAATAGACGAAAGTATTTCCGGGCATTGAAGGCGTCCGGATTAATTAAAAAATGATCGAGAAAGAATCGGCTCCCGCTCCGGCAGAAAGTTTCGTCGCACAAAAGGCTTCGACGGAAATTATTATCAACTTCCAACGGTGATATTTGAAAAAGTAACGCTGACGTTATTGTCATCTTTAATAACTTTAACGTATTCACGAATTCAATATGATTGTGTTGATAATATTAAATGTTCGCTCAGTGCGTTAGTACGGTCGATGGTTTGATTCTCAATGAGCACGAGATTCCGTTGACGAAATATTTCAAAACATAAAACTTCAAAATATAATTAATTTTTAATACTTAAATACTGTAGTTAATATCTTATTAAAACCAACTCTCTGATATTTGTTAATTCTTCTTTTGACATACTGAAAAAACTACATAAATTTTTCATTAATTAGATGCATGAACAACTGAAAGTTATATCCACCTTGGATTTATTATATTCGTATAACTTTAGCTGTAAATAAGAGACGAGGATAGAGGAGATACATGAAAATGTTTTCTTTGTCTCAAGGCAGTATTGAGTTAGAATATTAAACTTAATTCTAAATATCGACTCACATTTCTTTAGGTTTCTGTATGAAACTGGTAAATAATCTATTATATTCAGTCACACACATTTCAGTGCATTAGGATGATGTATAGTTTTGTAAATAAACCAATATTCCATAAACGTACGCGAATTGTAAACAAGGTTAAGTAATCACTTATACAGAAGACACCTAATGTATTATGAACAAACAGATTCGTAATATTTTTATATGATAATGTCTCTTATCTAGATTGTAGCAATAAAAATAAGTAGCTTAACTACTTATTAAAAGTGTATATTCTAAGTGAAGATTACAAGTAGTTTTTTAAGTTAAGATGAAATTTGCTCATAATATACTTGGATTGTATGAAATATTAACTGTGTATTAATGTGTCAGATTATGATATATTTACTGAAAGGTTTTTGCTGTTTTAAAGGTGCTGTAGTCGTTGAAATGTGGTGTAGCAAGAGTTGGTATCTCATATTAAGTCAACAGTGCTGCTGTTATGAATTAACTACTTTTATTTTAGCAGCTGCATCTCTTACCATCTGCTGTGCTTGCTCTCGCTTTCCTCACCACTTTTTAGTATTCAACTGCGGTTGATGCTCAGTGGCTAAGTGTTTATAAAACGAAATTTCCCAATTCGTTTTTAACTCAACTTGTGGACTTTAGTTGACGATTGATTATTTATTTATTTATTGGAGACGAACAGAAACAAAAGTGGAAAAAATACAAACAAAATTACAAAAATAGTTACATTTGCTTCCTTAAAAGCCTCACTAAGAACATTGTAATATATGGAACTAAGCAACATGGATTTAACGAGTAATACAAACACAAACTAAATCTAATATGATAGTAGTGCGAAGCTCAAAATTTAATAAAATAATGAATCGATTAATAATAAGAGAAGAAAAAAAAAACATTTATGAATAGTTGTACAGTGTTTTTTTTGGTTTTGTCCTTGTAAGCGACGCGAGAGCATGAGAACATGTCCAGGTTGCAGAGATATCTATTGTGGAAGTCGATTCTGTCGAGTCGAGTCTGATTAGTTACAACACTAATTTTAAATCTGCAACCATATCAGTATAACTATTAACTTATGTAAGAATATTCAGGTAGAGGTTCACCATTACCGACTTCATTTTCTCAAATATTTAATAGTAAAGTTTTCATCATCTCTTAAGCAAGCATCTATTTCGCCATTTTTTTTAGTAGCAGCCAAGTCTAACGAAGAGCCCTCGATGGCCTTATACGGTGCAGTAACAAGAGTGCTCTTTCTTACGGCGGCACGAGCTTCACTCGAGAGGCACTAGAGAGGGGTCATGTTATTGGGTCATCTTGATATCGGGACGTCAGGAGTTGACACACACATATAGTATTCCTAGTAATTATATTATTATAACACAGATTAGATACGTACGTAATGATAACCACAACTTGATAACAGAAGTAGAATATATCCTATTTACTCGTACCTAGCACTACGATACATAATACTTTAAAACATACGGTGACTTATTTCCAAAATTTTTTACATAAATCTTCAGCTGATTTTATGCTCGTTAGCGAGAATATAAATTTAACCATAACCGATTTGAAACGTTCTCACATTAAGCAACTAAAACTTTATGTTTCTAACCATTTCCTAAGCTAAATCCAAATGTACACGAGGATTTTCTTAAACTTCTCGTTGTCGAATGGAAATGATAAGGATTTATATAAAGCGTAGACGGGACCGTGAATGGCGAAAATTAGAGGGTAGAAGGAAATTTGGGTCAAATCCGTTCAGCCGTTAGAACGAAACGGCTGTGAACTTAACCGTTTAGGACGATTGTTAACAATTACACGGATTTACGTCAAAGGAATATTCAGAATCATTTTTCGCGAAGACAGTAATAAAGAAGGTCAAAATGTTTTCAGTTTAGATCTTTCGTGAAAAATATAAACGGTGGTAATAACGTGTAGGTCTGTATTACAGATACATGACTCGTGTTTAATATCTGTTGATGTTTGAAAGGGGCTGTAGTTTATAAAATTACTGGAACAACGCTACAGTGAATGTATATCATCTTAACTCTACTCAAGTGAAGGTTCTGCTTGTATATACTTACAACTCTATTTAATTTTTTTTTTTTATAATTAAATATAGACTATCGCTTGACTACAATCCCATCTGATGGTAAGTGGCGATGTAGTCTTTGATGGTAAAGCGCGCTAGTCTAGAAGAAACCTATTCACTCTTCTCTTAAAGACTCCCATATCGTAACTGGACGGAAACACTGACGCCGGCAGACTAATCTTAATCTGTTGTATTTATGACCAGTGACGGAGAAGAAGTTTATGAAGAACTTTCTTCTTTTAAAGAACGTTATAGTTTTTATTTCTGTAATATTTCGATAATCATGTAGCTAATGGGTGACATCTTTAGATGCAATGTGCTATGAAATTATTGTAGCTCTATCGAGAAATAATAGACAGCCCACTTAATATATCCACAGCTGCGACTCAGGGATTTCTATAAGCAAAAATCTAAGTGTGGGTTGGTAGAAGAATATATTAATAACCACAACTTAACAAAACTTAGTTTGAACAGAACTTACCACCAGGAGACCGGCTTCATCAGATGTAGTTAAATTCTCCTCCAAGTTCCATATTTTCAACAATTTATTTCTCCAATGTAGATGCTTGTACAATTAACTCTGGACTCGAAATTTCACTCTCCACTTTGTCATGTTTTAATATCAATTTCGTGTAACTTGTACTCGTTGCGTGTATTTGACAGAGCAATTTTTTTTACTCATAATTATTTTCAGGAAAAGAACGCTTTTTCTGTTCAGATTCATTTTGTACCTTTGACGTACAATTTACGGGGATTTAGGGCAATTTTATTATTTCCTTATATCAATTTAACATCAGACCTGATTCCCTTGAGGACGCACTTATTATAACATAAGTTGTTCAGTCTCTTTACCCCAGTAGTTTCACTAGCTTACAGTGTCATTCAAACTACAACACAGTAATGTTTCACACTACTGTTTGGTGGTTGAAATAGTCACTGTTGTAGTACCTACCTAGACGTACTTCATTGATCTTTCTACCCCGTGTAGGATAGAATATCTCTACCGCCGCACTACTCTAAAAATCAAAGCAGCGAACGCTTTCACATTCAAATTAAAGGGGCTTATGTTCAACTGAAATAATTATGATTAAATTATATAACAAAACTCTAGTTATTACCTAGGTCGTCTAGTGATTCAGCCCTGTAGTCACGAGCAATTAAGAATAGGACTAAGGTAAGGCCTGTCGTATAAGGCGACTAAAAGGGTTTTCGAGTTCGCGGACTTTGATGGTGGGGGCCATCATTGTCTAGCAAGCGAGCTCAGGATGGACGACAATTATGAGGTGGTCTCGTTTTTGTCGTAGCAAACAGAGGGTATTGAGGAGGGTTGTTGCCCTCCTAGGGACGTGCCCAGGTGTAGTGCAGGGAGGCACCGGTGCGTTTGTAGGAGATCCCGGGGTCTTTTTTTTTTTTTATACTACTAAGCGACGAGACGAGCAAGACGTTCACCTGATGGTAAGTGATACGCTTGCCCATGACAACGTGGTGCTAGTCAAGATGGTACACACTGCACCACATTGCGCTCGTCGCCTTGAGACATCAGGTGTTAAGTCTCGTTACCCCAGTAATTTCACTAGCAAAGGTCACTAGGTCACTAGGTCTCCTGAAAAGCATTTCGAATGACCACCGAGGGGGTTTTAGTGGGTATAAATCCCACATAACCCTGCCTTCCCCCCAGAACCAGGGTATCTTTTTGAAGATTTCCCCCCCGAAACCAAAAAGAAAAGGTCGTCTAGTGACTAGAGCACTGTCCCCGTTACACAACGAATACGATACATATATTAAAGCTTAACTTTACACCCCCTGTCAGAACAATTAACCCTCTTCAAGCACAATTTCACATAATTACCAACTTCACGCGACGCCGTGCGCTTCTTGTTTTTAACAAAAGCTCCCGATATTAATATTTGACTGCTTTGTTAAATGTATCATTGTTAAAAAAACAACGTTAAATTATTACAACAGAGTTTTAAGATATTAAACGATTTAAAGTTTAATTATTTTTAATGAGCTTCTGCTTATCGCACTTTAAAGTTAAACCTGTCACTGTAAATAAAAAATACTTTAACAACAACTGATCTGTGTGGTAACTTTGCTGTTCTCTATGATCTAATTTTGATTATAGTTTGTAACTACGTATAGAGGGCTAAAGCTTCTTGTATCTTCGTCCCTGGTTCGATTCCTGTGTCACACAACAGTACAAGTTTATATGATGGGATTTTTTTGGATTACGCCTTGCTAACTATCGCCTTTAACATCTGATGTGTTAAAGGCGTTGCTTTGTTCTTGCTGTTGAACACCAGAGTATTTTAAGTGATCATATTTAACGATGATCTACCTCATCAAGTAATTATTCACTCACTAAGTATTAAAAAAAAAAAGAAGAAAAATTGATGCAGAATAAAGAAAAAACTTGGTCTTGTCCAAAAGTGTTTTTAGGCACGACGAAAAATATCTTATTCAACACTTAATATTTATAATCTGTTAAGTCCTATTTCCTGGTTAGTTATTTATCTGTTACACTAATGAAAGTATCAATAACATGTTCTAAATTTTTATTAAACCTTATTTATCAAAGAAACTTTAAAAGAAACCTTTTAATTAGTAACTAGAGGAATGCAATTTTGAACTCTTTAAGCTGAAATTTGAAACTATTTTAATTTAGATTCGTATAAAATTTCAGCTGAAACTGGTTCCAGTGTTTCAGTGTTAATAACTGTCTTCATAACTATCATTTTTAAAGCACTTTCGGAGGCAGCTAATGTAAAAGATGACGTAAAAAGAATTTATGTAAATTTTAAAGTGACTTCGGAGCAATACGAGAGCAGTAGTTAAATGGACACTTGAATAAGAATTTATTAATTTTTTTAACTAACTAAATATGATTAAAGATTTGAAAGTACCTAAGGTTGATTCTCTAGAAAAATAGATTATAATCGGTTCATGTAAATACACACTCCTGTTATTTAAAAAGGAGGTTAATACTATATTATTCATTGAAATAGTAATGAAGCTACATTTTTTTTTAAATATTACTTGGTACGAAAAAGTTTCAACATTCGTAGAAATACGTAGATGTTCCCAGAATTTGCATTTGCATAACAAAACAATGCAACATTGACCCAGTTCGGGCTGGAATAAAAAAGTTAGGCGGAATAAAGTTTTTTTTTTTCCGCTGAATCTAATACATGGCCGTGGGCCTATGGAGATAAATGATTTTTTTTTAATATGTAGCCTTTCATTTTTATGTACACTACTTTATATAAAATGTACATAATTCACACATGATATTGAGTGATAATGAATCCAAATATAGTGAAGCATCTACCAGCAGTAAGAGTTGAGGATATCTTTTATCCTTGCGGAAATAACATCGCTGTTTGTTCCTGCACCGGAAACTGAAGCTTAGTGGGAATGGAATCAAACCTTACATCCTACAGTGAGCAGTTAGTAGAGCTGAGCTATCACCGCTTCAAACTATTAAATATAATCTAAACAAATCGTGATCCTAAGCTGCGAGTAACAATTTGCAGCAAGTAACGCGATTAACGTCTCCGATACCATTAATTATGATGACGAGGGTGTAAGCCGGAAGCTGACTCCCCGAACATTTTCCAAGCGGATCGCCAAAGCAAAAGTTATATTTTGATAGTTAAATTATTAATAGACATAATTTTAAATTAAATATACAGTATTTAACAATAATATTCTTAAACCTGATATACATTATATATTCATCACAAAAAGGTGGATGCTTTTAAATTGTCGTGATTAATGAAATACATGTTCATGTGGTAGGTGGTAGGTCTCTGTTGCCGGAGACCGTCTGGGTGGGTACCACCGCAGCTCCTAATTCAACCGCCAAATAGTAGTGTGCAAACATTACTGTGTTCCGGTTTGAAGGGCGCTGTAGCTAGTGTAATTACTGGGGTAACGAGACTTGACACCTTATGTCTCAAGGCGACGAGCGCAATGTGGTGCAGTGTGTACCATCTTAACCATCACCACGTTGTCATGGTATCAAGCATGGCAAGCGTATCACTTACCATCAGGTGAACGTCTTGCTCGTCTCGTCGCGTAATATAAAAAAAAATGTATATATCAACCGGAAGTTGGTTAAAGTTAGAATAAGTTTTTAAGCATTCATACTTTTATTATTCATGTAAAGTCGTTTGATTTTTTACTACACGGTTAATGCCCAATGCCGAACCAATTGTGGAGATCATTGACGATGATGAAGATGCTGATAAGGATGGTTGTGACATCCGAAAACCTTTTCAGCTGACCTATGTTTAGTATTAAACTGAAGTTATGATTGTAAAATCTTCAGCTAGCGTTGAAAAGTTAAGATTTCAAATATTTAAAGATGATTTTGTATTGCTGACTGAAATTCGATATAACAGTAGCACATATGAAATGTATCTGAATAATTAAAGTATTATTCAGTTCTGTAATTGGCCTGCTCGTCTGCTCTGCAGCACGGCTCGCGTCGGTAAGCTACTTAAGCGCTGCTTCACTCTCCCGTTCATCTCAACGTTCTTGAAGATGGGTTCTCGCTTACTGCTACGATATTTTTAACTTAGTAATTTCACTAGCTACCCTGTTTTTCATTGTAATTTAACAACAAAACAATATTCACGTTATTTATTTATTTATTAATATGACCAGCCAACGACTGTTACACTTAAAACAAACTTAAAATATACACGTGTAAAATCCAATTGCATAGGCGTAACACTCTCTTACAGGCTAGTTCCACATGCACAACAATAAAAAAAAGAAAGTACAACAAAATGCAAGTTAAAAATAAAAAAACTATGAAAAAAACAATGAAGAATTAAATTATAAAGCCAAAGGGATGTGCTAAATCCTGAACTTAATTTAATTTTGGTACAAATGTTTCTAAAATTTGTTTATAAAACTTGCCCACACTGTCAAAGTGCAAATCCACCACATCACTACAATTATATATTATCCTACACATTCTTGGTATTGGTGAATTTGCGCCTAGGACCGTTCTACGGAAGGGAGGACGGAGAGGTGAAATTTTATTTCTAGGGTAGCGAGAGGGAACTGTAAATTTTATTTGGGCCAATAAATTAGGGCAATCGATTTTGTTTCTTATTAATTTATAAAGAAATAGAGCATCAGTGAGGTTATTACGACTTGTCAGACTGTGCATCCTAAAGTATTGCAGACGACTATTGTAAGAAGTAAGTTGCTTGCTTTGTCCTTTAGAGTATGCCAGATGCCAAAGGAATCGCTTCTGGACTCGTTCTAGTCGTAGAGTGATGCGAAATGTGGCCGCCAAACTACACTACAGTATTCCACGATGCTCCGTACTAAGCAGTTGTATAGCATGATCTTCGTGTCACACCTTTTGAAGACCTTAGTATACTTGGTTATTGCTATTCGATAGAAGACCTGTTACAACTGAAAACTATACCGATGATAATTAAAGTAGATCTATGTCCAGCTTTTTTTTATTCTACGAAACGAAGACGAGCGAGACGTTCACCTGATGGTAAGCGATACGCTCGCCCATTACTACGTGCTGCTAGTTAAGATGATATACACTGCACCACATTGCGTTACTTCAGTAATTTCACTAGCTCATATCCCTCTTCAAACCTTATCACAGTAATGTTTACACAATACTATTTGGCGGAAGAAATAGTAGCTGCGGCGGTATCTAGACGATCTGTAGCAACAGAGACTGACCAGCAGTAGAGCTGGTAGCTGTCGACAAATTTCAAATAATGACTATGACTATAATATAAAAACAATCCAAATGATGAATTTAAATATTCAAATACTGTAATTGAATAGTTCGTTGGTATGGAATGGAAAGATTATACAAACGCATATAACGGTAATTTCACTGTGAAGTTTACTGTAGCTATCCGATGTAGGGGCTTACTGCCGGCTCGACTCGCGCCAAATCCGATACTCTGTAGCGTTATTTACGAGCGCCGCGTCGCATATTGAAAGGGGAGGCTTTTGTTGTCGCTGAATCTTATTTTCTGTAACGCGACGGAGTTTTCGGGTGACGTTAGAAATTTGCAGTGAACAGTGTTTATTGACCGTCGACCGAAAAGACGGGGGTTGTATTGGTAACTTAGCTTACTAACGTTTTATTCTAACTGGTGACACTAAAACTTTTTTCAGGTGGTAGGTCTCTGTTGCCGGAGACCGTCTGGTACCACCGCAGCTCCTATTTCAACCGACAAATAGTAGTGTGCGAACATTAGTGTGTTCCGGTTTGAAGGGCGCTGTAGCTAGTGTAATTACTGGGGTAACGAGACTTAACACCTTATGTCTCAAGGCGACGCGAATGTGGTGCAGTGTGTACCATCTTAACTAGCACCGCGTTGTCATGGGCAAGTGTATCACTTACCATCTGGTGAACGTCTTGCTCTCTCGTCGCATAGTAGTATAAAAAAAAAACTCTTTTGCTGGAAACCTTCTAGGTACCACCGCAGCTTTTATGTCTGCCGCCATCCAGTAGTGTTCAAATATTACTGTGTTACAGTTTGAACGGTGCTGTAGTAAATATATGAGGTAACAAGATTTAATATCTTGTCTGGCACAGTGGTGCAGTGCATATCATCCTAACCAGAGCCAAGTTATATCGTATCACTTACAATTAGGTTAAGTCCAACTCCTCTCATCGCTTACCGAAACAAATAAGTTTGTCAAGTGTTAGGTTATATAAGATAACGCCAAAAGCAAACAACTTACTGAAGACGTAACAAACTTAGTGGGATTACATTGTTATAGTTAATAAGTGGGGGGTTAGGGGTTCGGGGTTCGAATGCGCAACAAAGTAGCCGTCTCCGCGAGTAACGCGATTAAGGTGTCGGATCAAATTCATTAGCGGGAGAGGATAAGTCAGAGCGGAGAAGTTGGAGCTTAGCCGGGAGGGGACGCTGCGCCTGCCCTCCGCCCTCGCAGCCGCATTAATACACAAATTGTTCCCGCGGAATCACAATTATTATAGCCAAGCCGATAGAATAAGAATTTGCTTTTATTATTATACTAGCTGTTACCCGCGACTTCGTTAGCGAGGTATATAACTAAAAGAAGTATAGAAAAAGATATAATATACAATGTATGTATACAACTTCCATATTTGAAACGAAAATTATAAAATTTTTTAATGATATAATAATTTTTTGACAGATCCTATTCTTTCTCAAATAAAAGTAGCCTAAGTTACTCCTGGTTATATCAGCTATCTGTCAGTGAAAGTCACGTCAAAATTGGTCCAGCCTTTTCAAAGATTAGTTGGAACAAACAGACAAATAGACAAAAATTTATAAGCAAAAACGTTGTTTAGGTATATTTATCGTGTATACGTCCATAATCACTTTGTAAAAAGCTGTTATTCTAATATTCCCAACAGGCAGTTCCAATTTTATTTAGTTGTGAAGACTAGCTGCTAATTGAAGCTAGACTAACTAGACCCGCGCAGTTTCATCACCGCTCCACTTCAATGATATATAGATCACTTGTGTGTATCCTATTTATGACTATTCTTCATCACATGCTAAATATTATTACGACTTTTTAATAACGATTTGCTACAAATTCAATGCGACGTTGTAGCGTAGTGTGTCCGTCTAAAATATTCCGTCGCCGAAACTATTCGTACGGAGTTAATAAATTTGACGAAGCTTTTTAATTAACTTTAATGCGCACAATTTTTCTGTGCGTCAACTTTGTAATTTGTCCCGTAACATTTGAGGCCCGTTTCGGGAGGAGACCTGGCGGTCTTCCAACTGACGTATTCAAAATTGAATTATACGAAAAAAGGCAGTAGTTTTAAAATAGCAAGAGAAAATAGTCAGCGTAAATAATTGTTATAAACGTAACGATAACATAGATAATCTTTGAATGACTAAACAAAGCCACTTGGCTGTTGATAGTTATTTTGTTAAACATGTAGTTAAAAATATATTATTAGTTAATTTATAGTGTTGTTATTTTGAGGTAATTACATTACTAATTCGTAGACATTGGCGTAGCGCTCGTAGAAAGAAGCACTTAAAGGCTACGGCAAATATTATCAGTTAATATTTTACAATTGTAATGAATAAGACGTAAGTTTTCAGTGCACGATCTTCTACCGTACAAAGACATGCCATCTTATCGCAGAACTAATCCAATTGTTAAAGTTCACACAGCGAGAGATGAGACCTATGATTTGTGTTTCTCTTAAACACAAAATTCGAAAGCAATAAAAAGAACAGACGTAGATATAACTTTGAAACTTTGCTAGCTGAAAGGCCTGGTCATATTTGTCGTATCTGAATAGGTAGATGAGGAAAACAGCCTTGGAGAAGTCTTTCTGCAGATAAACCGACAATCTCGGCTGAAAATAGATTGATGTGGTACCTGAGAACTGCATTGAGTTTTTTTTTTATTCTACTGTGCGACGAGACGAGCAAGACGTTCACCTGATGGTAAGTGATACGCTTGCCCATGACAACGTGCTGCTAGTTAAGATGGTACACACTGCACCACATTGCGCTCGTCGCCTTGAGACATAAGGTGTTAAGTCTCGTTACCCCAGTAACTACACTAGCTACAGCGCCCTTCAAACCGGAACACAGTAATGTTCGCACACTACTATTTGGCGGTTGCAATAGGAGCTGCGGTGGTACCCATCCAGACGGTCTCCGGCAACAGAGACCTACCACCTGGTAAATGAGTGAAAGGCATTAGATAAAGCTTTCATCCAGCAGAGGTTCTACATGATTATAATAAACTCAAACGTCATACACCCTACACAACAAACTGACAACATCCCTTGTTTTGTTTCAGGTAGCACCGAACATAATAGAATTTATTAAATCACCCGTAAACATAATAGACTTCATCGCGACCCTCAGCTTCTACATGGACGTGGTGGTAGAGTTGACGGTGGTGAAGAGGAACATAGACAAAGCGGATATATTGGAGTTCATATCTATAATCAAAATTCTCAGGCTGTTCAAGCTGACGAGGCACAGTCCCGGCCTGAAGATATTGGTGCACACCTTCAAGGCGTCCGCTAAGGAGCTCACGCTGTTGGTTTTCTTCTTAGTGTTAGGAATCGTGATCTTTGCGAGTCTTGTGTATTATGCGGAGAAGTCTCAGGTGGGTATTTTATTAATTATCTAACTCTTGACTTTAATTACACGTTATGATTAGTATTAATAAGCCTGAAATTAGTGACTCACCTAGAATACAAAGACTGTCACATATTATGGCTGCAGATTTTACTTGTGCTACCTAGAGAAGAGAATTTATAAAACTATTGAATGAAATTTATTTAACCATTGATAAGTCTTTGATTAGACATATCAAACAGAAACTACCATATATTTTTCTATCAACAGATGTCGCAGATTTTCTGCGATCAGTTATAGAGCTTTGTAGTTAATTAAGTTATTGAAGTGAAGACAATTTACATGTTATAGTTAAGGGCTGCACACATTTTAATTCACACACCGCATTATTAGAATTACCATCACATGAAAACCCAGTGTTAAACGTATAATGCATTATTTCGTTGTGTCACCGAGAGATGGCGCTGTATGTTGGCAAATGCGCGGTATAGTTTAGTTGCTTCCATTTTCTTATAGGCCTGACCGTGCATTTGTCCCACATGAAGAACAAAACCGGATTTAACAAGAAGAATAAAGTGTTACTTAAACAGTGCAGTTTCAATGTAACAAGTTAAACACCCAGCATCTGTCGTCAATTTTTTGTTAAAAAAAGTGATTTTATTTAGTTGTTAACCGATGGGCCACAGTCGTGCGTAAAAATGTCGTTTAACAGACGGACGGAGTGCATTTTTAAATTTAATTTCCGCTCCAAAACGGTCGCGGTTCGCTCTAATTGCCTGCCAATAACGAACCCGGCGAATAAAACACCCTGTGGAAGTATTACGAGGCGAGCGCGATGTTCATCAGGTGAACGTGGAGTGTATAATGTACAGCTTTCATTTGAAAATGAAGCTTTAATTTAGTATATTACTAGATATATATTTTGATGCAAAATCTCTTATTGTCGTGAGTGACGTGATGTATCATTGTAATGATATCAATGATACGATATTCTTGAAGACGACAATAGACGGTATAAGTAAAAAATTTAATCGTTGAACAATCAATTACAATGTTATGTAATAATTTTCTTTCGATTTTGTATAACTTAAGAATAATTAAATTACATAAATACAGATACGAAAGTCAGTGATATCAGACAAATGCTTAACGAGTTATGATTAAACCATTTTTCTAAAAAAGTATATCAAACTTTCAAAAAATGGTATAGTACTTATGTAAAATAGATAAACTT
The DNA here is from genome assembly GCA_029286795.1 of Byasa hedistus. Lineage (NCBI taxonomy): Eukaryota > Metazoa > Arthropoda > Insecta > Lepidoptera > Papilionidae > Byasa > Byasa hedistus. Next base: position 8,669,259 of record JAGSMW010000024.1, read on the forward strand.
TCGTAATATTTTAAAATTAAAAAATTTAACCTATTAAGCACAACATGTCAAATATAAGTTATGTGGTTTATTTACAGGACAATCCGGAAAACCAATTCAAATCGATCCCACTGGGGCTGTGGTGGGCGATAGTGACGATGACCACAGTGGGGTACGGCGACATGGCGCCCAAGACTTACCTGGGCATGTTCGTCGGCGCGCTGTGCGCCCTCGCCGGGGTCCTCACCATCGCACTTCCGGTCCCAGTCATAGTCTCCAACTTCTCCATGTTCTACTCGCACACGCAGGTAACTTAAAGTAAAGAATAATACTCTTTATCATCTGATTGTATCATCGTAAAAACGGCTGACGCGCTGACTTAAATACTCCGTAATGCACTTAAACCGGAAGAGCTACATGGATACTCATAATCAGGATGAAATTAAGTAGAAGACTAACACGAAATAAAAGACTATATAGCTCTACCTGTTAAGATGTGAAAGGTCAAAGTTAGCACAGTCTACCAGGTGGTAGGTCTCCGTTGCCGGAGACCGTCTGGATGGCTACCACCGCAGCTCCTTTTTCAACCGCCAAATAGTATTGTGCAAACATTACTGTGTTCCGGATTGAAAGGCGCTGTAGCTAGTGTAATTACTGGGGTAACGAGACTTAACACCTTATGTCTCAAGGTGACGAGCGCAATGTGGTGCAGTGTGTACCATCTTAACTAGCACCACATTGTCATGGGCAAGCGTATCACTTACCATCAGGTGAACGTCTTGCTCGTCTCGTCGCAAAGTAGCACTGTGGAAGAGGGAAAACAAAAAAGAAAAAACTCACTGCGAATCGAACTCATGACCTTCGTGTCCGGCATGTAACTTAGCCGCTAGACCAATCTGGCACGTTATAACTAATAAGGTAATAGAGACACGTGCGTCGCTTTTCCAGCTTGAATAATTTCATCTGCTTGAATGTTTTCAACGACGTTTGTTGACGCCATTAATGAGATTTCAGCTGAAAATAACTTAAGACATCTAGTATCTGTAATAACGTTACAGGTAAACTTTTCACCTCCGCCCATCAATCACTCGACAATGCCTTTTGGTAATTTTAGCCAATGACTTGCTCTTCACAAAAAAAATCACAAGAATGACCTATTACAGGTCAAAAGGTGAATTTTCCCTTGAAGACTTCCTTTTCAAAGGAAACGACTACTGTTATTTATTTTATATAATCAATCATACTTTTTAAATACGTATATATTAGTAACTATTTATTAGTAAATATGTATATAAAACTATGTTCTACCTTCCCTCTTCTTAAGTTGATTGTTAGAGAATACCCACAGGCATTAAGTTCGCTTTTTATATCCCAATTATAGTGTTGTAATAAAAGTCAAAAAAATTATAGCAGCCTTTATTCAGTGACTGAAAAATATCAATATTTATAATATTCATCAGTCTACTCGTGGACAGAAGCTTATCCATGTGCAATTCTCAACTAAGCGTTACTCAACTTAATCCGTGGTCCGAAGTTATAAACCCATTTGTCGGTTGTTAAAGTGATACTTAAATAAAAACATCACTACAGAATACAGAATATCCTTCCGCCACTTCCTCGGCGTATCGTATTAAGCGACTAAAGTAATAAACTTTCAGAAATAGTAGCAGCTTAAATAATGATTATATAGAAGTTATAAAATATCATAAACAGATTACTGGTAATTAGAGTTTTAAGTAAATGATTGTAGCTTAATTAAATGATCAAAGGGAATGTCTATCGCGGAAAGCGATTCCAATGAAAATAACTCGGACAGCTTTTTGACCTAAATTCAACTTTAGACTAGACGTTTAAAGGTCAATTGGATAGACTCCATTAAGATTAATAGATATTAGTATCGACCTATATTTCATTGCATTAACGTTTCAGTTTGTATCTATTAGTGTTAATAACTGAGTTAGGGTCTTATTAGGTGAATTCAAACGTGGTCTAAATGTATATATGTATTTCACTTGTAATTTAAAAAACTAATCTTAATGACCAGAAGAAAAATTATTAACTTAAACTTTTAAGCTAGATGTAAACGATTCAACGATATACTTAAAATATTTGAGCAGCAGATGTCTTCTTCACTTGATCTGTCCTCATCAGGAATTCTTACCTGTGTTCTTATGATTCTTTTCTCAAGTAAAAGTCGAAAGCAAGCATTTTACTGATGGTTTGTTTACAATCACGAGCATGTATTATAACGTTATCATATTACTCACGATAGTCAAGCGAATTAATGACGGTCCGGGGGCTGATGACACAAGAGCTGTTTAAAGGGGGCCCACCACGCGTTCAGCGTTCACCCGTCAAACATTTAGTGACATGGGTCAAGCTTGAATTCTAATTAGCTTAACTATTGAACATTAACTTATCCTACAGTTCTAATACAATAGATGCAGTAGACACAGGTCCGGTCAAATTCGCATCAAATACCCCGCTTGATAAAATATACGCGCTGTTCATTTCAAACGTTTAGCTATGGACTAACAGCGCCATCTGGAGTGGACAAAATCGAACAATTAGCGACGTCCAATTTTATTTTCCCATTTGAATTTATTACCTTCATACAAAATCTTTCAACTAAAACGTTGCACGATGACAAAACTGACAACGCCATCTATTGGACGAAAGTTAAAACTGCTTAACATTTGTAATTATTTAAATAACGTTTATTTCATTGATATTGTCAATTGCATAAAGCAGTGACAGTTTGATTTGTTAGACAGAGGTGTATACCGCGAAGAGGCGCAGGTTCGATTCTCACTGAGCTAGAGGTTTCGGTGAAGTAAAACAGAGTGAGAAAACAGACTTGAGAGGCGAGCCATAAGGTTAGTGGGTGACCCTGAGCTGACAAGTAATAAACTTGATAGCCTGAGTCACCGACGTCGAGCCTTTCGGTTTTCTATCGGTTGCATTTCGGTGACTGTGCGCAGGATCTGCATGACTTGATACCACCAGCGCCCTTTTACCATCGGACGTTTAGACACACCGCAGACATTCATCCCTTCGTTGTCGATATCCCGCGCAATAGGACGAAGCGTTTTGCTTCGTCCTTCTTAGTGCGAACAGCGAGGGACTGGAATAATCTGCCGGCGTCAGTGTTTCCGTCCAGTTACGATGTGGGAGTCTTTAAGAGAAGAGTGAATAGGTTTCTACTAGGCTAGCGCGCTTTACCATCAAAGACTACATCGCCACTTACCATCAGGTGGGATTGTAGTCAAGCGTTAGTCTATATCCATTTAAAAAAAAAAAGACAAGTCCTAGAACAGATTTTGAGCACATGTATCATCTACCATTTTTCACTTGACACGCAGCACAGGCTTCAACTCACATTACAACCTGTTGTTACCTATAACAACATATGTTAACAGTATGCTCGTTAAGTTTCCTAACCATACTTATCTAAGTAACAAAATAATAAGGTCTGTTTGTTACGAAAACAATTTTAATATTTATGTTTTTGCGGGTGGTAAAACTGGTGTAAAAAGAGATTTTTGTGGCCGAAGCACATAATTACCACCGCTACTAGTTTACATAGGTATTGTTGTTGCCTTCACTTTCATTCTATTCAAGTCGGACATGTCTATTTTGTTATACCCTGAATATTATTACACTAACGAAAGTAACTAAGAAGTCCAATTTTGTAGTACTAGCCATATATATACTGAGATATAAAACAACGCGTGTAGCGTTAAATTAAAACGAAGGTTTAACTAACAAATTTAATTAGATTTACAAACAGCAATCATTCCCTAATATTTGTTGCGGCTGTAACGGTTACAACTTAATAGCTAGGAAACCGCTGTGTATTCAAATACAATTTCAGAGCCCCCGCGTCGCTCCTCGCGGCCGTCTCGAGGGGCTGTAATTAAATTTTACACGGTTTTCATGTCACCTGTCAAAACTTTAACATAATTAAATAAGTAGAACATATCCGTACAAAGTTAAATTTTTGGTTAATGTGTTACAAATAGCATAAAGCCACAAGTCGCTCTCTGGTTAACTCTACTAGACTATGCATCCGTCTTTAAACATGTTATATAATTAAAACAAAAACATGATGTACACCTGTTAAGTGATACGACTGCTCATTACACTACTTAGGATGTATACACAGCGCGACTTTACGCATTAGTTTACTTAAAAAAGGATTCAGAAGAATCTGTCATAATCAAAAAAGACTAACAGCTACAAACTCCATTCTCAAGATATAGAATGATACGTTCTGTGTGAAGTGTAGTTATCACTACCCCAGTATTATTAACTTTATCGTCAGTTAATCTGAAACACGCTAGTGTATACACTCGACTGTGTAAAAGCAGAAAAAGAGAGTGATTCTTATCAAAATGGGCTGTAACGAATATCTTAATAGCTTATTAACTAGTTATGACGCTTTTCTCCTTAGTAAAAATATCGGATACTAATCTAATATAAAAAAGCTAATTGTTAAACTAATTAAAAATATAATGCACAAAGTACTTTCATTACTTCGGATAAGGTGTAGTTTACTGCAACACAGTTGTGGTTAGAAGCCGCCCGCCGTTACTTTCCATCCGCTGCGTCGATTAATGAAGTTTAATCCGCAACGAAGTTGTGTATAAGTGAAAAATAATTCAGCTCGCGATTTAACTAACATCATAAACAAAATAATACGATATTTCGTTAGTTTAAATTATGATTGTTATATGATAATCTTCTGTGTGTAATATAAAGATATCGAAAAATAATAAAACTCTCCCCTGTTGAAAAGGTCTAGGTAATATTCATATAAAAAACATATTTTTGTAGCTAAGTGTATAAAAATTATTGTGTTACGGTTCTATTATGTTTTAATCGCTAAAAATATTCGACGGTGCCATTTTCGTACAAAAAAATACGGAAGTAGGTTCAATCGTTAGTAGAATACGAAAACAGGCAAATTTACAAAAAACCGGGTAAACCAATAACAACGCCCATTTTGCGCGGTGGGTTGATAATTTTCGCCGCAGTGGTTAGCCCCGATCGTGTTTACTGCCGGCAATTCAGTTAATAAACGGGACAAAGATTAAGCTCACAAATCACCAGCGGGCCGAGAGAATTTAATCAGAGGTGGCAGCAAGTTGTGCCACTTGCGCGTTATTTACTGCCGCTAATACTCAACATAACAATCTGCTCATTGCAGCCGTTTCAATTAAACCTTTTTGTAATCATTCAAAATCGAAATATTTATAATTCATTATCATTTACCGATTCGCTGTTTTCTTTAACATTACGTTCATATTCATGTCAGCTTATTGATGTCCATTGCTGAACACAACCTCTTCAATTTTGGATTCATGATGTCCGACATGTGGGTTGGCAAGTACAGGAAGTGTCCTGTACTGTATTTTCTAATGAGAAAATGCCCTGTTCTGTTGCCAAGACGAGGATATAGTGGCGTTGAAAATATACTTACCAGTCGCCCACACGGCACAGAGTGATTATGAATTGTTTTAAATAATTTACTATTTTTTATATACCTATATACTTATGATACTGATGAGGATGGATGCAGATGGCAAAAGATCGGCAGGAGTGGAAAAAGGGAGAGGAGGCCTATGTCCGAAGGCGGACACAACAGGGCTGTTATAGATAGATAGATACTTATGTATAAACGAAAGTCAACGATACGTTTTATTTTAGAGTATTTCAATAAAGTTCTTTTAAATTGATATCGGCGCCATCTGTTTTCAGGCGAGGTCAAAACTACCAAAGAAGAGGCGTCGCGTCTTACCTGTGGAGCAGCCCAGGAGAAAACGCGACGCCAGCGCCTCCAACCGGAGGGTGAACGCAGTCAAACATCCGGTCGTCCTTAAGGATTTGTCGCCGGCAAATAGTAAATTTGGTAACCTACTAACGACGTCTAGATTTTAAGGATAGATGGCGTTGATGTTAAATTCTGACGAGTCAACTATTATTTACAGGCGTAAATGGGATGAATATGATTAGTCTGGCGTTACAAGGACCACCAAATCTTCTTAGACCACCAGCCACAACACAGCCGTTGCAAGCAAGAGCTCCAATAGGTAATGAAAAAAGACTCATTACGAGTACAAGTTTTTTTAAATTTATTTATATATTATATAGCCAACTTTGTTTCCTAACTTACATATTTTTTTTTTTATAACGTTTTTGTGTTTGTAGGAATCCCTTTTTGGGTGAAGGCCTCCTCCAGCTTATTCCATTTCTCCTTAGATTTTGCCTTTTCCATCCAATTAGTTCCAGCTATTTCTTGTACGTCGCATACCCATCTTTTTCTTGGGCGTCCTCTTCTTCTCTTTCCTTTTGATCTTTCCCACAGTGTTGCAAGTTTTGTACAAGTTAACGTTTGCAAATAGCTGTACGAACGAATATCCTTGCTCAAAGTCCCATTATAAATTAAGGAAACATTTCACAATCATCATATAAGTCATAAAAATATTTTGCATGATATGTTCCCATACATACAATTTCAATTTATTTTTTATATCTTTAATTAAAAAAACCCGTGGAAGTACGTCTATTTTAAATTGACCGTTACATTTTACCTTGTTTCAGTTGAAAGCCCCATCATAAACACACAGTGCGGTGCCATTTCGTTGGCATCTTTACAGCCGCCGCTCATGACCGCTCCACCACTCCAGCCGAGACCAGCTACCACCGGATCACTTGATCTGATGTTACCTCTTCAACCCAAGCTATTACCTGGCTACAACTTACAATCCTCGTTCCTCTCTAGTACTCTTTCAACAGTCAGGCCTCCCGATTTACCAGATAGGAACGTAAAAAAGGAAACAGAGGGTTTCAAGCCAAGCGTGGACGTCATAATAGAAAAGAGAGAATCGGTCTCTGAAAAATCGACAAGAGACAGCGTTGAAGAAAATTCTGAAGATAAAGATTGCGAAAATGTAGATAGAGATTCACTAAATAAATGTTTATGTAATAAAGAAGGGAATATTAATGATAATTTAGGTGACAGTGTTAGTTATAACAAAAAAATATCATTATCAACAGATGAAATCAATTCGAACAATGTAACTGATTTGAAGACAGACTCTTCTTTGATTAGTGGCTCAAACCTTAGCAGTCCTAACAATAACTCATATTGAGTTGTTGAAAAGAGTTTTTATTTGTAGATAACTATTAATTTAATGGATTTAATTAGAATTAGACGCGAAACCCCATTATTAGATTAAAAACTATGTCTCCCATAGATTAGTTAGGACATTATACGAATAATGTAAATTTTTAAATCAAAATCTTTAGAAATTTCCGATTGTTATCTCAAATATTGAAACAATCTATATATTTTTATCAAAGTAAGTGTTCATATTTAATACAAATGAACCGTATAATAACCAACAAAGCCCTATCTCCAGTCGTGATTGCGTCGACCAACATGTAGTTAAAGATAGATAATGTAACAAAAGAAATTTAACAAGATTTTTGTATATTTTGTAAACGAAAGACGATACAGTGATCATAATGTATATTAAAAATATAGTTATCAACTTTTTAATGCAGTTAATATTATAATTAATAAAAGTAAACATGTTCAAGGAGATACTAAAAATTTTTTAAATTCCGTCTTCTCTCCTCAAAATTGTTATAAATTCGACAATGATTTCAATTCCTTTTACTTTTATATTTATAATATTAGAAAAACAGATCTTTATTAAGCTGTGAATTTATTAAGGGATAGAGAAATTTCCCATTCCTTTATATTCCATCAGATTTTTGTCTAACAAGTCTGCAACAGTATCTGTATTACAAGAACTTATGTCTACTGATCTCCCTCTATTCCCTGATGTTGTGTGATGCTGTTATTCGTTTGGCTGACACATCTCATCCGATGCTGGGCTCGTGATCTCTACTTGCCAAAGTCACTTATGACAACAATAATCTGACCTTCGTTTTGTTTAATTCTTACCATCGTTAGTTTAATTTTTTACTTTATAGATTTAACAACATTATTACTGTTGTAAGTTTTCACGGTGCTAAAACTTACAAATACCTGTTAGAAAGGTATTTGTTTGAGAGTTTAAATCTTTTTATCGTTAACGTGAAATTCTGTTACGAACAGAAGTGCCAAAGCAAATTGTGTTTTTTTATCTAAATTCAATATTAGATAAGTAATTGACGTGGCTGTTTTAGTCTTAATTATATAATAGATCGAGATTGTTCAAAATACTTATTTATTATAAATGTTATGACGAATGAATTATATTGGCATTAGTTATTGTTTTTTTATGATTATTATAAACATTTTATATTTTATCTTTTTTAATTACTACTTTAACTTTAGTAATTATAATAAAACTGAGTAAATGATGAAATCTATTTATTACTTGTCTGTAAAGGCTAGTTCTAATAATGTACTATTAATTTGAATTTTCAAAGCCCCCCCCCCCCCCCCCCCCCCCCCCCCCCTTTTTACTGACAAAATTTTTAAGTAAACCTAATGATGTAATAGCCCAAAAAAGGCTGTGTTAATAATTACAATACAGTTGCGGAATGTTTAAAATATTGCAAGTTAATAAATCTCAAGTTATAATCTCTCCTCGATACTTTTTACTTGAAGTTTTACGACTCCCTAAGTTGCAATGAACTATTACATTAGCTATTATATAATCTTAATGAAGTTTGTTTGTTAATTTTATCTCAAACTTGGTCCAGTTTGCACATGTTAATACTTTTAGATCAATATTTATAATTTTTCAGCTTTTTCACGTAACAGTTTTGTTTGAATAGCAATTATGAATCGTTGAATATAATTTGTTTTCTGATATAACAATAACTTTCAACACATGTAAGTAACGTAAAAAGTTTTTAACTTACATCTATTTAAATTTATAGCAGTTTTCTGCAACATTATGAAACATTAACTTAACAATGCTTACAACGTCGCATCAACAAACAAGAAGTGTTCAGGATTATAGATGATGTAATAACAAGAGATATCATTTGTATCTTTATTAGCTGTTAATCTTCAGTTATATACTATTTACTCTGTACGGAACCCGTGTTGAAGGTCGGAGTCACGATGTTATCACGTCATTTATTTCATTGACAATAAGCTCAATGAATCAAATCCACTACCAAGATTTAATGATAAAAAACGATTAATCCTACTCGTGCCTAATTTAATTAATGCGATAAGTAATTTAAAGTTACAATTTAAACTAACTTCTATTGGTAAATTTGTGCCAAATATTTTGTTGTTTAATAAATGAAAATGAAACTTGTTTGTTTGTTATTTTAGACATTACCATCAGAAGGTAAAAGTACACTGGTAGTACCTTTCGCTTACTGTCGTTGAACAAAGTCTTCAGAAGATGAGATCTACGAAAGGTCTACGAAAAAGAGGCGCCTACGAGTTATTTCTCTCTTATACAAATTCAATATTAGTTCATGTTTTTATATTACTTTAATGAAATATTAACATTTTATGTTATTTGACATATTAATATAACTATTGCATGCTATTTTGTCATTTATTTATTAATTTGACGAGGCGCAAGACGAGCGCGACGTTCACCTGATGGTAAGTGATACGCTAGTTAAGATCGTATACACTGCACCACAGTGAGCTCGCCTTGAGACATAAGTAGTTAAGTCTCGTTACCCCAGTAATTTCACTAGCTTACCCCTTAAAACTACCACACAGTAATACACTCCCGGACACATCTATCGGCCCACCCAGTGTTTAAAAGTTTTAACAGTGTCTAGCTAATAATAAATGCTAGGTGGAGCAATAAGTTTTAATGCAGTTTTGAAGCTGATTTTTTGGTCAACCTTTATATATGTTTTTTTTTTAATTTCGAATTCAGGATTATGAAAAAAAAAACGAAAATTCGAGTCTGTTCATTGTTTTCAACGACCCAGGAATGGAGAAAACTTTTTTATTTCGCACAAGTTGGATTTTTTTTTTGATATTTCCGATTATTGGTGCCATAAAAAGGCAAATCTAAACTTAGAGCCAGTTTTGACCAAAAAATATGGATACTCTGCCTGAAATTGTCGCCCAAGCTGTAAAACTTCTGCCGGCCAAATCAATTCGAAATTACAAAAAAAATAAAAAAAAACCTACATAGGGGTTGACCAATAAATCTGCTTCAAAACTGCATTAAAACTTATTGCTCCACCTAACATTTATTTTTAACTAGACACCGTCGAAACTTTAAACACTGGGTGGTGGGCCGATAGATGTGTCCGGGAGTATATTTGCAACTACTGTTTAACGGTAGAAATAGAAGCTGCGGTGGTACTTACCTAGACGTTGTCTGATAAATATTTTGTCTCAATACAAAAAATATTGGGAGCCACTAGACTCATAAAAGCGGATAGACTCTTATTAGTTAAGATGATAATGATTTTTATATATTTAAAACTTACGAACATAAACGCTACTCATGGGATTCAAACTGCGTAGTTTATAGAAAGAGATATAGTAAGGACTATTTGCATGTAATATCTAATATACCCTTGATATTATAAAATCATATAAACACTATGCGGATACTAACAACCTGATTGTCGCATGTATGAATATTTAGGATGATATAAGTCCAAATAACCTAAGTAACTAGAGATACTAGTTAGTTCGACTGACCAGAGAGGTCATCATCATCATCATCATTTCAACCGATGGACGTTCACTGCTGGACATAGGTCTCTTGTAATTTGTTCCACAAAATACGGTCTTGTGCGGTTTGAGTCCAGTGACTCCAGGTGAGAGAGGTCACCAAGATATTAATTTCAATGTCATAAAACTTTTTATGATCTAATCACCTGTCTTACTAATACGAGTAGGACCACAATTTCACAAGGTGTTGAGTGACAACTAAATCAATGACAATGAAAGGCCTTAACCTAGAATACCTGGAACTCATATCTTGTCTGATTTATGTATGGTATCGTTAGCTAGAAAAACATATTTCATCCAGACTTCACCATATGCTTCAGAATCTAACTAGAGGGGTCCGTGATAGAGGATTATTTAATAACAGTTTTAATGTTTCTTTTAAATGAGGACTTAATAAAAAGTGAAATTCTTCGCAAAGCACAATAAGCAGATCAAAGCTACGACGGCGACCTTGTCTTTAGATTCCCAACGATTACTTTTTCAGAAGAGATTTTTTATCTTTTCATTTTAAGAAGAACTTTGTTTTAATGTTTATTTTGATTTTTGTGCAGCTCTTACACAGGTGGTATAATAAATTTCTCAAGAGCAATTTTATTTTGTTTACAATATTATATTGAAAAATCTGAAACATTCGTGAAAATAATATGATAATGATCAAACTATCTTTTAAATTGATTTTTTGTATTACAGCTACCAACACTGTGGATAGAGACAATATTTAATAAAGAAACTATAATAAATCGGTTCAGCCGTATGTCAAAGTCAGCTGCGGAAATAAATCCGAATAAGTTTACTATCTTTTAAAGGCATGTTTAGAAAAAAAATGTATAAGGTGCGGCCTCATTAGCAGGCGGGGTCCTCGTGACCCGGACCTGAAATATGCAAGTAGGCTGTAGTTATATAACAAATGTGGCATAAAGCAATGTTTTCTGTAACCGTTTTCAGCATTTACTATCACTACTTACATACATACGTTATTATCTTTCCAAGTAACGTATAACTTAGGGACCGTCTGTGTAAATGTCGATTATGTTGGTAAATAATTATGTTTATTTCAGTCTTACAACTGGAAAGATTTGGTATATATACTTCCGGACACATCTATCGGCCCACCACTCAGTGTTTATAGTTTCGACGGTGTCTAGTTAAAAAAAATGTTAGGTGGAGCAATAAGTTTTAATGCAGTTTTGAAGCTGATTTATTGGTCAACCCCTATGTATGTTTTTTTTTTATTTTTTTGTAATTACGGATTGATTTGGCCGGCAGAAGTTTTACAACTTGGGCGACAATTTCAGGCAGAGTATCTATACTTTTTGGTCAAAACTGGCTCTAAATTTAGATTTGCCTTCTAATGGAACCAATAATCGGACACATCAAAAAAAAAAAATCCAACTTGTGCGAAATAAAAAAGTTTTCTCCATTCCTGGGTCGTTGAAAACAATGAACAGACTCGAATTTTCGTTTTTTCTTTCATAATCCTGAATTCGAAATTAAAAAAAAACATACATAAAGGTTGACCAAAAAATCAGCTTTAAAACTGCATTAAAACTTATTGCTCCACATAACATTTATTTTTAGCTAAGCACCGATAAACTTTCAAACTTAGGTGGGCCGATAGATGTGTCCGGGAGTGAGTGTGTGTTGATTATTTATTTTTTATTTTTTTTTTTATTCTACTTTAATTACTTAACTAAACTTAACTCAAACTAAACACTAATAAACAAAAAACTATTAAACTTAACTAAACTCTACTTAATTTCAGCAGTTAATCTGACCGGTGGTTAACCTCAAAGCTAATAGATCTGAGCTAACGTCTTGTTGGAACACTATCACAGCTCATATATATGCAAATTTAACAGACAAGCTTCGCAACTGAAGACAAAGGAAACACAATCTCCAACTACACTAACTATAACAACTTGTATAATAAAAATCATTACATGATTTACATTGCTTTACATGTCGGCGGGATCGTATTAGAAAACCATTTGATTATTAAAATCATCTGTTCAATTAAAAAATAATTTCTTAGATTCAATATAGATGTTTGTTACTTAAATTGGTTGAGGAATTGAGTGGCGATATATAGTTAGTTGCAGATATATATGAAACGACTGAACCGATTGTGCTGGGACTTACAATGACGGTAGTCTTTGAAATGGTTATTTCTATAAACATTACTGTATTAATGAAGGCGCTGTATTTAGATATATTACTGTGATAATGAAACCTTCACAACAACACACAAACAGGAACAGACAAAGTGGACAATTAGCTGCTGTATATACATCATTTACCAGGTGGTAGGTCTCTGTTGCCGGAGACCGTCTGGGTGGGTACCACCGCAGCTCCTATTGCAACCGACAAATAGTAGTGTGCGAACATTACTGTGTTCCGGTTTGAAGGGCGCTGTAGCTAGTGTAATTACTGGGGTAACGAGACTTAACACCTTATGTCTCAGCGACGAGCGCAATGTGGTGCAGTGTGTACCATCTTAACTAGCACCACGTTGTCATGGGCGAGCGTATCACTTACCATCAGGTGAACGTCTTGCTCGTCTCGTCGCAAATAGTATAAAAAAAAGTTAACCTCTCATTCTTATGAGCTACGCGCTACATCGAACAAAAATTAGTATATCTACTATCACTGAAATTTCATGAAATACAATTAAATTACTTAAACTTTGATAATCAGTATTGATGGAGTTTCTATCCCTTATACTCTATTATTCAGATTGTATTATTTTTACTTTAACAATTTAAAAAACCGACTTATCATCAGATGTAACACCTTTTATAACTTCACATTTAAGTTAAAATAACTGAAATTTGTTTTCTAACCAAACTAATAGAACCGTTTAAATATTTAACTAACGTTAATCACTGTAATCTGAACATAAGCTCGAGTTATGTGGTTGTTATCTGTATATGAATCAAGTACTGAAGGCGTGTATAACGAAATTGTTCCGTACGTCATCCCATCTATAACTTAGTCTTTACAGTTTCATTAATATATACTGAAAACGCATCCGCGGGCTCGTGCAGTATGCAAATACCGTTATATTGCAGTTTCTGCGACAGATTTTATAGATCGTAACTAACGTATATTTATTACCGCGAACCCACAACTAATAAAGTAGCTTTGGAACAACGCAATTTGGTACGACTTATTTATTTTGTAATGAAACTTTTCAGATTTTCATCATTCAAACTCTGGACGAGAAGTTATATTTTAAGTAATTTTATTATCATCAGCACTGTACGTTTAATGTAGTTCTTTAAAAAAAACGCTGTAGCTTTTAAAAGTAAAACTAGATTCGATTTGCTTAAGCTATATTCTGTTAATACTGAATATATTCTTCAGTTTGAACGTTTAATAAGAATTAATATGCAGTGCACAAGAATATAATGTTGCCATATTAAAACCGGGGTCCGCCTTGCTGACCAGCTGAAGTGTTCGCTATTAAAATTCCCGTTTCAGTATAAAATCAACGTTATTAAGAGGATAAAGGTTCAGGCGGAGGCCGTTGAGTATTAGTACATTGTTAAGCTTATTTTAAACATTACAATAATAACATTTTAGCTACATAGTAGTTGAAATATACTCCCGGACACATCTATCGGCCTACTACCCAGTGTTTAAAGTTTCGACGGTGTCTAGTTAAAATTAAATGTTAGGTGGAGCAATAAGTTTTAATGCAGTTTTAAAGCTGATTTATTGGTTAACCCTTAGGTATGTTTTTTTTTATTTTGTTTTGAAAGTTCGAATTGATTTGGCCGGCAGAAGTCAAAACTGGCGCTAAGTTTAGATTTGCCTTTTTATGGAACCAATAATCGGACACATCAAAAAAAAAAATCCAACTTGTGCGAAATAAAAAAGTTTTCTCCATTCCTGGGTCGTTGAAAACTATGAACAGTCTCGAATTTTCGTTTTTTTTTTCATAATCCTGAATTCGAAATTAAAAAAAAAAATATACATAAAGGTTGACCAAAAAATCAGCTTTAAAACTGCATTAAAACTTATTGCTCCACCTAACATTTATTTTTAGCTAGGCACCGTTAAAACTTAAAACACTAGGTGGGCCGATAGATGTGTCCGGGAGTGTATAATTATGGATGTTTATTAGGAAGTTTGTCCGACTTTTCTACAATAGAAAGATATTGTATATGAATGTTTTCTCATTGCATTAACATCTTGAGATATTCAATGTTTATTTTCGATTGTTGGGATGTCCTATGTTCAATAGTGGACGAATAGGCTGAAATAATAATTATGATGATTCAACCGTTAGTACAGCATTATCGAACTCATACCTTACTGATTTTATATCAGATTTTGTTACTCTAATAATATTTATAGCTACAGTGCCTTTCCAACTGAAGTTTAAAGTATCAGACAACTTCTATGCGATTATTTTTGTGTTTATTATATGATACAGTAAAATACTATTCGTGATACAGCTTTCGATGGTTTTACCTTTTTTTAGATGATTCTTTGTTACAAAACATATTAAGTTACCACAGTAATTTCTACAGCGTCCTTCAACCTTTACCGCAGTAGTCTGGTAAAATCGATACTGTGCATTACACTCCGATTTGAAATATGCTGTAGTTGATACAATTACTGATATAACATAATGTAATAAGTATGAGAACCTTATTGGAGACTACGTATTTGAGCCGTTTGGGGTAGAAACCTTAGGAACATGGGGTTCGGGTGCGCATAAGCTTTTTAGCGATTTGTCAAAAAAACTGACAGAAGCCACCCGAGACCTCCGCGCCGGCAACTACATGGCACAAAGAATAAGCCTCGCCATCCAGCGGGGCAATGCCATTAGTTTGCTCGGTACTCTGCCAGATGAGGACGACATGGGAAATTTTTTGTATTTTTAGTGTACATCTTTTTTAATTATAAGTCTTTGATTTGTATATATAGTAAATTGTCATAATATACATATAGATCAGTTTAACATAATTGTAACTTGAATTCATCTATGATTTAATTACGATTACATAATCTAACGTGTTGCATCTCGTACGAAATGCGGTGCTAAACATTTTAAGTAGCTCCTCATTTTATAGTAGCTTAGTTATGTTGAAAAAGAGCGCGTCCTGCTGAAGCTGAATGAATGCGAGCATAATGCAAACGAGGACTTAATAGCGCGGAGCCAGGGGAGCCGGCTGCAGCGGAGAATAGTTAACACGGCGAACTGCGTGTCCCGCTTCTGCGAGAAAAGGTTTCTAGTTGTAATTTTATCTGCAAAATATAACTATATATACGTTTAACTTAATAAACCTTTTATTTCGTTTAATAATTAAAATATAACTATTATTCCTTACAAATACCAGGTGGTAGGTCTCTGTTGCCGGAGACCGTCTGGATGGGTACCACCGCAGCTCCTATTGCAACCGACAAATAGTAGTGTGCGAACATTACTGTGTTCCGGTTTGAAGGGCGCTGTAGCTAGTGTAATTACTGGGGTAACGAGACTTAATATCTTATGTCTCCGGCGACGAGCGCAATGTGGTGCAGTGTGTTCCATCTTAACTAGCGCCGCGTTGTCATGGGCAAGCGTATCACTTACCATCAGGTGAACGTCTTGCTCGTCTCGTCGCTTAGTAGTTTAAAAAAAAAATAATTAAATACGGGTTAAGTAACATTACATTTATTTATTTATTTCTTGTTGTGCACATACTCGAAAAATACATAGAAATTAAATAAAAAAAAATCTAAATGTATGGAACAATGGCGAGCTTAACCCTAACATGAGTTTTCTTCTACCAAACCCTGACAAAGGAAAAACAGTTATTATAATAAAGTGTGCAGGTGTACTATAGAATAGCAACAACAAATACATATAAAACGAAAAATAAACAAAAATATATATAAAAATTATGTTTTACATGTATATAGAGCCTTGACAGCCTAGTGGTTTGAACGCCGGCCTTCCACTGCGAAGGTACCGGGTTCGAATCCGGCCTGCACCAATGAATTTTTCAATTTATGTGCAGTTAGCACAAAACACCAACTAATATCACGTGCTTTGACGGTGAAGGAAAACATCGTGAGGAAACCTGCATATCTACGTCATGACCATCCGTGGTCGGACTAGTATGTGAAATGGAGAAGGCAATGGCAACACCACTCCATTATAACTGCCAAGAGAGTCGTCGTGTGTTTCAATAAAAACATGATGACCACGACCCTCAATCATGAGGAAATACGACTTAGAAGAAAAATTACATGTATTAAACTCTTTCTACTGGAAAAACAGTGTATGTGAAAACACTTCATTGTGACATATATTATTCTCTGTCTTGCGTACAATATATTTAAGTAGGTGTATCTATTGTTAACAATTATGTGGGATTTAGGCGTCGTGATCTAAACCAGCAATCCACGCAATCACCACCACGCCTTTCTATATCCTCTCGTTCACGTTGTCGCTCTGACACTCCATTGTTTTTCCCTTTGCTTTTTAATTCCCTTCCATCCTTCTTGGTTCACGCTATCTCCTTACAACCTGCTTACACAGTTCCAATCCTACAATTATATATTTTTTTAAGAATAATTGAATTTAGGAGCAATGAATCACTCTTAATGCGACCGCACGCTGGGCGGTAGTTGAAAATCAGTGTTTCACCTCCAGCAGGTGAATAATCCACTGAGCTATGGCCTTTTGTAACATTGCAGCACACACACTATCTATATTTATATCTGAATTATTGTGTCTTAATGGTTAATTGTAATTGTGTAATAAGAAAACCTGTTTGTTTGTGTGTTTATATTGGTTACAATAAACGTTTTTATCTATCAATTACATGTATTTTATAAACCTGTAAACTTTATACACAATTGTGTATACATATGAGAGTGAAATTTATAATAGTTGAAGTAAAATAGAAAATTATATTATATAAAAACAAGTATCTGCGAAAGAATGTGTTAAAAATAATTATTGGTTGGGGTATTTTAAAAAAGATAACGAATAACCTTAAAACCAAAAAAGTTATAGCCGAAGTTCGAGCACTAGTTTTATTAAAACAATACAAAAATTCACGTCTTTATTAAAATGGCGCCCGAGTTATATTGTATTCTGTGAAAGAGAAACTGAAATCAAAACATTTTTGCTGTACACCGAGTTACATGGCGATAAAGCTCCGATAATAACAATAAACACCTTGATAGTTTAAACTTGCGAGCAATAGGAACCCAGTCTTCAAATAACGTTACATTATGAAAGCAACAAAAGCCCTTTGTTCCTGGTAACTGCACTAATTATGAATAGCCGATAAGTTAACAATAAGGTTCAGTTGTAATATAAACATATCCATGTCAGTAGATCATAAGCTTATAGTATATAAACCAATATTAAAATTAATAAAGACAGTTCTCTCTACACCATTACATGGGACAGTAGTCCCAGAGTTTTATTTACAAAAACTCATCCGCCCGATCATAACTAACGTTAATAACCATTGTGATATCACGAGAATACGGTGATTGTTATTAATGTTGATTAAGTGTTGTGCTTAAGCTATTAAAATAGCCACTTTTTTTTTATATACTATTTTGCGACGAGACGAGCAGGACGTTCACCTGATGGTAAGTGATACGCTTGCCCATGACAACGCTGCGTTAGTTAAGATGGTATACTATGCACCACATTGCGCTCGTCGCTAGAAACATAAGGTGTAAAGTCTCGTTACCCCAGTAATTACACTAGCTACAGCGCCCTTCAAACCGGAACACAGTAATGTTTGCACACTACTATTTGGCGGTTGCAATAGGAGCTGCGGTGGTACCAGACGGTCTCCGGCAACAGAGACCTACCACCTGGTAGGTCCACTTTATGAAGAACAGCAAACATAACTTGGACTCGAGCAATGACTTTTGGAACTTATGGAGGTGAGCAAAATGTACTTTCTTCCATTCGTCATCTCGATAGTCACACCTATCCTAACATCATTTACCATCTCCATGTAGCGACAGCTGCTGAGAATTATTCAGAAAAGAACTATAAAAAAAAGAAACGGTCTGTGCATATTTTTCTCAGTCTTCCTCTCTCTAGCTTTATGTACATCCACTTTCATATTTAAATACTACTTTAATCAAATCATTGTTATATTCTACACTCCCGGACACATCTATCGGCCCACCTAGTGTTATAAGTTGAACGTTGCCTAGCTAAAATAAATGTTAGGTGGAGCAATAAGTTTTAATGCAGTTTTAAAGCTGATTTTTTGGTCACCTTTATGTATGTTTTTTTTTTCATTTTGAATTCAGGATTATGAAAAGAAAACGAAAATTCGAGTCCGTTCATTGTTTTCAACCCAGGAATGGAGAATACTTTTTTTATTTCGCACAAGTTGGATTTTTTATTGATGTTTCCGATTATTGGTTCCATAAAAGGCAAATCTAAACTTAGAGCCAGTTTTGACCAAAATTATGGATACTCTGCTTGAAATTGTCGCCCAAGTTGTAAAACTTCTGCCGGCCAAATCAATTCGAAATTACAAAAAAAAACATACATAAAGGGTTGACCAATAAATCTGCTTCAAAACTGCATTAAAACTTATTGCTCCACCTAACATTTATTTTTAACTAGACACCGTCGAAACTTTAAACACTGGGTGGTGGGCCGATAGATGAGTCCGGAAGTATATTTAAATTTATCTTATACTTCTTCTTAAACATTTTTTTCAAACTACAAAAATCTATAAACCCGCAGTCCATAACATTAACAGCCCTTTAAATGTTCCCACTGCTGGGATCCGAGACTTTCTCTCAATAGCCAAACCCACTTTCGAGTACGCCCGTTAATCGATAACAGTTCCACCATCACCTGGTGGAAGCAAACCCAAGGCAATTGTAAGAATACAATCCTTTGAAAATATATAAAGTGGAGGAATTTTAATCATTCACTATCTCCTCTCGCGGGAAATAACCTCGGAGAATTAATTCAGACCTCAGAAGAATGCTTTCAAGCGTTTACATTAGCAGTGGGACAGCGTTTATTAGTCTGATGAATATATATTTTTTAAATTAAAGTCTTAAACGAAAATGATACACAAGAACTAAGTTTTAAAATTATTCAACAAAAATCTATACTTCTTACAGCTGGTCTCTGTTGTCGCTGACCGTCTAGTATCAACTCAGCTTCTAAACAGTAGTGTGCAAACATTACTGTGTTACTAGTGTGTAAGCTAGTGATATTACTGGGGTATGGAGGCTGAACTACTTATGTATATCTTCTTATCCAGGTGGTAGGTCTCTGTTGCCGGAGACCGTCTGGGTGGGTACCACCGCAGCTCCTATTGCAACCGCCAAATAGTAGTGTGCGAACATTACTGTGTTCCGGTTTGACGGGCGCTGTAGCTAGTGTAATTACTGGGGTAACGAGACAACACCTTATGTCTCAAGGCGACGAGCGCAATGTGGTGCAGTGTGTACCATCTTAACTAGCGCCGCGTTGTCATGGGCAAGCGTATCACTTACCATCAGGTGAACGTCTTGCTCGTCTCGTCGCATAGTAGTAGTATAAAAAAAAAAAAAAAATGTCTCAAGGCGACGAGCGCAATGTGGTGCAGTGTGTACCATCTTAACTAGCACCACGTTGTCATGGGCAAGCGTATCACTTACCATCAGGTGAACGTCTTGCTCGTCTCGTCGCATAGTAGTAGTATAAAAAAAAAAAAAAAAAAAAAATGTCTCAAGGCGAGCGCAATGTGGTGCAGTGTGTACCATCTTAACTAGCACCACGTTGTCATGGGCAGCGTATCACTTACCATCAGGTGAACGTCTTGCTCGTCTCGTCGCATAGTAGTAGTATAAAAAAAAAAAATGTCTCAAGGCGAGCGCAATGTGGTGCAGTGTGTACCATCTTAACTAGCACCACGTTGTCATGGCAAGCGTATCACTTACCATCAGGTGAACGTCTTGCTCGTCTCGTCGCATAGTAGTAGTATAAAAAAAAAATGTCTCAAGGCGAGCGCAATGTGGTGCAGTGTGTACCATCTTAACTAGCGCCGCGTTGTCATGGGCAAGCGTATCACTTACCATCAGGTGAACGTCTTGCTCGTCTCGTCGCATAGTAGTAGTATAAAAAAAAAAATGTCTCAAGGCGAGCGCAATGTGGTGCAGTGTATACCATCTTAACTAGCGTATCACTTACCAACAGGTGAACGTCTCGTTGTTTCGTCGAATAAAAATTAAGCGATTAGGATGTTTACACGATGCAATGATATATAAAAAGAATCATCTCTCTCGTGTTTACAACCTCTTTCCGTATAGTATATAATTAATATATTGTAGAAATATTGCTATACCGATCCATGTTATGCTTGTGTGATATGACGAGATGTTGTGTGAACATCTTAACTAGCGCCTCATTGTTAGCACGAGTCTCATTATAGCGCAATGTGGTGCAGTGTATACCATCTTAACTAGCGTATCACTTACCATCAGGTGAACGTTTCGTTGCTTCGTCGAAAAAATTAAGCGATTAGGATATTTACACGATGCAATGATATATAAAAAGAATCATCTCTCTCGTGTTTACAACCGCTTTCCGTATAGTATATAATTAATATATTGTAGAAATATTGCTATACCGATCCATGTTATGCTTGTGTGATATGACGAGATGTTGTGTGAACATCTTAACTAGCGCCTCATTGTTAGCACGAGTCACATTATAGTGCAATGTGGTGCAGTGTATACCATCTTAACTAGCGTATCATTTACCAACAGGTGAACGTCTCGTTGCTTCGTCGAAAAAATTAAGCGATTAGGATATTTACACGATGCAATGATATATAAAAAGAATCATCTCTCTCGTGTCGTTACAACCTCTTTCCGGATAGTATATAATTAATATATTCTAGAAATATTGCTATACCGATCTATATGATGATTGTGTGATATGACGATATGTTGTGTGTACATCTTAACTAGCGCCTCATTGTTAGCACGAGTCACATTACAACGGATGAAAGATATACTGACATTAATGATGCAATGATTGACTCCATACTTTGTATTATAATAAAGCTAACTCTTTTCGAACCTACTCACTCATAATGAATATCAGTATATTATATTAATGAGTATAAGATATTGAGATTATAGATCCTCTGTCATCTATAATCTAAATATCTTTCCCTCGTGTAAATCTATTAAGCTTCATATATAATTAAGTTGATGAGATATTTCGTCGATAATATACAAAGTAATGAAAATGATAACTTAACAGTTAACTCAAGAGATGCAAAATCATGATAACAATATTTTGATTTTTTAGCTGTACTATAAACCTTTGTGGTTTCTTACAAGCTAAATGTAAAATTTGTTGTATATTTTTTAGCTGTACTATAAACCTTTGTGGTTTCTTACAAGTTAAATGTAAAATTTGTTGTATATTTTTTAGCTGTACTATAAACCTTTGTGGTTTCTTACAAGCTAAATGTAAAATTTGTTGTATATTTTTTAGCTGTACTATAAACCTTTGTGGTTTCTTACAAGTTAAATGTAAAATTTGTTGTATATTTTTTAGCTGTACTATAACCTTTGTGGTTCTTACAAGTTAAATGTAAAATTTGTTGTATATTTTTTAGCTGTACTATAAACCTTTGTGGTTTCTTACAAGCTAAATGTAAAATTTGTTGTATATTTTTTAGCTGTACTATAACCTTTGTGGTTTCTTACAAGTAAATGTAAAATTTGTGTATATTTTTTAGCTGTACTATAAACCTTTGTGGTTCTTACAAGTTAAATGTAAAATTTGTTGTATATTTTTTAGCTGTACATAAACCTTTGTGGTTTCTTACAAGTAAATGTAAAATTTGTTGTATATTTTTTAGCTGTACTATAAACCTTTGTGGTTTCTTACAAGTTAAATGTAAAATTGTTGTATATTTTTTAGCTGTACTATAAACCTTTGTGGTTCTTACAAGCTAAATGTAAAATTTGTTGTATATTTTTTAGCTGTACTATAAACCTTTGTGGTTTCTTACAAGTTAAATGTAAAATTTGTTGTATATTTTTTAGCTGTACTATAAACCTTTGTGGTTTCTTACAAGTTAAATGTAAAATTTGTTGTATATTTTTTAGCTGTACTATAAACCTTTGTGGTTTCTTACAAGTTAAATGTAAAATTTGTTGTATATTTTTTAGCTGTACTATAAACCTTTGTGGTTTCTTACAAGTTAAATGTAAAATTTGTTGTATATTTTTTAGCTGTGCTATAAACCTTTGTGGTTTCTTACAAGTTAAATGTAAAATTGTTGTATATTTTTTAGCTGTACTATAAACCTTTGTGGTTCTTACAAGCTAAATGTAAAATTTGTTGTATATTTTTTAGCTGTACTATAAACCTTTGTGGTTTCTTACAAGTTAAATGTAAAATTTGTTGTATATTTTTTAGCTGTACTATAAACCTTTGTGGTTTCTTACAAGTTAAATGTAAAATTTGTTGTATATTTTTTAGCTGTACTATAAACCTTTGTGTTTCTTACAAGTTAATGTAAAATTTGTTGTATATTTTTTAGCTGTACTATAAACCTTTGTGGTTTCTTACAAGTTAAATGTAAAATTTGTTGTATATTTTTTAGCTGTGATATAAACCTTTGTGGTTTCTTACAAGTTAAATGTAAAATTTGTTGTATATTTTTGTTTAATTAATAAAAAAAAAAAATAGGTACGTTAAAGTTTAAATTGGAAATGTTACAAAATCACTGTCCAGTAGTGAACTGATAGGTATCCCCAGCATCTGTTTCTATTTCAGTAATTTTAACAGATAAATCTAGGTCGTCTAGAGTCATGCTAATGTGGTTTATTTCAGCTTCGCGTTGCATTTGTACAGTGCTTTCAGGAATACCCATTCACGTGTGCCCGTGGTGGGAGTGGCGATAAATTTATTCCGCTGACGGTTTACAACAAAGTGCGTCTTTACGATATACGTGGCCGCGATGGTTCAGTGGATGGATGACTGTCTTTTTTTAATATTAAAATTCGATAAAAATAATAACCTTTTTTAATTTATCTGTCATGAAAATATATGTAGTTAACTTGATTAATTTACAATTACTTCTGTGATATTTACACAACTTTACTGGTGGTAGGTCTCTGTTGCCGGAGACCGTCTGGGTACCGCAGCTCCTATTTCAACCGACAAATAGTAGTGTGCAAACATTACTGTGTTCCGGTTTGAAGGGCGCTGTAGCTAGTGTAATTACTGCGGTAACGAGACTTAACACCTTATGTCAAGCGACGAGCGCAATGTGGCGCAGTGTGTACCATCTTAACAGGCACCGCGTTGTCATGGGCAAGTGTATCACTTATCATCAGGTGAACGTCTTGCTCGTCTCGTCGCTTAGTAGTATAAAAAACAAATCAAACGAAAGAATTGTTTAAGAAATATTTACAATACTTAGCTTAGTTTATGATAAACAAAGACCCTAAGCACTAAGTATATCAGTGCAGTAATATTGCTTAACTTAATATGGAGGTGGTCAGGACTTGTAGTGTTAGTTTAATGAAAGAAATTGTAAACTGTATTTATATAACGAAATCGATATTTTAATATCTCGAACGCTGATGCGGGGTTGCATTAAAAATCGATTATCTCAAAACGATTGCGAGTACACCACGTGCTGGGTGCAGGGGGCGCTCGACTGCCTTTGTAGAATGGAATCAGATGCAGAAGTAAACAGATTTACATGATTTTTTATATTATTTATTTTTTTATGCTACTCTGCGACGAGACGAGCAAGACGTTCACCTGATGGTAAGTGATACGCTTGCCCATGACAACGCGGTGCTAGTTAAGATGGTACACACTGCACCACATTGCGCTCGTCGCTTGACATAAGATGTTAAGTCTCGTTACCCCAGTAATTACACTAGCTAAAGCGCCCTTCAAACCGGAACACAGTAATGTTCGCACACTACTATTTGTCGGTTGCAATAGGAGCTGCGGTGGTACCAGACGGTCTCCGGCAGCAGAGACCTACCACCTGGTAAATTTTTGAATGTTTAATGAAAAATGGCTAAGTTAGTGTGTTGGGATGTGGTAAATGACTGAAAGAGTAATGCAGACTTTAACGTCACATATAAAAATAAAGCACTTGCCGTTAACTGTTTCAAATACAGTTAACTTTATTAAGTTGGTCGGGGTTTCGTGACGCGTGTTGAGTACTATTGATTTATATAAGATACTAAGTTAACGAGAACTGATCGATTGATAACTGAAAGCTGAAGATTAAATTACAGAACTAACATCACTATTAAAATGGTCGTTGGTAGTAAGAGTGAAAATTAGGGTTATATTAAAAAATCTAGAAAATGTAAATAAAAATTTGGCGTGGGTCAACTTTATTACTTAGGGGTTCAAAAAATAGTTTTTGACCTATTCTCAGATCTACCAAAAATATAAAAAATTTCATAAAAACGTTCGAGCCGTTTCAGAAGAGTTTGGTTATAAATATCGTGACACGAGAATTGTATATAGATACTAGCTGACCCGACAGACTTCGTTCTGTCAAAAAAATTGGAATGTTCTTTGTTCCTGCCTATTTTATAGCCGGGGCAAAAATATCTCCTGAATAGAACCGTCAGTCACCCTGGTTATGGGCGTTGTGTGGGGTTCATCACTATACTATAACTAATATTTAAATATTAGTGGGTTCCAGAAGAGTGGCCAAAGTTATAACTAAAGTACATAACTTATATTTACTATAATATATTTTAAGAACAAATAACTGTCACATTCCAAATCTTTTTGACTGACGTATTGACGTGAAAACGAATGCATTTTACGTCGCGCGCCAAAACTAAAACAAAACAAATAATATCGCGAAGCCGACCGAATTGAAAATCAGTATGGTGGATCTTTAGCTATTACATTTTGTGACAATTTATGTTGTTATTTCATTCGTCTTAATATCGGCTCGCGGCGATCTTCCGACGCGCATACGCACACCATTTTGATATAATAATTGAATTTGAATCTTGTGCACCTGTAATAAAGTGCAAATTGACTCTTTAGCATTACGAACGCACCTACATCGCTTAGACAGCAGTGAAAGCTTGTTATTTAATATGAACTTTTGTTTGTTTGTTTCTGGTTTCTGGTTACTGGTTACTGGTTACTGGTTTACTGGTTACTGGTTTTACTGGTTACTGGTTTACGGTTTACTGGTTTACTGGTTACTGGTTTACGGTTTACTGGTTTACTGGTTTACTGGTTACTGTTTAACTGGTTTACTGGTTTACTGTTTACTGGTTTTACTGGTTTACCTGGTTTACTGGTTTACTGGTTTACTGGTTTACTGGTTTACTGTTACTGGTTTACTGGTTTCTGGTTTACTGTTTACTGGTTACTGTTTACTGGTTTACTTGTTTACTGGTTTACTGGTTTACTGGTTTACTGGTTTCTGGTTTACTGTTTACTGGTTTACCTGGTTTACTGGTTACTGGTTTCTGTTTACTGGTTACTGGTTTACTGGTTTACTGGTTTACTGGTTTACTGGTTTACTGGTTACTGGTTTATGGTTTACTGGTGTACTGGTTTACTGGTTTACTGGTTTAACTGGTTTACTGGTTACTGGTTTACTGGTTTACTGTTTACTGTTTACTGGTTTACGGTTTACTGGTTTACTGGTTACTGGTTTACTGGTTTACTGTTTTACTGGTTTACTGGTTTACTGGTTACTGGTTTACTGGTTTACTGGTTTACTGGTTTACTGGTTTACTGGTTTACGGTTTACTGGTTTACTGGTTAACTGGTTTACTGGTTTACTGTTTACTGGTTTACTGGTTTACTGTTTACTGGTTTACTGGTTTACTGGTTACTGGTTACTGGTTTACTGGTTTACTGGTTTACTGGTTTCCTGGTTTACTGGTGTACTGGTTTACTGTTTACTGGTTTACTGGTTTACGGTTTACTGGTTTACTGTTTACTGGTTTACTGGTGTACTGGTTTACTGGTGTACTGGTTTACTGGTTTACTGGTTTAATGGTTACTGGTTTACTGGTTTCTGTTTACTGGTTACTGGTTACTGTTTACTGGTTTACTGGTTACTGGTTACTGGTTTACTGGTTTACTGGTTTACTGGTTACGGTTTACTGGTTTCCTGGTTTACTGGTTTACTGGTTTACTGGTTTACTGGTTTACTGGTTACTGGTTTACTGTTACTGGTTTAACTGGTTTACTGGTTACTGGTTTACTGGTTTACTGGTTTACTTGTTTACTGGTTTACTGTTTACTGGTTTACGGTTTACTGGTTTACTGTTTTACTGGTTTACTGGTTTACTGGTTTACTGGCTTACTGGTTTACTGGCTTACTGCTTACTGGCTACTGGCTTACGGCTTACTGGCTTACTGCTTACTGGCTTACTGGCTTACTGCTTACTGGCTTACTGGCTTACTGGTTTACTGGTTTTCAGATGTCAGATTTCAATTTTTCATTTTCCATTTTCCAATTTCCATTTTCCATTTTCCATTTTCGCATTTTCCATTTTCATTTTCCATTTTCCTTTTCCATTTTCCATTTTCCATTTTCCATTTTCCATTTTCCTTTTCCATTTTCCTTTTCCATTTTCCATTTTCCATTTTCCATTTTCCATTTTCCAGTTTCCATTTTCCTTTTCCATTTTCCATTTTCATTTTCCATTTTCCATTTTCCATTTTCCATTTTCCATTTTCCATTTTCCATTTTCCATTTTCCAATTTCCATTTTCCATTTTCCATTTTCTCCATTTTCCATTTTCCATTTTCCATTTTCCATTTTCCATTTTCCATTTTCCATTTTCCATTTTCCATTTTCCATTTTCCATTTTCCATTTTCCTTTTCCATTTTCCATTTTCCATTTTCCATTTTCAATATTCAATATTCAACATTCCAACATTCCAACATTCCAACATTCCAACATTCCAGTATTCCAATGTTTCAATGTTCCAATATTCCAATATTCCAATATTCCAATATTCCAATATTCCAATATTCCAATAATCCATTTTCCATTTTTTCCATTTTTTCCATTTTCCGTTTTCCATTTTCCGTTTTCCATTTTCCGTTTTCCATGTTCCATTTTCCAATAACTCCCTCATTCCAAATCTTTTTGACGGAATGAAGTCTGTTAGGTCCGCCAGACGGTAACGCGGTTTGTGCTGGACTGATGAGATGTCGTGAAAAGAAACTAAAACAAAATAAATAATACCGCGAAGCCGACTTAATTGAAAATCAGCAGTAATGATCTTTAGCTCTTACATTTTGTGACTGTTTATGTTATTATTTCTTTCGTTTTAATTTCGGCACGCGGCGTTAGATCCTCCGACGCGCATACGCACACTTTTGAAAGAATGATCTAATTTGAACTTTGAGCAGCTGTAATAAAGTTAAAATTGACTCTTTAGCGTTACGAACGCACCTACATTGCTTAGACAGCAGTGAAAGCTTGTAATTTAATATGAACTTTATGAAATAGCAATAAAGTTTTAATTGACCCTACATTTTTGTTAAAGAACGTTTGTATAGGAAAAGGAAAAGCGCTGTTTTTAGGGGCTTCCCGGCGATTATTCGAATTTTTCTCTAATTGGCCAAATTGGTCCTGGCGTTGTAGAGTGATGCGCTTACCGACACATATTTGTATTATAGATTAATAATAAATTATATTCAATGACATTAGTTATTAATAAATAAATAATAAAGTTGCTTGAGAATATATTTATATGTAGAGGGAGTGACAGAAGGCCATAATGTTTGAGAGAAATAGAATTCGTTGTCATCCACACTCCGTGCCGTGTACTGGTGAGAGGTGACACCGGTACACACGTGGAGGGGTCGCTTCAATTATTATCACTTACCAAGTGATAATAATTGAAGTTTTTTTTTGAGTTAAGGCCACGCGGTTTGATACGTGGCCATGTACAATTGATGATATCGAGCGAGACAAAAATATTAAAATGACTATTAAAAAGCAAGGGTTGGTGATAGAAAAGTAAAAATTTAGGGTTGTATGTATTTTGATGCTACATAATAAAAATAGAAAATAGAAAAAATATCCACAAAACAAATTTTTTTTTTTTGGAGTGGGCAACCCTGATCACTTAGGGGTTTGAAAAATAGATAGTAGCCGAATCTCAGACCTACTGAATATGCACAAAAAATTTCATAAGAATCGGTAAAGCCGTTTCGGAGGAGTATGGGAACGAACATGGGACAAGAAAATTTTATATATTACTAGCTGACAAGACAGACTTCGTTCTGTCAAAAAATTTGGAATTTGGCAGTTTTTTGTTCTTACCTATTTTATAGCCAGCGCAAAAAAATCTGGACTGAACCCACCAGGGTGACGGTGATAGGGCCGTGTGTGGGGTTCAGCTCTATATATGTTCATCTAATAACTAATATTTAAATATGAGTGGGTTCCAGAAGAGTGGCCAAAGTTATAATTATAGTACATAAATTGTTTTTACTATTATTATTATTTTTAGGAACAAATAACTGCCACAAACCAAAACCAAATCTTTTTGACAGAATGAAGTCTGTCGGGTCCGCCAGGTGGTAACGCGGTTTGTGCTTGACTGTTGCTGTTGTAATGACTTAAAAACTAATGCATTTTATGTGGCATGCCGAAACTAAAACAAAAGAAATAATATCGCGAAGCCGACCTAATTGAAAATCAGTATGGTGGATCTTTAGCTCTTACATTTTGTGACTATTTATGTTATTATTTCATTCGTTTTAATTTCAGCACGCAGCGTTAGATCCTCCGACGCGCATACGCACACTGTTTTGATAGAATAATTGAATTTGAACTTTGTGCAGCTGTAATAACGTGCAAATTGACTCTTTAGCGTTACGAACGCACCTACATTGCTTAGACAGCAGTGAAAACTTGTAATTTAAAGTGAACTTTTGTTTGTTTGTTTCTGGTTACTGGTTTCTGGTTTCCGGATTTTGATTTCCGGATTCTGGTTTCCGGATTCTAGATTCTGGTTTCTGATTTCTGGTTTCTGGTTACTGGTTTCTGGTTACTGGTTTCTGGTTACTGGTTACTGGTTTCTGGTTTCTGATTTCTGGTTTCTGGTTTCCCGTTTCCGGTTTCCGGTTTCTGGTTTCCGGTTTCTGGTTTCCGGATTCTGGTTTCTGTTTTCTGGTTTTTGGTTTCTGGTTTCTGGTTTCTGATTTCCGGATTTTGGTTTCCGGATTCTGGTTTCCGGATTCTAGATTCTGGTTTCTGGTTACTGGTTTCTGGTTTCCCGTTTCCGGTTTCCGGTTTCTGGTTTCCGGATTCTGGTTTCCGGTTTTTAGTTTCTGGTTTCTGGTTTCTGGTTTCTGGTTTCCGGATTCTAGTTTCCGGTTTCTGGTTACTGGTTACTGGTTTCTGGTTCTGGTTTCCGGTTTCCGGTTTCCGGTTTCTGGTTTCTGGTTTCCGGTTTCTGGTTTCCGGATTCTGGTTTCCGGATTCTGGTTTCTGTTTTCTGGTTTTTAGTTTCTGATTTCTGGTTTCTGGTTTCTGGTTTCCGGTTTCTGGTTTCCGGATTCTAGATTCTGGTTTCTGGTTTCTGGTTTCTAGATTTCAGATGTCAGATTTCAGATTTCAGATTTCAGTTTAATAAATAAATAATAAAATTGCTTGAGAATATATTTATATGTAGAGGGACTGACAGAATGCATAATGTTTGAGAGAAATAGAATTCGTTGTCACCCCCACTCCGTGCTGTGTACTGGTGAGAGGTGACACCGGTACACACGTAGAGGGGATCACTTACCAAGTGATAATATTTTTTTTTTGGAGTTTACAGCCACGCGGTTTGATACGTGGCCATGTATAATTGATAATATGGAGTGAGACAAAAATATTAAAATGACTATTAAAAAGCAGGGGTTGGTGATAAAAAGTGAAAATTTAGGGCTGTATGTATTTTTTGATGCCACACAATAATAAAAAAAAATTTTTTGGAGTGGGCAACCCTGATCACTTAGGGGTTTGAAAAATAGATAGTAGCCGAATCTCAGACCTACTGAATGTGCATAAAAAATTTCATCAGAATCGGTTAAGCCGGTTCGGAGGAGTATGGGAACGAACATTGTGACTAGAAAATGTTATATATTAGATAGGTTAAGCAAGCTTAGAATACAAACTTACATAAAATGGCCGATGAATTGCATACAACTTTATCAATATACTTATTAGCAACTAATGTGATAATATTCTTAAAAACTGCTGCAGAAGAATGTTCCAGTGATCATCATTTCAATTTACAACTCTAACATTGAGCCAAGATATGAGAAAGGGAAACAGAGAGTTGCAGTTACTCCTCTTTTTTAAAAGGATAGAGACAGGAAGACATTCGTAAAAATCGGTTAGATTTTTAAATGATAAATTAGAGATGTGTTTTGTAGATCAATCGAGAGCTGATTACGATAATTTTAAACGAACATAACGATGACTCCATTGGCGCTGTGTGAAGTTTTCAGGACTTCCTTCCTGCTCACTGCGGTCTGTTCGGGCAACAAATTAAAAGTTTCAAAACAACTTCACCATCCCAACGTTCGTCTTTTAACCGACGAGGGGGGTGAAATGGTTTCGCAATACAAAGTTTAAGTGTACGGTTTTATTTCCGCAATAGAAAAATCACTTAATATTATTACTCTCTTCCAATGATCTTTGCTTATAACGATGATGAATGATCACACAAAAAATTACTTCTTTTACATATGAAATTGATACGTGAAGTACATTACTACTAATGTCAAGAGTTGCTTTCATAACTAAAAAGTACTAGTTGAGATATATAACACAACATTATAATGTATTTAGGATAATATATAAGATTTTATTTATTTATTTATTTATACACTCAAAGTGTACAGGTCGACTTAATGCCTTAGGCATTATCTGCCAGTCTACCTTAAGTGGTGCAGAGAATTTATGAGGTAGGTGCATAACAAGCTTTAAAAAAAATATTTATATATATATATATATATATAAAAAAAGTTATGATACATAAAAGATTATGAAGATTCGTTTCTTGCAATGTTGAGAAGAAGTTCCCGAACTCTTTTCTTAAAAGAGCGACGACTAGTTGCTGTTCTGATTTCGAGAGGGAGCGCATTCCATAGAAGGATACTTTGAATAGGAAAGGAAGAATGAACGACATCAGAGGTGTGCGACGGGCACAAAAGAAGGAGGTTGTTAGATGAGCGAAGATCTTTATCGTGGTTAGAACCTAAATATGTAAAATAGGAAGTAAGATAAGAAGGTGGTTTTGGAGATGTCAGAATAGAAAATAGGGTGTTAATACAACGCAGACTTCGCCGCTGACGGATAGGTAACCAATTTAGCTGTGAACGAAAGGAAGACACATGATCATACTTGCGAAAGTTGAAAATAAATCGAATGCAGTTTAGAAATCGATCGTACTTATTAAGGAGGTCTCATATAGTTTTAATTATAAAAATATTTATATCTCTTGATTAAAGTAATGTGCTTAAGAATGAAGTATCTTCCGTAACTTAATGTAATATAGACAGTTATTTCTTTAATATATATATAAAAGCTGTAAGTTAGTCGACTCATTCCATTACTTAAATTTTCACTTTAAGGGTCTTAAAATCATTTATAATTATTTTTTATTTTTAAGGTCTTCGATCATTGAGGCGATAATAACTCTTACTGTGTGGTAAGAGTGTGTCTGATAGAAAACAGAGGGTTGCTAGTTCATTACAAAATGTTGTGCGCCCCGGTATCGACAGGGTTAGGGTAGACATCATATTGCGTGTTTCAGGATTTTCACTTACGTTTCATCCATATATTTATAGTTCTTTAATAATACTGACGATATAGTAAAGTATTTTTGAATACCTTACAGTTGTCATAGTAAATCTGATGCATACATTATATTTATTAACGAATTTTTCTCTTCGATTGGTTATATTTTTGTTTGATTACATCTTACTTATATTTCGACCATCGTTACTTAACTAAGCTACAGTGTGAATACATTGGAGACATTTTGAGATACTATGTTATAAGTCTACATAACGTTAGCAATGTTTATAAAGTAGTATAGTGGTCTTATGTTTAAAAACAGACAATCAAGTTATTTTATATTGAAATTATTCAAGGTCATAGTAATAGCGCTGTTTCTGGTTGTTGTTTTCTCCTTGGTCACATTTCTCGATAAATCTAATTTTAAAAGGTAATGATAGCACAAAGAGAGATGTATGCATTAAATTAAATCCAATTTTTTTCTTGATCACAGTTAAATTGTAATTCATGTCGATGACTGTAAAATATCTATAATAAGGTAAGCATCGGTCTACGAAAATCCAAGTGCTTAAATGATTCCTCTGGTAAAGATATTATGTAGTATTTATTAATTGTGTATATGAAACATACAACTAATTATCATTAACGATACATTAAGCTCTTATTTTTTATAATAACCGATACGATTTTTTTAAGTAATTTGATTTCACTCGTTTAAAAGCTACGAAGAATCGTAAATTCACAAATATAGAGATTAAAGTTGCATCTTTTTAGAATTATGTGTTAAAAAATGTTGTGAACATTCATCATCATCAGCCTATAGACGTCCACTGCTGGACAAAGGCGTCTCCCAACGTTCTCCACTCCAAACGGCTCTGCGCTGTCCTCATTCACCAGATCGTCAGTCCACCTTGAACATTCATTACATTATATTTCATGCAATAATGTTTCTACATGAGAAACGTAAAAAGAATTTCACAAAAGGACATTTTTTTTTTTATACTACTTTGCGACGAGATGAGCAAGACGTTCACCTGATGGTAAGCGATACGCTTGCCCATTACAACGTGGTGCTAGTTAAGATGGTACACACTGCACCACATTGCGCTCGTCGCCTTGAGACATAAGGTGTTAAGTCTCGTTACCCCAGTAACTACACTAGCTACAGCGCCCTTCAAACCGGAACACAGTAATGTTCGCACACTACTATTTGGCGGTTGAAATAGGAGCTGCGGTGGTACCAGACGGTCTCCGGCAACAGAGACCTATCACCTGGTCGGACATCAGTAAAGACGAAGCGATATAATCGGCGATAAACAATGAAATCCGGTCAAGTTATTAGCGTTTTCGTTCGGCATTATCCGGCTTCGGGGTTGTAAGTGGCAACACTAGCGCGGTGCCGGCGTAGCGGGGCGCAGGCGCGCGGGCGCGTGGCGGGTGCACGTCAGTGACGCGACGCGGAGCCGGGAAGCGCTCGCCTGGCGGCGCCGTGCGCGCGCCCTCGTACAAACATGTAATCCGCAAAGTGTTCCAACTAAATGACCGTCCGCACCGGATGCCGCGAGACTCCGCACCGCGCACTCCCGAACTATCCTGAATTCACAATAAAACAGTGCGCCGGTCGCGTGTGCGGCGGGCGCGGGTTCGTGCCCGAAAAAACTACGGCCCCCTCACTCCGACGCAGGTAGTTTTTTTTATATCACTCAATCGCGTGTCCGTACTCTAATAAATGACGTTAATTATTTAAATGTTTTATTGTTAAACATTAATTTCACTTTGAATTCACCGCCTGAAGTCCGCAATAAATAAACGCGCGGTGTTCCCGTTACGCTCAAAACAGTACGTACTAGAAATATACATATTTATATGTAAAAGAAAACTAACCAATGTATAAAACTGTGAAATTAATTGTATGTATACACATGTTTATAAAGTAAATTATGTCTACTGCGCTTTCAATCGTTTTATAAAGTTATGTATTATAAATTAACTGTAAATTAGTCTAAAGAATATGTTATTTTAATCTCGAAGTATTAATCTGTAAAGAAATTGACAGAGGATCTTTTTTTTTTTTTCTCTTTATTTTTTTTTGGGGCTTTTATCCCTTAGGGACATGACGGCCCCATTGATACAAAACCTAACAAGAACACAAAACATTAAAAACTTAAGAATAAACGCAAAATAGAAAAAAAAAATACACCTCTTAATTGAATTATAAAAAAAAAATCTTAAGTAACGTCCATTTCTACAGCAAGAAGATGATGACAGAGGATCTAGGAATGTCAATTGTTTAGTAGTTGTATAGCTTGGAATGTAGTGTTTCCACCATAACATTAAAACTGTCAACATTGAAATAACGTATTCTAGACGAACAGCTTTACCATTACCTCGTTATAATTTAACACATGAAATTAATATCAAGTATTAGCCAATTGTTGTAAATAATATCTTCTACAAATAATTAAATTTTTAGGAAGAAATTTTCTTTTGATTATCTCTAATATATGAAATTCTACATCAATTCTTTTAAATGTGTAGACTTTGTATAAATAAAACCAACAAAAGCAAAGTGAATACCTAAAATGAATGGAAATGTATATAATGCCGCTGCCTTTGATTTATTCGCAGTGTGGAACTCGGTTGGAATTAAAAATGTATTGCCATAGTCCGAGGTATTAGCAACTTGTGAACTTTGTTGAATTATTTTAATAGGTCAGCTTAACTGGGCTCCGTGCACATCTACAGTTTTGCACAACGCCATTGTTGTAAAATTCATCTTATTACATTATGCTTTCCGTTTTAAATGGGATTAAATTCATCATCATAACCTCAACCAACCACACAAAACATAGTACATTCACATGAAGCATATAAACGGTTACATCGCCTTTTCTTCTGAGGAGCAGTGTGCAAATATTACGTTCCGTTTTGAAGGGTAACAAGTTAAATTACAAATATAACTTGAACTAATCTTTCAAGGCGATGTGTAAACAATTTAACAAGTACTACAAATGTTTTTATGTAGTCGATTAGTTCTAATTAAAGCATTCAGCTCGTCTTATAGCTTTTGGTTTAAGTTTATCCGCTACGTACATTTCCTGTTGACGAACTTTATTACAACTCACACTTATTTCACTAAAGTGTTCATTCGATTTCTTGTTTTTGTTGATCGCTTGTTATCTTCCAATCGTTGGTTAAATGTTATTTCTACGCATTGATATGAATACACGAGTACTTTATGTCCAAACGGACTAATAAGCTAAAACTGTAAATGACTAATATCGGTAGCAGGAGACGAACTCTAATTGATTTCTAATAACGAGCGGCGTGAAAGAAAATCTTCAGCTTGTCCTATTTGAAGTATTGTTAAATAGCTCTTCAGGCTTCTTCAGGTTGTTATGAATACATCAATTAGTAAAGTGTGATCCATTTAAAACTGAACGGCGGCTGACAATGCTGAGCAATCAATCAGGCGAGCGTTCCCGTTGCGGGTGAAATTTCGCCGCGGATCGCTTTTGTGCGGCGCCGCGCGACAATCCGGGTGTTTGCTTTGAATATAATTTACATTCAGTGAACGTTCACCAAATACCATCAAAAGCTAGTCGTCGCGCGAAAAATCTTTTTAAATCTCATCCATCTTTTAACTTATTGAAAAAATCTGCGTTGAAAATATATTTCATGTGACGCAATTCACATTTTGTTCACTGCAATCAAACAGTTCGTGTATTAACATAAAAACTGCTTGTTAGTGATCTAAACATTCTTGATCTACTGGTGAAAACTCTTAAAAGGCTCTTATATTTGTTTAAAATTATATAACCAATGTTTTCTATAGCAGCCGTAAGTTCTCAAAATGAAGTAGACTGCAATACATCCATCAAATATTAACTGTAAACTTAAATTTGTCTCTACAACTTCATCTCTCTTTGTTCTTAGCTATAATATTCTTCCTCTCTTGGGTCTGCTTAGGATTCTTGATTGGGGAGGAAAAGCTACAGTGCCATATTGTCAAAGTCGTCAGGTGGCCTTCTTTTTACGTGATAATACCATCGCAGCCTGCTTTCCTGCATCTTCTTCAACATTATTATGTCATTATTAGTTTGTGTCTTTTAAAATAATTTCAACATAGGTCTTTCTTGTTGGAATATAGTTAAAGGTTAGGGCCCAAACAGTACGCTGAAAGACGTCTTTAGCAAATAGTGAATGAAGCATGATGGTATTAATAATTATGGAATATTAGATTCAAGTTAATTAAATATTTGCTTACTCTTTTTTTATTAAGTTATGCGAGTTTATGTCAACGCCAAGTTTTAATAGTACGCGACCGCCTCATGCTCTACATACGTAAGCAAACAATGTTATACGGCAAGTTGTGTACTCAACTTCGAAGCTTCCAGATATTGTGTGTTGTTCTCTAAATAGTTACTGATCTAGTTTCAATATCTGGAATAATACTTTAGAGGACGCATTCCGGTTTGGCGAGCGGAATGGATAGTTAAGTAACTAAGTTAACGAGATGTCTCGTACTATTAGCGAAAATTCACAGATGTTTTTTAAACAAATTTACTGGGAAATATTTATGCATTTGTCGAAGCGACGTCACGAGCAGTACGTTTATTTGATGTTAAGCAATACTGCATACGAAGTCGTAGATAGGATTTTTACATAACGCCACAATTGACTAGTTTCTCCAGCTCTGCTGCTCTTTGAACTGGAATACAGCAAAGTTTGGATGCTAGTGATTTAGCGGTGGAAATATGCACTACCCTGGTGGTCTGCGAAAGAGACCTACCACTAACGTATATAAAAAGAACAGGCGACGTCAAAAGCACAGAGTTTTTCTATTTGAGTATATAAAGCTAGCATTGTAAATTCCAAACAACAAGTTTGGCATGTTTTAAGACAATGCCCGGCGCAGTCGGAATGCAGCCGAATTGATTTCTATTCAGCTGTATCCTCTGCCGATACTCGATGGCGATTGATCTCAGCACGAAGTGCGGACTGTTCAATTGTTGCCGGTTTTCATTCGAAAATAATATAAAAAAGAACTGTTTCAGTTTTTAAAATTTCAGTCTTAAAACTACAGTTAATATTTCTCGTGTTTTTGCTGAATATATCTCCGTTATTTCTTTTATTCGTTTCGCTATTCCGTTGATGCTGTATGTGAGTTTTAAACGTATGCTGACAATATTAAAATGTGTAACAGTAGTTAATATTAAATAAGTTGATCGAATTACTTTAAAACAGCAAATAAGTTATTTAAATGAAAGGCGAAGAAATATTGGTACGTGGTGTGTGGTACCAGGTGGTAGGTCTCTGTTGCCGAAGGCCGTCTGGGTGGGTACCACCGCAGGTCCTATTTCAACCGCCAAATAGTAGTGTGCGAACATTACTGTGTTCCGGTTTGAAGCGCGCTGTAGCTAGTGTAATTACTGGGGTAACGAGACTTAACACCTTATGTCTCCGGCGACGAGCGCAATGTGGTGCAGTGTGTACCATCTTAACTAGCGCCGCGTTGTCATGGGCAAGCGTATCACTTACCATCAGGTGAACGTCTTGCTCGTCTCGTCGCTTAGTAGTATAAAAAAAAAATATAGATTTTCTAAGCAATTAAAGAATGATACAGTAAATAACATTTCAAATACTCTTTCGCTTATAATATTATTTGTTTATGTATAGTAAAAGGCTTTAAATTATATTTTAAATATGATTTATTGAAAATCAACTTAAATTACACGCACAATGTGGATGAATGCTCACAACGGAGAGAGGGAGTGTTGCCATCATTCAAAACATTTTTCTACTAAAATATTAATCAAAATTATATAATATATCATAAAAAAAAATATTATGTTTGTACTAAACAGTTTATATAAAAGTCAAGCGAAAACTATATAAATTGGCAACACTATAGGTAGGTGGCAGCACTGTTATATCGCAGTGTTGCCTAACTACATTTTTGAGCTGCATGTTAGTCTTTCGCTGTCTGTCGGAGAGAGCACGGCTAGTGATTGAAATGTATTATTGCGTGTATAATGTTAATCATATCACACTTTGTTACTATAACGGTTTATCTATAGATGATACAATACTATAATATTGTAAATAATCTAAAATACCAGATTTTATTTAATTAAAGGAGTGCCACTAAATTTAGCGCGAGGGCAGTAAAATTTAACCATTCATGAATCAATTAGTTTTAAGAAACTCCTTGAATTATCGACACGTGAACTCTATTTCTGTTTATTTAGTTTTGAAATTATTTATTAGTTAGTTGTTTCTGTGGAAATCTATGCCGGACATCTTTAGAATATAGTAAGGACGGCCATGAAAGGGTATTAAGCTGGCAAAAGTAACTGTGTCTTTCCTTTGTAGGAAGGATTTCTTCAAAAATTCTCCTCCTCCACCTTTGATACTAAACAAATAGCAATAGCAACATTCTATCTATAATAAGTAACTTTTCCCATTAATCAATTCTTATACATTACTTATGGGAGATTGTGTTTGTGCGTTTTATAATTGTGTATATTATTGTCCATATGAATTCACTAACCATTTAAACATTACTGACGTAACTGTGGGTGGGGTGGATGTCGGCACTAATTAAATCCTTAATTGCAATTTAATGGGCGACTGTATATATATGTGTATATATGTACGAAAGGGTGATGGATAATGTAAATGTTATGTAATGTAAGAGAATTAGAATTTT
Source organism: Byasa hedistus (assembly GCA_029286795.1). Classification (NCBI taxonomy): domain Eukaryota; kingdom Metazoa; phylum Arthropoda; class Insecta; order Lepidoptera; family Papilionidae; genus Byasa; species Byasa hedistus. Next base: position 8,708,420 of record JAGSMW010000024.1, read on the forward strand.
TACCTAACATCACTGATATAAGAACTATGGTCTGCAACGATTTGACCACACCTTAACCTGTTAAGTAAGAAAGAGGACGTTGATGGTGAAGCGTGCACGCCAAGTTTGCAGTATGAGATAGGTGGTTTCGAAAACACGAGCGTAGAATAGAATAGAATAGAAAACTCTTTATTGCACACCAAAAGATACAGAAATTACCAATCACATTGCTGTTATATGATAAATGCACAATGAGCGGTCTTATAAGCGTGATTTCTTCCAGACAACCTTTGGATGGAAAATATGTAAAGTAATAAGTAAATTTGGTGTGGGTTTTTATTAGGAAATATAATAAATAAGAATAGATATAGTAACATATACTTATATACACATACATGAATACTTAAAGTAATTTATTATTACATTTATAATGAAAGATAGAATTTACTGACAAGGTTCATAAAAGCTTGCAGTGACTGTGCCTGTTTAATTATTAACGGTAAGGCATTCCATAGACGGACAGCTTCAACATAAAATGATTGGTCCATGAATTTTCAGGAATGCGTAGTGTTTTCTTCAAACACTACACGTGACACTAGATTCGAACTAGAAACTTCCGTACCATATAGCAAGCGGTTAGCTACTGAGCCACCCATATCATCACCTAATTGTCAGGAAGTATAAATATCACTAAAACTAGCTAGTCTAACAACTGTGCAGATAAAATTTTATAATTCTGTGTCTCAAGGCGTATAATGTGATAATTTACATTTACCTTGTATGATCCATATTATCATCGTCCTATGGTGATCTGAAGGACACGTTAGCTTTTATAGACCTCATTCAAATGCAATACGGAGACCTACCGACAAATATCGACAATCACATTTAATGATGGATGGAATACATATTTTACCATCAGAACCGTTTTTCCCTTCTTATCATCCGTTCTGTATATCCATTATATTAAATCCAATTATCTTAGCTTTCACTATTACCAAAAGTTTTATCTCTTTGTTCCGTTAAAAATGGCAGGACCGACTTTGATACGACCCAAGGGTTTTAAATTGCGAAAGACTATTTCTCTAGCTTCATCTAGCAATAGAAAATATAAGGTTTCATGGATTACGTTTCTGTGTATCGAAATAACTTTGAGTATTAGATTGAATTGGTTTGCATCTTCTTATAATTTGATTTTCAGGACACAATTTATGTTTAATCTAAATATAATCAAACATAATATCAAAGAGCCTTTATGAAGGAATGAAACAGGACGCGAATCCGAAGAATAAAAAGAGGACGATGAAAGAACTAATCGCGTTGTTATTTTTTCTTAAGAATGTAATTAAGCTTTGTGCTCCTCTCTTAAGTATCAAAGTAAGCAACACAAAGAGTATTCTGCTATGAAATGAAGGTATTTTCAACTTTGATTCAGTTCGCAGTTGGATCTAGGTTTCATGAAAATGCCACCGGGAACGACCTCCGAAGATTTTTTTTAATAATACAAAACAAGATGTTTGCGATCTGCTAGAAAAGTTCTTGAAATTACTTTTCTTTACTTTAGTTAGTGGATGCCTGGTCTACAGTATGTTTAATAAAAATAACGATACCATGGATATTTTATAATATAACTGAAACTATTTCATCGCTATCTATTATATTATCGCTTAAAGTTTTCACTTTTCAGAAAAACATTAATACAAACAATAAGAAAGCTGGTCTTGGCAAAGTATCAAATTAGATTCACGTTTGTACCTCTTGGGTAATTAAATGAAAAAGCCTCTACATAAAATCTAGCGTGGTGAAACCTTGTGCTGAAACACATACCGCTTTTGAGAAGCAGTTAGGTATTGTAGCAATTGAAAAGAAACCTGGAATTAGTGTCTGAAGGAGAAATGAAAGCGTAACGTTAGATCCAACGTCTATTTATATCGTTCAGTTTCAATGTTTACTACATTTGTAGAAATGTTATAAATTTTATTTTTACTGCCGCTAGAGAGACGTAACATCTTATATCCGAAATTTTTACATTGCATAGAAATAACGTTTACGTTATTTTGTGCTGGAAATAATTTGCATCGTCCAGTTAACGATTCCGCTTCAGTCGCTGATTTCAGCAATGTGCAGATCATTGCTTTAAGTCAACATTACATTCTAAGACAATTTAACTCGCCAGTAACCTTCACAGCGATATGACTGCCATATAGTTTAGCTACTTTTAATCCGCTCATTTGAAAGTACAGCAATATTTGTCAACTGATTACTTCATTGCTAATCTTTCACAAAATAACACGGCCGTATATGTAGTTTACTTTCGCTTAGGTAGGTACCACCCAGTAATGTACAAACATTACTGTGTTCCGATTTTGAAGAAGTTTTAGCTAGTAAATTAACCTTTTTTTTTATTTAACGAGTCAACGAGACTTTCAACTGATGGTAAGTGATACGCTTGCCTGTAACAACGCGCCGCTAGTTAATATGGTATACACTGCACCACATGTTTACCAGGTGGTAGGTCTCTGTTGCCGGAGACCGTCTGGTACCACCGCAGCTCCTATTGCAACCGACAAATAGTAGTGTGCGAACATTACTGTGTTCCGGTTTGAAGGGCGCTGTAGCTAGTGTAATTACTGGGGTAACGAGACTTAACACCTTATGTCTCAAGGCGACGAGCGCAATGTGGTGCAGTGTGTACCATCTTAACTAGCGCCGCGTTGTCATGGGCAAGCGTATCACTTACCATCAGGTGAACGTTTTGCTCGTCTCGTCGCATAGTAGTATAAAAAAAAAAAACATTGCGCTCGTCGAGTTAAGACATTAGTTGTTAAGTCTCGTTACCCCAGTAATTTCACTAGCCTTACCTCTTCAATCTAGAAGACAGTAATGTTTACACAATACTATTTGGGTGTTGGATAACAAGCCGCGGTGGTACCCAGACAGTCTCCGACAGACCGCCCAGCAATAGTATAAACATTGTAACTAGCGCTGAGAACTGGAACGTTAATTCGTCTAGTGGCTTATTTAAATATTAAAATGTTAGTCCCAAATCGTGTATGTCGGACTCATAGCTTTCAGTCCGCAGTTGTTAATCGTTGTACGTGTACGAAACAAATCAATACAAACAGCCGCCGTCACCGCTCGCGTGTTAATCCGCATCGAGCTCGTAGCGCGCACGCATGAATTAAACTTCGTACACCTATTAGACAAACCCCGCTTTTGGCTTTCGACAAACGGTTCTTTGTTTGTTTCTTAGCTGGTTATTTGGGTCAGCTTTGTTACACGATTAACCCGACTTACACACGGACATATTCAGGCTTTGTTACCATTATCGCGATCACGAGGTTTCTTTTATTTAATGCTTTCTGCATTTGCTGGACATGAATTGAAATATTATTGTGTTAATAACTTAATTATATGAACTAGAGTTCTAATACATGATCTGAGATGAGTTTAGCGAAATGTGTGTTATTTTAGATAATTACATTTTGTTAAACATCGGTCCATTCACTAATAAGCTTTAAGTAACACCTTAACTTAAACATTCATTATTTTATTTAAATGATATATGCTCATAACTTTTGAGGAACTGTCTCGCAGCTGTTGATGATGATGCTCATTACATACACATTACTTATTAAAATATATGTATTTTAGCCGATTAAAGTAACACTAACATAAAAGTTTGGATGATGTTGCGCCTGTATATCATAGCATTCATATTTAATATACAATAAGACATAATTGTATGTATCTTTTGAAAAATTTGAAAGCAGTATTTAAAAAAAATATATTCAATGCATTTTCATTTGAATACCTCATCACTGTTGCTGTAGACATTTGTTTAAAACGCGGACCCTACATGAACTCTCCAGCTGCCAGTTTCATGTAATATCTAGTTCAATTAGTAGTCTCATAATTGTGTTTTATCTTCACAAAATTTTCATTTACATATATTTTTAATAAATGATATAATCGTGTGTTATGTAGACGGAAAAAGTTGCTGAAGTTCTGAAAGATTTTCACAATCTGACCTGCTTAACTTTAGTTCGAAGAAGGCATATCATGATGATGATAATATATTACTTAACAAACATCTGGTACCGTGTGAGATTAGCTAGTTAGACTATTAACCTTGTTTGCCAACTAGACAGAGAGTTATAATCTTACTCAATAATTGTTTATTGCTGCAATGATTTCAAACGCAAACATTGACCGAATGTTAATACAATAAACTTGAGGGCAGAAATAAAAAAAAATATGCATGATTAGAATATAACGTCGGTTTAAAAGAAAAGTGACATAACTAAAAAAATTTAAAAATTTTCCGTCTCTCTTCTAAAGGTTGCAATTTTAAGAATTTGTCATTTTAGATATTAAACTTAATTTCGAAATACTTTGGAATATGTCTCTTTTTCATTTAACTGACAATGTAATGAAGAAAAACAATCAGCAAACAAGTTTACCATTTAAATATTTGAATCGCTAAAACTTTCTATCATATCGCGATTCAAATAATGGGATACAGGTTGGAAAGTTTACACAAATTAAAATGTCTATCGCCATTAAACTTTAAACCGGTTCACTGTAATGTTCAGGGGCTGAAATGAGCACCAGCTAATACGTTCTTCAACTAGAGATCAGTCTTTACCAAGTACAACTCCAATATGATATTAACGAAGCTGCAGCTTTTCCATAGGAATCATTTCCTCCTTAAGGTCTTTCACGATAAAGGGATAGATGGCGATGAGGATATTCATACCCGTCCCTCACAAAGAGTTGGTATAAAGTTCATTTTATAAAACCGGGTACATACCAAAACTCGCGATATAACTGAAAGCGGTAAGACCACACAAAAGCGTTCAGGGGACGCGCCGTGAGCCCGCTTTACGGCATAGTAAAGATACAAAAATCTCTCGTTTTATTGCGGAGATTAAACATTATTGGATCGTAAAAGTTTTGATTGTATACCGGGCGGCGCGGCGCGGCGAGCAGCGCCGTGACGTCACAGCGCTGCTCACCAACGCTACGTCACATATTAGTATACCGGTGTTAATTGTTAAATACATCAATATAGAGCAATAGTTTATAAATATCAAATGTATGTATATGTACTCCCGGACACATCTATCGGCCCACCACCCAGTGTTTAAAGTTTCGACGGTGTCTAGTTAAAAATAAATGTTAGGTGGAGCAATAAGTTTTAATGCAGTTTTGAAGCAGATTTATTGGTGAACCCTTATGTATGTTTTTTTTTAATCTCGAATCCAGGATTATAAAAAAAAGGAAAATTCAAGTCTGTTCATTGTTTTCAACGACCCAGGAATGGAGAAAACTTTTTTATTTCGCACAAGTTGGATTTTTTTTTTGATGTCTCCGATTATTGGTTCCATAAAAAGGCAAATCTAAACTTAGAGCCAGTTTTAAACAAAAAATATGGATACTCTGCCTGAAATTGTCGCCCAAGCTGTAAAACTTCTACCTGCCAAATCAATCCGTAATTACAAAAAAATTCTCTAAGTTTAGATTTGCCTTTTTATGGAACCAATAATCGGACACATCCAAAAAAAAAATCCAACTTGTGCGAAATAAAGAAGTTTTCTCCATTCCTGGGTCGTTGAAAACAATGAACAGACTCGAATTTTCGTTTTTTTTTCATAATCCTGAATTCAAAATTTAAAAAAAAACATACATAAGGGTTGACCAAAAAATCAGCTTTAAAACTGCATCAAAACTTATTGCTCCACCTAACATTTATTTTTAGCTAGGCACCGTTAAAACTTTTAAACACTAGGTGGGCCGATAGATGTGTCCGGGAGTGTATATATATGGTAAAGCTTTTATTGGCGAACACTCCAGCCTACAGTACTAACAGTTACTGCCAAACAAATTCTATATGTTGCGTGTAGGTGTGTATCCCGGGTTTCCTCGATACAGGCATCGCCTAGTGAGGAACCCAATGGTTAAAACCTAATAAAAACCGGTACGCAAACTAAAAGTACTTTATAGTCACTGTCATGACATGTAAGTTTTGCATAAATAAAATCATTTTTCATTTTTCATTTTTTTTTTCAGTTTTGTTTACATTTTATGTGCAGTTAGTATAACACCAACTAATATCACGCGCTTTGACGGTGAAGGAAAACATCGTGAGGAAACCTGCATATCTACGTCATGACCATCCGTACTAGTATGTGTGAAATGGAGGAGGCAATGGTAACACCACTCCATTAACTGACAAGAAAATCATCGTGTGTTTCATTACACATGATGACCACGACCCTCAGTCATGAGGAAATACGACTTAGAAGAAGAAGAATACAAAATAATAGATGTCATAAAAAAATTCTTCTTTATACATTATTATTTGATCGGAACCGGAATAGTTAATACGTCTCACACCTCAGTCATTAGTGAGTTATTATTTTTACTGAACAATCATTAGTAGACTATTGATCTTGAATAAAGGTTACCATTTCAATATCACTTTTCGACACCTTTATAACCAATATATTGTGACCATCGAAATTGTCAAACTAAACATTACACTGAGCAAATTATTAAAACACCACTTACACCAGGTGGTAGGTCTCTATTGCCGGAAACCGTCTGGTACCACCGCAGCTCCTATTGCAACCGACAAATAGTAGTGTGCGAACATTACTGTGTTCCGGTTTGAAGCGCGCTGTAGCTAGTGTAATTACTGGGGTAACGAGACTTAACACCTTATGTCTCAAGGCGACGAGCGCAATGTGGTGCAGTGTGTACCATCTTAACTAGCACCGCGTTGTCATGGGCAAGCGTATCACTTACCATCAGGACAACGTCTTGCTCGTCTCGTCGCATAGTAGTTTAAAAAAAAAAAAAACAAAGTTTACTTTAGTTTAATAATTTTGATGAAGCTCGTCACTACAGCACCTTTCAAACTTAAAAGTATCCATGTTTTCAGTTTGGCTGTTACTATATACTATGTTATTGTTATAAGCGAGACAAACAAACACAAATCAGTCCCCAATGAAATTTATCAAAGTAGTTAATTCATGGACAAATTGGAACCAAGAAACGAAGTTATTTCGACCATAGAAGCGGTATTACCGTCTAATTCACTACTCAATTGGATGGGCAAAATTTTCCTTTTAGCTTTATTCGCCGAGACATAAAATACATTAAGATCGGGCACTAGATATGTTACAACTGGGCGTGGTCCTTCTAAATGGCGGGCTCGATACACCTGACATGTTTCGGGTTTATTTACTGAAGGTGTATCGGTGTCCTGAAACACTTACACCGCGGCTGACATAAAACATTATTATAAAAATATTTCATAGAGTACAGTTACTACTCTAGTATATTTGGAAACTTAAATTATGATTTGTATACGATATATAGTTTATAATTGAAAGCAGATAGCACTTCGTGATAAATGTGATCCTTAAAAATGTAGTTTTCATAAAAGTGTAAAACATTTTATAGCAGATTCTATTGAAGCAACTTTCTTCATGATTTTGATTCAAGAGACATCTAATTTAGTGAAAAAAAAACAGAAACATATTCCAATTTAAACGCTATCTAACATATATATTATTATTATAGCCAGAATATAATTACTATAATAAACACCTCATCCGGCAGAGTACCGAGCAAACCAATGGCAACTATATTTATGCCTTTTAGCGTTGCAATGTTTATAAATTAATACATATTTCAAACTAAACTCGCTTTAATTTACTAAAATTATAAACATTAACTGACCACACGAATATTTATCAACTTTATGTTTAATAAACCCCGCGATATCTATTTAGTGAAAATATACTTACGGCTTCGGATGAGGCGGGTGATGCTTGGAGTACTCATCAGGTGGTAGGTCTCTGTTGCCGGAGACCGTCTGGATGGGTACCACCGCAGCTCCTATTGCAACCGACAATTAGTAGTGTGCAAACATTACTGTGTTCCGGTTTGAAGGGCGCTGTAGCTAGTGTAATTACTGGGGCAACGAGACTTAACACCTTATGTCTCAAGGCGACGAGCGCAATGTGGTGCAGTGTGTACCATCTTAACTAGCATCACGTTGTCATGGGCAAGCGTATCACTTACCATCAGGTGAACGTCTTGCTCGTCTCGTCGCAAAGTAGTATAAAAAAAAAAGTACCTTAGGGTGATGATATCAGAGATGAGGAGACCGGAGACGGACTGTTACCGACAAGGCCTTATAAATCTGATGTGGTAATGGGTTGGATAAATTACTCGTAGAACCAATGGATGATGTGGAATTAAATATTAAAAGTGTAACTTCATCAGACCACTCAATAGGTGGACAGAAGACGACAAAAGAATCTCTGGGAACCAGTGAACTTAGCGCAAAGATGTCCATCGACTGTGATGACGTACTAGAATCAACAAAGCAAAGTTTTAGCCTCTTCACCAATCGGAAATTACGATCACAAAATCAAACTGTACATGCATTTATTTATAGAGTATGCTTTCCATTGGTTGGTCATAAAACTGTATAATTTACGCGTCCACGGCTAACGTATCAGTGTATATATCGCAGCGGTTTGTTTGTCTATCCTCTTCGCCTTGCACAATGACTAACGGTTTAGGATTAGCCTCCGCCGCTCTTAAGCGATGTTTAAATTAAACGACTGTATGGAAAGTTTGCGTCTCTCGTGTAAATTTCAACGCGTATAATGTTCGCTGTAGATAACGCTGGCTGACGTTAAACGGTGATAAATAATATCGATCGCTTACAAAGCAGACGGGATTTAAATATGTAACTATAATTTTTATATGGGCCACGAGGTGCACTGAGAATGATGATGATCTATCGGAAGATGTGATGAAAATGTCGAGAATTTACATGGTTGTTGTAAGTTTATTACTAAGTCCATTTGTATGTGACAGGCGGTTAAACAAATTTTGATAGAATTGTGAACATTAAGCGAATGTTCGTAACTTAACAAATCTTTTCAACGTTTAAACTCATGGACGATATATAAAATTTAGTTTTTGAATGTTCATTGATCGTATCCAATAATTTTATTTAATGATAGATTTAAAAACGTATGTATAATGAATATAAAAACATACATAAGTATCATTGCGGTGTCTATCTATATAAAGTAAGAACGATAATGAACTCAAATGTTAATTATGTATTCCGCGAAGCGAAATTATAATTTCGGCAATGAAAACTAAAAGAAAATTAGGCTTTACGGCTATTATATTTAGGCATTATAATTGTACTGTAGCACGCGGCAATCGACGGTCTGATCACGGGAACCGCAATCATCCCAAAAACAACAAAACAACTGCTCGTGTAAATGTTTATCAAAGTGCGATGGTACTAAAAGTTCGATATAAACAATATTCGTGAAAACAACGGAAAGTTTATATGAAAAATCACAGCTACAGATTAAAAGTTATAACAAACACGCGAGTAATTGTTATTGGTGAACTGTATATTCTGATATGATACTAAAATATATTGTACAAATAGTTAACCTTTTGACTGACACATGTTCTGTCCACAGCGGTTACTTTAAATCATTATCTATAGCTAGTTTAACAAACAAATATTAATGGAGCCATGAAAAAAAAATTCGTTTGAGAAAAAACGAGTTATATTTCCATCACCATTCTACTACTAGTCTTCTTCTTTTTGATTGAGCCGTGATAGCCTAGTGGTTTGAACGCCGGCCTTCCACTGCGAAGGTACCGGGTTCGAATCCGGCGTGCACCAATGAATTTTTAAATTTATGTGCAGTTAGCATAAAACACCAACTAATATCACGTGCTTTGACGGTGAAGGAAAACATCGTGAGGAAACCTGCATATCTACGTCATGACCATCCGTGGTCGGACTAGTATGTGAAATGGAGAAGGCAATGGCAACACCGCTCCATTATAACTGCCAAGAGAGTCGTCGTGTGTTTCACGATACATGATGACCACGACCCTCAGTCATGAGGAAATACGACTAAGAAGAAGAAGAAGAAGATTTCCATCAACATTCTACTACTAGTAATACGACTAAAAAGGCTTATAAATAGACAGCCGCTTTTACTGCAATCAATGCGCAATACTGCATTCGCTATCCTATATGTTTTAAGGACTTTCAGCAGGATATCAAAAAGCCGGAATGATAATAGAAAGTTATTATAAATTTAGTTATTATACAGAAAGAATTTTCATTGCAACTGAACGCGTGAAAACTTAAATTACTCATACATGAATAAACTACACAAATCTGTCGCTAGTAGTTGAATAACTCGGAATAGAGAACTTTCGTATAACTGAAATCACTATCGACAATTGCAACACTGAATATGGAAACTCTGTAAATGTTTATCATACTCTTAACGAAAACAACCCGCCGTCTGTCCGCTCAATGTAAACATTTAGTTTGCGCGGTGATCTTTTTTCAATTTTAATATAAACACAACGAATCGGTAATGTAGCGAGTTAATATAAGTTTAGTATATGATTGTACAGTATAGATAAATATAAAGAGTTTTCTAAACTAATCTAAACAAAGCTATTCCAAACATTAGTTTTACAAAAGAGTACATTGAGTTCCACTTTCAATGTTAAATTGAATATAAATATCACAGATTTTTAAAATACTACTTTAATATAATATAATCAAAAGTGAGCAATAGTCGGTGACTGATTATGCCCTATGGTAGACTTAACATTGATTTCCTGATTTCATCATAGTAAATTTAATGGGGTAACGTATTTATATATACTGCTGGTAGATCTCTGTTGCCGGAGATCGTCTAGGTAGGCTAATGATCCATGGATGCTCCAAGTATAAGCTAGTGATATTACTGGGATGACGAGACTTAACAACTTATGTCTCAAGGCGACTAAACTTATGTTATGGTTACGCTCACTTTCATAGTTAACCTCTTTCGTATCGTATAGTTTTTGGATAAAAATTCGTAAATAATCAGTGAAATAATCATATTTAATCATCGCTATAATATTCATGTGTAAATGGCTGGCTATATTTCACGTGGTCGCCGTCAGCTGGTAACAAAGCAAGCAAGCGGACTGTAACTTTAAAAATCGATACTGTTCAACTGTGTAATGCGAAATGAATGAACAGAAAAATTCATGCCGAATGAATCGGGTCAAGGTTGGAGTTGATTTTGAACTTTCTAATGTAGTCAGAATTGATTTTTTGGTTAACGTTACAATAATGAGCTTGTTTCATGTACAGAAAACCGCGCCCAAACTGGAACACAGTATTTTTTTCTCGCTACGATTTAGTAATACAAAAACAAATCTACTACTAATAATTTTTGTTTGTTGCAGTATTCAAGCGATGCACTTTCTATACTTATATTACTGCAATATCTTTTTCGAATACACATATAATTTAAGTTTAAAGTTAAGCTTATTACCTGCTAAGCCGCGGAAGAGCCTTCAATTTTAAATTACAAAATAATCGATGGCTTGGTAATACAGTAGAGGACAATACTAGCCTCCGGCAATAGAAGCAGCTTTCTATTCGCGAGCGCCCGATAATCTAAATAAATAGCCTGCGAAGCTCATTGTGTGCTTTCACGTAGATCCAAAAGAAGGGTGCTTCCTTTTCAATAAACGATTTCATTCATCATCAAAGCTTTTCCTGTTTGTACTGTACTCATAAAAATTTACTTTTACCCTAAAGAATAACACTATGATAAACGATGGTATTCAAAGCTTACATGCTTTAGTTCAGTTCAAGGAAAGTTTTTTTTTTCAATTGATTACCACTTTGTGGCAGTGGTGAAAGGGGTATCTATTATATCATACTTGTATAGTTCCATCCTAGCCTACCCGCTGTCTCCACGTCGACGATACCACCTGACCTTGTTTCATCTCAACCTTTTTTGCTGTTTTTAAGGATAATCAATGAACTGGATAATATAGTTCGGTGAGTTGATTAACAATTATCGTAAAGGTCCTTTAGAACAGTTCGACCTAAATCTAATTTTAGTAATTTTTGTCTACTTTCTCATTTACTTGCGATAACAGTTAATATTATTCTAAAAATAACTGAAAACCGTTATAATCTCTATTAAAGACTGAATTCATCATCACCTGTACTAATCCATTAAGGATATATCCTAAAACGGTTGAAGAGAAGCTTTTGAATATTGATTCCAACACGCCAACAACTCATCAGTTTAATTCGACCGTACCTATAGATAAGAACTTCGAGGGAAGTTCAAATTTACAGATAATTATATAGTACGAATCAATCAAAATTTCGATTTCCTTTTATCTAGATCTCCGTCAAATTTATGTGTCTTTTGGCTGAAACAAATTTGTTTTCGTATCTATAAAGTGTCACGAGGAACTATGTTCTCAATTATAATTGAAAAACATTCGCCTTTTCTATTTCAGCTGTTTAGTGAGGACGGGGTTTAAATTTTTATCTGTAATATAAAGTAAGCACAGATTTGCCTAAACTACACATCGATTGGTTATACACATAATTACGTTTATCATCACTTATTAATTTTATAAGATTAATAAGCGCCTGTAATAATCGAGGGAGAATCCATTGACTGCTTTAATTATATTTTCAGTTCACCGGCTGAAACTTACAGGGGTACATTCCGAAAAGCGGCCGAGCTTTTGTCATTCGATCGTCCGTTACATATTTGACGAGTATCGATTGAAACCGCGGCCGAGTCCACGTTAGCCTGGTTACTAGTTCAAGTGCCGTAGAATAATACAGAACAGGTCAAACATTATTAATAAAGATGTCTATAACACTAACACACGCGAGAAATTGATAAATTTAATACCTGTGTCTGTTTGCGGTGTTGTAATCCACTAATGTTTCAACCGAATTTAGTTTAGGTGATTTTGTTGGAATATTAACTAGATCGAGTATGTTTTAAGCTAACATTGCCAGTTTTTTCTAGTTCTGTTAAAGTTTGATTTTAATACTATTGCCTCGTACATTGTTGACTATATACACTCCCGGACACATCTATTGGCCCACCTCGTGTTTAAAAGTTTTAACGGTGCCCAGCTAAAAATAAATGTTAGGTGGAGCAATAAGTTTTAATGCAGTTTTGAAGCTGATTTATTGGTCAACCTTTATGTATATTTTTTATTTAATTTTGAGTTCAGGATTATGAAAAAAAAAAACGAAAATTCGAGTCCGTTCATTGTTTTCAACGACCCAGGAATGGAGAAAACTTTTTTATTTCGCACAAGTTGGATTTTTTTTTTGATGTGTCCGATAATTGGTTCTTTAAAAAGGCAAATCTAACCTTAGAGTCAGTTTTGACCAAAAAATATGGATATTCTGCCTGAAATTGTCGCCCAAGTTGTAAAACTTCTGCCGGCCAAATCAATTCGAAATTACAAAAAAAATTAAAAAAACCTACATAGGGGTTGACCAATAAATCAGCTTCAAAACTGCATTAAAACTTATTGCTCCACCTAACATTTATTTTTAACTAGACACCGTCGAAACTTTAAACACTGGGTGGTGGGCCGATAGATGTGTCAGGGAGTATATTTACAAGTTGTTTCAGGTCTACAAATTGATAAAATAGCTATACTTTGTCGTATCACTCCTTTTTCAAATTGTGTGTCAAGATCCGAGCCAATGGAGTATCAAGGGCGGCTTAAAAGAGATATTACCCCTTTGATGTTCAGCCGCCATCGGTGTTGCCTGTTTATTTATATCGTCTTGCCGCGATTTCGGGTGGGATCGATCGCGAGTGGCATTATTTTAAAATTATTTATTAATATTTAAAATAATACTTATCAGCTCGTGTTCCTTTTCAAAGTTCGTTGCGGTGTGTTTAAGATTTCTAAGCTATCACTTAACTAGACTTTGACCACCGATTCCCATATTTAGTCCTTATCAAGTAACTAATGTATCATCACCAAAGTAATATCGATTACTTTTTGCTTACTACAAAGATCGCTTCGTAATGGAGTATGTATTATTTACTAATTTATGAAGTTGCGTTGTAAATATGCAATTTACAATCTTAGAGCTCGGGATTCGCTTCGAAGCGTTTTTAATGAGGCAGGTATACTGACAGTCCCATCACAATATATATATTGTTATATTCTGTATATTCATCAAAATATCAATATGTATAATAAACACAGTGACATACACGGTAGAAATACAAGAAATAAAAATAAGCTCGCGGTGCCTTACTTTCGTCTGCACAAAATTAATGGAAGCTTTATGGGGCTCGGTATCCGAATGTATAATAAGGTTCCACAATCTGTTTTAGATTTGCCACTTCATAAATTAAAAAATAAAATTAAAAATGTTTTGATAAGTAAATCATATTATAGTGTTAACGATTATTTAATTGATAAAGATGTGTGGAAATAAATGGCGCTGATTCTCAAGCAGTATGTGTCAGTACGTGTAAGACATTTAAAAATGAAGAAGACAAAAAAAAATGTATATATATACAGCCCGCTGAGTTTCTTGCCCATTCTTCTCAGGTCCGTGGCATTTGTTTTGCGAGTGGCTGGTAGATTTTGACGTTCAATAAGTGAACTATTGTTCCCATGTTGAATAAAAATTTTGACTTTGACTTTGAATATTTGCTTAAAAACTAAGAAATTTATCACTGCTTTCCTAAACGCCGTTGGCAACAGGAACTATTTAAAAACATCTCTGTCATCAACAGTGTATCTGAATATAAGCCTAACCACTGATAAAATTCTAAGAATCTAAACTCGTACTAAAAGTTTCTTAAATCTATTAAATTTTTCGTCCCTAAGTTATAACAGGTAAAATGGATAGTGTTATGTCTTCGAGCATTCATCTCATCGGATCAACGTCTATTTTTACTAGCATTCGCCTAGATTTATTACAGCTGTTAGGAATAAAAGCGAATCATGACGCATGGTCCGTATATTTATGACGTCATTATGCAAGTTTTCAAGCTACATTACCGACCATATGAAGGATGCCGAACAGTGGATCGACGGGAAAGTTATTCGGCTTATCTAACGACCATTATCCATAAGCGATCTGCAAATCTACCCTCATAAGTTAAACGATATATAAATCTAACTGAACGAATGAAATTTTTCGCTAGTAAAACTCACAGTTACTATTATTAATATGATATATTGAAGATATGTTGTAGCTAAGGTAAACGTGTGGATTTATGAGGAATTTGAACTTATAATGAGGATCACTATTGAAGGCCTTAACTTATTAAAATTAGGTAAGTATTAAAAATTAAGTATAGCGATACGCTAGCTTATAACATAGTGGCGGTAGTTAGTGCGATACTACACAGTAATGCTTGCACACTACTTACACCCACCAGTTATTTATAACCGGTGTTTTTTTTTCCATGTATAGAACTTTAAGTTGGCATTACTGTTCAAGGTGGCGATCGATTTAACAGCTGTCAAGTGATTTATTCTCAGTTTGGTTTGGCAATTCATCATGAATAGACTTACGCCTGAACAACGCTTGCAAATAGTGCAATTTTATTTCGAAAATAATGGTTCTGTGCGGAATACGTATCGGACGTACCGATGAAGCGCACTTCTGGTTGAATGGCTACGTCAACAAACAAAACTGCCGCATTAGGAGTGATGATTATCGTCAAGTGTATGTCGAAACACCCTTACATCCAGAAAAATTGACTGTTTGGAGCGCTTTATGGGCTGGTGGAATTATTGGTCCGTAATTATTTAAAAACGATGATGGCCAGAAAGTTACAGTCAATAGTGATCGGTATAGAGCTATGATTACTAACTTATTCATTCTTGAATTGAATAACCATGATGTCCAGGAGATGTGGTTTCAACAAGACGGCGCAACATGCCACACAGCTCGTGCCACAATCGATTTATTGAAAGACACGTTTGGTGACCGCCTAATTTCACGTTTTGGACCTGTGAATTGGCCTCCAAGATCATGTGATTTAACACCGCTAGACTACTTTCTGTGGGGCTATGTAAAGTCATTGGTCTATGCGGCAAAGCCATAAACGCTTGACCATTTGGAAGACAACATTCGCCGTGTTATTGCCGATATACGGCCACAAATGTTGGAAAAAGTCATCGAAAATTGGACGTCCAGATTGGACTACATCCGCGCTAGCCGTGGCGGTCATATGCCTGAAATCATATTTAAAATGTAATGCCACAAGATTATCTTTCGGATAAATAAAATTCATGTCAATTGAATAATTCATCGTTGTTTTATTGCAACTTAAAGTGCTATACATCGAAAAAAAAACCCTTTATAAGTTAAAATAAAATAAATAAATCCAAATTATACAAATATGTCAGTGTCCTTATATATAATATCTTGTGCAGTTGTTTAAATTATTTCAATTTCCTTCCGTTACGTCGCTGGAAATGCGGTAAGAGGCCGCATCAAAAGAAATGTAATATCTCAAAGAGCGTTATTTCATAAACTAGAATTTCGCGAAGTAAATTCATTCGTGCGAATGGTGCTTGGGAGTGGGGGGGCGTTACCACACTTCCCCAACCACCTCCTCCCTCCCAGTCCGAGCAGAAGTGTATAGTCCGGCAACAAGAAATTAAATACATTTTGAAAGTAATCAGATAGGGCGGCGGTGCGGAGCTGGAAGTGTACTGTAGTTTACTCTTATACGACATTACATATAACTTATATCCATCACCGCTACCTGCATGATCTAATACCGTCTTCGCCCTTTTATCATCGGACGTACAGACACACCGCAGGCATCCATCCCTTCGTTGTCGATCTCCCGCGCATTAGGACTAAGCGTTTCGCTTCGTCCTTCATAATGCGTACAGCGAGGGAGTGGAACAGTCTGCCGGCGTCAGTGTTTCCGTCCAGGTATGATGTGGGGGTCTTCAAGAAAAGAGTGAATAGGCTTCTTCTAGACTAGTGCGCTTTACCACCTAGATTACATCGCCGCTTACCATCAGGTGGGATCGTAGTCAAGCATTAGTCTATCCCAAATAAAAAAAAAATCAAACACGATTTAAGCAAAATGTAACCAGCGCAGCGCCTGTTTTTGTGGATAAACAGTAGTGTGCAAACGTTACTATGTTCCGGTTTGAAGGACGCTGTAAGCTAGTGAAATTACTGGGGTAACGAGGGTAACTTGTCTCATGGAGATGAGCGCTATGTGGTGCAGTGTATACCATCTTAACTAACGCTGCTTTGTTATGAGCAAGCGTAACGTCCCGCTCTTCTCGTCACTTCATCTAATATAAAAAGAAACTGTGTTTGAAATTATAACGTATATGTAATTTTCATGGAAACTGTTTCTCAACGTATTGCCACAATTTAATTATTTAAAACTAATCGCATTTAAAATCAATTTAAACAACTACCGTCACCATTACCTTTATTACCGATCTACACGTTTCGAGTGAAAATTTACAGCGAATTTGGTTTTTTTTTTTAATACTACTTTGCGTCGAGACGAGCAAGACGTTCACCTGATGGTAAGTGATACGCTTGCCCATGACAACGTGCTGCTAGTTAAGATGGTACACACTGCACCACATTGCACTCGTCGCCTTGAGACATAAGGTGTTAAGTCTCGTTATCCCAGTAACTACACTAGCTACAGCGCCCTTCAAACCGGAACACAGTAATGTTCGCACACTACTATTTGTCGGTTGCAATAGGAGCTGCGGTGGTACACATCCAGACGGTCTCCGGCAACAGAGACCTACCACCTGGTAAATTTGAATTTGTTTTTACGCCGTAACCATCGCAACCGTGACACCGCGCGACCGACACCATTGTGCGTTGAAATTTCAACGCCGGAAATTAACTGAAAATTGTCTATCATTAAACTATTGTGTAACGCACTGATTGATTTTGTAATTACAACAAAAAAACATTTAACAACGGTAACATTAAACGATTAACTTGTGTGTAATGATTGGCCGGAAGTTAGATATATTAAGATAGCTTTTATTTAGTAGTAAATAGATAAGGTATGCGTTTGCCCGAATTGGTTGAAAGTAAAAGATGTATTCTATTGCTCAATAATAATTAGAAATAAAATCCCTAACAAATATAATTGAGAGTTAGTATAACTTGATTTGTAACCCGATAAACATGTCAAACAAGAATAATAAAATTTATTATCAAAATTTTTTGTGATATAATTAATAGACGTTGTCACGTTAAAATACATAAGTGCCCTGCACATATAACCCAGAATTTTTTTGTATTGTAAAGGATTCCAAAAGAGATAGTCTACATTCTAAACATTTCTGTTTCTAAAGTCATAGTAAGGTTACAGGTAATTTCTATCCACTAAAAAGTAAACAACTAAAGATTTCATATGCACCAGTTGTATTTACAAAAATTGGACAATGTTGACTATAACATTTTGAAGGATACAGTAGCTATTGATATAACTACAGCATCTTTTCTTTTTTTTTTTTGGGAGTTTAAAGCCGCGCAATTTGATACGCGGCTATATACAAGTTATTTTTGAAGTATAGTGTACGACAGGTATAATATAATATAAGAGGTAAGTATAAGTTATTATTTGTGTTTGTTAATGTATAAGCAGTTGTAAATAGAGGTTATTGAAGTTAAGTGAGATTAATATAGTTAGGTTCCGTTGAAGATTTTGAGATTGTTAATGATATTATCGATATGGTCAGTGAAGCTTTTAATTGTGCTATCTTTAGTTAGGATGGACGTTAGGTTAAATGGTTGGATTTTTAGTGAGATGCAATTGATTTCGTGGTTTACTCTTGAGTTATTAAATTTGGGGCATTCTTTAACTAGATGCGGTACGGTCTGGGAGGTTGAGTCATCGCAGGGGCAGTGGTCGTTATCGGTGATATGGAACCGATGGAGATAAGTCTTGTGAAAGCCGTGTCCAGTGAGAACCTGTGTGAGCTGGAAGGATGGTGTGGTCTTATTAAGTAGCTCCTTGATGTGATCCGTAGTTAGGCACCACTCCTTGAGAATGGGGCCCAGCTCGTTCTAATGGTACATGGCCTCACTTTGGCTAACTACAGCATCTGGTCGTATATGCTTCGTTAACTTCTTGATTTGTGCTAATTTATGAAGCATTATTGATTTCTTGTTTGTTGTGCTGTATTTTGGGAAGGCCTTTAACCAGTAGTAATCTCCTATCGACTGATCATGGTAATGGACTAGTGTTTGTTTGTTATATAATATTGCTATCAATTATAATTAAACGGTGTCTTAAGTAGACTGTGCTTTTGGTTTTTGCTGTATAAACTTTTCCATTTACCGGATTTTTCTTAGATGTATAATATTAAAAATCTATTTCGTTTATTACTTTTAATATTTCTCGCCGTTTGACACTTTTAAAAGTATGCTAAAGTTCACGATAATCAATTGTATGAGAATTGTTTCCGGCTTTCTATTAACCGATGATAAAGCACAGAAGCAGTCAGCTTGGCGTTGAAGTTACGTCCGAATGCAGCTTTACGATCGTCTGCAATATAAACGAGTTCTGTAATATAACAGGGCGTTCATAATTTCGCGAGAACGCGATGCTACATCGTAATCGTAAATCATACGTTAGTACTGACTCGGCGGTGTTGCTTCATATTCCTCGAACGACGGAACACACCGCGATGAGTTTGTTGGGAAACCGCAAAACATCTACTGCGCAATGTAAACAAAGCAAATTCACTGCTAATTTATAACATTTCGTAAGCGATAGTAAACATTTTTCTCCAATATCGGACTTGTTCAATGAAATTGTGTTTATGTCGGACGTCCGAATGAAACCGCGTGTTCTTGTCGATATCTTCTCTGGTGGTTTTATTTATTATCTGAAGATTTTTTCGCTCGCGGCGGTAAGTGTTCTTTTACTAAATCGAAGTAGAAATCGCAACGTAGATTTGTACATTTTGGCATCAGTCATCTTTCATGAAAAGTCATTTCCGAGCAAATTTGCTATAAGTTATTAGATTTACCGAAATTCTCACATATGAATTATTATAGTAATCTTTTTCGATCTCCTTTCAATGTCACTTATCAGATTCACAATTTGCTACACGAAAATTATCTTTATTGTTAACACAGTATTCGAAGACAACGGGCAAAGTCGGTCAAAGATGGAGAAACTTCGTTGCCCTAATAAATGGTTTTCGTTATTAGCCATTTGTTCTCGTAAATGTTCATTATTGGATATTTTATCTTGTTCTAGATCAGATGGCTCGTGCAGACGCGATGCGAAACATGTTCATACTAAGCTATTGTTTGTAACAAAATAAGCGTACAACATCATGCTTATTTCTGAATTTCCTTTCCAAAAGTAAATTTATTTTATGTTATAAATAACATCGAGTTGAAGACTATGATATCCTTTCCTCTTCTCATCCCCCTTATAAAACTGCCCTGCTCTTCAACGCTACTCCATCCAATACTTCCTTACCTATCTCTTCTCCTTTTTTTAGTATTTCTATGTACATATTTACGTATTTATTTATAACGCCAGTTCGCGGATGCCGGATCCGCGAGCCCAGGGTCCGATGTAGCCTTGTTGACGGTCTTAAAGGTGACTCAAAGCAAGAACATCATTCATAAAAAAAAACTATGATATCCGTAAAAGTACCAGAAACACCAAAAACTATATAGAGGACTGACGGATGTTGAAACAATTGGCTTTTGTGTCTCTTAAAAGACTGTTACAGAAAGTTGTTAATAATTATCAAACAATGTTATGATGGTATACAACAAGATAGACAATCGATTTAATGACTGCAGGAACCTATTAATGTATACAGCTGGACTTGTTCATGTGAATATGTCGATATCCTGATGTCTTCACCTGATAGGCCACAAAACATCATTTAGAGCATACATTATTTCCGTCCGCACTGATAATAGTTATAATATTTACAGAGTTCCACCGTTTTCATCGATATCTTCAGATCAAAATCAACTATTGTGATCGCTTTCATCAATCACATTCGTTAAACTACCCGGTGGTAGGTCTCTGTTGCCGGAGACCCTCTGGATGGGTACCACCGCAGCTCCTATTGCAACCGCCAAATAGTAGTGTGCGAACATTACTGTGTTCCGGTTTGAAGGGCGCTGTAGCTAGTGTAATTACTAAGGTAACGAGGCTTAACGCCTTATGTCTCAAGGCGACGAGCGCAATGTGGCGCAGTGTGTACCATCTTAACTAGCGCCGCGTTGTCATGGGCAAGCGTATCACTTACCATCAGGTGAACGTCTTGCTCGTCTCGTCGCAAAGTAGTATAAAAAAAAATCCTGATGTCTTCACCTGATAGGCCACAAAACATCATTAATTAGAGCATACACTATTCCCGTCCGCACTGATAATAGTTTTAATATTTACAGAGTTCCGCGGTTTTCATCGATATCTTCAGATCAAAACTATTGTGATCGCTTTCATCAATCACATTCGTTAAACTAATAACATCTCTCCATTTGCTCGAGGTTCAATTGTGACTAATAAAATAAATTTACATTGTCGGTTGACGTACGAAATGAAATCCATCATTTCCACGGTTCTATGACACGTGGTGGTCTAATGCGTCATTACGTTGGTCGGCTGAAGCTGAGCCCGTCGCCAACAAGTTATTTATGTGGCGAGTGCCGTTGTTTACATTCTATCAACGCTTCCCGGATCGGCTCCTTAAGTAAATACAGCGGCCGTTTTGTTTCTTTCCTACTTTATTTTTAGCCCGCTTTAGAAATACGGTTCGGTATCTTTTTTAAATGATCGAGAAATCGAAAGGGAGTAATACTGTTTTACATTAAGAAGTATTTTTATTTTCGCGTGTATCGATCTCACGTGAAGAGAATATTCGAGATGTATAAGTAAAATAATATAAGAGAAGATACCTAGTATCTAGATACTACCTTACCTACCAGGTGGTAGGTCTCTGTTGCCGGAGACCGTCTGGGTACCACCGCAGCTCCTATTGCAACCGACAAATAGTAGTGTGCGAACATTACTGTGTTCCGGTTTGAAGGGCGCTGTAGCTAGAGTAATTACTGGGGTAACGAGACTTAACACCTTATGTCTCAGGCGACGAGCGCAATGTGGTGCAGTGTGTGCCATCTTAACTAGCGCCGCGTTGTCATGGGCAAGCGTATCACTTACCATCAGGTGAACGTCTTGCTCGTCTCGTCGCATAGTAGAATTAAAAAAATAATAGGTATGTTTGCAATCGACTAGTCTTTTTGCTGGAAAAATATAAAACAACATAAGTCCTATTGTTGCACAGTATTATTAAAAGCCTGAATAAATTAGGAAAATATCGTATTTATAGTCTGTTCTGGAGAGCAAGAGACGATTAGATACCACTATGTCTATTTTACCACTGACTCAATCGTTAATGTATTCGGGTTTGAAAAGCCCCGTTAAAAAATTACAGATGTATTGTAGCAATTTTTCGTCCTATGACAAAGAGTAAAAGTGCCGTATCAACATTTTAACTAATGCCTCATTGTTAGCAGGTAACATTAATCACTAGATAAAAGTCGTTTTCTTTTATAAACATAACGACTGTTTGATGATGATTATTATTAAGCAAATTGTTCGAGATAATTGCCAGCCATTTTCACAATGTTAATGGAACTGTTTTCAAGCTATCAAATTCCAATACAAAGCGAAACGTAGCTTCTATTATGTTTATCTGATGTTACAAACGATGGGAATAAACGACGTCATCATCACGGCAAAGACGGAATGGTCAAACTGATTAAAAATATTATGATGTTATACAAGCAAAAAGATCGCCATAAGTTCTAAAATTGTAGATGCTAGTGAAAAATACTTGTACAAGATCAAAATCTTTCTCATCGTCTCAAGATGAAATGTTAACATTATATTTAAAAGTTCACAGTAACTTTTGAAATTACGGAACAAATCATTTGGCAGCATTACTACCTATATAATCTATAAACTACTAATAGATAATTATGTCACACAATTCGTGGTCTAATTTATAAATCAATTTTGTTGTCTTATTAATCATTAGATTATTAGAAAACAATAACCGAATTTATACTATATATTGATCTGTGTTTTAGACCCTAGAAATTTGATTACAGAGAAACATTAAGGTGGGCTAAAGCTAATAATTATCATCATGAAGATATCAAGAAATAACAAACCACGTAGTCATTGCGCGTTTCAAAATTAAAACGCATTATTTTAACCCTTCAGTGAAGACATTAATAACATATACATCCTTCGAAAGAAGCATAAGCAAAATCATGTTCAAATAAGAATTCTCAGCAGATACGATTTAATATAAACATACTGACATACAAAAGCGAAATGGTGAATATAACATCAAAATGAATAAAACGGAAACAACAGAATCGTCTACGGGTTACAATATTGAAAATCGCGAGATAGAACCTCTCCGCGGAGTTGTGACAGGAAATCCAACAAAGACGTCGCCGTCCGGCGCTTCCGACACGAGCGCCAAGCCTCCAGCTCCGGCTGGATATAAATCCGTTCTATTCGCTTATGCAAATCCAACGGCTTGTTCACGTACGAAACGTAACAATGGCCCTTGTAAATTTGATACGGACCCATTACCGGAACGGCATCCGACTCGCAAATTTAGTTTCATAGTTGAAACCATTTGTCCAGTCCCCCGAATTAATACAACAGATGGTATTTGTTGTCGTCTTATTGAATATGTGTTCTATTGCAAGAATTTATGGTCTGTATAATGGTTGGGATGACACATGGTCACCCATTTCAGATTTCTTATTTATTTTATTTTATTTATTTATTGTACACACAAAAAGGACAAAATATAAGTACATAGATAAGTATAAAGCAGGTAGGTGTATACAATAAGAGGAAACATGATTTGAAGAAGAGAGTAGCTTAAGGAAATACTACTACATACACAAATACAAAATACAAAGGAGATCAAACATGAATTATCCAATATAACAAATATTATTGTATAGGTGATGAAAGGAAATACTTTTTAACTTTCATCCGAAAGATAGTAAGTGTTGGACTGGCGCGTATATCATGAGGAAGCGAGTTCCGAAGTTCAACTGCCTGCACAGTAAAAGATTTATTATAGCGTCTTGAAGAATGACACGGTGTTTTGAGAAGAAGGGACTCGGTGCTACGACACACAGCACCAGTCGGTGCAAGATATTCAAAGCGCTCGCAAAGGTAAGGAGGAGCACAAGGCCAACTCGTTAGCTTGGGTCACCGTCGTAGAGTAGCTAGTTTCTCGGTGTTCTATCGAATGCACTTTGGAGAGTGTGCTCAAGAACTGCATGATCTGATACCGCCCTCGCCCTTTTATCACCGGACGTACAGACACGCCGCAGGCATCCATCCCTTCGTTGTCGATCTCCCGCGCATTAGGACTAAGCGTTTCGCTTCGTCCTTCATAATGCGTACAGCGAGGGAGTGGAACAGTCTGCCGGCGTCAGTGTTTCCGTCCAGGTATGATGTGGGGGTCTTCAAGAAAAGAGTGAATAGGCTTCTTCTAGACTAGTGCGCTTTACCACCTAGATTACATCGTCGCTTACCATCAGGCGGGATCGCAGTCAAGCACTAGTCTATCCTAAAAAAAAAAAAAACAAGGATTTCTAGCAAGTTGAATACATTTTTTTTTTAATTAAAACGTCATTAGTTTGTTATTGTACTAAAAGCTTTCGTGAACGTTAATTCCGTAACATGTCGCCTAAGCGATCGGTAACTGATAAACCTTTTTTCAAGATCTACATCAAGATCGCTGCTTAGATTGTCGCTGAATAAATATCGAGCGAGTACAGTGCGAGTGCAACGTCAAGCGCTGCCGACTCCGAGATCGATATCAGCTGGCAGTCACGCCACGGACACCACAAAGTGGCGCCGCCTGCACCACCACCAGCTTAGAATGATCTATACTTCATTTATTTAAATAATATTACGAAAGTCCAGTTTCTTATAGTTTTTTTTTCGATCTGATTGCAAATGTCCGTCTGTAGACGTACAGCGCTAGTTGGAATGATTACACTACTCGACTTAGTCTCATCGTTTTGAGACGTTGAGTCTCGTTACACCAGTAATTTCACTAGCTACTAGGCCTTACAAATCGGTACAACCTACTCTTTGCAGCAGAAATAGAAAGAGAATAGAGACCTACCACCAGTGCAGGTCTTCTAATTTTAATACTACGTTTAATGGGTTACAAATGCTTACGTAGTTAGTTATAAAATATAAGTATCTTCTACTGTCGACGTCATTTTCCCCACGCCGAGGGTCGTGACCCACTGAATTATTAACTTTTTAATTATTCCTTTACGTCCGATGGATTAGTAACTGTAGCCAAGTATAATGGCTGCATGACGTAGAATATTCATCACGTGCAAGATACAGATTTCATTTACGAATATATATTGTCAATCTGAAACTGATAGTTTTTTAATACAAATAATTAGATTTATAGTTATGTAGTCACCTAAATTTAGGTCACGTTACTTCAATAATATCAACAGCTTCAGCTTCGTACTGAAACAGTTATATACGCTAACGTTTGGTAATAGAAATACATACTGTGTTGGTATCTATCCAGACGGTCCCCAAAAAATTACTATCCGTAAGAAATCTAATGTGTAAATATATTATCCTCATAGCAACAAAAAAGGTTGTGCTAGAAGAATGAAATTGAATATCCAGCGGCGGAGAGCTCGGCGCAGAAGGCGACGAGGGTTGACCCTTAAACGTATTCAAGAGCTCATCTCTTTGTTTTGCATATTGTGGAAACGTTGTCCAGTGGTTTGAGAGAATGCATTCAGTTTAAACCCGACGTTTTAATACATAACCGTCGTTTAGTGTATAAATAACTCGACTCGACATCGCAATGCCAACTTCTTACTACCTTACTACCTTCAAATAAATCATATCAATATAAACTAAAAACAAAGTTTGTATAATGAAGAATAGACAAAGAATCGAACTTTTACTATTTCCACTCATTTTGGTTAAAAAATTTTGTTTTTTATAAGTAAAAGGGTTACGCTTGATCTTACAACGAAAATGTCGTTAATAATTCTCTTTGACTTCGTTAACAAATGAAAATTGCCGATTAAGCGAAGTTAAAAAAAATAAGATGAAAGTTCACCTGAAAAAGATATTGAAAAGGAGAAAGTGATATCAGATAAATTTGCGACCATAACAATAGGATTAATTAATGTTTTATCTGCAAAGTTTAAACTTTCCGAGTCCTTAAGCTACGGAAAGCTCAATTGTTTCATTGTAAGAAAGTATTAAGTGACCTACATGTAAATATGTTTCTGAAAATTAACACTCTCGTCAATAACGAGCAAACAGTTTGAAAATGTAATTACTGAATTAACGAAAAATAAGTCTCTAAGAAAACCTGTGTGTTTTCTTTTTTTAGAGATTAGATTTCTTTAAAAACATTCGTGCGCAATGACTCGGTGCTGCTCTTGTAATGTTCCTGGTTCAATACCGGTGCTATGTTATAGAAGTAGGTTTATGGTAAGGTTTTTACAAACCTGCCTGGCTTACCAGCCACATATTCCTAATATAAGCCGACCGTCACAACACTATTCTATATTCTAGCTGTCTATGTAATCGCTGAAGTATTCTGGGCGGGCTAGTATCCACGACCTTATTTTCGCGTATGAAATTAATATCAATTATTAACCCAATGTAGATTCTTCTTCTTCTTAAAGTGCCATCTTCCTTCGAAGGTCGGCGACCATTAAGGCAATCTGGACTTTCGATACCGCGGCTCTGAAAAGGGAACGAGTGCTCTTTCCATACTCATTGTAAATTAAAAAATCTAATTACCACATCACATGCAGACGTGTCACTAAACATCCGATTAACGTCTCGCTCGTCTTATCACTTTGTATTATCAGAATAGTTACGCAATCATTGCGGTATGAATGAGTGATATAATAAGACCGGCTGTTCGGTTATCTTACGTTCCGTCTGTCTGCAGCATCTGTACCAGCAGCCCGTGTGCCAGCGATGACACCGCACACAAAGCTGAGTAGATTAGAAGACGACTACATAGCGGTTATGTTGCGCCGGGGGCAGAGCCGCTCCCCGTAGTCGCTCCGAGGGATTCCTGCCGCCGCCGTTCGGGGGACTTCGAAAGTGAGACTCGACGAATATAATATTTATTTTCAACTACACAGAGATCATATTTGTTTGTAATTATAATACTTTTTTAAATTCTTTTAGAGGCACCGATCAAAAGTAAATTAGAAACAGAATTTTTAAGTTACATAACAGAGTCTACGTCGTACTCATATTGGAAATGTATTAATGATAATTTACTTCATTCTACATCAGATAAATATAAGCCGTGATAGCCTAGTGGTTTGGACACCGGCCTTCCAATGCGAAGGTACCGGGTTCGAATCCGGCCTGCACCAACGAATTTTTCAATTTATGTGCAGTTAGCATAAAAACACCAACTAATATCACGTGCTTTGACGGTGAAGGAAAACATCGTGAGGAAACCTGCATATCTATCCCATGACCATCAGTGGTCAGACTAGTATGTGAAATGGAGAAGGCAATGGCAACACCACTCCATTATAACTGCCAAGAGAGTCGTCGTGTGTTTCAGTAAAAACATGATGACCACGACCCTCAGTCATGAGGAAATACGACTTAGAAGAAGAACATCAGATAAATATAAGCCGTGATAGCCTAGTGGTTTGGACACCGGCCTTCCAATGCGAAGGTACCGGGTTCGAATCCGGCCTACACCAATGAATTTTTCAATTTATGTGCAGTTAGCATAAAACACCAACTAATATCACGTGCTTTGACGGTGAAGGAAAACATCGTGAGGAAACCTGCATATCTACGCCATGACCATCAGTGGTCAGACTAGTATGTGAAATGGAGAAGGCAACCACTCCATTATAACTGCCAAGAGAGTCGTCGTGTGTTTCAGTAAAAACATGATGACCACGACCCTCAGTCATGAGGAAATAGGACTTAGAAGAAGAACATCAGATAAATATAAGATAAATATAAGATAAATATAAGATAAATATAAGCCGTGATAGCCTAGTGGTTTGGACACCGGCCTTCCAATGCGAAGGTACCGGGTTCGAATCCGGCCTGCACCAATGAATTTTTCAATTTATGTGCAGTTAGCATAAAACACCAACTAATATCACGTGCTTTGACGGTGAAGGAAAACATCGTGAGGAAACCTGCATATCTACGCCATGACCATCCGTGGTCAGACTAGTATGTGAAATGGAGAAGGCAACCACTCCATTATAACTGCCAAGAGAGTCGTCGTGTGTTTCAGTAAAAACATGATGACCACGACCCTCAGTCATGAGGAAATACGACTTAGAAGAAGAACATCAGATAAATATAAGATAAATATAAGCCGTGATAGCCTAGTGGTTTGGACACCGGCCTTCCAATGCGAAGGTACCGGGTTCGAATCCGGCCTACACCAATGAATTTTTCAATTTATGTGCAGTTAGCATAAAAACACCAACTAATATCACGTGCTTTGACGGTGAAGGAAAACATCGTGAGGAAACCTGCATATCTATCCCATGACCATCAGTGGTCAGACTAGTATGTGAAATGGAGAAGGCAATGGCAACACCACTCCATTATAACTGCCAAGAGAGTCGTCGTGTGTTTCAGTAAAAACATGATGACCACGACCCTCAGTCATGAGGAAATACGACTTAGAAAAAGAACATCAGATAAATGATTCATCTCATTAATGAATATATTTTAATTTTCATACAGCTTACTTATGCCAATAATGACTGTCTTACTTATGATAAGTAATGCTGAGGATGACTTATCGAAGAACCTCTGTGTTTATAAAATTGCAGAACTCATTTCTGTTGCGAAGCGCTACAAAGAGTGTATGTACTAAAAAGAAGTGTAGTGTGGTGTTTGTATATTTTAACTAACGCCTACTTATTTCGGTTGGAATTAACAATGAACATGTAACGTGCAATACATTTTGTACAAATTAAACATTATATGTGTGAAACGATAGTGTAGTTTGTAAATTCGATGAATTTACGGCATGGGTTCGATCCCGTTGATCCTAAGCTTCCTTACATCCTTCAGTCCGCATTTGGCCGGCGTAGTATAAATACTCACTGGTATAGCCCTGTCTTCTTGTGATGAAGTACCCAATTCAAAATATTAGTGTTTTAATATGTCTGTTTATTTATTAAAACTCAATTTTACGGATTTTATCGCGTTTATTGCTTAATTTGTTTATTCCCGACGTTTCGACCGCTTTGCAGCAGCCATGGTCACGGGAGGACTGAGATGACAGACGTCCAAATGTCACAGCTATCACGTGGTACCCACAACTTTTTTAATTATTATTAATGGTCTGATCTACGCAGAAAGAGCTCACTGTATCTTGAAGTCGTCTAGTGGTTTGCTTGGGATTTGGTTTAATTTTATTAATAATATGATCCCAAGCAGGTGGTATTACTCCGTAAAATTGAGTTTTATTATAATAAATGTGTAACATTCGCGGAAATATAAGTAATCATGTCTGTTTATTAATTAAAACTCAATTGTACGGATTTTATCGCGTTTATTATTTAATTTGTTTATTCCCGACGTTTCGACCGGTTTGCAGCAGTCATGGTCACGGGAGGACTGAGATGACAGACGTCCAAATGTCACAGCTATCACGTGGTACCCACAACTTTTTTAATTATTATTAATGGTCTGATCTACGCAGAAAGAGCTCACTGTATCTTGAAGTCGTCTAGTGGTTTGCTTGGGATTTGGTTTAATTTTACTAATAATAGGATCCCAAGCAGGTGGTATTACTCCGTAAAATTGAGTTTTAATAAATGTGTAACATTCGCGGAAATATAAGTAATCACGTCTGTTTATGTTATGTATAAATGAATATAATATATTGCAATTGAACAGAAATGAATCTCCTGAACATGGACGCGGAGAACCGCGTGGTGTTGAACGTGGGCGGCATACGCCACGAGACGTACAAGGCGACGCTCAAGAAGATACCGGCGACGCGGCTGTCGCGCTTGACGGAAGCCCTCGCCAATTACGACCCGGTGCTCAACGAGTACTTCTTCGACCGTCATCCCGGTGTCTTTGCGCAGGTCCTCAACTACTACAGGTACTGCGCGAGCGATAATTGGAACGAGAGCAGAGCGCCTTTTCAACTTTTTACTTGCTTTTCGAAATCGCTGCGCAGTGAATGTTGCCCTTTAGTCCATTTAACTTAAATCTAAATAGATGCTTTCATATTTTCAAAATTATTTATATTTATTAATATCGCAGCTTTTACGTTTTGATCTAGAAATGTTAAAGAAATATTTTTGAGAGAATTAAACTCTAGAAACTTTTTGAATATATTCTAAAAAGCTAAGATTTTTCTATACGCTTTAACGCTAAAGTAACATCGGAAAAATCTACGCGAAAAGTAGAATTTAAGTATACCTTTTTAATAACTATAAATGTAAAAGTAAAGAGGGAACTTTGCGTATTTTAACTAACGCCTACTTATTTCGGTCAAAAACATTAATTACGAGATAACGCCGTGTTGGATTTAACAATGAACATGTAACGCGCAATACATTTTGTACAACTTAAACATAATATGTCTGAAACGATAGTGTATATGTGATCCCGTTGAACCTAAGCTTCCTTACATCCTTCAGTCCGCATTTGGTCGGCGTAGTATATATACTCACTGGTATAGCCCTAACCATGATGAAGTACCCAATTCAAAGTATTAGTGTTTTAATATGTCTGTTTATTAATTAAAACTCAATTTTACGGATTTGATCGCGTTTATTATTTAATTTGTTTATTCCCGACGTTTCGACCGGTTTGCAGCAGTCATGGTCACGGGAGGACTGAGATGACAGACGTCCAAATGTCACAGCTATCACGTGGTACCCACAACTTTTTTAATTATTATTAATGGTCTGATCTACGCAGAAAGAGCTCACTGTATCTTTCAGTCTTCTAGTGGTTTGCTTGGGAATTGGTTTAATTTTACTAATAATAGGATCCCAAGCAGGTGGTATTACTCCGTAAAATTGAGTTTTAATAAATGTGTAACATTCGCGGAAATATAAGAAATCATGTCTGTTTATGTTATGTATAAATGAATATAATATATTGCAATTGAACAGAAATGAATCTCCTGAACATGGACGCGGAGAACCGCGTGGTGTTGAACGTGGGCGGCATACGCCACGAGACGTACAAGGCGACGCTCAAGAAGATACCGGCGACGCGGCTGTCGCGCTTGACGGAAGCCCTCGCCAATTACGACCCGGTGCTCAACGAGTACTTCTTCGACCGTCATCCCGGTGTCTTTGCGCAGGTCCTCAACTACTACAGGTACTGCGCGAGCGATAATTGGAACGAGAGCAGAGCGCCTTTTCAACTTTTTACTTGCTTTTCGAAATCGCTGCGCAGTGAATGTTACTCTTTAGTCCATTTAACTTTAAATCTAAATAGATGCTTTTATATTTTCAAAATTATTTATATTTATTAATTTCGCAGCTTTTACGTTTTGAGGAAGAAATGTTAAAGAAATATTTTTTAAACTTTTTGAACATATTCTGAAAGCTAAGATTTTTCTATACGCTTTCGATTTAAAAACGTATAAAGTAACATCGGAAAAATCTACGCGAAAAGTAGAATTGAAGTATACCTTTTTAATAACTATAAATGTAAAAGTAAAGAGGGAACTTTGCGTATTTTAACTTAACATAACTGGAGCATTATAACATTAGCGGCGGAAAAAATTATGAAATCTAATTCATAACGAATAATTCGCAAAAAGCTTTCGCCCCTTTTTTCCGTCGGATCCTCGATTAAATTACATTATCACAATTTCTGTAAAGGAAGAATATTGTCTTTTTCACTTAGCGTAAAATACGTTTTATTACTTATTTTAAAAAGGTAAAATCGTTTTCTATTTTATATCGAATCATTATAACTGACGCACTAAATTATTACTTTAACAGCAACATAATACATATATCATTAAGTGAATACTTCGAGATCGTAACATTAAGTTTAATGGTGGTAGATCCACCAATGGAAAATGAGTATGACTTACCAGGTGGTAGGTCTCTGTTGCCGGAGACCGTCTGGATGGGTACCACCGCAGCTCCTATTGCAACCTCCAAATAGTACAAACATTACTGTGTTCCGGTTTGAAGGGCGCTGTAGCTAGTGTAATTACTGGGGTAACGAGACTTAACACCTTATGTCTCAAGGCGACCAGCGCAATGTGGTGCAGTGTGTACCATCTTAACTAGCACCACGTTGTCATGGGCAAGCGTATCACTTACCATCAGGTGAACGTTTTGCTCGTCTCGTCGCATAGTAGTATAAAAAAAAAACCTAAAGGAATAAGGATACTTGCCTTCTAACCTTGTTAGAGTGAAACAAGGACGTTCAATTTTGGTGGTATGGTTTTTCGAATCGACATCGTTGTGTTCCAGACTACCACTGTAGTTCTAGACTACCACCCTTTATTACTTTAGGCCTCATTATCACTTAACACCCTTAGAAATTGAGCTTAAGTATTAACCTGTGTATTTAACATGTGAACGTCTAGTTTGTCCAATTCCATTGTTGCATATAACATGCCGTTTCACTTTATCCAGCTCCACTTACAACTACTTCCGAACACATCGATGCTATCAACTCCAATGCATTTGCGCGTGTAATAGCTCTCCATAGCCATTTCATTACGTACACCGGATTTCCGACACGCATACCAAACACTTCCGGTCATGTACACATAAAAGCGCAAATTGATCCCCATTGATGCGGAGCACACAATTTGTGGAAGTTTGCCGAGAGCTACGTAATTCGGGTCAAGTCCTTATGTGCCAATATTGATTATGTCTCCGATTAATCTGGCCTTATTGATTTATTAGCCGATTAAAAATTTCGATGAGTAGACGACGGCATATTGGATACGCATTATTAGGTATTTGCCTTAATGAAATTCCGCAAGCCCGCAAGCAATATTTAGACGTTAGGTTTGTAGCTGTACATAGCTCGGCTGCGTTCTATGTGTATTCGGACTTGTCTGTTAGAAGACGACATCAAGTTCCGGATATAACTTCAAGAGGTATCTGCTTTTATATATCAATAAAACAGAAAAGAAGTCTATGAGTCAAAATAGTTTTCATTACGTCTAGTGTCCACTGTTGGTCAAAGCCAAATTGATTGCATCCTCTCGTTTCTTGCAACCTTCACCAGATGAATTTCCAATATTATCTAGAGTCTGCTAATACTGTCTCAAATCTGACTTACTTACCCAAGATTATTTTTGTTATGCAAAAATGTTAACTATACTCCCGGACATATCTATCGGTCCATCACCCAGTGTTTAAAGTTTCGACGGTGTCTAGTTAAAAATAAACGTTAGGTGGAGCAATAAGTTTTAATGCAGTTTTGAAGCAGATTTATTGGTCAACCCCTAAGTACGTTTTTTTTTAAATTTTTTTTTTGTAATTTCGAATTGATTTGGCCGGCAGAAGTTTTACAGCTTGGGCGACAATTTCAGGCAGAGTATCCATATTTTTTGGTCAAAACTGGCTCTAAATTTAGATTTGCTTTTTTATGGAATCAATAATCGGAAACATCAAAAAAAATCTGTGTGCGAAATAAAAAAGTTTTCTCCATTCCTGGGTCGTTGAAAACAATGAACAGACTCGAATTTTCGTTTTTTTTATCATAATCCTGAATTCAAAATTAAAAAAAAATACATAAAGGTTGACCAACAAAATCAGCTTTAAAACTGCATTAAAACTTATTGCTCCACCTAACATTTATTTTTAGTTAGGCACCATTAAAACTTTTAAACACTAGGTGGGCCGATAGATGTGTCCGGGAGTGTATATCCTTATTCCATCAAACGGTAGTTAGCAAGCAATTTAGTGTCCCGATGTTAAAGGACATTAAAATTACAAGGACACTTAGTTCTTACGACTCATAGCAACGAGCGCAATGTAGTGTTGTATCAAATTTCATCAGCACATTTTCAATCAGTATTGAACACAATTATGATATTTCATCCTGCACAGGACCGGGAAGTTGCATTATCCGACGGATGTTTGCGGACCGCTGTTCGAAGAGGAACTGGAGTTTTGGGGTTTGGATGCGAACCAAGTCGAGCCTTGCTGCTGGATGACTTACACTCAGGTAGTTTTTTTATACCATCTACAACACAAAGTCTACTTTTTTGATATTATTTTAGCAATTCATTTCTGTCAAGGTCTCTTAATTACTTTGATATAGATTGACTGATACTGCCGAGTATAAATGAAAAGTGTCTAAATTTTGTAATAATGATAAGGAAATTGTTTCATTTGCTTTACTACTCAGTTTACATCACGTCCTTCGAACAAGCCTGAAGATTTTTATCTCTCAATCACTTTTAATCCAAATTGTTATTTTATCACAAACAGAAACTTATTTCTTCTTTACTCTGTTATAAACGTCAAAATCTTTTATATCATCAGGAGACTTTGGCTTATGTCAATTTATAAATTATTGCTAAATAAATTACGTACCCTGCCGTATTCGTTGTTAAGATAGTCGTGAAATTGTCTGTTTTTTTAGCATCGAGACACCCAAGAGACCCTTGCCGTCCTTGACCGTCTTGATTTAGACACGGAGAAGCCATCCGAAGAAGAGGTTGCTCGCAAATTCGGCTTCGAGGAGGACTACTACAACGGGACAGTCTCCTGGTGGCAGCAGCTCAAACCTCAGATGTGGTCACTGTTTGATGAACCTTACAGTTCCAATGCAGCAAAGGTAAGATAGGGGACTAAGAAAAAGATTAATGATTAGGCAAGACCATGAAAAAGTCTAAGTATCTTATCCATATAAAGACAATATGGATAAGTTAATTAAACATCAAAGTATGTTTATTTAAGATTATAAAGTTATCACTATAATCTCTTATAAAAAAGTTTATATAATATGTAATGTATTAAAACGAATATTTTTTCTAATGATCTAGAAAATAAACGACAACGTTGTATTTGATTTTCTTCCAAGACACTTTGATGCTTAATAATTACAAAACTTCCCTTTCTTACATAAGTTTTTGTTACTTTTCAAAAACTTGAAATATCTACTCGAATATTTGTAAAATTTTTAACATCAAAAACACACAATATAATCTCTTAATTGGAGGGGCTTTTATTCATAAGACCTGAAAGGTTTTTTTATGCAGCGCACTTCTATTTAAATGTATGCTAATTCAAGGCACTCTTTAAAGCATTGTATATTTGAGTTTCTTTTGTAAAAATTCGTATTATTTTGATGAAGTAATTTTTACCTTCTTTACTCTCCCATTTGTACTCGTCACTTAAACAATTTTATATTTTTTACAATAATTTATTTAATTTTAGTAACTATACGAGTACTTATTAACCACAACAGACTTGTTAACTATACAACCCATTTTACTTCAAATTGCGTATGTATTTTGTTTCAGATAATCGGTGTGATATCAGTGTTTTTTATATGCGTGTCGATTATATCATTCTGCCTGAAGACTCATCCGGACATGCGAGTGCCAGTGATAAGGAACTATACAGTGACGACCGCGAATCAAACCCAGAGCTGGGCGTTGGACAAAGTGCAAACAAACGCCCACATAGCTTTTTTCTACATTGAGTGCGTGTGCAATGCGTGGTTCACATTAGAGATCCTCGTTAGGTTTATATCGTCGCCTAATAAATGCGAATTCGTCAAATCATCCGTCAACATCATCGACTACATCGCCACAATGAGCTTTTACATTGACCTGATCCTCCAGAAGTACGCGTCCCACGTCGAGAACGCGGACATCTTGGAGTTCTTCTCAATTATAAGAATAATGAGGCTCTTCAAATTGACCAGACACTCGTCCGGTCTTAAGATACTGATACAAACCTTCAGAGCCTCGGCGAAGGAATTGACTCTACTCGTCTTTTTCCTTGTCCTTGGTATTGTAATATTTGCGAGTCTAGTATATTATGCGGAGCGTATACAAACGAATCCGCACAACGACTTTAACAGCATACCGTTGGGACTGTGGTGGGCGCTGGTGACCATGACCACGGTCGGTTATGGGGACATGGCACCTAAGACTTACGTGGGTATGTTCGTCGGCGCTCTTTGTGCTTTGGCTGGTGTAAGTATTTTTTTTTTCACTTGTACGTAATTTTTTTAATTGAAAATACAAGTGTAATTCGGCAAAAAAACACGTCTAGT
Source organism: Byasa hedistus (assembly GCA_029286795.1). Classification (NCBI taxonomy): domain Eukaryota; kingdom Metazoa; phylum Arthropoda; class Insecta; order Lepidoptera; family Papilionidae; genus Byasa; species Byasa hedistus. Next base: position 8,744,632 of record JAGSMW010000024.1, read on the forward strand.
AATGTCATTATTTAAAATTGTACAAGTTGGAACATGGTAATATTTTAACACTATTAAAGCTGGTGATAAAGTTTCAGAATCCAATTTTAATTTAATATGATCATAGTTGCAGATGATGATCACAGTTTTGCTAAACAAAACTCTTATGTAACAAAAATTATATTAAATGTTGTAAGCCATATTTGTTTAAATATAAGTTACAGCTAATAGGTAATGAATTTATTATTTGTTAATTTCCTGCGAACAGGTGCTTACGATAGCTTTGCCGGTTCCGGTTATTGTGTCCAATTTCGCGATGTACTATTCGCACACACAGGCGAGGGCGAAATTGCCCAAAAAACGACGAAGAGTGATTAATGTGGAGCCAACCAGGCCGCCTCTCAGTAAGTATAACATTTTTCTGCGTGTGAGGCTAAATATATAATCCCGAGTGACACTCTGCAAGATAAGGTCACGTCAAGTAAAGTTTTAAATGTGAGAGTGGAAGAATTAATCAAATCTCGTTCAGAATCTAATCGTTTTATTTATATCTTTAAAATTATCCGGCAATTAAGTAATTGAATGAATTCATTAACTGTGTCGCTAAAATCTGTAGACTATAATGAAGTTAAACTCGGCGATCTAACTTACCTATTAAATTGTATTTTAATTTAATTTAATCATCAAGATGCTTATAATCTAGGAGCTCCTGGAGTGCCTGGAGCCCCTACAGGCCCATTGGCACCTGGAATGGGCCCGCAAGCCGTCAATAGGAGAATGAACGCCATTAAAACTAATCACCCTAAAGATATGATGGGACCTAATATGGGTAAGATTTTTTTGTATTTCTATCAGACAGTCTTTTGAGTAAATAAAGTCACATTGAAATTTGTAAAAGAAGCACCGTATTGTATAAAATAACGTGCACGTGAAAGCACTTTTAAAATTTTAAAGAAACTCATGTAAACTTTTGAGCAAAACGACAAAAAAATCAAATTAAAAACTGTATATATAACTTTACTGTTATATTTAATCTTTTTGAATCAAAAATAAATCCAAGTAAACATTATATTATTATGTAAAATTTCCTACATAGCAGGAATTTACAGTGGCTTTGAAGACGAATTAACTAATCTTTCAGAACAGTTTTAGTTTGTGTTACGTTATAATTGGCCTTCAAACTTCAGTGTATCACAGGTAGAAGCAAATGTATCGGGCACTGTATACAGTAAATCACAGCTGTTAGAAGATTTATTAGAAGAAGCAACGGTAGTCGGCGTTAATATAGTAACAAAATTGGCTTTCACTCAAATTTACAGGGAACATGTACACAAATTTACTTCGTATTAGTTCACATCATACAAAATTATCATTCAATTATAACATAGAAGTAGTAAAAGCGTCTTCAGTAAATAATCAAACCTACAGTAACATTTCCCAACGCACCAGCAGCTATTAATAATCTAACAAATCATTTACTGAGGACGAACAGTTCTAACTACTAATGAACAATTTTTTAAGTACTCACCAGACTAACCTTAGCTTACGCAGTGTAATCATTCACAGATGGTGATCGTAGCGAGCTTGAGGCTATGATACAAACAACACCAAACAACTGCAAAAGAAAAAATTTAAACATGCTTTAAAAAGCAACACACTGACTGGCGCGGAACGCTACCAGACCGGGCTTACTATATCGCCTGCACATGTGGAATTAGTTTAAGGGAACGCTGAATCTTTACTCATAACTAACCTGACATCTTCATCATCACAAACCATGCACTATACGGTATCTTCAAGCAGCACAAGAGGTCAACATCTAGGTCCCATTGCTTCGTCGGTGACGGCGGGAAGGTTCGGCATGGTTTTGTCAATATTATTCGAGAACAGTCCTGCTATTAGATGCTTTGCCGCTTGTACAAGTACATTGTTGTTTTAGACTTTATGTAGATCTGTTACAGTTAATATTATATCAGTAACATTCGATACATTTACTGTTTAGTTGAAACATTCACCATTATACGTTCAAATTCATAATCTACTATCAAATTCATACGTAATTTCAAAAGTAGATTGTAGACATTTTAAATATAGATTATGTTTGAGTGACGCGGAGATATTTCAAGGTATAGATTTTTTCAGGAAACAATCATCAATCGTCGGTTTATTTTAATTCGAGTTCGGCAGCAACCCAAATACAACTCAACACAGCGGTACACGTCTGATATTTTTCTATTATTTCCACTAACTATGAGTGTGTTAAACGTTCACGTGTGAAGGCTATCGTAGTATTGTAAGTTTTAGTGAATACTTTTGGAAGATATGGTACGAAACTAAATTAAACTTAGTTGTGTACACTAGTAACATTAAATATAATAATTTTAATAAAAGTAATTCTTCTGCGATAACCTTTTATATCTTTTGCTTACAATTTTCTGGGACTGACAATTGTTTTAATTTTTATCTACAACTTATTAAAATTATTGATACACGATGGTTTCACACAAATTTTAATCAATTAGTATTTATTAATGTGATTGGAATTAACCTAAGTACCGCTTTTCAATGTGTATTTTTATGTAGCTATGTTCATGTATATATGACTGTATTTGCAACTTGTGTCGTTTTGTGCTGATTTTTTACATTTTTCAAGTAATGTAGCGGCTATTGTAACTGTTAATTTATTTACCTCGCGAAGGTAGCTTTCAGAAGCTTCAACAAGTCTTATACCTTACATAACTATCGACATTAATATATGTGTATGTAATACTGTGAAATATATGCCCACGAAATTAGCTTTGTGTCCTGTCCGTGATCTTACTCCTACTACTCATATATTGCATAATGTGGTAGAAAAGATACTCAACTGCAAACATTTCAAGAGTTACAAGTGGAATTAAATTCTTCATTGTAAATTATTGTGTACTTCCGTCGTCGAAAATTCCTTTCCTTTCTGTGTAAATTATCTATTCACAGGGCATGCCAACAGCATGACTATTTCTTTATAAATTATTGTACACTAATTTGTTAATGAATTCTAAACTGGATTTTTTAACTTCTAAATAACATTGTACGTTTATATAACTCCCTTGAAAGTAAGTTGTGTAACTACTTAATTTACATGAATCATTTACAATTTAATCATTTAAATTATAAACAGTGAAAAATTATTTCTTTGTTCTCTTATCAATTTTATTTTATTCCCCACAGTCGCAAGCCTAATGCCGGGAATGGATTTATCAGTCACAACCCGTCTTACTCCAAGTCCACGTGATTTGAGTCCAGCGCTTGCTATTGCAATACCAATGATGAAATCAGTCAACATCGTACCGACGCAGTGTTTCGATAACATGGCCTTTCATACTGAGAAATCAGACATTCAAGGGGATGATAACAACACCGCGAGCAACACCTCGAGCCGTCAAGAATCTACTGAGAGTAACAGTACAGTAAAAGTAAATAACTTCAATAACGAACTTTATATTGAGAAAAACATCGACGACAAAACAGACGTAAGAACACCCCTGTTGAGAGATCATAAAAACGAATCACTGGATGAAACGAAACTAAGGGATAATAAAGTTGAAAAAAGAAAATCATCCGCTTCCACCTAACTCACTGTTAATATTCATACTATTGTATATTTCATACCAGAATTAATACAAAGTAAGCAATCGCTTGTTTAAAAGAGACCAATATTTTAATACCAAATATCTCGATATTTAATTCTAAGGATTATTTCCATCGAATGAACATCGCACATTTTTTGTAATATGTTTATTAACACTGTTAATCGAAAATTGATATCCATTTTCAAAAATTAAGCGACACACTTCAGATGCAAATTTCTAAATATAATGATACCTATAAGTTTTTTGTAAATCCTTTAACCATTCTGTATATTTTGGACATTAAACCAATTGGGTGGGATCAATAGATTTTGCATTCGTAATCTATAGATATTATTGGACATACTTCGAAATTTATAATTTTACAGAATTATAGTCCATTTCATGTAGTTAGATTGTGAATTTAGATTTCAAAAGTACTAAAATTATTTATATTAGGGTAATTGAAATCGCTTAAAGTATTATTAGCATATTTAAAAGCAACTATAATCTAACTAAACACTAGTTATCACCAGGAAAGTTAACGTTGAGTAATGGACAAGTTTATTTAAAAATAACTTACAGCAAGTCCTCTTTGCTAGTGATGCAATTTCCGTTAATCTCAATCAATGTATTCACTTTTAGATATTTTGTTTGAATACTATCACGCCTCCTCGTTCCTCAATTAAACCTATACCTAGTCTGTAAAATTTGTGCAAATTTCATGCGAGCTTGTTGGATAGCAATAAGATGTGGGAACTTTTAAACTATGAGATTTAAACTTAAGCTACGATAAAGCATATGCTGTACCTCTCACAATCACCGATAACATCAGCGACGATTGTGTAAACTGAATTAATTACGATATTAACGATAATACAAAGTTAAATATTCTGAAATGGATTAATGGAGCTATGGTTAAAATTTTAAAAGTATTAATCGCACGGTAGAACTTGATTACATATCTTATATCATGTAAACATGAAAAACAAAAAAAAATCTTTGAAAATCTTTATTATATCAGATATATCTCCGATGTTATTAGTGGCATTGTAGTTTATCGTATTATTATAGAGTAGATGCGATACAGTATTTTGTTACGAAACCTATTTTTTTGTCATTCACAAGCATTTTGATCTATAGCAGCGTAATTGTAACATTTAGTAGCATTTAGATAGTTATCACCACCATTTAATCCACTTTGGGCATTTGTTACTTTACTCATCCTCACGGATGTAACTTCTCTCATTGCTATTTAGTGTTAAATGTAAATATACAAATTATACGTAGCCTTAAAAGTTTTTTACATTTGAAACAGATATAACATCACTAGATACATATCACGCGCACTTTCTGTCATTCTCGATGTTGTATTGTTGTACATTATATAAATAATTTAATTTTAGACGGCTAAGAGTAGATAGCGTTAACCAAATTACTTTTCATTGTAACAACAAACAGCCCGCGAGTAGCGGACCCGACTTCAAATGTCCAAGTTATTGTTAATATTGATTTCTCTTAAGTCTAAATATATTTAAGACGTAATAAATGAAGTGGAGTGGTGTGCGATGGCGGCATTTATATATTACGGCTAATTCTGATTTTAGGTAAACTCTGCTATACTTTGATTTTAAGTAAGAATAATGAACACGTTTTTATGTTTATAAAACTACACATTCTCTGATGAGTTTGAAGACAATCGGTCGCTGTTTGAGAGGTTGAATGGAATGTCTAAATTATGGGACCCTCGGTGTTTTATTGAATAAATATTTAAATATAGTTCACGACCTTTTAACATGCGAATACAATTACTTTCGTATCCAAACACCCGAAGAGGTGAATCTTTAATACTTTCGGAGTTTTCTATTAAAGCATGAAATGCAATGTTATAAATAATTTAGATAGCACGACGTTGATTTTTGTACGGGAAATTGTATATATTTTTAATTTAGCTATATTAAATATCGCTTCTACAATGTATAACGAAACAAAAATGTACCAATTAGGCAATATTTATATTGTAATTATGAACGCATCGCTTAAATAAATTTTTCTATATCGACGTTTCATTGATGTTTCTTTATATTTCTATAATAACCTGAAATTAATTCGGAAGCGTTTATGCGGACCACGTAGACGGATATTTATTCTTCTTCTTCTAGAAGAATCCGTGATCCGTGAATTCAAGAAGAAGAAGAAGAAGAAGACGGATATTCATTATGGAAAACAAAAAACCATTTCCGTTGTCGTTTCTTATCGAAATTTACTAACTTTTAATTTAGTCACTACTAAGTTGTTTTGGTGTTTAAAATATAAGTTATTGGGTGGGTAAATTTAAATATTTATAGATGGGTTACGCCATCCGAAACACTGCATATTTCCACTCTAATAATCTCTAAAGAGCAAAGGTCTCAAACATAAAACTAAGCACAAGCTATAACATATTTAAGATAAACCATATAAATATGAAATCATATTGAAACGATAAGTTATATAAGACTCGAATAAAACACAAATGTTTTCTTTTTTGCAATAGATTTTTAAGTTTCGTCTTACAATTAAATACGCGTCCACAAACATGACCGATAGAAAAAAGAGGTATTCGATGCGTGAACTTTCATTAATACTAAATAATCTTTTACTAATTCTTTCAAACTAAAGATGTTGATACTTTTTTCACAAACTGATCTTGAAGATTTAAATACAAGTCCTAAACCTTGGGGTTCAGAAATTAAATTCTCTTCACTAAGTGATGATGTACTTCCTAATTATTTTCTAATCTTAAGTTCAGGTTAAAGTTTACATCTTTTATTATACTAATTAACTTTCTATCATTCGTTTTAGCGGAGAGAGATCTATTGTATACTAAAGCAGTCTATGGAACAGGAAGAGGACCAAAACTCCTTACATGAATAATAGCTTTTCTTTTACACTTTTTATACTTTTGTAATCGTATGCAGTGTTTCGCTCGGCGTTGGTCGACAACAACTTAGCTCATAAGGCTTACAGTGAACGAACAGGGCTTGTGTGTTATTGTATAGCGATCTAATTAAAATATACAATATATTATACAATTTTGAACGATACGTGAACGGAAATTATTTGAAACATTGTTCATTAAACATGTGAAAATATGAGATATGTATTTTTATTTCTGCATCCATTATTATCACGACTTACTAAGAGTTAGAAAATGGAGTCCCGGATAGTATTTAACCTAAACTGAATGGATTGACTTCAAACTACAAATGCCCCAAGTTATATTTAAAGATAGTTTAGTTATATTTGTTTAATATATATCAATAAACCTTAATATTCTCATAAGGAGAGAATTTAATGCTATTTATCCACCACACAAACGCAATTTTAAAACATTGCAGTTCCTGATTGTTTTCCTTTACCGGAAGCACGACCTGATTGAGAATCGAAGCTACTACTCAACGCATAGTGCCTACGAGTAACTTTTTTTTTTTTTTATACTACTTTGCGACGAGACGAGCAAGACGTTCACCGGATGGTAAGTGATACGCTTGCCCATGACAACGTGGCGCTAGTTAAGATGGTACACACTGCACCACATTGTGCTCGTCGCCTTGAGACATAAGGTATTAAGTCTCGTTACCCCAGTAATTACACTAGCTACAGCGCCCTTCAAACCGGAACACAGTAATGTTTGCACACTACTATTTGTCGGTTGCAATAGGAGCTGCGGTGGTACCCACCCAGACGGTCTCCGGCAACAGAGACCTACCACCTGGTTTAATTAAGTATACAAAAATAGATTGTAAGATAAGTATACAAATATAATAAGTCACATATTAAACCGAGTTACATCTATAACCTTATAAGCCAGTCTGGCGTGAGTTGGAAAGTTAAAAATATTAAAAAGTTATCAAATACTAAGTGATGGTGTAGTTAAGCGTCCTAATGCATACTTAAATACTGATTTATTTACGTCACACTTCCAACCACAAATCCATATAAAACATAGTTCCGCAAATAAAGACGTCAACTCGTTCCCGTCGAAGTTTCAGACAGCGGCCCAGTTCAATTTCCACGAGTATAGACGTTCTAACTTTAACTTGTTTAACTCGCTGCCGGCAGTTACTTAGAGTTGCAAATGTGTACAGCTTTTAAATTATGACTTATTTAATTATGTTCGAATGCATGCAAAACTCTGTTTGATTCGCAGACCGAAGAACAATGTTATGATACAGTATTGTAATAAATATTAGACACCAATCACAAAAGAACAACTGAACACTGCATTATCTCTCCATCCCGGATTGAATCCTCTAAAACCTGTTTCGTATTACAAGTTGAAATACGGCTGCAAAAGTAGAATAATGCGTTGGTTCTGCGTCTATTGGAGCAGGGTATAGATCCGATGCCGACAGCCGCGCGCCTCTTCACGGCCTGCTTAATAAAATTTCTTTTCAGACAGTAATCGAAATGAAATGTGACGAGTTTCCTAATCTATAATCAAATTTCGATATCTTCTAAATCGATACATTTACCTGATAGCAGTGCTCATAACAATGAAAGGTTAGTTAAGTTTACACAATTTATTTCCACCGCAAATTATTAGGGTGTTGGCATCACCTCTCTGATGAGTGTTGACGAAAGTCGCCGCATATTTATGAAATATTGCAGGAGTATAATACAAGCCTTAATAAACAAAAAAACAGAAAGTTCATAAGAAAAGTAGAGAAAGAGAAAAAGTAAAGAAATTAATAAAGATTGTAATATTAAAATATAAGAAATAAATTGTACAAAGAGAAAGAAATTGTATAAAGGAAAATGTAAATTAGTAATAATAAGGACAATGTAAAGGAGAAGGAAAGGAGAAATGATGTGAAGTAGAGATAAGAGAAACTGTGATAAAATATAAGAAATGGCCAATGTAGTTGTGAGAGGCGATGCCTGAAAGAAGAAAAACAAAAATTTGTTAAGATCTGGAAAGCATGAAAAATATTAGGTAAGAAAGTTCGAGAAAAAGATAGTGAAATAAATACAAAAGACAGAAAATAAAGACCCTGACTCAAATACGAAGGAGAATAATGAAAAAAGAAACAGTAATGTGCAAACATTACTGTGTTCCAGTTAGAGGGGCGCTGTAAGCTAGTGAGATTACTGGAGTAACGAGACTTAACACCTTATGTCTAAAAGCGACGAGCGTATCACTTACCATCAGGTGACCGTTCCGCTCGTCTCGTCGAATAAAAAGAACATAGAAAGTGGTATTCGTTTATATAAAGAATCACATCACTCCAAATCGATTCACAGAAACTTTCATACAATACTGGTATACGGTATTTTTACTACGCAGCAGTTGAATGTACCCAGGTTTTTTTTTTTACAATCATTCCCCCTGCGTGTTGTGGGTCAGGGTCCTCTTTCACTCCAGTTCTATCATTCATTCAATTTTTCTCACTTTCATACAATTATCATTCTTCCTCATTCATACCTCTCGCTGACGGTTACGACATCGTCTTTCTCTTATGTTAATACTTATCCTATTACATTGGCATCCTCATACTTATTATCATTATTTCATTTCCTGAAATACATGAAATGCTGGAATAGAACACGTGTTAAAACATTTTTAAAAACAACAACCTTATTCTAATTTTTAACAATAATAACAGAATAAAAACGAAAACAACAAAACAATAAAACAACAACATCTTAAAATTTTTTCTTTTCCTCCTATCAATTACAATTCTACTATAAATTAAAATTCCTATCTCTAATTAAAATTTTCATACTATCACAGGTTGTTATATTCTATTCCAGCTCATTGTAGATTCATATCACAGCTTCTTCGTTCACATCTTTGGTCTTATTTCTTCTTATTGTGTCTGATATGATTTTGCTACAGTATCCCAGGAATACGCGGCGACATCCGTCGTCACTCATCAGGGAGGCGATCGTACCCGCGTCTATGTCCTGCCCCAACTCCATCATCATCGTACACGGGACAGCTGGTGATCAAATGGACCACGGTCTGGTCCTCGGTCGGGTCGCATAGGCACGAGGGACTCTCCTTGAGTTTAAACCTATGAAGGTACTCATTGAATCCCCCGTGCAATCTACCCAGGTTTAGAGTATAGACTATTAGACATTATATTCTCATTTGGTATAAATTAACAAATAAAAACAACAATATCGATAATTAATGCGGTCTATAACCTTTACAGCTTTTATAAAAAGCTCAGCGGTTTCAAAATTTATTACGAGCTTCCAACGTCGGAGTGAGCGGTCGAGTTTCAGTTGACTTCAATAGGTCGCACAGTGTCCGCGGTGAGGGCTGTTGAGATGTACTGCGTCAAATTTAGTTACGCGCCGTCAAGTTACCCCTTGCACGAGTATATAGGGAGGGTAGGAGGGAGAGGGCGACGGTTTCAATTTGAGAGGAGGTCGCGAACAGTGCGAATAGGGCCCATAAATAACGTCCTTTGTTGAGGTTGGGCAATTTTTTCGTGTCGCTCCGCCGTACCCACTCTGATATTCAGTGGTGATACGTTTCGTGCGGGATTCGTTGTTTTCTCGTTAAACTTAATACGGAGATATTATTTTATTACCATCAGTATTAATATAAGAATAAATAATGTATTAATTCTTTCGTCTACTGTAAAATTTTCGCACTATTCATTATTGACAAGTATGTAATGCCATTTAGATAATACATAACAGAATAAATAAACACAGAAATCCTCTTCGACCTTCAGTATTGTTTGCGGCGTCTACTTCTTTAAGTAGTATGTATTTATTTATTTATTCTGTTATGTATTGTCTAAATGATATCCTATACTTGTCAATACTGAATAGTGTGAAAATTTGAAAGTAGACGAAAGATTAAACACATCATTTATTCTTATAACATAATAATGTCCGTGCGTTAGTTTAGAAATAGTTATTGAAAGAAAAAAGTTCACTATCCTAACTTAGGAATCATTATAACCGACGTATAGACAAAAATCTACTAAATTTTGGATAACGTTATCATCAAGAGTAAAGCTAGATTAATAAGAATATAATAAGGTCAGAAAGTAATTTAATTTCCAATGACTATTTTAATGATTCCCACTAAAGAACAAGGTTTCCTAAAAGAGGGTTATTTGTATAGTTACCACCATGCATTTGGGGAAGCGCTGATCACAAGCTTCTATTCTTCTTTTTCTTCTAAACTTATTCCTTCTTTAGTTGCCTTTTACTGTGTAAAATGGTGACGGAGATATTCCAACCAATCTCCTCCTAAAATGAGCTTTAAATTATTCATATGAAAGATGTAACAATTCTGTTATACATTTTTTGTTATGTATGTGCCATTTGTAGAGAATTCATGCGCCATTACCGGTAACAGTAGCATTTATTAGCTCATTGTTATGTGTGTCGTACGAACATGTTAATACGTTGGAACGTACCCTTGTCACTCCGGTGTCAGCGAGCTGTACGCACAAAGTAAGATATATATATATATAACATACTCGTATATAATTTTTTAAATTGTTGTCTATCGGAAGCAAAACTTTGTAATGGAATAGTTAACTTGTTACTTTTTACCAGGTGGTAGGTCTCTGTTGCCGGAGACCGACTGGATGGGTACCACCGCAGTTCCTATTGCAACCGCCAAATAGTAGTGTGCGAACATTACTGTGTTCCGGTTTGAAAGGCGCTGTAGCTAGTGTAATTACTGGGGTAACGAGACTTAATACCTTATGTCTCAGGCGACGAGCGCAATGTGGTGCAGTGTGTACCATCTTAACTAGCACCGCGTTGTCATGGGCAAGCGTATCACTTACCATCAGGTGAACGTCTTGCTCGTCTCGTCGCATACTAGTATAAAAAAAAAACTTAAGAAATGAGAAAAGACAAGAATGTAATTAATATACGTAAGCAGTTTCCAGCCGCGATTTAACTTATTTTCTAACCTTACTGTACAAAATCGTATCTAACTCAATGCCGGTAATGATCTCTAACTCGGCGTTAACCGGCATCGGCAATTAAGTTGCACCAGTGAACAACTTAGCGACATCCCCCGCTTTAAGTTGCTCGTTTGAAACATGAACCACTTCTCATTAAAGGTCTAAAAATAAAACAGATAGGGGCCCGCTCTCGGCGGTGGCTTGACACACTTCTGTGTGCGGATTGTGGAATAATTCACAAAGTATAATCATGAACATCAACACTCTCGTAGTGCTTTATTTAATATTATTAATAATCACTAGATTTCAGTAATACCAGTTGTACTACTGAAATCTGGGACTAGGGTAGTAGATCTTTGTTACCGGAGACCGTCTAAGAAGGGACCAACGAAGCTCGTATTTCTACCGCCTAATAGTGTTAGATATTGAGGATAAATAATTGTGGTTATAAACATTTTGTTTATATATTTATTTACTTAAGGACCTCCAACGAGGCCTACACGACATGTAACAAGTTTAATAATAACAAATAATAGTTTCACTTTGCGACGTGCTCATCAATTATAGGAGACCGCAGCATGCAAATTTAAACAACAAAATAACAAAAAATAATGTTGAACATAGTTGAGTACCGTACAGTTCACAATTTATTGTTGATTAACAGTTGCAGAACCCGTTTCCTGTACCTTGAAATGTCCGTGATGTCTTGATCATGAGTTTTTGCCAAAGAGTTATACTGCCTACAGAGCCTTGGCACAGCAGCGAAATGACCCAAGTTGGTTCTAAATGGGGGATAATACAGAAGGTTATATACACCTTTTCGCGGGATTCTGGATGGAGCATTAATACTCAAAGAACTTACAAGCTCGCTGCAGTCTAAGATACTGTTAAACATTTTTTGCAGAAATATAAGATCGATCATCTTTCTGCGTGCGGCTAAAGTACTAATGTTGTAGTGCCTCAGACGATCAGAATAATGAGATATTTCTCTAGCCAAAGCCTTTGTTAGAAAAATAGTAATTGTATTGACTGTTAATGAATCCAAAATGAATTACAGCACATTGTACTGTTATATTTCATACTAATATTTACGTAATAATTATATTTATATTTCTTATAGGGTAATTGAAATATTGGGAAAGTTATTAATCCATAACTTTTATGAAATTGATAATAATTAAATAGTTGTATTGATTATTGTAAAGATGGCGCCGCTGTCATTATGGTATAAATGGCGGACAACTGTGGATCTCCAGCTGATTACTGTTTGGATATAAAAAGTGTAAATTAGATATGTATGTTGAAAAGAGAAGTGTCTATTAATAGTATATGCAAACTGGTTCCGGTTTAAAGAGCACTGTTCTTCTTCTTCTAAGTCGTATTTCCTCATGACTGAGGGTCGTGGTCATCATGTTTTTATTGAAACACACGACTACTCTCTTGGCAGTTATAATGGAGTGGTTTGCCATTGCCTTCTCCATTTCACATACTAGTTTGACCACTGATGATCATGACATAGATATGCAGGTTTCCTCACGATGTTTTCCTTCACCGTCAAAGCAAGTGATATTAGTTGGTGTTTTATGCTAACTGCACATTCGAACCCGGTACCTTCGCAAAGGAAGGCCGGCGTTCGAACCACTAGGCTATCACGGCAAAGAGCACTGTAAGCTAGTGAAATTACTGGGGTAACGAGACTTAACACCTTATATCTCAAACCGACGAAAGTAATGTCAGTACACAGTGTATACCATCTTAACTAGCGGCACGTTATGGGCAAGCGTATCACTTACCATCAGGTGAACGTCTCGTTAGTTTCGTAGAAAAAAAGTACCGGTCGCTAGGTTGCTATTCCCATACTGACGGCTAATAGTACTTGTGCCAAGTTTACTGTGTTCCAGTTTAAAAGTACCTAGTGGAATTACTGAGGGAGTAAAACATATTTAGTGTCAAAGCTACGAGCACAGTTCGATGTAGTATACATCATCTAACTTCTTCTTAAAATGCCATCTTCCTTCGAAGGTCGGCGACCATTAAGGCAATCTCGACTTTCGATACCGCGGCTCTGAAAAGAAAACGGGTGCGGTTCCATACCACTGGCGTAGATTTTTTAGTCAGGATAATCTCCTTCGGCTCACACTTCGCTTTCCTTGAATCTTCCCCTGCACGATGAGCTGCAGCAGTTCATACTTTTCGTTTCTCATTATATGTCCTAAGTATTCCAGCTTTCTTCTCTTAATTGTATACATCACTTCTGTTTTTTCATTCATGCGCTTTAATACTGTTACATTTTTAACCTTGTCTTTCCGGGATATCCTCAGCATTGTCCGATATACCCACATTTCGAAAGCTTCAACTTTCTTGCTCATTGATTCTGTAAGGGTCCACGCTTCAACTCCGTATCTTATTTATCATCTAACTACCGACTATGAATATAATAGTGGTGATGCTAAAGCGGACGCTTTTATGGAATAAAAAATATATTAATACTACCTGTTACTTTTTGTTTAACAATGTAATCATATTAATTACCTACCAGGTGGTAGGTCACCGTTGCCGGAGACCGTCTGGATAGGTACCACCGCAGCTCCTATTGCAACCGACAAATAGTAGTGTGCAAACATTACTGTGTTGCAGTTCAAAGGACGCTGTAAGCTAGTCAAATTACTGGGGTAACGAGACTTAACACCTTATGTCTCTAGGCGACGAGCGCAATGTGGTGCAGTGTGTACCATCTTAACTAGCACCACGTTGTCATGGGCAAGCGTATCACTTACCATCAGGTGAACGTCTTGCTCGTCTCGTCGCTGAGTAGTTTAAAAAAAAAAATTAGACGTTTCAGTAAACTACACGTCTTCGTATAACAATTAAATGATCTCGTCACGCCAAAGATTTGTATAATTTTTCTGATACAATGAGCTATTGGTGGCTTATGTAACGCTGTACTAAATAACCTTATAAGTACTATCTAATTAAAATAATAATTATTATAATGAACTTTCAATATATTTGGTTTGTTAAACAAATATCTACATCAAAGGAATATCTAAATGGCTCCGGAGGTGTCCTCGTTGCGATGAGGGCGCACTCGTCGCCGAGAACCGTTCGAGATACCAACGGAGGGACTTCGATAAAAATATTTGATGGACGTTTGGCATTTTACTAGAGCACACTCTTTTGAAACTGAACGATGTTTGATTGATTATAATCAAAATTATAATGAGGCCATATCCATCAATTCATCTATTATACTTTTAATAAAACAACGTACATAAATCATTTATACACACTGCATTGTTCTCATGGTTTTCTGATAATTAAGAAGCTGAGAACTCTCTACTCCATTTAGTGTACAGGGCTATTAAAACTGTAACATAGTAAACATTACTACGGTTTGATCTCATAAATAGTTGCTATGATATAGTTTCCGACAAGAGAGATCTGCCTCTTCTAAAACTACTAATTTAGAAGGTTTAATGAAATTTAACCATCACACATAAACAATAGATATTTTACCAGGTGGTAGGTCTCTGTTGCCGAAGACCGTCTGGGTGGGTACCACCGCAGCTCCTATTACAACCGCCAAATAGTAGTGTGCGAACATTACTGTGTTCCGGTTTGAAGGGCGCTGTAGCTAGTGTAGTTACTGGGGTAACGAGAATTAACACCTTATGTCTCAAGGCGACGAGCGCAATGTGGTGCAGTGTGTACCATATTAACTAGCGCCGCGTTGTCATGGGCAAGCGTATCACTTACCATCAGGTGAACGTCTTGCTCGTCTCGTCGCATAGTAGTTAAAAAAAAAAACATTCAATAATTGTCATTTGTTCGGGAAACGGAAGTGAACATCCATTGCAAAGTGCACTCAATCTCGCTCACGCGGACAAGTGACGCGGCCGCCATTGTATCCGAGGAGCTGTCGATTGCCAGAAAAACTCTACCCGGCTCTTGTCGCTTCCAATAATATCAACTACTACTAGTAAGGGGTTATCAGTACGGTTCGTATATTTATTTATTTTTTATACTACTATGCGACGAGAAGAGCAAGACGTTCACCTGATGGTAAGTGATACGCTTGCCCATGACAACGTGGTGCCAGTTAAGATGGTACACACTGCACCACATTGCGCGCGTCGCCTTGAGACATAAGGTGTTAATTCTCGTTACCCCAGTAACTACACTAGCTACAGCGCCCTTCAAACCGGAACACAGTAATGTTCGCACACTACTATTTGTCGGTTGCAATAGGAGCTGCGGTGGTACCCAGACGGTCTCCGGCAACAGAGACCTACCACCAGTAAATTGTGATTTTCTCATTATCATTTCATCTATACAAATAAATGAATTTGGAGTGTCTGTTTGTAATAATAAAATAAGCTTTTTACTAAGTGCATTTGAATGTAAACACGGTACATATACCACAACGTTTTTTTACAATTTTTGTCTTTTTGTTCCTGCTAATATGTGAAAGGGCTAGATCGATTTTGACGAGACTTTCACTAGCAGATAGCTGATGTAACAAGGAGTAACTTAGTCTGCTTTTATTTTAGATAAAGAAATAGGATCTCGTGAAAATAAAATCGTATGAAAAATTGTTATAAAGTCCGATTCAAATAGAGAAGTTGTATACACACTATATTATATGACATTTCTTCTGTTCAAATACCACGCGAACTAAGTCGCGAATAACAGCTAGTTAATATATATATATATATATATGTGTGTGGCTGATGTGTATGTATATATATATATATATATATATATATATCAATTAAATAACATAACGCCGGATACATCATCAACAACCAAACTACAAAACGGCCTCTGATTAGATCTGGATTTTTCAATGTTACAAGGTTATCATTATTGTACTTAGTTTTATTTATAGTAAACTTAATTTAGTTAGGATATTTAACAGCACATTAAGCTCCTAGATTTAGACCTAGCAGTGTCTCGTTATAGTAATAATTTCACTAGTACAGTAGTTTGTTTCCGCGTAGTATTCTGAAACGATCACAATACTATTCCGCTTAGCTCTTTACGAATGATAATACATAATATTATGAAAAGTTATATTTTTATACTTTTAAGCTAAAAATAACGTTTGTTAATTAACATCGAAAACGGTTGAAGTGATGTTAAGGTATTTTGTGATGTTACCGAGAAATTTAAATAAGTACTTTACAAAGGGTTTATTATCGTGAAGTTCGAGCGGAAGGGAAATTACATTCCGGGCCCACGTCGGATTAGGATGGAGAGCTTTTAGTTATTAATAAAAATTGGTACAGATTCCCACTTTACTATTCATAAATAAATTACCATGTTCATTATTCATAAATTAAAAGTGTTTCACGCAAATTTAAACATTCCCCAGTTAAATAGTACAAATCGATTCGGAACTTGTGCATAACATTTATGAGTTTCATTATTTTTGTATTCGACGAGGTCGTTACCTCAGTAATTTCATTAGCTTACAGCGTCCTTTAAACTACAACACAGTAATGTTTGCACTACTGTTTGTCGATTGAAATAAAGCTGCGGTAGTTTTTTTTTATACTACTTAGCGTCGAGACGAGCAAGACGTTCACCTGATGGTAAGTGATACGCTTGCCCATGACAACGTGGTGCTAGTTAAGATGGTACACACTGCACCACATTGCGCTTGTCGCCTTGAGACATAAGATGTTAAGTCTCGTTACCCCAATAATTACCCTAGCTACAGCGCCCTTCAAGCCGGAACACAGTAATGTTCGCACACTACTATTTGTCGGTTGCAATAGGAGCTGCGGTGGTACCCATCCAGACGGTCTCCGGCAACAGAGACCTACCAGCAATAACTACCAAAGTAAAATAACTTATAGCAATACTATTTGGTGTGCAAGAAAGTATTTTCTGTTCTGTTTTCCAAACACTTTTTTTTAGACGGTTTCGATGTTATTATATGTAACAAAAGCTCGTTATGAAAAAGAGGCGATTGTAAATCTGTTTATTGGGTACAGGCAGTGAATGATATAAAACGCTTTACTACAATTTTACATAGTTTCCGTTGTCATTTATTAGTCGTTACTGAGATTCAAATCAAAAAGATAATTTTTTTAAGTTTTCTTTTCATTTAAGTATTATCCAAAACTTTTGTAATGATATTATTTAGATAGAAGACACCGATGAGTATCTACCACCGAATAGAAATGGATTCCTATTTGAAAGGCTATTCAAGTTTATTATGAGTTGGTGTATTAGTTATCCCGAAATGAAAAAGGTATATTTAGTTTTAGCTTCACAGATCGTGTGTTAAGCTTTTGCTCAATACAAAATTGGTCCCGCTAAATCCCTCACTAATACCTAATAAGAGAAATTACTTTTCAGACTTACGTCGGTGCGCTATCCATGTCACACTAATCCTATTTCAGAGTTCAGCTCCTTTTCGCCGTGTATTACAGAATGTACTTCAGCGAAGCTCAAGGTCCGGGGACTCTATCATTTAATAAAAAAAGCGATTAATCTCTTTGGAAAATTCTTGCGGAAAGCAAAGCAAGTGTCATTTATAAGATACAATTATTGATCGTTTGAAACATCAGTTATTTACAACTTAGTTACGATATAAACGAATCGAAGGTTAATGAGTTTGTAAGTGTGATTTTATGCATGGCTCAGAGGTTTCAGTTGGATTCCGATTAAGCTTGATCTTTCGAGAATTGAAAATAAGCAATAAAAAAAGGAATGCTTTTTCTCTTTCTCTGATAAGGTTTCGAATTCCATCAGTGAAAACAGTGACAAGGCTTATTACTTTTGTTCAACTTAATGATCACATGAGCTGAATAACATAACGCTAGTGTGAACAAGATAAGAGTCCTCGTTCTCTTTACTGAAATAATAGTCCTTACACACTTCTGCTGTATTTTGTTAGAAATTGACTCTGCATACCTAGATGATGTCTGCATCAGGGAGCAGACGAACCTTTTCTCCTTCTCTCCATAGTCGTATTTCCTCATGACTGAGGGTCGTGGTCATCATGTGTCGTGAACACATGACGACTCTCTTGTCAGTTATAATGGAGTGGTTTTGCCATTGCCTTCTCCATTTCACATACTAGTGCGAGCATGGATGGTCACGACATAGATATGCAGGTTTCCTCACGATGTTTTCCTTCATCGTCAAAGCGCGTGATATTAGTTGGTGTTTTATGCTAACTGCACATAAATTGAAAAATTCATTGGTGCAGGCCGGATTCGAACCAGGTACCTTCACATTGGAAGGCCGGCGTTCAAACCACTAGGCGATAGCCTCTGAGCAGACGAAACACTTGTTTTATTTTGAAATTATTTCGGCAAGAGCCCTGACCTGCCCGGGGCCTCATTAAAGTAATGCTAATATTTGACTTCGAATGGAAATTTACTTTCATCACGAGCACTCGGGAGTATTCACGAAAAAATTATGAACACGACAAACTGGCGTTAATTTGACTTTGAAAAACATTATAAATTTACTCGTTACTTACAAATAAGTTATTATAAAAATAAAAATCTTTTCTCAAAAATTTGTTAAGTGAAATATAAGTTATGAAACAATTCTAACAGGTACTGTCTTTTTTGTCCGGTGTTCTGTTAGAATTTAAAACTTTCCAAACAAAATAGAATCACTAAAATCGAATATCATTTTTTTGATCTATATATTATGTATGTACGCACAAAACTTTTCAGCTTGACCTTTCGTGATTGGATTTTGATGATACTTTAGTAAGAAATAGTATACTTCGTAATTCGTGTAATAAAAGTTGGAAAAAATTCTGATCCCCGGGATACAAAGAGAAGAAACATTATATAGAAATCAATTAACTATGAAAACTTTGTGTTTGTTTTGTTGTTAGCGATCCCAAAGCTGCGTTATTTAGAGTTCCTTTTATATTTATAAGAAAATATTATTTTATAAGGAGAAAAGCACCTGCGAAGACGGCTAAACGTTAAAAGTGTATATAATGAAGACAAAGAATCTCGCGGAGAGAGTTGACGGGAGAATTTATTGAAATTTCAGCTGAAGAACAGTTTGAACGAGCTTTAATACAATCTCTCCCATTTCTATTCAGTGAAAAAGCACTGTGATTAAAAAATACACAAGAGACGAGGAACGCGGTGAATTAAAAACAAAAAATATAACTAAAAGGGAAGAGTTTCCTCCGTTAAAAGAGTATTGTTATAAAATTTTAAATGTTAAGAAAAAAAATCTATTTCCGTAACATATTATATAAAGTATATGTGCATTAGAAAACGTTTAAAGTGCATCTAGTTGTTTCTTAACTTATAAATTTTCATGTGCTGGTTTACTGAAAGGAATTTCATGTTAAAATATTGTATTCCCATTTTCATAATACAATACAGTTTAATTTAAAAGTAGACGTTAACTGAAAGGAGTTAAAAATACGGTGATTTTCTTTATAACTGATGAAGCATTGTAAAAGAATTTTCAGGAGATCGTCTGAGCACAAAGGCGGAGGACTTTACGTTATTGTAACTTTACCTTTGACTCATTATTTCCTGAAACAATATTTCAAACTTTTTCAGTATAATATTTAAAGTTTATTTCATTAACGAAGTTGTGTATCGTAACGACGCAATTTGTAGGAAATAATATGCTTGTGTTCAGTAGCAAATTTTTTATTAATTTATCAGCCGGATGACTTCCACTGCTGTGCTTAGGTATCCATTAAGGATCTCTAAACTAATCGGTCCTTTTTTTTTTTTAGTTTCGGGCGGGAAATCTTCGAAAAGATACCCTGGTTCTGGGGGGAAGGCAGGGTTATGTGGGATTTATACCCACTAAAACCCCCTCGGTGGTCATTCGAAATGCTTTGCGGGAGACCCCGGGATCTCCTACGGAACGCACCGGTGCCTCCCTGCACTACGCCTGAGCACGTCCCTAGGAGGGCAACAACCCTCCTCAATACCCTCTGTTTGCTACGACAAAAACGAGACCACCTCATAATTGTCGTCCATCGTGACCTCGCTTGCTAGACAACGATGGCCCCCACCATCAAAGTCCGCGAACTCGAAAACCCTTTTAGTCGCCTTATACGACAGGCAAGGCTTACCTTAGTCCTATTCTTAATTGCCCGTGACTACAGGGCTGAAACTAATCGGTCCTGCGCTTCTCGTGACGTTCACCAGGTCACCAGTCCACGTTGTGGGAAAGCCAACGACAATTGGCACTAAAACTCAAATTACTTAATAGAAAAAAAACTGTTTTTATATTGTTACTTGTGTCAAAGGGGCGGGCCCTTAGGGACAAAAAATCCAAATATAAATATTGTTACAGGTAAAAACACTACTAAGTCCACTTTGAAACTTGAAAAAAACTTCAATTAAAATAGTTCCAACCGTCAAGTAGTGATGATATATAAAAGCGTATTAAAGTTAACTAATTTCTACAAAGTATACGAACATTTTGTCTGAGTTTAAATACTTCGCTGAATATATTAATTGTTTAATCTTGCGCCCTAATGAGATAACATACAGTAACTGTGATTATTCACCAGACGAATTCATCACAGAGAAGCGATGATATTTCCTCACACCAAAAACCTTTCAAATGTAAAAGAAGGTTAGTTGATAAATCTTTAACTGCTATTTTTTAATTACAGTATAAATTAATCTGATTACTTTCTTAACAATTTAAAGAAAGCTAGAAGAAAATAGTTCAAAAGACCTTACCCACAGCAGGACGCAGGTGTCTTTTAATATCATCCTTAAACACTGCTTTGTTAAGTTTGAGTCTACCTAGTGTAAAGTTATAAAACTCCTATTTGTTGCATTAGTTAAAATAAAAACACACGGACGGTGTCTATTTTTGATGCTGATGACATTACTATTAACTTTTACTGTCACATAGCTTAGTTTAAAAATACTTGAGGTACTACCCGGGTAGGGACGAGGCGGTAGGGGGTAGGTGGGAGGAGGTAGCGGCGTATATCACTGCGGCGGAGCAAAGTGCGCTGCAGTGTATTAAGTTAATTTATAACCGGCCCGTGGACAAGCGGACGCGTACTACTTTTAATTAAAACGGTTAAGCAATAAACTTGACCGACCTGTTGTGAAGAGCACTCACAGTTAAGCTACAATCTAACTTAGCTAAATATAATAAAGTTAATCTAATACTGCTTAACTGGAAGACTAAAGTTGTCGCTTCGATACGAATGACGTATCATTGCAGTAATATAGCTACTATTAAACCTTCCCAACTGGAATACAGTAATATTTACATGCAGATAGAGATGAGTCGCAGTTATAATTACCAAACGACACTCACCTTCATTGCAGTAAGTTTCTTATTATCCATCATCAGTCAGACACATCGACTGATCCAGTACTAATTTACTTATTTGTTAATTACTTGCAAACTTGTAACAGTAACTATGATAACGACTACTTAATGTCAACCTTTAAGGAAAAGAAAAGTTTTTTAAACTATTTCTTCTAAGTCGTATTTCCTCGTGACTGAGGGTCGTGGTCATCATGTGTGATGAAACACGACGACTTACTTGGCAGTTATAATGGAGTGGTTTGCCATTGCCTTCTCCATTCCACAAACTAATGCCTAAAGCTATCACGACTTTAACTAATTACAAACAGCAAATTGAAGAATCTTATGACAGGTAATGATAAGATTATTGTGTATTAAGTTAAGCGCTATCAGGTTCAGTGTATACATCCTATCTCATACTCCATTCCGAGTGATACATCGATTATGATTAGAAGCACTGATCACCAACACCCTCTCGTTTTATCGCTTCAAGTATTTATGTGACTCTAGTTAAGGTTATATACACTGCATCGTATTGAGCTCGTCGCCAAAAATATTAAGTGTAGTTACTCCAGTAACTTAGCTACAATACTCAAACCAGAATACAATGAATTAAGAGCTGTCTTCGACTCCGACATCAAAGAACTGTCAGTAACATATGTTCTCATTGTCACTTAAAATAATTTGATATTGTGGTCAAGTTATTACTCTCAGAGTTTGAATGGTTGTTACGAAAATTACTATATACAGCATTCAACGTCTGTCTCATCCAGCTCTGCAAGGTTTACATCAACGACGCGTCCTATTTTCGGTGGAATTGCCATCTTTATTGGTCCCGCCGAACCCTCCCCGTTTTGTTGCTCCATATGCTTTTATTTTTTCCGCACAACACAACCTTCTTTACACGCTGACGCTTTAATTCAGTCCTTGAATTGCTATTTAAAAAAAAACATATTTAAGTTATACGTTTGTTAATCTTCACCATATCTTGATGTTAAGTGAATGAGGCCTTCGATGGTACATGTATAATAAAGATTTCAAAAAAAAAGAATAAGAAAGCGACGCATCTTGAAAGTTGACATTGAAAGGACGCTATCGCGTCATTAGGAAAGATATAAAAGGTTAATTCAATTAAAGCTCGGTTGTTTTCAAATATTATTCAAGCACAGAAAGTAATAACAAGATATCCGTTTTTACGGAACTATTCGCAATATGTGTGTTTATATAATTTACTAGTATGTACTTAATGTGTGAGTGAATTCATCAAATATGTGTTGGCAATAAAGACAGTACAGATTTCTAATCGCATTTTTTATGTGGTCCTTTTGAAGTATACAGTACAGCTTGACCTAAACTCATTTATTCCGACATCGAATTTATTTGCTGAATAGCTAAATCAATAACGCTTTAACTTATTATTTTGTTTTACTTAAACCTAGTTGCTTAAGTAAGCATTGCTAAGTAAATTATTCCTCAAATATTAACCACGGATATGACAAAATTTGTATGCGAATATATGCAGGAGGTCCTTTCTGAGACGAAAGTTGAAAACTTGCTAATAATTTTTGACGTTAAATGTCGGTGAAGATCAAATACTAATCATCATCAACACGCGACATCAGAGTGATGACATTAATGATATCTTAATAACAGTTCTTATAGATAATCTATAAGGACTATTTAATATATATGTAGTATCGCTAGATTTTATTTTGCGAATTACTAAAAACTTATTCAAGAAATAAAACAAAAAAAGTCTGTCAGGTGTGGGGTTCGAACCCACGCTCCCTCTCGGGAACCAGAGCTTAAATCTGGCGCCTTAGACCACTCGGCCAACCTGACTTACGAACCAAGACTTCAAATATCCTATTACATGTAAAAGTTTTCTTAAGTTACTATATCTTGAATTTCTAAGTGAGGTTCTTTAGGAAAGTGGACTGCCAGAGACTGATGTTGATATTTTAATGACTAATTTTCCTGTAGGATAAAGACAACTAGTAGTACATACAAACAGTTTTAAAAAAAAAAAATATGTGTACGTACAAAGTAACAGTTTATTATATCATTAAAAGATATTACCTAGAACAATGAAACGTAATATATACACTTCACTATATTGCGCTTTCCGTCTATAGAAGATATATTCTGCTACCCAAAAAAATCTTATAGAAGATCTGTACTCTTACTCTGCCTTATCAGTTAAAGTCTAGCATTCCGTTGGTGTAAAAAAGGTAATTATTAAACATTCACTTCCAGATGTAATCTTACTCATCGTCGTATTCTTCCAAGATTGTAGGCGTAGGAACAAAATTGCTCACTTTATAGACCCTGCCGAGCCCTTCATACGTGTACATTTATCTATACGGCCGGGGAAAAACATATTTAGTGCAAAATAAAATGTAATGTAGCCTGGATAAGATATATCTGATACTTGTCTTACTTAGAGATTATGTTCCTTTCAGGATAAAAAATGCTAGACCTTTTATATTTCAACTGTTACTTTTTATTCATTTTCGTATTTCGGATTTTATAAACCTTGAGCCACAAATAATGTTCATAAAATTGTGGTTATAAATGAGAAAGTGGTGACTTATGAGAGGCGATGGGTAGAAAAGGATTAAAACATATATTTGTAAATTGAAAAAGATATACAGTGAAAGATGGTGTGAAGTACGAAAGATGAAAGAGATTTAACATCAGAGAAAGTGAAAAGAAAAAGATATGTTAAGAAATGTTACAGAAAACGTTAAGCAAGAAAACTTGACAAAATTTTAATGATCCTCATATGTTCATATTATTATATCTAAGTATGTGAACGTTGGGTTGATAAATTATGGGTGGAGAACTTCAGCTTCACCTTGAGCTGGGATAGGTCCATGGACAGTCGCTACTGAAACCAGCAACATCACATCATTAGCAAGGAGCTTCTGCCGAACCGTTCAAAGAAACTGGGTTGGTTTTCATTATATAAGATACACGCATTACTTTTTCGTTAGGAGGATATCCTTAAGAATATACACTCCCGGACACATCTATCGGCCCACCTAGTGTTTAAAAGTTTTAACGGTGTCTAGCTAAAGATAAATGTTAGGTGCAGCAATAAGTTTTAATGCAGTTTTAAAGCTGATTTTTTGATCAACCTTTATGTATGTTTTTTAATTTTGAATTCAGGATTATGAAAAAAAAACGAAAATTCGAGTCTGTTCATTGTTTTCAACGACCCAGGAATGGAGAAAACTTTTTATTTTGCACAAGTTGGATTTTTTTTTGATGTGTCCGTTTAATGGGTCCATAAAAAGGCAAATTTAAACTTAGAGCCAGTTTTGACCAAAAATTATGGATACTCTGCCTGAAATTGTCGCCAAAGCTGTAAAACTTCTGCCGGCCAAATCAATTCGAAATTACAAAAAAAATAAAAAAAAACATACATAAAGGTTGATCAATAAATCAGCTTCAAAACTGCATTACAACTTATTGCTCCACCTAACATTTATTTTTAACTAGACACAGTCGAAACTTTAAACACTGGGTGGTGGGCCGATAGATGTGTCCGGGAGTATATTAATTAATGTGGTGGATCACCAAAATGTACTTTTCTACCATTCATCTCTATATTGTCACAATAATTACTTAAACAAAGTAATATGTAACACATAAATAGGCTCAACAAACTTTTAGCACCACTCATATTGTGATGTAGGTTAAAACTGTGTACGATAAAAAGTAATAGTAACATTTATAATACACGACTTTAAAATGTGTATTGAAAGGTCCTGACTGGGATTATAATGAACTTGTGTTAGTAAATACAACTATCACTTCCATTTAATATGCTATAAAGTTGAAGCTGCAGAAGTATTTTTAATTTACATGGATTTTACAACGTGATCGCGTCGACATACATTGATAATTAAAAAAGTAACAAATGAAAAAAATCGGAGGTCATAGTATCTTTTTCAACACTAAAACAGATGCGAGATACCAAACGGGAAAAGTTAGGAACGTGCTGGAAACTCGTAAACGACTTTTCACACATAATGTTCAAACTTTCCACAAAAATGGCGATACTTATCAAATTAACTTTCCCACTTTTCAAGTTTCACTGTTTTCTTTTGCGGTTGTTTTTTATTTGGCCATTAGTTTTAACATGTTTCATATGATCTGTTTACAACTAGAACTAATGGCTTAGTACATTCTCGTGAACAGATTTTTTCCATCATTATCTATCTATTTCATATAGATAATACTAATAAAACTGTAAATTATTGTTCTTTAGTCCTTCAGAAAATATAATCCTTTAGTCACACGAAGATATTTTTCAGCTCAAAGTAATAAAGAACTGTGAATAAACAGTCGGACTGTTTTCACAAAACCTAACCCTGTGACGTATACAATTTTTATCAGTTATAAAACAAACATAAAAAAAACAGTGTGTCGGAAAAAAACAAACCAAACACTAAGCAAACAAATCCGCTGCAGCCGCGGATTCAAACAAAATATATAAAAACATTTCAACTTCAAAAAATACGAGTTTACAGTAGTTTTTGTGTAGTTACGTTAAATTCATTCCCGTAGTTATAAACGAAGCTGATTTTATAACTGAAAGGATTTCCTGAAACTTATTTAACGAACTATAACATGAATTTAGATTAATACCTTATTTTTGTTGCAACCTTTAAGTATGTACATCTATCCTGATAAATGTTTCTTTCTTACTGTGCTGTGACTTCTAATCATGAGGAAACTATGAGGAGCTCATGTCCACTGAGAGACGAAAAGAAAAACAGAGTAGTAACTTGTAGATGTCTTTTTAAAGTATTTTTATTCTAATAAATACTCGCTACAAATATTATATTGACAGTAAAAATACTGCAACTATTTCTAGTAACGATTTCTGATAGAAGAGGAGCCTGCTCCGTGATAATATACATATAATATAGCCAATTCATTGATGATAGATCTATTCCAAGATTAGCATCTTCTAGCTGTTTATAATTATTAAGCCGTTATAGCCGGTTTGAACGCCGGCCTTCCAATGCGAAGGTACCGGGTTCGAATCCGGCCTGCACCAATGAATTTTTCAATTTATGTGCAGTTAGCATAAAACACCAACTAACGTCACGTGCTTTGACGATGAAGGAAAACATCGTGAGGAAACCTGCATATCTATGTCATGACCATCCGTGGTCAGACTAGTATGTGAAATGGAGAAGGCAATGGCAACACCACTCCATTATAACTGCCGAGAGAGTCGTCGTATGTTTCAATAAAAACATGATGACCACGACCCTCAGTCATGAGGAAATGCGACTTAGAAGAAGCTGTTTATAACAGCCAATTTTATATAAATTTCTAATTTGTGTTTATGAATGATACATTAATTTATTCAGCATGAAGAACCAACGTTGCGGGGTATACAAATGTTTTATAACTAACTCTCGCCCAGTAAACTTTCAAAAGATAAATGTTTTGTTAAATCAAAAAGAGCGGTAACTGCTCAATCGATGTGAAACAATAAACGGCGGTGTAACGTTTAATCCGATCAGTTGTAAGCGGTATTAGTGCGAGGGATTTGTCCGAAGTTAAACGCTTTAATCTCCGCATTGTTATCACTTACAAATTGTACTCGTTCCCGTTAAACTAGACCGAAGATCTTTAACAGATTGGAGAAAATCCTTTTAGCTTAAGGATTAAAATCCCCCATCCTTATCGGATTAATCTTTAGGACAAAGTATTTTTAATTATTAACTGATTTAAGTCATCACGTACGTATGCGTTGCGTTGATGGTGACGATTGTGACGAGTAAGTAAAATTATTATATTTTGCAGCGGCTGTTTTTTACCAGGTGGTAGGTCTCTGCTGCCGGAGACCGTCTAGGTACCACCGCAGCTCCTATTGCAACCGCCAAATAGTAGTGTGCAAACATTACTGTGTTCCGGTTTGAAGAGCGCTGCAGCTAGTGTAATTACTGGGGTAACGAGACTTAACACCTTATGTCTTACGACGAGCGCAATGTGGTGCAGTGTGTACCATCTTAACTAGCACCACGTTGTCATGGGCAAGCGTATTACCATCAGGTGAACGTCTTGCTCGTCTCGTCGCAAAGTAGTATAAAAAAAAAAAAAAAAAAAAAAAAAAAAAAAAAAAGCTGTTACTATGGTATAATTTACTATCGAATGATAGCTTACTGTAGTAATATAAATATAGTAAAATCTGAACTTTCCCATTCAACTGTGAGTTCTCGCCGTTACATGTAACTCTCAGGGGAGATGCTGTGAATAACATGCGCATCGAGGTAACTATGCTTTTGAATTTAAAATTTATTCAGCATGAAGAACCAACGTTGCGGGGTATACAAACGTTTTATAACTAACTCTCGCCCAGTAAGCTTTTAAAAGATAAATGTTTTGTTAAATCAAAAAGAGCGGTGACTGCTCAATCGATGTGAAACAATAAACGGCGGTGTAACGTTTAATCCGATCAGTTGTAATCGGTATTAGTGCGAGGGATTTGTCCGAAGTTAAACGCTTTAATCTCCGCATTGTTATCACTTACAAATTGTACTCGTTCCCGTTAAACTAGACCGAAGATCTTTAACAGATTGGAGAAAATCCTTTTAGCTTAAGGATTAAAATCCCCCATCCTTATCGGATTAATCTTTAGGACAAAGTATTTTTAATTATTAACTGATTTAAGTCATCACGTACGTATGCGTTGCGTTGATGGTGACGATTGTGACGAGTAAGTAAAATTATTATATTTTGCAGCGGCTGTTTTTTACCAGGTGGTAGGTCTCTGCTGCCGGAGACCGTCTAGGTACCACCGCAGCTCCTATTGCAACCGCCAAATAGTAGTGTGCAAACATTACTGTGTTCCGGTTTGAAGAGCGCTGCAGCTAGTGTAATTACTGGGGTAACGAGACTTAACACCTTATGTCTTACGACGAGCGCAATGTGGTGCAGTGTGTACCATCTTAACTAGCACCACGTTGTCATGGGCAAGCGTATTACCATCAGGTGAACGTCTTGCTCGTCTCGTCGCAAAGTAGTATAAAAAAAAGCTGTTACTATGGTATAATTTACTATCGAATGATAGCTTACTGTAGTAATATAAATATAGTAAAATCTGAACTTTCCCATTCAACTGTGAGTTCTCGCCGTTACATGTAACTCTCAGGGGAGATGCTGTGAATAACATGCGCATCGAGGTAACTATGCTTTTGAATTTAAAATTTATTTCCATGCAGCGAAGAAAATCCTCATACAAACATAACACACGGACGCACTGCATCGGTTTTAAATATTCATTGAGATCGCTTCAAGGGTATATCATTTTTTATCGAAGCAAAGATAACTACAGTTAGCTGCAATGCGGGGAATATAAAAGGTGATGACCCTTATCGCTGTTACAAAAGAAAAAAAATGTTAAAGCTCAATCGTAACTTGCAGCTCAAAGACCTACATCCACATAGAGTTAAGTTAACATACGTTAGATCAGATATTTAATTAACAGATCCTATTACACTGCTCTTAGAGTAACTTAAAGTGAACTCTTAATTGGTAAATGTGTGGTAAATTGACAACGTACTGATATGCCTTGTTTGTAAAAAGAATAGAGTCCATTAATCATCAGTGAATATAACTGGAGTTAACAAGCCTTTGCGGTGGACATCCATCATTCACGGGAGCGCACCGCCGGAGGAGCAGCCCGACAAGCCGCGGCACCACATCCGCACAGCATCATCCCTCACCACCTAAATTTATCACCGTCTACCGGAAAAACGTTTCGGTTTTGCGCATTTGAATTTAAACCCTCCGAAACCCTCTCAATGTTGCGGCGGGAAAATGTCTTAGTCGTTACAAACGAAATTTCGCGAACGAGGAGTCACCACCCTCCCCCCGTTACTCCACTCAATTCAAATGCGAACACAGTTTACACAGACCAAGTATTCATTTATGTAAAATGTATAACGCATGCATTACAAATCGCGATGAAAGCATACATAGATACAAATAAGATATATTTAATTGATCAAACTGAGCTATCGAAATGAAATCCACTGTTGGAAAGTCTTTCTAATCGGTGCCTCTATTATTAAGTTATATGCTGTAGCTAGTGAAATTACTGCTCTAACAAAACTTAACATGTTATGTTTCAAAATTAACTCAATGTGATTCTGTGTATATCATCCTAACTAGTGTAACATTGATATGGACAGACGCATCACTTACCATCAAGCCTTTTTCGTCTCGTCGCATCGTTAAAAGAAACGTATTAATATATAAACAATCTGAATAGTACAAAAGAATCAAGTTATACTAATTTATAAAGACAAGCTCGTACCTGCTAAGTTGTCGTGAACCATTAACATGAGAACAGTAAAAAGATTTACCTATCTATAATTAAGCGATCAATCGTTAACAAAAGTATATTATACTTAAAAAAACGATAACCTATCCATTATTTTCTTTATGTTAACGAAGTCTATACTCAAAACATATTTATCATAAAATCCATACACATTAAGTATCAAGTCACTCGATTCGTTGACTTAACATATCTTAAGTTTTTTTTAAGTATTTCGCTTGTATGAAAATATTTGTTAAGTATTCTTCTATCAATTTCTTAACTCTTAAATCATATTTTAAAGATCAAGATAACTTTATTCGTATTAGAGCAAGAAGACTACAGACGGGTTTCTTATTTCCTAAACTGTTTCTCAAAGAGAAGACAAAACAAAACAGTCCAGTTATTTAGTCCGTTATTTTCTAGAAGTTTATTTTTAGTGCCTGATGTAAGTTATTACTAAGTTATACCCCAAGTGTGCGCGAAGATGAATAGCGTTACGCCGTAAACCGTTGCGGCGATTATAAATGAAAATATTTCGCCGAAGTCATTAATAACATGTCAGCATCAGCGGCGCGACGAGTGGGGAGAGCCTTTGAACTTACTTCGCATGGTCTCCGAGTGTACTTAGCACGGATTTTTATCTTTTCACACTAATGGGAAGGTGAACAGTCGTAAACGCTGGTAGTCGCCTGAAATAACAGTCAGCTTTTTAACTTTGATTTAGTTACGAAAGATTTTTTTAATGACTTCTCTAAGTATTTTACCAGGTGTACCAGGTGGTAGGTCTCTGTTACCAGGTGGTAGGTCTCTGTTACCAGGTGGTAGGTCTCTGTTGCCAGGTGGTAGGTCTCTGTTACCAGGTGGTAGGTCTCTGTTGCCAGGTGGTAGGTCTCTGTTACCAGGTGGTAGGTCTCTGTTACCAGGTGGTAGGTCTCTGTTGCCAGGTGGTAGGTCTCTGTTGCCAGGTGGTAGGTCTCTGTTGCCAGGTGGTAGGTCTCTGTTGCCAGGTGGTAGGTCTCTGTTACCAGTGGTAGGTCTCTGTTGCAGGTGGTAGGTCTCTGTTGCCAGGTGGTAGTCTCTGTTACCAGGTGTAGGTCTCTGTTGCCAGGTGGTAGGTCTCTGCTGCCAGGTGGTAGGTCTCTGTTGCCAGGTGGTAGGTCTCTGTTGCCAGGTGGTAGGTCTCTGTTGCCAGGTGGTAGGTCTCTGTTGCCAGGTGGTAGGTCTCTGTTACCAGGTGGTAGGTCTCTGTTGCCAGGTGGTAGGTCTCTGTTGCCAGGTGGTAGGTCTCTGTTGCCAGGTGGTAGGTCTCTGCTGCCAGGTGGTAGGTCTCTGTGCCAGGTGGTAGCTCTCTGTTGCCAGGTGTAGGTCTCTGTTACCAGGTGTAGGTCTCTGTTACAGGTGGTAGGTCTCTGTTGCAGGTGGTAGGTCTCTGTTGCAGGTGGTAGGTCTTGTTGCCAGGTGGAGGTCTCTGTTGCCAGGTGGTAGGTCTCTGTTGCCAGGTGGTAGGTCTTGTTGCCAGGTGGTAGGTCTTGTTGCCAGGTGGTAGGTCTCTGTTGCCAGGTGGTAGGTCTCTGTTGCCAGGTGGTAGGTCTCTGTTGCCAGGTGGTAGGTCTCTGTTGCCAGGTGGTAGGTCTCTGTTGCCGGAGACCGTCTGGATGGGTACCACCGCAGCTCCTATTGCAACCGACAAATTGTAGTGTGCAAACATTACTGTGTTCCGGTTTGAAGGGAGATGTAGCTAGTGTAATTACTGGGGTAACGAGACTTAACACCTTATGTCTCTAGGCGACGAGCGCAATGTGGTGCAGTGTGTACCATCTTAACTAGCACCGCGTTGTCATGGGCAAGCGTATCACTTACCATCAGGTGAACGTCTTGCTCGTCTCGTCGCTTAGTAGTTTAAAAAAAAAATTTAAAAATTCCATTCTCATATTACTTTGTTGTTATCGTACCACAGACTAAAATTCATTCCTCTAGGTACATTTAAACCATAGACATGTCATTGAATTGTATTTTTCATAAATTTTATATTTTTCACAGTTTCAGTTAACCGATTTCGCAAGTTAAACATCCGTTTAACATTTGACACATTATCCGGGACACCTCCGCGTTGGTTCGTTATCTTCGCCCCATCCTTCCGGAGCAGCGCGTCTCCTAAGGCGACCATAAATCCTCACACGACCACCCGAGCTATCCATTTCTTGTTTGTGACAAATAGGATAAGGGAAATGATGCCCGGATCGAATTTCTTATACTAAACATATCGTGATATATTTTTGTTCATTTTAAAAAAGACTAACAATTGACCTGAATTTTTATCACCGCTGCAGCTTAAGTCTCTTACGTACATCATTATTTAAATAAGTTTTATAGCTAGTAAAACATTATTATAAACTAAACCCTATTTAAAAATTCATCTGTTTCATAAAGTGGTTTAGTTATGCGAAGTCCTTGCAGGCGGAAATTTCGACTTCAAGTACTGTTGTTTAAGCTCACTAACTCTTCAACGCGAGCTTAGTCTAAGTTACAACTTTGGTTGTTCTTCCCAACTCGAAAAGTTATGATGGAATTCGGTGTAAATAAGCCCTTAAGCATTCACTTCGCATTATAAATACATATCTACTTAATTTTTATATATAAGGAACCACGCACTTGTTAGTTGACCAGTTCTTTAATTAAAGGTATCATATTTAAAAACGACATCGTTTGAGTGTTAAGTTTAAAGTTTATTAATAAATAGTTAAAACAGAATATCAATTTAATCATTAGTTCTAGAAAATGGATTGCCATTAATATCTTAGTAGCTTTTAACATCACTGCGAAGATAGTCTAGATATTACCGTCTTAAGAAAAAGATGTAGAGTTATATGAAGAAATCCTTACACATCGTTTAAGAAGCTAATGATAAAACTCTCTCTAAATAAAAGATTCGTATATAAACTCAGTAAACGCATAAACCCCATTCTTCATATTTTTTTTCAACTATTCCCGTTTCAGTTTTGCGGCAACTGAACCTTTTCCATATTCTAGTTGAAGTGAATTTCAAAATGGCGGACTTTTGAAGCGTTCCTTTCACACAACTCCCACTGCCGCGTTTGATGTGCTTCAGTTGTTTTTCCTTCGGCCCGAACGACGCTCGAAAGTTTCAGACTTAAACTTTAATATTACTTCGACACTGTTTCGTGAAAAAAATACCGGCCGTTGAATTATTAAAAAGGCTCCCCGGAGATCACATAGACTGTAAATGAAGAATTGCGAATGACCGAAGTTGTTCTTTAATCTTTCCATGTACTAAGCAGCAGTGTGCAAACTTTACTGTATTCCATCTGGAACACTTTCACAAACTTTATTACAGTATCTATGTGAAACGATAACTAAATTAAAATTTAATATGAGATACGTTTTCTTACAAAAATACTTTGATAATACAAAGAGAGTATCATAAAAATGAATAAGTTCAAACTCAATGTTTGCTGTGTGGAGCGTTATATCAAGGAATGTATTTTCAGGAATATTTCAGTACGTGGGTAATACAAAGCAAACTGAAGAAATCTCGGCCCCATTCGAACGTTTGAAATGTCTCGGTGGGGGAAAAGAAATTGCTTAGTGGTCTGTGTGGACGCTCGTGCGATTGATTGCAGTGTGGGATGTCTTTAAAGGACTAACATAAGTTTTAACCAAACTGAAAATGGGCGCAGAGAATTTTAATTTTAACGCGGGTAACTATAATTATTTCGAAAATCAACTGGGCGTATTCCCATCGTTTTTTTAAGTAAGAAAAATCGTTTTATCCATCGAAAGGCATCATAATATAAATCTATAGAAGTTCATTTAACTTAATTTAGTTTTTACAATTTGATTAACCTATTTAAGTATAAGCTGTAAGTAAATAAGATACGATAGGTTAAGGACGATATAATTTGAAAATATATAGTTTAATATTATAAGTAATCATCTTGTTGGTGTCAAAAGTGACCATTTGTAATACTTGTAGAGAATTTTAAACTTTATCCTCCAAAATTATATTCGTCTTAGTCACTTTTCCATATAACGGTAATGTATAGCTTACTGAAACAAAACAAACGTACTCATTATAATCGTTTAACCAAACAATAACTAAAGTTAGTTTATAAAATACTTGCGCACTCGGAAATTAAGCAAAACAAACGTTAATTAAGAACAAAGTTAAATAAAGAGTAATTCGTCTTCGGAGAACAGTTTTGAATGTAAACTTCCAATTTGCAAGTTAAATTTTAAAATTCTTCTTGAAATTTATTAGATAGTGTCAATACTATCCACCTTACGAAGCTTTCAAATAAAGACGAATTTAACCTGAAGTCTTTATTCATAAAGCAAACCACAATATATGTATACAATATTAACTTATATTACATATTAACAACTTAACTATTTTTATCGGAAGAAATCTTTATAATACCCTGTTTCTGAAAGTAATTAAGACCTTCAGTGGTTCTCAATATGTTGTGTGGAGTTGAGGGATTTGTCCAACCGTGGGAATAATTTAAGTTAGTAAATGTATTGTGAAGCTGTTCCGTTTCCCAGCGCGCAATACAACAGCAATAAGCGGCGCTGCTTAGACACAGCGCTGCGCGATAACAAGCAATTTGCCGGTAATTGGCTGCTGTAATGGAACCCGTGGAGACGGCACTGACGAGGATCCAACCTGCACCAACTTACGCTTCACAACAGACTCGGAATTAATTGTATTGTGTACAAGTGTCGATGATCGAAGAATGTTTATAATTAAAGCTATGCGATTGATGCGACTGATGATTGGACATTTTTTTAGAGGCGAAACAAAGGAGACGTCCACCTGATCGTAAGTGATACGCTTATATAGCAACGCGGCGCTAGTTAAGATGGTATACACTGCACCACATTGCGCTTGATGCCTTGAGACATAACGTGTTAAGACCTACCACCAGTACCAATACTTACAGTGCTTTCATGGCATACACAGTAAAAATTGGGAAGACTTGGAGTGAGATAAAAAGTGAAGCTCAAGACCGTACGCGATGGAGAGTCACTGTGGACGCCCTTTGCCCCATCTAGGGGACACAGGATATGAATGATGATGATCTGGTAGCTAAAATATTTACAAAATCACACAGTATTACATCGTCTATTGTCAAACGGTTGAAGTAACAAAATAGAATACAGTTACTTATATCAAACATTTAACACACTCAATATATAAATTTCAATCTTCAGCCGTGCTCTCTTGACAAATTTCGAGAGATTGACTGGCGATACAAGAAATATGTTGGCGACACTGCGGTAAATCAGTGCTGCCACCTATCTACAGTGTTGCCAAACTAAACGACTTTCGCTTTAATTATAAATACACTGCTAAAATTAGTCGCTGATAATTATTTATAATGTTATTTACTATGTGAATAATTTATTAAGTTAATATTTTAACTAGTTATAAATTCTACATACGTACAAATAACTTGTCGGTCATTTAACTTATTCTCTGTTTTATAATAATTTGTTTCCCTCCTCCGACGTAAAATCAGGCGCGTACCGTGCGCACTTAGGGCACCTTACAGTCTACATATCTGTGTATTTATTTCACTATCGTTCCTCTTCTCATTCCCCTTATAAAACTGCCCTGCTCTTCAACCCTAATCCATCCAATACTTCCTTACCTATCTCCTCTCCCCTTTATAGTATTTCTATGTACATATTTACGTATTTATTTATAAAGTCAGCTCGCGGATGCCGGATTCGCGAGCCCAGGGTCCGATGTAGCCTTGTTGACGGTCTTAAAGGTGACCCAAATCAAGAACATCATTCATCAAAAAAATAATAATTTGATAAGTTATGTGTTAATAAATTCAGTTTCATTTTAATATTGCTAACACAGGATCTATTTAATTTTAACCGTCGACGAAAATGTTGGTTCTTATGTACCCAATGCGTTGGATGGACGTTCTTTTAACCTTGACTACAGAGAAGGAGAGACAGTAATGATGTAAGGTATAAAGATAAAAAAGTATGCGAATTCACATCCGCCGGCTTATAATATTTTACATTTCCGGCGAAACGGCAGGTGTTCTCGTTAGCATAAAAGGTTAGTGCTTACGGTTTCCGTTGCGGTATATTTTTCATTTCTGATACAACACGCTGACTGCTCGAGAATGGCAGAAAGCATTAACCCGCTCCCACGTAACCCTTTGTTCGCAAAATACATTTATGTAAATGAAAAGGTCCTGAGATCTTACTTATATATTTATTAGATTTAGACGCGACCTTTCGCGTAAAATACTGAAAACTTTCATTTTATTTTAATAACATTACGTTTTGTTAATTTTTCTATCTCTTTCTAAAGTAGACAGAGAGAAGAGAGAAGAGTTGAATATGTAACATCTTCTGTGTAAGCTTGTGAGCATATTTCAAATAGCAGAGGTCAGTTTAAGTAGCGACTTAGGTGTCCGGCATCCGTTTTTATTAAGCTCTGATCCTATTTCCGTGCTTCTTCCTTTACCTAAAGGTCCTCTCCATTGTCACTAATTGTAAGCAATAAAAGAGTTCTTAAGAAGTCTCCTTTTATTAAAAGAAACTATTACGGTGGTTAGGATTACATAAATTGCACTAAGTTGTACTCGTCTTAAAACTACATTAAGTATAAGTTAATTGAAATCGGAACACATGCAGATTCTTGTTCCGTGATAGAACTATATCATGAGGTGGTCCTGGATAGACCCTTCCATGACTACTTCTAGAAGACGAGGAGTTCTTTAAGCTCTTTCTCCACTGACTAAAAATAAATGAGTTGTATAACTGGTGATAAACGTTAATGTATTGATTATTATTGGTTCAGTTTTACTATTTTCATGCCATCGTTATTAATCGGCTGAACCAATTTTAACTATTTGTTTTATTATTAAAAGACTATACATAACTTAACAATTCAATCCATTTGTATATATTTTAATTTAACGTTTCATTCCTATTGGAAAATTTATTAATATTCGATAACGGTTTTGTCGATACCAGTTAAGTGTTAACTTATTCAGAGGTCGTGTGCGCGCGGAACGGAAACGACCGGAATTTCCAATAAGTACGAGATAAAGATGCTAAATGAGATCACAGCATCCCCCGTGCAGCTAACAATTCAATAAGAGTTAAGTCGTTTGTAACACGTTAAGTTTACGCTTCGATACTAAGAATTCGTATGTATTTGTTGATATCTATAAACGAGACGAAGAATACGGAAACGTAAGAAACAGATTTGTGGGTAAATAAGTAAGAAAGCCGTGATAGCCTGGTGGTTTGAACGCAGGCCTTCCAATGCGAAGGTACCGGGTTCGAATCCGGCCTGCACCAATGAATTTTTCAATTTATGTGCAGTTAGCATAAAACACCAACTAATATCACGTGCTTTGACGGTGAAGGAAAACAACGTGAGGAAACCTGCATATCTATGCCATGACCATCAGTGGTCAGACTAGTATGTGAAATGGAGAGGGCAATGGCAAACCACTCCATTATAACTGGCAAGAGAGTCGTCGTGGGTTTCAATAAAACATGATGACCACGACCCTCACTCATGAGGAAATACGACTTAAAAGAAGTAGTAAGAAAACTCACCACAATAATATCGCAGATTAGGATACTTAAACCACAAGCCTTCCACAACCTTAGTAAATATTTACTACAATGATCTTAATTCTGTATGAAAGCAAACTGATGTAATAGTAAACTTTTTAGTGTGTTCATAAGATGGTAGTATATTATATGTATCATTATATGTGGTATATTATATGTGGTATAGTATATATGTATCATTACATATAGTACATATAATATACACTGCATCATTCTGCTCCTCGCTCTGAGACATGATAACTTAAGTTCACTTACTACACTGCTGATAGGTCTCCGTTACTACAGACCGTCTAGTTACCACCGCAGTGATATACTACCGTCAAACAGTAGTGTGCATTACTGGATTGCAGTTTAAAAGGTGCTGTAAGCTAGTGAAATTACTAGGGTAACGAGACAACATTTTAGGTCCCAAGGCGATGAGCGTAATGTTGTGCAGTGTTTTTTTTTTATACTACTTTGCGATGAGACGAGCAAGACGTTCACCTGATGGTAAGTGATACGCTTGCCCATGACAACGCGGCGCTACTTAAGATGGTAGTATATTATATGTATCATTATATGTGGTATATTATATGTGGTATATTATATGTGGTATAGTATATATGTATCATTACATATAGTACATATAATATACACTGCATCATTCTGCTCCTCGCTCTGAGACATGATAACTTAAGTTCACTTACTACACTGCTGATAGGTCTCCGTTACTACAGACCGTCTAGTTACCACCGCAGTGATATACTACCGTCAAACAGTAGTGTGCATTACTGGATTGCAGTTTAAAAGGTGCTGTAAGCTAGTGAAATTACTAGGGTAACGAGACAACATTTTAGGTCCCAAGGCGATGAGCGTAATGTTGTGCAGTGTTTTTTTTATACTACTAAGCGACGAGACCAGCAAGACGTTCACCTGATGGTAAGTGACACGCTTGCCCATGACAACGCGGCGCTAGTTAAGATGGTAGTATATTATATGTATCATTATATGTGGTATATTATATGTGGTATAGTATATATGTATCATTACATATAGTACATATAATATACACTGCATCATTCTGCTCCTCGCTCTGAGACATGATAACTTAAGTTCACTTACTACACTGCTGATAGTTCTCTGTTACTACAGACCGTCTAGTTACCACCGCAGTGATATACTACCGTCAAACAGTAGTGTGCATTACTGGGTTGCAGTTTAAAAGGTGCTGTAAGCTAGTGAAATTACTAGGGTAACGAGACAACATTTTAGGTCCCAAGGCGATGAGCGTAATGTTGTGCAGTGTTTTTTTTATACTACTTTGCGACGAGACGAGCAAGACGTTCACCTGATGGTAAGTGATACGCTTGCCCATGACAACGCGGTGCTAGTTAAGATGGTATACACTGCACCACATTGCGCTCGTCGCCTTGAGACAGGTGTTAAGTCTCGTTACCCCAGTAATTACACTAGCTACAGCGCGCTTCAAACCGGAACACAGTAATGTTCGCACAGTACTATTTGGCGGTTGCAATAGGAGCTGCGGTGGTACCCACCCAGACGGTCTCCGGCAACAGAGACCTACCACCTAGTAGAATACTGTAAATGTTTTACTATAACAGCGTTGCTGTCTGCTTTTGGCCGCACATCAGTTTAGTTATCAAAATCAAAACACTTTCATTGATTTCTTTGTTACTATTAACACACTAATTTACGACCACAACTATGTTAATAATATAAATTGTAACAGTACGCTGTACGCGACCCGCTCCCATACTAAACTTAATTACAGGTGACTGTAGTTAGTTAATTATGTTTCATTTAAACTTTAAACTTTTCCAACAAAGCGTATTAAACCCCATTCCGTTTCGCACACTGTATAAATAGTGTCGATTAATTTTGCCGCCGGTTTCACTAAACAATGGGAGGGGTACGCCTCAATTATTGTATGTTACAATAGAATTTTGGTTTCATCGCGTGAATAATAAATTTGTGGTGTTCACAGGCACAATGACACGAGAGACCCACGTCACGGGCTGTGAGGTCAACTGTACAAGACTAACATAATACTCACTGATTACGCGCGATGAGTTATACCGTTGTTTGGTTTGATAAAGGTATCCTGAACGTTTGGGAAAAAAATGTAAAGGATTTTTTTTTTTATTTAGGATAGACTAGTGCTTGACTACGATCCCACCTGATGGTAAGCGGCGATGTAATCTAGGTGGTAAAGCGCTCTAGTCTAGAAGAAGCCTGTTCACTCTTTTTTTGAAGACCCCCACATCATACCTGGACGGAAACACTGATGCAGACTGTTCCACTCCCTCGCTGTACGCATTATGAAGGACGAAGCGAAACGCTTAGTCCTAATGCGCGGGAGATCGACAACGAAGGGATGGATGCCTGCGGTGTGTCTGTACGTCCGATGATAAAAGGGCGAGGGCGGTATCAGATCATGCAGTTCTTGAGCACACTCTCCAAAGTGCATTCGATAGAACACCGAGAGACTAGCTACTCTACGACGGTAACCCAAGCTATCGAGTTTTGCATCAGGAAGCTCTTGGTCACCGACTATTCTCATAGCACGCCTCTCCACCGAGTCCAGGACTGCCAGTTGGTAATTGGCAGCACCTGCCCAGATATGGCAGCAGTACTCCACACACGATCTGGGATCTGTCGTCAAAGGTGACTAAAGAATAATATACAATTACATATAGACACCAAAGCTTTTAAATTCATAATTTTTGAGTGCATTCTCTCGCAATTTCCTTTGAAGATAAAAAAGTAAGGATGTTTGCTGTAAGTAAATATGTAACATTATACAGTGCATACAAATGTGATTAGTAAATATAGTTTAAGTGAGGCTCGTATATTAACATTTGCTTCGTTTGTTAGAGAAAACAGGCTTACTGAAAACCTGATTGTATACGATATGTTTGATTATACAAATAAAGTATAATGTAAACTTCGTTACCTTAGTAATTACGATAGCTACAGGGTTCTTCAAACTTGTACAATTATGTTTCCATATTACTTAAGTAGCAGTGAAAAGAATTTTCATGGCATCTACTTAAGCAATCTTTAGCTAGAGAGATTTACCTACAGTAAACTCTAAATAATACTTGATAGTTAATGAAACTTATAGAAGATTTGTTCCTAGATTCTTGGCGATTAATAAAATATCAATTGGTTTCTTTAAAGAAGATTTGTTCTTAGATTCTTGATGATAATAAAATATCGAAGTGGTTTCTTTAAAGAAGATTTGTTCCTAGATTCTTGATGATAATAAAATATCGAAGTGGTTCTTTAAAGAAGTTGTGTTCCTAGATTCATGATGATTACAATGGAAACGAATTAATGATATTCCGAACTAAATATATATGTTATATGACTCTCACGATGGAGAGGTCGCGGAGTATTCTCTGCGCGTATGCGGACAGAGGTACGGACGGAATTTCCAATAACTCGAGAACACGGACCCGAACGAGATCGCATCATCAAAATTTACAATTTCTATTTCTCATTACAAATAACATATAAATATTTATCTATATTTATTTACTCTTTATCGTACTACCTAACATATAAAGGCGAGCTTGATGTATAGATATTGTTTTATAGTCAATCGCTGGAGCGGTAATTGTGGGAGGAGAATAGAAATTACATCAGAAAATTAACGCAATTTTTGAAATCATATAAAATTGTTCATTATTTTACACTCGGTAGTTTTTCCAAGAGACCGTATTATTAAGTAAATAATTTTTCAATCTTGTGTTCTCCCACGAGAGTCAATGTCATCAACTACGTTCCCCTTTGTAAGTCAAATTATAGAAAGCATTCGTTTTTCAATAGATCCTCAAAAGTGTTAAATGAATTGGTTGACCTCTCTGAACTTGATCTCTTTACGACAAAAACACACACTTTGAAATCTTTACTAAGCAAGCACTGGTTCGAAAACTAGCTAAATCAATCAAATATCGATCAAACGACAAAATATGTTCTTTATTATAACTAAAAAGCTGCAAAGAAACTTTGTAAACAAGCAAGTTCTACCAAGAAACTTATATGTGAAAACGTGTAAATGGTGCTAAATTATCATAATTAGAAATTTAATATTGTATGTTCATTGTCACTGTTTGTTTTCCAAATAAATTAAAAAAAAAAACTTTATGACATCGCATAACATGTTGTGCTTAGAATAACTCGTTTGCTTTCTCGTGTTAATGATGAGCTGTCACTGCTTCAGTGTTGAAAAGTATATAAAATAGTATTGTAATATTATTGTTACTGAAATAATGAGACGATCTGTGTAGTAACGAGCACAAACTGTGAATTTCACATGATACAGTATACATAAACCCCACGCAACGTCTCATCGTTATGTGTACAGCGTGCTCCCATCGTGTGATCGAGGTGTGGAAGAAATTGACTTATCATACATTACGGCCACGTACTCCTCTTAAATGGAAATTCTCCAGCGAAATGTGTTGAACCGCCATTTCAGCCTGGAGGTAAGTTTGTTTAACACATTTAATACCTATCGTATATGTTCACCAACAATTATTGATGGAAGAAGTTTTAATTACCAATGTGTTAACGTTGGTATAATTTTTCGTGCTTACTCACATGATACATTATTTCTAAGAAATAAAAGCTGAAGCTTCTTTGAAGCTGGACGACAGTTATATAAAGAACGGCTGTAGCTTAAGAGACACCACAAACAAAACGAAGGAAGCATAATGAAAAGAGGTTTCTGTGTTGATTGATTATATACATACTAGTCTACGATCAGATTGGAATAGACTTGGTGAACGTCTTAGTATAATATATAAAAGAATTGAAGTAGCATAGCAACAACTTATACATTTAAGTATATTAGTAATATCTTAATAATATAGTTGCTTTAAACAAATCTCTTTCCCGCTTTAAACAATTCACAGTATACTTAGTACCTAATTCACTCACAAAACGACATTCGATAAATATATGATTTTCGCTATTACGTTAAGTATAATAAAATTTTCCAGGTCTTTAAGCTCGCCTATTCATGAAGCCTTTCCGAGTTTGGATCCTCGCCAAAAGTCATAAAATGATGAGAAGAGATTACACACACAGAGGCGGTCCGGCGCTGCAGAGAACTTTTGGCAATTTCATACTTGAACAGAAAGTACCGCGGGCTCACTGCACAAGTGGCCACTATTCAAACTTACCCCTCTTTACAGAACGTTCACTAAGCACCAACTGAAAGGGGGGATTTAACATATTCATTTGTTGTATAATAATAACAAAATTTAGTAGCAGTAAATAAAAATGAACAGCTTTCTAGTTCAAATTGGATATCCAACTTATGAACCCCACGTGATTTCACTGCCGGAACTACAATCTCTGCCAAAGAGACAATCAGGGTTATTATCCATCACACTAACGAAGGCTGCAGGACGTCGCATGTTTTAAAAAGCTGTTCATAATTACACACGTAGGTTTCCTTCAACTCCTAAACTCGTATAGAACCACAATAGAACAACTAAGCTAACACCGCTTAATAAACAGCAAGAATTTGTGTGGGTCTGATGTGTGTGTATTTAAGGGTACATATGTTCAAACCATCTTTTTTTCAATTCGTTATGACCATTTACAGATTTCCATATTATTAATCTAACCCTCCGACTCTCTGTTAAGGCTCCACATAACATCAGCGTTGCAGCATCAAACTTGCTGCAGCAGATGCTGAGTGGAGTCCTGTTCAACATCTTATATATCCGTGGATTTTTTTTAAGTAATTCGTTTTCTTAGCAATTGCTGTATGTGAATGTTGAATAAAGTTTTCTATCAATTAGTAATTAAAATAGAAACTTAAATATTTACGACATATATGTCGGCGGATGGTCAGAGCTTTCGCCGGGATTCATTGTTAAAAATAAAACACGAAGTACGGAGATAACTTCTTTTTACTCAAATG
This sequence comes from Byasa hedistus, assembly GCA_029286795.1. Lineage (NCBI taxonomy): Eukaryota > Metazoa > Arthropoda > Insecta > Lepidoptera > Papilionidae > Byasa > Byasa hedistus. The sequence continues at coordinate 8,788,363 of JAGSMW010000024.1, forward strand.
ACAACAACACACGCCAAAAGCAGAATACAAATCAAACGTGTCCAGTGACGGTTAAGGTTTGCTGTTTATACCATAACCACCGGGTTAATTCATCAATTACGTAACTATTTTATTATTAATACAAATGTAAAATTACTCGACACTTTATAATTACAATAACAATATAAAATTACAAAACTGTTTAAAGAAATGTCTAAAGGTGTCTACTTTTATTAATTTGGTTCTTAATCGTATTGATTTTAGCGGATTGAACAATATGCTAGCCAAGCGGGGACCGTCGGTAACAAATCTTAATAGTTATCATGTAACGCGTCAACATAAATACAGAGAAACATGTTGAAATATTAATATAAATTCATCAAAAAGTAATTAATGATTAACTATTAATAATTAATAATTATTTTGTAATTAACAAGAAACATTATCGTTACATTACTTAAATACTGTTAAAATTAAGTTTAAACAATTTTAATAATAGATGGCAGCACTACCGTGCGCCCATATATACTATGTCCTCATTACTTTAGAATCGGCTGAACCAGATTCTGTTAATTATAAATGAAACAATTCGATCGGTACAATTGAGAACTAGATCTATCTATACAGAGCTGCAACAGCAAAAACTTAAACGCTTATGGATCTGTGTATAAATAAGTGAATATGTTTTACTTAAAACACTCTCTTCTTATTTGCGGGTTCAAAAATAAACAGAGGCGGCGTTTCTGTAAAGTAATATATGTATTATCCCTGTTCGTGTTGTATTTAATGTGTGGCAGCCTGGATGAGGAATGACCGCGACTTTATTCGGCAATTTATGATCGCTCTGGGAGCCGCAACTTACACCGAAAACTTTACACGAAAATAACTATCTGAAAATGTAACTTAGTGTAGTAGTGTACCACACTTGTATGAAAGATTCGTTCGTGAATTTTTTAAGATGTTATTCAAATGAAACGATCCAGCCGTTCAAAGATACAACATTCTTCGCATTTCTAAGAGTATTTCCAAACTTTTTATATTTCACTATTCTCGTTGGAGCTTTTGGTTTACTTCACAGATGTTTGAACCTCTTAATTTTATTATTATTTAGTTTAATGTAAACTTTCTCCTTTGCGAAGTTTGTTATATCCCTTTAGTTGGACTCGGCTTCTCATCTCTTTCACAGCTAAAACCAAAATACACTTTGGGTTTAAAGTTATGTGTAAGTTTATCCAATTATAAGAGACTTATCTAGTCTTATGTGTTGAAAACCAAATAGCAAATAGTTGATGATTATACAAAAATAATACGAAAAATGTGTAAATTTATAAGCGGTCGTACCACCCGCGAACAGTTCGCCTGGGAGACTTTATTTTTCCAATGTATTAAATTCAAATGCAACTTTAACTTGATGACGAAGGTCGCAGTAGTACGGAGGACTTTTAAAAAGATGCGAAAATAGAGTGTAGGCGTTTTTGCAGGCTCTTTCATTATTACTTTACATCGCGAATAAAACACAAATTGTATTTTCAGCTGATGACGTTGTACTCAATAAAGGTAACTTGATATGAAGTGGTTCAATTTCAATCCTTTTTAAGGACTAACGGGCATACCAATGGTAAGACCCTCGCTGTAGCTAGTGTAATTACTGGGGTAACGAGACTTAACACCGCATGTCTCAAGGCGACGAGCGCAATGTGGTGCAGTGTGTACCATCTTAACTAGCGCCGCGTTGTCATGGGCAAGCGTATCACTTACCATCAGGTGAACGTCTTGCTCGTCTCGTCGCAAAGTAGCATAAAAAAAATTATCGTACCGTTTTTGACAAGTATAGAATATTAAACTAGATCTTTCATTAATTTTTTTAAAGCAAGAATCTTCTATCTGGTTTCGTAAAGATAAATTACCATGACGTTTCTACTTAATCCGCAATATACAGTTAAAAGTGTTCTGGATTGCGTGTCAATAATAAATCTTTGTTAACCGCGCCGATGAAGTGTTATAGCGATTGTGTTACACCGTCTACACGTGTTAAAGTTACAACTTGGCTCAACTTAATTCATAACTCATCGGCGCTACATCCATAACATCGTATATTTGTTGTATGTTGTAGCTACGGGAATGAATTAGCGTTCGTACGGTTTTATGTTATATGTGGTGTTGTGTGAACATCCTAACTCGTGCATTTCTAGGTTGTATATTAATAAAAAAATTTTAAATGCCTTATCATCGAAATCGATATTATATTGGATACAGTATGTTAAAAACAGAAAATTATGATTCTCGCTAAGAAATTCTTTTATTCTAATGCGATCTTGAAAGTGAGTCCCAGCAGTGGGATACGTTACTAACATTATTGGAAAAGAGTTCCTAACAATTCGCAGCAGGCTACGAAGCTACGTCGCTACGTCGCTACGCCGCTACGACGCTACGTCGCTGAAACCAATTTAATTCAGTAGTAGTATTCCGCGCATGTTTCGTAACATTTCTACCATATGGCCGCATTCACACCGACCAGAACAATGTAATAAAATAAACACTTTATTATACTATATATTAGTAAACTTACAATTTTTTAAATAGAATAGCGATAAAATAAGAAGCTGGGAAACATGCCGGTTAATGCCGCGCTAATGGTTTTTTGTGTAGCTATTTTCGTATCATCTATATCTACCACCTGAAAATGGTAATCAAACAATGTATATATCCGAACGTAAACGTAAAGTTATGAATTTACTGTGTGAGAGAATAAAAATTACATCTAAAGCGACGACGCGAGTTTCATGTTCACCCTTATGATACATAATACGCTCATAACAACTAAAAGTCAATTGGGATGATATACACTGCACCGTATTGTTCTAGTTGTCTTGGTATACGATTTTCTCTTATTACACTAGTTACAGAACCTTTCTAACTGGAACTGGCTTGTGCGGTTAAAACGGATTCCGGTTATACATATACAGAGACTGTATATAATATAATATCATCAGTTTTTAATATGCTTTTTTTCTATATTTTGCTTTGAACTACACTCCCGGGCACATCTATCGGCCCACCTAGTGTTTAAATGTTTTAACGGTGCCTAGCTAAAAATAAATGTTAGGTGGAGCAATAAGTTTTAATGCAGTTTTAAAGCTCATTTTTTGGTCAACCTTTATGTATGTTTTGTTTTTAATTTTGAATTCATGATTATGAAAAAAAAAAATGAAAATTCGAGTCTGTTCATTGTTTTCAACGACCCAGGAATGGAGAAAACTTTTTGACGTGACAACGTCTATTAAATTGGTATAAGATAGGACGCGCGTGCTGAGAAATGTCCCGCACATAAGTGGGCGTGGCTTACGCCGACCGCTAAGTCGGTATGCGTTTGCCCGAATTGGTTGAAAGTAAAAGATGTATTCTATTGCTCAATAATAATTAGAAATAAAATCCCTAACAAATATAATTGAGAGTTAGTATAACTTGATTTGTAACCCGATAAACATGTCAAACAAGAATAATAAAATTTATTATCAAAATTTTTTGTGATATAATTAATAGACGTTGTCACGTTAAAATACATAAGTGCCCTGCACATATAACCCAGAATTTTTATTTCGCACAAGTTAGATTTTTTTTTATGTTTCCGATTATTGGTTCCATAAAAAAGGCAAATCTAAACTCAGAGCCAGTTTTGACCAAAAAATATGGATACTCTGCCAGAAATTGTCGCCGAAGTTGTAGCACTTCTGCCGGCCAAATCAATTCGAAATTACAAAAAAATTAAAAAAAAACATACATAAAGGTTGACCAAAAAATCAGCTTCAAAACTGCATTAAAACTTATTGCTCCACCTAACATTTATTTTTAACTAGACACCGTCGAAACTTTAAACACTGGGTGGTGGGCCGATAGATGTGTCCGGGAGTATATATAATTTTGTAATTTATATTAAAAAAAAATACCTATTTACCATCCTTACCGTCTTAAGGGAATTCTGTAATGGTAGTGGTAAGGATATGTGTTTTATAAATAAATGTTATATGTAAACGGTTTTCGGTGAAGTGATCAACCAACAGTAAAAAGCTTAACTTATTACATGTTTGATAAAGATACACTACTTAAATACAAGCTGGTGATGATAGCGATGTGCTTACGCCTGCAAGATGAGACTGGTGGTAGGTCGCCGGAGTCCGTCGGAATACCACCGCAGCTCCTATTTCAACCGCCAAATAGTAGTGTGCAAACATTACTGTGTTCCGGTTTGAAGCGCGCTGTAGCTAGTGTAATTACTGGGGTAACGAGACTTAACACCTTATGTCTCAGGCGACGAGCGTAATGTGGTGCAGTGTGTACCATCTTAACTAGCACCGCGTGGTCATGCAAGCGTATCACTTACAATCAGGTGAACGTCTTGCTCGTCTCGTCGCATAGTAGTATAAAAAAACAGATCTTGTATTCCTGTTCGCTGCGTGCGGTGTGAGCGGCGGCGCCGGTGCGCGGGGACAAGTTAGATTGGTTGGTTCACAACACGTGCTCAATATTATCCGTGTTACTGCAGCAGCGAGGAGTTTACACGGGCTGTGTGAGGGAAATTGCAAATGTGAACCGGTTCAATCGCGAACCGGCGCCGGATTTCTTTAAGACAATAAGGAAATTGGAAAATTGTATACGGAGTGCTCTACGGAATATTTTTTCTCGACGAGAATACTCTAGCTAGTGTTTACAACAACTTATGTACTCGGAATCGAACCGGGGACTACTGTTATGGAGCAAATTGCCACTGTGTCACTCTGCCAATTAAAGTAACAAGAAAACATAAACAGAAGATGAAACAGTTATGATGATACTGTGGGAGCTTTAACGGTGTTCTGTTCTTGTCACGAAGATGGTCACCTTTAAAACCTTTATCCCGTTTTATATTGTTTCTGAACATTGGAATCCATACTAATATTATAAATGCGAAAGTAACTCTGTCTGTCTGTCTGTTCCTCTTTCACGCCTAAACGGCTGAACGGATTTTGATGAAATTTGGTATGGTGATAGATGATAACCTAGAAATGGTCATAGGCTATATATATGTATATAATAAAGCTTGTAAAATAATAATAGTAAATATAATTTATGTACTATAATTATAACTTTGGCCACTCTTCTGGAACCCGCTAATATTTAAATATTAGTTATTAGATGAACATATATAGAGCTGAACCCCACACACCGCCCTATCACCAGAGTGACGGTTCAGTCCAGATTTTTTGCGCTGGCTATAAAATAGGTAAGAACAAAAAACTGCCACATTCCAATTTTTTTGACAGAACGAAGTCTGTCGGGTCAGCTAGTGATTTAATAAAATCTTTAACTAATTGCCAAAGGTATTGTGTATTAGCAAGTAGTGTCCCAAAACAACACACAGCACTTAATTTACCGTGTTCAGTGTCGACCGGTCGAGCAGCGCCTAATAGTTTTGACACTTATTGTTTTTGTATGAACCCAAAGAGATTTAACCTTAGAGTGCTAACGGAAAACATGTTTGCTGCTCATCAGATTAGAAATTAACATACAACCTTTAACTTAATGTGGTAGCCACCTTTTTATTACTTTAGTGTCTCTTAGCCGGTTTATTTGCGTACACTATTTTAGTATCATCTGATTGCATCAGCGTAAGAGACTGATGCGCTGACTTAAATACTTCGTAACGCTTGTAACATTTAAACCAAAAGAGCTACATGAATACTCCTTCATGCTAAATGTATCTAAGGTGCACAGCGATCTTTTGGACAAAGTCGCTCGCTAAATTATCTAATTCGCTTATTCAATGTGTATATATAGCGTAAAGTTAATTATATGTATGTTTATATTCTTGCATGTATTACTTATATTTACTTCTTATCTAAACAGAGGCTTCTGTCCAGAATTCTATCTACCAGGTGGTAGGTCTCTGTTGCCGGAGACCGTCTGGGTGGGTACCACCGCAGTGACTATTTTAACCGCCAAATAGTAGTGTGCGAACATTACTGTGTTCCGGTTTGAAGCGCGCTGTAGCTAGTGTAATTACTGGGGTAACGAGACTTAACACCTTATGTCTCAGGCGACGAGCGCAATGTGGTGCAGTGTATACCATCTTAACTAGCGCCACGTTGTCATGGGCAAGCGTGTCACTTACCATCAGGTGAACGTCTTGCTCGTCTCGTCTCTTAGTAGTATAAAAAAAAAAAATCTTTGGTATATGTTGTAAAGAATTTAATTATAATAATTATTATGTGATACAGAACGGACTTGATTGATAAGTGACAGTGACAGCTCCCGGAAAAAGAACATGCTCTGGGCTCTGGGATCTGGTTGATAGTCGGCCTGTATTGCTAAAATGTGTGTACAACTATAATACAAATAAAGAATCTAAATAACTGAAACTGGTGTGCATCATTACAACAGTATATATAATTCTTACTCTTACTTATTTTTCCTGACTTTCCTCGTTATCCTGCTATTTATTTATATTTGTTTTTTCTCTCCTGACCTACAGGGTTGTCTGGAAGAGATCGCTTATATATATAACGCCGCCTATATATAAGCAATAAGGCCGCCTTTGCCCACATTTAGACTTTAAGCTTAGTTTTTGTTATTTTGTGTAAAAAACCCGTTAATGTGTGCAATAAAGAATTTATCCATCTATCTAAATGGAGTACAGAATGAGAAGATGAGAAATACGAAATAAAAAGTCTATAGCTCTTCCGGTTGAGGAGATATAAAAGGTCAAAGTTAGCACTGTGGAAGAAGAGAAAAGTAAAAAAGAACTATTTAACTGTGAATCGAACTCATGACCTTTGTGTACAGCATGAAAATTAACCGCTATACCATTTCGGCGCATTCTAATCTTATATGGTAATAGAGACTCGATTAAAAGGACGAAGATACTCAAGTGTGCAAAAACCCATCTTTCAGCACTAGACTCGGTGGAGAGGCGGGCTATGAGGCTTATTGGTGATCAGGAACTTGTCATGGTTAGACTTAGTGGCCAGCCTCGCGGTGTTCTACAGGATATATTTCGGAGAGTGTGCGCTGGAATTACACGACATGATTCCCCCATCCCCTTTCCACTACCGGACGACCAGACGCACGACAAGGCACCATCCTCATGTTGTAAACATCCCCAATTTACGAACAAAGAGGTTTAGCTCCTCTTTTTTAATAAGAACAGCAACAGAGTGGAACAATTTGCCGGCGTCAGTGTTCCCGTCCAATTACGACGTGGGTGTCTCCAAAAGAAGAGTGAATAGGCTAATACAAAGTTAATGCGCTTTACCACCACAGATCGCGTCACCACTTAACATCAGGTGGGATCGCGATCAAGTATTAACTTTTTCCAATAAAAAAAAAAAAAAAGTGTTCATAGAAAACTTTATTTTTATGCTGCTGCGTTAGTACATAGACTAGTCAAGTCACAGTCGAAATTATGTTTATTTATTCAAAGTAGATTTCAAAGAAATGCTTTTTGAACGTCAGTTGTTCAGTTTACCGCTGCTTCTAAATAATAGCCTAAACATATATGAGTTTTCTTCTAGCAGTTGTATGTAATGAATTATGATCAAGTAATATTGGCTACGTTGAAAAACAGTACTTTGTTTACATTTATACTGAAAGAAAACGAATTTGTTCTTTTTTTTGTTACTAATACCTTCACCAAGAACAAATAGTTTTCTTTCATTTCTTTTGTATCATCTTTTAAAACATTATCTTTTAAATTTGTTTTTAATTGATCGAAAGTTTTTCTTCTTTGTGATCATCCATCTAAATGATTCTGTAAAGCCATCGCTTTTAGCGATAAGACTCTTTATAAACTCTTTAAAAATATCACTTGTAAAAAATATTTAATTAATTATATGTTTATATATAATGAGAAGAAGTACCAAAAGATCCAAATAATACCAATAAATTGAACTTTAATCACTTTGTTATATAGAAATATACTAAACTTTTACTCTCAGTTGAATTGAAAGAGAAAGTAAATATTAAGGGTCAGTAATATAATCAGAGGCCCTATACTATAGTTGCGAAAACCACTTTTATTTTACCGTTAACTTTGTTACTTGTGCAAGTAATAATGAGTTTACTCGACCTCTATTACACATTAATTTCGGCAAAAGTTCATTCGTTTTCAGTTAATAAAAGCTAGACTGAATTATAATAAAAATCGGTAAAAAAACTTTTAAGTTAAACGGTTTTCTTTATGTGCACTGAAAACTACAAAATAAATAAATAAAAAAATAAAAAAACAATTAATAAATAATAAAAACGTGGGGCCCATTAACAATTTCTGTTTTACTTTCTACTAATGGGCCCCACGTTTTTTATTTATTTATTTTGTAGTTTTCAGTGCACATAAAGAAAACCGTTTAACTTAAAAGTTTTTTTACCGATTTTAATTTTCTTGTTTTTAGTATTTAGTGAAATTGTCTAATGAATATTCAGACATATATTATATATTCATAATGACAGTATTCTGCTAGTGTAGTCCTATTATTTGATACCCATATTGTGGTGGTTGTGGAAAAATATGTACCCAGTCCGCCATATTGGAACGGCGTCCATCTTGAATTTTAAATTTTGACATAATCATCGTGTTTTACTAGTGTAGCCCTTTCATTTGATACCCATATTGAGGGGGTTAAGGAAAAATATGTAATCCGCCATTTTGTATCGGCGGCCATCTTAGATTTATAATGTTATTGATTTTATTATATTGTATTGTCATCTAAATTAAATGTTTATACCAAATTTCAGATGAACCTGACAACGGGAAGGTGCTTAAATTTCAATTTCTAATTTTGACCCAAATAAATTCCCTACAGGTCGAGCTAAATAAAACCGTTTAAAAACTAAATAGCTTATAGTTTTGACACTCGAGACCTGTCACAATGCTGACCTAATCTGTTGGTTCTTTTAACGACGAGGTTTCTTTCATTCTTTTCCATCGCCTTCTGAAATATTAATAATAACACATTACAGGGTATCCATTATTAACATAATCGAAAAAGTTATATAAATAATTAATTAAGAACTACTTAATTATATTTATCATCAAAGTCGTTCTTTTCATCCCAACTGGAGTCCGTCTTGAAATATTTAAGCTGCTGTCTCCAGCTGTTTCTATCCTACTCTGTCTTTGATAATGAAATGACTAATGAAAGTATGTTAGCTTATGTTTTTTATTTGCTGGTTATGAATGTTACTTATAAATAAATCAGACCAGATTGAATCAGATCCGATGCCAATTCTGCCCAATCGCTTGATAAATGTGCGTACATTCATCAAACGGAAATTTTTAATAAAAACCGCTTGTCCAATGAAAACGTTGCTTTGTCTCGTAAATTTCAGTTGCAATTTGTTTGACGAAAAGTTTAACGATTTATTTGCTAAAAGAATTTACATTGTGGTTTCTGATCCATAATCAATGGAGTAATAATCCATAGAGTACTAGAATTGTTTTATAATTCTCTGTTTGTTTCAATTTGCTACTAGATGGTGCTGCATTAACAACAATCGTAACAGTAGTACGTATATATTATACATTTATTTACATGCTCCCATGTAATGAATGTTAACTTGCAATACATAATATTCAGCTCCAGAGAGGATATGAGACTAAACGGAAAGGGGTTTTAGTCCTTTTTTTTTTAAAAAACAAAATGTTGAATCCATATCTGATTTTGCTAATCAAGAGCGTATCCGATTTTTCCTTAGTCCGACTTACGCTCCTCATTTCGGTGGTATTTTCGAGGCCGGTATTAAATCGGCTAAATACCATTTGAAACGTGTTATGGGAAATAGTCATTTAACGTTTGAAGAATTATCAACGTTATTTACACAAGTTGAGGCGATTCTTAACAGTCGTCCCTTGTACCAACTATCGTCATCACCCAACGACTTCCTTCCCCTCGCCACAGGGCAGTTTCTCATCGGGAGAGCATTAACTGCGTTGCCTACACCTAACCTGCAGAGCCGCAACGAGAGCTCACTGCAAAGATATGCCAGAGTCGAAAAAATTCGCCAACAATTCTGGCAACGCTGGCAAAAGGAATATATAGCTGAATTGCAGCAGCGCTCCAAATGGAGGAGCAACACAGCTAAATTAAACATCGGCGATTTAGTTCTCATTCAGGAGGATAACATCCCGCCCTTGTGCTGGCGCCTTGGTCGAGTAGCAAAATTGATCCCTGGAGCCGACGGAGTCTCCAGAGTGGCGGACATTAATACCGGGCGAGGCTGTGTGCGGCGACCCTTTGTCCGTTTGTGCCCTCTACCAACGGCAGAAGACCTGCTTGGTTGAAAAAGTCTTTCAACGAGGCGGGAGGATGTTTCGGCCTATAAGAGCGACCGATCAAGGAGGATTTAATATTAAGACTATTATTAGATTATTTCATTGTTTGCCATTAAATGAATTTTTAGAAGATTATTTAAATTTGACATTATAACATGAATTCGATAAAAATATATGAATAAAACAGTTTTGTAAAAAGTAAACTAAAATTGGGTTTTATTAAAACTAAAGCCACATTATGTACGCTTATACATAAATTGCAATACATAATATTCAGCTCCAGAGAGGATATGAGACTAAACGGAAAGGGGTTTTAGTCCTTTTTTTTTTAAAAAACAAAATGTTGAATCCATATCTGATTTTGCTAATCAAGAGCGTATCCGATTTTTCCTTAGTCCGACTTACGCTCCTCATTTCGGTGGTATTTTCGAGGCCGGTATTAAATCGGCTAAATACCATTTGAAACGTGTTATGGGAAATAGTCATTTAACGTTTGAAGAATTATCAACGTTATTTACACAAGTTGAGGCGATTCTTAACAGTCGTCCCTTGTACCAACTATCGTCATCACCCAACGACTTCCTTCCCCTCGCCCCAGGGCACTTTCTCATCGGGAGAGCATTAACTGCGTTGCCTACACCTAACCTGCAGAGCCGCAACGAGAGCTCACTGCAAAGATATGCCAGAGTCGAAAAAATTCGCCAACACTTCTGGCAACGCTGGCAAAAGGAATATATAGCTGAATTGCAGCAGCGCTCCAAATGGAGGAGCAACACAGCTAAATTAAACATCGGCGATTTAGTTCTCATTCAGGAGGATAACATCCCGCCCTTGTGCTGGCGCCTTGGTCGAGTAGCAAAATTGTTCCCTGGAGCCGACGGAGTCTTCACTCTACAGAGCGCGACGTATGAGAGAATGATGAAAATTAGCAGTATGAATGTTAGTAGAACTGTACGAATGCGAGAACTGGAATGGAAGAACTAGGCCCTGACCCAACCACGCAAGGGGATGAGTATAAAAAAAAAAAAGGTTTCTTTCAACGAGGCGGGAGGATGTTTCGGCCTATAAGAGCGACCGATCAAGGAGGATTTAATATTAAGACTATTATTAGATTATTTCATTGTTTGCCATTAAATGAATTTTTAGAAGATTATTTAAATTTGACATTATAACATGAATTCGATAAAAATATATGAATAAAACAGTTTTGTAAAAAGTAAACTAAAATTGGGTTTTATTAAAACTAAAGCCACATTATGTACGCTTATACATAAATTGCAATACATAATATTCAGCTCCAGAGAGGATATGAGACTAAACGGAAAGGGGTTTTAGTCCTTAGGCTGCTGAGTCAACTACTCAGTAGAGTCGGGCATAGCATATGGTCTGAGCCTATGGCTATTCATGAAGATTTCCACCGGCCGACATAAAAAAACAGGATATTCAGCTAAGTTATAACAGAACCTAAATTCAAAAACAATTAAAAATGGAAAGAGACTAAATCAAGTTTTGAATCTTTAAATCGAAACGAAGCCGGTTAGTATATAACCGATATGTATTTCAATTTGCGTTAAAACTTAATCGCACATGAAACAACCAGTTGATTATTGCAGACGAAACAATCCATTGTCAGTTAAGTAATAATGTTGCCGAATTAAAGTTTGCGTTCAGCTGAATGCTGATGAATGTATTTCGATCGGCTCCGTCCGCAACCTACTCATTATCTAACAGCGGATTCCGACGCACGCTCCATTTGTTAATGCTCTTTCATAGAGGGGCGTAGGGATAGCCGACATAATAAAACGTAACAGAACACTAGACACAGGAGTAACGTAGATCAGACATAAACTGTGATATTAGAGTAGACTATAGATTAAGAAGATAAAGTGTAAAGTGTAGGAGCGACTGTGATATTAGATGTAAGTATAATGTAAATGTAGGACAAATATAGGGAAAGGAAATTGTAAATTGCACAAAGGAAGGAAACAACTGGAGGGAAAGAGGAAGGAGAGCGAAGAAAGCCGGAAATGGAAATGCAATTAGTTTGTTACAGGAAATAGGGAAAAAATTGGTATGCTCCACAGGTCACTCCTGCACATCATGAAATGTAAAGACGACGGAGTCTTCACTCTACAGAGCGCGACGTATGAGAGAATGATGAAAATTAGCAGTATGAATGTTAGTAGAACTGTACGAATGCGAGAACTGGAATGGAAGAACTAGGCCCTGACTCAACCACGCAAGGGGATGAGTATAAAAAAAAACCCCAGGTTTTAATACTAGGTCTTTACTTCTAAATACGTCATAATGAAATATGAATAATAGGTTGTGAAACCTTATATTTACGACCAAGTACTCGCATCATGTGCCGTGCAAAAAGCTAAAGTATTTTAAAACATTTTTACACTTCTTTTAAGTCGTATTTTCTCATGACTGAGGGTCGTGGTCATCATGTTTTTATTGAAACACACGACGACCCTCTTGGCAGTTATAATGGAGTGGTGTTGCCATTGCCTTCTCCATTTCACATACTAGTCTGACCACGGATGGTCATGACATAGATATGCAAGTTTCCTCACGATGTTTTCCTTCACCGTCAAAGCACGTGATATTAGTTGGTGTTTTATGCTAACTGCACATAAATTGAAAAATTCATTGGTGCAGGCCGGATTCGAACCAGGTACCTTCGCATTGGAAGGCCGGCGTTCAAACCACTAGGCTATCACGGCTAAATTTTTACACTATTTCATTTCAAATTTTTAAGGTCGATTATTATCTCAGCCACACTACTTACTTTTTTACTAAACATAAATAAGTACAGATCTAGATATACCTTTGCCGTTAATGGACTTAAACTTTAATAATACTTATTATAAATAGTATACGAGTAAGTACAAACAGATATTTGGTAGATTTTGAACTTTAAACCATTTGAATAAGGTTTAATTTAGTTACCTCTTTTTAATGATGAGATTTTTGAAAACATTTTAAAACCTAATTTCTTGCTATAATATTTGAAAAAAGCACAGAGTATTTAGACGTCGAGTTGTGTTATTACTACTCACATATGCTGTACTTGAATTTCACATAAGCAACGCTGTTACGGCGGCAAATTTACAATGTCAAATTCGGTTCAGCCGTTTATGAGCTTTAGTAATACAAACACAAACGATCTATGAATACACAAAGATGCTGAACAGTAACCGAACGGTCGCACCTCGCACTAAACAACCTTAATACATATATGCATTAATAAAGCACAGGTGGCCGTGTTAACATTTCGACACCCCCATCTCTGTGTGGTCGGTGAAAAAAACCGCAAGCACGCATTATGAAGCGTGCAAACTCGTAATGTACAGGAAACTGTTTGCGCTCGGGAAATAATCCCGTCCGGGCGGCCGGCCTCACGCACCCCGGGAACTTGTTTGCGTAGGGCAGGACCCTCCTCCTCTCCCTCCCACTTAACAGGCCGCGTCAAACTTTTTTTAATTTCCCTGGTATCTAGGCAGAACAGTAATCTAGCCAGTGATGTACTTATAAGTTAGTACATAGTATGATTCTAACCTAAAAAGAATATAACATATTTAAATACGAGTACTTTTTACTGTTAGTTTCTTGCCGTTGAGCTACCGTCACATTAATCTTTTTTTTTTTATACTACTATGCGACGAGACGAGTTAGACTTTCACCTGATGGTAAGTGATACGCTTGCCCATGACAACGCGGTGCTAGTTAAGATGGTACACACTACACCACATTGCGCTCGTCGCCTGGAGACATAAGTTGTTAAGTCTCGTTACCCCAGTAATTACACTAGCTACAGCGCCCTTCAAACCGGAACACAGTAATGTTTGCACACTACTATTTGGCGGTTGCAATAGGAGCTGCGGTGGTACCAGACGGTCTCCGGCAACAGAGACCTACCACCTGGTGTCAACTCAAATCTCTTATATAAGAATGAAATAAAGTTTCATAATGAACTGAATTTGAGCTGATAAAATCTGAAAACTCAATTTTACGTTTTGAATTACAAATTCACTTGACTTAAACCGCTTTATTCTCATTTACAATAAGCTGAAGTTAAACACACTGAACGTTGGATATGATACACGCGTAATAGTCATCATCGACAAATATACTCCCGGACACATCTATCGGCCCACCACCCAGTGTTTAAAGTTTCGACGGTGTTTAGTTAAAAATAAATGTTAGGTGGAGCAATAAGTTTTAATGCAGTTTTGACGCAGATTTGTTGGTCAACCCTTATGTAGGTTTTTTTGGTTTAGATTTGCCTTTTTATGGAACTAATAATAGGACACACCAAAAAAAAAAAATCCAACTTGTGCGAAATAAAAAAGTTTTCTCCATTCCTGGGTCGTTGAAAACAATGAACAGACTCGAATTTTCGTTTTTTTTTTCATAATCCTGAATTCAAAATAAAAAAAAACATACATAAAGATTGACCAAAAAATCAGCTTTAAAACTGCATTAAAACTTATTGCTCCACCTAACATTTATTTTTAGCTAGGCACCGTTAAAACTTTTAAACACTAGGTGGGCCGGTAGATGTGTCCGGGAGTGTATAATAATAGTTTTAATCAGCTTAACAAAACTAAAAAGTCATCTTCATCATTAAAGGTTATTGATCATACAGTTTAAAATAACAAACAGCATTTATTTTTCGTATGCATAGAATAATTTATTATTACTACAGCTAACAGATTTTCAAGTTGTATACTTAATTTATCTTTACCTATTATTAAAATGGTATACAATGTTGAGAGAATATATTTATACTTTAAAACAAACTCGAACCGTACATTAATATAGTAAAGTAATCGAAAACATTTTTTATGCGTAACATTAAGAAACTTTACGAAATCAAATTAAAGTTTCACCAAAGTCCATACATAATTTATAAATAAGATGAAAGTAATCATAAATTCAGTTGCTAAACAAAGCACACAACGCTCAAGATAGACCGCAACACACAAACTCAATGATAACTGAAAACAATGAACAGACTCGAATTTTCGTTTTTTTTTTTCATAATTCTGAATTCAAAATAAAAAAAAACATACATAAAGATTGACCAGAAAATCAGCTTTAAAACTGCATTAAAACTTATTGCTCCACCTAACATTTATTTTTAGCTAGACACCGTTAAAACTTTTAAACACTAGGTGGGCCGATAGATGTGTCCGGGAGTGTATATTAAACTGAACAGAAATCGGTTAGAACTTACTTCACTTTTAAGATCAGAGCAGAGGAGAAGAGAAAAAAATATGTAAACAGATTTTAATACGTTTTGTTTATAAAGCTCATGCCAGCACAACACTACGTTGTTTGATCAATTGTAACATTAATAACACAAACCGCAGAACGCATGATTTATTATAAATATCTAAAGAATCATATAAAAATGTACATCAAGCTATGCAACAACAGCTTGTTAACGTTCCATAACAGCTTCTTTATTTACATCCCGGTGTTATTGAATTGCGATATCTAATATTATACGAAATGCAACCTTACAGTCATCACCTGATGGTTTAAATTTAACTGACGTCATTCAGCGCGATGTGAAGTTCAATTAAATGGAAGCGACCACTCGCGGCTGACTGGCTTCATCCGGCGTTTAACAATAGAACTAATCGCATTGCGGCTGAACCGCTGATGCAGTGCGCTTCAAATTTAATAAAGCACAACGTCCAGCTGCACCAAGCACAACCAACTACTCCCACGCACCCACAGACAGAAGGCTTCACACAAAACTATATTATATACTCCCGGACACATCTACCGGGCCACCACCCTGTGTTTAAAGTTTCGACGGTGTCTAGTTAAAATAAATGTTAGGTGCAGCAATAAGTTTTAATGCAGTTTTGAAGCAGATTTATTGGTCAACCCTTATGTATGTTCAGGCAGAGTATCCATATTTTTTGGTCAAAACTGGCTCTAAGTTTAGATTTGCCTTTTTATGGCACCAATAATCGGAAACATCAAAAAAAATCCATCTTGTGCGAAATAA
The DNA here is from genome assembly GCA_029286795.1 of Byasa hedistus. Taxonomy (NCBI): domain Eukaryota; kingdom Metazoa; phylum Arthropoda; class Insecta; order Lepidoptera; family Papilionidae; genus Byasa; species Byasa hedistus. Next base: position 8,804,676 of record JAGSMW010000024.1, read on the forward strand.
AAAAGTTTTCTCCATTCCTGGGTCGTTGAAAACAATGAACAGACTCGAATTTTCGTTTTTTTTTTCATAATCCTGAATTCGAAATTAAAAAAAAAACACACATAAAGATTGACCAAAAAATCAGCTTTAAAACTGCATTAAAACTTATTGCTCCACCTAACATTTATTTTTAGCTAGGCAACGTTAAAACTTTTAAACACTACGTGGGCCTATAGATGTGTCCGGGAGTGTATATTAAACTGAACAAAAATCGGTTAGAACTTACTTCACTTTTAAGATCAGAACAGAGGAGAAGAGAAAAAGTTATGTAAACAGATTTTAATACGTTTTGTTTATAAAGCTCATCCCAGCACAACACTACGTTGTTTGATCAATTGTATCATTAATAATACAAACCGCAGAACGCATGATTTATTATAAACCGGAAAGATCTAGCGTCGATCACTGAACGTAATCCGTTTCATTAAAACAATGCGCGTTGCTTTATTTAAACTAATAAATAGTGTTTGTTTTAACTTAATCCAGTCGCAGGTAAACATTGAATTAAACATAACTACGCAATTGATTTACATATTCGCTATTTATCCATACATACTATACTATAACAGTTTACTAGTTCCGCAGACGTATTGCGAGTTTATGTTTGTCTACGCTATTGTTATGGAAATTAGTTGGAAGTTATAGAAGTTGATATGTTGCAGCGCTATCTGGTGATGATAAAACCTATAACAAAACGAATACGCGTATTAATTAGTAAACTTAAAGAATTTAAGCTGTTATTGGTACTTAGTATTAATACTAAGCCATGACGTGGCTGAAACCTTTGAGATTGGGAAAGAAGAGTAAAGTCTAGACTGTAGATTAACACTAACCAATGGTTAAACATAACTAAAGGTTACTTACCCGGTTATAATTAAGATTATTAATTATAAATATTCTAAAGAATCATATAAAAATTTACATCAAGCTATCCAACAACAGCTTGTTAACGTTCCATAACAGCTTCTTTATTTACATCCCGGTGTTATTGAATTGCGATATCTAATATTATACGAAATGCAACCTTACCGTCATCACCTGATGGTTTAAATTTAACTGACGTCGTTCAGCGCGATGTGAAGTTCAATTAAATGGAAGCGACCACTCGCTTCATCCGGCGTTTAACAATAGAACTAATCGCATTGCGGCTGAACCGCTGATGCAGTGCGCTTCAAATTTAATAAAGCACAACGTCCAGCTGCACCAAGCACAACCAACTATTCCCACGCACCCACAGACAGAAGGCTTCACACAAAACTATATTATATACTTCCGGACACATCTACCGGCCCACCACCCAGTGTTTAAAGATTCGACGGTGTCTAGTTAAAAATAAATGTTAGGTGGAGCAATAAGTTTTAATGCAGTTTTGAAGCAGATTTATTGATCAACCCCTATATAGGTTTTTTTATTTTTTTTTGTAATTTCGAACTGATTTGGCCGGCAGAAGTTTTACAGCTTGGGCGACAATTTCAGGCAGAGTATCCATATTTTTTGGTCAAAACTGGCTCTAAGTTTAGATTTGCCTTTTTATGGAACCAATAATCGGAAACATTAAAAAAAATCCAACTTGTGCGAAATTAAAAGAGTTTTCTCCATTCCTGGGTCATTGAAAACAATGAACAGACTCGAATTTTCGTTTTTTTTCATAATCCTGAATTCAAAATTAAAAAAAAATATATACATAAGGGTTGACCAAAAAATCAGCTTTAAAACTGCATTAAAACTTATTGCTCCACCTAACATTTATTTTTAGCTAGGCACCGTTAAAACTTTTAAACACTAAGTGGGCCGGTAGATGTGTCCGGGAGTGTATAATAATAGTTTTAAACAGGTTAACAAAACTAAAAAGTCATCTTCATCATTAAAGGTTATTGATCATACAGTTTAAAATAACAAACAGCATTTATTTTTCGTATGCAAAAAATAATTTATTATTACTACAGCTAACAGATTTTCAAGTTGTATACTTAATTTATCTTTACCTATTATTAAAATGGTATACAATGTTGAGAGATTATATTTATACTTTAAAACAAACTCGAACCGTACATTAATATAGTAAAGTAATCCAAAACATTTTTTATGCGTAACATTAACAAACTTTACGAAATCAAATTAAAGTTTCACCAAAGTCCATACATAATTTATAAATAAGATGAAAGTAATCATAAATTCAGTTGCTAAACAAAGCACACAACGCTCAAGATAGACCGCAACAAACAAAACTCAATGATAACTTGAAACAATGAAAATAACATAAGTAATAATGACGTTAGAACTTTACTTATACATTAGCTGCTATTCTGACCTCTTTCAGACAATTTCAGTTGGATCCCGGAGCTCGCAATCATACCGTGTCCCTTGTTACATCGACCAGGCTGTAAAAATTTAACACATCACTCGTACGAATATCTTCTGATAAAACTTAGTCTCCAATCAGACTTCACAACCGCATCGATCACGAAATCAGATCTGACGAATAGTTCAACAGCAAATAATTAGTGAATTCAGTTAGTTATACTTAAACTTACAATTTAAGATAGCTGTTAGATATCGGTAAGAGGCGTACGATCTCGCGCGAGTCCGAGTAGATTAAGTTATTGTCCTTGTCGAAGGTCATTCCTAGCACACCGGGGATGTTCACTATTTTCTTCACCTTCTGAATCATCTTACTTATTACGAATATTTCGTTCTCGCTGCACAAATACACGTGGCCCTTGTTATTTGCGGCCATGCCGAGGAACCGCGGGCTGTCCCTCAGCAGTATGATATTGCTCTGCCCGTTCTTGATCCCGTATAGTCCCGTGCCGTTGATGAAGAATATATTGTCGTCGTTGTCGAAGACGAACTGATTGACTGTGACGTTAGTCAGCGGATTGACTGGTTTCACTAGCCTGTCGTGGTAGTAGTAAACGTTCAGGCTGGGGAATCTAATGAAGTAGATTATTTTCTTGAAAAAGAGCCACCAAATGTCGAGGTTCTTTACGGCCAGACGTTTGAGATTTTGCAGAGTGGGATTGTATTTGTAGATTCCGTTGCTGCCGCCGAAGTACATTTCGTTGTTCGTTGGATCGTTTGACACGGCGAAGGCATCTTTAACGCCTTTCAGAACGGTCACCTTCTTCGTGTCGATCTGAACTGCAGCGGGGATGTACTCTCCTTGTCCGGAATCGAAACTGAAGTACACTGTGTTCGTAGCTTTATTCACAGCTAGTTGATTGGGACTATGACTTATTGACACTAACGTCTCCCTTATGTAACACTGCTTCAGCAAATCATCAGTCACCAGATCACAGACTTTGCCTAAATTCTTCGTGCACTCCACCGTCGTGAACACAGTTAGGGTCAAAATTAAATTTCTATCCATCGTTAAAATTATTAATTCAAAATTTTAAATTACCTGTGTACCACTTTAGACATAAAAACATTTTATTTTTGACCAATTTTTTTTTATTCTGGTCACCAATAACTTAATTCAATTTTGTCTAAGAAATATTATTTATGATAATTATCTAACACAGGTAACACCGGACTAAATGATAATATACTATCAACTAATGGGGATGGCAAAAAACTGAAAGAAGTGCCGTCAGATGCCGTCAGCTGATCAATGAAACGGTAAACAAAGCGAGTAAACAAAGGTATTTTGGAATTCAGCATTGTTAAGGCTGAATACGAGCGGCATGTTTGTAATCAACCTAGCATTGGATTCGGATAAAGAATATTGTGAGTATTCTCATTCAGATCTTTCATTTTAAATCGTTATTTACATCAATGTTATGATTACATACGCTGGGGACATTCACTATAAACACGTTTAATTGATATAATACAAGTTGGAAATAAATATGATATTTTTAAAAATTATATTAAACAAACATCGACTAGTACCTCCATTTAGACTGTAATACGACAAACTTTGGACAGGTATAATATACTCCCGGACACATCTATCGGCCCACCACCCTGTGTTTAAAGTTTCGACGGTGTCTAGCTAAAAATAAATGTTAGGTGCAGCAATAAGTTTTAATGCAGTTTTGAAGCAGATTTATTGGTCAACCTTTATGTAGGTTTATTTTTTATTTATTTTTGTAATTTCGAATTGATTTGGCCGGCAGAAGTTTTACAACTTGGGCGACAATTTCAGGCCGAGTATCCATATTTTTTGTTCAAAACCGGCTCTAAGTTTAGATTTGCCTTTTTAAGGAATCAATAATCGGACACATCAAAAAAAAATATCCAACTTGTGCGGAATATAAAAGTTTTCTCCATTCCTGGGTCGTGGAAAACAATGAACAGACTCGAAATTTCGTTTTTTTTTCATAATCCTGAATTCAAAATTAAAAAAAAAACATACATAAAGGTCGACCAAAAAATCAGCTTCAAAACTGCATTAAAACTTATTGCTCCACCTAACATTTATTTTTAGCTAGGCACCGTTAAAACTTTTAAACACTAGGTGGGCCGGTAGATGTGTCCGGGAATGTATAACTTAACAATTACTAACTGTACAATAGTGTAATGAAACAATACAATACCGCAATTAAATTATATATTCCCGTGTGGGAGACGGGTGCGATATCACCACTAACCCCACACTCTAGTCTAGAGGTCGTAAGAGGCGAGTGAAGAGTAAATCATTTCAGGGAAAGATACCGGTTATACTTCCGACTTCATCAGGTTTATTTTCTCCAGTAGGCATCAGAAAGCTGAAAAGCTGGTGAGGTTTCTATATCAATTAGTATTTAAGAGCAACTGATGATAGATTTTCTTTCTGAACCATCAGAGTCGCGCAGGAATCATTGTTACGAATCAGAAAGCCGATTTACTTCTTCCAGTAGTAACAATGTTAAGTGACAACGAGCCCGATGATGTTGAAGTGTGCTCGCTAAGAAAACTTTCGTAAGTTGACAGACGGAATACAACATTACTGTAATCTCACCATGAGCTGAACACACACGTGACCATTTCCTTGTAACAAGGTTCTCCGTGCTACAATTTTGCTCAAGAAATTAGGAAATCAAAATTGCTCGAGAATTGCTGCATGAGTCGACGGACTGAGGGCTACAGCCCGTCGGCTCTCGTCCATGCGGAACCTGTATGATTATGATGACTTATAGTATGTTCGCCAAATATGATCATGAGAATATCTTTCAACAAGTATGCAACGTAAGATGAAAAATGTGTGGGCATAGGCACACCTAATTTAGCCTAAAGGCAGTTAAGGACCGGTGGTAATGGGGAAGAACCCCGAGGCCCGAACATTCTCGCAGGCCAGAGCCTGGCTTCGGCAAGCCTTGCGAATGACTCGTAACTAACTAACCGTGCTACAAGGAAAGTGATCCGCTTCCGTACGATACAAGTTATTTGCATCCATGGCTTCCTGTAAAAAATCCTCAATGAAGCATCATTGCCGAATGTTCATAATCTTTTAAGTACGTGAGCATGTTTTTTTTTATATATAGAGAAAAGGTTAATGCTTGACAGCGATACCACCTGATGTTAAATGGTGATGTGATCTGTGATGGTAAAGCGCATTAACCTTGTAACAGCCTATTCACTCTTTTTTTGAAGAATGTTTTGTGTTTATTTTTAATATGTATATGCATTTTTTTATTGATTGATTTATTTATTTAGTCTGTCTACGAAAATACATGAGCAGATATATCGTAAACATTTCTTTACTTAGGCAATAAGCGACATGTACTCTCAATTATACACAAACACTGAGTACATTGAGTATGGGTGCATAAACCGCATCAAGACAGGTGCTATAAACTTATACACATAGGAGAATGCTAGATGTCTGCGTCTGTGGGGGGATTTAATACCTTGACAATTTTTGATTTAAACACTGGCAATCTATCGTGAAATATATCAATAGAGTTGTCATTTTTTATAAAATAATATGTAATATGTGTACTTCTATTATTAGTATTTAAATTTTACTTCTATTCGTGTATTTATGTGTATTTTAAAAGTTCCTTGTTTTTAACCTTTTGAAGCACCTAGCCCAAAACATCTTTACACCGCCGAATTTGATTAAGACTGGAAGATGATGCCAAAGACATTACGTCCACCTTTACACTGTTTGTATAAATAAATAAAAATTCATCTAAACAATGACATTTGTAAGTAAATGAGTTTCTATAAATGTATTTGTCTCTTACTCCACGCTAGTGACACCTTCAAAACTGCAGTGTTTGATGAAATTTACACACAAGTTAATTTGCGCGAAAATCAGCAACGGTGTAATTGAGGGCGAAGTTCGATCGCGTTATTGAATCAAAAGCGGCTGCTGTCGCCAATTAAGTTGTTACACAGCCCACTAACCGATTTAAACTAACATTTATGGTAAAGTTTAAGACTCTTTGATCTATTAGTTTATACACAGAAAGCATCTTTAAAATAAAGAAGATAAAATGTATATAATACTCTTTCAATAATAAAATACAACAATATTAGGTTTCGGTTTGGAGAACGCTGTAGCTACTAAAGTAGTATAGTAAACTTGCCACCTAGTTATCATTCATCTAGCATGGTGAATTTATTTAATGAAAAACTTTTATTAAGACTAACATTCAACATCGGTCTCTTTAAAATATACAAAATAAACTCGTCTACTCCCGGACACATCTATCGGCCCACCACCCAGTGTTTAAATTTTCGACGGTGTCTAGTTAGAAATAAATGTTAGGTGGAGCAATAAGTTTTAATGCAGTTTTGAAGCAGATTTATTGGTCAACCCTTATGTATGTTGAATTTTTATTTATTTTTTGTAATTTCGAATTGATTTGGCCGGCAGAAGTTTTACAACTTGGGCGACAATTTCAGGCAGTGTCCATATTTTTTGGTCAAAACTGGCACTAAGTTTAGATTTGCCTTTTTATGGAACCAATAATCAGACACATAAAAAAAAATCCAACTTGTGCGAAATAAAAAAGTTTTCTCCGTTCCTGGGTCGTTAAAAACAATGAACAGACTCGAATTTTTTTTATTTCATAATCCTGAATTCAAAATTAAAAAAAAAAAACATCCATAAAGGATGACCAAAAAATCAGCTTCAAAACTGCATTAAAACTTATTGCTCCACCTAACATTTATTTGTAGCTAGGCACCGTTAAAACTTTTAAACACTAGGTGGGCCGATAGATGTGTCCGGGAGTGTAGATAACTTAATACTGAAGATTGTAGTAGTAAGAATAAAATGTCTAATAAATAAGTTAACGAGGTTTGTTTTCCTTCCAACAATCATCATCAGCAACAGTCTAAAGAGCCTAATGCTGGAAATGTGACTTCCGCAAAGATCTCATGAAAAAACTAGTAGTTCTATACATGATTTCGTCCAACATGTTTTCCTTATTCTCCTTAATCAAGTTAAATTAAATTCCAATTGGAAAAACACTTTATAAACTAATAGACATTAGTTAAAGTTCGTTTAAGTTTATAATTAAAAAATGGTTGTTTTCTCTCTCCGCAGTTAACAATTACTGCGATTGAACGAAAATAACAAAAAAAGTCTAATCTCATTCCAGCAAGTTGTCCCCAGGCGTTAAGTTTTAGCTCTGTGAATATGTATTTAGCAGTAATTGGAAGGATTTGTTTGAGAAACGGCGGCGGTATTACGTACAAAGCGAACGAGTTGCGATAATGAAAATTACACATAATTGTTCAATAAGTTTACCAGCGAAAAATCTATCAAGTTTTGTACATTAGTACACTAATGTACGTGGTGGTACTAATTTTCAGCTAGTGACATTAAATAATATTATAACATTAGATTACAGAATATATTATTTACATTTCGCCAAATAGTAGTGTGCAAACATTACTGTGTTCCGGTTTGAAGGGCGCTGTAGCTAGTGTAATTACTGGGGTAACGAGACAACACCTTATGTCTCAAGGCGACGAGCGCAATGTGGTGCAGTGTGTACCATCTTAACTAGCACCGCATTGTCATGGGCAAGCGTATCACTTACCATCAGGTGAACGTCTCGCTCGTCTCGTCGCAAAGTAGTATAAAAAAAATAATTAACTACTTAGGATAAGTACACAAATCTGTGTATACGAAAACAAACAACTGCTTGAACTGCAGGCGCCATTTCATCATTAGATAACATGCATTAACCACACAAGAAAAACGTTAAGATAACGCGGTAGACTTTAAGTTAGGCTTCGTCTAGATTACTGTGTCATTAAAACTTACCATCAGGTGGGAAACTTTCTTCCAAGTCGTATTTCCTCATGACCGAGGGTCGTGGTCATCATGTGTGATGAAACACACGACGACTTACTTGTCAGTTATAATGGAGTGGTGTTGCTATTACCTTCTCCATTTCACATACTAGTGCGAGCACGGATGCTCATCACATAGATATGCAGGTTTCCTCACGATGTTTTCCTTCACCGTCAGCGCGTGATATTAGTTGGTGTTATACTAACTGCGCATAAATTAAAAATTCATTAGTGCAGGCCGGATTTGAACCCGGTACCTCCGGAGTGGAAGACCACTAGGCTATCACTGCACTAAAATGGAGGAAAACTACTAGTATATACTTGTTCTCTTCTCAATTTAAATGATCCAAAAACTCCTTTGTACCTTAAACGTAGCTTTCAATTTCTTTCTTCAACCCATGACAGGGATCTCCGCTCAACTACTAATTTAACAATTAGTATTCCACAACACTTCACTGGCTTCGTCGGTAACTCTTTTACAGTTCAGGCAGCACGACTCTGGAACTCCTTGCCCGACGATATTAGAAGGGCTCCAAACAAAAATATCTTTAAGAGAATGGTGAGGAGGTTCTACTTAGATATAGAACAGTAACTCTTATGTATGTTATGTATATATTAATTATGTATGTATTTATTTACTTATGTATATTTATGTTTATGTATATACAATAATAATACTTATATATATATAAGTATCCATATTTTATGTATGTATTTGTATGTGTATGTATGTATATATTAGTATATATCTTCCTTTTTTTTTATATATATTTTTTATAACAATACTTCTCTTTTACCCTCACCTACCACTGCATTTCCCCACTACCGAGGTTGACTGGGAGAGAATGCCCTATGGCATTAAGTCCGCCTTTTTGTACAATTTTTATTTGTGTGCAAACAAAGTTTTAAATAAATAAATAAATGAATATATATAATAAAAATAGCACTTTTTGCTGCTTTTATTTACTGCTGGTAGGTCTCTGTTGTCGGAGACCATCTAGACAGTTACTACAGCAGCTCATATTTCAGCCGCAGATAGTAGTGTACAAACATTACTGAGTTTACTGAAGCGCGCTGTAAGCTAGTGAAGTTACTGGGGTAACGACACTTGGACTTGGGAATGTGGTACAATGTATACCATCTTAACTAGCACCGCATTGTCATGGGCAAGCGTATCACTTACCATCAGGTGAACGTCTCGCTCGTTTCGTTTATGTATAAAACGAATCTTTCTAATATATCGTTGAATTGTGCGATGATTTCACAATTTTCGCCGGCCGTCGTGCTCGTAATAATCCCGCTGCAGCATCCGTTCGTGTCGCTACGAACCCAATGAGCGGTTTTTAATTGAGTTTTCTTGTATTTATCGTCGCTTAATCGAACGCTAACGCGATTTTCTTTCCGAGAGAACATGAAAAGCGATGAAAAATTCGCATTTTCGTTTCACGTTCATCTTTTAACCTGTGATAGAGCGTTAGTTTTAAACTCGAGGTACATCTCATATGTAGGTTTTTTTTTTTTTTTTTTTTTTTTTTTTTTTTTTTTTTTTTTTTTTTTTTTTTTTTTTTTTTTTTTTTTTTTTTTTTTTTTTTTTTTTTTTTTTTTTTTTTTTTTTTTTTTTTTTTTTTTTTTTTTTTTTTTTTTTTTTTTTTTTTTTTTTTTTTTTTTTTTTTTTTTTTTTTTTTTTTTTTTTTTTTTTTTTTTTTTTTTTTTTTTTTTTGATGTCTCCGATTATTGGTTCCATAAAAAGGCAAATCTAAAGTTAGAGCCAGTTTTGACCAAAAAATATAGATACTCTGACTGAAATTGTCGCCCAAGCTGTAAAACTTCTGCCGGCCAAATCAATTCGAAATTATAAAAAAAAAAAAAAAAAAAAAAAAAAAAAAAAAAAAAAACGAAAATTCGAGTCTATTCATTGTTTCCAACGACCCAGGAATGGAGAAAACTTTTTTATTTCGCACAAGTTGGATTTTTTTTTGATGTCTCCGATTATTGGTTCCATAAAAAGGCAAATCTAAAGTTAGAGCCAGTTTTGACCAAAAAATATGGATACTCTGCTTGAAATTGTCGCCCAAGCTGTAAAACTTCTGCCGGCCAAATCAATTCGAAATTATAAAAAAAAAAAAAAAAAAAAAAAAAAAAAAAAACGAAAATTCGAGTCTATTCATTGTTTCCAACGACCCAGGAATGGAGAAAACTTTTTTATTTCGCACAAGTTGGATTTTTTTTTGATGTCTCCGATTATTGGTTCCATAAAAAGGCAAATCTAAAGTTAGAGCCAGTTTTGACCAAAAAATATGGATACTCTGCTTGAAATTGTCGCCCAAGCTGTAAAACTTCTGCCGGCCAAATCAATTCGAAATTATAAAAAAAAAAAAAAAAAAAAAAAAAAAAAATTCGCATTTTCGTTTCACGTTCATCTTTTAACCTGTGATAGAGCGTTAGTTTTAAACTCGAGGTACATCTCATATACAGGTTGTAACTATTTTTTTCTCTTTGATAGAGCAAACCTTATTAAATAACATTAAACCTAAATAAGTAATACAAGAATTAGAGACTTTAAATCTATGATATCTTTTAGAAATTTTAATTATTCTTTCTGTTTTTGGTTTGGACGCAACCTGGCTATGATAAGAAAAAAATCAAACCTTAAAAATTTGGTTTAAATTATGAGAATATTTTATCTCGAATAAGTTGTTTTTATTATTGCTTTCAACAATAGTTAACATGTCGATGTTTTCAATAAAACCTCAACAGTCAATCAATTAACGAGTAACAAAAAAATCAAATTCGTTTCAGGTGCTTCAAAGTTGCAGAGCGAAAGAGACAAAAGACACTTAACTTATTTCATGGGTCGGGAATTAAAACAATTGTAACACCGGAGCTTTTCGTTTCAAAGAACAAGTTCAAAAGCTACATAACAAATGTTTCCCGGCGCCGTGGAGCAAGGTAATCGGATCACCGCCCCCCCATCCCGGATCCTAACCACATAACCACCATCGGTTTACACATACGTACAATATTTATAATTGAATTTCATCTGTATAAAAATTTTAGTTCGACGAAGCGATCACATTTCCTTCATGAAAACAACACGCACGTCCATAGCAATAGCTAAATACACTCCCGGACACATCTATCGTCCCACCTAGTGTTTAAAAGTTTTAACGGTGCCTAGCTAAAAATAAATGTTAGGTGGAGCAATAAGTTTTAATGCAGTTTGAAAGCTGATTTTTTGGTCAACCTTTATGTATGTTTTTTTTTTATTTTGAATTCAGGATTATGAAACAAAAACGAAAATTCGCGTCTGTTCATTGTTTTCAACGACCCAGGAATGGAGAAAACTTTTTTATTTCGCACAAGTTGGATTTTTTTTTGATGTCTCCGATTATTGGTTCCATAAAAAGGCAAATCTAAACTTAGAGCCAGTTTTGACCAAAAAATATGGATACTCTGCCTGAAATTGTCGCCCAAGCTGTAAAACTTCTGCCGGCCAAATCAATTCGAAATTATAAAAAAAAAAAACTTACATAGGGATTGACCAATAAATCAGCTTCAAAACTGCATTAAAACTTATTGCTCCACCTAACATTTATTTTTAACTAGACACCGTCGAAACTTTAAACACTGGGTGGTGGGCCGATAGATGTGTCCGGGAGTATAATATATATGTATTATTACATATAGTACATATAATATACACTGCATCATTCTGCTCCTCGCTCTGAGACATGATAGCTTAAGTTCACTTACTACACTGCTGATAGTTCTCTGTTACTACAGACCGTCTAGTTACCACCGCAGTGACTGTTACTACTGTCAAACAGTAGTATGCAAACATTACTGGGTTGCAGTTTAAAAGGTGCTGTAAGCTAGTGAAATTACTAGGGTAACGAGACAACATTTTAGGTCCCAAGGCGATGAGCGTAATGTTGTGCAGTGTTTTTTTTTATACTACTTTGCGACGAGACGAGCAAGACGTTCACCTGATGGTAAGTGATACGCTTGCCCATGACAACGCGGCGCTAGTTAAGATGGTACACACTGCACCACATTGCGCTCGTCGCCTTGAGACAAGGTGTTAAGTCTCGTTACCCCAGTAATTACACTAGCTACAGCGTCCTTCAAACCGGAACACAGTAATGTTCGCACACTACTATTTGGCGGTTGCAATAGGAGCTGCGGTGGTACCAGACGGTCTCCGGCAACAGAGACCTACCACCTGGTAAATATACTGGTGTATACCATCTTAACCATCGCCATATTGTTATAAGCAAGCGTATCACTTAACATCAGGTGAACGACTTGCAGGAGTCGTCGTTTCATTGAATAAAAAAAGAACACGACTCTTCTCCGACAGAAATTAATGTTACATTCTTCTTCTTCCGAAACGATCTCGTCAACAAAAATCAATTGCAGCAGTTCTTCGTGCTTCTCAATAGCCTCTAGACCGAATTTGATACGATTTTCGTTATTTGATCAATTATCATTTAAAACCTTTCGATTATATGCAAAGGTTTCATATAACGTCAACTGCTACAGCATTGGGAACTGCTGCAGCAGTTGCTGACTGAACTGTTCAAAAACACACCAAGATAAACATTTTTAATTTGTAAACGATTTCCTTTCTTTATATGCGAATGGTGAATAATATTTTTTATCTTTAACGACTAGTTTCATAACGTTTTAAATATATCAAGCCTCTAGTGAAATAGAATGTTATGTTAGCTGTAACTTAGCTTATTAGCACATTTTGAATATATTACGGTTAGGAATTGTAGAGCGAAATGTAGCCGAGCCGCGGCCGTTAGTAGCTTAACATAAAAGATGTGAAAAAGCAGCACCCGTCGCAGTCACACAATGCGCTCTCGTGACGGCTAGATACGTCATCATATAAAAATCATTTGCATTACACGATAAATGTAAACGTATATTTTTACATAAACCAGACTTAGCGCTCGATTTTAGTACAAATTACTTAAACAATCTGATAAGTTAATGTACTCGTGGTGGTAGGTCTCTGTTGCCGGAGACCGTCTGGGTGGGTACCACCGCAGCTCCTATTGCAACCGACAAATAGTAGTGTGCGGACATTACTGTGTTCCGGTTTGAAGGGCGCTGTAGCTAGTGTAATTACTGGGGTAACGAGACTTAACACCTTATGTCTCAAGGCGACGAGCGCAATGTGGTGCAGTGTGTACCATCTTAACTAGCACCACGTTGTCATGGGCAAGCGTATCACTTACCATCAGGTGAACGTCTTGCTCGTCTAGTCGCATACAAGTATAAAAAAAAAAAACTCGTATATTTCTTATATTGCAACAAAATTTTTGATTTTGACTTTCAATTTTGTTATAATTTTTGTATTGTTTTTTATCGCTACTCAGAATAATCGTTATCACGTTCCAGTACAGCCTGATCATGATAACTGTCATGGGAACTGTTAGTAGGTCTCTGTTGCTACAGACTGTCAAGGTAGGTCTAACCGCATTGGCTATTTCAACCGACAAATAGTAGTGTGCAAACATTACTGTATTACTTTTTGAAAGGCGTTGTAAACTAGTGAAGTTACTAAAATAACGAGACCTTATGTCTTAAAGCTACAATCGCAATGTGGTGCAGTGTATAACATCTTAACTAGCGGCGCATTGTGATGAGCAAGCGTATCACTTACCATCAGGTGAACGTCTTGCTCGTCTAGTCGCTTCGTAGAATAAAAATAAAACAAAAATTTGTCTCTCCTATTTAGCGACAATCATTTAGAAAACCATGGCCACGATTCTGAAGACACGAGTAGAAGTACCGTCATTGACTCCGTCATCAAAACCCAATTAGTTACCTAGCGCCATAACTAGAATCACCGTCGTAGAGAGAAATTTAAACTTTAGTAGTTTAAATTAATAAAATAAGAGCGTCTGTTTGTAATGACTGTATCAAAAAAAATACACATACTAAAGAATTGTTCTAAATATGTTTATGTATCTAATCAAAAGTCTTTCGCATTAAACAACTTCTATGGATAAAAATAATCTAATAAAATGTAATATGGCGGACAGAATTCAAATAACCAATTTATAAGCATCGTCAAGTTGCCTAAGATTTTTTGTTAAATTACGAAAAAGGGACAAGTTTCAATATTTCATTTTCTTATTCCATTTAATAAGTGAAATGTTTTTACCCAATTTTATTGCTTTGATGGCGATCCCAAGCAGTTTTCGATTCCCTTTCCTGATAAATATGAAATTATGTTAATATTTCTTATTTATTAGAACCTGGGGAGGTTTCTCGAATATATTTCAACGCTCAAAGAGAAGCTAAATAAAGATTTCAAATGTATTTTGGTGCTTACAAATACATAGGGATAAGTCTTACAATCTATAACTGAATTTTGGGTTTTTTATCTTACCTCGAGTACGAAACTGCCTCAAAAATCTTATCATGAGACAATGAAAATTGTAGATTAAATTAGTTCACACGTAGACGTCACTGAACTATTAATAAGAAATATGTATAATAGTAACTATACTCCCGGACACATCTACCGGCCCACCACCCAGTGTTTAAAGTTTCGACGGTGTCTAGTTAAAAATAAATGTTAGGTGCAGCAATAAGTTTTAATGCAGTTTTGAAGCAGATTTATTGGTCAACCCCTATGTAGGTTTTTTTTTTGAAATTTCGAATTGATTTGGCCGGCAGAAGTTTTACAGCTTGGGCGACAATTTCAGGCAGACTATCCATATTTTTCGTCAAAACTGGTTCTAAGTTTAGATTTGCCTTTTTATGGAACCAATAATCGGACACCTCAAAAAGAAATCCAACTTGTGCGAAATAAAAAGTTTTCTCCATTCCTGGGTCGTTGAAAACAATGAACAGACTCGAATTTTCGTTTTTTTTCAAAATCCTGAATTCAAAATTAAAAAAAAAACCATATCTAAGGGTTGACCAAAAAATCAGCTTTAAAACTGCATTAAAACTTATTGCTCCACCTAACATTTATTTTTAGCTAGGCACCGTTAAGACTTTTAAACACTAGGTGGGCCGATAGATGTGTCCGGGAGTGTATCTCACTCCATTTTAAACTACGCGAGCAATTAAAGTCATTATAACGAAACTTTGCGTCAACAAAATATCGAACAATTGAAATAAATGTAGACACAAATGTCTCGTATTTCCACTTAGCAAAAGTTTCAAGTTACGATCAACCGTTAGCAATTATGATCCGAAAATTTAACTACAAAATATAGACACACAGTTAACAAAATATTTCACCGATTTTATTGCGTTTATATATGTTAGATATTGAGAAAAATAATTGTGATTACAAACATTTTGTTAGTAAAATAGTAGGTGTATTGAATTTAAAAGACTTAAATAAAAAATGGGAGGGTATGACAACATCGTTTCACTATAAAAGACAGAGGACTGTAAGTCACACCGGGACAGCTTCTGACTCTGTATAAAGCCCAGGTCCGATCGTGTGTGGAGTACTGCTGCCATATCTGGGCAGGTGCTGCCAATTACCAACTGGCAGTCCTGGACTCGGTGGAGAGGCGTGCTATGAGAATAGTCGGTGACCAAGAGCTTCTGGATGCAAAACTCGATAGCTTGGGTCACCGTCGTAGAGTAGCTAGTCTCTTGGTGTTCTATCGAATGCACTTTGGAGAGTGTGCTCAAAAACTGCATGATCTAATACCGCCTTCGCCCTTTTATCATCGGACGTACAGACACACCGCAGGCATCCATCCCTTCGTTGTCGATCTCCCGCGCATTAGGACTAAGCGTTTCGCTTCGTCCTTCATAATGCGTACAGCGAGGGAGTGGAACAGTCT
Source organism: Byasa hedistus (assembly GCA_029286795.1). Taxonomy (NCBI): domain Eukaryota; kingdom Metazoa; phylum Arthropoda; class Insecta; order Lepidoptera; family Papilionidae; genus Byasa; species Byasa hedistus. Next base: position 8,820,782 of record JAGSMW010000024.1, read on the forward strand.
GCCGGCGTCAGTGTTTCCGTCCAGGTATGATGTGGGTGTCTTCAAGAAAACAGTGAATAGGCTTCTTTTAGACTAGTGCGCTTTACCACCTAGATTACATCGCCGCTTACCATCAGGTGGGATCGTAGTCAACCACTAGTCTATCATAAATAAAAAAAAAAAAAAGGTCTCGACACATTCGTGTTTGGGCAGTGTGCGAGGTGTGAGCTCTGACTGGTGACTTGTGAATGTGAGAGGTATGGAAGATTTAATTAATATTCAAATTGATGTCTCTAATATATAATTATTTCACTATCTCGACGTTTTCACCGCTTTACAGCAGCCGCGGTCGCCTCGGGCACTGAAATGACAGATGTCATGACGTCACAGTCACCACAGACTACCCACAACTTTTTAATAATTATTTTCATTCCGGTCTACGCAGAACTTACTACGGAAGACAACCATCAGTTTGGGTTAATCATTTTTAATAATTTTAAATAAAAAACTTACCAAATCACTGTTACACCTAAAATGTAATTATAATTTTATAATCGTACTTGTAAATAATTTCATAAAACTTATGTTTAACATATTTCTTTGTTCATAAATGTTAGTGTAACGAAAAGTGATTTTTACCCCCATACGTTTTCTTTTTTTAATAATTGTTTTTTGATTATTGAATTGAAAAATATTGATTTACAAGATTTTGGAAAGATGGCCTTTGAAAACGTACTGCCCTTTTCCGTGGCGGATTTAATAAAAATCAAGAGAACCTTATTTAATATAAATATTTTAGGTTTTGGTTTGATATGTATCTGATTACTTATAATAAAATCCAAAGAGATTATATTTATTATTTCCATGTTATTATTTATCATTATTGATATTTCTTGTTTTCATTCTCTTATCCAACAATAAACTTTAGTGTACTGTTTCCTTGTGTTCGTTTGTGCAAAGGTTATTCGTAACGGAAATTATTGTTAAATTACTTAAGCACGGGTGTTAAAACTTAAGTATTAATTAGCGGTGATAATTTGAGTCGCAACAGACATGGCGCCGAATTAATTACGTACAAAGGGCCCGCGCGCTGTCAGCTGACGCACTACATCCGGTTTCGCGGCGTACCTGGTAATCCGGCGGCATCCGGCAAATGGAATCAGTTTAAGCTTCATTTGCTTTGTAATTATCTCCGTATTGCTAATTCGAGTTTAATGTAACAAACACAAGTGAACAGGTTCGCAGAACAACTCCTTTTACGTAAAACCTACATTTACTAGTATCTGGTGTTGTGACCGTCTGTGTGATGTAGGATCAATACTACCACCGCCAATTACCATACAAACAGTATTTGATGGTGATGATGTTATGATTTGAAGAGCTGTGTAGATTTGAAATTACTGACAGTATGAAACTTGGCAGTTTGCGTCTGAAAGCGATAGACAACGTGGTGCTCCTCGTTGTTACAGGCGACCGTTGTTTCAGTTTTTTTTTTTTATACTAATATGCGTCGAAACGAGCAAGACGTTCACCTGATGGTAAGTGATACACTTGCCCATGACAACGCGATGTTAGTTAAGATGGTATACACTGCACCACATTGCGCTCGTCGCCTTGAGACGATGTTAAGTCTCGTTACCCCAGTAATTACACTAGCTACAGCGCCCTTCAAACCGGAACACAGTAATGGTTGTCTACTATTTGTCGGTTGAAATAGGAGCTGCGGTAGTACCCACCCAGACGGTCTCCGGCAACAGAGACCTACCACCTGGTAAAAAGTACTGTAATGCTGTCATATGGATGCCTGAAGTTCGACTTCAGAGTCACATGGTTTAGGAAAGTGTATAGTAAGGTTTTTTCTGGCTCCCACTTTCTGGGTGCGTGAGTATTTTCTGATGGTGTGCAAAATAAAGTATTTCGTGTGAGTATGCCTCCACTATAATCAAACTCGGTTTCCATTTTAATTTTAAAATACACACACATAGATGTGTGCGAGAAGGATCGGATAACGTATGTTAGAGAGTTATATCCGGCTCAGCGAACAGTAATTACTGTACGGCGTACTTCACTGGAGTCTAATCGCGGGTCAGCAGTCAAAGCGGGCCCCATGCGAATAGTTGATATGGTACGCGATTAAACAGTGAAGTGTTATTTGGGTGCGTCGTAAACACATATCTTAAATTACGAAAACGTATGTTCTTAATTCCAAGCTACGAAAGGATAGTAAATGAAGAAAGATTAGAACATACTCTTGATCATGAAGATCTTATAACAATATTAGGGATGAAGCGAGAGAAAAGGTCACACCTAGATCAGAAAATATCTTGAAACTAAGTCTGAAGGATAATACTACTCATTACCAATAAATTAAGTTAACATTATAAAAACTTAGTAATAATTAAGCAGGGTAAGTTATTGTATGAAATGGAACAGTTATTTATGTCTGCATTGCGCACAAAACTATTTCAGGTCATGCTAACTTTTTAAACTAATTCCAACCGACCCCGCTACGGATTAGTTGCGCTAACTTTGTTAAGTTCTTTTGGGACAGGGAAAAAATGTTACACTTTAGTCGACTTTTACAATTAAGGTCCTTATTACACAACAGATTTGGTTATGAAAGGAGACACTGATGTTTGTTGCGCTTTATCAAAGACCTCATAGATCTCTGGTAAGATATTTCGGATGCCAGCCCGTATCAAGCTATTGAAATTACTAAGGAAACGGGTCTTATATTATGACGCGGTAAACACAATGAAGCTGTGTAAACATTCTAACTAACGCATCTTTACTTTAAGCGACCACTTACCCAACACTGCAGCGTCTACATCTGCCACTGAACGGTAGCTTTTAAAAATTACTTTGTTCCAGTTTTAAGGCCGCTGTAGCTAGTTACATTACCGAGGTGACGAGACTCGTAAAAGGCGACGATCGTAATGCCTATAACTTACCATTAGGTAACGTCCTACTCCTTTCGTCGTTTTATCGTATAAACATAAAAATTTATAAATTAATTTCTTATGTATAAGCTCTTATTATATATATATATATGCTAAGCTCGCAGATCAAATATTCGCTCGTGTGATGTAACGGTCGCACATCTAGCGCTAGTTGTAATGCAATTTGTCACACGAAGCTCACTTTAGCGAGCACGAAACCGAAAGAGGCGAAGACACGCCCGCCAAATGCAAATTTCGCTTGACCGTCCGCATCTTAATTTTGACAACGGTCTTATTCTGGTTACAAATTATAACATCAACTAACAATAACGCGGACATTTTGAAGATGAAAAATTCGTAGTATAAAGTACTCTCAAATTCCAAAATGCTAGTGAAATAAAGGTGGCTATGAAGTGCGAACTTCGCTGTTTTTTGTATATCATGCTGACTAGCGCAAAACATAAGAACGGCGTTGGTGAGAATTTATTATATAAAAGAACTATATACACAAGGGAGACCTTATTATTTAGAGGTTGAAGATCTACTCAAGTCTACTTCAATTAATACAAATACACAACACCTGATAAAATTCGCTTATAAAGTTATAACGTATTTTATTAGTGAGTATATTATTAAAATATGTCTTTGTCATCGCCAGCTGATAAATGTCTAATGTATAGACCTCTCCTAAAGACCTCTACACCCATTAAAAAATAATACCTATCAATGGTCGCTCTATGATCAAAATTGGATCGTAAAATACTGTTTTCAATATTAACGTATCTTTATATATTTATTCAGATGGTAACTCGTTTTTTACTGTTTTTGTAATTTATAGTACACGATAATGTTAATGAGTAAACAATGTTAGTTTATTCATAACAAGATATACAAAATATCTCCTTAGAGATATTATCATATAGAATAATCATAATAAGTCCACTGGGCCAAGCTTTACGCTGACTCACAAATGACAGTCCTTTTGCTAGGATTTTAGTGGAGATCAAAGGGAATACAAACTCACATTCGGTGTCAGCAAACTGGAGCGATGTTATAATTTGTTGATGCTTTGAGTAAATGTTCAAATTTTACTACTTACTTCACTTGCAGTATACACTCACAAATAGTATAGCACGAAAGATACATTTTCGAATATTTCTCTAATCCATTCATTGCAGATCTTCAGATAGATGTGAGGTTTATGAATATTTCAAGCGATATAATTGATGAACAATAATCAAATAACAAGTGACAAGTGGGATATCATCCGATATAGTAAACGTACATCTTTTTTTCATTGTCGTTCGCCTGTATAGGTGGGCAGGGCTTTGCCATTTCTTTTCATTGATATATCTTTTTTTTACTACTTTGTTTCCCTAACTTTAATACTATTTATCTTTCCTCAGTAAATGTATATCACAAATTAATTATTAAAGTAAACATATATGACGTTAATAAGTAGCCCAGCGAATTCAAAATATCTTCACTGACTTGATTGCTACTTCGCCATAAATTCAATTAAATATCATGCTTTAAAATCATTGTATCTGATCTCGTAATTTCAATACCTTTTAAATGAAAAATTTGTTTCCCCAAACTTCAAAAAAATATAGACATAGCTGCTTTTCACGTGTTACGGATAAACATATTGAGTAATCTCTTTACATCTAAGCCTGCCAACTCTCTCGGTCCTCTTCCATTGTAACACACGACGTGAAAGCCTAATCGGGTTTCGCCTTATCAATTACAGCACGCTGCGAGCTGCACCAACTTCTTAATTAAGTCAGGCGTCACCGTCTCCAAGTATCCCGTCAGCGGGTAATCTGCCGGCGAACTTTGCTTGTGTCTTTCGCTTCAGTTTCGCTTCAAAGTTTGTTTTCGACTTCGGCTTTTGAACATACCGAGTATAGAATTGATATACTATTTGGAAACCACGTCGACATTCATCCAGCTTTTGAAATAATCTGCATCAATTTTGATATTCAATACATTTTGATTTTCGTTTCGGTTTAGAAATTTTGATGTAAATAGATTTTGATTTATAATTATAGCATACAACGATTATCCGTGCATTTAGATTCGTCTTGTGATTTTGTAATATTATCGTTTATAAACTACGTTTCCATATTACTGTTTCAATGTTGAAATAGTCGGAAAGTACGGTATCTAACCAAACGGATACCTAACACCGGTAATCCTTGTTAACAATGCTGTGTATTTATATTTTAATTTCTACTCAATCATTAATTACCGTTGACTCACACATATTGAGATTAATCATATTCTAAGGATTAAATAATCATATCTTTTATTGCGAGAAATTCCGAAAGTATACTTTCGGCACTTTAAAATTTTCAATTAGCTCAGCAACTAACTTAATAAATTAACTCACGCCTAATAAATCCGTTCACGTCGGCTGATTCTTAGCTGAAGAATTTACCGCGAAATGTTTCAGGAGAACTCGGAACTTTCAACTGGTCGAACTTGCAGCATACAGCTTTAATATCTTCTAATAAAACAATGTTCAAAAGAATCTCTTCAAAATTTTGGGCGCAAGAAAATTATCACTAATTAATGAATTAAGACAGTACAAATTAAAGTTAATAACGGCAAATTAATAAAACATAAAATTAAATTTGCTTTCAAGGTTTACAATTATTTTAATAATAAATATTAAAACAAATTTAATTAATATAACAATAGAAAGTTTGGACAATATAACAAATGAAAAAAATATTAACAATCAGCAATAAATAAATTATAACTATGAAGTAGATAAACTGCAAGTATCTAAGCACATTGGAATCCTTGTGAAGACGAAATATTTAAGTTCTATTGTGTATACATTTACAAATGCATATGATATAATGATTGATGTAATGTGAACATACCAAATATTCTATGACATGTCAGAAAAGTGCAAATAAATGTACATGACCTAGGAAAAAATAAACTAAAAGAAAATCTCATTACCCCATTAAATTCCCTACAGCACCCTTCAAACCGGAACACAGTAATATTTGCACACTACTGTTTAGCGGCAGAAATTGAAGCTGCGGTAGTAACTACCTAGAAAACTTCGGTAACAGAGATCTACTGCCAATATGTATAACAAGTAACAGTCATAGAATATTTATTCTACTTTCATTAATTTTTAACTACATTCAGAGATTAGACATTTCTCTAAATGTCTATATCTATTCAAGGAATTCTTTCCAAGCTATGTATAACAAATGATATGTGAAAATACTTCAAAACACATAATATTTTTTACAAACTAAAATTACAGTACTTCCTACATTTAATTATTTGGTATCCCACATCGTCACATGACTCGTATAACAAGATCTCTTATTCTACAATTAACTATATTATGCTTTACGTATATAAAGCCGCGTATTGTATATGCCTAGCAGTAGACTGCCGCGGTCAGATGATGATGAATTAGCATTTTATCGATCAAAATTCCAAAAAATTTTATGTTATTCATAATAAAAAAATAGTAATTTTCATTTGAAAGCTAATCAAACCTAATAAAATTTATTAAGGCGTTTGTGTATGTTGACCATGTTATAATGACCATTCTGAATATCAATGTAGTTAAAAATTGTCTTATAGTTAAATGTTTAGTACGTTACAGAATAAAAATTTGTATAAACAACAGACATGTGTTTTACAATCGGTAGATTTGTTAGTTCTTCCAACGGTGTGCCGCAGGGCCCCTTACTAGAACCTATGTATTACATAAAACACTTTGTAACAACAAACGTTTTCACTAAATTAAATCACATAATTCAAAAACAAGGTAAAATTTTAGGAAATTTGGTTTGGTCTAATTTAACTGTAACAAACAGCAAATTTATGACCACAATCGAGATCGAATAAAATACATGCTATCTCCAAACCACTTGAACGGTTACTAATAACTAATAATATGCACAAAAGAGTATGTTTGATGGTACAATAAACCATTTACTATCACTTTAATCGTTTTTATTCACTAATATTTTCACTTGATCAAAATTTGACACGTATATTTTAAGAGTTGCAGGGCAGTTGTGTGTACCTCAGACACATGCCGATATTCTCTTCAGGGTCCCGCTTTCGGGTCGGTGGCCCGAAATGGACCGAAACAGCGAAGGGGCTGATGCTGCTGTCGACGTGGCACGGCATCTGCGCGTGCGCAGCGTCGAGCGCGCCCACTCCCGCGCAGAACGAGCTACCGCAGTGGTGAGGGTCGCACACGCCGGTTGACATGAAGGATGACTGATAAAAAAACATTTTTTATATCAATAATAAAGTTTTGTTACAAAGGCGAAGTACATATTTTTGCAATTAAGTAATAACCTAATAATATCTTTAAGAGAATGGTGAGGAGGTTTTACTTGAATAAAGAACAGTAATTCTTATGTATGTTATGTATGTATTTATATGTATGTGTATGTATGTATATATTAGTATATATCTTCTTTTTTTATACATTTTTTTTTTTTTAAAACCAAAACTTCTCTTTTACCCTCACCTACCACTGCATTTCCCCACTGCCGAGGTTGACTGGGAGAGAATGCCCTATGGCATTAAGTCCGCCTTTTTGTACAATATTTATTTGTGTGCAAACAAAGTTTAAAAATAAATAAATAATATCACCCTTTTTTTTATTTTACATAGACTAGTGCTTGACTACGATTCCACCTCATGGTAAGCGGCAATGTAATCTTGGTGGTAAAGCACACTAATCTAGAAGAAGCCTCTTCACTCTTCCGTTTCCTTTTCCGATTTCGAAGATGCTGTAGCTAATGATTTTACTTTCCTGACTCAACTCTTAACTGGCATTCTCAAAAATCGCTGTATAAGTTAAAAAATAGACATTTATTGATGATAGAAAATGTCGTCGGGTTTTCATCGCTATATATAGCCAACCAATGGTGAGACTGGAACAATTGATAGTAACGAAAAAGAAAAAGCTACTTACCGCGACAAAGTACTCGCTTTCGCAGGGTATGGTGACTCTGTCAGTGCAGCGCAGCCGCCCGTGTCCCAGCAGGCCCATGCCATAGTTCCCGTACCCGTAGTACCTGGTGCCGCCGTCAGCGCCCAGGTGCTGGACGTACGGCGACCAACGAGCCCACATTCGCGCTCGCCTCTGACCCCACATCCAAGACGGCCACATAAACCTCCAGATCTATATGTTTGTTAATGTTAAACTAGCTACAGGGTTGGCAGGCATTGTAAATCATCTGAAGACAGTACACACATGCTTTAATAAATACAGGAAATAACAATCACCACATTTGTTACCACAAAACCTGAAGATGCTGAGACGTATATTCCTTTTTACTGTTATTGTTAACTCTATAGAAAATTAAAATGGTTAAGTCGGATATTAGGTAAATCGAAAGCATTCACGAATCGGAATAAATATAATATTTCGATATAATTAGCAGAACATGCACAAACACATGAAAAAATAATTGTCCTCATTATGGAAAAGAAAAGCTACTCCGTGATGTTGGCTGCAGAAACTTTACTAGATTGTGATTTATAAACTCCTTGCACTGATAACTTCGTTAAACAAATGTTAAGCATGCGACCATTTAAGAATTACGGTTATCTTAACAACAATTCTTATGAATGGTTTATCGTTAATAAAAAGATTATAAAACATAGAAAAATCTTCAACGATGTTTAGATACTAGTCAATAGTCAAACATTGTGACAGTGACCACTACAGTTCTTGCTTCTGTCGCCGATTATTCTTGCTAGCACTGTGTTTCAGTTCAATACGTGTTTCTGCTCAGTGTCAAAACGACGTGATATTAAACACAATGTGGACTATAGACACAAAGGTTGAGTAACCTTACGTTGTATCGGTACAGCTGTCAACGTATACTTTTGGTAAAGTTTATTTCTCGATATTAAATAAACTTCAAGTAAATTCTTACCGCGTACACGCAAAACTTAACCAAGAAGGATGGTTCTGTAAATTATGTTATCGTATATGATTAACTTGTTTCACTAACCCGCGAGGCGAGGCTGGGCGCGGGCGTGGGAGTAGCTTCTATCTGAGGGTCAGCCCCAGATCCTTCAATGGTGTCATCCTGTGTCTGGTCGGCCGGCATTTCACCCATCTGAGGAGTGTCTAAGCTTCGGATAATTGATATTGCCTCGTACATTCATTTTAGCTTTCCGAATCCGACGAAACATGGTACTGTTTTGAGGTTTTATTAAAATTTAATAGCCTTCGAAGGCAGACTTCATACCAATCCATCAATTATTGTATTGTTTCATAATAACTCCTAAATATATCTAACGTTTTAAGTATTAGTTTTAATAATATCGAATATCAATAAATTTCTAATAAAGCTAATTCAATATGATTTACTCACCGACTGGGTCTACGACAGCGGGCGCGTCGGATGAGGGACCGACCCTGAAGGACCGCGAGTCGCAGGGCCAGTACCTGATTGCACAGGAGCCTTTGTTCCTTCTGACGCAGGCCCTGTAGTCGTGCGACGCGAGATGCCGCCCGTTCACTGCGTAGTTGAACGTCTTTATTGTACCTGAGAACGAAAGAGAGAAAAGTCAAAACTTTAGAGCAATTGAGAAGCGTTATATGTGGACACCTGCGAAGAGGATCTCTTATGAGTTCCCAAGGTTGATCCTGGAGGGCCAAATTCTTGGAAAACGTACTCCTGGTACACAGCGTAAGAAATGGTTTGACGATATTAAAGAATGGACAGGACTTAAATACCATCAATTGAAAAGTTTACTGAATCTGACCGCCACACTTCGGGTTGAAGAAGGCATCTCATGATGATAATGAAATGTTCAACTAGCATATATGTGGGTCTTCTTACAATTTCGTATCGCCAAAACAATGTAGAGGTTTTATTATTTTTCTTGTAAGGCTATTCTTAGTATCTTTAGCTGAATAAAAAAAAATTTACAATAATTTTCTTATCACTTTCTGCAGATGATAATTTCCGGTTTAGTATTATACTTATTTGGATAATATAAAAGTTCGGTTTAAGGTTTATCTAAGAACAGTCTAAAGAATTGTATGTGGTGGGGTCAGTGCATACCGTTCGTGTCGGTGTAGTGCTGCAAGCAGTCGTGCGGCGCGGCGTGCGCGAGCGGCATCTGCGCCAGGCGCAGCATCCACAGGCGCGGCGTGTCGCTGCCGCGCGTGCGCAGCGACACGCGCGTCGACGCCGTCGCGGGGAGATCGCCCGCCTCCCGGGTCACGCTTTTAGTTGGGAGATTGTAATACACTGAAACAGTGGTATAACAGCATTTTAATTGGTTTTAACACTTTTTGAAGTGAAACTTCTTTATCGGGGTTGGAAAAAAATTTAGTGTAACATTTTTTCGTTACGCGTCACATTTTTCCGATACGCGCCATCTTTTTCTTATCCCTACCACGCGTGATTCGAAGTATACTTTCTCCAGCGGAGTAGGGATTGGTAAATGTCTCCAATGTATTTTGCAGCCCGTTTTGAGTAGTTACATTTTTGAAATCCAGGTGGCGATTGCATCGACTTCCATAAGAGCCCATGACCCGCCTTGAGTAGTGATGACTTTGACCACTAAGTGGTGTCGTGCAATGGCCATTTACCAATAGCATATCGTTTTAACGGACTTACTCCTGCCACTATACTTGACCGTTTTCCTATTGCGCGCTTATTTATTCCCAACGCTCTATAGTGACGTGATAAATATATATATATACTAGCTGACCCGACAGACTTCGTCCTGTCAAAAAAATTGGAATGTGGCAGTTTTTTGTTCTTACCTATTTTATAGCCAGCGCAAAAAAATCTGGACTGAACCGTCACTCTGGTGATAGGGCGGTGTGTGGGGTTCAGCTCTATATATGTTCATCTAATAACTAATATTTAAATATTAGTGGGTTCCAGAAGAGTGGCCAAAGTTATAATTATAGTACATAAATTATATTTACTATTATTATTTTATTAGGAACAAATAACTGTCACATTCCAAATCTTTTTGACAGAATGTAGTCTATCAAGTCCGCCAGATGGTAACGCGGATTGTGCTCGACTGATGTATTGACGTGAAAACGAATGCATTTTATGTCGCGCGCCGAAACTAAAACAAAAGAAATAATACCGCGAAGCCGACCAAATTGAAAATCAGTGAGAATGATCATGTAATAGCTAAACTATTACATTTTGTGACTATTTATGTAATTATTTCATTCGTTTTAATTTCGGCTCGCGGCGATCTTCCGACGCGCATACGCACACCATTTTGATAGAATAATTGAATTTGAACTTTGTGCAGCTGTAATAAAGTGCAAATTGACTCTTTAGCGTTACGAACGCACCTACATTGCTTAGACAGCAGTGAAAGCTTGTAATTTAATATGAACTTTTGTTTGTTTGTTTCTGGTTACTGGTTTACTGGTTTACTGGTTTAACTGGTTTACTGGTTACTGTTTTACTGTTTACTGGTTACTGGTTTCTGGTTTCTGGTTTCTGGTTACTGGTTTACTGGTTTCTGGTTTCTGGTTCTGGTTTCTGGTTTCTGGTTTCTGGTTTCTGTTTCTGGTTTCTGTTTCTGGTTTCTGGTTTCCTGGTTTCTGGTTTCCTGGTTTACTGGTTTACTGGTTTAACTGGTTTACTGGTTTTACTGGTTTACTGGTCTACTGGTCTACTGGTCTACTGGTCTACTGGTCTACTGGCTTACTGGCTTACTGGTTTACTGGTTACTGTTTACTGGTTTACTGGTTTCTGGTTACTGGTTTACTGGTTTAACTGGTTTACTGGTTACTGGTTTACTGGTTTCCTGGTTTCCTGGTTTACTGGTTTAACTGGTTTACTGGTTTACTGGTTATGGTTTACTGGTTTACTGGTTTACTGGTTTACTGGTTTACTGTTTACTGGTTTAACTGGTTTACTGGTTTACGGTTTACTGGTTTACTGTTTACTGGTTTACTGGTTTACTGGTTACTGTTTACTGGTTTACGGTTTACTGGTTTACTGTTTACTGGTTTACTGGTTTACTGTTTACTGGTTTACGGTTTACTGGTTTAACTGGTTTACTGGTTTAATGGTTTACTGGTTTACTGGTTTACTGGTTTACTGGTTTACTGGTTACTGGTTTACTGGTTTACTGGTTTACTGGTTTAACTGGTTTACTGGTTTACTGGTGTACTGGTTTACTGGTTTACTGGTTTAACTGGTTTACTGGTTTACTGGTTTAACTGGTTTACTGGTTTACTGGTTTAACTGGTTTACTGGTGTACTGGTTTACTGGTTTCCTGGTTTACTGGTTTCCTGGTTTACTGGTCTACTGGTCTACTGGTCTACTGGTCTACTGGTCTACTGGTCTACTGGTCTACTGTCTACTGGTCTACTGTCTACTGGTCTACTGGTTCTACTGGTCTACTGGTCTACTGGTTCTACTGGTCTACTGGTCTACTGGTCTACTGGTCTACTGGTCTACTGGTCTACTGGTCTACGGTCTACCGGTCTACGGTTCTACCGGTCTACCGGTCTAACCGGTCTACCGGCTACCGGTCTACCGTCTACCGGTCTACCGGTCTACCGTTCTACCGGTCTACCGTTCTACCGGTCTACCGGTTCTACCGGTCTACCGTCTACCGGTCTACCGTCTACCGGTCTACCGGTTCTACCGGTCTACCGGTCTACCGGTCTACGGTCTACCGTCTACCGGTCTACGGTCTACCGGTCTACCGGTCTAACCGGTCTACCGGTCTACGGTCTACGGTCTACCGGTCTACCGGTTCTACCGGTCTACCGTCTACCGGTCTACCGGTTCTACCGGTCTACCGGTTACCGGTTTACTGGTTTACTGGTTACTGGTTTACTGGTGTATGGTTTACTGGTTAATGGTTTACTGTTTACTGGTTTAATGGTTTACTGGTGTACTGGTTACTGGTTTACTTGGTTTACTGGTTACTGGTGTACTGGTTTACTGGTTTACTGGTTACTGTTTACTGGTTACTGGTTTACGGTTTACTGGTTTACTGGTTTAATGGTTTACTGTTTACTGGTTTACTGGTTTACTGGGTACTGGTTTACTGTTTACTGGTTTACTGGTTACTGGTCTACTGGTCTAATGGTCTACTGGTCTACTGGTCTACTGGTCTAATGGTCTACTGGTTCTACTGGTCTACTGGTCTACTGGTCTACTGGTTACTGGTCTACTGGTTTACTGGTTTATGGTTACTGGTTACTGGTTACTGGTTTACTGGTTGACTGGTTTACTGGTTTACTGGTTTACTGGTTTATGGTTTATGGTTACTGGTTACTGGTGTACTGGTTTACTGGTTTACGGTTTACTGGTGTTACTGGTTTACTGGTTACTGGTTTAACTGGTTTACTGTTTACTGGTGTACTGGTTTACGGTTACTGGTTTACTGGTTACTGGTTTACGGTTTACTGGTTACTGGTTTACGGTTTACTGGTTAACTGGTTTACTGGTTTCTGGTTTCTGGTTTCTGGTTCTGGTTTCTGGTTTCTGGTTTCTGGTTTATGGTTTATGGTTTACTGGTTTACTGGTTTTACTGGTTTAATGGTTACTGGTTACTGGTTACTGGTTACTGGTTTAATGGTTTACTGGTCTACTGGCTTACTGGTTTACTGGTTACTGGTTTACTGGTTTACTGGTTTACTGGTTTCTGGTTTATGGTTACTGGTTACTGGTTTACTGGTTACTGGTTTACTGGTTTACTGGTTTACTGGTTTACTGGTTTACTGGTTTTACTGGTTTTACTGGTTACTGGTTTACTGGTTTCTGGTTTACTGGTTATGGTTTACTGTTTATGGTTTACTGGTTACTGGTTTACTGGTTACTGGTTTACTGGTTACTGGTTTACGGTTTACTGGTTACTGGTTTACGGTTACTGGTTTACGGTTACTGGTTTAATGGTTTACTGGTTGACTGGTTTACTGGTTGACTGGTTTACTGGTTTATGGTTACTGGTTTACTGGTTTACTGGTTACTGGTTTACTTGGTTTACTGGTTTACTGGTTTAATGGTTTACTGGTTTACTGGTGTATGGTTTACTGGTTTACTGTTTACTGGTTTACTGGTTTACTGGTTTACTGGTTTAATGGTTTACTGGTTTACTGGTTGTACTGGTTTAACTGGTTTACTGGTTTACCGGTTTACCGGTTTACCGGTTTACTGGTTATGGTTTACTGGTTGACTGGTTTACTGGTCTACTGGTCTACTGTCTACTGGTTCTACTGGTTTACTGGTCTACTGGTCTACGGTCTACCGTCTACCGGTCTACCGGTCTACCGTTCTACCGGTCTACCGGTTCTACCGGTCTACCGGTCCTACCGGTCTACCGGTTACCGGTTTACTGGTTTAACTGGTTTACTGTTTACTGGTTTACCGGTTTACCGGTTTACCGGTTTACTGGTTTACCGGTTTACCGGTTTACCGGTTTACCGGTTTACTGGTTTACGGTTACTGGTTTACTTACTGGTTTACCGGTTTACCGGTTTACCGGTTTACCGGTTTACCGGTTTACCGGTTTACTGGTTAACTGGTTTACTGTTTACTGGTGTACTGGTTTACTGGTTTACTACTGGTTTACTGGTTTACCGGTTTACCGGTTTACCGGTTTACTGGTTTACCTGTTTACTGGTTAACTGGTTTACTGGTACTGGTTTACTGGTTTTACTGGTTTACGGTTTACTGGTTATGGTTACTGGTTACTGGTGTACTGGTGTACTGGTTTAATGGTTTACTGGTTTACTGGTCTACTGGTCTACTGGTCTATGGTCTACTGGTTTACTGGTTACTGGTTTACTGGTTGACTGGTTTACTGGTACTGGTTTACTGTTACTGGTTTATTGGTTTACTGGTTTCCTGGTTTACTGGTTACTGGTTTATGGTTTAATGGTTTATGGTTACTGGTCTACTGGTTCTACTGGTCTACTGGTCTACTGGTTACTGGTTACTGGTTTACTGGTTTACTGGTTTTACTGGTTATGGTTTACTGGTTTACTGGTTTACGGTTTACTGGTTTACTGGTTTACTGGTTTAATGGTTTACTGGTTTACTGGTTTATGGTTTACTGGTTTACTGGTGTACTGGTTTATGGTTTACTGGTTTAACTGTTTACTGGTTTACTGGTTTACGGTTTACTGGTTTTACTGGTTTACGGTTTACTGGTTACTGGTTACTGGTTTATGGTTTACTGTTTACTGGTTTACTGGTTTACTGGTTTACTGGTTTATTGGTTTACTGGTTTACTGGTTTACTGTTTACTGGTTTACTGGTTTACTTGGTTTACTGGTTTACTGGTTTACTGGTTTACTGTGTTACTGTTTACTGGTTTACTGGTTTACGGTTTACTGGTTTACTGGTTTACTGGTTTACTGGTTTACTGGTTTACTGGTTTACGGTTTACTGGTTTACTGGTTTACTGGTTTACTGTTTACTGGTTTAGCTGGTTTACTGGTTTACTGGTTTACTGGTTTACTGGTTTACGGTTTACTGGTTTACTGGTTTACGGTTTACTGGTTTACTGGTTTCCTGGTTTACTGGTTTAACTGGTTTAACTGGTTTACTGGTTTACTGGTTACTGGTGTACTGGTTTAACTGGTTTACTGGTCTACTGGCCTACTGGTCTACTGGTCTACTGGTTACTGGTTTACTGGTTTACTGGTCTACTGGCTACTGGTCTACTGTCTACTGGTCTATGGTCTACTGGTTTACTGGTTTACTGGTTACTGTTTACTGGTTTACCTGGTTTACTGGTTACTGGTGTACTGGTTTACTGTTTACTGGTTTACTGGTCTACTGGTCTACTGGTCTACTGGTCTACTGGTTTACTGGTTTACTGGTTTAACTGGTTTACTGGTTTAGTGGTCTACTGGTCTACTGGCTACTGGTCTACTGTCTACTGGTCTAACTGGTCTACTGGTCTACTGGCTACTGGTCTACTGGTTTACTGTTACTGGTTTACTGGTTTATGGTTTACTGGTTTACTGGTTTAACTGGTTTACTGGTTTACTGGTTTACTGTTTACTGGTTTACTGGTTTACTGGTTTACTGGTTTAACTGGTTTACTGGTTACTGGTTTACTGGTTTACTGGTTTACTGTTTTACTGTTTACTGGTTTCTGGTTTCTAGATTTCAGATGTCAGATTTCAATTTTCCCTTTTCCCTTTTCCCTTTTCCCTTTTCCATTTTCCATTTTCCATTGTCCATTTTCAATATTCAATATTCATTCAATATTCCAACATTCCAACATTCCAACATTCCAATATTCCAATATTCCAGTATTCCAATGTTTCAATGTTTCAATGTTCCAATATTCCAATATTCCAATATTCCAATATTCCATTTTCCTTTTTCCATTTTCCGTTTTCCATGTTCCATTTTCCAATAACTGCCTCATTCCAAATCTTTTTGACGGAATGAAGTCTGTTAGGTCCGCCAGACGGTAACGCGGTTTGTGCTGGACTGATGTGATGTCGTGAAAAAGAAACTAAAACAAAATAAATAATACCGCGAAGCCGACCTAATTGAAAATCAGCAGTAATGATCTTTAGCTCTTACATTTTGTGACTATTTATGTTATTATTTCATTCGTTTTAATTTCGGCACGCGGCGTTAGATCCTCCGACGCGCATACGCACACTTTTGAAAGAATGATCTAATTTGAACTTTGTGCAGCTGTAATAAAGTTAAAATTGACTCTTTAGCGTTAGGAACGCACCTACATTGCTTAGACAGCAGTGAAAGCTTGTAATTTAATATGAACTTTATGAAATAGCAATAAAGTTCAAATTGACCCTACATTTTAGTTAGAGAACGTTTGTATAGGAAAAAGAAAAGCGCTGTTTTTAGGGGCTTCCCGGCGATTATTCGAATTTTTCTCAAATTGGCCAAATTGGTCCTAGCGTTGTAGAGTGATGCGCTTACCGACACATATTTGTATTATAGATTAATAATAAATTATATTCAATGACATTAGTTATTAATAAATAAATAATAAAGTTGCTTGAGAATATATTTATATGTAGAGGGAGTGACAAAAGGCCTATGGCATAAGGCAATGTTTGAGAGATAAAGAATTCGTTGTCATCCCCACTCCGTGCCGTGCACTGGTGAGAGGTGACACCGGTACACACGTGGAGGGGATCACTTACCAAGTGATAGTATTTTTTTTTTGGAGTTTACAGCCACGCGGTTTGATACGTGGCCATGTACAATTGATGATATCGAGCGAGACAAAAATATTAAAATGTCTATTAAAAAGCAGGGGTTGGTGATAGAAAAGTGAAAATTTAGGGTTGTATGTAGTTTTTGATGCCACACAATAATAAAATAAAATAGAAAAAAAAAATCCCAAAAAATAAAAAAAATTTTTTTGGTGTGGGCAACCCTGATCACTTAGAGGTTTGAAAAATAGATAGTAACCGATTCTCAGACCTACTGAATATGCACAAAAAATTTCATAAGAATCGGAAAAGCCGTTTCGGAGGAGTATGGGAACGAACATTGTGACAAGAGAATTTTATATATTAGATGTTATATTGAAGTGATCAGCAAAATCAAAGGGTTTATTTTAATTCTAATTCCAGTGAATTTCTAAAAAAAGTAAGTAATTACATCTCTTTTTCTAATACTTAGGTGTTATAATGGTATTTATTTTTCCACGTTATTTAAAATTAACCTCAGTTTTTGATTGCATTTTTCAAAACACCAACACGTGGGCGTGATCATGTTATTTATTTTTCAAGTTTTCAAGTTATTTAAGCTTAACCTTTGTCATATATATAAATACGTATATATTTACATATATATTTATATACACATATATATATAAATATAGTATACATATTTTTTATAAATTGATATATTAATTTTTTTTAGATTCAACGATGGAAATATCGCCAAATCCTGAGGAATCTTCAAATGCAGTTACTGTTCAAGTTGATGTCCATCATCGGCATTGTTCACAACTCAGTGCATCAGTTGCTACCACAAACCATGTCTGTGTGAATGAAACTCAAGCAACGAGTGATGTTTCTTCAATCCACCCTGGTTATCCAAAAACAGCTGCAGAGCAAATGCGAGAGTATAGAGCTCGGAAAAAAAAAGAAACTCTAACGGTGAATCATCAAAAACAGAAAAGATCAGCCGCAGAGCGTGCCAAAGAGTACAGAATCCGAAAAAAAATGAAGATCCATTCAGGAGGTAAGAGTTTTTCAGTTATCTACGATCAATATTATAAATAATAATTTATTTAGTAAATTAATTATTGTAGAATTTGTATTTATGTCTATGTTAATAAAAGCCTTTTATTAAACTTTATCTAATTTAACTTTATTTAACCAATTTCTGTAAAGTTGCATATAGTATATTATTTTTTGAAAAATAACGTCATAATGAAGTTTCACTTCTTACGAGTGTACGCCAGTACACGCACACATTTTTTATTTTATACTAATGAGCCTGATGATAAGCCGTTACCGTAGCCTATTGACGCCTGCAGTACCAGAAGTATCACTGGCGCGTTGCCGACCCCGTAAAAAGCTAATAACGCTCTTTTTAAAAAAACCTATTCTGTAGCTGCTTGGGAAAACCACAGCAGGGAGTTCATTCCATAACTTGATGGTTCTTGGGAGAAAGTTCCTCTGAAACCGGACTGTACGCGACCATTGCGGCTCTAAGGTATAAGGATGAATTCCCGGCCGATGGCGGACGGTGCGATGGTGAAATGTGGCTGTGGGGGTGTCGAAAAGTTCTTCAGAACACATCCCATTACACATATACACTATAACAAAACCAAGAGAAAGATGTTGACCTAATGGTAAATTATGACATTATAACAATGATGCATCCACTTTTGCTAAACAGTAGCTTGCGAACTGTGTTCTAGTTGAAAAGATGGTCTTAATAAAAAATACTTAAGCAATAAACAAAAAGCACAATGTGATGAAATGTATATCATATAACAAACGCACAATTTTTTTTTTTTTGGCAGGTGTATCACTTACGAGCTGCTCTAGATCAATATCAAAAATACATTCCTTAGTTCCGATACCTATGAAGCGTAACACTTACTAATTACAACAACGTTTAACTTACAGTAAGCAATACTGCTCGGCGAAAGAGATAGCTGCTAAATTAGTCAGTACACAAACAATTATTAATAATTGTTTGTTAATTAAAATAGTAATTTTACCAGGTCTCTGTTGCCGGAGACCGTCTGGGTGGGTACCACCGCAGCTCCTATTGCAACCGACAAATAGTAGTGTGCGAACATTACTGTGTTCCGGTTTGAAGGGCGCTGTAGCTAGTGTAATTACTGGGGTAACGAGACTTAACACCTTATGTCTCAAGGCGACGAGCGCAATGTGGTGCAGTGTGTACCATCTTAACTAGCGCCGCGTTGTCATGGGCAAGCGTATCACTTACCATCAGGTGAACGTCTTGCTCGTCTCGTCGCAAAGTAGTATAAAAAAAAAAAAAATTATATTAAAAAAAAACTGTATATCTACTCACGGTGTTGTCCGTGGTTTTGTCCGCAGACGGTGAAGTTGGAGGCTCCTTCGCCGATAATGAGCGCATCCTCATCACATTCCCCGGTGGTCCGGTTCGGTTGACCCTTCACGTATTGAATAAAGACAATTTAATTACGGTATACGATACATGTCATCAGAGAGCACTGCGGTGGTACCTATCGAGAGAGTCTCCACCAACAGAGACCTACCACCAAACAAGTATACATTCAACAACTTAAAGTATCTCATCATCATTTCACAAGTTTAATTGTAAAAAACGTATACTTAAACTCTATATGTTTTAAATACGTTTTACTGCAATACTATCAGATATTACTGTCATGAGTATCAGTATATAGTAGCTTCGTATATTTGTTTATTTATATCAACATAGCAATTTCGTTTATTATAAATTTAACCACAATTTCAAATTTCATAATTTGTTGAAAAAAAAAATTAATTAAACATTTCGGCAAGTGGCAACAACGAAAACGTAATTATTTCAGCAACTCGAGCGCTCCACAAATCCGCTAGAATCTAGATTGGATTCCGCTGCTCGTACTCTTTGAGACCACTCCGCTCCCATTCTTTATTACATTTAACTAATTCGATTCAGGCTCAGCCGCGCTCATTTCATTAACGTCTTTTTACCACTACATACTACAGTTGCTCACCGATTAAAGCCGCAAACATCAGTGTAACATTCAATATTATATTATAACAAAAAGCGAGGTGCCGATGTAGCACATACCTACCTTTTCTAAGTTGTACTTGTCCATAAAAATCATGGGCTCAATTTTCTACTTAACCCGAAACACCGGAAGGACCTGTTCCCAAAGCATCTAGGTAGGTATCATAAATTTAGTAGTGTTTATGGGCTCTAAAATTGTTAGTGTTACAATAGCCTAGTGATTTGAAAGCCGGCCTTCCACTCTGAAGGTAAAGGGTTCAAATCCGGCCTGCACCTACTCATGAATTTTTCAAATTATGTGCATTTAGTATAACACCAACTAGTATCACGCGCTTTGACCTACATATCTAGTATGTGAAATGGAGAAGGCAATGGCAACACCACTCCATTATAACTGACAAGTAAGTCGTCGTGTGTTTCATTACATATGATGACCACAACCCTCAGTCATTAGGAGATACGACTTAGAGGAAGAAGGAAATTGTTAGCTATATTGACGCCGCAAAGTTTACTCACGATGGTGAAATGCACAAAGTCTATCCTCAGCTGCATGATCCCGGCGTGGGTCTTCTCCACGGTGATGTCGCAGTCCTTGTCGCCGTACCACAGCTCCGGGAAGCCCGGCGACATGAAGTACGTCAGGTTGTTCTGGACTACACCGCCGCAGGTCACCTCGACTACAAGGATAAACAATTGAGCGAACGCTTTTTTAGGCCACTGCGGCTGAACTGAAAACTGAACTTTGGTTTAGTAATATTTGATATCTAAATACAAAAATTACACGAAATTAATTATTTATTAGATGCAGAGGTCTAAAGGCCCCAGTGTTTTTTAATTAAGAAATCTTTGGAATTTTCACTGCTCGCGCTTTGAAGTAGCTATTATATAAATAATTGAGTTTCTCAAAACTTTAATGATAAATGT
This sequence comes from Byasa hedistus, assembly GCA_029286795.1. Taxonomy (NCBI): domain Eukaryota; kingdom Metazoa; phylum Arthropoda; class Insecta; order Lepidoptera; family Papilionidae; genus Byasa; species Byasa hedistus. The sequence continues at coordinate 8,841,835 of JAGSMW010000024.1, forward strand.
TTATCACTTAAGACTTATTTACAAAAAACAGCGTATATAATATTAATAAGTTCATATAGTCATAGTATACCATGTTAAGTCCTTAAAATCGTACTTTATACAGATGTGATGAGATACGAAACTACAGCCGAGATATATTACTAAATAAATTTATAACCGACTTTGAAAAGAGGACTCTTCATTCGAAACGCATATTTTCTATTTATGTTATTTTTAAATAAACCTCATTTCGATGAGTACGACAAAATTTTTTAAAATATGTACAAATCATACAGATTTTAAATTGAACAAATAATTGATTTTGCTCAGCTTTCAATTTCTGTACCGGTACAAGCGTTTTGATAGTCAAAATTTGGTATGTTCATCAGTCCCACATTGGGGTTAAAATACAGGTTATTTATTATGTGTACGATCAACAGCTGTGGGCACTGTGCAAACATTACGCAAGCTGTGCCACATCATCTCCTCGATCAGACGCCGCCGGGCCCCGCGCAGTCATTTTAATGACACGTAATCTTAAATCATCAGTTATTTCATTCACCGTTATAATTGCGACGAGGCACGCCGTCGTCTTCCTCCGACAGGTTCCTCGCAATTTGCAACTATTATCAAGCTTACATTACAGTTTGTCTGTTTATCAAAACTTTATTTAAAACAATCACTAATTTTATACTAAGAAACGACGAATATAAAAGTTAGGTGTATAATATAACTGTGACAGCAGCTCTTGCTAGAAGACATAAAGACGCGTAATACCAATGATCAGTTTTGGATTACTACTGTTCATATACTAAGTGATACCTCGAAAAATTATTAAAAGGACTTGAAACATGGCGGACGAATTGACCACGCAGACTATTTCTTAAGAATTTGTATCCATTTATTTTATACGTCTATATATAACATTAGCTCTCGCCATCAATTGCGAAGATGAAAAGATGAGAACATGAACGATTGACCACGCCGATAATTTGTAATGGATTTATATTATTTAATTGTATACGTACACATGACACTGGCTCACGCACAAACCGTGCTCATGCCAACAATTGGGAAGAAGAAGAAGAAGTGATACCACATACATGACTAATTACAAGTTAGAATCTATACATAGCAAGACATTGTGCCTTAAGACATGATGAAAAAAAGTCTTCAGGACTTTGGAAACTGCATGAGGAATCTATTGATCAACTTCGACTTTTTAATACTCACCGAAGGCTGATCCAACAAGCAGAGAAAATTTCAGCAGAAATTTATTTAAGAGTTGAAATTATTTTGATAAATGTCTTCAATCAAATGTCAGGTCAGTTCTAATCTAAATAGATTCCGTTTTGTAATGTGCGTAGTCTCATACACTTTAAAGGAATAAATAAAAATTTACGAGTACAGTTGAAAACCTTTCGTTAGTCATCGATTGGGATGATATTATCAACGAGTACCACCTGGTCGCATTACTAGTGTACGTGTAAACAAATTATCGACAACAGCGATACACGACGTACTCGCGTTATTAAGGTTGATTATTAATATTGTATTACTTGTTAATTTTATTACTTATTACTATCAGACGACGACAACGATTGTTACCATAAGAATGTTAATTGGTTGTTTTGTTTTATAGATTTTCGCCAGTAATACAACAATCTTTTAATAGTAATTAATTTACTGTTTATAAGGATCACATGACTGCACTCTCAATGTTAATACAAAGTATTACTTATATAATTGTTTTTTAATGAAAAATATTAATTATTATAATTACAATACTGTCAATAAAAACTAAACATATCTCTTTTCGATTTTTGCTCAAAATATTTTAAGGATAATTTAGATGTAAAGGTAAATAGTTAACTTCATTAAAACGGAATATACCAATTAACAAATAGGATAAAGGACAATTACCAGGATAAATTACCAGGTGGTAGGTCTCTGTTGCCGGAGACCGTCTGGGTGGGTACCACCGCAGCTTCTATTGCAACCGCCAAATAGTAGTGTGCAAACATTACTGTGTTCCGGTTTGAAGGGCGCTGTAGCTAGTGTAATTACTGGGGTAACGAGACTTAACACCTTATGTCTTAAGGCGACGAGCGCAATGTGGTGCAGTGTGTACCATCTTAACTAGCACCACGTTGTCATGGGCAAGCGTATCACTTACCATCAGGTGAACGTCTTGCTCGTCTCGTCGCAAAGTAGTGTAAAAAAATAAAATAAAGTTGAACATAAAACAATGAGGTATAATATAAACTACATATTCATATATTTACTATATGCAACAGAAGACTACAACTACATATAGCATATCCCTTGACCTCGATTTCACATGGTGTTAAATGATAATCAGGTAGTGGACGATGAAAAAACTTTTCCAACGAGGAACACAAACCTTCTTGACCATCTTCTGTTGGTGAAGGTTCTGTTCGTTATGAATAACAAAGTAATGGAAATGTAAAGTTTCCTTATTCAAAGCGGAGATTTTTACATATATTTCTACGTATGTATAACCCCGTACAAGCTTTCACGGATCCGTCCAATTTACATGGTTTTTTTTTCATTGATTAGAGTGTAGCTGGATGCGGGTCGCATATAAAAAGGACACAAAGGGTAGTGAAATAAAAAAAAAATTGTTAATTTACTGATGAATCCCAGTTAAAACGTACAATTGAGTTTATTTCTAATATAAGCGTTATTTGATTTTTTTTGTGTATTGGTAATAATGTATACTGAAAACTTTTACTATCAGAAACAGAATCAAAGAAAACCGCATTCAAAATATTCAGTCATAATTACTACATAAACTAACAAATAGAGTATGATAAATTATATTAATTTCTTACTTTAATAATCTAATTTTTTCCTAGAAGATATTTTTACATGTTCAGTAATAAATTTCTTTTATATATCATCTACATCATGCTTCCTCCTAATCTTGTTTGTACATAAAATGATACTAACATCTAATAAACCTTCCGATGCAATTATCCACACATAATATCGATGTGCGATTGCCAATTTGCCCGACATGATACGATCAATTTACCGAATACGAAAACGAGGTTGATATCTCATGATCATGGATTCACCCATCAACAGTGATCAGGTTACTAGATATCAGTTATTTACTGAATAAATCAATAAGCCTTTTTAATATTAAACTATAAATATCTGTCACTCAAACACAAACTTGAAATTATTTTATTAAAAAGTAGTTTGTCTGTTCACTAACTGAAAGGAAACTTAGATGTATTTTAAAGATTCTTCTCTCTATCTCTTTTTAAAGATACAAAAGAGTACTTTTTTTAATCCCGAAAGATATGTTATTATATACCTTATTAAACTATATGTATTATTATTTCTGTTTTCTAAATAAGACATAGTTTAATATACCTCTTACTTATAACTTTATATAAATAAACGGATACAGTTGCGACGATTGCTTAGTGTAATATGTATCTAAAAGGAAGTGCACGGTAACTGTTACAAGAAAAAAGGCTTTTTAAAAAATATAAATCTATCAAATTATAAAAATAGACTTCCAAATAAAGTATTTGTTCACGTCTAAATTTAACTTTGAATTAATTTAATAAATTTTTAGTGTTGTTTAATTGGAAACCGAACGAGCAACAACTAACAGTTAAAGCAACTAACAGTTCAAGGATTTAATCATAATATATATCGCGATTACGAAACTACAGTTAAACAAATATGGACAGCTAAGCGTTTTAATAAATGTTACTATATGAAGTATATTATAACAGAACAATAACAAATGTAAAATGTAATCATCTTGTTGGTGCTTCACTATAAAAATATGATCTGCTACTTCAAGACCGGGAATGTTTTCAGTCTTTCCTAATTTCTTATAATTTAAGGTGACAACGAGAGCTGTAAATAGATAAACGTGCCGTAAATACTTCGGCTACGATATTAGGAACATGGCAATACTGTTACGTCATTAAATGGACAATATGAAGATGGTAAATCAGACAGCAATCCGTACCTGCTGTCTTAATTAAGGGATCTTTGTCTAATAGGTTTGTAGCTAAACGTCTTTGCTACACTCGGTAAACAGTAACCACAATGACGGTTTGAACGCGGGACCATCGCCTTGTTCACGTCTAAACATGGTCCACGAACAAGTTTGTAATGGCCACAGATGAGACGACGTCTGTTAGAGACCGCAGTGACTCGTAAATGTTAACTCTTACTACTTTAGTTCACGATGCTTAACTAAACCACTAATTTATTAACAACTGAGTTGCTGTAGCTAGTGTAATTACTGGGGTAAGGAGACTTTACACCTTATATTAAGCGACGAGCGCAATGTGGTGCAGTGTATACCATCTTAACTAGCGCCACGTTGTCATGGGCAAGCGTATCACTTACCATCAGGTGAACGTCTTGCTCGTCTCGTAGCTTAGTAGTATAAAAAAAAAATTGCAAGTTACTAATGAAATTCTACATCTATTAAAAGAAAAATTTAGAATACTTCTCATTGAACATGGCGTAAAATTTTGTTCAATTGTATATGAGAAACGACCCTTTCGCAGAATATCTGAATTAGCTAAACGGCCGGCATTGTTAGAAAGTATCGTAAAATGGAGAGAGACGGTATTCCGACAAACGGATGTCGGCATATCCGCTTCAATTCGCGACAATGGGAAGAGCAAGCTTATTTAAAACGCTCGTTTAAACTTTCACGAACCTGTAGCACAGGTCAAGAGGAATTTAAGTTACTGGGAATTAACTGGGATCAAGTTACAAATTGTACTAGTTTTATGAAATACCCTCAGGTGTATGTATGTGCCGGAGTTGTTCAAGTTCACACTGAAAGTTTAAGATTGGAAAAGTTCTAATCGAAAGTTGGCGACGAGTTAAATTACTTGAGTTTAAATGAACCATTGCTTTGACGAGAGAATAAGATGAAAGACACCAAGTCTTCATATGTCAACTGGACTGTATAATTTAACAATTCAGTTTACTGGTAATTATTTACCAAATTATAAAGTGTAAACATTACTGTCTTCCGGTTGGAAGGACGCTGTAATCATATTACTGGAAAAGCGAGGCGTCACATATTGTCTTAAAGCGACGAGCGAAATATAGTGCAGTGTATATCATCCTCAAAGACTAGATAGACACAAAATAGGCAGAAATTCGCAGAACTGACGGCCAACCTCCAGTAATGGAGAGGCACTTTAAGAAGAAGTATATCATCCTAACTAACGCCTCTTATAATCGAGTATATTATTTACTATGGACTTTGTATTTAAAATGATTTAAATGCAAAGTATGTTAGAGAAGCAACAAAAAAGAAAAGAAAATGATTAAAAGTAATATATAACTTACCGCACTAAAAATATCTGTTCTTCAAAAAAAATTTCACTGAAGATTTTTTTGGTATTTTAAAGTTTAGAATATTTTCGAACGGGACACCATTTATACCTAAATAAAATCTAGCTAAAAATCGGTTCAGCCGTTGTGGACACAAACAGATACTACATGAGCAATAAACTTTTATTCTGCTCTTTTTGTGTCGGTTCATTGACCGAGCTGCACTTGGCGAGTATGATGGATAAATTGGTTAGACCGTCTTATAAATGAAAGATATTAAGGAAAACTAATTGTAATTGCAAACTCTTTTGATAGAGAGACAGTAATTCTATAGACTTGTAAAAAACTGAAATGAATTAAAAATAAATATCTACATGACATACTAATACTTTTTAATAATTGTATCAATTTTGCTTTAATTGTAATTCAAATGTTGTGAATATTAATAACCCGTAATTTTTGCAAAATTGATAATAATTATGTCAGTAGTTAATCAAGTAAGTAAGTAATTATTAAGTCATTTTAGTATAATAAGTGGACGACTGTGTGAACTCGGTGACTTGTAAAGTGTAGATACAAATTCTGAAAAATTTAATGTATCGGAAGAGAGAAGTGTCTATTATGAGAAGAGTCCCCAATCCCAGCAGTGGTAGCATGAGACTTTTTTTTTATACTTCTGTGCGACGAGACGAGCGAGACGTTCACCTGATGGTAAGTGATACGCTTGCCCATGACGTGTTGCTAGTTAAGATGGTACACACTGCACCACATTGCGCTCGTCGCCTTGAGACATAAGGTGTTAAGTCTCGTTACCCCAGTAACTACACTAGCTACAGCGCGCTTCAAACCGGAACACAGTAATGTTCGCACACTACTATTTGGCGGTTGAAATAGGAGCTGCGGTGGTACCAGACGGTCTCCGGCAACAGAGACCTACCAGCTGGTAACCATCCGGCAACAGAGACTGTTTAAGTGTTAAGTGTGTGTGGATACTCACACACGCAGCAGACGCCGAGCCCGTGGGCGCAGTCGCCGGCGGCCTGGCCCTCCCTCTGCCGGCAGTCGTACGGGTTCAGGCAGATCCCGGCGCGCGCCAGCGTGTGCCCCACCGGCTGGCACTCGCGCTCGCCGCCCACCGGGAAGAAGTTCAGCACCTTGCCCAGCGAGAATATCCCACCTGCGAAACAAAGATTCATCACACTACGTTTATAACTATTCTTCTTCTAAGTTTATTTCCCTATGACTGAGGGTCGTGGTCATCATGTGTGATGAAACACACGACGACTTTCTCGGCAGTTATAATGGAGTGGTGTTGCCATTGCCTTCTCCATTTCACATACTAGTCTGACCACGGATGCTCATCACACAGATATGCAGGTTTCCTCAAGATGTTTTCCTTCACCGTCAAAGCGCGTGATATTATATTACTTGGTGTTATACTAACGTGGAGTAACTGTTCCGGGTGGCACAAAATAGGCAGAAATTCGCAGAACTGACGGCCAACCTCCAGTAATGGAAAGGCACTTTAAGAAGAAGAAGCTACTAACTGATTCGAACCCATAGGCTATCACGGCTTCCTGGTCTTTAAAATGATTTTCTTTTTTTTATAATAATAAACAACTTTGAAACAACTGCTAACCTCATCTTATGCTTTAGTCGTAATCATCATTTCAGTCCACGTTATTTTTTAAAATATTTATATGTGCTATTGGATAAGAATAATAACGATATCGTATGTATAAGTATTGTTCTCAAAGTAAAGCTAAAATTTACCTCTTTAAAGCCATTTGCGCTAAAAGTGTTACTCTTTAAAATAAACCTTTTAAGAAAACTCGCGAGTGCGCTGTAAATGGGTAACAATGTGGGTCCTGGAAGGCTGTCCACGTCACATACACAGATAACTTACCGGCAGAGTGTTCTGATCAAGTTGAAATATAAGTTTGATAGTGTAACAGTTTTTAATGCAATCTTTCAGTTGATTTTCATGAACAGAGGAAGTCTTTTAATCTAAGAAGAAGTACTTAGATCCCAATTTAACAAAATGTTAAGTGTTAAATAATTTATCTGTCGACTCGATGGATTATCACTTGATTTAAGTTGTTCTGGTCTTCAGTGAAACTGATGCCAAAGATGTTTAAGTGTGTTCGTTCACAATATTGTAGTTCATATACAACCTTAAAAAACCTTACGATTTTTTAATAAAAAAGTACTAACTAGTAAACAGTAAGTATATACTTGTTTCTGTGATAAGTTTCTCTTAATGAAGACATGAGTGATTTAGTTTCATGAAGTTTGTAATGAATAAACTGAATTTTCTTATTTTTACCTATTTTAATCGGATTTAAAACTGTTTGATTTACGCAGATTAAACTAAAAACTAAGATATAAAATTAATTAAACGCTAATTACTATTGGGTGAATCACGGCATTGGTCAGTGGTTTATTAATTTCACTAGCTAAAGCTTAAACTGAGCAATAGTAATGTTTTCAAGCGCCTACTTAGTTTAAAAATAAAGATATCCGTTGCAGTACTGATCATCATCATCAGCCATTAGTGCTCACTGCTGAGCATAATCCAGACTCAAAGATTATCATTACATATCTTTAACAAAATAAATTTATGTATTTCTTTAAACAAAGGGATGGTCTACTCTGAAGAGAAAAATATAGCGAAAAATAGTGAGGATGCTTCCTCTGGTGGAGGTGGCACTCCGCAGCTAGAGTTCCGAAGCGTCGTTCTACGTCACACTGCGAGCTGATAACCGACGTTATTCGCTTCGTAGGTTACGGAAGTGAAGCACTTTGTAAAATGGCTGATAGCGCGCAAAAGCCTGCCCTATTGAATGGATGGATTCATGGCCGTGCTAGCGATCGAAATATTTCGAAAAAATCATAGCTGTTGTGGTAAACAAAATGATGTTTTCATTGAAATATTTCTTTGTACACCAGTATCGCAGACTTAAGTTGCTAAGTCTCGTTACGCCAGTAATTTCACTAGCTCACCCTTCAAACTATAACACAGTAACGTCTGCACATTACTGCTTGGCGATAGAAATAATGTATCGCAGACTTAAGATGCTAAGTCTCGTTACGCCAGTAATTTCACTAGCTTACTCTTCAAACTGTTACACAGTAATGTCTGTACATTACTGCTTGGCGATAGAAATAATGTATCGCAGACTTAAGTTGCTAAGTCTCGTTACGCCAGTAATTTCACTAGCTTACCCTTCAAACTATAACACAGTAATGTCTTTACATTACTGCTTGGCGATAGAAATAATGTATCGCAGACTTAAGATGCTAAGTCTCGTTACGCCAGTAATTTCACTAGCTTACCCTTCAAACTGTAACACAGTAATGTCTGTACATTACTGCTTGGCGATAGAAATAATGTATCGCAGACTTAAGATGCTAAGTCTCGTTACGCCAGTAATTTCACTAGCTTACCCTTCAAACTGTAACACAGTAATGTCTGTACATTACTGCTTGGCGATAGAAATAATGTATCGCAGACTTAAGATGCTAAGTCTCGTTACGCCAGTAATTTCACTAGCTTACCCTTCAAACTGTAACACAGTAATGTCTGTACATTACTGCTTGGCGATAGAAATAATGTATCGCAGACTTAAGATGCTAAGTCTCGTTACGCCAGTAATTTCACTAGCTTACCCTTCAAACTGTAACACAGTAATGTCTGTACATTACTGCTTGGCGATAGAAATAATGTATCGCAGACTTAAGATGCTAAGTCTCGTTACGCCAGTAATTTCACTAGCTTACCCTTCAAACTGTAACACAGTAATGTCTGTACATTACTGCTTGGCGATAGAAATAATGTATCGCAGACTTAAGATGCTAAGTCTCGTTACGCCAGTAATTTCACTAGCTTACCCTTCAAACTGTAACACAGTAATGTCTTTACATTACTGCTTGGCGATAGAAATAAGTTCTGCGGTGGTAGACGGTCTGTAGCAACAGAGATCTACCAGCAGTAAACATATCTAGCTTATATATACCACTAAAGCATAGCTAATGTATAACAGCAGCATAATAACTTCTCTTGTAATTATTCACCAGCCGCCGCCATTAAATGAATCGAGACGGAAAATTGAAAACAGTTCAATTACGTGGAAAATTATTATGAAAGCGATGAAATGAAACGGAAAAATTCACTTTGCTTTAGTATTAATTTGGTGCATTATACAATAATCGGAGCTTTTTTAACTCACACACATCACACATTTATATGATGTGCTCTGGCCGTAACATGACGATCATGGTACCTTTCTAACCAGAACACAGTAAGAGAGTAGTAATATAGTTCTGTGGTGGTACCTTCATGATCTCCACCAGTAGAGAAATACCACAAATACAAAGTATTATATAATAAATGTAATACTAGTAAAAGTATTTATACAGATTACAAAAAAGTGGTTCCATAATGATTACATAGATGGCGTTAAAACTAATTGCGCGTAATGTATATCTATGTTTACATTTCTCTTCATATAGTACAGTATATGAAGACAACAGTATTAAATTATATTATCATTAATAGTATTTAATACGTGTAGACAATTTCAATAAAGTCAACGTTTTGAAATTATGAAAATTACTTTAATTGATTTCAATACAGTGATAGAAAAAAATTCGGACTTTTTGTGCTTTTCCGTAACTTTCTCTAACGAAAAATTAAGTTATGAATTCTACTTCTCAAGTTCTCGTATACATTAACTAAAATATTATAGCTGATACAATAATAAGTAAAGTAAAACATGAGATTTATGTTTAAGGCTTTGATATTATTAACCGGAAACAGAAATCAAGAAAAGCATTAATCATCATTCACGCATACTAAATCAAAATTTGTATGCGTACATATTCAAGTTCGTAACTCAATTACTTACGCGAAGGTGTTTTGTTGTTATCTTAACGGTCAAGTTAACCGCAAGTTACTAAATGTGGTTTAGGGTTGTCGATTTCAAAACAAAGCGTAGAAAATATATCTGAGGCGGATCTGAATATTTATCAGATATTACCATAGAAGTTTTTACGTGGTTTTATTCCCATCATATTGCAAATCTACTGCTATAAGATCAACGTCGTATATCCACTGTCAATATATAAAAGCCGAAGTATTCTGGGCGAATAAATTTCACTTAATACCATGTGAAATTGTAGTCAAGTGTTAATAAGTCATTGGATATAAAAAGTTAAAAAATATTATCTGTTACATTTTAATATTGAATGAATGCAAACAACGCTGCACTTGTAATAAAGTGATTTACTTATTCTTTATTGTATTTGTTTAAACAAAACACAAAGTACAAATCGAATTCTTTTCTAGTCTGTCTAGTCTAGACTGTGAGATAAAATTGTCAGAACATGTTAAAGCAAATTTGAATTATTTTTCATTTCAATGTTATAAAACACATGGTATCTTTAAGGTGGCCAATTAAGCACAGCTTGCATCTCAGCACTCTTACTTAAGTTTATATATTTTTTAAATTATTTTTGTTTTTTCAGTTTAGTTAACTCCTTTCGAAACTAAATACCTCTTTTTATTTTTTTTTAATTCTACTTATAGCAGACGAAACCATAAACACAAATTGTAGTTAACAACCCTGGCACCATAAGTTGTTACTGCTAAAACCGCTGTTAACAAAAACCGTCTCATAGTTTTAATCTTATTCTAATAGCTTCGGACTTTTCCCGCACGATTTAGAGATCCTTCTTATGAAAAAAAAAATCATTTTGTTAACTTAATTACTTATAAAACTTTAAATTGTAGTTCTTAATTATGCTGCGATGTTTAATTTCTGTGTAGAAATAAGTCCAAAGTACATTTATCTGTAAGAGGATGTCGGTTTCACTTATCGAAAACTTCAAATATACAATTGATGCACTTATTTCTACAAACAAGCAGTAGTTTGTAACATTACCATGTTCCAGTGTATGTCACTTTAACTAGTAAAATAACTAATGTAGCGCAATTTTACGGAAAGACGTATCGCTTACCATCACACAAATGTTTTTCATATTGTTGTATAAAAGGATTAAGATGATTATCATTCCAATAAACATCATAAATCTACGGAACCCTAATGCTTAGAAGCAGTGGGGTGCTGTTTCTTTTCTCTTATTACAGAATTTCGAGGCCAGCAAAGTGTTTAGACTACGTACTGCTAACTCACTTTCACCGCCTCGTCGCCTTTCGATCAGATCTTAGTGTCGAGGGTTGTTCTATGAAATCATTAATAATCATTACACTGCACAATTGCTTAAGAAATAACCGATTACTTTTTTTTTTGCGTTATTGAAGAAACTATCGCCAAATCATTGAGGTCAATGCAAAAAGCTGTAAAAGGCATCCGCGACTTTCTTTATCATAAAGAGAAGTAATTGGTATTATACGAGTATTCTATTCATTCTTCATTTACACTCTCCAAAACAAGGCATGGCGTATGACCTTAATTGCAAATGATAATAAAACCCTAGATGGATAGTTGATAGATGTTTACCAGGTGCCAGGTCTATTTTTTCCCCTGTTGCGGAGACCGTCTGGGTGGGTACCACCGCAGCTCCTATTTCAACCGCCAAATAGTAGTGTGCGAACATTACTGTGTTCCGGTTTGAAGCGCGCTGTAGCTAGTGTAATTACTGGGGTAACGAGACTTAACACCTTATGTCTGTAGCGACGAGAGCAATGTGGTGCAGTGTGTACCATCTTAACTAGCGCCGCGTTGTCATGGGCAAGCGTATCACTTACCATCAGGTGAACGTCTTGCTCGTCTCGTCCCATAGTAGTATAAAAAAAAAAAATAGTGCTAGCACAGAATAACCTGGCACTCATATGTATACAACCGGAACACAGCATTAATATTATTGCAGACATGATGAGGTGACTAACTATACAAGCTTTAAACTTCAGCATTTGCGTGTCTGTGTCATGGAGACTGAAAGAGTCAAAAGGTTGGCCGTTGATTGAAATTATATTATTTTTGGAAATGATTACTTAATATTTTCAGTTTCTAAACCTGAAAGTTAATGTAAGGTGGGTAGGTCTCTGTTGTCGGAGACCGTCTGGTACCACCGCAGCTCCTATTGCAACCGCCAAATAGTAGTGTGCGGACATTACTGTGTTCCGGTTTGAAGGGCGCTGTAGCTAGTGTAATTACTGGGGTAATGAGACTTAACACCTCATGTCTGTAGCGACGAGCGCAATGTGGTGCAGTGTGTACCATCTTAACTAGCACCACGTTGTCATGGGCAAGCGTATCACTTACCATCAGGTGAACGTCTTGCTCGTCTCGAAGTATAAAAAAAAAAACACAAATAGGTATATAGTATTTTTTTTTTATGTTACTATACGACGAGACGAGCAGGACGTTCACCTGATGGTAAGTGATACGCTTGCTCATGACAACGTGGCGCTAGTTAAGATGGTACACACTGCACCACATTGCGCTCGTCGCTACAGACATGAGGTGTTAAGTCTCATTACCCCAGTAATTAGTAGTAGTAGTAAGTATAAGTTAATAACATCGGACAGATCGCGCTGGAAATCGATTGGTGGAGCCTGAGCTCAGCAATGTATGATAACATACTGAAATTATAATCATGATTATAATAATCGTGGTATTAGATAAATTCTCTTCTTCTAAATCGTATTTCCTCATGACTGAGGGTCGTGGTCATCATGTGTAAAGAAACACACGACGACTTACTTGTGAGTTATAATGGAGTGGTGTTGCCATTGCCTTCTCCATTTCACATACTAGTGCGAGCACGGACGGTCATGACATAGATATGCAGGTTTCCTCACGATGTTTTCCTTCACCGTCAAAGCGCGTGATATTAGTTGGTGTAATACTAACTGTACGTAAATTAAAAAAATCGTTGGTTCAGGCTGGATTTGAACCCGGTACCTCCGGAGTGAAAGGCCTGCATTCAAACCACTAGGCTATCGAGATAAATTAATAATAACCAATACGCGAAAATTAATATTTCTGCATTGCGGACACCAATTAATATTTTGCATAATTATTGTTATGTTATAAATTTCGCATTGATATTTGAGTAAGCTAACATCTTCTGTTTTAAACAACAGTAGTCAAAAGTTAGCCGGTTCGAATCCGCAATTCAGCAGTTATAGTTGACGAACTCCTAACACTGGTGGAGAGTAAAGTTGGAGTAGCTTAACGGTAGCACATTGCGCGCAAGTTCGGGTGTGATATTTGACTTAGTTAAACTTTAATGTATGAAGCTGTGTATAAACTGTTAAAAATACAAAACGTTAAATGACAAAACTTTCAATTTATATATAGTGAATATAATGAATATTACTTTCTTCATCTTCTAAGTCGTATTTCCTCATGAGTGAGGGTCGTGGTCATCATGTTTTTATTGAAACACACGACGACTGTCTCTTGGCAGTTATAATGGAGTGGTGTTGCCATTGCCTTCTCCATTTCACATACTAGTCTGACCACTGATGGTCATGACATATATATGCAGGTTTCCTCACAATGTTTTCCTTCACCGTCAAAGCACGTGATATTAGTTGGTTTTTTTTTATGCTAACTGCACATAAATTGAAAAATTCATTGGTGCAGGTTCGAACTCGGAACCTTCGCATTGGAAGGCCGGCGTACAAACCACTAGGATATCACGGCTTATAATTTTCTTAACTCTTCTTATAATGTATATGAGTAGAATCCTAAAGATATCTTAAAAGTTAATAAAAATTATGTATAACTTGAAACTTTCGTGTGAAGAGTTTCTAATCGGTTGTACATTCTCTCGTGAGCTGTTGGTGCGGTTTGCGGTCGGAGGCGATTGAACGCTGCATTCCGCCTGCTCGACAGCTGCTGGAAACGGATTATTAAGATTTATGCTGAATGTGTTCAGCTTCACTTCAGCATTCATGAGACGAGAAGGCCGTTCAAAAACTTATTATACAGAGTGTAAAGTGAATTTGAGAACTTTGAAACCTCTTACAAATATACCTCATCATTTTGATATATAAGATGCTGTAATACATATTATATTCTTATAAAATACTAGTTTCTTCATCGCTACTTCCCGGACTGCCTTGCTGTGAAATAAAACAAAAAAAAAAGGTTTTTAAGTCTCTTTAAAATTCAGATTTATAGCGATATTATTCAATAAATATACATTTTATTACATATAAATGCATTTATAATTATTGTTAACAAATTAATTACAAAAACATGTTTTTGTGTTTTTTGGCATAATGATCTTATAAAATATTAGCTGACCCGACAGACTTCGTTCTGTCAAAAAAATTGGAATGTGGCAGTTTTTTGTTCTTACCTATTTTATAGCCAGCGCAAAAAAATCTGGACTGAACCGTCACTCTGGTGATAGGGCGGTGTGTGGGGTTCAGCTCTATATATTTTCATCTAATAACTAATATTTAAATATTAGTGGGTTCCAGAAGAGTGGCCAAAGTTATAATTATAGTACATAAATTATATTTACTATTATTATTTTATTAGGAACAAATAACTGTCACATTCCAAATCTTTTTGACAGAATGTAGTCTATCAAGTCCGCCAGATGGTAACGCGGATTGTGCTCGACTGATGTAATGTCGTGAAAACGAATGCATTTTATGTCGCGTGCCGAAACTAAAACAAAAGAAATAATATCGCGAAGCCGACCAATTGAAAATCAGTAAGAATGATCTTTAGCTATTACATTTTGTGACTATTTATGTTATTATTTCATTCGTTTTTAATTTCGGCTCGCGGCGATCTTCCGACGCGCATACGCACACCATTTTGATAGAATAATTGAATTTGAACTTTGTGCAGCTGTAATAAAGTGCAAATTGACTCTTTAGCGTTACGAACGCACCTACATCGCTTAGACAGCAGTGAAAGCTTGTTATTTAATATGAACTTTTGTTTGTTTGTTTTCTGGTTACTGGTTACTGGTTTACTTGGTTTACTGGTTTACTTGTTTACTGGTTTACTGGTGTACTGGTGTACTGGTTTACTGGTTTCTGGTTTACTGGTTTACTGGTTTACGGTTTACTGGTGTACTGGTTTACTGGTTTACTGTGTACTGGTGTACTGGTGTACTGGTTTACTGGTTTACTGGTTTCTGGTTTACTGGTTTACTGTTTACGGTTTACTGGTTTACCTGGTTTACTGGTTACTGTTTACTGGTGTACTGGTGTACTGGTGTACTGTGTACTGGTGTACTGGTTTACTGGTTTACTGGTGTACTGGTTTACTGGTTTACTGGTTCTGGTTTACTGGTTACTGGTTTACCTGGTTTACTGGTTAATGGTTTACTGGTTTACTGGTTTACTGGTTTCCTGGTTTACTGGTTTACTGGTTTCTGGTTTACTGGTTACTGGTTTACCTGGTTTACTGGTTTACTGGTTTAACTGGTTACTGGTTTACTGTTTACTGTTTACTGGTTTACGGTTTACTGGTTTACGGTTTACTGGTTTACTGGTTTACTGTTTACTGGTTTACTGGTTTACTGGTTTACTGGTTTACTGGTTTACCTGGTTTACTGGTTTACTGGTTTACTGGTTTACTGGTTTACGGTTTACTGTTTACTGGTTTAACTGGTTTACTGGTTTAACTGGTTTACTGTTTACTGGTGTACTGGTTTACTGTGTACTGGTGTACTGGTTTACTGTTTACTGGTTTACTGGTTTACTGGTTTACTGGTTACTGGTTTACGGTTTACTGTTTTACTGTTTACTGGTTTACCTGGTTTACTGGTTTACTCTGGTTTACTGGTTTACTGGTTTCTGGTTTACTGGTTTACTTGGTTTACTGGTTTACTTGTTTACTGGTTTACTGGTTTAACTGGTTTACTGTTTACTGGTTTACTGGTTTACGGTTTACTGGTTTACTGGTTTACGGTTTACTGGTTTACTTGGTTTACTGGTTTACTGGTTTACTGGTTTAACTGGTTTACTGGTTTAACCTGGTTTACTGGTTACTGGTTTAACTGGTTTACTGGTTTAACTGGTTTACTGTTTTACTGTTTACTGGTTTACTGGTTACTGGTTTACTGGTTTAACTGGTTTACTGTTTACTGGTTCTGGTTTACTGGTTTACTGGTTACTGTTTACTGGTTTACTACTGGTTTACTGGTTTACTGGTTTACTGTTTACTGGTTTAACTGGTTTACTGTTTACTGGTTACTGTTTACTGGTGTACTGGTGTACTGGTTTAACTGGTTTACTGGTTTCTGGTTTCTGGTTTACTGTTTACTGGTTTGCAGGTTTACTGGTTTACTTGTTTACTGGTTTACGGTTTACTGGTTTACTGGTTTAACTGGTTTAACTGGTTTACTGGTTTACTGTTTACTGGTTTACTGGTTTACTGGTTACTGGTTTACTGGTTTAACTGGTTTACTGGTTTACCTGGTTTACTGGTTTACTGGTTTACTGGTTTACTGGTTTAACTGGTTTACTGGTTTCCTGGTTTACTGGTTACTGGTTTACTGGTTTACCTGGTTTACTGGTTACTGGTTTACTGGTTACTGGTGTACTGGTTTACTGTTTACTGGTTTACTGGTTTACTGGTTTACTGGTTTACTACTGGTTTACTGTTTACTGGTTTCACTGGTTTACTGGTTTACTGGTGTACTGGTTTACTGGTTTACTGTTTACTGGTTTAACTGGTTTACTGTTTACTGGTTTACTGGTTTACCTGGTTTACTGTTTACTGGTGTACTGGTTTACTGGTGTACTGGTTTACTGGTTTACTGGTTTACTGTTTACTGGTTTACTGGTTAACTGGTTTACTGGTTTACTACTGGTTTACTGTTTACTGGTTTCACTGGTTTACTGGTTTACTGGTGTACTGGTTTACTGGTTTACTGTTTACTGGTTTAACTGGTTTACTGTTTACTGGTTTACTGGTTTACCTGGTTTACTGTTTACTGGTGTACTGGTTTACTGGTGTACTGGTTTACTGGTTTACTGGTTTACTGTTTACTGGTTTACTGGTTAACTGGTTTACTGGTTTACCTGGTTTACTGGTTTACTGGTTTACTGGTGTACTGGTTTACTGGTGTACTGGTGTAACTGGTGTACTGGTGTACTGGTTTACTGGTTTACTGGTGTACTGGTTTACTGGTGTACTGGTGTACTGGTTACTGGTTACTGTTTACTGGTTTACTGGTGTACTGGTGTAACTGGTTTACTGGTGTACTGGTTACTGGTTTACTGGTTTACTGGTTTAACTGGTTTACTGGTTTAACTGGTTTAACTGGTTTACTGGTTTAACTGGTTTACTGTTTACTGGTTTACTGGTTTACTGGTTTCTGGTTTCTAGATTTTAGATGTCAGATTTCAATTTTCCATTTTCCATTTTCCATTTTCCATTTTCCATTTTCCCTTTTCCCTTTTCCCTTTTCCATTTTCCATTTTCCATTTTCCATTTTCCATTTTCCATTTTCCATTTTCCATTTTCCATTTTCCATTTTCCATTTTCCATTTTCCATTTTCCATTTTCCATTTTCCATTTTCCATTTTCCATTTTCCATTTTCCATTTTCCATTTTCCATTTTCCATTTTCCATTTTCAATATTCAATATTCAATATTCCAATATTCCAATATTCCAATATTCCATATTCCAATATTCAATATTCAATATTCCAATATTCAATATTCATATTCATATTCATATTCAATATTCAATATTCAATATTCAATATTCAATATTCAATATTCAATATTCATATTCAATATTCAATATTCAATATTCAATATTCAATATTCCAACATTCCACATTCCAACATTCCAACATTCCAACATTCCACATTCCAACATTCCAACATTCCACATTCCAACATTCCAACATTCCAATATTCCAACATTCCAACTTCCAACATTCCAACATTCCAATATTCCAATATTCCAATATTCCAATATTCCATATTCCAATATTCCAATATTCCATATTCCAATATTCCAATATTCCAATATTCCAATATTCCAATAATCCATTTTCCTTTTCCATTTTCATTTTCCATTTTCCATTTTCCATTTTCCATTTTCCATTTTCCATTTTCCTTTTCCATTTTCCATTTTCCATTTTCCATTTTCCATTTTCCATTTTCCATTTTCCTTTTCCATTTTCTATTTTCCATTTTCCATTTTCAATATTCATATTCCAACATTCCAATATTCCAACATTCCAACTTCCAACATTCCAACATTCCAACATTCCAATATTCCAATATTCCAGTATTCCAATGTTTCAATGTTCCAATATTCTAATATTCCAATAATCCATTTTCCTTTTCCATTTTCCTTTTCCATTTTCCGTTTTCCATTTTCCGTTTTCCATTTTCCATTTTCATTTTCCAATAACTGCCTCATTCCAAATCTTTTTGACGGAATGAAGTCTGTTAGGTCCGCCAGACGGTAACGCGGTTTGTGCTGGACTGATGTGATGTCGTGAAAAAGAAAACTAAAACAAAATAAATAATACCGCGAAGCCGACCTAATTGAAAATCAGCAGTAATGATCTTTAGCTCTTACATTTTGTGACTATTTATGTTATTATTTCATTCGTTTTAATTTCGGCACGCGGCGTTAGATCCTCCGACGCGCATACGCACACTTTTGAAAGAATGATCTAATTTGAATTTTGAGCAGCTGTAATAAAGTTAAAATTGACTCTTTAGCGTTACGAACGCACCTACATTGCTTAGACAGCAGTGAAAGCTTGTAATTTAATATGAACTTTATGAAATAGCAACAAAGTTCAAATTGACCCTTCATTTTAGTTCGAGAACGTTTGTATAGGAAAAAGAAAAGCGCTGTTTTTAGGGGCTTCCCGGCGATTATTCGAATTTTTCTCAAATTGGCCAAATTGGTCCTGGCGTTGTAGAGTGATGCGCTTACCGACACATATTTGTATTATAGATTAATAATAAATTATATTCAATGACATTAGTTATTAATAAATAAATAATAAAGTTGCTTGAGAATATATTTATATGTAGAGGGAGTGACAAAAGGCATAATGTTTGAGAGATAAAGAATTCGTTGTCATCCCCACTCCGTGCTGTGTACTGGTGAGAGGTGACACCGGTACACACGTGGAGGGGATCACTTACCAAGTGATAATATTTTTTTTTGGAGTTTACAGCCACGCGGTTTTATACGTGGCCATGTACAATTGATGATATCGAGCGAGACAAAAATATTAAAATGTCTATTAAAAAGCAGGGGTTGGTGATAGAAAGTAAAAATTTAGGGTTGTATGTAGTTTTTTATGCCACACAATAATAAAATAAAATAGAAAAAAAAATCCCAAAAAATAAAAAAAATTTTTTTGGTGTGGGCAACCCTGATCACTTAGAGGTTTGAAAAATAGATAGTAACCGATTCTTAGACCTACTGAATATGCACAAAAATTTCATAAGAATCGGTAAAGCCGTTTCGGAGGAGTATGGGAACGAACATTGTGACAAGAGAATTTTATATATTAGATATATTTCCTGTAAATAAACGAAAGAAATGACTTTAATTTGGACATCTACTGTCCTCGCCTCTACAATTTCTCATAGGAGCAATGATAATGAGGTTTACAGGCAATCTAGATTTTATTATATACGACTGTTACAGTCATCAGTTACTTCTGTCACAAAAAAAACCTACGCATGGTATTGGCAACTTTCTAGCCGTAAGATTAAATTAATGTTATTTCAGCCGACGCACTGAAAAAAGCCTCGAGCCGATGGCCCTCCTGATACATTCTGATTGATGAATGAACGTTACAAATGGTCCCCGATCCTACCTGAATCCTAATAACCACTTTGCGCTCACATTAAGGACCTTAGTAATTTTAAATGTTATTCGATTTAACAGACAAATTACTCGGTAATCCGAAAACAAGACTTACTGAAATTTTGGGACCGATCTATAAGATCTACTGGTATTAAGTTACGAGAAAGACTATATAAAAATCTAACGTTGATTAGGATAATGTTCACTAAATCATATTATGCTTAACACGTTCAATGTTAATACTTGTTACACCAGTAATTTCGATAGCAAGTAATCATGAGTAATTTAAGCACACAGGTTTCAGTTTGTAAAATTAACGACAAGTAAGCAGCTTGTACACAAGTAGTGAGGAGGGGTGGTGGTGAAGGATGCGCTATGATTAACAGGTAGTTAGGCGGAGGTACTACTTCGCTGGGGGTTTATTAAAGAGCACTCAGCAATCGAATTCACCGGCCACGGAGAACTGTTAACAAAGTACTCGATATGTTGTTAATGGAACCAGTTGGTACCACGCTCAAATACTGCGAGAATACTTCTAGCTTTATGAGATAACAAATTATTGATTGTAACAGTTAATAGATGATTCAATAATAAAGTAATGGACTGAAGAAGATAACTTAAAAGTTTTTCTCAATAAAAAAATATGAATACTTTCGAAATAAATCATTACCGACGTCTTGATTGATGTTGGATATCGATCGATCTCAAACAAACGCTTGTTTTATATAAGCGATAACTTATGAAAAAATTACACAAAAATGAGAAATATTTTTAAGTGAATGTTATAATAAAATCGTAATGTTATTAACAAACAGTTTGCGTTTAAGTTAATTAAATGTTAACGCTTAAACCAAGCGTTTGGGCCCAAATCGTTATACTGTAAAGCTCTTAAACGAATTGCAATTGGCTTTCAGCGGAAGGTTCGCCCATCAGGACACGCCATCAGGATCTCCATACAAACGAGCACCAGCTCGCAGTGTAACGGCTAACGGGAGCTACTCGCGTCCGCACTCACTGTCTCCTAACATAACCGTAAAAGCTGCTTAAAAGCTTCCATTCGCGTTAACGTTCAACTTTATCCCCACCCTCATTTAATTGTCAGCGTAAGAGTCCTCCCGACCCTAATGGGAGGGCTGTAATACAAAATCGTTTAGGGGCATTTTTATAAAATTCAATCTCACTTGAAATACAATTACTTTAAACTTTACAATGGGCACCAATTTGTATGCAAAACCCGAAATTTATATATACGAAAACGTTTTAGGTGTATTAATGCTTAACATTTTTCTATCTCTCATATAAGGTAAAGGGTAAAATCTACGGTACTCAGCAGTACCATAAGGTCAGATTTAAATACAACACTTTAAGCTATGGGTACAAAGGGTGAACTTAATGCCATAAGCCATTTTCTGCCAATCAACCCATAAATGTGAAAGTTGAATTTAGGTGTGAATGAGAAAAAATTTAGAAAGGAAACATAAATATATATACGCATCATAAAACATACTACATACTACACATAGTCCCAGAAAGCTACGTATAAATAAAAATCTGTATGTATTGGTACAAACATATAGATAAAATGAGATATAGGATCAGGTCAATACTGATTATTAAGATTTCTTTAAAAGATGAGATCGAATCAATCCTTTAAGTTCATTCCATAAGGGCAAATTGTTTTTATAACCCACCAACGTTTGCGTTATACCTGTGTCCGTTAACCAAACCAATTCATCTCATACAAGCTGTACTTTTTATTAAACTCGCCATCCAAGCAAAATTCTTAATAACTCAACCCGTGAAGACTTCGATTGATCTAATAATTACCGGTAATCATACCTCCGGTCTCTTTTATTATACGCATTTTATATGCTTTCCTAAGCTACTTACGGCTGACGTTATTTCTAATAAGGATATTAGGTATGAAGCGTACATTCCGCTATCAATTACTGTGTTCCAGTAAAGCAAATTATATCTTTACTGGAACTAATAAACCTTATATAGTTACTTGAGCCGTGATAGCCTAGTGGTTTGAACGCCGGCCTTCCAATGCGAAGGTACCGGGTTCGAATCCGGCCTGCACCAATGAATTTTTCAATTTATGTGCAGTTAGCATAAAACACCAACTGATATCACGTGCTCTGACGGTGAAGGAAAACATCGTGAGGAAACCTGCATATCTATGTCATGACCATCAGTGGTCAGACTAGTATGTGAAATGGAGAAGACAATGGCAAACCACTCCATTATAACTGCCAAGAGAGTCGTCGTGTGTTTCAATAAAAACATGATGACCACGACCCTCAGTCATGAGGAATTACGACTTAGAAAGAAGAAGTTACTTTGGAATCAACGAAGCAGATTTATTAAAAGACCATAAAAGCCTTGGAGGTTAGCTAAACAAATATGGAAAGAAAATTGGATCTAATAGAACTAAACTTCTATCTCTAGAAGACCTAAGAATATTTCGGCTCTTTTAAGTATGACTGCTGGATCTTACTAATGTGGTAACTTACCTCGGAAAAGAACCATGGACTTCTGTTTAATATTACGGTATAATTCATATGAGGAAAAGCTAGAGCTTCTCTATTAGATGAGCAGTGTATCATCGTCACTAAACGGTGGCAGTTCACTGCTGAACGTAGTCTTCAGTAATGCTTATTTTTATATATTTATTACTACTAATACAAGAAAAAGAAATTACGAAAATTTAATACATAAGTATTAAGAACCTTTGGCGTATGTTCATTGTAACTTTGTCAGCTTAAACGTGTTAGAGTGAAATCTAATCAATCAATACAAAGCGTGTTCCTGTTAATGCGTGCGGAACCCAATTAGACCAGCAGTGGTGCCGCTCATAACAATGTGGCGCTACTTAGGTTGATGCACCAAGTTGTTAAAGCCTTGATATTCATGATGTCGTTACCCAAATTATTTCAATAGCTACATCGTCATTCAAACTGAAACACAATACTATTTGACGGCTGATGTAGATAGTATTTACCTATATGATCTACCTGTGTAGATCTTATCACCAGTAATCGTGTAATTAGGTTATTATAGTTTTAACTACTACAGCTCGGTCTCATCTTCTATTTGCCTAAACATTTTTGAGAATGATTAATAGTTACGTTAAGGTTATGGTAAGTTTCCCTTGACTGACGAGGAAACCTCAAACCATGTTATATACCAATGTTGATTGTTAAGGAAGTATCATTTAATTTTAGACGAATGTCCTGTTTGTCTCATCGCTTTATGGGTTGAAAAAATCCATGAAAGTAAACTTACTATTGCACCTTGACCACAGTTTCGTGTATACTGCGATCATCGTATTGCGCTCGCGGTACAGTTAACTGCCGTGACGAAATAAACATTCCGTGAGCATTGTGCGCCTGCGCAGACACAATTATAAATTTACACACGCACAGATTATATAGCCTGCCATCTTTAGACGTAGGGCGGAACAGCTTTCTTTTTTATGTAGAAGCCTAACTTGTTCCTTTTTCCTTTTTACCGTATCTTAAAGTTGGACTAATATAATCATAAAAATCTCAACTCTCATGCAAAGAAAATTGCAAATAATTTTTTTAAATTTTAATCAGGAAGAGGAAACATGAAAAATAAAACTTAGACTCTTAAAATTCGGCTTGTACCTATTTGTCATAAGACCAGTAACCTTACCTTAGGTGCTTCACATATTTTCAAGAAAAGGATGTATAGATTCTTCTTCTTCAAATGCCTCTCCATTAATTGTTAACACTGTTTAATATCAGATTGGATCGTGGTCATGTAATAAGCTTCATCATCTTCAACAGCCGATTGTTTTGTACTATCCTAATTCAATAATCATATCACCAACCGGTGCCGTTGCTGCTTCTGATCTTATATACAATAAAAAGGTAATACACAAATACTAGTAGAAACCTAAACACTCGAATGTGCGTTGAGCAGATTGTCCGGTGGCCGTGGCGATGCAAATCTGATTAATTGCCTTTACGAGAGATAAACGGCACATGAACAGAAAGTGAGAACAACGTCTTATTGTGCCGGATCGCAATTGCACGAGTTTGTTTATCCAAATACATCGCCACTTATTTCCCTTTCTTTTTAGATGCCTACAAAACTACTTTACTGTTGAATTAGCTTTCTAACTGTGTAATGTCTGTCTAATTTTTTTTAACATCATCGAGCTAACACTTGACCACAATTTACATGCTGCACTCTGTGGATATTAAAGTGCGCTCACCCAGAATACTATGTCTCTCATAAGTTATTGTTATCACAGCAGAATTAGAATATGGGAGAGTAGCTAGATCGGTGAATTCTAAACAAAATTCTACCAGCAATCAAACTCGAACACAAGCCCCGGAAAGGAACTAGGAATATACGTGGTGCAAAGTAAAATATCTCATTAAATTTCGTCGAAGATAATTATCGTACAAATGTTAACTAAAAAAACAAAAGCACGTGAAGACAGCGAGTTCACAATATAAATGTAATGTAGAGAGTATCAGTTATAATCAGGTGAAAGTCTTGCTGATTCGCTCTCGTCTAAACAAATAACTGACATCGACATGCAAAAGCGCATTTTGCTTTTGTTCACTGTCGTAGCTGTTCCATGTCATGTTGTCGTCATCAGCTGATAGACGTCCATAGCTGGACTTAGACCTCACCCAAAGATACCTTTGGTATGTACCACCATCGGTATGTATCAGCCTAGTGCCGTTTACAAAGTGGTCCGCTAATTTTTTTTCTTTACTAACCAAAGTAAATCGCTGCAACATAAGGAAAATGAGACGAACATTTTACGCGCAGTAAATAACACGATTTGTTAAACCACAAAGAACTTTCTTTTTTGTGGAAATTGCGTTGGTGATGTCAAATAATTTTATTTTATTATCACCAGACCTCTGGAGGCCACACCTAATAATCGGTGGTGTGTTAAACGTGTACTTTATTGCGTATGCTGGTCATCACAATGCCAATAAATATTCAAATGAAATTTGTCCAACAGTAATAACATCCTTTTGTGTGTCAGTTGCATGCGGCGTGTGTGTGATGCACCGTAAAAGGAGTGAGGTCTTATAAATTGCTCCTTTCATTCGGACCCTTTCGAAATGTGTGGGTAGTTATCCTAACCCACATCAACATATGATTAAGAACCAACGCAAAAATGTTAATGGAGAATCGACGTGAGTGTATTACGTATTTACTTTAATACTTTATCGTCTCTAAAATGAGGTGGCAAGAGCACGCAGCAAGATGCTGAAGTAGGAGGTAGAGAGTTCAGTAGAATTCTTGTAAATTAGCAAAAAATTTATTTACGTTTTATGCACCAGTAGTAATAGAGCCATAGCAAGTAGATTTAAACTAGACTCAAACAGTCCGTGCTTTACGGAATTTATTAAGAAAACTATGTCCAGCAGTGACCGTACATAGATTGAGATGATGATGAACTAGATTTCATTGCTGGAGTCGCTACAAAAAGTTAACATTACGATACGTAAGCCATTACCAAACGATTACTTACATAATAAGATACTGAATGACTACTTATTTAAAAACTCGCGAATCGTTTGTAGTTTAGTTAGTTATTGTTTCACTAACTTTTAACATCGTAAAGTATTGAAAACTTCTTGAATTGTCTACGCAGCAGCGGGAAATCATTAGTCTCTTTAATGTCTAAATTAATTCAAACTCAAAATACAGACAAAGCACATGGAGTGTTAGTTAAAAAAATAATAATATATATAATAGATTAAAAGATTTAAACTTATAGAATAACAAACCTAATATCGCTCACTGAAAGTTTGAGAATACCTTGTAAATAGAATGTATTTCAGTAAGTTATTTCAGCAGCTTTAGCAACGCTGGGTATAGGTCGCATGAGATATGTTTGCCGTGAGAAGGGAATATTTATTCAACGTTTCCACGTGTAAATAAATTGCGAGCTCGATCTTCGAATACATCATGTACAGTAGTAAAACAATACAACAGCCTGTGTATTTATTATAAATACAATAGAGATTTTTTTTAATAACGTATGCACGGATACCATAAAAACACTTAACACATATTTTACTAACGGTAACACTACGGCAGACTTTCCTGCTACAGGTTTATGAGATGCTGTAGCCAATCAAAATAAATGATGTAAACTGACAACCACATTAAATTATTTTGTTATTGTTGAACAAATAAAGCGATCATATCGTATCCTGTGACTGAAACTAACGAGCAGCACTCCAAGAGGAGCCTTCGAGCTTCTAATACAAAACGTAATGGCGACCCGTTTGCCCGCAGCTTATCGAACTAGGCAAGCGGCACATCGGCGTTAAAAAACCTGAAAGGTTGCTTCCAACAAGGAAAACCTACTGGACCTATTGACCACGTTCCACTGGTACTGGTTTTCCGGGCCCTATGAACGGTATAGGCTGGTAGACGCAATAAACTCAGCTAACCGTTTAACGATTGAACTCTGCGCGAAGCGTAATGCGAATCTATACCCGTCATTAATTAACTACTGAACAGTTATAATCTTTAATGGTTCTTAAGTGGCATCGGTCTGGTAATACTTCTAACTACCCCCACTCTCCGCATCTTATATCTCATATGGTAGCGGAGTCAGCTTTCCTTATTTTACTCCTCAACTTCGCTCTGTTCTTATCATCGATCACTTTTTATTTTAATTACGCGTTCCTGTTCGGGTCAGGGTCTTTCTTTTTCGTTCTTTAGTCTCTCCATTTTTATTATTTTCTACCATATTTCTCTATCACCTTTCATTCTTCCTGTCAACTGTCATACCTTTTCAGATCTTAACCAACTTTTTTTCTCTCCTTTTAGGCATCGCTTCTTTCGACTAAATTCTCCACATGTTTACATTATTTTGTAACAATTTCCTTAATTCTATCATCAATCAATTGGTATTCACGCATGTCCTTTGATACTTAAAACCAACAACTAATTAAACAAAGAATTAGTGCTAAATATATGGAGAGTCGCCGGTGGTCCTAAAGCAAGTGAGGTCGCATGAAAAAACAATATGCCGTGAGGAATAACTTTATAAACAAATAACGATGCGGCTAAGAGACTGTTCGAGGCTTATCTGGTCGTTAAGTTAGCACTTCACTTCAGCGTCGATGCGCCTCACGGAAACACATTACATAAATAACTTGGTCCTCGTGACCCGGATGAGGAAGCTTGCCCTGAATGCAGGGCTGTAAATATTCATAACAAAATTTTCGGAAAAAATGTTACTGTTATACATATATACAAGACAGTTTTATTACTAATAAATAAAGTTTATATACTTTGTACTTATTTGCTACTTACTACTATTTACTTAAGATATTAATTTTATGACTTTATACGTGTAATCTGTTGTAGATTTGTATTTCAATGAAACAATTTGTATTACCTACTGTCTCTATGCTTCAGCACTTGCTTTAAAACACGGAGGTACCCGGTTCGATTCCGGGGCGACATATTATAGTTTAGTGATAGTTTTTCAAAATCAACTACTTATCTACCATCATTTTATAAATTTAATTTGATTTATTTACAATGTTACATAATACATTGCAATATAACTAAGACGTAAGTGACAATACATATTTAACAATAACGAATTTCATTTTCTTAGCCAGCATAGTTGATAACTTTTTTTTTAGTTATTTTTGACTCTGTGCAGTCTCTGCCAGTATATTATTATTTTGTTCTGGTATATGTTCTCAGAACACGCTTTTAACATTTCATTTGTCATCATCATTTTATAAACCCTCCTCCGTAACAACATCGCCATTTTCCAGCTTACAACATATCAGAGTCGAGGTATTCCGAGTTAACGTACTTCACTATTCACGGCCTTTTAACGTCATATGCCAATTGAGGTCAAATGCTAACCAAAAAACTGCACAATATTTTTGTGCACGACGCCCAACCCTGATATTACTCTCGTGGCGTGTATTACCTCATTTCGGCGCGCACTTGCATTTTTTATCTTAAGTTATTACGGATTGGAGACTCGATTGTGTTCTTGCGCAGGATTTTATTGGCGACATCCTCCTGCGCGTGCGCATATATAATTTCAAGACAAATTTACACAACATGAAGCACAAAAGACGATGTTACAATAATAACAAATCACCGTCGAAACATTACCTGTGATTTACGTTCAATGTCATTACATAAACTGATGGCCGATCTCTCTTATATTTAACGTGCTTTTTCCTTTAAGTTTTTATTTAAGCAATAAATTGTTAAGAATTACTTATGAATAAAAAATCACGTTACGACAATAGATTAAGAATCACTTTTCTATTTTATTTATTTTACATCTAACTCTAACGCTAAATATACTCTTTACCGTATTAATATACGATTGATATAGTATACACAACTTTACAGATTCTGTGCCTTAATAACTAACAGCTAGCCTTGTAACACTGTGTTCCCGGATTCAATTTTGAATTCACATGTACAGATTCAACGGAAAGATATAAAGACAACAGGATAATGAATATGTGCCCTCCATCAATTTTAGCCACATTTTCATTTGATATCGTTTAACAAAATATTTAGAGTTTAAAATTTTAATTCGCATTAGTTTTTTTTCGTTGCACCTGAAACTCTAACACGATGCATAAGCTTTCCGTTTCAGTAGTAATTGATGGTTCACCGAGGCATACTTTCAATGGAGTCGCGGTTTTGTATCCAATTATCCGGAATATTCAATGAACTCGGTAATCTAATTTAATGGTCGCATTCAGCCAAACTTTCCGTTGTGGTTGTGGGATTAATACGCTTAAATGTTAACAGTCACCGGTTGTAGCAACATCGGATGCTTCTATAGATGTATTTCAGAATTCCGTGTCATATGTAATCCTGAATGGCAGATACATCGTTTTAGAGAGCGGTCATACGCTGTAAGTCTTGAAGCGACGCGCATTCGATTCCCACAGAACTTGAGTTTCCGGTTAAGGACAACGTTGTGCCAATACCAGTCAGTACTTAGGTTATGGAGAGTTAATAACCTTGATTCTCTCCTAATGATTAAAAATCCTAATTACTGATAACACCATAAAAACTAATTGTTTATAACTCTTTCGTATCTTAAATACAGAAATTTAAACATTAGTAAATTACTGGAGATGGTCGCTGAATATGGAGAGATGATCGAAAAGACGGTGCCTGTTGGTAACGTATAACTAACGATATCATCTAGCCGATAACGATAAGACCAGTGAAGTTTATTTGTAATTTGTAATGAAAGCTCACTTTTCATTTCAGTTGTTGACGTGCTTTGAATGATATCACGTCACGATATCGATCCAGGTACGGATCCCGCACGTCGAGCGTCTGACCCATTTCCCTTTTCGGACCTGAACTGTACACTAATAAAATATTAATATATCCCGGTAAGGAATATTCTTAGTGAACTAAAGTCAGTTACAAATAATTATAGAAACATGACTACTTGTACAAAAGCGGGTGTACTTTCAGTACTTTGTTTGTGATTTCTTTTTAACTTTTTCCTGGTAATCGTTTTGTTTTGTAGGAGGCCTGTTAATGTCCTGATTGAAAGGTCCTGTAGAAAGTAGAATTTCTCTAGATAACTACATCGCTCATGTAGCATTGTGACGAGTGCAATATTGTGTGAACATTCTTCAATATTTAGCGCCACAATGTCATAGACAAACAATTCACTTGTCACTAAGTGAATATTCTATCTCTCTTCGTTTAATTGTTAAAACAAACTTTACAAGTGGATGTGTCATTGAATAGCTCAACTAGAACATTATTGCAGACACTCAAAAAGCGAATGGTTTAATTTCTTCAATATTTGCTCCGGCATGACATATACCATTAGCTTCTACTTATAAGGACGGGAAAAGCTAAAAGCAAAAGGCCGCGATGGACGACGGAACATAAAGTAGGTATCTGGAATTACAAGTGAATGTTATATGTTCCATGTGGTTATAGAGGTAAATTGGAAAACCTAACCGTCCCCCAGTAATGGTACATATTACTAGATAGCATAAAACACCAACTAATATCACGTGCTCTGACGGTGAAGGAAAACATCGTGAGGAAACCTGCATATCTATGTCATGACCATCCGTGCTCGCACTAGTATGTGAAATGGAGAAGGCAATGGCAACACCACTCCATTATAACTGACAAGTAAGTCGTCGTGTGTTTCATCACACATGATGACCACGACCCTCAGTCATGAGGAAATACGACTTAGAAGAACGAATGTAGTAAGTGTTACGCGATCGATTCCCCGTTCGAGATTTCATTGCGTATCTCCTTTTGCGGTTGTCGCGTGTATTTTTTTTCCTATACCAACGCTACCGTAGAAAGTAATCAGTAATTTGTATGCTCCGGGCGGCGCGCGCGCAATCCGGAGTCGTCCGTTATACGCCGCTTTTATGTTTTCTTTTATTAATTTCTTCACGAGGCGCATCTCTCTTATACTTGATTTACGAGTCTCGATAGGAAGTGTACACGTCAGTTACGTTATTGGTTACTCACTCTTTTAACCGGCTATATACACAAGGTTAACGCGAGTCTCACATTTTTTATGTATTGTTTGCGAGTTGCCTCCATCGTACATATTTTTGAATATGAATAAAAAACCTATTTAGCTGTTTAAAGGTTACAAAGATCCGGACAAGAAATGTTGATAAACTTCCCACAAGGTGAAACAAAGTGGTAATGAAGGTCGCGAAAAGCATTTTGGATATAAACAGACTGATAGCATAACACTCCCATTTTTTCCATCCAATTTCGAAAGAAGTAAAACTGTCTGCTGCGTCCGCAGTTTAGTTTACCATATTTCGCTAAATTAAAAGCACTTTTTGCCGGCTGCGCGCTGCGTTTCAGGACAGCTAATTACCATATAAATAAAATAAACTGGTGCAGTACAAACAGCTGACCTTCGTAGATAAGTGGAACAGCTGAAAATTCGCGTACAGTCGGCGAAAAGCTTTGTACATTTAATTTGAGCTAATTTAAAGCGTTTCAATTTAATTAAAACTTACTTTCGCGATGTTATTTCACAAAGTAATGGTTATTTGTGTTTGTCGCGAAACACCGTCTCTTTTAATTCCAACGTTAAGTCTATTCAGGGTTTTATATTTGTACAGTAGTTTAAATAGTAAGGATAATTTATGTATATTGAATAGACTTAGTAAAACCTTTTTGCCATACATAATGTAAGATGTAACAGTCAAAGCTTGTCTTTGAAGAAAACAATTTGCAGTTCGATTTAAAAGCAACATGTAGTGAGTAAAGTTTGGTTACAATAATCCTCCGCTATACAGTATTTTTGTTTACTCTTTTCCCACCGGTTTTTTACATTGGCTAGTTTTTCAATTTAAACTCTTACTTTCCATTTTTTTCTTACACTCCAGTTCTATATTTCGTCTTTACTTTTATACTAAAGATTCCATTCCTACCTATAAATGTATTCCTATATCGAACAAATGAGAAAATTCTTAACCAATCCTCTCGAAGCCTGATATCACACGGATATGGGCTCGGTCCATTTGGCGAATGTTTTACCGCTATACGTTAAAAACAAACTATCCGGTTGACGATAATAATAATGGAGTTGAATAGTTAATTGGAATTAATTTAAATAAATTTCGCTAATGAACGTCAAACGCGGGACAACGTGTTAACGTGAATTCCGCGCAAACACGGAACCGGTCCGCGGCCGACTGCCGCTCGCGTTCTCAAATAAACTATTACAAATTTACACTAGCAACAAAAAAAAAACTAACCCCGACTGTCTCTCGAAACGAGGTAAGCAGTACAATTGGATTTCAAGCATCCAAATCTTGATACCGGAGGAAAGTCGTACGGTTAGTTAGTATTAGTCCGCTACACTACGTGGAGCTTTACAGATTTTCACTTCTCGACACTGTTGAACTAGACTAGATTCACCATTCACAACAGACCGACAAATTACCGAATCAATCCCACACAGGATAGACAATCGTGTCCTCTGGAAGGTTGTCCTGGTGAACCCTGTCTGGTAACCGTGAAATTTGGACAGCATCGAACGTCAATACAGTATCAATAAGCATGTGAAGCTACGAAAGAAAATATCTAAAAGTGTCCGTAAATCTATTGCGAATACTTAATTTTTTAAAGGTTCATTCAATTAACTTGGTCGTTTGAAATCCGCTCGCGAGATGTATGGCCGCCTGTAGAACTGGATTGGATTCTTTGGGATCGTTAAACTGCCGTAAGTACGGTTAGATTAGCGAGGTTCAGGTCTCGGCTAGGATCGATGGCTGCTAGCGCCCGGCCGTTAGTTTTAATGCTTGCTATTAGACCTCTAATGACCTGCTAGTACTGTCTGAAGGTTCTCGTGAAGGTTTTATTGAATTTTACACCTTTACCGTGCTCTGGCGGAAAGGTCTATAATTGAAGAATTAACATAGCATTTCGCTAAGAATTATATGATAATGAGAAAATGTTTAGTTTTACATCGCATCACTAGCACAAACGATCAGTTCTCAAGTCACTTAAAATGTTTTGTGATGCCTTTGAAGACATCAAGAAATTTAAAATTACCTCCAATAGTCTCTTACAGCTTAATCATATGACATCAAGCATCTGGATCCATTGAGAACAATCCTTAACAATTCAAAGAACTGACCTTTTTATGCGAAATACGTTACGTTCAAAATTTAAACACAACACTCATTTAGATGTATTGATTAAAAATATATATATAAGGTATCAGACTGCTACGTTTTTATGTTCGAAATTATAAATGATTAATAAATAATTAAACTGTTCGGTCCGAGGTTTATAGGTTAAGATAATAAATTAAAAACTTATCAACTCACCGGATAAAAATCCTCTGCTTTTCTCTGTGTCACTAACATTTGCAAATTTATTGTAGGCTCTATTGTATTTCGCGCTAGAATTATTAAACTTTCTTCCGTGTACACATTCGATACATAAAAACAAACACAACAAGTACGAAAACACTTTACCACTTGCAAAACATTGCACCAAAATATTCTTGTTGAACATTTTCGTTTTATCATATTTATAATCCCATACGGAACTACAGTAAGAAATTATTAACGTATTATCATTTGTTTACTAAGGTTATAAAATTTTATTGCAAACTTTTCTTGACAACTTGTCATCACCTTTTCCCGCCTACTAAACACGGCGGCCATACTTTTCTGCGCGGCGCATGCGCGTGCGCTCTCGCCGGCGACTGACGCACTGACTACTTACAGTACAAATGATCGCGCGGTTATTAAAAAAACAAATATCTTCCCAATTTCAAATAATTCATCTTAACCTACCTAACGTCTACCACCGGATTTGACTTTCATTCATAAAATTAAATCAAACAACCAATCATACCATTAGAATTCTTCAAAACACTGAGCTTATTCTGCGTTAATCGGACTGTAATTTCAAATTTCAGTTTTATTAAATTCATTTAAAGTAAAACCCATCCATCGGTGAATAATTTGATTCGTACCTCCCGCGTGAATTTTAGACGCACAAACTATTATATACAATAAATATTACATATCCAGAAATTTGTTAAAACTATAATAAATTTTGCCAGAATAAAATTGCGATACGTAATGTAAAGTTTTACATAAAGCATTATCCTAATTAAATTATATGAGACCATAGAAAACCTCAATATTTTATTTACAGACAGGGTAAGAATAAATCATAGATTTGTAAATATTAATTTGAATAACTACCCTTCTCTGTGAAGTCTCATCAAAATCAATACATTGTCAACAAAATCACTGCATACATCGATAATCGTTAAATTTTTATTTTGTATCAAATTCTAAATTTAAGTTCGCAAAGTATTCGTGCCAAACACCTGACCTAGTATGCAAATTGATTATTTTTATTAGCATTAGAAATTTACCAGTTTATACAACGACTAAATGTTTAAGTAAACTAAAACAATACGTGCGCTCGTTGAGGGCATGTTATTAATCATCAAGATGTGGAAGGCTGATATGCATCATAAAACTTGTTTACCTTATTTATTGATGCTGCGTGTCAACAACTCATTACTTCATTTTTAAGGAAAATATATGAATTGAGGGTTGCGCTTTAATTTATTAAAAGGTTCAACACTTAAGTCTGAAACGGACAAAAAATTGCGTCACTACTAAACTAAATGAGAAGTATATGAAGGAAATAAATGTGCTCTAATACTTGATTACATTTTTCTCTATCAAAGAGCAAATAGTAAACAGGAATGTGTATTTTTAAAGGTTAAAGCTATTTTTTTGTTCAGGAAAAATCTTTATGGGGCACACATACCCTATTTACGTTTTCTTACCGTGTGTAAAGAAGCCTCTTGCCTCACTCTCGTTGGATTTCCCATCAAACTTGCTTCTCGGATTATTATGAGGTAAATCACCAAAATTGTAACCTGTCCTCTCAGACTTTTTGCCTTCAATTGTTGTAAATAAACACGCAACGAAAGATAAGATCACGACACATATTGAACAATTCGACTTCATGAACATTTTCGATTCATTATTATAACACTGAAACGCACCGTTTTTGTATAAGTTTTCGAGCTGACAGTTATTTATTGTAAAAGCTGCGAATTTATTTGGCGCGTAATTTCCCACAATTGATATATTGCTCTTGTTTCCAACTCAAACAGCGCACGCGCATGGTCTCCGTGACACTGACCATGATCAAGTTCATTGCAAGCTCTTAACTGAGTGCTACCAGCTCCCCGTGCAACTTTCTCCAACGTCAGTAATTAAATGTTTTGAATAGGAAAAATACTCATGTTCGGGGAATGTCTGGCAGTGCTGCTCTAGAAGTTGTTCACCGTCCAATTATCTGATAACATTTAAGATCGTTATAAACTGTATTAATTATCAAAACCTATTGTTTAAACGATATTTGTTTCAGTTTGAATAATCTAGTCCTTTGCGTAGTTTAGTGCTGAACTATGATCTCACCTCATGTTAAGTGATGTGTTCTGCGGTGATAAAGAGTACTAACCTTGTAACAGCTTATTCACTTTTGTCTTTAAGACACGTCGTATTTAGACTGGGACATTGACGCCGGCAACTAGTTCAACTTCTTTAAGGAGCTGCCCGATGTTTTCAAAAATCATATTACTTATAATTATATCATATATTCTCATTAGGCATTACATTAAATTTTTATGAATTCGTATTAGATAGTTCAACAATTGTCAAAAGCGTTGAATAAAACAAAATCTCTAGCTCAGATTCGCTAATCGGAACCTAGAATAGTCTACTAGGTCGTAATTTATTTTAAAGTTTAGTTTTATGTACTCTAGTTGCTATCACTATTATATAATCTTTTATAAGGACCTACGTCTTACACCAATAGTCGACTTGCAAAAAGTTATTTTAAATGTTTAATTTTTATACATTTCTCCTTAAAAACTCCCAGTTGTATATAGCAACACCGTTACATTAAAACACTATTTGAAAGCTTGGGGGACTGTCTCGACTGTGCGTGTTGTGACAATACAATGAATCGTTAGGGAGATGATTTGCACAACTTTACGAAGTGATGCATATGACATTGGAGCATTTTCGATGTTTATGCGCCAATAATATACGAATTATTGTCTGTAAATAATTCAGATTTCAATAATTTCTCGACCACGGTCAGATGCTTACCAGTGTTCGTATGGTAAAAGGTAACTAGAGATGATAAATCTAAGAAAAATAATAGCAGATTTTATTGTTTATGTTCCAAACTGCTCTTGCGTACACATGCCTAGCACCGAATTATATCCCTTTTGGATGAAATTCAGGATCGACTTTATTATGCTGAAATAATGATGATTTGTTAACAATAATTTTGATACATAACTTTTAAATACTCTAGTCATCGTCTTATAATAACTCATATCCGTTAACAAATGTGACATCAATCAGGATATTTGCAATGCACCACTTCATGCTCACCTTATCGAGACATGAAATTGTTATCCTATCAATTTCTTTACCCACAGCGTCATTAAACCGATGCACGTTGATATTATAAAGTGGTAAAAACGGTGTTGAACACACCTCTTTCATTCGGAGGTTAACAAACTACATCAAATGTAAAACATGATAGATTTTTTAATGTCTTTTTAAAAGAAAATAAATAATTTTCCTGTGTTTGTTCTTTTAATGTTTACCTAAGGAATATAAGAGATTTCTCATCGTAGTTGCAACAAGATGTAATTGGTAAAACCCAATGGAGACGCGCGAGGCCATATGGCTGCCCAGCCGGCCCCGTTCTTCAGATCGCGGACGGTCCCCCGTATCCTGTTCCGCTCACGCGACTAGAGCTAATTAGAGAAAGCGATTTGCGCCGCGACTCTAGTGCATATTTATTTATTACTGTAGACCTCTTTCCGCCTCCATGATGCATACCCAGAAACACACAGGTTCCTGATTCGATTTCAGTGACACAATTAGAATTTGTTAGTGTATTGTAAATCTTCCAAAAAAAAGTATGAGCCAGAGTATTCTGGTGGAGCATGCTTCACTATCCACCTCATTCTCACTTAACATCATGAGAAATTTAGATCAAGTGTTAGCCCATTGTAAATAAAAAACAATCACACATCTAGGTGACAATGGGCAAGCGGAATGTCTATGTGGTATCCCCTGAATTAATACAATATAACCTAAAATAATAAACATTACTGCATACATAACTCAAAGTACTTTCATAAATACATTAAGTTACTAACATGTGTAATACTCATTATTTACTAAGAATAAACAAATTTAAATTTTTAACCAATCTAAAAGACAAAAAAAATATCGAGACAAAGCTAACGCGTTGTCTTGCTCCCAGTAGCGGGAATGTTACAATAAGTAGACTATTTATTATATACTCCCGGACACATCTATCGGCCCACCACCCAGTGTTTAAAGTTTCGACGGTGTCTAGTTAAAAGTAAATGTTAGGTGGAGCAATAAGTTTTAATGCAGTTTTGAAGCTGATTTATTGGTCAACCCTTATGTATGTTTTTTTTTAATTTTTTTGTAATTTCGAATTGATTTGGCCGGCAGAAGTTTTACAGCTTGGGCGACAATTTCAGGCAGAGTATCCATATTTTTTGGTCAAAACTGGCTCTAAATTTAGATTTGCCTTTTTATGGAACCAATAATCGGACACATAAAAAAAAAATCCAACTTGTGCGAAATAAAAAAGTTTTCTCCATTCCTGGGTCGTTGAAAACAATGACCAGACTCGAATTTTCGTTTTTATTTCATAATCCTGAATACAAAATTAAAAAAAAAATACATAAAGGTTGACCAAAAAATCTGTTTTAAAACTGCATTAAAACTTATTGCTCCACCTAACATGTATTTTTAGCTAGGCACCGTTAAAACTTTTAAACACTAGGTGGGCCGATAGATGTGTCCGGGAGTGTATACGTTAAACATGTAGAAATAGTAAATAACCGCGAGGGCATGTTACTTTGTGTGTACACGCAGGTTTTGGTTCCTCATTGACGATATTTCAAAATAAACATGCGCATGACCTTCTCCAACAGCATATTCTGCTTCTCCCTCCTCCGTCTATATAAGTGGTAACTGTTATGTGGTAACAGTCAATAAAACACCCATGTCTAAATCGATTCATTAACTGATTTATTGCTTCTCTATAGGATGTAAACAATTCGTTGAACGATATAATAATCTTCGAACAATTACATTATTTATAGTTTTCACACAGTCGCCGATGCGTTCAATTTACACGTAATACTTATTTGTAAAACAAATTCTACGAGAGAAAAAAAAAATAATACCATTACGAATACAGAAAAAAAAAATCTCAAACATCAACAGACAAATATAACTCCAAAATAAGCGATCCAAACTACTACCTTGTATAAGTATAATGTAAATACTGATTATTGTCAATTTCAAAATACATTCACAGTGAATAATCTAAATATATATATATACATAAAGAATTAATTTAATAATGCACTGTTTATAGTGAAATAAATTGTTAGCGACCAACTAATGATACCAAATCATAATATCAGATCAAATTATTTAAAACTCAACACCTGCTTGGCTCCATGGAACCTGCTCTGTGAGTTAAAGTTCTTTTGTGCTGACCGCTGCATATTTATGGTAACTATTATCATTATATATTCGGCAAAAATCCAATATAATAAATTATTTTCTACAACAATGCATTTTCATTAAATTTACCAATTTGAAAATAACATGTCACTGGCAACACATACGCTATTGTCAAAGGCATTATGGCGCCTACTAAACAACACGCAACAACAGTGCGAACCATAAAATTAAGCGTAAAGCTAAAATTATAATCTGCAAAGCGCATAGCGTAAAACGTAACAAAAATCATATCAAATCTCTGTACAAATTAAATATTAAAACTTAACACTAACTGTGCTGAAAATTAATTAAAAAAAACTCAATATAATAAAGCCTCATCACATGTTAATATCAATGAGATCGCAATAAAACTGCATTTAAGGAGCACTGTATGATAAACAACTAAATATTACATGGTCGTAGCTGGTACATAACCGTTCCATTTACTTATTTATTGCAACGACGCGTCGCACTTTACACTTATAAACCTTTGAACTCGGTAAACTAATATGTGTAAAAATATTTTAATGCTAATATCAATTCTGAAATAAAAGGGAGTACCCGATATTTAAACATGGTTTGAAATGTAATCGCATCAAGATGTTGGCAACATTCAATGAGTAAACACATCCGTAATTTTTTTACTATTAACTTTTTCAAATTATTTCGTGAGAAAAAGACCTACCTGGAGATAAACAAAAAACATGGCAGCTGGTCTATAACACAAAGTGTTAGAAACTCTGACCACAAGTAAATCTGGAAATATTTGAAATAACTCTCACTAACGGCAACGACTTTTTCTAACCTTCACATGAGGATTTTGCAAGTCCTGGATATACGAGATCAGGCTAAAGCAATTGATGAATTATTCCCCGGATAACGAAACCGTTTCATACAATACCAGAAGCCTTTTTAACGTCACCGCCGTAAAGCGGATATAATACTCCCCGTTGTCCATTTACAGATTGAGAAATATTTCACATACTACCACCAAATCCTATCAACAACAATTGTATTTATTAAATTCGTGCTATTGGAAAGGTGCGGGAAAATATATCATAAACTGTACGCTTTAAGAACCGGAAATCCCTTTTCATTACTAAATCAACTAAATCTACCCTGAACGATTAGTCTATATTTTTTATGTTACGTGTATTAACTTTTTCAAGACAACTTAGATATTTTATCTAATCTACATTATTCAATAATAGACAAAGATAATATCAATCGCAATAAAGGTCACCGTTACGAGAAAGCATGCAAATGTTTATTGTTATAATATCTACTAATAAACAGATTATAACTACATATCAAAATGGATAAATATTATTTTCTGAAAACAAGATATATTTACATACGATTTTGTTGATTAGTATATTTAAAGAAGTGATTTCAAAGCACCATTACATTGTTATATTGCGGAATTGACCAGAAGAATAATTCTATTTTACTTTTAAACAATTTATTTAATTAGATGTCCAATAGCAAGAATAGACATCCAATTGACATGAAGAGGATCAAGGGAACAGATTAGGAGTGCAAAAGACTGTAATTTGTAAAGGACTCAAATCTTCAACAGAACAAATATTACAACTGAGACCAACTGAAAAAATAAAAACTAGGAAAACAATATTCAAACAAACAGTACTTGTATATGTACCATCTTGCATTGCCCAGCTTGCAACTGAAAATTA
Source organism: Byasa hedistus (assembly GCA_029286795.1). Lineage (NCBI taxonomy): Eukaryota > Metazoa > Arthropoda > Insecta > Lepidoptera > Papilionidae > Byasa > Byasa hedistus. The sequence goes on from JAGSMW010000024.1 coordinate 8,881,814, forward strand.
AATGCCAACTTGATTCACACAAGAACAAACTTTAATGATTTATTCTCATTTGTGTCGTTTCAATTCGATCGTTTATTCATTCCTAATAATTTGGAGAAAAAATAACAAAAAAAACAACAGAAATAACAACTTCTATCATACTACACCAAGGATATGCACCAATGTGATGAAAACAGAACGATTACATAGATATTAAAGTCAGTAAAGATAGCAACCTTCCCATAATGCAGATTGTAAACTGTTCATCAGCATTGCTGGCACAAAGGGGAAATAGATGTATATTAGAAACAACTCCGGCATAAAAAAACCTCAAGAGAGGTGAAAAAAGAAGTATATTATAAATGGATAAGTGAATGAAGTAATATGTAATAAATGTTTGTTAAAGTTGTTTAAAAAATGCTTTATGCAAAGAAGCTGTATGGACAACGAATAGCACCAAGGATGTTAAGTTAAAGTTCTCGCGAATCTAATCTCCGTAAGGGTACTTTTTTTATTCTAAATAATTAATATATTGAATAATCATCAAAATCGAAACTTAGTGTTATACGTGATATGACAATAGTTAATACAAGAGCAAATTTTATATATAAACCTCGACCACACTACTATTAAAATACGATTGTAAAGTCGCTATATAAAATCCTATATACCAATAAGATTATACGTAATTCGTATATAAATATCTATAAACACAACAAAGGTCTTCTATTGATCCCTACGGAACTAATCTACGAGCTCAATTCAAACTCCGATGGATACAAGTAATACCTAGATATTATTAAGAGCTTATTTTCCCATAAAAATTGGGATTTTAATGTACTATTCAAATACTATAGAAATAGTTATTATATCACTATAATATAATGCACAGATTTAGCAACTTTAATGTTAAAAATGTGAATAAGAAAGTTTAGATAAAAATTTGGCAGTTGTAAAATAACGCAAACTATATGTTTAGAGGTACCAGTCAAACTCATGTCGTTGGCAGTGTATGCCTTAACTGATATGTAAATTGACTGAAAATAGTTAAAAAAATTATCATTGCAACTGTATAAGAAAAATTGTTAAAAAATATAGTTTATTATAAACTGGTTAAAAAATAGTTAAGTGCATCAATCAAAGGCTTTAACCTGAGTACAAAAATTTAAACAACGGTTAGACTTATAAAAATGAGTTTCTATTAGACTAATATTGCTCAAATTCTTTCATAATAACGTTAAATTCCCAGTTAGTACAAAACTGACTTCCAGATTTTTGTTTCGATTTAAATTCGGACCATCTGCCTCGTACACTATCACAATATTATGCTGAACAACTTCCAAAAGGCAAATTGTAAATCCCTTGCATGAAATTGGCAAGTACATAAATAATTGTGTTATTTTCTTATGTAGTTTGAAGGCAAAAGTATGAGAACCTACTGACATCTATAATTAATCGCTCTAAAGGCTTTGTTATTTTCTTTTCTTCGGCAAAACAAAATTTATGTAATATGGCATGAAGGTTACTATATAATAGTTGGGTACGTGGTAGAAACGGGACAATACATTAAAAGCTCACAGCTTAAGTCGTTAGCACCTAAACTTTGCAAATTTTTAGACCAATTGTGAACACCTCGATTACACAAATCGCATCCCTCCGTCCAAGTAGAACATAAAAACGAAATAAGCACCAAGTAGAACAGGAATTGTTGCAGAACAGAAAAGCCATGTCATAGCACAGAATTGTGTTCAATGATATGAATGAATGAATGTTGCAAGTTAAGTTAATGTACGAACATTTATTTCGGTGTCAAGTTAGAATACTTTTTAATATTTTTCAATACATTATTCTGATCTCTGACTGATTTAAAGATGTGATGATGTTCCCTGTTGGTTCCAGAATATTCTGCGTCAATTATTTCTTTACAACATTCACATCACTGAACATGAGACATGATTCCAATAAATTTCTTAACACTAAACTTGCATCAATTTAAATAAAAGTTTAAATTCAAATCGACATGGCCCATTACTGCTTACACATAAACAACCTTACTGAATAAATCACTGATCAGTTATTTAATTAAATCTGATACACTACAAATAAATAGAATAATTCACTAGAGCACAAACCATCAGTACGATTTCCAGAGACCCCTTATCGCTTTCAACTTCGGTGACCTCCTAGTCGCTTCTATTTCTTGCTTGAGGCTTATCATGAACTTGTCACGGAGACTAAGTCGTGGCGGGGTTGGTTTCAGTAGAAACTTCTTCAGATCGTTAGTGAAACTCTTGGCCGTGTAATTCGGCTCATCCTTCATCGATTCTTCATTACTCGATTCTAAAAACGATACTGACTTAATCGATTGTATCGAATTCTTCCTTTCGCGCTTGTTACTCGGCGTCGACCGCGATCGCGAACTGGTGGTGGCCTTGCTCGACGACAAGCTGAAACTCCTAGACACCAGCGAATACTCATCCTCGATTGAGTCTAGGGTGTCGGTCGAGCGGTTGCATATCCTGCAACAAACTCTACAGTGCTCCTTCTCGCTGTGATAACGTCCTTTGCACAACACGTATGTCTCTCTCGCCTTTTCTCTTTTCCTGCACTCCTCGTACTTCTTGCTTCTCTTCCGTTTACATTTAGGGCAATTGTTGCGTGCGATTCTGCGAAGTTCTTTCAGAAATTCGTAATCGATTTCAAAGTATTTCACGTCGGGTTCTGAATAGTATCTTACGTCGTCGTCGTTAGAGTCGATTTTTCTTTGTTTGGGTTTCCGATTCCCGGGACCGGTGTAGTAACGTAGGTCGTTGTGAGAGTATGTGCTTCGCGGGTCGCGGAGGTCGTAGGGGTCACGGGTGCCGCGCGAGTCGCGCGGGTCGTGATGCGTGCAGAAGGTGACGCACTTGTGCGGTGCGGGGGGCAGGGGTCAGGCTTGCACCGAGGGCACCCACAGTGTCTTGTTCTGCTCTTCCTCGACCGCTTCTTTGATTTGCGTGCACATGTAAGCAATGTTAACGCCCGCCGGGATTTCCGCTGCAGCAAACAAGCACATTCACATTTAATGATACAAAAATAACGACATTAGCTTTTTTGTTTTTATATAATAAAAGATACAAAATTGCAGTAAATTACAGTAAAAATATTTGAATTATTTTAAAAAGTTCGGATTCGTTATATAAATTCTTTATTCGTTATATAAGGTCTATTTAATAAATGTTAACACCATAACATTATAATTTCTTAGGGAAGTAGTTGGTACAAATCCCCCATAACCCTGGCTTCCTCATAGAAGCAGGGCACATAAAAGGTGTTATTCGGGACATTTTATAATTTACACTCTTCATGAAACAATAACAAGAAAGAAAAGTAAACAAAGTGTTAAGTGGTTAGTATAAATTATTTAGATACCAGCTGCTCACCCGAAATATAATTCCTGTACTCGTTCTCCACTTTCAGCCCGTGCTCGTACATTTCCTTGGCAGCCTTCGCGGACACCTTATCAGCCGGATACCGCGTGTCTTTCACTTCCTTTATTTGCTTAAACGATTTGAACTTTATGAAGAGCACAATAGGGTATATCTGATGTTTGTGCAGCTTCTCTATCATGGACACGCTAATATCGAGGATGCAGTGTATACCCTGAAAGATTAACAAAACAAATGAGATAAAAATATTATATGTAAACTTCATAACCCTCAGCTTAAACATTTTTTTTTATTTATAGCAAATAACACTCTGCCGAAACACGTTTTAAAATAAAGAAAACTGTTTTGAAACTACGATGACACGAATACAAGTTACCTTGTTAAAGTAGCACACATCGCACTGCCTCCGTGGCCCAATTACTAAGCGCTTGTTTTTGACATGGCTTACTGATTCGATTCCAGGGTCACCATATTGAAGAGTATGGTTAGAGGTAAGATTTTTTCAAACCATCCTGACTAGCTCTCATATTGTAAACCTGCCGCCACAACAGCATCGTTGTGTTTCAGCTGTCAACAGCCAGAGAATTCTTGGCGAGTACGCTTCTTCTGGATATTATCTCATTGTCATTTAATACCAAATTGAAATTAAGATTAATCGTTAACTCATTTGTAAATAAAAAATCTGCATCAGTGAAAAGACAAGGTAATTCCATACCTTCTCGGCGCGGTCCCGCACGGCGCGCGGGTCTGGGCGGGCGCGCGCGAACACGTGCGGCCAGTCCGTCACTAGCTTGCCGGCGACGCACTCCCACAGCGGGCCCAGCACTACAACCGGGCGCTGGCTACCGTCTGAACGGACACCAACAAACAATTGTTGTTAAGTTTTTACAATCGAATACATAAATTTTACAACAGATTCGTCATAACAACTTTAAAAAATTTAAAAAAATTAGGTATTTTTTTTTAATATTACCACCAGAATCTAATAATACATTATACGAATATTATTATATTAACCTACCTCTCAAACGAAAAAACCGTATTCAAATTTATCACGATGAATTACCTATGTAAGATACTAGATGCACACAGATCAGACTTAGAACACAAGAGATTAATTTAAATTAGTTAAGTGTAAGCGTGATAAAATCGTCTCGTTAACCAAATTACTACAAAGGTGCGTTATAGTCCACCTTGAGAGTTTTAACTGATTTATTCACTATATCCATTCAGGGCACACCAACTTCGTTAGATCTTTTACACCTGCTGTGATAGAATTCGTTCTCGGTGTTTAATGATTATGTACTCACAGTGCAACCTCTCGACGCGCTGGTAGGAGAGTGGCACGTCCTCCGTCAGGGTGCCGGAATCACTCCAGCAGCCGAGCTCGGTGTTGGAGAATGAAGCCAACTCCTTACTGTCGCGGTGCTTCTTGCGGCGGAAGAACGATCGCCTCGCAGTGCTGGATGCCCGCCGCTGCGCTTCGCTGTCCAGCGCGCCGGTAGACCGCCTCAACACCTCCTCCACTCTACACATTTATAAATTACTTTATCATACAGCCTCCCCGACTTCCATGTTTGTCTCCTAAATTAATAGACTGATAATGGAAACGCCTAAATGTTGTTACCATGACAATGGTAGCTATTTTCAGCTTTAAGGTCACAACTTGTATGTTATTAGATATCATAAACAATCGCTAAACCTAATCTTTGTTCTAACAGAAATAATATTTTGCCTCTTAGAAATAATGCTAAATAATTTTAATTCATTTTCTATCTTGTTTCCAGTTTTATAAGCAAAGTTGTAATAGTTTGAATAAAGCCAAGACAAGTAAATAATCAGCCCACACATTATTCACATTATTAGGGGCTTTTATCATAAGTCGAAATTCAAGCCTTTTTTTTCAACACGAAGACCAAATGTAGATGCCCACGAAAGCTGTGTTGTTTTTGAAACATGTCGGTTTTCACGCGATATTTTCTTTCAGCGGAAATTCTTGTTGTAGGGAGCGAATTTGTTTCTCTTTGAAACTTACGATGCTTCATGAGATATAGAAAAGACACCAAACATTTGTACCCAATAATATCAAATAATCTACTCACTTAAACTTGCTCGGTATGGTCCCCCAATGCTTCTTCATTCCCTTCCCGTCCAGCTGCCACGCCCTCCATAGTCCTGGAGCGCCGTTGAACAGTGTGTTGTCGACGAATAAAACTTCGTCCTTTCTGAACCACAAGGAATACTCGTCTATGGGGTCCATGCCTATGGAGGTTATTTTCGTGCAGCGGTCAAAGCCTGCGCGGATGTAGAACGCATCACCGGGCTTGTCCTTGATTTCGTGGTATTGCTGCAAGTCGTGACGGACCAACACGCTCACCTACAACAATAAAATAATTTAAATTTTTTTACCAAATCTATGTATATGTACTTTACTTGAATATGAAATCATCAATCATCATATTAATAAAAAGAATCTATGTTACATTTGTAGCTAACAGAGATACTTTTTATGCCGTGTAACAAGGGCAGAGTAGGGGCAGGAATAGTGCCATCCCCTGTGGGTGTCGTAAAAAGACATACAAATTGATGAGGGTCGCAGAATGTCAGCAGTTTATAGCTAGCAAGTTTAATATGAAACAACCCAGCCAGCATTCAAATTCCTCAAATGGTGACCCCGGATCGCATCAGGGAACTCAGTATTATAAGGCAAGCGCTTTATTACTACGCCACATAGGCAGGCAGTTGAGATAATTATGAGAATGTAAAACTATCTCGTATTAAGATTTACTACTTAATTTAAGAAACATACCTTGTCCGCTGGTTTGGCCAGCTCCAAAGCCGCCTGCTCAGCGGTCGCTCTCCTCAAATCCACATTGTTGTACTCCAAAATCTGATCCCCTGTCCTCAGGCCAGCTATATAAGCCGGCGAATCTATCTGCACACTGTGTACAAATATACCCACTGCGTTCCCGCCCACTAAACTTATGCCGAGATCCGAACAATTTCGCATTTCTATTAGCAAAAACCTTGGAAGATCTTTATTGCCTTGCGTTTGTCTTAAGGTGGCGACGTCAGTCGAGGGCACGTCCATTCGCAGAGACTGCTGAGGTCCCGGCGAGTTCCTAGGTGTCGGCGAGCCGGATAAAGAGACTTCGTCATCATGCGAACTCTCCCCCGACGAGGAACTGCCCGGCACCTCCATCTCATCTTTGTACTTCTCAGGGCTATACTGCACTAACATAGTTATGGAATTGCCTATTTGACGCAGCACGCTGGCAGCCAGTGTGTAAGTAGCGGATCTCATATTTATACCACAAACCTCCAGTAACTGGTCTCCGACCTGCAGACCCACCTGGCTGGCCAATGAGTTCTCGTTTACCGTAGAAACGAATACGCCTCCGCTACTGGGAGGGCAGGAGATCTGTATGCCGAGCGGCTGCTGACTCTTATCAATGTGCACTCTTCGCAACTCGCCTGGAAGCGGCTTATTCCAGCCTAGTCCGCAGTACTCGGGCATAGAGTTTCTAGTACCTTTGTGCGTAAACTGCTTCGCTCCTCGCCCCGGACTCAAAACTTCCACGTGGAACGTCGGCATCGGGGAATTCCTCTCTGAACTCCTCTCGATCGAACCGGTGCTCAACTTTCCCGCGGAGTTTTTTGAAGTCACACTCGGGTTTGAGGGTATTCGAAATCTCTGATTCTCTTTTTTCCTAGGAAATGTTCCGCCTTCGTATGTGTGGTGGTATTCTCTATTTACCCTCGCGACGGGTTGTATATCAGACATATTGTGGGTGTGCGAAGTGAAAGAATGCATTTCGTAACTCGTTCCGATGCTCTCTCCAGATTGGCTTTGAGGTATATTTGTTGGACTAGATAAATGGGTATATCTATTTGAAGTGTGCGGATTAGAGTTCACGAAAGGTCCTCTGTAATACTGGGATTGCAACCGTGACTGTGACGGCAAGGTACCTGTCATTGGGAAATTTGCGGTACTATTTAGACTATCAGGACCGAAGCTATCGCTGTCGGACGGGTATTTATTAACTGTCTTAGGTGATGATTTCTTTGTGGAATAATACTGATCTAAAATATCTTTCCCGGAGTGGTTTTTCATCTGGTGGTCTATTGAGCTGGGAGATTTCCGCGTGACAAAGTCAAGAGAGCTCGGTCCTTTGTTTACCATAAAGTCCAGTGAGTGGGGGCTCTTAGTTCTATTTCTTGTCGCCGGTTGATAGTCTAATGAATCGTCGGATGGGTTAAGAACTAAGCTGAGTCTGTTGGGTGTGACGTCATGTTCATAATCGCTAATGGATATCTTGTCCTTTTCTAATGTCCTCGTCTTCTCGAAGTTCATGCTGCTCGGGGAAGCAAAAGGGTTGTGTATAGCCAAAGGGGCAGGTTTAGGGAAGTGTTCGATGGCAGGAGAAGATTCTATGGATTTGTACACCGAGTGCCTAGCCGGTGCTGTGGTATGAGTAAGCGGCATGTGGCCGAGCGGTATCGGATTCGAGTTTCTGTTCACATTTGATCGTTGCGGTTCTGGTGGCAGTTTTGTCGGCGGACTTAGCAGTATGGAGAGAGGCGGCCGCTCCTTCCTTGAGCGTGGCTGAACGATAGTGCCCGTGGAGTTTTCGTCTAGAATGAAATTAGCTCGTGCTTTGGGCCACGTGCCGCCATTCTTGGCGTCACTTTGCGATTCCTTGTTTTTCCGTCGTGACCGTTTTAATACGCTGCTAGTTTCTTTAACTGAAACAAAATAACGTTTACCCTGTGATATACCACAAAAAAACTTTGCACAAATATTTTTCAAATTATTCTTAATTAAAGTTATATCGTAAGAAGTGAAAGATTCCACAATTTTACATTTACCATAATTAAACGTTAAAATTTTGTAATTTATTAAAAATTTTATCTTTTTTACTTAAAAAAGTATAACTTTAAATTCTTCTTTATAACTATTACTCGGCTTATATACCTAAATTATTTTCGCAACTTCGTTGCTAGACAACATTTAATTAGCGCCGTAGCAACTGCAGCGCCGAATTCTGCCGACATATCAGCCACCTCAATAACTTCACTATCTACATTGTTTGCTAAAAAGCGTTTTACACATCGTAGTGCTACAGAAACACCTTGAGCAGCGCCAAATCGCTGTGAATCAAAGTTAAATTTATGAAATCGCTATATCCGATTGTATTAAAAAAAAATAACAACATAATATGATGTCACGTTTTTTCTAAATAAGCTTAAAGAAACACTCTCTATAATTAAAAAATGACTAACGAATTTCTAATGTCTACACAGATATCTGTGAACACTTTCCATTGAGTCATCTATTAAACAAAATAATATTAGAACAAAGTCTGCCTGCCGTTTCGGACCTACAATGCTACACACACATCATCATCATCCTCATCTGATAGACGTCTACTGCTGAATACAGGCACCCTCACAGATGTCTTTGCCGGTCGGTTCTGTGCTTCAGCACCTCGAGATCTTAATTAGATCGTAGGACCAAACATACAAGTTCATACTATAAATATATAAAACGATTCGTTTTCCGCACGAGGTTAAAAACTTTCGTTTAAAATAAAATTTTATGACATCGAAAAACAGATTTTATAAGAGTAAACAAATGTTATCACTTACCGGTCTTGCCGTGATAGCTGTCGATAACGGAGTCGAGCTCGGCGATAGCGTCCGACTCAGGCACCTGTCGACGCAAGGACACTTCAGCGGGGCTCAAGTTATCTCATCCAGTACACAGTACAGATCAGATCGATCGACATTCGAATTTAAAGTATATACAGATAAACTTGAAGATAGATGAAAAGAAAAGTTTTTTTTATTTAACTCACTAAAATAACGCGTACAGAATATCTTGTAGACAGACATGCAGCTTAAAACCTATTATAATATAACTGAACGAGTGTATGACTAATCGAACATTTGGCGAATGAACGTGTTAATGAATTTATGGATGAATAGATGTATTAATGAATGTACGGTTGAACAAAAGTACAAAAAATAAACATTTGCAAATTTACAACGTCCGTACCTTGTTCTGTTTATCTTTCGATTTCGTGCGTCCTGTTACTGCCTCGATCTTCCCGCGAATCATATCCCATGTACCTGCATATAAAAAAATATATAGGAATGAACAAGATTTTAAATATTTTTTAAAAAATGTTTATCTATTTCTTGATTAAATTATATAATATCTCATTAAGTAACGGCGAAGTGTATATCGCTGTATTTTCATTATTAGCCATCTACGCTTGCTTCTGATGGACTGTAACTTATAGATAGACGGTAAAATGTATTTTGTTTATATTCTCATGCAAGTGAATTATTGTAATTAGTTTAGACGTTAAGAGAATAAATAACCTAAACCTAAACTTAAATAACAAAGCACAGTAGGAAGCTATTAAATAAATATAATAACAATACGTGTAAAATAAAAATATAAATAATCCCCTTGACAAAGGTTTAGAATAACCAAAATTATCACACAACAAACTTATCAAAATAAATATAGAAAATATCACAAAAACGATCAAGCCGTCAAGCACACACACCACGCTTTAAAATCACAAGACTTCTCTTTTTCAGTCGACAGTTAAAAATGTCTGGTACCTCTCTCCTGATGTATCTTTCCTTGGCTGCCGGCAGCCACGTGGTACACGTAGCGCCGGTCGAAGTCCGCAACGCCGTGCTCTATGTGCACCTTAAACGAATTTGATTATGTTAAGACTTTCAGCTTCTCACCGATAGATGGAGAAGGAAAAATGTAGATGGTGTAACTAGGCTCTTATATATTGACAAATGCAACGCAGCGGTGTTGTTACGATAGCATAATTACATTATGGCGATGGTGGCTATCCAGGCGGTTACGAAAAAATACCTATTACCTACTTCAAATACTGGAATCGAACCCAGTGGCCTTCGTGTTACAAGGTACGCGCCTAGGCACTAAGTTATAGACGCAGTTAAAAAGTTAAAATCAAATAAACACTCGGTTTACGAAGTAAACGTTTAAGTCCTGGCGTTCACGGTAAGACTACAGGACTCCTTATGACAAATACACTGAAAAGATCAAATGAAGTAACTTAACAGATGAGTGATATATTATTGTTAGGTTGTTATATAATAATGTCGGCGCTAGGAAAGAAATCACGGTTTACCTTAGGATCTGGGGGTGGTAGAAACGGCAAGCAAGGCTCGTCCGTCTGCGACGAGAAATTCACCATCTTATCCGCATAAGCGTTCTCGTACGACTGCAGCCTGTAACAGAACAACAACATAACATACGTTAACAGCATTTTTCGGTCTTTTTAGTGGTGTAGGGAGAGGTTCTAGGACCACTTCAACGCTCAAAATTGGCGTGGTTTGAATCACTCTAGTTGTAAATAAAATAATGGCAATTTAATTTTTTTAAATGTGTCGAAGTTATCAATTTTGGAAAGCATGAACAAACAATTAAAAATAATAGGACGTTAATTCACTCTACAAATACAATAATAAAGCTTGCTTACAACAATAAAAGTTAAAGAAAATCAATCCACTTATTACCATTTTGAACCCTATTAAAACTAATTATGGTTCAAAATTCAGTTAATGATTGATTTTCCCAATAATTTACATTTAACACCGACTTCTATACGTCGTATGATTAGCAACTTGCCTGTTCCGAGGATCACAACAGGGGTATAGCGGACGTAGCACCGTGAGGAGCACAGAGTCGTACTGACAATCGTTCAGCATCGCCATCGCCTCCGACACGCTCTTCACGCCCTCCAGAGAGCGGTTGTTGATCTGTGGCCACAAATGACTGACTCATCAAAGGAATTTTGATACATATGTCCACAAAAATATTTGCCTCCGTACAACCAATCTTTCTAAAGAATTGGACGACAGGTTGCGAAGACAAGTTTAACAATCATTCACACAAATATTCTCGATAAGAAACAAAGTTTTTCCTTCCCTCATTATAAAAGTAACTTTAATAAAAATTTATTAGTCCCTGCCGTTTACTTGACTAGACACTAATTATAAATTAAAGTAAATTTTAAAAACCAAAATTTTTAACGAAGGATCGAGACGAAATAGACGTTCACCCGATGGTAAGCGATTCGCACGCCCATAAAAACTGGCGCTAGGTATAATGATCAATACTAAACCACATTGTGCTCGTAGCTTTGGAAAACAACATATAAAGTCTCGTTACCCAGTAATTATACTACGCACATCTCCGTCCCTACAAACCGAAGCACAGTAATGTTTTTACACTACGGTTAGGCTGAAGTAGATGATCTACCTAAACAGTCTGTTTCCAGTTTGTTGTCAGTTTTTTAATTCGTCACACGTCAAATTCTTGCGTCGTATTATACTAATAATGTTATTTTAGACCTTTCCCCAAAAACTAACAATTCCCATTGACTTAATCAAATTTTAATTTGATTACAGTTGCACTTACACTGACAACACGGTCGCCTACGTAGATATTGCCTTCCTTAGCCGCGGCACTACCGCACGCTATTTTGCTTACGAAAATACCTGCAGGGTGAAATATAAAATCATTAATTATAAAAACTTCAATCTCCCTCCAATAAAACACATGTTCTATGTTATGTACGGTTGAACATATTCTTTAAATTAAAACAAAGAATCAATCTAGTTCATTTTCATACAATAAGTACAATTAGAAACTAGTTTTTAATTGATTCAAAAGTGAATAACATGACAGTGAAAGGGACCTTGGAATGTAATGTGAGAGAAAGTAGTGTAGAGAGGTGTCAGGTATTATAGCGCACTTACCGTGGTGCAGCGCGACGCCACCGGCCAGCCGCACCAGGCGGCGCAGGTAGCGCGCGCGCTGCAGCCGGAGCAGCGCGGCGCCGCACGCCAGCGCGCCTCGCAATGCCGCCGCGCATGCCCCGCCGCGTGCCCACGCGGATGCACCACACGCTTCTGCAACGCGATCCAGCACCCTGCAAGCATGCACCCCACGCGGTTAGTATGATGATAGATTTAACACGGGACTTAACCATTACACAATAATAAAAATATTCTATATAAATCACTTATAATCATAGTCATCTGCAACGTCCCGAAATTAATTGAGGCATTAATGCATTTGTATAATATTTTTATTTATTTATTTATTTAAAACTTTGTACAAACACAAACTAACAACAATGGTTACATGGAAATGGAATGGTACAGGCGAGCTTAACTCACAATGAGTTCTCTACCAGCTAACCTTAGCGAAAAAGAAAAGTTGTATAGTGGTAGTTAATGTATGTGTATTTTTACCAAAAGAAAAAATAATACCACAACTGTGATAATCAGGCTTTAAACATTCAACCATAGGTATAGCATGTCTACCACTCACCATCAAAAGGGATCGTGATCAAGTACTAATCGATATAATAATTAAAAAAGTTATGTATTTATAAGGATCGAAGTATTATTACATGTGTTTTGTGGAAGTCCCGAAATTTTTATTTTATGTAATTCACCTAATCTTTCCGTCAGCGATGGAGCCTTTCTTGACGGATGTGACGTACACGCTGGTATCGTTCGGATAGTAGGGCTCCTCTCGACCACCAGCCAACTCAAAACCGAGCTCCCCGTCCTTGCCCAGTCCGCTCAACTCCACCTCGATAATTTCCCACTCGAAATCCTATGTATTATAAAAATATTAATTATTATATAATCACAACTGATTACACGAAGTCTCTCTTTTCAAAAAAGTGACTAGCATTTACTCTATATGATACAGAACTTTTACGTTCGCAACTCAAACAATAAAAATATTAATGACATAATCAACAAGTCATACACACTAATCAAGTACCTGAACATCAGCGTCGACTGCGGAGTCCCTATTCCCGGGCAGTCTACATTTGTCCTCGTGTGACATCGCCTTAACCCTAACAGCCTTCGAGTCCTTCCCATCAGACTGCTTCTTATTGTGACGTCTAGCGTCGGCTAATTCGCCCACCATTTGGTCGCGCTCCTGAAAATTCCGTTAACAAACTAATTAAGAGGTCGGAATTTTTCAATAATCTGGTGTTTTGTAGATAACATAGGAATTAAACGTAGTAATATGAGTTTATAACAAATCTGTAATGTAGAATTGTAATCCAAATACGAGTATATATCATGTACTGAAATACCTTAGTGTAATTTCCTAACTAATTAGTTTTAGTGTGTTACCTATTGGCGATATTTTTAAGTGACATAGGATGATTTACACTGTGTTTATTATCACATGGCACTTGTCACCTTCAAACAGGTTGTTAAGGACCCGTTACTTGAATATCTTCACAACTTAGTCATCTAACCGGCACACAGCAATTTTTGCCACAATACTGTTTGATGGCAGAAGGCGACCTATCTGAACAGTGTCTAACAACCAGTGCCAGAATTAAAATTATTAAAAAAAAATATGTTTTTTATCATACCTTCCTCAACCTGTTACAGAGTGCTTTGACACTTTCTCGCTCTTGCAAAAGTTTATCACGTTCAGAGAAAGCCCAGTCTCTTCTTCGTTTGGAAACCTGTAACAATGTTTTCTCTTAATCTATAATGGTCTAACATTTGCCCTCGATTTCACGTGGTATCTAGTGAAAATGAGGCTGTTGATAGTGAACTGTGCTCATCTGGAATACTCTGGCTCTCATTTATTGTCAGCCGGAACACAGCTGTTTTGGAGACAGATTTACAATACGAGCATGATTGCTAGCCTATTCGAGTTCGAAAACACAGTTTCACAAACCAGAAAGATAATCGGAAACCCATGTCCTATTTTTTTAATGAAACTAATATAACTAAATAAACGCTATAAAACCGTAAAATTTTGTTATATTAAATGTGTAATACTCGTCTAAATATAAAAAATCACTACCATGTCCTAAGCAATTGATATATGTAAACAGTTTTTTTTGTGCAACATCCAAGATGTGCAGGTATTTAGTAGGTAGATAGTTCGTATGTTTATAAATACCATAAAAACGCACTCATAATTTTCTAGTACACGTTGTTGTGTCATAATTAGTAGTTATAAACAATGATTAAAATCAAAACAAAATAATATTGGCACACTCCAAAAAGAGAGACTAAAGTCAATTTCAAGTTAAGATAGACCAACCTTATTATAGGAAACTATACACTTATAAGATGCACAGTGTTGCGTTATTATACAACACTTAGGTATAAGATCATTTCTGCCCTGTGTACACACCTCCGCCTCGCGCTGAGCATCGGCCAGCTCTGCCTGCAGCCTATCCACCTGCTTGCGAAGGCGCTCCAACTCTTGATTGGCCTGCTCCAAATTGTCCACTCGCTCCTTATCCACTGCGTCTACTACCATACCTACAAGGCCTGCGAGATTAGATTCTATGAAATAAGGATAATTTGAGAAGTTTGATGTAAGCCATGTAATACAACACATGTTGCACATTTCACTAAATAAAAATTCTAGCCAGTTGTTGCTAATTTTTTGATTGCCAAAGAGATGTTTATTAGTAAGGTTTATCTCCCCTCTGGCACAGTGATTAAGTACTTGCTTTTTAATATCCCTGTTTCTTTCTGGGGCCAAATGTTGTGGAGTTTGATCAGTAGTAATTTTTTCGAACACACATTGCTAGCTACCATCGTGTTATAAATCTGTCGCCAAGATAGCATTGCTGTATTTTAGTTGTTAACATATGAGAGTTAGGATATTTCCAAAGGGCAAGCTTCACCACCCACATCATTATGGCAACTTAACACCACGTGAAATTGTCAGGTGTCAACCCATTTTTGATATAAAAAACACACCACTCCTTGCGCTCTTCACCTTAAGATATAACATGTTAAGCTCTTTTAACCAGAAATTTGGCTTTCAAACTGGAACGTAATAAAAATTGCACACAATTTATTTCTTAGCGACAGGCATAGGTGGATAGGTATATCGTGATACATTCGTAAACAGAATTCTGCAAGAGAGAACCATATATTTTTGTGTAAAGCAAAATTGTAAATATCCTTGTACCTTGTAACTTATCTAAAGACGGATTATTAGGATGCTGCCCATTCAGAAAGCCGTCGTTGCCTACGCCACTTGCAAGGCCTAGGTGGTGGTAACCTGAATTGTCTTGTCTGGAACAATTACTAGATATTAAAAAAAAAACACTTTCTATTTAGTACAGTTAAAGCAAGCAAAAAAAAAACCATTCATTGTACCTTGACTTGCCGAGCGTTGTGGTGTTCTGTGGTGTCTTTAAATCGGTGCATTCTTTGATGGCGCGGTCCCGGTCCACCAGCGCAGACTCAATCTCGCGCCGCAAGCTCTCAGCCTACGAACAATATTATTTTTAAAAATATAAATTAACCTAATATCATTTTCTGGGGGAAAAGTCAGAGTTATGTGCGATTTTCGCCTACTAAAACCCCCTTGGCAGGTCATTCAGTGCATTAGGATGACCCCGAGACAAACAATGCCCTTCTGCACTATGGCTAAATATTAGCAAGCATAATACAAATACACTAATAATTATGTTATGTAATTCCTTTAGAGGTAGAACAGGATGTAACTCTCTGTTATAAAACCATCCAGAAAGTTCAATCTTCAGTCATATAGTTTCTACTACTACTCTCTCTAGGACTATTACTTATACAAAGGTAAACCCAGTATATGAAGTCACTGTGCAAGCAAACTAAGCTCAGCCGTAGAAAAAAGTGAACCAGAGGCACCAAGTTGTAGACAGGTACATCTCTTACCTCCAAGCATTATCTCTCCTACTCGTTTACACAATACACAAGTGTTAGTTACCTGTAACGCGGTCGCACGCTGTTCGTCGCGCGATGCCTGCAGCGCGGCCTCGAGTGCCGCGACCCGCTTCAGTGCCGCCTGCAGGTCGTCCGACAGCTTCTCCATCTCCTTGTGCACTGTGTCTCTGTAACAGGCCCTTCGCACCGTTACAACCGCTTAGAAAATCACTCAATTTGCAACATAACGATTTTGACTTGCATGATAATTGCGTTAAAGTTATAACATGTAATTTATTTACGGAATATAAAGTTACATATGAAATAATATGGCAGTAAAGTATGTGAACAAATCAGCATCGGGTGGCTCACCTCTCGCTCATAATGAGCGTATACTCAGCCATGGCCGCGTTGCGTTCGTCCGTCAGCCGCTTAATATCCGCGCGCTCGCGCACGCCGCCCTCCCACTGCCGCACCACGCTCGCCACCTGCTGCTTCAGCGCATTCCTCTCGCGGATCTAATCCAGGACGACGCTTTATTGAACAAAGTAATGAACTCCCTCCGTGGCGCAATGACTATGTACTTGCTTTTTAACACGTAAGTCTCTGATTCTATTCTGGAGCTTAATTTTGTGAAGTTTGATTGGTGTAACCTGCCTGACTAACAACCCACTTATATTGTAACAGTAGCGTTGTGTTGTGGCTGTCTACATGCGAGAGCCAAAATAACAACAAGCTAGACAGTGACTGGTAGCTCACTACCAGCTGACATGCTACACCTGCTTATAAGAATTGAGTGCAAGTAAGAATTTATTTACAAACACCATATAACTGTCTTTATTCTGGACATAACTCATAATTATACTACTTCACAATAACTTAACGGTCAAAATAGGGTATGTAGTGGTAAACCAGAATGGTCTCCAAAAAAAAACTTACCACCAGTATCCACTTAAAAATGAAAGTGTAAACTCACAACAGCATTCCTCTCTTGTGTCAGTTCATGGCACTGGGTTTTCAGACGGCTGTTCTCCTCTTGAACACTTCGTAACTTCTCTAAAGTGGCGTTATGGTTCTCTATGAGATCGTCGTACCTAAAGATTATCGATTGTCAGTGTTCCTCAAAGTATTGAAATTTGTTTTTTTAGGCTGCAATTTTTAGTGTGTAACTCCAATTTCAATTGTCATATGAAACCATTGGATATGGACTGCAAATGAAAACCTATGTCCAAAGGACATCTTTTGACTGATAATGGTGATCTCTCATTTATATTTGAATTCAGAATATTTATAAAATTTATGAGAACTGTGATAAAAAATCTAATTACTAAACAATTTTAATACCTTTTTTGAAACAGTCAAACTCTTCTTTAAGCGATTCATACTTTCTTAATGTGTGCACCAGAGCATCAGAGCTGCCCTCGGGGTTGCTGTTTTGTTGTAAATGTTGCACTTCGCGTTCTAACCTAAAAGGGGTGGCAAACAAAATTAAGAAACTTAAACTATTGGCAAAACTTAATAAAAAAGGGGGAAAATAATAAAAATATTTCAATTGCTCAACACTTCAAAACAATGTTATAACAAGTGAAAATTTTAAAAGTACAATGTAGAGAAAGAACACATTCATTTGTAGGAGTTGATGCTGGCTGTAATCTTTTATCAGTGATACAAATTACATCCGACTTATAATATCACAGAGTTGTTATTGCAACCATTTGTGATCCAGAGAACCAATAATTTGATAAATATATAGATAAAAAAATCTTAACATGTGATAAGGTTATACTAATCTAATGATCAGAAGTAGTCAGTTTGATTAACAGTCTTGTTTGTATAGAAGAATGTATGTTATTGTGTATGTGTGATGGTAGTATAGAAAAAACGCGGATAGAAAGATGACATACCAAATTAGCACTCAAATGTATTTAAGAACAGCACAAAGGAGAGAAGGATGGCCTCTCATAAAGATCTCAATCTGATTGGATACAATTTAACTAGTACAACTCACCAGAGGTCCTGTCAATGTGTATAATGTATGAGGTTTTTAAACTATTCATATTTTTATTGGCAAATCCATGCATCTTGAGTATAAGTGGATATATATAAAAAACAGACCTTGTCTACCTGTCTTTATTAACATTGGTATTATTTAAGAGTTTAGTTAACACAATCGTAATTTTTTGTATTAAAAATTAAGATTATGTTTGTTACACTTACCGCTGGTTGTCATTTAGTAAGTCTCCGTATTTGCCGCGGAGACTGCTTGCCTCCTGCGCGGAGACCTCTAACTGATTCATTGCTGCTCTGTGCTGACCACGGAAGTATTCTAACTCCTAGAATTAGAAACAAATTTGAGAGGAAAAGGAGCAATTACTCAAAAATATCCAAGTAACATGCTGTGATTATTGTTATGCCTATCATAATTAATCTAGTGTATGGATCAATACTATTAGGTGCTTATGAATTGAAAACTATATTCAAAAATTACTTCACGGTTTACCTTCATAACATGCTCACATCTCCGAGAAGTCTCTGTGTGTTGTCGTCTCAGTTGGTTCAAATCGTGCAGTGCTTTCTCACATTGCTGCTTCAAACTTTCGTTAGTTTGCTTGTTGATGACATCATACTGAAGTGGCTCATAGGTGCTGCTCATGCTATGCCCATGGCCCTTTACTGAATAATTTTGCTTTTCATAGCACTGGTTTGCCGTTAGCACCTCATAGTCTATTTGGTGAGGTATGCTCTGTATCTGATTAGTGTTGTGCCGCTCATTTTTTACATAACTGTTGGATATTGACTCTGAAATTAATATAAAAAAATAAATAAGTATTATATAGGGAGCATAAACCAAACTCAACTCATTATGCGGCCATAAATTTTTACTGTCATTAAAAGCACATAAATAAGAAAGAATAGATCAAAATAAAATATTTTAGTAACAAAGTTCCTATTTTTTAAATAAAAAAGTGTAAGTACATAAAATGCAGAACAATATAGTGAAAAGTATACTTTAACATGCCAGTAAAAAACTTGAAAGCTGAATTTCAAGTGTCAACATATCAACAAAACACAATAACTTTTTCTGAAAACCCCTTTATATACCTTTCTTGTTATAATTAAGTTAAAGCTTTAATTTTTATTATTTAATTCAATGGTTTACTGGATGTTACAGTAAACCTTTCAACTTCAAAGATTTGAAACATCTGCAATGTTTCGAATAGGGTTCAACCTTTAATAACAATTGATAGGAAATATAGAACAGAGTTGGAAAAATCTGTAATATCAAATAATACATATAACAATACAATAAGAAAATATAAACATAATGGAATTTTTCAATAGACACATACTTCAGATTTATAGAAGGAAATAAAAACAATCTGTAAAGCAGAAACAAATAATTTTTTTTATATGTATTAATTTGAGTGAGTAAATTTTGTCTCCTCATTCTTCAAGTTTCTTGTTTCACAAGATTAGATTTTAGTGCATTTTCTATCATAAAAAACTGCACTTACTAGTGTGTAAATTCAGAACTCTAACTTTATATCAACTAGTTATAATTAATTTTATAAAAAGGCATGAAGTTGCACTTCTACCACCTTGAAATTTTTATGTTTAAAAATGTGACAGGGGCTTGCCCCTCTACTTTTACAAGTTATGGTTTGGATTACTTTGTACAAAATAACTAACTTCCTTTCTTTCAAAATTTTGGAAACAGTAGGGGGCACAAGAAACTACTACTAACAGCTACTCTTAGTTAATGCAAAAACTAAGCAATAATCATAAGTATTTAAAATTATCAGTATTTTATGCACAAAGTAATTATATTACAATACTTAATTTTATAAAAAATAGTATTTACCATTACTTCCATTACTCTCCAAAGATGATGTTCCAGATGCCATAATACTACAGAAAAAAAAATTTATTATAAATTTTATATGGATTTTGTTTAATACATATTGGTAAACATGTTTATTCTTGTGATATGAAGAACTTACTTTAGATATTATGATCTGTATGCCATTGTCTTTGTCACTTAATACCTATAATAAAAGTGATCCAATTAGAAAAAGCCAATTTGAACATAACTTTGTATAGTTAAAGAACATAGAAGAGTGCAAGCTTGACACGATTTTCACGCTCTAATGATGGTTGCAAAATATGAAACCGCAAAAGCTAAGACACTGTTGCAACTCAATGCTGTTTACACAGTTTGTAAAGAAATTAGTAGGAAACGGTATAACGTGAACAAAAATCTTTTATCTTTCGTCGATATCAGATAACTGTACAAAGGAACGGTCCACAAGTACCACTACTAGACACTCAAAACACCGAAAACTTCACAAAAACTCTCCTTTCTCTGCGTACTTACATCTCACGGCAACTTAAATTTTATTGAAATTTCACAATGTAAACATTTTTAGTTTTATAAAAGTTCAGAAATCAATATTGGAAACAAACGACTAAAGTTTAGATAAAAACTAAAAAGAAAACAAAATCTTTAACACGTATTTATCTCAAATAATTTGCCAACATTTCCCGTTTCTGTACCTTTTTTAGCAAGCAAATGAGTGAATGAATGACGGACACAAAAGAGGACGGACATATTGAGCAGTGTTGAAAGGGTAAAAATACTTGAAAATTATTTAATTTCTGTTCGGATATTTACACAAACACTTACACAAGAAAGCTCTTACTTGTTTTGTATATAGGTAAAAATTATTAAAAAAATTAATTTTGTCTTTTAAAACAATTCTCGGTATTATAAAATACATAATTCGCATAAAAAAATAATAAAAAAAAATTACCATTTTTAATAGAATGTTACAAATCACAATTTTGAATTGTTAACATTAAAAACATATTTACTCGTTTCGTGTCTCTTTTCATACAAGAAATAAAAGTAAATTTTGAATTTAATTTTAAATATGAGTAGACCAATTACAGTGTTTCTATATCGTAGTTTTTATTTTAGAGCCAAAAATGGGTAATCTTCTACACTTTTAATATTGTTATGTCCTTATTTCTTCATTTTATTTTTATTTTTCATTTAAGGCTGGTGATCCGTTTCATCGTCTGATTAATTTGTCTGTCTCATACTTGCTTCGAGTAACTGACATTTGCGTAAGAAATGTTTGTGTACGAGAATCCGAACTCTGTAGTACTATTTTCTCGTAATCGTCGTTCAAATAAATGACACGCAATAGCGAGGAACCAATAAAAAACGACGCGCAAATACATGAGTTTTTATAAATCAAGTGCATAACATACAAACGTTGTCGTGTAATTTGATTCTTGCAATTTCAATAGGTATAACGTCGCAAATTTGCGCCGCGAGGCAAAAAATATATTGTTTTGATGTTGTACAGACACGAGGACAGCGTGACTCCCATGCCCTGCGCTCCTACGAAAGGGCGTGCAGATTACGTTTACTATGAATGATTTTATCTCTCTCTAAACTGAAGTGTCTGTGAATGAGCGAGTGTAACAGCGAGCGTACCAAATTATGGACTGAAAAGTGTTTGTTGTTGATGTACTTTGATATTTTCAACGCGACGCAAATATTGTTATCTTGTCCGGCAATCGTAGTGGCGCGGCGGAGAGTAAGAACGTAAGCGGTCATATGGCGCCCGACGGACTACGCCGGACGTGGATTTGCTACGCCATTCGATTTATTACCGAGCGCTTTACTATTTACGCGCTATTGAAAAGAGATAGTACGTATTTTTAGTCGCTTCGGCGGTTAGGACTAGAATTCTGTGCGACTTTCTGTACGTAAACAACTTCAAGGTTAAGCGGTTGTCGTATGCTCGCGACTCAGGGCTGGGATGCGGAGACGCTGACATGGCCGCGATATCTGGCGGAGGCGCGGTGGTGCGCCAAGGCCATCTGCGGAAGCTAAAGACCATGAAGAAGAAGTACTTCGTGCTCCGCGCTGAGTGCAACGAGTGTCCCGCTCGCCTGGAGTACTATGAGTCCGAGAAGAAGTTCCGCGCTGGCGCGGCCCCGCGTCGTGTGCTCCCTCTGAAGATCTGCTATAACATAACAAGAAGACTCGATCTGAAGCAGAAGCATGTGATAGCATTGTTCACACGAGAGGAACAACTGTGTATTGTGGCAGAGAATGAGCAGGACCTTCACTCTTGGCTGACAGCTATCCTCAAGTTACACCACTCTGACGATGCCAGTGATGAATTGCTTCATCCTATTCGTAAGTAAACAATACCTTTTTCCTTAATCTTATATCGGTTTCTGTCTGTTTGTTTATGTTGTTTTTTAATAACATCAATTAATAATTTTAAAGGTTATTTGCTTGGCCTTCAGAACGTATATAAATAATTTTGTGTAATTGTTAATATACATGAATTTATATTTTTTAATTGGAAATCTTAAACTATATAACTGTAAATTATTTTTGGTTTTATTATAGATTTACACAACGATCAAAAATAGTTATTCTTACAAAATGTTATCTTTGTGGTTAATGAATTTTTATGATACATTGGGAATACCCAATTCTATCATAACATTAACCATGTACTGATTTGATAATCTAATTGCACAACAATTACTAGTCATATTTATATAAGTCATCAAAAAGTTGTACGAACAAAACAATAATAAAAGTATTTCTTACACAATTGAACAAAAGTAATATTTTTCAAGGGTAATATACTAATTAATAACAGAAATTACAACTAAACACATGAAAAAGCATTATTTAAAATCTAAAAATATTCATAGTTTATCTTAAATTATACAAATTTTCAACGTTTATAAGGCCATGTGGTCAGTTTTTGACACTTAGACAGTTTGGAATTTAGTTGTCTAAAGAATCCTAACTTTGACTTAATATCAACCATCTACTACTGCTACGGTTAAATTGTATTTTAACCTTAAACTGTTAATTTTTTAAATAATATTATTAACTTACTCTACATGTTTAATCTGGAATTTAAGTGAATTATTCAAAAGTAAGTGATATTATCATTAATTGGAATTTAATATTTAATGAAATTACACAATTCAAAACCTGCAATTCATTTTGACTTGTAGTTTTTTATACTGATACAGTCACTAACAAGTTTGCTTAAGAATGTTAAAATAATCATACAAGTTAGTTTTATAAATTGTACAATGTCTTAGTGCATTGCGAGAGCGCAGGACTTAAATCTTTCAATAGATGTCTATCAGCAGATCATGAATGCATTTTACAAATTTCTATCGCTTTTAGTTTCCTAAAACAAGAATCTGTTGCTTTTTTAGTTTAATAGAAAATATTTTAAAGCTGATGTATCAAAAAAATTCAACAGCTCAAAAGAGCTGTTGTTTATTTAACTTTACTTTTCCGGTTATATATTCGTAGAACAAAAAATTAACAGACATTGTCATTGTTAATGTTGAAATATCAACAAAGTGTTCTTTTTGTGCACTCTTTTTGCAACAGTTATAAATTATATAGCTTTCTAGCTTAAACTGGTAATTCCAATTCTTAAACTTTTGAGTCCATTCAGTAGAGACTAGTAAAGTAAAAAAAATTTAGAAAGTTTAATAATAAGAAGACTTAAAATAGATTTTGTTGTTGCTCGATGAATTTTCATTAACATTTCAGGCGGTATTTAATTTGCATTATATTTAAATACTCCTCGTTCAATGTTATTCACTTATTTAAATATAAAATGATTAATGATGATTTTGCAAAAAAAAGTATTTTGTGCTCTGAATTTTTAATTGTATATCTGGAGTTATTATTTCCCTCCTCACTTAATAATACATTACATAACAGATGTTGTGAAATCTGGATATAATAAAATCACTCATAATGTAGACAAATTATATGGCATTATTACATTTATTAAAATTTTGCATTTTGTATATAAACATTTAATATATTGATGCTCGGAGTTATACTGCAAAAGTATTGCTGGAATTCCATGTCTATCACGGTTATAACTTTTATATGAAACAACGGTGTAATAATTTATGTTTTCTTATATTTTGTATTTGTTTTATTCAGTTAACAATTCTCACATTAACGACAATTTCCCACCAACTTGACTGGTAGATAATTCTAATAAGCATTTATTGTTTTGTACTATAAATTCTATTGATTAATGTATAATGTACTATAACAAATTTGTAACTATTTATAAGGTTCGATGGAATAATTACAATATCTGTTACATAACTTAATCGCCCGCAAGGGAAAAACTATGAATTAATTATCTAAATCAATATATTTTTTTCCTATTTTTGTATAGGTTCTATAATAGTTTTCCTACAACTTTCCTCATCATAACGACAACGTTGGAATTCCCTCGATAATGATACCAGTTGGTATTGTTCATTCGAAAATAGTTTGTGTGCGGTTGTGTTAAAGTTCTCAATCGTTTGCACTTCAGCACTTATTTACACCGAAGGAAGCAATCAAAACATCGCGCGTGCTATTCTATATTGAACTTTATTGCAATGCTTTAGATATGTATTTCATTTGCGGTACATTATAAAATGTGTGTTCATTGATGGAAACTCAAGGGATCATTGTAACACTGATGTGACAAGTGGTCACTAACCTTAGTCTTATAAGGATATGCCAATTGTTTAGTTTTTAAATTAATTTTTTTACGATTTTCCCGTTTTGATATATTAGTACATTTCATCATAATTATTTATCCTTTAAATGCTTATTATCATAAAACAGTATTTCGTTAATAATGTTTTGATTAATGCCGTTTTGTTTGTGATGCGTTATTGCGCATACCTACAGGAAATTATTATGGTGAACAACATAGATTTTCCTGTACACATAAAAACGTTTACGGATAACAACTAATCGAAAATATCCGTTCATAAAAATATTCCACGCTGGATTTGAACCCACGTCATCCGGCGCGCTTGCAACGGCGAGGCCGCCTCTTAACAAGCCAATCATACAAGTTTTACTACTTTTTATTTTATCAAGAATAACTTAAATATACCAGTGTAATAAAATTAACGTTTAAGAATTAATTACAAATTACTTTTAACTTATGTTTAAGTTAGATAAAAGTAAATTTTTTCTTTAGCCTAACATAGATTGTAAAACGAAATGCGCGGGTTCGATTCTTTAATGCGGTTATATTCATTGAACATATCAATTCACTATTTTTTTTATATCTGTATTATAGAGGGTTTTATTACAAAAAATATGTCAACCTCATAGGGGCGTTACAAAATTATCCTATACTAAATTTATTTTATTCATGCACATTATAATTTAGGGATTGCTTTCTTGATCAGATCAAACATTAATCTAGCTTTCCTCGATAATGGAAAGGCATCATTTAATACTTAAACAATCGCATCGGTACAAGTCAGTTTAATAACTCAATTGTTAAGGTGGTTTGAGTGTACAATTACTATGGGTTCCCATTGTAATTGAAGACGTGTTTTTTTACCAGGTGGTAGGTCTCTGTTGCCGGAGACCGTCTGGATGGATACCACCGCAGCTCCTATTGCAACCGACAAATAGTAGTGTGCGAACATTACTGTGTTCCGGTTTGAAGCGCGCTGTAGCTAGTGTAATTACTGGGGTAACGAGACTTAACACCTTATGTCTCAGGCGACGAGCGCAATGTGGTGCAGTGTGTACCATCTTAAATAGCGCCGCGTTGTCATGGGCAAGCGTATCACTTACCATCAGGTGAACGTCTTGCTCGTCTCGTCGCAAAATAGTATAAAAAAAAAAAAAAAGAAAAGTGCATGGGTTGTGGTGTTGGTGGTGGTGTGTTTTTTTTTTATACTACTTTGCGTCGAGACGAGCAAGACGTTCACCTGATGGTAAGTGATACGCTTGCCCATGACAACGCAGCGCTAGTTAAGTATACACTGCACCACATTGCGCTCGTCGCTTAACATAAGGTGTTAAGTCTCGTTACCCCAGTAACTACACTAGCTACAGCGCCTTCAAACCGGAACACAGTAATGTTTGCACACTACTATTTGGCGGTTGAAATAGGAGCTGCGGTGGTACCAGACGGTCCAACGTGGCGCTAGTTAAGATGGTACACACTGCACCACATTGCGCTCGTCGCTTAACATAAGGTGTTAAGTTTCGTTACCCCAGTAACTACACTAGCTACAGCGCCCTTCAAACCGGAACACAGTAATGTTGCACACTACTATTTGGCGGTTGAAATAGGAGCTGCGGTGGTACCAGACGGTCCAACGTGGCGCTAGTTAAGATGGTACACACTGCACCACATCGCGCTCGTCGCTTAACATAAGGTGTTAAGTCTCGTTACCCCAGTAACTACACTAGCTACAGCACCCTCCAAACCGGAACACAGTAATGTTTGCACAGTACTATTTGGCGGTTGCAATAGGAGCTGCGGTGGTACCAGACGGTCCAACGTGGCGCTAGTTAAGATGGTACACACTGCACCACATCGCGCTCGTCGCTTAACATAAGGTGTTAAGTCTCGTTACCCCAGTAATTACACTAGCTACAGCACCCTTCAAACCGGAACACAGTAATGTTTGCACAGTACTATTTGGCGGTTGAAATAGGAGCTGCGGTGGTACCAGACGGTCCAACGTGGTGCTAGTTAAGATGGTACACACTGCACCACATTGCGCTCGTCGCCTAGAGACATAAGGTGTTAAGTCTCGTTACCCCAGTAATTACACTAGCTACAGCGCCCTTCAAACCGGAACACAGTAATGTTTGCACAGTACTATTTGGCGGTTGAAATAGGAGCTGCGGTGGTACCAGACGGTCCAACGCGGTGCTAATTAAGATGGTACACACTGCACCACATTGCGCTCGTCGCTTAACATAAGGTGTTAAGTCTCGTTACCCCAGTAATTACACTAGCAACAGCGCCCTTCAAACCGGAACACAGTAATGTTTGCACAGTACTATTTGGCGGTTGAAATAGGAGCTGCGGTGGTACCAGACGGTCCAACGCGGTGCTAATTAAGATGGTACACACTGCACCACATTGCGCTCGTCGCCTAACATAAGGTGTTAAGTTTCGTTACCCCAGTAACTACACTAGCTACAGCGCCCTTCAAACCGGAACACAGTAATGTTCGCACACTACTATTTGGCGGTTGAAATAGAAGCTGCGGTGGTACCAGACGGTCCAACGTGGTGCTAGTTAAGATGGTACACACTGCACCACATTGCGCTCGTCGCTACAGACATAAGGTGTTAAGTCTCGTTACCCCAGTAACTACACTAGCTACAGCGCCCTTCAAACCGGAACACAGTAATGTTCGCACAGTACTATTTGGCGGTTGAAATAGGAGCTGCGGTGGTACCAGACGGTCCAACGTGGTGCTAGTTAAGATGGTACACACTGCACCACATTGCGCTCGTCGCTACAGACATAAGGTGTTAAGTCTCGTTACCCCAGTAATTACACTAGCTACAGCGCCCTCCAAACCGGAACACAGTAATGTTTGCACAGTACTATTTGGCGGTTGAAATAGGAGCTGCGGTGGTACCAGACGGTCCAACGCGGTGCTAGTTAAGATGGTACACACTGCACCACATTGCGCTCGTCGCTTAACATAAGGTGTTAAGTCTCGTTACCCCAGTAACTACACTAGCTACAGCGCCCTCCCAACCGGAACACAGTAATGTTCGCACACTACTATTTGGCGGTTGAAATAGGAGCTGCGGTGGTACCAGACGGTCCAACGCGGTGCTAGTTAAGATGGTACACACTGCACCACATTGCGCTCGTCGCTTAACATAAGGTGTTAAGTCTCGTTACCCCAGTAACTACACTAGCTACAGCGCCCTCCCAACCGGAACACAGTAATGTTCGCACACTACTATTTGGCGGTTGAAATAGGAGCTGCGGTGGTACCAGACGGTCCAACGTGGCGCTAGTTAAGATGGTACACACTGCACCACATTGCGCTCGTCGCCTTGAGACATAAGGTGTTAAGTTTCGTTACCCCAGTAACTACACTAGCTACGTGTTGAACGTAACGCGTGACGCAATACGCACGCAGCGGATGTTAGCGGAAAAGTCGTGGAAACGACGCCGGTGCGGGGCGGAGGAGCGCGCGGTGTGTCGGTTGGCTCAAGGCTGGCCGAGTCGGCGACCCGGTGGGGGCCGTGGTAATGACATTCGGACAAACACCGCGCCCACCTGAGCGTGTAGCGGCGGCGGCGGCGGCACACTAACGCCACCCGTCTGCTTTACACGCTAACTTATTTTTAAACTTAGTATTTGCTTGATCACTTAAACTATTCCTTTCACGGACAGTACCGACAGTTCACTGGTGGTAGGTCTGTTGCCGGAGACCGTCTGGATACCACCTGTATTTTAAATTATGTTCACATATCATTTGTTATACATAACTTGGTGTGAATTCCTTGAATAGATATAAACATTTAGAGAAATGTCTAATATCTGAATGCAGTTAAAAATTAATTGAAGATTAAGTAGAATAAAAAATTCTGGGTTATATGTGCAGGGCACTTATGTATTTTAACGTGACAACGTCTATTAATTATATCACAAAAAATGTTGATAATAAATTTTATTATTCTTGTTTGACATGTTTATCGGGTTACAAATCAAGTTATACTAACTCTCAATTATATTGTTAGGGATTTTATTTCTAATTATTATTGAGCAATAGAATACATCTTTTACTTTCAACCAATTCGGGCAAACGCATACCGACTTAGCGGTCGGCGTAAGCCACGCCCACTTATGTGCGGGACATTTCTCAGCACGCGCGTCCTATCTTATACCAATTTAATAGACGTTGTCACGTCAAAATTCTACGACTGTTACTTGTTATGTATATTGGCAGTAGATCTCTGTTACCGAAGTTTTCTAGGTGGTTACTACCGCAGCTCCTATTTCAACCGCCAAATAGTAGTGTGCAAACATTACTGTGTTCCGGTTCGAAGGGCGCTGTGGCTAGTGTAATTACTGGGGTAACGAGACTTAACACTTTATGTTAAGCGACGCGCGCAATGTGGTGCAGTGTATACCATCTTAACTAGCACCACGTTGTCATGGGCAAGCGTATCACTTACCATCAGGTGAACGTCTTGCTCGTCTCGTCGCATAGTAGTATAAAAAAAAAGTTTCTTGCGTAAGTAGACTACGGTTAATGCTCACCCGTTGCAATGGACTACGTTAGTTTTTACGTATGTTCCGATTGTTAGTACTTTTTTTTTCATATAAAACATCGATTAGACGAACGGTAATTGTTTCATTTTGTAATGCTGTTCGGCTGTTATATTGACAGATAATTATAGAAGGCGTAAAAAAATAAGTAACATTACCAGACTGTATGAGAATACGCCAACGAGAGCTGGTTCAGTAACATAATAGACGTCGTAATGAAGAGAATAATGTTTTTTTTTTTTCTCCTATTGATTGTCATGGAAAATAAATGTTAGGTACGACGTGTGACAAATGTCAGTCAACGGGTCAGCACTCCGTTAAAGTCGATAAGTCAACAATGGAAGCTTTGACTAATTCGTAACATTAATTATCACATACTGGTCCCGGCCTTCGGCTTTGTCTGAATGAAATTCATGTTCTGTAGCCGCACTTTCATATCAGGTGCACGTTGTCTAAGGTATCTACCAATACATTTAAACAAGGTGGGCCTAAAGAAGCCATCCAATGTTGTTAGGCTCTCATTTTTTTCTAAATGAAAAACTTTATTTTTGTTTTTTGATTATGTTTATTTGAAACTTTAGAATTTTATTGGTCGAGTCGAGGATATCAGCCAAATGGGCGCTGCCACAATTTGGTGATTGAATTTGAGCAAAAGCAAAAGCGTTGTATATAACCAGAAATAATTGTTCGGGATCTGAATAATGTTAATTCTTCTTACCAATATCTTATTGCTGAGGACTTATGTTTATTCCGTCTCCAAGATTCATTCCACAGCATTGATCATAATGTCTATCACCTGGGCCATTCGGTCCCGCTCATTTGTAAGGGTTTCGCTCTCTGAATCATTTAGCAGAAGGGTAACGACGTATGTAGCAGGTGAAGTGCGAGGGTAAAGCCCCTTGCCCGGATGTTACTCGAGGTCGCGGAGAAACTGTCTGGTTTTCCTTTGACCTTGAGACGTTAGACACTCGACTGTTTGTGTTTGATTTTCCCGAAATATCTGATTATGTAAACAAGTTTTGATATTGTTTTGGTTCATTACTGTTTAAACCGATGTTGTATTAGTTTATTACTGTTCAAAACTTCGCGTTACATTATAAAGTTTACGTTAACATTTTTTTTTAACTTCGTAATTAATTTTGCAACAGGTGTTTATAAGTAAAGAATGCTTAACTTAGTTGTTGTGATGAATCTTTGAAAGTTAAGTAACGATTGTTATGAAAATTTGAACGCGTTAATTTTTTTATTACTTTCTGTTAGTAAGTTCGATGAAAAATATATTTAAATACATTTTATAATGGAAGATTACAAATGTAAAGAATACATATGTTCACAGTTATAGTCCCCGGATCAACTAATGTTACAACGGTCAATGTTCATTCCAGAAAGCCTATAAACGTTCTTAAAAGACTTGTGTTTTTGGAAACTATAATGGCTAGATTAAAATCAGTCTCACGAATGAAAGTCCTATAAAAAAGGTAGCCCATCATTTCTGTATCTATCTTCTTATATTGTCAAATGTATTGAACATGTTAAAAATATTTATTTTACATAAGAACCACGGCCTTTACGCATCCTCATAAGAGATTACCCATAAAAATTAATCTTGTTCCGTCCGCAGGCCGGGCCCCGCTTATCTTCGACCGGACCATAAGCTTGTTTGGCTTAAATGTATAAAAAAAATACCTTCTTTTTAATATAGAAATACTTCGCCAACATAATCGATATTCGTTTCATTATATTTCTTAGATTAAAAAAAACAATTAATAAATAATAAAAACGTGGGGCCCATTAGTAGAAAGTAATACAGAAATAGTTAATGGGCCCCACGTTTTTATTATTTATTAATTGTTCTTTCTATTTATTTATTTTGTAGTTTTCAGTGCACATAAAAAAAACCGTTTAACTTAAAAGTTTTTATACCGATTTTTATTTTCTTGTTTTTAGTATTTAGTGAAATTGTCTATCGAATATTCTGGCATATATTATATATTCATAATGACAGTATTCTGCTAGTGTAGTCCTATTATTTGATACCCATTTTGTGGTGGTTGTGGAAAAATATGTACCCAGTCCGCCATATTGGAACGGCGTCCATCTTGAATTTTAAATTTTGACATAATCATCGTGTTTTACTAGTGTAGCCCTTTCATTTGATATCCATATTGAGGGGGTTGAGGAAAAATATGTAATCCGCCATTTTGTATCGGCGGCCATCTTAGATTTATAATGTTATTGATTATATTATATTGTATTGTCATCTAAATTAGATGTGTGTAGCAAATTTCAGATCAATCTGACAACGAGAAGGTGCTTCAATTTCAATTTCTAATTTTGACCCAAACAAACAAATTCCGTACGGGTCGAGCTAAATAAAACCGTTTAATAATGTAGATTTTAGCTATTGCCCTTTTTAAATAAATCTGATATTAGATTAGAATGCTAGTCGCCTCCCCTGCAAGGCCGGTCTCCCAGCCGCTGCTATATCTCACCGAAGCTCACGTGAAGCCGGGGAAGCGGTCAATGTAATTGCTAATGATTCACGCTACGTCTAGGTCTGAGCATGATCGTTGTAGTTTTTGCGGCCCCTTGCCGAGTGTTACTCGAGGTCATACCTCAATAACAACTCCGGAACACGTGGATGGGTTCGCGATTATAATTTTACGCGAGATTATCGCAGACGCGTTTTGATTATTATAAAATTTAATGCCAGCGTCAAAATCATCATCATTTCATTTACTAACAGTTTTCAAAGTTATGTTTACATTTTATTGCGGATATTTAAATAACATTCGAAAACTGTGTAAATAAGGAAATGTCGCGACATATTGTAAACCAAATTGAATGTTTATAAATGTGTTCGCTTCTTAACGTAGGTAACCTAAATAAGCTACTCATAATGATTACCTATAATTATGCGAATGTTTTAAATTGATTTAAAATAATTTTTATATGTTATATTATCTACGAGCGACGACACTTATGTGTACATTGTTATTATTATCGTAACATAAATAATAATGAAACGTTGAAGGTGTTCATTGATGATTATGAGGTCATCGCGACTGCCACCTCAGTCAAGATACTCTGGATACTTGTAACGTCGGGGGAATATATGAAAGCGATAAAATCAATAAAATTAAGTTTTATAAACTCATCTTATAAGGTTAGTTATTACTATTGTGATCCATCAAGTTATTACTTAAATTCATTGTCATGAATGTGCGTGCGCATCGCACAATAGTACTACAGCGACGTAAGCCCGTTCGTTGCCGCGTAAATGATGAATCATCTGTCTGTTTGGAGGACTTTGTGTATGCGAGGAGGGGCAGAGAGGTAAGAGGGAGTCTTCGGAACAATGTAAAGTTTTGTTCACCCATTAAACCCCTTCGGTGGTCGTACTCTCGGTCTCTGTTCGGAACACAGCCGCGGCCTCTTCAATTTTATGCTTTGATTGCCCGTCCCGGGGAAAGAGGACGGTGTAATCCAACTAGCCTTATTTCGATTCAAAAGTTTATTTATTTATTGTACACACAAAAAATACAAAATATAAGTACATAGGTGAGCTTAACCCTAAGAGAGTTTTCTTCCAGCAGACCTGTAAAGAAAAGAAATCAATGAAAAGTAGTATAAAAGTTTTTGTCAGTTTGCATAAAAAAGTTATAAAATCAAATAAAATTCCTCATTTCGGTAACAGGTATAAATTCTTTCCGGCTTCTTAACATATTGCTTTCCACGAAAAGCTGTTTTATCTTAGTATTTAATTACATGAAGGTCAAACATTGAAACGTATTGGAAGTTTTATTGTAAATGATGTAAGTTTTGTAAATTTATTTTTAGCGTGAAAAAACCAAAACATACAAAATGTTTTGGTCGAGTCGTATCGTTCTCATAATGCCGGCGTACTTTATTCCGCATTGTCGGTTAGTAAGATTAAGTTATGAAATTATGAAAATTTTAGTTGAACAAATCTCGTGTATTGTGGTTCTGTAGATTTTTATAAGAAAAATGTAAAATAATTACTTTGTTACTTACGTTGCTACCATGTTTTAAACTCTCTCCCTCCGATAGTAGCATAACGGATATTCTTATCGAAAGCAGGTCAAAAATTAAATAAATTCTACATTTAATCGTATACTTTCGTTTTTGATGACGTCCGCTGCATTTTTTGGATGCTTTTTAACTTTTTAATTTAATTTACTTTATATCTGGGTCGATTAACGTTCAAAAGTCCGGCGCAGGAGGCTCTAGTTGGCGGTAAAAAGATTAGAAGAAATTTAGGCTTTAGGGCATTATGACGTCATATCTCTTATTTATCGTTTAGGTTATTTCCGTGGTAAACCTACTATTATTATAACTAAAACTTTAAAGTAATATTTGGTAGATATTTCTGCCGTCTGTCACCATAATAATCAGCCGTCAGTTGCTCAAGTCTGGACACAGTTCTCCACTTTACCCAGCCTCTTAAACTTCTTAAAAATTTACCAGGTGGTAGGTCTCTGTTACCAGAGACCGTCTGGATGGGTACCACCGCAGCTCCTATTTCTACCGCCAATTAGTAGTGTGCAAACATTACTGTGTTCCGGTTTGAAAGGCGCTGTAGCTAGTGTAATTACTGGGGTAACGAGACTTAACACCTTATGTCTCAAGGCGACGAGCGCAATGTGGTGCAGTGTGTACCATCTTAACTAGCACCGCGTTGTCATGGGCAAGCGTATCACTTACCATCAGGTGAACGTCTTGCTCGTCTCGTCGCTTAGAAGCATAAAAAAAAAACTTGAAATGTTCGGTATAACAATAAAAATATTGTTTCATAAGAATATTTTTTAATATTACTGCATGTAATGTATCTTACCACATCATGTGCATCATTATGTCAAGAATATCGTCGTATTTACTAAAATCTATTTCCACCGGCAGTTCGTCTGCTGGGCATGTAATAAATAAGAAAGTGGGATAATTTACATATGCAACTCATCTAAAAATTCCTCTGATACCGAGACGTGTAATATAGTGTAGTACAAGTTATTCGTAATTTTTGCCAAGTTTATAACGCGGTCATTGTACTGACTGATCAATTGCCAAATGTTTGTCGAGTGCCAACAATGGGAAATAATATAACGGCAATGTGAATTGTTAATTGATATCGTAATATGTAGCGGCGGACTGCAATATATAGCAAATGTAAAATCTATTCTATAGTATATAGTGAACAAAGTGTTATACAATTTGTAACTGTAGTAAATTTATTACAGTTTTGTGCTCGGCTTTTGTACTAGTTAATTTTTCACTTATGATGTGAGAACAATTAAATTAAACATTACGAAAATAGCATAGCTCATAAACTATATCGACACAAGTGGAAGATATATAATTGGATAATTCTTTCCTAAAACCCAATTTAGACACCAACGCAAATTTTCGTCAAGTAATGGTAGCTAGTAATATTACTGAGTCATTGTTAGTTATTATCTATCCAGTAAAAGTTCCGTTAAAAATCGGTTTAATTTCCTTTCTAAACATATTCCCTGTATAGTTTAGCCGGTACAGACGGATGTTTAAATAAACAAAACCTTTCTCTAGTAAAAATGCCGGTAAGTCCAAAATAGACCAATACTAATGATAAGTTTTAATGTAGTTATATTAATTGTTAAAACTGTCGTAAGGTACTGATAAATTATTTATTCACGCAATAAATCACTGCCCTTGAACTCATTGGCGTAATGTTGTACTGTGGCCAAATCACCGCAATATTTTCCATGACGAGAGAAATTTTGTTTTTATAACAACTGTTAATCAAAACTTACAGTTCCAACTCTTCTGATAGAGTATCTCCACCGTCACTATCCCCGCAGCGTATCGTTCAAGGTCACTGAGGAGGGATTATTGTAATGAATGGCAGCAACTTTCCATGTGACCGTTACCAGCACATTATGCTTACTATGCTTAGTGCAGCAAAAACCCGCTTCAGACCTATGTTTTAGTACTACATCAATTCTACGTCTGATATTTATTAACTAAACTGATGTTATAATTGAAAAAAATCTTGAATTGTTAAAAAAAAATTAAAACAAATATTGTTAAACGTCATCGATACAGAGAGAAGCGGAAATATGAAGCTTTACTAGTTATTGATATTTGAGGCATGGAAAGGGTTCAGTCGGGCAATTGATAAAAAGTGCGATACCCCGCATTACATTGTATACAAAACCGTAAGTGATTACGCGTATCGCGATAAGAGTTTTGCGTAAAGAAACATGAATGCGTCGTCTATTGCGCAACTCGTCCATAGGTATTCCATAGAAGATAACCTCCTCACGTCACAGCTCCGCGTTACCACCATGACCGCTGCGTCACTCGCGCCTCTGACTACATCAGCCGATATCGAGCAACGTAACGCTATGAACATTTTATAAGTACATAACGTACAGCCTTGGCTAGGAGTAGCGAGTACCATAACAAGGCCTCTTCTTTAAGTATTGACTGTTCGGTAACTGTGAAGTCATAAAAACTAATCAACCAGACTGGTGGTATGTCTCTGCTGCCGGAGACCGTCTAGGTTCTGCCGCTTAATAGTAGTGTGCAAACATTACTGTATTCCAGTTTGAAGGACGTAAGCTAGTGAAATTACTGGTGTACCGAGACTTAACATCTTATGTTAAGCGATGAGCGCAATGTGGAGCAGTGTATACCATCTTAAGTAGCGGCGTGTTATGGACGAGCGTATCACTTACCATTAGGTGAACGTCTCGCAAGTCTCGTCGCTTCTAAGAATAGAAAGAAACAGACTTAGAAAAACAAAGTCAGACGCAACAAAATTTGTCATTTTTAACCTTTTTCTTTTTTTTATTTCGCTACTTTCGCTCGTTGTGTACACTTCTTGTAATCTAAAGCGCTTTTAGTGTTTTGGTTTGTTACATTTGGTGTTATTTTGTCAATACGCCTAAAAAAACTGAACTTAGTCTACTACGAGGATGGGCAATCACAAGTAGAGATTTCTGATAATGAACTAGCGCCACACTAAACACTTAGGAATAGTTAAAACTAAGCCTGCGACAAACACTGAATACTGTAGAAAGTTTTTTAGCTCTCTACCATAAAGAATAACAGCGGTAATTGAAGCCATAAGGGGAACCACAAAAATATTGATTTTATATTAATAAACAATAAAGCGAACACCTGTTTAATTGTTATAATTTATTACGTGTTAACACTCCACGAAAATGTAATGATATCACGAGTGGGAGCAAATGTTTGTGTTCAAGGCTGTACAACTGCGAGACAAACAGGACAAATTGCCGAAAATAATATTATCTGCTAAACCAAAAAAAAATGAGCCGTTATTAATTAATTTACACCAATAACGAAACAAAGATCACTTTTAGGAACAGAGAATGTCTTTTTTTTTTAACTACTATCCGACGAGACGAGCAAGACGTTCACCGAATGGTAAGTGATACGCTTGCCCATGACAACGCGGTGCTAGTTGAGATAGTATACACTGCACCGCATTGTGCTCGTCGCCTGAGACATAAGGTGTGAAGTCTCGCTACCCCAGTAACTACACTAGCTACACCGCCTTTCAAACCGGAACACAGTAATGTTCGCACACTACTATTTCGCGGTTGAAATAGGAGCTAGCTAGTGTAATTACTGGGGTAACGAGACTTAACACCTTATTTTTTGTTTTTTTATACAACTTTGCGACGAGACGAGCAAGACGTTCACCTGATGGTAAGTGATACTCATGCCCATGACAACGCAGCGCTAGTTAAGATGGTACACACTGCACCGCATTGCGCTCGTCGCCTTGAGACATAAGGTGTTAAGTCTCGTTACCCCAGTAACTACACTAGCTACAGCGCCCTTCAAACCGGAACACAGTAATGTTTTCACACTACTATTTGGCGGTTGAAATAAGAGCTGCGGTGGTACCAGACGGTCCAACGCGGTGCTAGTTAAGATGGTACACACTGCACCACATTGCGTTCGTCGCCTTGAGACATAAGGTGTTAAGTCTCGTTACCCCAGTAACTACACTAGCTACAGCGCCCTTCAAACCGGAACACAGTAATGTTTGCACACTACTATTTGGCGGTTGAAATAAGAGCTGCGGTGGTACCAGACGGTCCAACGCGGTGCTAGTTAAGATGGTACACACTGCACCACATTGCGTTCGTCGCCTTGAGACATAAGGTGTTAAGTCTCGTTACCCCAGTAACTACACTAGCTACAGCGCCCTTCAAACCGGAACACAGTAATGTTTGCACACTACTATTTGGCGGTTGAAATAAGAGCTGCGGTGGTACCAGACGGTCCAACGCGGTGCTAGTTAAGATGGTACACACTGCACCACATTGCGTTCGTCGCCTTGAGACATAAGGTGTTAAGTCTCGTTACCCCAGTAACTACACTAGCTACAGCGCCCTTCAAACCGGAACACAGTAATGTTTGCACACTACTATTTGGCGGTTGAAATAAGAGCTGCGGTGGTACCAGACGGTCCAACGCGGTGCTAGTTAAGATGGTACACACTGCACCACATTGCGTTCGTCGCCTTGAGACATAAGGTGTTAAGTCTCGTTACCCCAGTAACTACACTAGCTACAGCGCCCTTCAAACCGGAACACAGTAATGTTTGCACACTACTATTTGGCGGTTGAAATAAGAGCTGCGGTGGTACCAGACGGTCCAACGCGGTGCTAGTTAAGATGGTACACACTGCACCACATTGCGTTCGTCGCCTTGAGACATAAGGTGTTAAGTCTCGTTACCCCAGTAATTACACTAGCTACAGCGCCCTTCAAACCGGAACACAGTAATGTTTGCACACTACTATTTGGCGGTTGAAATAGGAGCTGCGGTGGTACCAGACGGTCCAACGCGGTGCTAGTTAAGATGGTACACACTGCACCACATTGCGCTCGTCGCCTTGAGACATAAGGTGTTAAGTCTCGTTACCCCAGTAATTACACTAGCTACAGCGCCCTTCAAACCGGAACACAGTAATGTTCGCACACTACTATTTGGCGGTTGAAATAGGAGCTGCGGTGGTACCAGACGGTCCAACGCGGTGCTAGTTAAGATGGTACACACTGCACCACATTGCGCTCGTCGCCTTGAGACATAAGGTGTTAAGTCTCGTTACCCCAGTAACTACACTAGCTACAGCGCCCTTCAAACCGGAACACAGTAATGTTTTCACACTACTATTTGGCGGTTGAAATAAGAGCTGCGGTGGTACCAGACGGTCCAACGCGGTGCTAGTTAAGATGGTACACACTGCACCACATTGCGTTCGTCGCCTTGAGACATAAGGTGTTAAGTCTCGTTACCCCAGTAACTACACTAGCTACAGCGCCCTTCAAACCGGAACACAGTAATGTTTGCACACTACTATTTGGCGGTTGAAATAAGAGCTGCGGTGGTACCAGACGGTCCAACGCGGTGCTAGTTAAGATGGTACACACTGCACCACATTGCGTT
This sequence comes from Byasa hedistus, assembly GCA_029286795.1. Lineage (NCBI taxonomy): Eukaryota > Metazoa > Arthropoda > Insecta > Lepidoptera > Papilionidae > Byasa > Byasa hedistus. The sequence continues at coordinate 8,920,608 of JAGSMW010000024.1, forward strand.
CGTCGCCTTGAGACATAAGGTGTTAAGTCTCGTTACCCCAGTAACTACACTAGCTACAGCGCCCTTCAAACCGGAACACAGTAATGTTTGCACACTACTATTTGGCGGTTGAAATAAGAGCTGCGGTGGTACCAGACGGTCCAACGCGGTGCTAGTTAAGATGGTACACACTGCACCACATTGCGTTCGTCGCCTTGAGACATAAGGTGTTAAGTCTCGTTACCCCAGTAACTACACTAGCTACAGCGCCCTTCAAACCGGAACACAGTAATGTTTGCACACTACTATTTGGCGGTTGAAATAAGAGCTGCGGTGGTACCAGACGGTCCAACGCGGTGCTAGTTAAGATGGTACACACTGCACCACATTGCGCTCGTCGCCTTGAGACATAAGGTGTTAAGTCTCGTTACCCCAGTAATTACACTAGCTACAGCGCGCTTCAAACCGGAACACAGTAATGTTCGCACACTACTATTTGGCGGTTGAAATAGGAGCTGCGGTGGTACCAGACGGTCCAACGCGGTGCTAGTTAAGATGGTACACACTGCACCACATTGCGCTCGTCGCCTTGAGACATAAGGTGTTAAGTCTCGTTACCCCAGTAATTACACTAGCTACAGCGCCCTTCAAACCGGAACACAGTAATGTTTGCACACTACTATTTGGCGGTTGAAATAGGAGCTGCGGTGGTACCAGACGGTCCAACGCGGTGCTAGTTAAGATGGTACACACTGCACCACATTGCGCTCGTCGCCTTGAGACATAAGGTGTTAAGTCTCGTTACCCCAGTAATTACACTAGCTACAGCGCGCTTCAAACCGGAACACAGTAATGTTTGCACACTACTATTTGGCGGTTGAAATAAGAGCTGCGGTGGTACCAGACGGTCCAACGCGGTGCTAGTTAAGATGGTACACACTGCACCACATTGCGTTCGTCGCCTTGAGACATAAGGTGTTAAGTCTCGTTACCCCAGTAACTACACTAGCTACAGCGCCCTTCAAACCGGAACACAGTAATGTTTGCACACTACTATTTGGCGGTTGAAATAAGAGCTGCGGTGGTACCAGACGGTCCAACGCGGTGCTAGTTAAGATGGTACACACTGCACCACATTGCGTTCGTCGCCTTGAGACATAAGGTGTTAAGTCTCGTTACCCCAGTAACTACACTAGCTACAGCGCCCTTCAAACCGGAACACAGTAATGTTTGCACACTACTATTTGGCGGTTGAAATAAGAGCTGCGGTGGTACCAGACGGTCCAACGCGGTGCTAGTTAAGATGGTACACACTGCACCACATTGCGTTCGTCGCCTTGAGACATAAGGTGTTAAGTCTCGTTACCCCAGTAACTACACTAGCTACAGCGCCCTTCAAACCGGAACACAGTAATGTTTGCACACTACTATTTGGCGGTTGAAATAAGAGCTGCGGTGGTACCAGACGGTCCAACGCGGTGCTAGTTAAGATGGTACACACTGCACCACATTGCGCTCGTCGCCTTGAGACATAAGGTGTTAAGTCTCGTTACCCCAGTAACTACACTAGCTACAGCGCCCTTCAAACCGGAACACAGTAATGTTTGCACACTACTATTTGGCGGTTGAAATAGGAGCTGCGGTGGTACCCAGACGGTCTCCAGCAACAGAGACCTACCACCTGGTAAATGTCTCCAGGCGACGAGCGCAATGTGGTGCAGTGTGTACCATCTTAACTCACTTAAGCACCACGTTGTCATGGGCAAGCGTATCACTTACCATCAGGTGAACGTCTTGCTCGTATCGTCGCATAGTAGTATAAAAAAAAAATCCAGACGGTCTCCGGCAACAGAGACCTACCACCTGGTAATACTCTCTACTAATACTAACGCAATATCATCTTTACTGTAACACAGTAATGTTTGCTAACTTACTACATGGAAATTTAACCGCCGCTGCTGTGTTATGAATGTCCCGGAATAATTAAGATTTGATATAAAAATTAAAATTTTTATTATCATACACAGTTTATCCTTCTCTATTATGGTTGTGTTAAAAACTATACCGTATTAAAAATAATTCACTGCGTACCATTTATTGTAAAAATTAGTACAATTTATACGGTATAGTTAGAAAAAAGTTTTTGGAAAATCGATTGTGGTTAAACTGACACGACAATCAATTATTTTTATAGGATCCAAATCAAACGCATGTTATACACATTTTTTGGGAGTTGGCTTATGTGCAGCTGATGATGATTTTAATGTAATGATTTTATGTTGTTACCATTTATACGCTTGGCGCGGGCGAAAACAAACAAGGCAATTGTAAACCCCGCGGGTCGCCGGGTCGATGCTGTTTTCATGCCAGTTAATTAGTAGACCTTAATTAATTCTGACCCATCGTTGTGTTTATTTAACTCTGCACGAATACTCCTCTTACATTATATGTATATAAGATATAACTAACCGATATTTTTTTAAGATATTAATATAATTAATAGAAAAAATATAAAAACTGTTAACTACAATTCCAAAAATTGTCTGCTATATATTGTATGTATTTTATTGCGCAAATTTGTCCCAATATTCATTTATTTATTTTGTAATTGATACAAATTAAAAGTAAATAAATATGTTTCTCTGTTTACAATAAAAAAACACTTTAACTTAGTTCTCCGTATAATTCCGCTGTAAGTTAATTACTATGTTTCACTTAAAGCGTAATGGATGTAGTTGACATTGTCAAAAATGTACGTGTATCGTCTAGATTATTTCAACTAGCGAACTTTTTTAAAGGTTTCTTACGTATGTAATATAAGATTAGAAAATTACAAAGTAAAACCAGAAATGTTCAGATTGTCGATTGGCTAAACAGTTTTTTTTTTTAATTATAATTAGAATGATGGAGTAACCTTCTAAACTGAAAAACAATAAAATCGTAACAGTTTAGAAATTACGATTCTATAAACAAGCCTTAAATATATAATGACTTTGTTTTTCGTAGAAGATTTATTGCTTGTGTGTTATCTATTTTACTCTTTATTAAATCTAGTAGCAAAGGGTTGACTGTACTGAAATATTGTAAATAAACTATCCATCGTTTTAATTTCAGAGCACGTGTGGCAAGTGAACGTGCAGAAGAAGGGCCTCGGCGCTTCGAAGAGCATCCAGGGTCTATACAATCTATGCCTCACCGACAAGACGTTAACGCTCGTCAAGATCAAAAGCCACAACAACATCATCAGCGACCTCGGGATACCGGAGCGGGTGGAGTACTCCCTGAAGAATATTAGGAGGTCTTTCTATATAACGTGTTACTTTAGAGAAATATTTTTCACACAGCATTAAAGATAAATATGGTGTTGTATATTTCCGGGAACTGTCTAGATAGGATACAACACTATTTGCTGACGTCGAAATATTACTTAGCTCCTGTTTAAACAGCACTGTTACGATTATAATTACTGTCTTAACGAGACATGTCTCGCGTTACTCGTTGTTATTAGTCAGCTATAGGTTTGTCGCGACTACGTGAGCGTCGTACTTGTTACAACGCTTCGTTGTTTATAAAATATATTTCACTTTACCATCACTCAATCTTTTATCTTTTTTTTTTTTTGATTGAGTAGAGACGAGTAGCACGTCAAGGCAATAATCATTGCGGTACGTATTCCCTTAATAATGCGACAGAAAACGTAATACAACGGTAACTACAAGGACTACAGCAACATCAGAGAAGTAGATAGACAAATCTGTTCATTTCTGTTAATACTAATCTAGATTAATAATTTAATTGTTATTAAAATAGTCATGGTGTTACCGCAGATGTGGCGACTCCGAGTGCTTCTTCTACATGGAGGTGGGGCGGCAGACGACGACCGGTGCGGGCGAGCTGTGGATGCACTCGGACGACTCCAACATCGCACAGAGCATGCACTCTACCATATACCAGTGAGACATTCAACCATATTAGTACCAGATAATTGGTACACAAGATCTATCCAAAAACCTTTTCTATCCATATTCTTTTTCTTAGTCGTATTTCCTCATGACTGAGGGTCGTGGTCATCATGTGTAATGAAACACACGACGACTCTCTTGGCAGTTATAATGGAGTGGTTTGCCATTGCCTTCTCCATTTCACATACTAGTGCGACCATAGATGGTCACGACATAGATATGCAGGTTTCCTCACGATGTTTTCCTTCACCGTCAAAGCACGTGATATTAGTTGGTGTTTTATGCTAACTGCACATAAATTGAAAAATTCATTGGTGCAGGCCGGATTCGAACCCGGTACCTTCGCATTGGAAGGCCGGCCTTCAAACCACTAGGTTATCACGGCTCAAATACTATATATACTATCCATATACAATTCGTGAACTAAGTCTCCCTTATAGTAAAAAAAAAAATGGGGTGGCAGCCGCTGATAACTGTTAAGTTCATACTTATTTCAGTGCGATGAGGAACTGCGCTAAGGAGACGGAAAATGAGAAAGATCACATAATCCTCGGCAAAAACTCTCTGCTGGACGGAACGAACCCGCTGCCCGCTAGAAGGCAGACGTACTCGGACGGGCGCGGCCGGGCGGGTCTCTACAACGGTAAGCAAATCCCCACTGTTGTACAACTGGTTAACTATGATTTTAGTTTTATATTACTATTCGTTTATAATAAATAAAAATTAAAACACGCGTACAACTCTATATATTATAATAATTGTGTGTTTAGTAACAACTAGTACAAGCAAAGTTATCACGTTAGGTAGGGATCCGTATTAGTTAAATGTTTTTTCAATAGATGGCATTACATTAAATTTGTTATAAACTTTGCATATTTTTTTCAAAAGCCGAGGTAAGTATGTAATAAATTAAGACCTAGTCATTATTTTAATACAAAATTAAAGAATATTTATTTTATTTATTCTTTAGTTTTGCGCTAATTGTTTTCTCCGTAGGTATTAAATTTCTCTCATAAGAAAGAGAGCCATTTAATATAATTCAGTGCGATGAACGATGAACACTGGAGATATAATATGAGTAACATAATGCGATTTAAAATAATAGTTTTGTATTTTTTCTTATTTACAACGGTCAAACAAGTAGATCTCATATCGCTTGACAGAAAGAGCATATCTCATGTTCGCAGCAAAAGCTGTTATGGGGATTATATAAGGGTGGTACCTAGTCAGGAGGCCTGCTAAACTACACAATATGTTATCCCGAAATCGAACCAGGACCTTTCTAGTCTTATAAACAGTTGCCGGTGCGCCGAAGAGCCAGTTATTAAAAAAAATATTTACATTACGATTGTAATTAACAAACACAAAGAACAGATACACAAAAAATCAACAGTAATTAAGAATTTTAACCAAGTTCATTATTATTGGCGTTTAAATAAGTCTGTTGTATAAATCATGTATGGATCATTGCTTGTTGATTATGTGCTATGATCCATTTTTTTTTTGGTATGTAATAAGTGAAATGTTAAACTACTATAAACTAAAATTGTATAATGACAATACGAATTTTAATTAGCCAATATGCCATCGCGCATCACAAGGTGAATTTATAGCTCGACTTGAAAAAAACTACTCCAATTCTTCAAAATACGTTAATAAACCATTTAGTTGTTGCGAATACGTATGGTCACATGTTTGTATTCACACTGGTCACCCCCACTCGCACCGCAACATGTAATGTACCACCACCACCGCCACAAGTAATTTTGTAATGTAGACCCACTGTGATATAGTTCGCAGATGAAGTTTGTGTGTAAACTTAAAATGTTTTAATTTGAAAACGTTTTGTGCTAATTTGCAAAAACATGCGACCTATATCCATTAACTCACCACGACAGCCATCTATGTCCTGGCATGTTGATATAACCTATAATATACGGTTAACGGCGTATTAAATATAGAAAACACGGCCCGCGACATGAATGGCTGCCTGATAAACTTACTAACAAGTTGTGTAGCGTTTGTAACGAATAAGAAACAAGAATGTTAAGTTAAAAAAAGAAATGTCTTTTGTATGAAATTTGAAAAGGGTAAAGTCTAACTTCAAAAGATCTTGATTGTTAAGTGAAAGCTTTGTGTAAACATCCTTATTCGTGAAAACACAATTTACTTTAGCTTAAGAGTAATACAGATTTAAATAACTTATTCGTTACATCCGTATATTGTAGATTAGTAGAATTTGTCTTTGTAGATTAGACAGTAATCGGTTTTGGTATTTATCATTACCTTCCCTCTTTAAGCATGTTTCCAAAAAGGAACAAACCATACACTTGCTACTCAAACTGTGTTGTAGAATGTTGTTCACCAAGTCCATATTAATAAATATCTCTCTTAATGTTCCCATTACTGGGATTCAGGCTCTCCATTACAAGAAGAGAGTCAAAATCACTTATCCACCATGTTGGCCAAGTGGGGGTTTGTGGATATCAAATGTCTTCGAAAAGTTTTCTTGTAGCATGTTGTCCTCTCGACATTTTGTTTTTCATGTGATGTGCTCGAGTTAAGTAGGGATCGAACCCGGATCTTTTCGAGCGCCTGCGACCGCCTTACAAATTAAACTACTTCAATTGAACCTTATTGTTAGAAATGAAATTCCAATTGTATGTGCGCGAGGGCTACATTGGCTCAATCTATTGCAGACAAAAGCTTGTGCGTTGGCTCGTGTTTAAGACAGTGCGTGTGCGCAACAGCCACGTACTCCATTGACGACTCGGCGGCGGCGATAGCGCCCCTCACGCCTAGGAATGGTACGATATCAGTTAATGGGAACGAAATACATGTCCTGGCTGTGGCAACGAGGGTTTCCGCTCATACATCCATCCTAACCACAATCAGTCCACCTCCCGACTCCTCTTTCGTGTGCGCTGGCAGTATCGTGCAGCTTCGCAAATTTATACCAATTTTATATGGTTCCTGTGCTTTGATCTTTTCTCCGAGAAATCTCTACATTCATAACCTGGTGTTGAAATCACATAATTCACAAGGTGCATGGTGTCCCTGTTCATCATTATCCGACCCTCATAATTGTGTTTTTTCGTAAGGTGTTGCATTTAATGCTGCCTCTTTCTTTTTGCTCATGCATGGGTGTAAGCGAGCATGCGGTCACAAAAGCGTGCGCGCGCGCATGAATAATTAATTTATGCATCATCAACGTCATCAGCCGATCGAAGAAATAATTTAATTTATACCTAGATAACTGTTTTATTTTATCTATGATAATTATACTTGCACATATCTAATTACCTCTATATAAAAAAATAATATTGGTGTAAAGTACGGTACGCGGTATATGTAAGGGAATTTATGGTAATCCAATAATAATGCAATGGGAAAGGACCATCTACATGTTATTTATAATAATTTTCCTCATTTTATACAGCATGTCTCGCATGTACTATGTTATAGATATTGTTTATATACGTATGCACTAAATGATTTACTTTGCGGTTTGCTACACGAATATATTATCTGTCATACATTCTTGTAGTAAACCACTAAAGAAGCAGCTAATAATAACTAAAACGTTACCAATATTCATGAGTTTTAGAGCAAAACATCCTTTGTTTGTTCATGTTATAAACATGTAAGGATTTATATTTAATTCCTCAATTTTAACATTTTAATAATTACATGTACCTAATCTCCTTCGTTAGTTGATGTAGTAGGCATGCGGAATGTTTATTTTTGCACATTTACGCTTTTTATATTCCGTCTTAACGAATTTAAACTAATATTGCATTTTATATTTCTTTTTATTCGACAGGACGAGTGTGACGTTCACCTGATAGGTAAGTGATATGTTTGCCCATAAGAATGTGGCGCTAGTTAGGATGATATACACTGCACCACATTCTGCTCCTCGCCTTGATAATTAGGATGTTAAATATCGTTACTCCAGTAATTTCGATCAGCAACATGTAAAGTTTGCACACTATTGTTTGGTGGCGGAAATAGGAGCTGCGGTGGTACCTATCAAGACGGTCTCCGGCAACAGACCTACCACACCGATGAATATTGCATTTTACAAGAATCTTCTAAGATCAGCAAACAACGTTTGCATAAATTAATAAATATTCAATTTCTCTTATTATTGATGTATTATGTTATACTCATTACATAAATACTTATTTTATATTCACTATTACATATTGACTTTCTTTTCAACGAACATATAATTTAAGTTTTAATTGCCGATTAAAAACCTTTCGCGTTTCATTCTATCAGTATTTTTGTGAAATTCATGATGATACTGCTTTAATTAGTTTGTATTTTCAAGTCAAGTTTCGTCTTGTGTATTGCATATATCACTATGTATAAATTCTACGTGAAGCTTAATCTCGCATCTGTTGTTGTTTTATTAATATAAAAAAAAATTATTGATTTTGTGTAAAACTTTATACACTGTTAAATTTTTCAATTGAAAAGTATGTAAATATTTCCACCATCTTCTATTATTCTGTAAGTTTCTTTAATGGCTCACTAGTTTGCATGGAATCTGGTGAAGGCTCTGTTCACACTGACCGCATACATTTCCTAGGAGCAGCAGCGTTACACGGAGGTGTGGCGATGGCCTGTTCAAACACACGCCACATCATATCAATATAAACTATTAACTTGTCGCACATACATTAATAGAGTAACACCTATGTACAGATGTTGGTGTCTTGCATATAACCTAAATTTATTAAAAATTTCTATACCTTTAGATTGCTTATTTAAAAAAAAATATAAATGCATAACGTAAAAATTTGCAATAATTTGTTTTGAATTAGTACTGAAATTTTTCACGAAACAGTAAGTATAAAGGCACCAATGTCCGTCACCGAAGACTATCAACTAACCGTTGAACCGCACCGGGTGTTGCTTGGTGCCATGTGTTTTACGTGTAGCTTCTCATTGTCTTCCGCAGCCGAAAATCAACCGCCGAATAACCCACTAATCGAGAAGCCCGGGGACAACCCGGGCCGCCTCATAAAACACCATAGGACCGTGTCCTTACCGACCGGGTGCCCGCTATTCCAAGAGCCCCCAAGGATAGGACACGGCAGGACGTACTCCGCCCCGTTGACGGGCGACGAGGTAGACCGAGCGATCGTTGAGAAGGCGGCGATGCACTCCTCATGCAAAGCCGTCAACGGAACGGATCCGTTCACGCCGAGGAAACAGTTCTGCCGGCGCGCGAGCACCGGCACGAGGAGTTGGAAAACGCAGTCCGGTAACGCGAAGAGTACGTATTGACGTCCAGCTTGTGGTAGCCTAACAGACGCGCGGCGCGCCCGCCGCTGCTGTGACCGGTTCTGCTCGCCGTTGGCGGACCTCATAGCGGTGTATACGCAAATAGAACAAACGCTTCGCTAATTCATAGTTCTTTGCCAGTCACACATTTCTCAAGTTGACGAGTGCAAACCCAATGATTTTTTGGAATTATGTAATCGAAAAGTTATAACTTCTAAATTAAATTGTAAGAGAGATCAAGATACGCTTCCTCTACGTCTCTACGTCTATACGTCATAGAAACTTTTGTTTCTTTAAATGACACAACTAAACGGTAGGTATACTTTAAAATCATTAAGAATTTTTGTGTTACGAAAAAGAAATTGTAAAAAGCATGACTTGATTAATACACTAATTGATAAAACAGAAACTATAGAAGAAACACCATTTGTTGTAAAATATTATTTGTAACAATACAATATTGAATCGTATGATGTAAAGACGCATAAGATTTTCATCAAAACCAAATTCTGTACAGGTTCATATTTCTGGCAACTCCGCCTCGTCATTGGGTTTGGCCATACATTACTAACTGAAATGTTGCATGTTCACGTCCAGGCTTGCGCATGATACCCGCCGCCTGTTCAAGCCTTCATACCTATTTTATTGTAAAATTTCTATGAATTAAAGCCGGATCATGTGTTTTTATGTATACCCTCATATTGTCTATTCTATTTTGTTATTTATTCCGCATTATGTATAAGACTTTTTCACGTATCAAACTATTTAGACGCTACTCTTGCTTGCGCCTGGTCGACTGCCCGGCATGCTTTGCTCGCTTAAAATAGTAAGCTAAGTAAGCTTTAATTTTGTAACACCACGTTTATTCGGTCATTATGTTCTCCTGCAATTCCTTTTGTATTTACTTTAGGAAATGCTTGCCGTTTTGTTCGGCCGATATATTCATAAATTTTAATTTATATTTATGAGTTGTTTAATCCTTTGTTTTTCTAATTCAAACCAAAAAGATATTATCAAAACTTTTAGTACAAAAAAGATATTCTTATGGTAAACCTATGGTAAAATGCGCAAAATATCAAAAGATATATTTTTCTTTTTCAATGTATAATATCTCTGTATGATTGTTAAATTATAATAATTTGCGCCTAAAAATAAGATAAAGAACCGACACAGTAGTTTTAAATGACTGTCATAGCATGGTCATACGTTCCAACATGTGTCGTTGTATACTCGTACAATACATCAGGTCAGCTATAAACTAGTTAAATTGTTCTGTCGCAAAGGATTAAACGACTCTCGTTGTTTGAGTGCTAACAGCAGCCCGTTGTCCGCAGACGCGAGCACGCTGCGCAACCGCTGCGACAGCATGCCGTCGCGCGCGTGCACCTCCTTCGAGAGCGAACGTCCGCCGCCGCGCCAAGACGTCTTGGATGGTAACGACTGCTCACATTAGCCCTCTATATGTAGACCATACTGCACTCGAGGTAGGTCTCTTACCTAAGCAGGTACACACTGCACCGTCTGCTTCCACTGCCAAGGGGTACGCATTAGTTCAGTGAATGAGCTAACAAGACGTTATATCTTTTGTCTCATGCGATGAACCCAATGTCGCGCCGGGAAATCTTCCAATTAGCTCCGCTAAGTTATCTTTCTTAGTTTCATTATATAATAGATGCAAAGCTACGTATAAAAGACTCCTGGAGGCCAGAGAGTGTAGTGATTGGCGACTGGGTAACGCGGGTGCAATGTGACGCAGGACTTGACTCCTCGAGGGACGACATCGATTGCATGACGGAGTGGTATCGAACGCCGCGCATACCCGAGGAGCCCGACTGCTGCGACGCCATACCCAAGGACTTCATCAAGTACGTATAGTTACCTTCCCCACTCGTAGGATCAACTGCATATCACAACACCGATACCATCCGTTGCCCGGCCGTTGTCAACGTCAAACAAATATCTTCATTATATGTGCGAAAGCCAAGTGTTAATAATACGAGATACCTTTCTAAACCACTATAAAAATTGTAGTGGGATTTATCCTCTGTCTTAATTAATCGTTTGCTATTAAAATAATTTATCATATACTAATGATTTAGTTGACTTTTTGGATAACACGATTATTTCATTAATAGTTGGAAAAGGCGAAAAGATCTTTTTTAACCGTGTAAGGTGACCGTCGTGGACGTCTCATCGCTTTCTTTTTGAATGAATTAGCGAAATATAGTACCTTACCCTTATGAATATTGTAAAAAGTGAGTGTACTTGACGTGGTGCGTGTTCGTATGCGCGTGCAGCGTGTCGCGACGCGGCGCGTCGGTGCAGCACTCGCGCACGTCCTCGCTCGGTGCCTCTTCGGGCTCCGCGGACGAGGGCTACCTGGCGATGGGCCCGCCGCCGGAGCCCTGTGCCGCCGCCTCGCTGTCGAGTGGCTCCGTCTGCAGCGGCACGCCCTCCACCGACCCGAGATTCAGGTAATAACATATACGTTTGTACGCGCGCACACGTCCCTTCCAAAAACATTATGACGTCAAAAGTTCACATTCTTCAGTAGTATACGCAATCCAACTTATTCACTACAATGATTACCTCGCCCGAGAATCATGTGACCATCTTTAAGACTTTTTATGAACAGGTTACATTAATAGTGCTATATTTTATTAGATAGTAGAACTTTTTTGCTAAAAACTACTGAGCGAACGTCTTTTTATACAAGGAATCAACTACTACATTTGGCACGTATCACTCGCAGCGAGTACCAGCTGGAGCCGGCGACAGCACACATCGCTGAGGAAAGATCCGCGCGTGCGTACAGCGTGGGCTCGCGGCCGGGCGGCGCGCGCGTCGAGCCCGCCCGCCTGCGCGCGTACAGCGCGGGCGCGCGCCGCCGCCCGCCGCCGCCGCCGCGACCCTCCGCCGGGGACTTCCTCGAGCTCGACTTTTCGGCGAACTCCCCTGCGCCTAAGGTAACACATGACTAACTATTATAAAGACTCACAGTTTGCTTAACCTTTCCATTTTATTAAATGATAAGTTCTCTGTTCGACACTCAAATGCGAGAAAAGTATTTTATATAAAGTATACAATATTTGCCATTGTTAAATATTGTAGATGTGGCACTTGCCGCACGAGGTTATTAAAGATTATTTATTTTGGCTTGTAAACCTTTGAGTTTTTCAATGTGAAAGGGACGTTCGGGGTAACTTAGTCGCTTGTGCTGTTGTCACCAGGTAATAGTGGCTCGGACGCCACCTACGATAGGCTTCATGGAGCCGCGCAAGAACACCGACGAGTACGTGGACATGTCGCCGCGCAATGCTGGCTATGTGGAGATGAAGCCCGGCGAGCTGCCCGTGCACCCCGCACAGCAGAATTCCGCGCCCAACACCACGCCCGATGGCTATGTCGAGATGAGCTACGGCCGGCCCGCCTCCGTACCCTCGGAATCGGCTGAAACGCCCGCATCACCTGCCCAAACTCCCTCTGCCCCTCAAACGCCGCAGGGTGCGCAGAACTCTCACCATCTATCGACTGTGCGTGAGATCTCAGAGGATGGCAGGCGTAGCCCGGACTCGTTGCAGTACGTGACACTCGCGCAGACGCCCTCCCCCGAGCAGACGGACGAACAGACGTTTCCAACGAATGACGCCACCGATCTTAGAGGTGAGTCATTTTTTATTAAATGGATTGATTTGTTATATGGAACATATTAAAGAAATCATTCCATCATACTGTGTGAAGTCAGAAACCTACCAGTTAAGACTAATTTAAACTACAGTTATCAGTTGCGATCACCTGAACTGTATTGTCCTTTTATATGAGAACTAAACGATATTGCAGCAACGGAGGCAGGCGTAGGTGTGATCATGCCCGGCGGAGTGCTGCACTACGCCGCGCTCGACCTGGAGCCGCGGCGCGCGCCCTCTGCCCCCGCGCCGCGCCTCTACACGCAGATCGATTTCTTGCGCAGCGAGAAGCTGCACCCGCACGCTACCTAGCCGCGGAAAGACGCGCGCGCGCATAGAGGTGACCGCGCCCCGAGCACGCATGCCCGCCGCACCCTCACGCAGCCAGCTCCCGCAGACGGGGGATCACACGCGCGTTTGCAGAACGTTGGGATATAGAAACGTCCTCGTGGCCGTGTCCCGTTTGCACAGTAAGAAACACCATCCTGAACTGGTTTCTACTGACTTTCTGAGCCATTACTCATTGTTAGAAGAGAAAGGTGGCGGACATATGGTAGTAAAGTTATCTGGCTCATCACGTCACACAAAACACTAACAGGCCGCACCGCAGCGTCCGACGACTGATAATTAATGGAGAAGACGCTGTACAAAATTGAGGCTGGCTGGTGCGAGGCAGATCCTATATGTATAATACATACTACAAGTTGGTTCAGAGACGTGCGTGATGAAATGAGGGTAGTTCGGAGTTGGGTGCGCGAGTGAAACTTGGACTTCACCCGTCCTTCATTAGTGATGATGGACTTGTTAGATTATAATTACATTTGCGATTAATATCGGACTGCGAAACAAAGTTGGAGTCCGAAATGTGAGAAACGCTTGAAGGCATCTGGAGAGGTTCGAATGTTCACACGACCACGCGAATACGGTCGTTGACTTCTGCTCTAGACAAATTTGGCTAATACTTTTTTTTCTCTTACCGCACATTTAAATGACGCAATAATGATAATTATATTTTGAAACTATTTATATTAATTATAGTAACGCATATTTATATTTTTCTTTGTTGTGTTTACGATTGAAAAGTTTCTTTGTTCATTGGCAACACCTCAATTTATGTAACTTAAAACGATGTCGTCCGTGGATCGTGGTTCGATCGCGCGCTTGTGTCGTGTCCCGTGCGAGTGTCGCTTGCTTATGAAGCCGGACCATGTAATGTATCGCGTTATATTACCGTACGGAGTTCGTGTAAGGGGTGTTCTAAACGTTTTAGCGAATGATATTGTTTTTACATTGGAATTATATGATTGCGAGCATTCTTTAGTGCCTGTGGCTATCCCCTAGCACTTAGTACTACTCTGTCGTTTATTTGTACTCTGCCGTATGCGGTTATTGGATACTGTAAAATTTATAAAATAAAATCATTTATAATACGGTAATGCTTGTTACTAGGTTAAAATTACGTAATTATAAATATTTATTTATTACCGCTATCGATTATTGTAATTGTCGTTGTGTAACGAATCGCGCTGTATATATCTTCTAGTAAAATCGCGGCGAGGTCTGCTAATGGTTTTTAAAATAAATTTACTAAACATAAAATTCGCATGGAATTGTCGAACAGGAGCTGGTGATGGGGTTGGTTTTGCGTGTCCCGATATATAGAGAAAATTATAATGTATAAATAAATATAACTTACATAAATGCAACGGTTGTGAGAGAGGCCTAATGTAGTTCAACACAAAATGTCTTTACGTTCCCTAATATACTGACCTGTTGTGTTCTTAGGATACTGCGTTCAGTGTACTGTACCGCTGTGCAATCTCTGTTTACAATTATTGAAAAATAGTGAAGTTATGAATGTGTACATTGTTATCGTATTGCCTTCGGTCCAGCCGCGGCTGTTCCCTTCCGTGGCTTCTGTTCACTGTTTCTAAAGGAAAATCAAAAAAAAAATCCCTGCAATACGTTATTCGTCGATGAGTTGTTTTGTTATATCTCTATGTTTGTACAATTACAAGTAAAATTTGTTTATTTTTTTGTAAATGTGACAAATATTTGTTTCTAGAGTCACGAACGGAACAGCTGCTTGGCTATACATTTAACAAAGAGGATTTATATGAGATTTTATTTTATTTTCATTGCGCAAATTTTGTATTGACATTGTTGAAACGTTTGTAGTGATGCGACAAGAAATATTTATACATCCGGGCTTGCTCTTTACTGCGCATACAGTTTGTAATGGGAGGTGCTCCCGCTGCTCAAATTATTATGTATTTCTGTGTTATACATTCTTAATTTTTTTTCTGATGATTGATTTATAATTGTTCTTTATGTTTGACATGTTATTAAATTTCTTATTTGTTATGTTAAATACGATAACATTGTGTTCAATATATTTTTTTTAATAATGAAACGTAAACGCAACATAACTATTTTGTTGACTATTGTACTTTTCGTGCACAGCGTGTTCTGTTTAAGCTCTTCTTTGTATTTTTATATAGAGGTGTTGATATGGAGGAGTTGTTGAAATGTTATTACTGTCCCGACCCGGACCTCTGTTAAGGAACAAGCCCGGACCTCTGTTGTTTACAGGAATTATGTGTTCAAAATAAATAGAAGAGAAATCATTTTCCCATATTGTTAATGCAAAAGTTAAAGCTAAATTACAAAAACAAAACAATGTACAGTTTTTATTTTTTAAGTTAATATAAATGATACATTTATTTGTTACTCGTAGTTTTAAATGGTCATGCAGAATACTTCTTGTACGTTTGTACGTAATGCGGTGATGGCCGTGCGCGCCCGTGCGCCCTCGCCGGCGACGCGGACATCCCTCTGTAGTGTAATTATACGCAACCACACCCAACGTGGCTCCGCCGACGCGGCCCTCGCAATACGCAGTGTTATATAGGAGTTGTAGTAAGCGATAGGTATCATGTACATTCGCCCTCGCGCGCTGCAAATAAATCTCGTCGAGTGTCAGCGGAGCCGGAACTTACACACAAACATGTATAAGAAAGTTTCCCATTGCCCACGGCCCTGCTCAGTCTAAACAATGCACACGTATTAAAACGGTTTTGTTTGCAGCGGCCAGCGGCGCCCGCCCGCCGGTGTTCTCGTTCTTAAACATAAGTGCAATTATCGTAACGTGGTGCCTCTTGTATCTAGCGAGACCGGCGCACCGCGCACGCGCACTGCCGCCGCGCACAACACTTACCGAATTATATTACACGCCGACAGCATAAGAATCATTTGTATTTTTCTAAAAAAAAATCTTAGTCATATACAACGCGTTTAAGAATTTTAATATTTTATCAAATTGAATGTTATATATTATACAGTGTAGGGCTGACATATATTTTTATGTTTCTACTAGCGTAAGGACGTCAATTAGTAGAGCGGCGCGGCGCGTGCGCGTGCGCGCTCCGTGCGGACGTTACATTCCGTCGCCGGAGCGATTACACTAGTCAAGAGTGTTCAACACGGAGACGTGATAGGTTAGGTAACACGATATTGTTCCCCTCCCGTTTACTCGTAGCTAATACTACTGGTAACTCCTTTTGCCGCGCTCTAAACCATATCAGCAAAGGACCTGCCTTACAATCAATACGTTTCTTTTGTACGTTACGCGAATGTGTCCGCGAGGGGAACTTCCCTTAACGTGGCAGTTCTAGTTTAGTTAACCGGAACTGAACGTACACTATTCCTAAGTTATCAGTGAATAGTTGTATTGTGTATGCACAACTCCTGTAACTCTGTATACGGCGCTGTACACGGTTATGTTAATTATAGCGCACGCGTTTTCTGTTTTTGTGTATTATATAATTTTTCGGTATCATTGAAAAAGCATATCGGAAGAAAAAAGATAGGTACGTTATTATATAATATCCGGTGTGCTCCCTCTAGTAGTATCATATGCCTAAAAGGTTATTTATGAGAGCAGTTTGTTAAAGTGAGACAACATGGGAAAAGCTACGCAAACTAATCGTAGTCTCGAAGCGATCGTGGTGTTGTCTCTGGGTGGTAAACCCTGCATCATACGGTTTCTTTAGATTCCGGTGGAACTGTGCTGGAGGGAGGTCGCCAAGCGTATTAATTACTTTACATATGTAAATGTGTCTGTTTCAAAAAGACTTCGAAAAAGATCCTGTGGTGATACCAGTCATATATACATAGATTTTTGTTGAACAGTTTCTTTGTAAAAGGTTAATAGGCTGTGATACAGTAAAAGTTAATTAAATTAAAATAAAACGCACGTCAGGAAATTTTTAATGACCCCTAAACATTGTCAACGTTGAAATTACTCACAAACAAGAATCAACAAATTGAATAGTTAAATGAATCCCTGTGTTGTATCTTATAAAATTATAAATAATAGAATATCTAAAAAAAAAAGGCAGCGTTCTAGATCTTTAACATTTCTATATGGTACACATTTGAACTCCAGTTTATTTTTTTATTTTGTAGTCAAACCTGTCCTTACGATTGTCTTTATTGATACTTTGTCTACAAGCAAATACGTTGGCAACATGCACTTGGCGTGTTTGTGGTTTACAGAAGCTGCCGCTTGAGAAAAGGCTTCAAAGCAATTAAAACGTAATGTGAGCTGTTTATACTATCATAGATAAAAAATAACCACATTTTATTTTGCTTTACGTATAAATACTAATAAAACGGTGAGAGATGAGTAGGTGTCAATTCTTGTTTTCGTTTTCCTGGTTTAGTCAATTCTACGGCTAGCCGGTGCAACCTCGCAATTGTGTAGTGATGTATGTAGCGATGCGTTATGTTATATACACACTTTTATTCCACTTAGGCTGTAAGAAGTGTTGCGTTGATCTAGTGTTAGGGTTAGACGTGTACGGAGAGCTGGATACATTGCGCGACCCCGGGATGTCGTTTGAAACTTTATGCATTACTTATGTACATGCGACGAAGCGTACACAAGGTCACAAAATTAAAATACAAAGGCAAAAGGTGAAACTAATATTATTTTTTTCAACTCTGCTGAAATACATGATTCTTTAATATAATGGTTTAATTAAAACCAACATTGAACTGGAAAGTGACTATTCAGCAGTGGTTCACAGTGTATGGCCAAGGGCCGATTTTAGTAATTTTTCAATTCTGTAACTTTTTACGGAATTATGTCTAACTATACGAATCTGGCTTTGTTTTGCGTTCTAATCATAGTTCTCTTTCTCGTTCCCCCTTCCCTCTCCACATTTAATAGATAAATCCATTCCATTGAACAATATGATTAAAGTGTGTTATTCACAGCAAACACTAGCTTTTTTGTAATGTGTTCACATTGACGTTTGTGAGAATCGACGACATCGAATGCTGGTGTGAGGGCGGCCTTAGTTAACTGGTGTGTGTACATACATACACAACACACTCACCACGTTGGTACACACAAACATACGGCTCGATGAGACGTCATGACAAAATGCAGTTCCGAGATCTATACTAGTCCCATTGCAATTATTGCAAATAAATCGTTTTTGCAAATAATGAAATAATGTTCCTGTAACGGCGTAAATAGTGGTTTTTTATAATGTTATTTGTAAGGTTTAATGTATAACGTGTAGAGCAGTTCACGTGTTGTATGTAGGCGTAAGTCGACCGCACGGAGGACGCGCCGCGCGCCCCCGCCCGCCGCTACGGCTGCGGCCACCGGCGTCGCTAACGGAATTCTGTTGTGTTTGAGAAAGAGTTATATTTTTTTACAAATGGTGCTACTGTTTTGTGTTTTAGTCAATGATGGCTTGAGGGCTCTCGTACTGCCACCGTTTGGGTGGGCAGGCGGGGAGAGCGGTGGTGAGTGCGCATATCACAAGCGGAGCTAGGGTAGCGGCTAGCGGCCGGCGGCATCACTCACAAGTTAGGTGTATTTAGCTTTTGTAACTGCGGAGTGCCCGACGCGCCCGGACTTGCGTTTATCAAATTTCTAAATGTAATTTTTTTGGTACGTTACATTTTGTTTACTTTCATATTACGATTATATTGTAAATAAAAATAAAAGCTTTGGATTTGAGCGCTTGTTTCATTTCACCGTTCTAAATAGATATGTTGGTAAGCCGCGGATGAAAGGTCCTCTTCGCAGGTAAGTACTACCGCAGCGTCCATACCCGCTAAAGATATAATCGATATTTGAAGAGCATTGTAGAATTATTAATATCACTGGGAAAACGAAACAGACCGTCCGTCTTAAGAGACTGTGAACGCTCTTACTAGTCGTGCTACGATGCAAGCGGGTACTTGTAAAAAAAATGTGTACAAAATAAAAATTGGAATTGGCATTTATTCCATACAATATAAAAATTCATAATTTATAGAACTAAAACAATTGTTGAGCCGATTCTACGATTACAAATTTGATTCGTGTAAACCGAGCAGACAGACAGACGATGCAGTTTAACTGTTAAGATTTAACAATGTAATATTATAACAATGTGTACAGTAGTAATGTCAAAAATCTAATTAATGATAATATTAATAGGAATGATAACGATTCCCATTTGAGTATGGCACTTGCGCTGTGTGTATGTGTATACAATGATGCTATTGTACAGGCAATTTTTGAATATCGTAACAATAAAAACTATTTACAGAAAACAATAAATATGTGTCCAAAACATGAAAGCAATATATAAAGATTACAGTGATACAATTATAAATTTTTTAGCAAACAGAAACAAAGAAAACAAAGAGAACAAATGAGTGTGACCACTAGTAAAATATAATTAAAAAACTACACCCAAACTGCAGATATCTCGGCTTGTATATTAAATCTCCCTTTTGTGAGCAGCCTGGGGATCTATTTTGAGTTCACCAGCTCATAGACGAGCAGACGATTTAACTAATAAAAATTTAAACCACATTGACACGATAACACAACTGAGAAATATGTAACAATCTTTAAAACGTCTAACCAAGTACTCAAGAATCATTTCCAAGCATAAATACTAGTTAATAAATATAGATAATATTATAACTGTGATTAAACATTGATATCCCCGCTTAAATAGAAGTACATTTGATAATACTGACAGAAGTGAGGACCTTTATAAATAATCAAATGCAACCTAATCTTCAAAATTTGCGTTTGTTTATAGCAATCTTCAAACCAATCAAAGTCTTAACTTAGCCAACTCACGAGGCGGCACACAGCACAATCCTGATCTAAATATAGCACAAAGTGCTTTAACTTATCACCCATATAGAAAATAACACTGTCTACTTAGGTGGTGATCTACCATTCACAATGGCCGGCGAGTCCTTCCACGATCTACCCTTCTTCACCGTCAACTTCTTCTTGACAACCCGCGTTACACTCACCTCCTCGTCGGACAACAAACGTTTCTTTGGTTTAACTTTTTCTTTTTCAAGTGTAAACGAGTCATCGAATATATCGCTGCTGGCGTTCGCCGACTCATTCAAGGGCTTCTTACTTCCGATGATCTCGCTGATGGGGCTGTCGAAGGACACCTGCCGGGGGCTTCGCTTGGGCTTCTCTATGCTCGTTTGCGTTGCAATGTTTGTATGATTCTTCTTAGCGGGGGGCGTGGCTTTCGGGGTCAATCTAGTTTTTTTCACTTTAATAACTAGTGAAGGTTCCAATGATTTTCTCTTGGTTGGCTTTTTTATTCTTCGTTTCGGTTCTTTCTGCTGTACGGGTTCCTCGTTTTCACAATCTTCTGTTTCGACCTCATCAGATTTCTCAATTTTCTTCCGGCGCCCTACTCTCCGTACTACTTTCTTCTGTAGCGGCTTCTCATTTTCTATTATATCAGCTTCATCATCATCATCATCGGCATCGTCATTATCTACAGTTCTGTTACTACTATTAACTTTTTGTTTTTTTACTGATTTTTTAAATTCCAATTTATCTGTTTTAGTTTTCCCTTCACTTTTCAGGTATTTTTCGAAGAATGGACGACACTTTGCAAAATCCACTTGTTGTTTTGGCTTTAATGAATTTATATATTCAAAGAATTTTATTAATGCATCTGTAAGGAAAAAAAATCGGATTACGAAAGTAAAAAAATAACCAATTCGCTCTTTTTCTGGATCATTAATCTATTAGATCACAATTTGTGTGATACTTATTGATACCTGGTACACTGGAGTAGTTTTTTGTAATTTCATTGCGCACATTTTTCATAAATGTCTCCTTCATTGTTTGAACTGTTTTTGGTTGCTTTAACGACTTCTCCCAGGGCAGCTCACCCACCAGCCACTGAAGCATGTTGTAGCCGAGAATTTCTAGGTCACCGCGCATTGTTGGCACTATATAAATACATATAGATAAATTATTCAAAATTGATAAAGTGCACGAGCAAAAAAGAGACCATCGCCTCTATAGGATACCACTTCATAATGGCAGTTTACGATTGTCTTGATAGAGAAAGAGGTAACTAAAATAATCTTTGGATTACAACTTCCATAAAGTAATGACTTTAGTAACACTTTTTATTTATATTATAAAACTCTTGCCAGGGAACTACTGAGTCCGTTTCCATATGAAGTATACTGTAGCTACTTTATTCATGTAAGAAGGCTTATCCAGGAGAGTATGTGGCACATCTAGTAGCTATGTTGTATAAACTTGCGAAATTACTGTGGTGGCAAAACTTACTGTCATATGGCAGTGTTGAGTTCCAACAAAATATAAATGCATGGCTTTAGTAATTTAATATAAGTAAAAAAGTTAAAAGTTTTATGTTGCATCGATTTGTTGACCCACTGACCTCCATTGTGAGCATCTCGGCTTGTATATTCAATTGTGCCATTGTGTGCAGACTTGGGATCTGGTTTAAATTCTTTATCATTAACTTTTGTTGCAAGCCCAAAGTCAACAAGGTATGTTTGATTTTCTGTACCCTTTTTGAGTCCAAGAAGAATGTTTGCACCTTTTATATCTGCATGGACATACCCTCTACTATGTATATACTCTAGGATGTCTAGCTGAAAAGTAAAATATTGTTAAAATTGTAGTGTTGAAACTATTTATAAAAAAAATTATCATGAATTTTGAAGTAAAAATAATACATGTTCAAAAGCACCAATGTAAAAATGCAATGAACTGCTAATGTTGTATTTTATATGATAATCAAAATAAATATAAAATAATAGATAAAGACTTGCAAGACAAACTCACTCCTTACCATTTGTAATCCTATTTGGAATACAGTTGGTGCAGGAAACAAGCGACCAGATTCTACAAACAAACTCCAGAGGTCCTTGCCATACCGCTCTAACACCAAATACCTATACTTCTCACCGTTGTAGTCGTGTGAACCATTACCATAATATGATGGCATGCCAAAAGTTGATAATTTTTTTGTTTGCATAAATTTAGTAACTAAAAAGAGTTCATAAAGTTTATTTAATAAAAATTTTAACTTAATAAATACTACATGTTCTTGTTTCAATTTGAGATTTTAGGGCTTAAGGTGTATTTAGTAAAATTTATAGTCTCCATTACAGACAGTTTTACACATGCCTGTGCAACTGCACAAATATTCCTATTAACTGTTCATTACGCAGAGGTATTCCAAACCTGCAACCTCAAGTTTCAATCTCTGATCCAAGAGAAATTTTAACTTCATAAACCCAAAATAAAATTACAGGGTCCATGAATAAAATGTACTATTATCCATTAAGTGCTTACGTTTAGCAGTGGACATCCAATTACTAAAATGATGACATTATTAATAAATACACTGTGTGTTATTCTCAATATTGCGAAATTTCAATATTGACTGTATCATTATTATCCATTACAAGTATAAGTTAAAGTAATTAAGTAAATAAAAATACCAAGAATAGTGAGGTTATGAAAAGATATTAATTTCATAATCTATTTCCACTTACTGTCATCTTTATTGGCATTCCTTATATAAAAATGTTTCTCCACAAAAAGTGGGCCATTTTCATGTGGTTCCTGAAAAGAAAAGAACAATTATTTGGCCACCTGTACGTTTTATAACGCACAAAGTATGTAGAAGAAGTTAAATTACTTCCGATATTGTACTGTTTAGTTGATGCGAAAATAAGCTACAACTTCCAATAATTAAAATTTTATATTTTTCCAAGTTTAGACAAGGTTAGTAGTTAACATGATCATTACATGCAGAGGTGCAATCTATACAGGCAAATAAGCCCTGCATCATGGCTACCTTCTTCTTCTTCTTAACGTGCCATCTTACTTCGAAGGTTGGCAACCATCAAAGCAATCAGACAATAGCTCCCTAAACCTATCTAAATAATTATCTCATAACTTACTCAAAAAGTAAGCAATTATTATTATTTTGTATTTAAACGAATACTCATGTTTGAGTACAAACTATGATGAATTGAAATTGGTAAGTTCCTTTTTAACTATACATAAGTTCAAAGATTTTAGAAATAGATTGTATACCCTACACAAAATCTCAGTGCACATTCATATTTTGAGTGGTTAGAACACAACTGTTGATTAGACCAAATTATTATTTACAACCAACCCATGAATAGTTTAACAGCACTATATGGCTCTATTTGAGGAAAATTAAAACAGAATGTGAGTTGTTTGCACTGCATAAACATTAATTCCAATTTGAAGTGGAATTGTCCTCAACACATATTTGTAAAAAAATGTCCCTTGAAACACTACACAATTGCAAAAATCATTCAGAAGGCACTAGTAGACTGCTTATATTTAATTATGGTAATTTTACATTATTATTCAGGTCATAAAATACCTAGATAGAAATCTGGTGTATTTTAATTCGCTATTTTATGTAGTAAAACTAAACCGTTTTAAAATATGTATTAACAAGAATTTGAGTGTTTCCTTTCAGGATAATGCTGTATGCGACAATACTTACAATCTTAACAACGAATGGATAATTAGATGTCTTTTTAGGAGAGCCCTCATGGTTGCACGCAGAATAAATTTCACCAAATCCACCGACTCCAATCGAAGGACCTATTCGCCATTTCTTCTTAGATATTGTGTCGTTAATTACTTCCCCTAGGGGAATGGGTGCTGGCATTTTATAGCCATTTGCTTTCTTCTTTGGCGCGCCGGGTTTTTTACCTCTACCAGACATTTTCGTATTTACTTCATTCACTAAACTTCTCAATTTATATGATCTTTATATTAGTTTATACTTCACTTACAAAATTATATTATAATGCTAAATAGTATACGAGTATTATAAACTAAATTTTAAAAAAATACTCGTTCTTTCTGTTGACAACAGCGTAACAAATGAAAGCAGCTGCCATTAAGTAAAAATCTATGGTTTTAAAGAACAAGGTTTTTAAGTTGCAGAAGCGCTGGCTACTAACTATACTTCATTTTTTAGTTTTATATTATTAATTTATGTTCATAAATAATTAGTTACATATATTAACATCTTTCACAAAAATTATAAAAATGTGGCATTATTTAAAATCATTAATTCAATGAATAAATAAAGAGCGCAAAAGTAAGTTTTTTACATGGAAGTAATTACTACGTATAACGTATTGTACGTACTACTTATTACATGGTTTTTATGAGTTATTTTAAAATAATAAAGCACTTTTTTGTAACAACTTTTTATAACATTAAAATATTTATTGGTACACTATCGTTATAATGCTTAAATGTTTACTTTTTTCATCAAATGTGCAGAATTTTTTAATTTCAATGGCTTTACGACTTTTTACCTCGACTTTACATGGTGTCGAATGACAAAAAGACCGTGGATATTAAAGCGTGTTCGCCCAGAAATTTTACTTTTGTATGTTACAGCCAGGATCAAGTAATGCAGAAATTTATAATATTATGAGGATGATAGCTAATTAGGCGGGTTCAAAAATATCCTACCTCCAACCAAAGTACATTTGTTTGTACGTTTTATCTTTGTAATTATGCTTATACATTGGGGTCTGAGTTTAAGAGATCTTTGTGTTTATATAGAATCTCCTGCAATACATTATTCTACAAATGATTTTTTTTTTTGTTTTTATTATTACTCGAGTAATGAGAAAATAACAAAGAGAAGTAATAACGAATAAACTTTAATAAAATCTCACGAACACACAATATACAATGTTGATAACATTCATAATATGCTTACTGACTATAATTTACAATTTCACTAGCCTTAACGATAAGTTTTACTTTATAAACAATGTTAAAATAACAATTTTCGTATTAATTCTAATTTACATTGTTAAACTGTTAAAGCAATAAATAAAAGCATATATTCATTATATAACAATTATTTCTAGAAATTTATATTAACAATTTGACATGTTATAAAACATTCGAGCAAATGGGAACAATTGGAAAAACTAAAACAGATAATATTGTTTTATATTATGGCAATTTCGTTTAAATCTCAGGTAAATGCGTGAGTGATGATTGAAAGTCTAGGTGGGTTTTATTGAATGGTTTCCACATAAGCAATCTTGTCCTGGCAACGTCCGCGATCTGCGAAAAATGATTTTTCAATAAATTTTCTTAAATGATATTTATACAATAATTTTCCAAAACCTGTGCAAACAAAAATTAAAATAGTAAAGGTATAACTAGGTAGATTGTCTTGGTTATTGTGAATGCGCCATTAGAATGCACAGTTTCTTGTTATTAAAAATATGAATCACCTTAGTAGAGATCGTCCTCTTCGTCGTACGACATTGAGTACCAGTCTCTCGCCGCGTCCTCGTATATCACTCTCTTGAGCTCGTCGTCGTACTGCGGGTGCAGTATCCTGGGCGAGCGCGCGCGGAACTCCAGCGGCACGTCGTAGCACTTGCAGACGCAGCACGCCGGGAACTTGAACCAGTCCGCGAAGATGCCGCGGCACTCGTTGCGAGGGTCGTACGCCAGCAGCCGGTGCAGGCGATACTGCTGCTCGCATCTACAGTAACCATTCCATTATTATAATCTATCATACCAATTTCGTTTTCCCTAAACACAGTCTACAATGGAAACTGCCGATAATTAACTCAATTGAGATTCAGCCTGCCTGATGAGAATTTCAGAAATATTACATAATTTTTTACAGTTGTAGTCGTAATGAGGAATTTGATTTTTGATACATAATTACGGTTTGTTATATTTTATTTCATTTTATTTATGCACACAAAAATTACAAATAAAATATTATATGTATAAAGATAATAAATGCAAAGGCACTACTTATTCCGATGTGAAATTTCTTCTAGTAGGCCTTTTGTTGGAAATTTTTATATTAGTGAAAGTAAATTCGGTGCATATATCTAAACTACATACTAAATAAAACTAGTATAATATATATATATAAAATAAAACTGATAAAAAAAACAAACGACAGTAACAATCAGAAGTACAAGTAGTTACCTGCAGCCCTCCCTGCAGTACATCTGTTTCCGCTCGTGCACGCAGGTCTCCAGGTGTATGTACTGCTCGAACGGATACATGTTGAGTAGTGCCAGCACTTCGCCGCGGGTGCTGTTGGCCCAGAACGGTGCCGCCATCTCCTCTTTAGATTCACACGCGTTGCTGGAATAAATATTGATACTATTCAAATCTGTTATTTACTTATCAAATATACCATACGCTACAATGTGAACGCAAAAAAGCTCAATTTCTCTCTCTAACGTGACGAAGTAAAATATATACCATAGAACTACCACATTTAATGGCCATTTAAAGAGTTAAATAGCATTTTTAAACTCTGTAAGTAATTAAATTGTTATAAATTTAGTTATTTTGAAAAAATATTACTTAATTATTTGATAATAATACACCTGGGATTGTTTACACAGTAATGTTTTTCTGCTACTGCTTACATAATATATATGGTATTGGTGCTAATTACCTAAAAGTTAAACGTACATTTTATATTAAGATTTAACAACTTACGCTCCTCGAAGTTTTATAACAGATGGTCTGACGGTATCCGGCTGCGTAGGTTTTGGATAAAACTCTTCTTTTTTGTCAGTTGCTTTCGTGTCGGTTTTATCACCTTTCACTTTTTGATGTTGAGAGAATAGCAGTGTTGAGGGCAGAGTGGAAGTGTCTACACTCATTGGCTTCCATTCTTCTCTAACAGAATCTGTAGTTGTATCATCGTAGTGCACGTCTGTAGTTTCTGTAGCGTTTGCCGCGTATTCCGTCGTTGTGGTCACGTTACTTTCGGTGTTATTCTTATAATCGCTCTCATCTCTTATAGGTTCACTTTTCGAAGTGCCCAAAAACGTCGGATATATGCTGTTGGTTTCTATGGTTTGTTTTATAACAGCTTCTAATGTTATCACATCCGGATCCAAATTGTTTATTTCTATATTAGCAATGCTTTCTAGCTTGGTTTTGTATGATACGTCCTTTTCATCAATCATTGTTTCGTTGTTTGTTATTTCTGTACTGTTGTTTGTACTGTTCACAGTGGAGTTATTGACATAGTTTACTAGAGGTTTTACTTTCAAAGTATCATTGTCGAACTTTTTATATTTATCAGAAGTCTGTATTGGTCTAAAATGTGGTCTATCTTTAATGGCACGAGAGTGACTTTTCTTTGTGTACATTAACTTAGCTTTTATAATATCCTCTGCAAATTCACTAGACTTTCTTCTATCTTCCTCATCATCGTACTCTATAAAGTTTTCTAGTTCTGCTTTCAGTACTGATATGTGCCGTTCTTCGCCGTACATCCTTCTCATTAATCCCTGTAACACCACGAGTATAAAAATGTATTTCAAAATCACGCCCACGCTATGTAATTATCACAGACAATTTACAAAAAATATATGTTTTTACAAATATAATGTCAGAGTCTTTTAGTGATTAAAATACTTTAATAATTAATAGCACGAATCGACCATTTAATCGAGGCCGACCCACATTTCTTTAGACTCTTACTGTTTGATGTAATTTTAAGACTTGACAGAGATTTTATCTTTAGAAAAATGCCAAAGTTAAGTTTAATATACAATTAAAGCAAGTACCTCGGATTCAAAGTATGTGATTAAATAATTATTCAAAGTTATTAACTGTGTCTGTTATTTTTATATTTCGTTGTTAATTCTTTCATCCATATATCATTATAATATATCATTGCAACAGCTATACGCAAACTTTTGATGTAACATTCTTTTATAGGGGCGGTGTACTTATACAAGGTGGGCCAAAAGAAGTCATCCGATGTTGTTTGGTTCTCATTTTTTTTCTTAATGAAAAACTTTGATTCTGTTTTTTGATTGTATTTATTTGAATCTTTAGAATTTTATTGGGATGATATCGGCCAAATGGGCGCCGCCACAGTTTGGTGATTTTATTTGGGCTTCCAATAGGGTGATTTCTATGAGCCCACCTTGTTTTTTTTATACTAATATGCGACGAGACGTGCAAGATGATCAACTGGTGGTAAGTGATACGCTTGCCCATGACAACGTGGTGCTAGTTAAGATTGTATACACTGCACCACATTGCGCTCGTCGCCTTGAGACATAAGGTGTTAAGTCTCGTTACCCCAGTAACTACAGCGCCTTTCAAACCGGAGCACAGTAATGTTCGCACACTACTATTTGGCGGTGGAAATAGGAGCTGCGGTGGTACCCATCCAGACGGTCTCCGGCAACAGAGACCTGATGTAGTATATATAATGCTGGCTGGTTATTGTGTAGTAGCTGGCTGGTTAGAAATTATATGTATCGAATCGATATTACATTCAGATCCCACCGCTGTCACCATGTAGTGAAACGCCATTTTGATAACTAACTTTTATATTCGTATATTATTCGTTACATATAATTTCTAACCAGCCAGCTACTACACAATTAATAACCAGCCAGCATCATATATACTACAAGACCTACCACTAGTAAATGTTGTTCGGTTAAAGGTAAATGTAGTGAATGTTGTACCTGATTCTCCCGCACGAATCTGCGTATGGCGTGCCACGGGTACCCGGTGCCGGGGGTGGTGCAGTAGGTGTGCGCGGTGAGGTCGCACGGCGGCGCAGGCAGGGGGCGCGCGCGGCTCGCGCGGTGCGGCCGCGCGCACGTCGACGAGTAGTCGTACCCCGCGCACCACCGCCACCTCGCCTACAAGCGGGGTAAGGGAGAGAGCTTGTTACTTGCAATAATACGCACAAACTAACCACACCATACATAGAATACAATTTGTTCATTTACTTAACGAAGCCTTAAGACAAGCGTGATATTCATCACATGGTTAGCAATGTCCATAATAAAGTTGCACTAGTTAAGATGATAATTTATTAAAACTCAATTTTACGGATTTTATCGCGTTTATGGTCATCACGTGGTAGCTGTAACATTTGGACGTCTGTCATCTCAGTCCTCCCGTGGCCATGACAGTTGCAAAGCAGTCGAAACGTCGGGAATAAACAAACTAAATAATAAACGCGATAAAATCCGTAAAATTGAGTTTTAATAAATGTGTAACATTCGCGGAAATGTAAGAAATCATTATAAGATGATAATACCTATAATGCATCACATAGTGCTGCTCGCCGATATAAGTTACCCAGTAATTTTTCGAAGTACAAGGCCGTTCAAATCGGAACACATTGCTGTTCGGCTGCAGAAATAGACGCCGCGGTGGTATCTAGAAAGTTTCTGGCATTAGAGTCCTTCTCTTCGTAAAAAGTAACAAGAAAATATCATTCCTAAACCTATGGTTATTTTCACATCGCGAAATTGATGTATATTATTATTTTATACGTTTGTTTATGAAGACCAATATCAAAACATAAACTGTTAAATAATGATAATGTTATAATTTGTTTATGAGACACATAAGACAGACTTACAGTTCTTCTGTTAACGTTATCCAGGTATGAATGCCACTAAACTAAGCGTATAAGTACACTCGTATTCAACTGTGTTATGTCTTCGTTAAACGCTTTTAATTACGTTATTAAAATAATTTTTAATTAAGGCTAAGCTCGTTGAGCTTCGATGTCGCTGATAAAGCGTGAAGTGATTGCGGGCACCCATTTAAATATCGAGGCCGTACGAATCTAGACCGTTGACCAATGAAACGAAAGTAAAGCCGGCTGTCAACTGATAATTGCGGGCCGATTGGGAACCTAGACAGTTTCACTTTTGCCTAGACTTTCTACGCTCTCTCTGCAAGGATGGTGTGAGGTTGAAGGAGTTAGCGCGGCGGCTCTAACGAGCTCACGCGTAACACTAACGGCACTATTAGGAACTTATTGCATATTACCCGTACAGTACTGTGTAACTGCCTCTTGCTTAAATTTAATATTAACCATTTGAAATAATTCACTCGTCACTTAAAAAGTTTGTATTTTCTTTAACAATTCTATAAGAATGATTAATATAGAAACATGAACATTGTTTTGAGCGTATCACTTACCATCAGATCAACATTACGCTCTCATCTCTCGTTTGTAAAAACTATCAATTAGTGTAAGAACTATCGGTTCAATGTGGACCTTCGCCAATGGCAATAATCGATGTCACGAGATATAAAAAAGGCGACTGGAAGCTAATCTGGGCCAGTGAGATGTGCTCACAGCGCGGTCTCGGGTGTTACGTGTGGGCCTGTGGTACCGTTACCACGATACGTACAGTATCTCCAATTATACGCAACGAATTTACTTTCCTCGCACAATATTTATTCATACACACGCCTACGCACCGATCATGTACACACTTCTGCACCTGATAAAAAAGAGTACACTAAAGTTGCGCTATATATAATAAATACCTTCTACCGGGGCACGAAGCCTTCTCTTACAAGAAGGTAGTATTGAGAAGTGTAACCTGCCAAGGAACATCCTAAAACTAGCATTTAGACTTCGCTGTGGTCACATTCCGTCAGCAAAGTTCGCATTTCTTATGAAAAAAGTTGATTCTCCAATGTGCAAAATTTGTAATCAGATTAAGGATGTGCAACATTTGCTGATGGAACGTAAACAGAATAAGTTAAAGAGAAATTCATTGCTGACATTACACAGGATTAACATCAGGGATGTTGGCGTGGTGCAAACCGCGCTGGCAGACCCAATATCCAAATTCGCCAAAGACCTGATGTCCTTGGCGAATCTGAATGATATTAGCTCTTAAGTGATTTAGTCGGTAGTTTAGAATGTTGACAAGTCTTAAGATATGAAGGGTACGATGGGATTGATATGCTCCTTCGGGGCAAAAATCCCAAAACTAAAATAAATAAAAAAAAAAGGTAGTAAGGCCATTGGTACATCACGCAAATGCATTATTGGATCAGGTGTCCACGGAAGTATTTCTTGTAGTTTAATTCAGTAGCGTACGTTAGTTAATTTCTCTTTACTGTAGGTGAAGTTACTGGGGTAAAGAGACTTAGTACTTTGATTTTTATAGCGACGAGCACAAAGTGGTGCAGTGTCATCTACCATCTAATAAACGTTCTGTTTGTCGCGTCGAAAATAAATTTGTGATATTCTTAGAAATCTTTATGAAAAGTAAAACAACAGTACGAACATAAATATTAAAATATTAAAAAAACTGGTAGGCACGTCGTACGTCCGACATTCTAAACTTGGAGAATTTCTTTTCCGTAACCAGTTTGTGAGAGCAAGGTGATTATATAAGGAACAAAAGAGCTGCAAGGTGTTGGCACAATGGGCGCCGGCTCGCAGTGAAAGTGACTGATGGTATTTGGGAGCAGGTTGTGACGTCACCGTCGGCCGGCGCTCGATCTATTTACAAGATTACGACCCATCCGAAAAACAACGTATTTATCGATCGAATATTCAATCGCAGAAGATTCTTGAATATTCTATTGTGATATTTCTAGAAATGAATCACCTTGTTTCATAGCTCTTTTTAATTTTACTGGTTTCCTATCATTGGAGGTAATACGATTTATTCTTAGCACTCTTTATCTTCCTGTAAGTCATTTAACACTTTTAGGCTAAGTTATATCAAGTTACGATTAGCATAATAAGATAAACATAAAAAGTATACTTTTCCTCTATCTTTTTCGTCAGTAATCATCAGTAGAACGTACTATTTGAATTTGTCGCCACATTAGTCTTGTGTACTTGCTTCAAAGGTTTCCATTGATACACTAATCAAACTGTCGTCGAGTAAATACCGTTACGGACGAAACACAAACGTTAATATTAAATGTTTATACATAGCAGTATATCTGTTAAGTATACACATTAAATTAACTTGACAATAAAATATGATATAAATATGGACGTGAGTTACTTTATGTCGCGCGCGTCATTTCCTCACATTTAATAACAAACGAGACGCAGAGAGCGGTGCAGGTGATCATATAAATTGACAGATTATCTATCGATCTTATAGGTTCGTAGTGGAACTGGGTTATTACTTAGCGTATGGTGAGACCGAGACGGTGGGGCACTTTCGCCGGGAGTGTCACGGCTGCGCACGCGCACCGACCCAAACTGCGCGGCAGCGGTTACGTCACGTGGTGCTAGTTACCGGTGTTTTTGGTGACACGAAATGCTGTTTACCATGATCTTGTAGTGAAAATTAAATTTTACTTATTGCTCCTTCATTTTTCATATCACCTTCCCGAACCAACAGAATAGGTGGTTTCCTCACAGCCTAGTCATCAGACACTCCACCTCTATATCGTCGAGTCGTAGAATACCTTACCATCAGGAGGGATCGTAGTCAAGCACTAGTCTATCCTAAATTAAAAAAAATAAAAAAATAACGGGCCTTAGATTATTAATTAAACTTAAGCTTTTCTAAGGTCTGTCTAAAAGAAGAAACCAACAAAAAGCCTATATTTTATAAGTGAGTAAGTAGGGGTAATAAATGTAATTTCTTTTGTATTTCAAATACCATTGTAATACGTAAAATTATCGAACTTTCCTCTATTTATTATTTGAATGTAAAAATAAGAAATGCTCACATATACGACACCGTTAGTAATTAATTTCTTTTCCCACGTCGCCGTAGATCGCTTAGTGCGAGGTGAGATGTGTGAAATATCTGTTATCGTAAAGCCGTAACTAGACCATGTCTAGAGATTAAGAGAAACCTTCAACAATTAAAAGCATATATTTGGAAAGTACCACAGTTATGCGATGTAGATTACTATTAACAATTACGCATCGGTGGCGGTGCGTGATGGTGGTACAACTATCACCTTTCTTTTTGGTTAAAGGTTAAATAGGTTATTTTCATCACATGCATTCGGAACTAAATTTATAAGTACATTTAATAAACTGTTAATAATATAGACGCGGATATTTTTCAGTTAAACTCTTTTCTTCAGAAGGCTTTTAAATGGTACTTAATAGGTTGTAATCTAATTTTATAAATTTATTTATTCACTTTTATTCATACATATACTTTCTGTCTGTTCTTTGAGAAATCTAAACTACCAGAATCTGATGGCTACAGTTTTTTAAAAAATAGTTGTTTGTTAAAGTTATAAATATAAAAATTGATCGGATTCACTAGCCGCTAAAAAGTGGGTGCGCAATCGGCTGGCCGCATTCCCACGATCTAGAAATTACCACCGTTGCCATGGTGACTCGTACAACCAGCTCAGTGGTGTATTCTGCGCCGTATCATCCTACATCCAGATCGAGAAAGGTTTTATTATTATTATAACTTGTTGATTGTTTATTGATGAGACGAAAACAGTTTAATACAATCTCTATTAAATGATCTTTGACAAGAAAGTGGAATAGACACCTCTTTGATAGAGAGCAGCATCATTCATTGAACTGGCTACGGCTCCGGTTAGTTATCGGAAGCGCGGGAGAGAAATTACTGCGAGGCTGCATTTAAACGACTGTATTATAGTAAGAAGAATAAGATAACGTGAATGGAATCGCAGATAATTTATACAAAACTTATAAAATAATGACCACAGATGGATATGTATTATTTAATGAAATTGTGCTTCTAAACTCTAATGTAAAGAGAGCTTTCAATGGAAAAAAGAATTCATTAAAATCTATTTGAATGAGCGGACCAAATTAAAAATGGTTTCTTTTTTGAAGCAATTGAAATATAAGCATTTGACTTTGTGTAATTTCTTGTTAATTATAAGCGTGTAGAAGAGAGAATGGAATTAATATGTTATGTAAAAATATCAGAATAAGAAAACATCTAATTGAATGAATGGTTTATATTTTAAATTATTTTTTAATACTATATGTACACATACATACATTTCACAGATATTATCTCTTGCTTCAAATATATTATATTATAAAAACATGTTCGTATGTTTTAGTTTATGTCTTCCATTATATGATGTCCTCAAATTAGGACAACAGGCGTCCGGAAGCAGTCGCGATTGGTTCAACGACTTTGGAATTCTCACGAAACATTAAGAGTACCTTATCTCTGTTTGTAGTGAACGAAAACATTGTTCGAATAGTTTCACATTAAATTTAGGAAATTAACGAAACATCTTTAGAAAACGGCGAAAAATTCTTGTGTACATCTTGACATTTGTGAAAAGAAGTAATGTGTTTAAATTTGTTTACAAACATAGATTTATTTATGTTTGTAAATAAATTACGAATACTAAACTTCAGGCCGCTGGTTACAATCGCTCTGCCAAAAATCAAATCAGAAACGAAATAAATAGCTATGTTTTGAATAATTATAACAGCACCAAGTCATTAGCAATTTTTGGCAAGTAGCGTAGTCATAATTCATTCAAATTTATACCACCTCGATATCACTTGGAGCCTAAGCTTCCTTATTCGACGGATACTTTGCCCATTCGACTGGTAACAAATCGCGGTAACCACCCTCATTCAGCACTTTGAACGTAATTAGCACTCACCACAAACAGTAAAGCGATCGCAAGCCGCATTTCTCTATCGAACTTTCACTGTGAACGCGCACGGCAAGTGCATCGTGGTCGCGATCGTCCGCCGCCGCGCCTGACTGCCGACTGCCGAAGCGGGGCACTCGCGCTGCCCCCGTCAAGGACTGCATCAGGTGCACTTGACACTCAATAGCACTTGAGACCTTAAAGGAGAAGTAACCGGTAACCCGCCTCCAGCCGCCTCCAGCCCGCCTCCAGCCCGCCGACACTCCAGAATTAGTAACATCGTCCGGCAGGTTGCATATGGCGATACAACATCACGGCCCGTAACAGTTTCCCAGCGCCGTGTCATTTGAGACACTTCCGCCGATAAATCTCGGAATTCGTATTTATGCCATTTCACCTGTGTATCTGTAGGTTACGGTGCCGTTAACTTATGATATAAAGTCATCGGTAGACCCGTTTGCTACAGATAACGATAGATCGTACTCTAATATATTTGATTGTTTGCTTTCTAGTTTTTCTTTTACTGTTAAACCTTTAATTGTTACTGTTTATGGTTTTGCAAACGCTTTGAAACCTGCCT
This sequence comes from Byasa hedistus, assembly GCA_029286795.1. Lineage (NCBI taxonomy): Eukaryota > Metazoa > Arthropoda > Insecta > Lepidoptera > Papilionidae > Byasa > Byasa hedistus. Next base: position 8,955,888 of record JAGSMW010000024.1, read on the forward strand.
CACCAGAGCTATAATTTCTACGCAGGCCTGTGTATTGGCATTTCTGTGCTCGTTGTATCCAGAGCAGGCTGTGTGCTGAATATTGATGGCTAGTTGAGATTAATTGCTTAGTTTACAGAAAGGCCATGTTATTCAGAATTCGTTATTCAATAAATACATCCAATAGTAATATCATAGGCACATCTGTTATTTTATTAAAAATATTTAAAGATTACTGCCACTGATCTGTATGCTTTATAATTCAGTGGACTTTGAATCTTTGTTTGAAATAAAGAATTTAAATAATCTTTTAATGTTTTTAAGTCCATCTTTGTAGATTACACCTTTCCGTCTACAATTAGTTAACATAAGATTGAGATTTGATGACGTTGCTAAATTGGCCTACCAAAGTAGCACCATCGCTAAAACAAATCACAGACTGTAGTGATTAATATACACTCATTTAAATTACAACGTGTAATTTTAATCGTTCATGTAATTATTTATGCGAACTATAGTTTCTGACATTGTTTGGAAATATTGAACTTAGTCGTATTATAAGAAAAGTTTTTAATATCTTAAATTTTAATATCAACATCAAATTCTTTTAAGATGTTATGGTTTCATTAAAAGTATGCCTTATACTAAACTTTCCTTCTTGAACCCTTTTCCGATACAAATGATCTTGGATAACGCTTCAAGAAACAATAAACAAACCAAAAATCTTTTAACGCCAACGTTTTCGTGAAAGTAATAATATATAAGATAGTAATAAAAAAAACTCTGTCACAGGCCGTATTAGTATATAGGTATACTTTCTCTCATTTCACCAATGTCATCGTAATGATTGTAATTTTTTTGATAAATTCAAATTATTGCGGTGAAATTAACCTGATGTCGATAAAAAGTTGTGCACACTTATACAGAATAAACAGTCTTAAGTGAACTTAAATCTTAATGGTTGGATAATGGATTTGAGGCTATTTATTCAGGAGAATAAGTTAGTACGAATTAAAGAGAGCCAGCAAGTGAAATTACCAACTAAAAAAGAGTTTTCAATCTTATATGTTCGGTGTTAGTGTCGTAGTTAATTGATTGTGTTACTTCTAGTTAACGAAGGAGTTGCAGCAGACGCCAGCCATTGTGGAAAAACTGAAAGAGTTAATTAACAATACTTTTTCAACTTATTTGATTTATCCAATACTGTTTTGTGTTACATAATACTAAAATTATAAATAAATTTTACAAAGTAATTGAATTAACAAACACATATTATTAAATATGTTTAACTTAAAAAAAAACGTAGAAGCCTGTAAATACGTTATGTAATAAAAGAACTTCTTTTATTTTTATAAATCTTAAATATCCCAAAAATCAACGCCCTTTCCAGATTTCGTAGTTTAATAAACAATATTTACTTTCATCGATATATATTTGAAGCTTCCATAAATAGAAATTAAAATGGTATACTGGCATAAAAATACAAACAAAATACTTAAAATGTCAACATCGGTTTGTGAACCTCTTTTTTTGTTGGCGGTATAGTCAATTTTACCCAGTTAACTCGATTCGCGGGAAGATAATTGTATATGCTCGTAATGATACAGAATTGTATTATTTCATACAATAATAGAATCGCATCGCATTGCTAATTCACACGGCGGCAAAATTAGGTTCCGCTGCCAAGAAACACTGTACGATTGAGTAGGTCAGTCGAGTAATAGTTGCCTGTCTGACGCGAGCGCGCATCGCTTTCTGTCTTAGCTGATTTCCTGGCGGTTAGAGCGGGACGGGTAGTGCACGCGTGCTCGGCACCGTTATCCCGCGACGATATCTTGAATGAAGATGGCGTTTTCTCCCGCGCCAAAACAATGGCGCCCGTTGCGGTTACCATTTTTATTATACTTTAATTGAGACTTTTTGTACGATTTTTGATGGATTTACAAAATGTTTACTGAGCTGTACAGTTAGTTACCTCATACGTAGACTCGATGCAGCTCTTGTGTTCTTAAATTTGCAAGGATTAACACCGATATTGAATATATTTTGTGTTTGTAACGTAAAACCGTTGTACGTCACACTTCTTTAGATTAAATAGTTATCATTTTAGTTTAATGTTGCAAAAATGAATTAAACATTTATTTATTTTCTCTTCCTTTAAAAAAAAATATAATTCTGTACAACTTATAATTAACAGTTTAAGAAATCGCGCGTGCTGATGTCTCAAATAATTTTTTATTCAGTTGGATATAAAAATTTGTTGATAAGTATTAATAACAAATAGTTTAAAACTTGTTTTGGACTATAAGAATAACCGTTTTTTATTATTATAGCATTAGCCTAATGTTTCCCGCGCAGCTCAGGTTTGTGGTAGCCCCACACAGTTTGCAAGTCGAGCTGCCACTTTAAAATCGAAAGGCGCCCCTGTTTGGGTTTAATTACCTCAACTTGATTAGTGTACATGTAGTCTTGAGCGCGTCTGCATGTCAGCACTTAGCAACTATTAATATTAACAATCTGTAATTAATTACTAATTACAAGCACAGCGAGAGATTACTTGGTGAAGTTCACAGCGATATCACACAGGTGACATCGGAAATTTCTGTCAGAAATCGATTGGATAAGCCTATAATAAATAAATAAAACTGTCTTATGTTCCGCAGTGGATTACTATAGTCGGAAATGATCACGAATCACTCATTATGTTATTTTTTATTATTCTACTAGGCGATGGGACGAACAAGACGTTCACTTGACGATAAGTGAAACGCTTGCCCATAACGTGCCGCTAGTTAAGATGGTACACACTGCACCACATTGCGCTCTTCGCCTTGAGACATAAGGTGTTAAGTCTCGTTACCCCAGTAATTTCAATAGTTTACAGCGCCCTTTAAACCGGAATTCAGTAATGTTTGGACACTACTGTTTGGCGCCTGAAATAAAAGCTGCGGTGGTCTACCTAGACGGTGTGCGACAACAGTGACGTACTACTAAATTTAGAATTGCTACAAGAAATCGATTGTTAATAAGACGTCATTAATAGTTAATTTTAGCGTGAAGTTGCTGGTCAACGGCATGTAGGTGGTACGGACTGTGAATAAGAAAAGTAATAAAATTAATGTGAAATAATAGAAGAGGCGAGAGGTCTCCGCCAACATTGATTAAAAATCTTTATCAATCAGTTTTCCATTGGCGTTTATCTGTGTAAAATTTACTCTATATGATATTATTTATTTATACTTACGGTACACGGTTAAGATATAAAAGAGGAACTTATTACTGTAATAGATTATTGCCTGTCAAATCTGTTTGGCATGTTACAGCGGGCAGTTGAAGGTATAACGAAATATATATATACAAGTATAAAATGTATATAGAATAAATACACAAATATGTAATGATGTTAGTTAAATATAGAATAAATACACAAATATGTAATGATGTTAGTTGAACGTAAGAAATAAAAAACAAATTTCCCTTTTAACAAGTCAATCATTATAATTTGTTGCAAGCGTGTTTAAGTTTGTTTTAGCATTTCTCTTGTGTTCACGGCGTCTGCTTAACCGATTTACATGTGTCAATGTACTTGAGAGAAACATTGTGGACGCTTTGCGAAAGTCGTCCCGATTGCTTAACACATAAGTTTCATTAAAATCACTTAAAATTGTCAACATAGTGTGTGTTAAAAGCCTTAATAAATGGATATGAGAAAGAATAAGGTTGTGCGTGTTTCCAGTAATGCATGGTTTGCATGCATGTTTATTTGAACACAGTCCATGCGCGATACCACCTGCATGCATTTATTCCTCGTGATCATCACCAGATCGTTGGCTTACCCCGCAGATGGTCGTCCCGATTGATTTATTACATAAACTTCATGAGTAACTACAAAACAAGAATTATGTATATAGTGTTTATTTTCTCAGATTATCATTAAATGATAACTATTTAAAATTTAATGGTTTGTGTATTTGTGTTTGCGTGAACATATTACTCATTGCGTGGGCGCCACGTGGCTTGTGTCGTCATGTAATCGTTAGATTAAATTAACAAACACGAGGATCGTGTTATCCTCAGCGTGTTACAACAAATCTACAACATTTGACGTAACTCTTGAATTAATGGTTTCACCATGTCGGTGTCTAATAATCAAGATGGCGGACATCCGTGCAAAAAGTTTTAAATTGAAACTTTGTACTTAAGATCTCTTATTAGGATTTGTAATAATCACCACCGAGGATACTTCTAAACGTCATTTATTATTGTCGTTGATGAAGATTAGAAGTCAAAACAATTTTATTCATTTATTATATTTTGGACTAACGATAATAACTTTTTTTTGGCAAAGAAGAGGTCGGTGAAGTAACAATGTTCCGTGTTGCGTCTGTTGTTGACGACGGTGATCATTTATAATCACAGGATCACTTGGTAATTGGCCTACCCACCTTATTAAAATAATCTTACTTCCTGTTAGTAGAAATTGGCGCCGCGGTGTCGCCTATTGAAAAGATATCTGATATATTCACGACGTGTTAACGTTTAACTTTGACAAAATTAAATATTTTAATTGAAAAGAAAATTAATACTGATTATTTTGAGATTTTGTCTAAATGTAAGTATGAGCTGTACATACAGATTATCATATATTTTCGTTCTGTTAAAGATACCATGTAGAATGTGAAAATTTTCCGGACGCTTCTTCATAACTGTAAAATTTTCAAGCTAACCTTTTATGTATGAATGACTAACAACAGTTATGAATTAATAGTGGATATCGCTGTGTATAGAGACTGACACAAAATATTTTTTAATTGAAAATACTGGAGTCCAAAAGTTTTCGCATTTAAGCTACAAATTACCCAATTCTATTTAGAGAAAACTTTTCAACAACAACTTTGTAAAATGCTACGCCTATTAAATAAAAGATGGACGAAAAGAGGCTTCCGATATCAGATATTCTTGTTGTAGATGGTTAAGAAGTTCCAAAGCGTCCGGGAAATATGCAAACTCCCAGCCACCGCGCCGCGAACGGATCAGCGTAGAAAGTGGCGGCGAAATCGTGCCGATAAGTTCCAGCGTTAATGCACTTTCGGTCTCACAATATTTAACTTTCTCGAAGGATCTCGCAACTTTCATATTTGCGATTATGCAGATGAAGGCTCCATCTCCAATGGGTTTTACCTCACACTCGATATGGGCAGCCAATTCCATTTTAACAACGCTACTTTCCCCGACATTATACGTACAATCGCCCTTAATAAACGGTAATTAACAGGTTTAAAATCTTTAGGTAAATATGTTACCGAATAATTTGCACCCACCAACCCTCGCTTGGACAGAGTAATGGAAAAATAGTCTAGATTCTTTCCATGTGAGGCAATTTCTCTATGACTGTCACTAATACGCATGCCAATTGTGGCGAGAACGTCAGATATATAAAGATTTTAGTTCAGCTGTAGACATCAACAGGATCAAAATGTGATTAATTTATTTACAACATATCTACTACGAAACATACATAGCCTGTTATGTTCATCTGTCTGTGGTTTGTATCTATTTTATAATTAAAAGTTTTAATATCTTCATTGTTACACCAAAGATAATCAAGCTAGAACGTGGAAGATGCAGAGGCAGGTAAGTTGGAATCCTGAGTACAGAAATAGAAACTAAATTGTTTCAAATTAAACGTTTGTTAATAAACATATTAACATAAATAAATACATATATTAAAAAGTGATTATTTTACTATTACTGTTATATTCGTGAAAGCATATCTTTAGTCAAGTATGCATAATTGTCTAGGAGCAATAAATTTAATATGTCCCAATATGGGATTGGTATTTAAAATTAACAGGCGCTTGGGCAAAAGATTGTATCTCTTGCCATATACACCACATTGATATAACTAATAAGTGTTTTAAACTTTTCAATACATCAAAAAGGTCGTTTAGTGTGATCTGTGCTATCTACCAAAAAGCTAGTTTCGAGTAATTATGTATATCTTAGTTCATAGATGTATGTTCTATTTACGTGAAAGTGCTTTGTTACATTATCTTTCACCAGGTGGTAGGTCTCTGTTGCCGGAGACCGTCTGGGTGGGTACCACCGCAGCTCCTATTGCAACCGACAAATAGTAGTAAACATTACTGTGTTCCGGTTTGAAGCGCGCTGTAGCTAGTGTAATTACTGGGGTAACGAGACTTAACACCTTATGTCTCAGGCGACGAGCGCGATGTGGTGCAGTGTGTACCATCTTAAATAGCACCACGTTGTCATGGGCAAGCGTATCACTTACCATCAGGTGAACAGGTCTTGCTCGTCTCGCCGCATAGTAGTATAAAAAAAAAAATCTTTTTTGTATTTGCACGTATTTTGTTAAAGTTTTGATGTATATAAGCGTTGGTAAATATAATAAATCAAAAAAAAAATCTTATTTGAATAGTTAGTGATTTGTAATATAGTTATCTTCCTACGAAATTTTAAATATTTTTCGTATGTAATTTAGCTCGTGGATTCCGAATCCGCGAGCCTCGAGTTCGATGAAGCCGTGTTTAAATAATCGTCAAAGAGACTATGTATCGGTAACTAAATATTTTAAGGAATTTGTAAAATTTGATTTAAATTTTATTAAAATTTTATATAAATAGCCCATCGACTTCAGATTTTAATAGTTAAGTTAAACAGGGAACAAATAAAATTTTAATAATTCTTAAATATTTTTTTTTTAATAATTTATATATTACCTATACACAACTATACATTATAAATTCTTTGCTAAAATATCCCTGAGCTTCTTCCAAAACTCCTCGGAGTGCGCCTCGTTCCAGAAGTGATAGATTTTAGTTTTAAGCAGGTACTTGAGCGTCGTTGTCATATATTTGTTCTCAACATCGCCTATTCTGATCAGCACCAGTGGATCGTACGCCGTACCGTCTTCAAGAAAGAGTCTGTGGTACTCGGCGAGCTGGGTTTCCCACCTACACCACTGTGATTTCGCGAAACCGTTGCTTATAATTAAAATAATATATTTACTCTCATTAATACTGTTCAAAATTGACTCTGAAATGAACGAACCGATCTCGAAGTCTCTCTCGTATATACACAGCTTCAGGTACGGTGGGGAGGTCTCTAATTGACTGATCATTTCGGCAACGAACTCCCTGTCATCGTTGCAGTACGACACAAAAGCGTCAAATCTGTAGCCCTTACTGGGCATAGTTTCAGCCTTCAAGGAGTTCCTGATGAACTTCCTTCCAACAGCGATCTTCGCTAAGAACAACCAGTACCTAATATAGATCCTGTATTTAAAAACCCCCGTAATAAGTCCAATAAATAATAAGATGGTAACCACGGAAGGTGCAGTCCAAATTAGGAACATTACGCTAGAAATTTTCTCATACATAAGGCAACGCAGACTTTTTATGGATGATAAGTATTCTGCAACTCTCCTATCCTCCCACACATCCGGGCTACTGCACTGGAACTGCGAGCTGACGAAGTATGCTTTGAGGAGAGATGAGCCGTTCACCTGCAACCAGAGGTACGTCTTGTACATTGAACTGCAGTCGCAAACGAAGACGTTGTCCACTAGATCTATTTCGACAGATGTATTTGCGGCGCGCGGATTCTCCAGCAAGTAGTTTATATCCTGAATCATGCTTATAGTGAAATGAGAAATTTTATTATTCGTTAAGTACAAGGTAATCGGACGGACACCGGCGGTTAAAAATAAAGACTGCCACCAGGATATTAGAAGGTTCTCGCTCAAATCGAGCACTTGGAGCGATTTTAAAGGTTTTATCGTTTCCGCAGTTATGTAGTACAATTGATTATTCCTGAGTATTAGATGGGTTAGATTCGGCATCATTTCAAATATATTATCGTCATCATACAAACGTTTAATTCCACAGTTTTTCAGTATTAATATCTTTAACTCGTTCAATCCTTTAAATTGCGCACTCGTCAAATTTTGATTAGCTGTCAATGGATTATTTGCGAGATTTAAAATTTCGAGATTTCTCATTGGTTCGAACGTGTTATCACCGATTTTGTACAGTGTACCGTTCTCCATACTTAATATCTTCAATTCTTCCAAACCGCGAAAGGTGTAGTCGAAAACTGATTTAATTCGGTTATAAGCTAGGTTGAGTACTCTTAACTCCTTGCAATATATGAACGTGTCTCTATCTATTTCATAATACATCGGATTCATAGAGCTACCTTTGTTGGAGGACATGTCCAAAAGTACGAGTTGCTGGTTGGATATGTGCTTCTGATGTATTCCTGGTAGATTATTACCGCCCAGTAGCAATATTCGAAGATTGGGAAACTTAATTGGATCGAACGCATCAGGGCCAATGGATATGGCCAAGATTTTTCTCAAGTCTAACAATTCGAGATTCACCATCGCCGGAAACGTGTCGTCTGTTATTATTTCAAACTGGTTATTAGCCAAAATAAGGCTTTGTATTGTTGAGTTTGCTATTATGTTTAGTAAATCTCTCGGCGGTTGCTTCCGGAATCCCAGTCCCGACAAATCGAGAAGTGTTAAATTTATACGATTCTGGAACATCTTTGACAAAAAATTTCCTATTGAAGTAGAATTTAAATCGTTTTCGCCTATTTTCAATTCTTTCAACATAGACAGCGGGACGAAACTGTTTGGATGAATGAATTCCAGCCTGCATAGATTTATATCAAGTCTTTTTAAAGTTGTACCTCTCATGACGTGAAAGGCGTTTTCCGGTATTTTTTCTAAAGAATTCTGTGATAAATCTAAACCCGTTAGCGAAGGCAAAATGCTTGGTGTAAATGCTGATGTCAAATCTAATATATTTGTAAATCCGTTGTTGACTAGAGTCAAGTTGCGAAGGCTCTTCAGACCCTTGAAAGTACCCTTCAGAATCGTGTGGAGTCCGGTGTTGTACGATATTGATAACTGTTGAAGTTTCGACAAATTTCGAAACAATCCCGGTTCTAGATATTTGAGTCTATGGTTTGCTTCTATTTGCAACACTTTTAAGTCCTTCAAGCTATCCAGCTCGCCCAGACGTATCTGTGTCATTACCGTAGTTCTTACCACTAGAATTTCGCTTTGGATCCTCACCTGGAAATGATCAAATATATATTAAATGGAGAGGAATATGACATCGTTATTTTCTAAACTAATACTATTCTATTTATACATTAAGTTACATTTAACAGACGATGTAGCTAGAGAAATTACTAATTTAAATGTGCTATCTGCCATAAATTGACATGAACGCTTGTGTGATGATACATACACGGCTTTAAAAACACCTTATATAACAGATTGTTTATTATACTCTTATACTGTGGATATTTTGGTATTTTATTCATATTAAACGGCATCTAAACATAGTTTTGTGATCCATAATGATAACAGAATAAATCAAAATTTTTCTCCGCTATAGCATTTAATGTTAACCGTGTTCTTGAAAAATTGTCTTTCATCAGTTATCTTAACATGAGGCCTTATAGCAATATCACGTCACGTGCTCTACTCATATTTAGACTGTGATAACCGAGACTGTTATGTTTTTGATAATGATTAGATAACCCCTCTCAGTTGGATTGTAAAAAAGTACTTAGTTAAATAAAATTTATATATATTGTTACGTTTGCTGCTCTGCAGCTTATTCAGCATAATCATCCTTTTAACATTCGTTTATTATCTCTTAAAATTTCAGATTTTATAATCTTTAATCAAGTTACAAAGTTATAAAAAGAATCTTTTAAGCATTTAACTCGACTTTGGAACATGACTTTCAAAATACTTCTGTCATAAATTACAATCTCTTATCACTGTCATAATAAAATATGTGGAACTACTTTTGTAAAAACAAGAAAACAACTTAGAAGTGAGAAGGAAAGATTTACACGGAAAGTGAAAGAATTGTTACAAAATAACAACAACAATATTTATAAATATTGATGGTTTTGCAGCTACGCTACGGACCGCGTTAAACCTTAAACTAGCCTCTTATTGTATCGGGGGTACAAAACCTACCTTCGGAAACCTGCGACACTCGTAATTGCCGAAGCACACAATTATCTTATGGTTTTTGTTTGTTCTGCAGGTGCAGCCGGAGCTCTTGTCCACGCTGAGCTGGATGGGCAGCGAGACGGTACCGTCGTCCACCGGCGACATCACTCTATTGGTGATCAGCTCGTATTCATCAAGCAGGCTGCTACGAGCGTGCTGGGCGTAGCACAACAGCAGCCATATGTAGCGCGCTACGATCATCTCTCGCGTACTGAAATTCTGAAACCGGGGAATGTAATAACATTAACTTTAATTTCTTTCTTTGGTATAGCACGCCGTTTTTAAACGTTGGTAAATTTATTATATCTATGTAATAGTAGTAGGTTCGATTCCTTATTCTACTAATATCGTTTATTATCACATGGTTTAAACGAAGAAAGTTCATGAATGTAACTGATGATTACATCAACAGTAATAAAATTGTAATTTATGATATGGCCTCGCCTGTCCGACGGATTAGTGATGTAGCAGAAAATTTCGCGTATCTCTGAAGTAATTGTAAATATTCCTTTTATCTCGAACACGACGAGATGGTGCGCAATAACTTGTTTATTAAAGAATAGAAGCGTGCTTCTTTATGAGAACGTTGTACACGATGGTAAGTGGTAAGTGATACGCACTGATAAACAACGACACGATTCATTTTTATAGATTTTTTAGATCTATATAAGGGCTAGAAATCATTTATAATTTCGTGTGATATTCAGCGGCAATCAGGGCATAGTTTGTGTAGTGTTCTTCTTCATAACTCTAGCTATTTATTACAGCGGCAGATTATCAATAAGTATGTTAGTAAGTCAAGCGGGTTCGGTAAAACTTACAACCAACCAAACTCTACTTCTTATGCAGCCCATCGAACTGTTACTAGGCCTATTGCGTCACGAAAGCTATTGACTTGTAACTTAACTAAATGTGATCCCACAGAGGCGCTAATCATTACCAAACTTGTGCTGTACCTATTTCTGTGATCACTATAATCTTAGGAGTATGTATACATGTTACTCTAGTGGTGAGCGAAATATTCACTCGAATCCAATACATGACGTGTACTGAATTTGTTAAATTCTTTATGACATCAGCAGTATTTGCGAGACATGTTAGCATACGGTCGATTCAAGTAACACCTTTAGCAGAGATGGAGAAGGCGCTTATACGTGTGTTAGGTGTTAGAAAATATTTTTATGTCGCTTGTCAACTTTATCTAATACTAGGCAAAGTAAGAATATGTTTATTCAGAGTATGATTACGTAAGGATTTTGCAAAAGCATAAGCTAATGGTGAGTTACAAAAACATTTAATCTAATATTTTACTGTGGTAAAATAATGGTAATAAAAAAAAATGGTGTGCCATTGTCGTTTGTTGAGCGGAAGTTTGGAATAACTGCAGTGATTCTCTACAAAGCAAGTCTAGACTACATAGTCTAGTGCTACTGCATAGAAGCACTATGTTTTGGATAAAATTTAAAACTTCTGTACACTGGAGACGAATTTAGTAAAAAAACTGTGTGTGTTAATAAGACATCTAAATAAACTGTAAAGTAACTTTGTTCTATGTGTGAAATATTTTTTTTTGATAAGTTTAGCGTTTGCTCCTAAAACCTTAAGTAATAAAATTAATATTTATCTAGTTTGGGCAACGACCGCACAATTATTTGATCCAGTGGGCGATTGCTGGAAAACTATTTGAAATGTTTCATATCTATTGTGATATTTACCTCAAAGGGATATCCAGTTCTTGAGGATTTAGCTTCGGTTTCCAGACGTTGGTATCAACGCCAGCGGTCCGCACATCGCTCGCAGAACCTTTTAACACTCACTGTTTAAGCTTAACATTTGCGTATTAAATATATCACCTGTAACCTTCACTTCTTTGAATATAACAAACACTAAACTATTCGCGAATTTCTTTACATTCCATGTACATAACCTACAGTATTTAAGTAACCATCACTGTTTTGTTCTTTTCAACATTTTGAAGCTGGTCTTAAGAGAAGTATAAAATCAATCAGCCCTCGGGATCGATTTCGTCGTGCACAATTTTTTGATATTTTCTTTACTAGATCACAGACAGGTTCGTAGCCAGCGCCGGTCGGAAGCAGACTCGCGAAGACACTCTTCGATGTTTGGTCAAAGATTTCTTCAGCTCGTCGCCTCATTGGTCCGCTATGTTTGCACGCGATATTTACTCCGCGATTACTTAATATTACCATGTCGTTAATGAAGCCGAATTGTTATGAAGATGCATTGCGTTTTCGGTAGTTTTTAGAGATACGACTGATATTTTTATGGACATGCCATTTATCGTTTGTAAAAAAATAATTGCGTGATATTTTTATTATTGAATATCGATGGTTACAACAAAAGTATAAACAGACAAGACAAACATGAGTTAATTAGTGACAAATGATACACTCACCCAAAATAATACACGGCCAGTAAAGATGTTCACAAAGCATCACAATTTTCCTGCTGACTTAGATCTAAGATATTTATTCTCTTTACTATTAATATCATTACTAATATCATTATATACAGCGCTCTCCAAACCGGATCACAGGAATGTATGCAAATTAATATTTGACGCCAAATATAGATGCTGCGGTGTTATTTTTGTAAACGGTCTTTGTCATTGGTAAAAAATAATATAAGGAAATATAAACTTAAATAGTAATAAAAAATGTAACTAAAAAGAATCAAGTAATTTTAAAACTGTCCTCTGTGTCACGTTTGTTTGAGTCTTCTGCACTCTTTTATCTTTTGTTAGGCTCACCTTAAATAGGCTAACTTTAAGTACTTCTTATAAACATTTAAATACTACTATATGGCTTCATTAATGCACACCGTATATAACTGAAAAATTTAGTGTACCAGACGACAAACCTCTTAAGTAAAATATGATTATTGGTAGTTCAAAAGTATTTTATTAGATGTTTTGTTACTACTTTTGGTTTCGTAGTATTAACGCCGAAATGGATAAGTTTACGTAATTGAAGATAAATAAAACATTATAAACAGAGGTAATTATATATTTCTTTAAAGAACGTCTTAATCTGTTGCCTTATGAGTACGGAACTAATAAAACAATTTTATTAAAAAGTAACATACGTTAATACGAGTCTCTAATATAATGCACAGAGTATATATTTATGCTTCTTTACCAACAAATAAGATTAGCGATGGAAATGGAAGCGGTTGTAACACAGACGGACTAAAACGAGGGATATACACAACAATACCAAGATGTAAACGCGTATTACAGTACAAACACAACTTGACATAGATCTCGATAATGTTTGTGTTATGTAGTATCTAGTGACTGTAGATCTGAAAATAAATAAGCAATAATCGCGCGAACATAACGTTTCCTGTGAATGTTTGCGCCATCATAAAGATAGCACAATGTTTGTTGCTGCGAGATGAAGTTACTGTGCCATTTGTAAAAAACCCTAACAAGTTACCTGCTAATTATGTATACGGTGTTTTCGCTAATATTGGGAAAAGAATCTGCGAGTAAATTTAAAGAAAACATACCACATATGCAATTTTTACATTGGTTTAGGAATCCGGCACTCGAAATATCATCTTCACAACACATTGCCCAATGAAATAATTTTGATTATTTTATGTGTAATTACGTTTACAAAAATATAGCTGAGGTACAGTTTTTTATATCTTCTCAAATTTGTAGTCAGTATTGTCTTCTTATACAACTCTTAAGCCTCTTTCGAGTTTATGTATAGGCTATATACTGTAGGTTCACAAAGGAGCAGGAAGAACGGTCATTAGGGTATCGGCTAGCTTCTTTACTTCCTTAGATTCGTTATCGGCTTTCTGCCAGATCAAATCGTCTTGCGGCATCTGCCAGGTATCCTTACAGAGCAGGCATTTGGCCATCTCCAAAAACTTCTTTGCCTCCTGGAATATATTAACCAGTTAAATGATTATGTAAAAGTACATATGTGTGAAGTATAAAAATGACATGATTTATTAGGTAACGAACAAAATTGAGAATCTGAAATTGTAATATTAACATTGAGCACGGTCTTAAGGCGCGCTTAATTCTCATCAGGTACTGTGTAGATCTTTGCTGAATTACTTTTATTTTAATACTACGTTACTTAAATTTAAAATAAATTGAAAGTTGCTCTTCTATTCTGTTAAGAAATAATAATATTAAGACTTACGGCTACGTAGTCCATCTCGGGTGTGGGATTGTCACTCGCTGCAACTCTCCTGCCGGTCTCCAACAAGACGTTGTGCAACTCGTACATCATTGAACCACGCAGCCGGAAGTGCCCTGAATCATCATAATCTATACTTTATCCACTAAATTATTCTTCTTCTAAGTCGTATTTCCTCATGACTGAGGGTCGTGGTCATCATGTTTTTATTGAAACACACGACGACTCTCTTGGCAGTTATAATGGAGTGGTTTGCCATTGCCTTCTCCATTTCACATACTAGTCTGACCACTGATGGTCATGGTATAGATATGCAGGTTTCCTCACGATGTTTTCCTTCACCGTCAAAGCGCCTGATATTAGTTAGTGTTTATGCTAACTGCACATAAATTGAAAAATTCATTGGTGCAGGCCGGATTCGAACCCGGTACCTTCGCATTGGAAGGCCAGCGTTCAAACCACTAGGCTATCACGGCTCATTATCTCATAATCAAATTATAAATTGTATTTAATTAGCCGCAGATAAACAGAAACTGAAAAAGTATATAATACTAAAAGGTAAGTTGTGATTGACCGTGATTGCAATAAACAAATAATCAAACAGGAGACGGAGATAGATATAAATACCTGGTGTAAGCTTCTCCAAAAGGCAAACGAGACTCTTGCAAAGGTTCATCTTCATCTTCAAGCGGTTGTCGGATACCGCGGCGAGTCCGCCGGGGTTGTTGTTGCCGATCAGCTGCGCCAGCGCCAGGCCCACGTCCACCATGTACCGGTGCGAAGGGTGCAAGTGGCAGGCGAGGCGTTTTAAAAAACTAAAAAATATTTATTCACCTTTTACGTAAACACACTTTGGTTCGCGACAGCTTCCATCAATCACGCCAAGATTACAGACAGCGAAAAAGTAATGTTTAAGTAAGGGTTTTATTTATTTAAAAAAAATGTTTGATATTACAACGTAAGTGTATCATCAACATTAACATAAATCCTTTTAGGATACACTACAAAATATACAAAGAGTTGGTGGAAATTAGATAGCTGGGTAAATGAAATTAAACTTCTTCTTCTTGAATAAAACTCATGATGTCCAGGAGTTGAGCAACACACGTCAACAAGAGAATGGCTGTGAGGATATTTTAACATGTTTCTCTTATGGTTTAGGGTTACTGTGTACAGTCAAATAGAATAAGAAATGTAACAAATATTTACATCTTTACTTTTTAATCCTAATGATCCAGTGCAAATATTGTGATCGCTCACAATAAGTACTTGTTGTTGTATGTCTGTTTGCGGCGTGCTTACATAGTTGCCGAGGTTGTTACTACTCTGTTAGTGAAAAGTCTCGTAATCAGTAACGAATAGAGTTACTTTTAGTCATTAAAACAGTCTTTAGCAATCTACAAATTTTAAATTCCGATTTCAGACTCCTACAGACCTGATGCAGGCGTTGATATCTCCTTTGGGCATCGCGTGCATCGCCCTGCCGATGTCATCCAGGAGCATCTGAATGACGTTATCGGAGACTTCGACTTTACAATCGCTGCACTTCCACATCTTGTCGTCCACGCCCAACTTGTCCGGGATCGGGGATAATATTTTATGCAGTATTGGCTGAATAAACGTGTCAGGTAGCAGGTAACCCTGACAATTTCTGTGAAACAGTTGGCACTACAGATGCGATTCTTGACAAGTTTAATTTAAGTTAAGTATTTCTATGGCATCCTGAATCGACATGCAGAGAAAGGTTGCATTTTTCGGACACTTGCAAAGAGGATCCCTTTATGAGTTCCCAAGGTTGATCCTGGAGAGCAAAATTCCCGGAAAACGTGCTCCTGGTAGACCACGCAAGAAATGGTTCGACGATATAAAGGAATGGACTGGGCTTAAATACCACCAATTAAAAAGATTAGCCCAAGATCGGAAAAGTTTTCTCAATCTGACCGCCAAACTTCAGTTTGAAGAAGGCACCTTATGATGATGATCCTGAATCGATTATTATCGATTGATTTATAGCATATCACTAAATTAGTGGAAAGGCTTTACAACTTGCATAATGGAAGTTTTACAAAAAATATAGATATCTAAGTGTACAAACAATTACAAACGATAATGTCTAAAATCAACAACAGACTTATATGGAAAATATTTTAGTGACGCTAGTTAGGAAAGCAAATAATAGTTGACACGCATACACAATACTGTGTTTATAACATCAAAATGGAGGGTAAAATTAAACTGTTATTTTTTGTGTGTGTGTGATGATTTATAAAAATGCTAGATCCCAGGAATTAACAGGGTATAAGTGACAGGATATGCAGGATATTCGCTTGGACATTCCATCAATATGCTACAAAATTTGACATTTTCGTGGGTTTCTGCTACTCGAAACAAAATACTATAAGAATTATTTACGGTACGATACAGTTCGACGACAGGAATAGACGCTGGCAACATGCCATTGTTATTGTAATGGACCTGACAGGAGAAAGTACACTGTTGAACATGTCTTTTTTTTTTTTTTATCCTACTTGGCGACGAGACGAGCAAGACGTTCACCTGATGGTAAGTGATACGCCTGCCCATGACAACGTGGTGCTAGTTAAGATGGTACACACTGCACCACATTGCGCTCGTCGCCTGTAGACATAAGGTGTTAAGTCTCGTTACCCCAGTAATTACACTAGCTACAGCGCCCTTCAAACCGGAACACAGTAATGTTCGCACACTACTATTCGGCGGTTGAAATAGGAGCTGCGGTGGTACCCAGACGGTCTCCGGCAACAGAGACCTACCACCTGGTAAACTAGCTGTCTGAATTGTTGCCGAGGTATTGCTGTGACTCACACTGTTTTGCACCTGATGGCGCTGTACATGGTGCCCAGCTCTGTGACGTCAGCGCACCGCTCACACGTGCACTCGAACAAATTGGTCTCCGCGAGGTGGTGGCGGCGCGCCTCCGTGTCCCACAGCGGCTCCGTGTAGCAGATGGATACATGAGCACCCTTCGGTATGTCGACTGCCGCACACAGTGCCTGGGATCACAGTATCGAGATCTATAACATTGACTGTGAAAATAGTCGTTGCAGTGATAACCTGCGTCCGGAAAGAGTCAGGTTTATGTGGGGACTCATTAAAACTCGTGGATTCCTTCGGCAGTTTGTATTCTTGTCTCTTGTCTTTCGTATATCTTAAAAAGTAAATACTTACCATTTCCCCAGATGGTGAAATGTACTTGCTGCAATTAGGTATGCAGTTGTGCTCCACGAATGAGATTCGCTTGTAAACGGCCACGTATCCGGGCTCCTGTCGAATTATTTCGTGTCCGTTGATCTGTAAATAAGAGTCACCATGAAAACGTCTCATTTAAACACTGTTTATGAACTGTCTTCATATTTCTGTATAATACAACAAATGTCATTTTGGAGAACATTTCCCAAGTAAACATGTACTTTACCTGAATAATACCACAGCACCTCATGATCTCCTCTTCTGTGAATGTATCACGCAGATTGAAAAAGTTCAGTATGAAGTTGCAGACCATGTTCTTGTCGTTTTTCCATTTGTCGGTGCGCGTGCGCAGCTCGCTGTGAGACTCGAGATTCTGCAGCTTCTCCCATAGTTTCTTGTTGTGGTCGCGCTGGTACAAGCAGCGAAGGACCGTTATGCACCCGTAGGTCGGGTGGGGTACATCGAACGTTTTGATAATCATCTGAATAAAGGGATAAGAGAAGAAAAACGCAATTATTTCAATTATAAGCAGCAAAAACATTTCTAAAATATTAGATTGCGACTTTAATAGTGAACTGACCTTTTGGCCTTTGTTTTGTGTAAAGTGGCATTCGGGTTTATGCACTTCCTTCTTCGTGCAGAGCTCTGAACAAAATGGCCACCCGCAGAGCGAACAGGAAACCATCTTATCTTCTTCCAGCAGTTCGTAGCAGCCCAGACACACAGGCGGCGTCACCTGAAGATAAGTTTATCTAAGTGTTAGCTTTTTTAGTTATATTTCTTAGGGCGCGTTGGCAAAACCTGATAAGAGGATTTTTTCTTGTGGTTAATATAAGAGCGGATTTTAATACTTTTTTTGCGCACGAGAAATTCTACGAGGATGCTACAGTAGTTAAAAGAAATCATTACTCGTTTGTTGCGTTGCTTAGATAAAAGTAGTTTACAAAATACGTTTAATCTTAAACTTATTACCTAACGAAAAATAGTAAATAATAAAAAAGTCAAACATATAATATGTTTTTATACTTATTAAAAAATTTCTGTGACAAGAAATTAGGAATACTCTCTGTAAAATTCTTTCCAGGTTTCATACTGCTTCTCACCTGCAGTGGTCCAGCTATAAGCGGTTCTTCTTGGAGTACGTAGTCACCAGTTTTAATATCTCTCGTCGCCTGCAGGTACCTGCCCAACACAGGGTCTTGCTTCACCTTGATTGGGGTGCAGTGGATCTTATGCTGCTTCCAGTCAGACTTTTGATGCTCCTGCGAGCAGTAGTGCACGCTCATGCAGTTGGAGCATTTGTGCTCGGTCGCCGTGGAGCAGACCACGCAGAGTTTTTGTCCACCCATCTCCTGAAGAACGCGACGTCTTGCTGAATAAGAAAGATAACAAATTAACTATCACAAATTGTAAAAAGTTGTGGCGAAAACGACAACGGATTGTTAGCGACTACAAAACTCTTCAAGTGACATTTGCTACATTTATATTCAGTAACAACCCTAATTTTTTTTTTTTTTTCGTAGTTTTTTCTTTATGGTATGTAAATGAAGAATAAGTAAATAAATATTAAAATTTATATCTATTTCTAATATTATAGAAAAGGTATGGTTCTCTTCTGGAAATGTTGCTATCCGTCACATTATTTCAGCTACAGATTCATCAGCGTCTTACTCAGAGGCTAGTCTTCTCGCTTCCTTTCTCCTTTTGATACGATCCTTATATTCCTATACAAGCTTTGTTTAGAACTTATTTTGCAAACTTTATACACATAACTTTAAGTAAATTAGCTATTACTACGGACAATCTGAGTAATATTATTTATTAAAAAAAAAATCTTAGAAAACTTGATGACCGAAACATTCTTGCCAGTTTTTTTATTACTTTGAAGAAAAAGAATTTGTTGTGGTGTTTTTTTTTGTATATAATGCATTTTTCCTCAAACACATTAAAAATATTTGTTGCCGGCGTTAGATCGTTTAAGTATTTAAATTCAGATTTCTTCGGTAACAAAAGAAGCGTTTAGGAATGATGTTAATTATTTTCCGTGAAACTAAATCTTGCAATGTTTCCGTTAGTATATAAATAGGATAAAAAGTAGTCATTTAAATACTTACGTAGATCCCTAGGACTATAATGGGAAGAGCAGCCGCCGGCGCAGAGACACGGCGGGAGACTGGCGCGCCGGCCGCGCTCCACGTGGAGTAAAAATAACCAGAAGAGGGCCGGCGCCGAGGCAGCGTCCCGGATTCAATGAGGAAATCTCACCATCAATCCATCGGCTTACATCTCGATTGCATCTTTAATGGATGCTCCCGTAAACTACACACATTATACTGAACGATTTACAGACAATTAAAGTGTTAATTTATAGGGTTTGACTGATGAACAGGTTAAACATTCAACAGTATCTGTGCAGTAAAATCTGAATGAAAAATCTTTATTGATTTATACACAGAATACAACAAAATGAAACAATTGTTCGGTTGATTTATTTATTATTTTCATTGGAGACAACAATAAAAGTATATAGAGAATAGAAGAGAAGAAGATTAAATATATTAATAGAATTATCAAAAATAACACATTTTTTTTAACCAATCAGTTGTCTTTTAGTTAGAGGAATGACGCGTGAAAACAAATACTGAACGCTTGGAAAACTTGAACTGACTGACGGACGGTTAGCGACGGTAACAGTTAAATGTAAACTATTTTTATGCATATTAATCATTAATTATTTTTGTTAATAACAAGAAATTAGTTCGAAAACATTATAACAATAATAGATGTATGTAAATCGATTTTAAAACACTTTTTCCATTTAACTCGCTCGTGAAAAGTAAATAACAAAGCACGCCAAATGTTCAATTTTAAAAATGAATAGTGTAATACTTATGATTTTTTTATTTATTTCTTTAATTTTAACAGTCAAAAATATTTGAACAATCATAAAAATTTCTACCCGTAATTTAATTTAAAGATATTTTTAATATCGTATACGTAATGTTATATAGAGTAAAAAAAAAATGGTTTAGTGACGTCATCATCCGTTTCCCGTAACAATTATTTCAGGAGATCTTGCCGATGATCTGTTCCCAGGTCTTGATCTTCTTCAGAGCGTCCCTCGCCGCCGACGCCATTAGCCCCTCCGAGGACTGCGAGGGCTCGAAGCCCAGGATCATTGCCGATTCGGTTAGATAACTTACTATCTGTAATCATACAAAAATATACTTTAGTTTATTGTAGGAAGTGTGTAGTTAAATTCACAGGTTCGAATCGGTTAAAGTAAAAGCTGAAGCACAAATTAAATGCTTAGTCTGTTTTAAAATCAGCGTCTCTATCAAAAACAAAATAGTTTATTTCTTAGATGTTTTGTTATAAATATTAAACTACTTCTGGCGCAGTAGTTTTAATATTACAATCATAGTTTGTTAGCTGGACTGACCTCTTTCAAACGCTCCCGCAAGTTATCTTTAGAAATAACCTTCTTTTCGAACTGCCTCGTAGTAAGGACCATGAGCGGCGCGTGCAGTTCATATAGTGTTACTCCTGGAACAATGGAAGTTTAATAGTTGGTTTTATACGTGAAGATGTACATAAGCTGGTGTTTTTTTACATGCAATTTACTGAAGCACCGCCACACTAGTTGAAAACTTTACCGTGTGCAAACTACTGTGTATTTGTTTACACGTAAATGACCAGTAAAGCTAATGTTATTATTATATTTGTCAGAGGATTCATTCCAAAGTTATAATTAAAATAAAAATCGGTAAAAAAACATTTAAGTTAAACGGTTTTCTTTATGTGCACTGAAAACTACAAAATAAATAAATAAAACAATAAAAAAAACAATTAATAAATAATAAAAACGTGGGGCCCATTAACTATTTCTGTATTACTTCCTAGTAATGGGCCCGTTTTTTTTAAATAATATTTTTTAATATCGTATACGTAATGTTATATAGAGTAAAAAAAATTGGTTTAGTGACGTCATCATCCGTTTCCCGTAACAATTATTTCAGGAGATCTTGCCGATGATCTGTTCCCAGGTCTTGATCTTCTTCAGAGCGTCCCTCGCCGCCGACGCCATTAGCCCCTCCGAGGACTGCGAGGGCTCGAAGCCCAGGATCATTGCCGATTCGGTTAAATAACTTACTATCTGTAATCATACAAAAATATACTTTAGTTTATGGTGGGAAGTGTGTAGTTAAATTCACAGATATGTAGATTATCTAAGTCTGCACCGTCGGTGAGTTTCTTTTTATAGTCGCACAATTTTTTTAAAACGTACTCGTGTTTAATGAGTGATCTCTAAATTGAAATTGAAATCATAATTAAAGAAATTTTAACGAACTGACAATTTTTAAAACGTATTTGCGTATAATTGACTAATTTTAACAATCAAATGATTTTACAAAATGTCTTAACGTTTGTCCAACAGCATAACGGACACTTGGAACTTGTTTAGAGGTCCGTACACTCCAGCAGACGGAGTGCGACTTTTTGTTTGTTTGATGTTTTTGCCTTGAGTCACCTTTACGACCGTTCACAAAGCTTCATCGGACGCGTTCGAAATCTGCGAGCTAATTTGTTTTAAATATATACATAGAATTACTATAAAGAAGAGAGGAGAGAGATAAGAAAGTAATGGATGAAGACGGGGTGAAGAGCGGAGTGGAATAAATACACAGATATGTAGACTATCTGAGTCTGCACCGTCGGTGAGTTTCTTTTCATAGTCGAACAAAAATTCTTAAAACGTTCTTGCGTTTAATGAGTGATCTCTAAATTGAAATTGAAATCATAATTAATGAAATTTTAACGAACTGACAATTTTTAAACGTATTTGCGTATAATTGACTAATTTTAACAATCAAATGATTTTACAAAATGTCTTAACGTTTGTCCAACAGCATTACGGACACTTGGAACTTGTTTAGAGGTCCGTACACTCCAGCAGACGGAGTGCGATTTTTTTTTGTTTGATGTGTTTGCCTTGAGTCACCTTTACGACCGTTCACAAAGCTTCATCGGACGCGTTCGAAATCTGCGAGCTAATTTGTTTTAAATATATACATAGAATTACTATAAAGAAGAGAGGAGAGAGATAAGAAAGTAATGGATGAAGACGGGGTGAAGAGCGGAGTGGAATAAATACACAGATATGTAGACTATCTGAGTCTGCACCGTCGGTGAGTTTCTTTTCATAGTCGAACAAAAATTCTTAAAACGTTCTTGCGTTTAATGAGTGATCTCTAAATTGAAATTGAAATCATAATTAATGAAATTTTAACGAACTGACAATTTTTAAACGTATTTGCGTATAATTGACTAATTTTAACAATCAAATGATTTTACAAAATGTCTTAACGTTTGTCCAACAGCATTACGGACACTTGGAACTTGTTTAGAGGTCCGTACACTCCGGCGGACGGAGTGCGATTTTTTTTGGTTTGATGTTTTTGCCTTGAGTCACCTTTACGACCGTTCACAAAGCTTCATCGGACGCGTTCGAAATCTGCGAGCTAATGGTTTTTTTAAATATGATGTCAGTTGTGTTGACACCACTAACATATTTGAGATCGCCCAATGTCCTATAAAATGTAGTTTTACAAAATGTCTTAACGTTTGTCCAACAGCATAACGGACACTTGGAACTTGTTTAGAGGTCCGTACACTCCGACGGACGGAGTGCGATTTTTTTTTGTTTGCCTGGAGTCACCTTTACAAACTTTCACAAAGCTTCATCGGACGCGTTCGAAATCTGCGAGCTAATTTGTTTTAAATATATACATAGAATTACTATAAAGAAGAGAGGAGAGAGATAAGAAAGTAATGGATGAAGACGGGGTGAAGAGCGGAGTGGAATAAATACACAGATATGTAGATTATCTGAGTCTGCACCGTCGGTGAGTTTCTTTTTATAGTCGCACAATTTTTTTTAAAACGTACTCGTGTTTAATGAGTGATCTCTAAATTGAAATTAAAATCATAATTAATGAAATTTTAACGAACTGACAATTTTTAAACGTATTTGCGTATAATTGTCTAATTTTAACAATCAAATGTTTTACAAAATTGTTCGCGCCGACACATTTACACAGAATCTTATTGCTCTCCTGAATAGGTTGGAACTAATGATATTACCAGGGTAAAGAGTTAACATCTAATATTTCAAGGCGGCGAGCATGTGATGCAGTGTATATCATCCTAATGCAAAAGGAATCCTTTATCATAATGTGAATCTCTTGCTTGTCTCATCAGCTTAGTATGACAGGTGCGGTGGTTATTCCCCACTCAGTACCATTAAGACGCCAGAATTTCCTTCTCACCTCGCAGCCTGGAGTAGCCGGGCTCGATGACGTCGAACACCTTCATGAGCTGCCTGCACACCTCGACCTTCCGCTCGAGCTGGCGGTCGGACATGTCCTGTATCATGTAGTCGGGCACCTTGCCGTACAGCTGGCTGAGCGAGTGCAGCGCGGAGAGGCGCAGGTAATGCGCGTCGTGCACCACGTTGCGGTACTTCTGCAGGAAGCTCTCGAAGCCCGTCACGTCGTTGGCGTCTATCTGCTCGAACTCGTCCGTCAGCCTGGCGACCAGACAATTAACATAATATTAAACTTTCTATAACGCCCTTAATCACGAAGTAAATCTCGGTATAATTTAATTAGAAGATCTGGTTCAATCAGCAAAATTGATTCGCGATGAAATCTGTAAAATTTTGTTGTAATGAAAATCAAAATAGATTTAATTGAATTATAACTACGGAAAAACTAAAATATCAGATCAAGACTTAGTAGACTGAAGAATAATCGACAGATCTATGACACTACATTTTTTACGACGGAGACTCTATACAACATTGGAGCTCATTTATAGGAAGTAGTTACCTCTTGAGTAGCATTTGCACGGCGACGGCGGGCATGCCGTAAGAGCAGGGCTTCACGGTGCAGTGCCAGGGGGCGCGAGGGTCCAGGGGCGCAGCGGGCAGCACCCTGCCGCCGCACTGCGGGCAGCGGAACGCGCTGCAGTTCGTGCCCAGCTCGCTCGGGTCCGAGCACCGCTTGCACGAGCACTCGAAGAACTTGCTCAGTTTGATGTGTTCCCGACGTTTTAATGTACCCTGAGAAAATCATATTTTGTGTTATTTTGTTTTATCATTTTCGACGATCTGGTGGTTCAGCAAAACTCACGCAAAGAAATGATCGAAGCATTATATCATTGCACTGTGTATTCGATACCAATTTTAAAACTCTTCATCATCTTTATTAAGCAAACACTGGTTCGAAAACTAGCTAAATCAATCAAACGACTAAACATGTTCTTCATTATAGCTAAAAAGCTGCAAAGAAACTGTGTAAATCAGCAAGTTCTACCAAGAAACTTATATGTGAAAACGTGTAAATGGCGCTAAATTATTATAATTAGAAATTTAATATTGTATGTTCATTGTCACTGTTTGTTTTCCAAATAAATTAATAAAAAAATAATAATAATAAAAATCATTATTTGCTATAGAACTAAAGGATGAGGTTGCCAGATAGAACTAAAGGATGAGGTTGCCAGAATTTGGAGACAGCATAAAGTATACGTAGTTCCTATAGTCCTTTCCACAACAGGTGTTATTCCACATCATCTCCTCCGCAGCCTCAAGTTGATAGACCTGAAAGAGACTCTCTACATAACCCTCCAAAAAGCCGTAATTTTAAACACCTGCAGAATCGTGAGAAAGTTCATGCAAATAGAACAACAATAAACACACTCAACACACGCTGCATTTACTTGGCTTTGGCTCGTAAATGCGGTTAATACCAGCCAAAAAGCTGTGAGAAAAGAATAGGATAAAAATCATTATTTGCTGTTATAAGTCCACTGCTGGACACAAGCCACCCAAAGATCTTTACACGGGCCGGTCCTGCGGCGCGAACTGTCTGCGAGTGTATGTGGTAAGTCCATAGTTACCTGGTGCGGCTCACCTGCAGCGTGTACGCGTAGCAGAGGGTGAGCAGGTCGCCGGCGCGGTGCTGCGTGGCGGCGCGCACGGCCAGCGGCCGCCCGGGCGCGCCCTCCGCGTCCGTGTGCGTCGTGCTCGGCGTGCAGTCGTGCGCGAGCAGGAACGCGCGGCCGTAAAGCGCGCGCGCGCTCGCGCCGCCGCCCCCCACCTCGAACGCGTTCACCTGGAACACGCGTACACCTGGTCAAAACTAGCGTTTTCACAAAGACCAGTAAAATATATTGTATATTTAGGTTACAAAGTTTTAATAATCATAAAAAAAAAACAGTTATCAAACATCTTTGAAGATCTGTTTCTAATCTTAACATATAACACCAATCAATTCCTTAAATAAATGTCTGATTACTTACAACCTTATTACGATATACAACTAACAAAGCGCGCCGACACTTCCTTCCCTACCGAGCGCTGACAGGCAAAAATTACCGCTGAAACGGTGTACTCTGCTCTTTATAGGCATTTATTCATTTTTTATTAACAAAGAGTTTCTAATTGTAGTTTATATTATTGGCAACACTACGATGCGCAGGTGCCCGGCCACGTGACCGCGCCACCAAGCGCCCCTCCACACAATTATTAGATAAAATGGCCGACGGTCGTTGCGCGGCTCTCTTACACTCGGACCGCCGCGGCAACTACTGCTACAAGCTTACTTTTTGGAGAATATTTAATATAAAGTACAAGTTTAATTTCTGTTTTCCGGTCCAAACTAACATTAATTACATTCTTTTTTCTCTTTATTGCAAAACCTTACAAAATGAGGTATATAAAAATGCGAGCTATATGGCTGTGGGCATTCTCCACCAGCCAAACTTCGGTAAGGTGAAATGTTGTGATTGGTGATAGTTAGTCGAAAAGAAAAAAGAAAATAAAATAAATAAATACATTAAAAGAGATAACATATATACATAAGTAAATACACGCACATAAATATTATTATGTCTGTATTTGAATTACATGCTCTCGTTCTCTCGTCGTCATTATATCCAATTTTTTTTATTAATATCAATATGATAGACAGTTATTTGCATTTTCTAACAGATTTTATTATTTCTGTTCGTAACGGGACTATTCCGCTTACCTCCAGTATACCGCATACAGTGTGAATCTCCTCTTCGTCGTACTCCAGGCCCCACCTCTTCAGCCGCTGCACCACATTCCTCTCGTTCATGGGCCAGATGTCGCCGCGGGCCAGGCGCAGCGCGTTGTGCGCCTCCATCGCCGTCACCGACTCCCACTTCGCCGGATCCTCTTTCTTTAACAGCAAACACCTGAAATTAATCATTACTAACGTTAAATTTTATCATTCTTAGATATGTGCACTCAAAAACAGGTTCTGTATTTATGTATTCAGTTATAACATACGCATGCTTTGAATAGAAATTGTCAAAATCTTAGTGTGTGTTTTAATAATTAACTGACCTCAACGGTGTTATGGCTTGGTAGCAGTCTTTGAGTTCTTCGAGCTTGCTGTAGTCAGGCGGGATTTTCTTTAAAGTTTCGCATTCGTAAGTGGAATGTCCAGTATACTTCCCCAGTCCCGCACAGGACTCGCTGCATATCGGCCATTTACAACCCTTGCATCTGGCAACAAATAATAGTTACTAGTCTTTTTAATTATTTGTAAACGTTATTGACCAGTTCAAATATATAACAAATAATATGTATAAAAAACAAGATGGCGCTTCCGACAATTTAAAAGAATGTAATACTATTATTATTGTAATAATGTTTAGTTACATTTTTTGTCAACAGATGGCAACGTTGCATAACAATTTTACAAATATTTTATCGACAAAAAATATATATAATTAAACAACGAAACGTTTAAGTTCACGACTTTAATACGTTAGGTAATTCGGGCAGCGACTAATCTACTATTACAGTACCCAGTCTCGTATACATATGTCCTATGTATACATGTAAAGTAAATATGTTCAGGTTACTATTTGTTATGACAGCCTAACGCACACACGCTTTACTGGTGGTAGGTCTCTGTTGCCGGAGACCGTCTGGTACCACCGCAGCTCCTATTGCAACCGCCAAATAGTAGTGTGCGAACATTACTGTGTTCCGGTTTGAAGGGCGCTGTAGCTAGTGTAATTACTGGGGTAACGAGACTTAACACCTTGTGTCTCAAGGCGACGAGCGCAATGTGGTGCAGTGTGTACCATCTTAACTAGCGCCACGTTGTCATGGGCAAGCGTATCACTTACCATCAGGTGAACGTCTTGCTCGTCTCGTCGCATAGTAGTATAAAAAAAAACGCAACTTAAATTTCTATTGTCAAAGTAGTATGCTAACAATTAAGCGTAGTAGATAATGAAATTACTGGAGTAACGAGACCTTCATGTAAAAGCCTAAACAAGCGAGCTCAATGTAGTGTTGTATATACATTCTAACAAACACCATATTGTTATAAGCAGGCGTATCAATAATCACTTATAACGGCCACCTCTTCTTCAAACAACAAAATGCATAAAATGATGCAGTGGTCATTATAAGGCAGACGTTATTCGATTTTAATTGTAATACTTGTTTGTTATAAATTTGTGTACTATTGTATAAAACTATCAAAACAAATTTCATAACACATCAGAATTTAGATTGCATGTAAATTTTGAGAGCAGTGTTGCAATTTCTGAGGAGATTTATCCCGATCTCATCTAATTTGGAAATAGCAACTGACGCAAACGTGAGATGCGTTCGTCGGATATGCGGGACTGTCTGCATCGTGTGGGAGGTTCAATCCCGCTCATACAAGCTTAATAGCTTTGCAGCTGGTTTATTGGCTACCTTAACAACATAGTTTATCAGCTTTTGATGCCTAAAATCTACAATAAACACAAACAATGATGTTTTAATTCCAATAATCCTTTCAAAATAATTTGGATACCTCAAGCTGTTTACAAGAAACAGATTTATTTAGCGATGATACCGCTCGATCGTGTATCACTATCAGCGTTATTTTCTATTATAAATTGTTACTAGAGGAAATGCAAAATAAAACTACTTGTAACTTGGAATTTTTTGTGATCTAAGTAGGAATTGGTAAGTACTAATAATGGCAAAACGAATCGCAGGGAGTCACTGGATTCAAACAGCACAAGACCTTATTTTGTGGAATACATTACAAGAGACCTATGTCCAGTAGTGGACGTCCATCGGTTGAAATGATGATGAATAATGGCAAAGTGTATACATTCTATAAGTTACATTTGTTTTTCATTGAATCTATTATTCAAAAGGATTTTCAACGTGAATACTTATAGTGTACAACTATTAATAATATGAAAAAAAAGTAGTTATATTGTTTGTTAGGATAAAAATAAATAAATATGAACATGTTCTTTTGATGATTGCTTTAAGTTTAGGCATATACTTAAGTTACTACTTTTTGTGACAACTTAGAATATGAGAGCCGGTTATTATTCCTTGTCATACTTACTTTTAGTGCAAAAATGGATCTGTGTTAATAATAACAAATTGAAATTACTGCGAACGTTGTGTCTTGAACAAAATTAGGATCATGCTGGAATTTCTGTTCGCGTTTCTCGATACTTACTTGACAATAGTCGCATCGTCCAGCTCTCGGTAGCAGCCGAGGCAGATCAGCCCGCAGCCGCTGCACGGCCCCACCACCAGAGCCGGTTCCTCCATGATCATCTCTCCGGGGCGGATGTCTCGTGTCGCCACCACGTACCTGGAGAATATAAAAATATGTTTCATACCATGGCAAATTTTCGTTTGATTTAAGACGTATTCATTTCAGAAATTTTCTACATCTCGAGAAAATTGTGGAGTAGATGCGTTAAGCACGTCACAATTAAAATAATATGATGATATCGATTAACATTTTTAACATGTGTTTAAGCTAGGTGAACTGCCGCGGACTGATGACGATGATAATGAAATTAGACATGTTGCGAGGCCACAAAATTGTTGATTCAGAAGCGAAGTTTATCGCCCATAAAACATGATGGAAAACATTTCAGAATACATTTTTAAATTATATCCTTGGTCTATTCATGGAATTGGAACAAATGTTTCAACTTCGCGACGGTGAAAGAACAAAAGACAGCTGTTTCGTTTAGCAATCGTACAGACGTGCGGTTTGATTTGCGACGTGTTTGTTTGTGTGCTGGTAAGAGCCGGCGCGTGGCTCGTTGTCGGGTAGCGAGTGTCCCAACAGGCCTGTTTAATTTGGACTAGCTTGTATCATGAACATTACAAGGTACTAGCCCCTTGGAGCATTCGTGACAAGTGTTGCCGTTGATTGTAACACTTTCTGGCCACGCCCCGCCGCATTTGTTGCGTTGAGCAATTAGTTATTAATATCAAAACGTGTGATTAATTGATGTTATAATATATAGTCTAACCGTTTCAAATATTAAAACTAAACCGGCACGTTCACAAGCATTAACTACAATATTACTTATATATTTTACACAAATTGACAATCTGACTTAAGTATTCACTTGCAGACTATCTAAAGTCAACGTTTCTTCCTTTTCGTGTCTCGGCAGGGAATACTCCTCTCTAATATCTAGATACGAATTCAACTCTCAACTACCCAAACTCTAAAAGTTATTTCGTTGACAGTGTTGCCAGTAAAAGCTGCTATTTAAATGAATATTCATAATATATTAATAACGATCAGAAAATTAGTTTATAAATGTATTGGTATAATTTATTAAAATCTTATATACTAATGTATCGAATTATTTTGATACCTTACAATGTTAATAATGATAATGAAAGTATAATTATAATATACAAACAATTAATAGAGAAGAGTTTGTCAAAGCATAAGACGGAGATATTTTCAATATAAAAACTGTGTCAAATTTGTTTGTACAGACTATACACAGATAAAGGAAATCGCGCAATAATATAACACTTAAAACACTTATTATTTTAGGGCCATTTATATCAATTTCCAAACATAAAATGATATGCAGCATTAATAATTTCGAACTTTTTATGTGTACACGATGTACTAAACACCATAATTGTTTATATTAAAGCTATAAATCAAATTGTTTGAGTTATAAAAACGTTAAAATGTGTTCGTTAAATCATTCAGACTGATTGCGATGATTATATTAAATCCCGCTATTCTCAACTTGTTGATAATACATTAATGCTTTTTATTAACGGATGAGTCTCGGCTGCTTTGAGGTGTCCACCACAATCCTAATAAGACCTATGGTCGTCAATAAAATTAATACAGAAAGTTTAATAAGGATCTCTATCGTCATTAAAGATTATGTACACTCATTATCAAACACTGAATGCAGTAAGCTACATGCAAAAACTAAAAACGGCACAGATCATTTCACAGTAAAATAGCACAAATACAATATAAAGTATAACTTCTCAATTAATATTTATGAGACTAACTTTCATGTATGGCTTTATGAACTTTTAAGTTAAACCATTCATCATACCTTACGCACTATACAAACATTTTTAAACTTATTCTTCGCATGTGTTTTCATAATAAACTTAATATACAATTAAAACTGTTTACCTTCCCATAAGATCTGAATGCTTCACTTCGTAGCAAAGTATATCCGGATTCGGAGGCTCCGGCTCAACAGCCGGTTCCTTCGCCTGGACATCTTCAACGGTGATCTCTTTGCTCTTCCCGTCGCCTTTCCCTCGCTTCTTTTGCTGAAATCAATTGAATTATTAGAGATTAAGAATTTCTTATAATCTAAAAGTCGCTTTATCACTACGCTGTCCCAACTTCTACGGCCACCACTCACACAGTGTACGCATCCGAACATCAGTATGAGCTGTCGTCACGTTGTTATTGATGTGATTTATTTGTGAATGGAAGCAGTGCTGGGACACGTCGTGTCTGTACTGTGACGTATTGGGCTCATGAATGAGTTCTCTGGAGCTGGTAGGCGTTGTCTAGATGTATTTCCGTACGCCACTTGAATCCCCGTGCCAATGGCACGATGTAAAAACCTGTTTCATAACCCTGCGGATGGGTCGGCCGGCCGTGAAATTACTAGAGCCGTGAGCACATGTGAACATCTGTCGTTACGTTATTCTCTTTTCAACAATTGTTACTTTAAAGTGCTGTCAGCGACGTTTCACTTTACCTTTCGCGTTTGATCGCATCTGTTACAATTAACACATGTTCAGACAAAAAGACAATTGAAAAAGTGTTGAAAAAAATGATATTATGAATTGCTAGATAAATTATATCTCGGTTTATGTCAAACTATAAAGAGAAGAATATTTGAATTTTGTTAAATGACCGACGGTCGCAGGCTCCGGAGTGCGATTTACGGTCAAGAGCTTGTTTTTACACCACGTTATAATGAAAATACATAATAGACACATAATAATCATAATAATGAACGTTACGTTATGTGGACGATTTTGAAGATACCTCTGCGGTACATGAGCTTTACATTTACCAAGAATCTAAATACTTATTGATAATTACTATCAGGTGAACGTTGTGTCGTCGTTATTTCTTCAAAAATTCCTTTTTTTATCAGCTGCTACCTGTAGCTACCGCCTTACAATATCTCTAATCGTAAAACTTGAGAACTGACATCGAGGCAATACAAAGTAACGTACGATACATAATGTTTTCAACTGGCATATTAATTGTATTCATATATTATATCGCACGAGTTATTTCTCGGATGTGTTTTTGTGTTAAGGCCAAATTATCCTTAATTCAGACATTTTAATGTTTACATTTTACTAATACTGATATATATAACTGCCACAATGTTTATAGTTAAAGTACTTTTGTTTAGACCGCTATCTGTTAACAAAACATTTAAACTGTTAACTTTGTTATACAAAATGAATAATAATAATGTGACGTATTTTGTAATATTCACACAATATGGCTGTTTTACATGGAATGTTTCTTTAAAGTTAAGATATGACGTAATTTTGTGTCAATGAGGCTGAAGTATTCTTAAAGAACAAAAGCACCATAAACAAAAAGAAAAACAAATTATCATTGCAAGTGCAAATTGTGTCATACTTAGTCATTTTAGTATACGTAAACTATATGTTAGACTGTCGGAAATGTATATTTATATACCGGTAGGTACAAGTAAAACTCTCCAGATTTTTTTTATCGCGATTTAAAAACAAACCAACAAGTAATTAATGTGACATCAAAACATCTCCATTGGACACATTTCCTTGCGGCGAATTATGACGCATGCCAAAACGTTTGCCAGTTAATCATTTAAAATTAGATATCGTCACACTACCGGAAAGTTGTTACCGGGCTTTTAGTGAAAAGTTTTCTTCACTAAAATTTGGTGTTTTTTTATATGCTTTATATTTGTTATTACAGGTTCCGACATTTTTCTTTTAAAATTATGCTTAGTAATAAAATTCACGTGCTGATATAATGCCCTTAACAATGCGGCGTCAGTTTATATACCACCACATACAGTGCGGTTGATTCTCGTTACTTTAGTAATTTGACTAGCTGCAATGTTTTTTAATAAAGGGGTTTCTTTGTCAACATTTATGTAGATATTTGCACTGTGTAGATTTTAGCCGTTAGGTAGTTATATTTTCATCTACAATAGTTGTCAATTATAAACAAAAATAACTTATTCAGCTTCATAACAATATTGTAGTGACTGACAATACGGTGGTATAATGGCGAAGCGTGTTCGTGAAAACTCTTTTACTGTTTAAACATGTGAAATGGGAATCAAACCAAAGACTTCCATGATATAAGGCAAGCAGTTAACCATTGCAACATAGACGCAAGTAGGTGTATAAGTATTGTACGTATGAAAATCTTTAGATGCACAACAGATTAATGTCATTGGCAAGTAATTTACGTAAGTTAAACATTAAGACCCCTTCAACATTGAGTACTAGTTAATATGTGTTTTGTACGATGTTTTTGGCAAAAAAAAGTTGTCTCGTTAGTGCCTAGACATAATCGAGTTGAAACCGGCGGTATTGGCACACATTGTTCTTTTTTCTTTAGATAACTCTAGTCAAGCGCGAGCGGCGGCTTTCTTTCTTGGCAGTGGATGTGTTTTATCCGACGTTTTTAAATAAGCGGAACGTGTAACTAACCTATTGTTCTGGCCGTTGGAACATGTTCAAATGTCGACAGATTCTATCTCAGGCACACAACTAAAGCTGTTGCCCCGAAAAAGGGAAGTCTGATTTTTTGCGTAAAAGAAAAGTTTAGTATGGGATCAAAACCGCTTACACACAAGTCTATCGCGGTTTCAGCTAAGCTATCATATTACAAAATCTTACAGCATTAAACTATTAAAATATATAATACATAATTATGAAAACTTACGAGTATGAAAGAAAAGTCGCGAGTTTACCGACAAGGTCTGAAAACGATTGCTTTCGTGGAATTACGACATACGCCAACTCGCACTTCGCTAATGGCCTTCATCTTCTTATAAGGGAATGCCCTCCCAGCAGTGGGAACTTTAAGTAGATCATATTTATTAGTTAGTGTAAACGAGTAAAGTAATTTTTGCATTATTTTCTCATACGCGATTATTATCTACGCAGTGTTTCTACATATAAATAAGAAAATTTTAGCTAAACTCAATATTATTCAGTGCGAATAAATGAAATAATTTTCTTGACGTATGTATTTATTTATTTATTGAAACCAACAGCGTTAACAATTTATATTATATTCTAACTGATTACAATATGTAAGGCTAAATGAGGTTTCATTGTACATTAATTAAGTATGTTGGAAAGCGTAGAAAGAAATTTTTAATTTATTAATTATAACTGTAAGAAAATGTGGAAAATCTATCTAAAACTAATAACAACATAACTCTAATAAACTCTAATAAGTACAGATCCTATAAATATAATATTGCTGTGAAACATTATTTATTATATGCACGCGGGTCAACACGCTCGTATATTCCAGTTCACGGCGCTAACCGCTCGATGTGGCACTTAACTGCGTTCCTAATAACCTTCCCGGTTTGAACGTCTCATTTATACATCCAGTAAAACTGTAAAGTGGCTGAGTATATTATAGTTTCAAAATACCGGCCAACGGCGACGGTTGTTCAGCCTTAAAATGGAGAATCCTCACTTCGTATAACTTCAGTCTCTTAACGACTAAAACAGTATATTACTTCTACTTCTCTTGCTAGAAAAAGATCCGTAGCTCTCATTTCTATCGCAAAGTGATTCAATTAAATGATTTCAAGTTTTAATCATGACACAGAATAGTATTCATTATACCTAAAAGCAACATAAGATTTTTATGTAATAGTAAAATGGTTTTTATCTTCGCTAAAGAGAGTTTTCTCTTAATCTATTTTATAGTTAAATTCTTAGAGGTTATGAAAAAATCCAAACATCAACCTTTAAAGAGTATAAATAGGAACGGAGATATATTCTTGATAGGTGAAAAAGAGATTTTGCTAAATTAATATCGTTACGCTTTTCCAAAATCAAAAACTAGGTATAAATTACTCCAACCGTTTGGCAGCCACAAAATAATCCGCGTTAAAGTTAATACAACTCTCTTTCACGTTAGGTCTTAAAACTATATGTCTAACAAAACCTTCTTCTTCTTCTTCTTTTTTATGCTTAATGGCCTCTCTTAAAAGAATTTTGCCAACATCAAGTCTGTCATGGGAGGGACAGGAGAATTTTACAATTTTAAATATTTATTTTTTCTTAAAAAAGGAAGAAAACTCTTGAGTGATATGAGATATCCAGCACCTAAAGCAAGACAAAACAAACATTTATAACCACCACTATTGTTAGTTTGGGCCAGCATTTTATTTTGTTAAAACTAATAAAGTGACACAAAATTTCAATAAAAGGACAAAACACATAGGATAATAGCAGTTTCATATTAGTAGGGCGAGGGATATAGTCAAGTAAATAGTCATAAAGAGAAGTGGTGATTTTAGGACATTCAAAAAATATGTGGTCTAAGGTTCCTTCGTCAAGACCACACTCGCAGATAACAAAACCTTAAGCCGCCGCGGATCACGTCGCTGACGGCTTGTCACTTGTCACCTGCCGCCATCGCTTGTCGGCGCGTTCATCACAGGGAACATTAACGATATCCAATAAATTATTTTTAACTGAAATTACATTTTATATTCAGGAGGCGCCGCGACCCGGAGCAAATCCGATAATCCCGAGCAATAAATAAACTGTTTCGTTTTTACACGATTTCTGCAAACTGTTCTGTGTGTAGCAATGAAAACTGATAGCCTAATTAACCTTTACAAATTCCAATTTGCGCATTTTT
The DNA here is from genome assembly GCA_029286795.1 of Byasa hedistus. NCBI lineage: Eukaryota > Metazoa > Arthropoda > Insecta > Lepidoptera > Papilionidae > Byasa > Byasa hedistus. The sequence goes on from JAGSMW010000024.1 coordinate 8,991,632, forward strand.
ATAAATAAGAAATATTAAAAAAAATTAAATAAACATGAATATTACAGTAAACTAAGTAATCATTTTCAGGTCTGACCGGGTCGAACAAGTTACTTTCTACAGAATTCAATATTTTTGTGTAAACACTTAAATACACACAAAACATGTAAATTGTTATCTTTTTTTTATTAATTATCTTTCTCGTCCTGTCAAAGTAATTGCATCAATTGATTTAATATTATTTAGTTTCTTTGCTTAACAAAACCGGGCGGACAAGTGCAGTATGCTGATAACGGTCACACGGGTAAGCTTTAATACTTTTCCTGAAAACTTCATATTTTAATTTTTTCCTTACCCATATCTTAACTTCAGTTGCCATCATTGCGCAACTGCAATTATTATCATTTAAGACGGACCGTAACGCGAACAAGATAAATATTTTGACTGTTGCATGTTAGGCGAATTAATCTAACGTCTAGTAATAAATTCATTCGCTCATATTTATAGCCGGTCGGTGCGACGGCGGTGCTGCCAGACGGGTTGCCAAACGGCCGTCAGTACAACGCTCAATGTCGCACATACGCCGTTTAATTACTTGTTACTCGGCGTAGGATAGTTGTAATTATTATTAATAGTAATGAACAGCTAACTTATAAGTCCCTTTAATGGAACTCGAGACTTTATCAAACAAGGATAGTATTAAAGCTCTTTATTCACCACGCTGACAAACCGCAAATTGGTAATTATAATATCCTAATCTAATACGAATATATTATTAATACGATTTTCTCTTTGGATATCGACTTGCTGAATGTAAATTAGTTTTACCGGTATCTTTTAATACAAGAATTTTATAGTACAGCAACTACCTGTTTACTTCTTAAGGTGAAAGTTTCTAGTTTGATTCAGGAGTCACACAGGGTGGAGTTAATACGATAGGAGTCGGTTAGTAACCCCCTGTAATAATATAGGGGTAACGCCTAGCTTAGTAACGTAAGTCTGCCGACATTACAGCAGTAATGTTTTTTGACTATCGACATGTCTGTGGCATCTCAATTTAAGTGATATTGGGGACATTTGCATATAAAAAACTGTAGCTAATTAATTACTTTTAAATCGATATTAATTTTCCACGATAAATATACAATTTAGCACTGTGTAAATATCTCAACTTGCTATAACAAGCGTATTTCTATGCAACGGTAATATGCTGAAGTGACCCTGTAGTTTTGAGACACTGCACACGGCAGCTTGGCCACACGAAAAATCTTAATTTATACCTAATTAGACCAACTAGAGTGAACAATTTTTATTAATTAAGAAATTCTTACCTTCTTCTTATGCGACTTTTTATTCATCTCGCCTCGAATTTAGATCTGAAACAAAAAAAAACATTTTTAATGCGCAACTTCAAAGTGAGCAGAGTAATGCGGCGCGAGTCCACCGGCCGCCGCCACGGCTTTGATGTGCCCTCGTATTCCCAACTAGCTCGTTACTGCGACTCCGTCTACATGAGGTTTCCTATATTAACAACACGGAGAACTTCTACATAAATTATTGTTTATATTATTAACAAAAATTTAAGAGTAATTATTAAATCTCGATAGAAAGAGGATAATTACAAATTTCTTTTACTGTTGTCTGAAAGGTGATTTGTTTGATTGATCAGAATAATACTCCAAATATACTTTCATCCAAATACTTCATCATCATACAGCTTTAATTTACAATTTTTATGATTTTATCCTACTCAATTTGATGTGTAATTATAGTATTAACCACAACTGACAGTAAGTTAACAAAGTTAACAGAAGAAGATACTGCTCTTTTCCTTGACATTAATGCAGGAAACAATAAGTCTTATCCTACTCCAATGTTTTATAAATACTTGTGCTTTTTGAGTTATTTACAATTGAATCAATATAAAGCTTTCCAAACTAAGGATATCTTGAAAAGACAACGTCAAAAATGTAATTGTTTTAAAGCACATGAAGCAAAGTAGCGTAGAAGTTGCAAATTTTACGTCACTAAATGTTTAACACAAAACACGAACTTCTGCAGCTCAACCCTCAATAATCTGTCTCTTCGAGGAATGTAGAATGAAGAAACCCCTTGCTAAAGAACCTACGTTTGTAGTTATGAAACAATCCCCAATTCATCGACGGCACTTTAAGAAGGATAAAAGGGACTTAAGCAATGTGCTCTTTTAATTTTGCAGCGCACCTCGCAATGAATTTTTAACATTAAATTCTTCGATTCGTATTGATTATAGTCATAAGTTCCATAACTTAAAACTTATTTGTACTAGTTGAAACTAAAGAAACCCGAGTGTAAAGCGGCTTACCGAACAGGCTTTGTAAAATCTTTGCGCTGGCTCATCGGATACGGCTTCACCAGCACCTTTGCCCATACGAGTTAAGTCGCCGAGAAATACATACGGACTAGTAATCTTGTAATTTGATTGGAGCCTCGCCATAATACTTAACTACATTGTAATCAATCGTTGAGATACAATAAATTTTATCTGCCTCTGCTTGGTTGGTGGTAAAGTTTCCTACAATCCGTCTGGCTCGCTACCATCCATCAGCAATGCTTAACAAACAGCAAAGTTTAACACGAGCAACAATCTCACAACATAGATGAATTACAGAAAAAAGAAACTTTAAATAAACAGCGCCAAAGTAAAGAATACTTTTCTAAATGACGAAAATTTATGAGATACATTTATAAATTTTAAAAACTCTCTGGATGCCATATATCAATATCAACGAGATTTGTTTTGGCAGTTGCAATGTAGTTTAAATGTCGTCATCGCGACCAGATTTAAAAGTTAACTGTAAAAAGTCGAACATAAAGCTATGTTTTAAAAGTATATCCTGATGATAGATGTTATAATAATATTAATGCATCAACAAATTATCGTAACTAAACTATTGTCTAGCGGTCGCGGTGTCAGTGGCTCGCAGACAGCGGAGTTGCCAAGTGACAGCGGAGCTGCGGTAGGAAGTGCCAAACAAACGTCGCAGTGTCGCTCGTATGTAATTTACTCCGCGTCTACCGCAACAAATAAAGACTTGGAACACTGGATGATTTTTTAACTTTACTATAACTGAAACGATGAAGAGACGAGATTAAAGATGACAAACCGACCTGGCTGTAAGCGGTAAGACTGCTTATAAGAAAGAGTTGCTGAATACGATATAATCACAACATTACGTTTCTCTCGTAGTCTTAGAACAAGAAGTTAAACTTATTTATTTATAAGGTGTATTTACAGTGTACAATGGTAATAGGGAAAAAAATATATATCTTATGACTAACTAATTCTACCTATGACAAATACACACAACATTCAAAATGAAATACGCAATAAATCAAAATGAGAAATATAAAAGTTAAAAGAAAATAACAATTCCAAAAAAAATAAAATCAGCAATTATCACTTGTTACTTTTATCAAAATACTGTAAGCAGTCAATCTCAAGTCTAATTCGGAAAATGTTTAAAATCTAATGCGCTACATATAACTCAATCAATGGTGATGTAATAAGTTATAAAGGAATGGAAGATATATTATTCTCCGTTCCTTAATAACTTACATTGGCGTCCGTCCCTTCAGCTTGAAATGGATGTTGGCACATCTCCCGACTAATTACCGGACGCCGTGCGCGTTGTCAGGGAACAACTCGGTCAAGTTCATTTTGAAACTCCAACATAATGGGTGTAATCTAAATCAAAAGTATGTACCCACCAGACATCCGCTTAATCATAATTCAGAAATTATAATAAAATGTTTAAACACCAGAAAGGAGAAACTTTCATAAAAAATTGATAGATCCAGCCACCGGTAGCTACAATTATCTTTTTTAACAAATAAATAGCTTTCTCATTGTGTTCACAGCAGGGACTGGAAACTTTTCTCACAATGAGAGAGTCAAATCAAAATACAAACTCCAAAACACACTATCATATTAAATGTCATTAACGCTATTCTATTAAATAATAAACTAGAAGAGGCTTTTTACTCATGTAGTTAATTAGCTACAACCGACAGTTTCTTTTACATTATTTAAGATACATTTGTAAAAGGATAATCGGTAATCTACAAGAATTAGTTCACCAAACTCAAAAATATTTTTTAAACAACTGACAAGATAATTTTAAACTTTTATAATAGCTTAAAATACTGACGTATACTCACACGGTATAGCATTCCCTTTTTTAAGGAAAAGCATCTTAATTAAAAGCCTTTGCAGCCACCATTATAAATTTACCGAGGGTAGAAGTTAAAGAAAATATGTACATATTATGTTTATACTATGTCTTCGATTTTTATTATATGATTATTTTGTGTTTCAAGCCAGTGGGACATGTTGTGGTACGTACACATTTAAACCAGCAACTTAATAAGCGTGGTACATCTTCTAACACTTTATCTATCTCCGATCTTATTAACGCGCGGACGTCCTGCTTGATAAACGGTCACTTTGTTTTATAAACGTATAAAAAAAAAACTTTTAAACAGTGCCTTATCATGTAAACTATAGTCTGGTTTTCAATCAACAATCAATTGCATGCGCAAACGCATCGGATCTCCGCACTCTTGGCAGCCGAGTGTCGATGTCGGTGCAGGCTGATATCGGAATGCATCACGGAAATGCGACATCGACTTTCGAACTTTAAATCATCATCATGACGTGCCTTTTTCAAACCGAAGTTAAACGTTTAGATTTAGAAAACTGTTCCGGTCTTCAACTACATTTTTCTTCTCCTGTACAGCACGTTTTCAGGAAATTACACTCTTCAGGATCCACTGTTACAAGCCAATGTCTTCACCAAGATGAAATAAGTACAAATAAATATGTTTATTTATTTATTTATACATGTGCAGTATTATTGTAAGTAATGATAGATAAGAAAATAGCATTAGTAGTCACTGATGGTAGGATAAAAAAACTCTAATAAATAATACCAAGGAAAAGAAGAAATTAAAAAAGGACCCCCAGCCAAAAAGATATACTTTGCAATGCAGCCTGCCAAGATAGTCTTGGAAAACGGTAAGAAACACAGTCACAGTAATTCCTACTAATCGCAGTATATCCGATATACTACAAGTTAACAAAACAGTTTATTTCAGTGCGCGAACAATAAAATTTACAATGTAATCATATTGATCCCACCAAACTTCATAACCACGGATTCAATTGGTACACAGTCTCTAGGCGATGCCGTCAATGTCAATCTGTGTAAACATCTTAACTAGTGCCTCTTTCTTATGTGCAGCATGTTGCCTGCCTACTAATTTTGTTTATGTAAATATTTGCAAGAGAAACTATCTTTTGTCCGATAATTACGAGTTTGAACCGACTAGAACTGGATTATTTGACAATTTCAATAAGCTGTTTGCGTTAGTTTTACAGTACGCAGTTATAAAGACGAGAACTACGGTATATACTTCCCGTGCTTCAAGTTCGCACTTGTTAATGAGATCCTTAGTATTTACCCAAACGAAAACAGATTAATATCAAATAAGTTACCGCGCAACAGCTCGTAATTACCATTTGAAATAAGTTATAAGAATTTTATCTGTTAATTTACATTCTCCACGACGAGAAAACTTAAAAAGTATTTGTGTTTTAAAACTAATTTGATAACTATATAAAAGATAACAATGGCATAAATTCGGCAGACGGTGCCCGGCGCAGCGGCAAGTTTTAACGAAATTTTTAAAACTATAATTATAAAGTTTGCTATCGTTGTAACGTAAATTGTATACAAAATAAAAAAAAATAAAATAAAACTTTAAACCAACCTGTTGAAGCTTTTCGCAAACGAACCAACAATCACAAAGCACTGAAAACACGAAAATATAGTATTACTTTAAAAAATGATGCAACCAACTAAAGGCGGGAAAATTATAAAGATGGCGGACGCGCGCTACTGCTTTCCCGCGCACTGCGGGTGGCCGCGCTGCACTGCGCTGTGGCCTGGCACAATAAAGTTAGGCGTCGAAATGCTGGGCGACTCGGACAATTTCGCAATCACCACCACATGGGAGTGGTTTTCGGGACATTTTCTTGCATTACATCTGGCAAGAGACACCCACCACATGTCCGTAATTGCGCGTAATGATCGTTCCTCACATTTAACCTGTTTTCATACGTCGCGCGCTGTACGTTTTCGGTGCGTTGTTATCGTTGTTGCCGGTATAAATCTTTCCGTTTTCTAAATATTTCAATGTAATAACAAAAACCCGACACAAACCGTATGCGTTGAAATTTCGTTCAATCCAAATTTCAGAAACCGTTGCTGGATGTAGTTACTGAGACAGAAATTTTCGGTTTCTTTTAAATAATATAGCAAGTCACCCTCGTAGGAGATTGTCTAAGAAGATACCCGCAGCGTCTATTTCTACCATCAAAAACTATTGTACAGTAGTTAATTACTGTATCCTATTTAAAAAAAAACGTTGTAGGTAATATCTCATTGTCTTATTAAGTATTAACATCTGATGTTTAAAATCGATTCATGCAATCGAATAGATTATTATGTGTTATTGCATGAGTTAGTGTATTAGATATATAGCTCTGTATGGAAGTAATAACTTCCATACAAAGCTACATAGAGGTCAATTGCAGTATTAAAATTAATAAAGAAGAAGAACGACATTACATCAAATTCTTCAAAGCAATGAATGCGATGCAAAAAACAGGCATATCGCTACCTGCTAGTTTAATGTCCTGGTCTTTTTTTTTACTACTATGCGTCGAGACGAGCAAGACATTCACCTGATGGTAAGTGATACGCTTGCCCATGACAACGTGGTGCTAGTTAAGATGATGCACACTGCACCACATTGCGCTCGTCGCGTTGAGACATAAGGTGTTAAGTCTAGTTACCCCAGTAATTACACTAGCTACAGCAAAAGCACAATTTTGTAACACGACAAAGCTCTTCTCGTAGCTTTGTCGTATTACAAAATTGTGTAGAAATTAATGAATCTTTCAATCATATCAGCCGAGGTCCCGGTCGGTTTATTATAAGCGTCTCCATCCGCGGACCGGCGAAGAATAATAAACAAAGGAGGGTCATTAAAATGGCTATTTCGGAACGTCTGCCCCGCGCGACGGCAGCGCGCCGGCACGAGCTAAGAGCGATACGATTATACGATTTTTAATCGACATCAAATAACGAGCGCAGTGTCGAAACAAATCCATCAAGTTTCTCCTGACCGAAACTAAAATCAGTACTAAGAATATTAAATAATAATTAAAACTACTCACCTATAAAGCTGAAAATCAGCACTTTAGATCGAGACGTCGTAAAAAATACATCAACTATAATAAAAAGGATAATCAGAACTGAGCTTAGCACTTGGAAGTGCTTGTCAGCGCGTGGTCTGCCACTCCGACGACGAACATTGTTCGGTCGCGGAGGACTGAGAAGACTGAACCTTAATATTCCCGACGTTCGACACCCTTCGCAACCCCACTGTCGCTGAGGTGGGCAAAATTAATTGCGACTTGCTCACCGTCCAGCCATACACCACGAGATGATATGAACGTTTTTCTTTGCTTTACTGTCGCTACGGACAATTTGATACAGTCAAGCGGATTTTTAGTAACTTGGCCGTTATGATTAATAGAGGCCATGTGATTTTCTTCAAAACGCACTTCCTGGAATAAGGTTCCTCAGCCGGTGTACAGGTTAGTGCATCAGCGCTAGTCACTTACACCGTGACATTCCTGGCACGACGGCTAGATACCAGCGTGCAGCGTCGCCGCTTCTGCGACAAAAAGAAAACGCACGAGAGTATGTACCGTACCGTAAATCTTAAGTCTCCAACCTATTGTTTTAACGTACAATCGGGTTAGTAGACCAGTGTATTTTAATATACACATTTTATAGCTTCTTTAGCTCATGCTCTTTATAAAGGGAGTATGATTTAAAGAAGAAAAAGAAGGATGCGTTTTCACAAAAATACAAAGTCGCGCTGTAACACATCAGAAAACATTGCTGCGATTAAAAGATCAGTTATATATAGATCAGCTATAATAACATTTTAAATCTAAATTTTTGTTTATTGTAAGAACTTGTTAGGAAACCAATTTATAAGCTCAAAATTACAGTCTCCATTAAAAAAGAGCTCCGAATGTTAATTTTTCATCATTCCCATGTTACTTTGATACTAGTTTTATTTAGTTGTAAATGTTGTTGTTTATTGAGCGCCGCACCGGTCAAAACGAAACATTTCTGACGTCGGTAATAACATAAAATAACTAAAAGGCATTCGCAATTAACCTACTTTGCTTACATATTAATGTAAATTCGAAAAGTAGAAAACAAAAGGTGAATTCCGTAGTGGTATTTCTTTCCAATCAACAAATGGATGGATGAAATTTTTTTATTCTCATTTCTCTATTAATGCAATATCTTCCAATCCTCATGCATGTATTAATAATATCAATTTGCAACGCTCTCGCAAGAAACTAAGAAATGTTAGCTTGGACCGGAGAACAGAGATTAAACTTATACTTTACATTCAATGGTCTTCAAAAAATAAGCTTGTAGCAGCAGTCGCTAACAGAAGAAACTTAGCGGAGGTTTGTTTCTCTCTAATCATAATTGTACAGTGCAATCTTTTAACAAATTTTCTGTAGAATTGTGTATTTTCTACACTTTATCATTTCTATATACCCGTTAAATAATGTACAAAGTAGTTTTTATTTATTTCTTCGGTAAGTGTTTAGCTAGACTTTGAAACTTTTAAGTTGCTTCCAGCGACAGACTTTAACTTCTCTCACACTTAAATTGAAATTCTGCAGCTATACGTTCCGGCTTTTAAAATATGAGAGCTGGAGTATTCTGGGCGAGTATTCTTTGCACATTCTCGTTGTCAGTTAATACCATATGAAATTGACCTCAAATGTTTTGTGTTGTAGATAAAATGGGGTAACGAATATACCGTAAGAACTGTGCGGTTATTTTAGAATGTTTTCTTATCACCGACGGAATGATCTTGTGTAAATTTTAGTTTTTTTTTTATATTGCTAGCTCCGACGATCAGCAAGTGTTTGTTAGAGTTGTAAATCCCCCGGCTATAAATATTTAACCGTAATAACGTGCAATTGGCATGTGTTGCCAATACTCGTTAACTTCTTTACGTAACAATTATTGGTGGTGATATCGATTATTTTCAATTGATATTTTTATAACGATTTGTGTCTATTATTATTGTATTCTTTTATAATTATTTACTTATAAACTTCTTATTGGATTAGTGACTAACATGCTGGTCGTTCGTTTAGCTTTTTGTCGTAGGACAGTCTTGGTGACAGCGATGGTGATACTGTTTGTCAGCTTAGAAAGAAATAGGCGTACAGCAAATGGGTTAAATCTATATATTCGAATTATACCTAAGAACTAGTTGGATTTATACTGTTAAAAAAAAAACTAGATCAAAATACAGCAAATGTTTCGAGGCATCGATGTCACCGGCACACAGCTATTCAAAAAACAAAACCAAAATGTATGTGTCATCATGTTTTAGATAACTGCGGTAACGAGAATTAAGATTTTATATCTCGACATGACATACATAACGTGGTGCAGAGAGTATATCGTTCTAACTTCACCATCAGACGAACGTCCCGCTCGTCTCATCGCTCCGTTCATTTAAGAGAAAAAAATCACTATGCCCTATTTACATTGCTGATACAAACATTGAAAATGTTGCAACGCGTATTAATTTACGAAGTCGAAACTGATGAAGACCGGCACGCTCGCTGCCTAATGCGCGTGCGCTGCGCGAGAAGATTTACATCTTCATAACTTCAACTGTTACAATTGCTAAATCAATGATACATAAACAGTTTTACAATTTGCTCAATGATAAAGTAACTGTTTTCCTTTTTAATTTCGTTTTGAGCCGAAAGTGTTATTTGTAATTTTTTTTTTCTTTTGGTCGATATTGTTTTTCTTATTTTGTTTTTTTTTTTTAATTTTTACTAATACAGGTAGCGTTGCGAAAACAAGAGTAAATGCTGTGCACATCTACAATGGTGGCTACAAACTGTCCAATACCTTTATCTGTACTGTGTTTATTGTTATTTTGTGTCATCGCTGATGTGTCGAATAAATAAATAAATAAATAAAGTAAAAATATTGCATATTAAAATTTTCAAGACACACTCAAATTTAGTACCACATTAAATACTATTATTACAGTCTGAGCTAAACATTTTGCTGGACTTTGCTTGAATTTTAGTAGTAGATGTTTTTAAGAGAAGAGTGGTGCGCTTTACTAACGCAAACTAAATATCCAGCGTCGTTGTTTCTGACAAAATATGACGTGGATGTGAATTGGGTGTCACTAGTCAGCATTTTCGGCATCGTAGTATTATGTACTTAAGTTGAAAGTTGGAATCACTAACCATCGTAGAGCTTATTACTACCTCCAAGTTGTAATATGCCAACATTACTGTTTTCGTTTGAGCGCTGGTATTATTGCCAACGAGGTGTGCTACCACTTGGTTCAAGGCGATGACCGCAAGCCGTGTAAACATACCAACAGGCGCTTTATGCTTCACGTCACATCGTTTTTTATAAAAAAAAATATCAAGCACATCCCATAATTGAGTTTATAGTACATATAATACTCTGAGTTGCTACAGCCAATAATTAAAAACATCGCGAAGGTGTAAACTGTTCGATATTTATCAACAATTCGCTTTAAATATTCCCAAAGGCGGTAAATCTTCGCGCTGCAAATATTTACTTTGAAATAATTAAAACCGACTTCTGGCAGATGGGAACGGTGTTGGTACTACCGCGAACTCCTTTGACGCAAAGTTTCGATACATGGAATTAGCCAATGTAATCATCGCTGTCTCAGGGCACAAGTGATTATTCTCGAAAAACATAATGTAAATATTCTTCTTCTTCTTCTAAGTCGTATTTCCTCATGACTGAGGGTCGTGGTCATCATGTTTTTATTGAAACACACGACGACTCTCTTGTCAGTTATAATGGAGTGGTGTTGCCATTGCCTTCTCCATTTCACATACTGTCTGACCACTGATGGTCATGGCATAGATGTGCAGGTTCCCTCACGATGTTTTCCTTCACCGTCAAAGCGCGTGATATTAGTTGGTGTTTATGCTAACTGCACATAAATTGAAAAATTCATTGGTGCAGGCTGGATTCAAACCCGGTACCTTCGCAGTGGAAGGCCTGCGTTCAAACCACTAGGCTATCACGGCTCAAAAAATGTAAATATTAGCATTATAAAATTTATTATAATGTGTTATATGTGGAAAAGACGTCAAGCCAAGCCTATGCAGGGCAGCGGGTAGCTTTTAACAAGCCCCTAGTCCTATTATTGGGCCACATATGCTATTTGCATGGTTATGCATAGCTGGCTACCATATACATAGTTTATAAAACCAGAATATATTACGGCTATAACATATGAATACTAAAATGTACTCGGCGAACATGGTCCCATTATGAAAGACAAGTCGGTGGACGAAAGCGTAAATCACCAACAAGTAAGTGTACTGGTCTTCTCGTTGCTACAACTTCGAAATCAAAGGCAGAGGTAAATAAATATTAAAACCGAGTAATAATTCAACGACAATTTATTATATTGAGCATCATCTTACTTAGCCTAGTGTATAGGGGACGCTGCACGAAGACACCGGCGTGAGCCGACGGCTGCGGGAGAACTACAAGCGATACAAGCGTTTTGTACAACAAATGTAACGTTATATACACCATTCTTTAAAATTTGTCTCGAACTCATATTTATTAATCACAACATGTACATCCTTCATATAACACTTAACTAGTTTATACAACCTTCTACAGTCGACAAAACATTACAGTTATAGATTAAGTTCAAGAAAGAGATCAGCACGCGTTCCGTCTTTTCCTGCTGTAACCTCTAAGGTAAACATTGCCGTAATGATCGATCGCCAACCTTGTGACAGAGGGAGCATACTAAGAAGAAAGCAGAAATAGCACTACACAGTCACAAAATCGAACGGTAAATATCTTGGATCGGAACGAGTTTGGAGACACCTTAATTATGTCAAAAAAAAGCAATTTTGTTTTTTTATTACCACATAATATTATTTAGCACCAATGATGTCCAAGCACAAATTTCTTATGATTAAGAGTACGGCGTACGGACCGTAGGCCTTAAATGCGAATCCGCCATTCCATTTTTCGTGTATTATCTCACATGTGAATCCCACAGTTGGACATTTCTATCAATATCAGATTCATAGAAATCACACCGCTTTGTCTCCGAATCGCCACAGCTTTCGAGTTCTTCGTGAGTTGAGCTTCAGTTCTCGTATTTTTCACTAACACCATATCATACCACATAAACTTACAGTCTAGATAAATGTATAAATCTGTTACATACACATTTTAATAGTAACTCTAACGTTTACATATTGTCCCTGTCTTAACACTTAAATATACTTAATGCGGGTTTATTAAAGCGACATCTAATATTATAATTTAATTATACAAATTATATTGAAACATCTTGTCTGTACATTCATCTTATGTACATAACTTGTATTACTATTACCATTATTTTTGGAAACAACTTTAAGTAAGGAGAAAAAGTTTGATATTGGTTTATGTCTACAAACTTGAAATAGCCAAAACAAATCTATCTTAAATAAGATTTTAGGCCCATTAAAGTGTAATCTATTTTCTATTTGAAAAAAATCTACATTTTATATACCAATAAGGTTACCACCAGGGTTATCACATGAAAACTGCTAACCCTGACAAACCCTTATATTTTCTTTTATGAAGTGGTTAACAACCAAAGTGAAAAGCATTAAAATTTAACACAGTTCCATAATACATTTCTTTATACATTAGGAAGACATTTTTAACTGATCACATCTTTGTAATGTCTCAATAGCGACCATGATGGATAAATAACAAATGTCTAGTTGTCTCTCTCCCATGTGTGCTGTTTCATAATCTTTAGAGCTATTATAACATTCATCAATTTCAATGTACGTTTAAGAAACAATGATTGGTTTGTTGTTACATTTGAACAAGGGGACACCCTGTGTCACAAATCGTAACTGAAATCAGCCCTCTCTAGGTCCCGTATTTCCACAATATCTGTCTTGAGCCGCAGTTTAAGGATCTCCCTCCATATCGCTTCCCTGTGCTCCTTGTTTGTAATACCCATTCTTAAAAGTGTGTTGTCATTGATCCGAACTAATGCTCTGCCGGTTATATCATGCTGTAATTATGATAATGATATAAAAATAAAAAAGAATTTATAACAAAGGAAATGTATGAATATATGTGAATACTTTTTAGGAATAAGCACACACAACAACAATTCCAAGTTGCAAAACACAGGTTTTTATCCCAAATAAAGCCATCTTTGTAAAAAAAGTGTAATTCTTTTTCTTTAATGAATAGGCAAAGAGTTGACTATATATCAGTATAGAAATTACTTTTACTTTTGTACTATATGTTTTTATTACAATTTCATAAATAAATTATGTTATGTAAGAAAAAATACCTCATGAAACCGTTCCCAATACAGACTGTAATAGTCACTGCAATGCCTTCGTAACCATTTTTGCACATCTGCTTCAGTCCATAGGTACACAGCTTTCGGTCTAGTTGCTTTTGTCTGAAAACAAAACTTATTGAAGTCTTGACACTAAAAGTCCGGCCTAAGAAATACTCTGAGACATGGTGATATGAATATAACAATAATTAGAGGTCATTAATTTAGTAATTGTTTTTGGTAATAATTTTATTGCAATCAATTAAATCTACCTTGGGTTTATTTGTATTTAATGCCGAATCCTCAACCATTTTTTCTATAAATTTCTTTTCAAAAATTATGTTGTAAACGAAATGTAAATAAATATAAAAACAAAATTACTCATGACATATGTCGTAAATGACAATGAAAGACAGTGTTGTCACTTCCTAATAGCATTATAGCCAACCTCCAGTAATGGAGAGGCACTTTAAGAAGAAGAATAGCATTATAGCAATCATAACTTTTTATCTTGAATGTTATCAAGTCGTTGTAAAACATTTAAAATTTGTTAACCGCGTACTAATATATATTTTTTAATTTATGTTTTATTCGTAGCTTTTGCAGGTATTTTTAACGACATTTTTTTTGCTTGTAAAAAATGTAAACTAGCAATACAAATGTGCTGTCACAGGTATTAAGTATAGTCTACGGTTAATGTTTTTATTGTGTAATCTGTGCACCCGTTCATATGTCAGAAAATGGTAGAATCGCCGTGTTTGTCATATGCCGAAAAATAAAATAAATCATCTTGTACTGCAACTTCACGCCCAAAGTCATAAAATGCAACTTTGATCTCGTCATCATGGCACAAAATTTACAGAAAAAACCCTCAAAGGGCATCTTGAAGACCTCAAGAAGCGTCGATGGACAAGACGGAACGCCTTCCACTAGTAAAAGGCCGAAGGAGCAGAGGTTTGATGAAATGAATATTATGGAAACGTTTCACCCTGCTGATAAAGATTATGGTCACATGAAAGTTGATGAACCGAAAACTCCTTATTCAGAGGCAGTAGACGGTGATGTGGAACCGGGGGATGAATTAGATGCGAATATTTTGGCGGCAAAGCTTGCAGCGAGTATGAACAAGCCTCCTAAATGTGTGGAGCCATGTGACAGTGACGAGGAAATGGATGAGTCGGAAGAAGCGCGCCAGCGGCGTCTAGACTTTGAAAGAAAGAGGAAAATGCACTACAACGAATTTCAGGTAAGGTTTTAATATTGACTATTAGTCATATTTTTCAACTAGTAATAAATTGATACTTACTGTAATCAAACCATTACAGACATTTAAACAATGACCATTAAACAATTATTGTTCTTAATATATTTGAAGTATAAAATAGTAATATTTAAACATAGTTTTCATATAAATAGTTGTTCACAGACTGTATTAAAAGTTGGTCCCGATTATTTATGTATAAAAAACATGATGTGGTACTTTGAATCACAATTTGCTAATGACCTTACTGTCGTAATATTCAACTATGAAACTTAAGAAAATAACTTTCAATAGTGAGTTTTAAAGTTTAGGGTTCTTGTGGCAGTCGACAATTCTACAACAAAATGATAACTCACAGTTTATCTGTCAAGTACATGTCGGTTTACACTTTGTGTTTGATAAAGTCATATCATTACTAGCTTAAGTGCATTAGTATTGAAATGTTAAATAATTTAGATTGATTGTAAAGATTTGAATATATTTTATATTTACTGTGACATAACACTGTTTTTTTGCAATTTGCATGTCTGTCATGAGTGGCTAACTCAAAATAATATGTAAATTAATTAGGAGGACTAAACAATAAATGAATGAATTCTAATAAGATAACAGAGCTG
Organism: Byasa hedistus; assembly: GCA_029286795.1. Taxonomy (NCBI): domain Eukaryota; kingdom Metazoa; phylum Arthropoda; class Insecta; order Lepidoptera; family Papilionidae; genus Byasa; species Byasa hedistus. The sequence continues at coordinate 9,007,046 of JAGSMW010000024.1, forward strand.
TCCAGTGTTCAAAGTAAATAAAAATAAAAAATAAATAAAAAACCATTTATTGCCTTCTTTAAAAAAATGTTTCCATAAATTAACATTTTGCTTATAATATAATAATGGAAAAAGGAGGCGGCTCAGCTCATGCTGATCGGGGCAATGGTTTCCGATCAGCGCTGGTTTTCAGCCTCTCCTGGTTAAATATTCCCTTATTTAAAGTTTTAATACTTTAAATTAGTAATTAGAAGATTTTTTTCTTTAAGTTCCAGTTTGTATGTAAGTTAGAACATTCCATTTGTCATTATTATCATCAATATGTGATACAAATATGTGATCAACTAAGAGATAATAATGCCTGCCAAACATATTATAGATTTTCCATGGACTTTGTATTACTTGCGTTGTTGCGTTGCTTGAGTTATCATTAATTACATGTATTAATTTTACCTCCAACAATTACTGCAGTAATCTTTATATAGTTATTAACCACCATAAATAAAAGACAACATAAACCACCCATTTTCTAATGTTCAGACTCCTATCCTTTACTAGCGAGATAATGTATGCATTATCTCACTAGTATAGGATGAGATTACATTCTTTCCCAATTTATGTTCATGTAAGTTTACTAATTTCTAGTTTACTTTCTCAGCAATTGAGATAATATGTTGACACTTTCATAATCAGCATGATGTTTCAAGACCACTCTAAATTATACTACAATATATGGATGTTTAAAATTCAATCACAAAAAATTAGTTGTGTCAATTTTGCGTTTATATATATGTATAGCCAAAATGTGTTTACATTCCAATTTGCGTGGTGGCATGCTAACTAAGGTGTGTATTAAATCTAATATTTGATTTACTTATTTGTTGCAAACATTAAAGGAAGAAAAATTTTATGGGTTGTTTTTAATTATGTCACAAAGTATGTTATTATAAAAGTTCAAATGTAAACGTTACAGGCTTTACAGTTAGCGCGAAAGCTGATGGCCCAGGAGGAGGACGACGACGAGGACAAGGATGAGCACTCCACCTGACTGCCGCGCCGCCCCGCGCCCCGCAGCTGTACATACCACGGGCTACTTTAAGCGGGTAATGCTTTCCATACCAAATTGTCTTCTAAAATTGTGTAAATATAGTATATAATTATTTTTCTCGTATTTTTTTTAACCGTTCCGAGAGCTTACTTTTGTGTATACTGCCAAATACCCACAAAATGTACAAAAAATTATTCTAGCTGGTACTAGATGAATTATAATTTCGCCGCTGTTACCGCCTGTTAAGCAGTATACCGCCGCGGGCTGCTGATGATGGTGTGACCTAAATTATTAAGAAATAATTTTTAAAAATTAAAAAAATGATTTTCTTGTACAATTATTTATAATAGCCATATATTTATTATCTGTGTTACAGACGTGTTACATAAATGAATTGTGTATTTTTTTTGATCATTTAGAAATTATGTTACAAAAATATATACATCATGTCGTTTTTCTTTACAGGACTATGTCAGACTTTAGTTCCCGCAGTCGCAGACAATATGTCGGTTGTAAGTCGGCACTTATTGCCATAGGCTTTGTGTTCCTGAAAGTCGGCTGTAAGAAAATCTATATGCGTGCGTTAGGTTAGTGTAAGTTGTTGAACGGAGGCTATTCCGTTGCGTGTCCGACACGAGAAATTTGCATTTTGTTATTCTGGGTACCGTCTGAGCGAGCCGGTGAAAAGTAACCCTGAACACATGCGTTTGGACTTCAACTCGCTTTATACACAACACCTCGTCATTAGGTCCTGAACAACAAAATGGCGAGGTGATGTGTCGCGTGACCCGCCGGCGTTACACTGCTCACTTCGCATTTCAACATTGTTATGCAAATTAGCCGCGATCGCGACCGCGTTGTATTGCATTATTAATGGTCACGTGACCGGATATAAAACTGAAGAGAAATATATTTTAGCGTTGCCGCTAATAGTACAATGTGAACGGATGTTTTTTTTTTTCACCATGAAATCACCTTGCATTTTTCAAGGCGTATAATTGACATAGAAAATTATGTTATACACTTTTACAATTAATTATCAAATTATCGTTTGTTCGTGTAGGCCCGCTGGCTACGGTATAGCGCTTCCAAAATTTATATAAGGATGTTTTGTAATATAATCAATAGTTATTAGAGTTAATGCAATCGCCCCAATTTTGACTGCTTCGACTAGTCGTTAATTTGTAATATATTAAAGAGTATAAATCAGCAATAACTTTTATTGTCATATTTCCATAAGTTCATACGTTAGTCGTCGTATTCATCTATGCCATTACTACATTAGTTGAGACAGTCTTCGCGACAGTAGTGAGGCGTCCGACATTAAGACAATTACCAGTTGCGACGGAATGCCCTTCGCAAGGAGCGCTTGCGTCATAACACCATATGTTAAGACCTATTGTAATATAATCCGTTGTAGGATGCCATCATTCGAACTGAAACGTAATAATAATTTAATTTTATATCCTTTTAACCACGTGGCCATTTTTTCTTAACAACTTTTTGCCCGAGAATATTCACCACTATTTTATTTACTTATGACACGAAAACCAAAAACGATTGTATTTAACATGTATGTATTATTCATCCATATATAACATGTATTACACTTTAGAATCAAATTCGACTAGCGAAGGCTTTTAGACAGTTTCACATAACTTGTGCGAGTGGAAAATAGTTATTTTAAAGTTTACTGCCTTCATGATAAAAAATCTGTGAAATGACTTGTTTATCGTCGTTGTACAGTCGTGTCTGTGGATTGTTCGGGTGTAAAATTTATTATCTTGTCAATGGCATGATGTTGGTGAATTCGAAAATAAAATATTTTTTTACTATACACAAATAAACGCTTTTATTGTTTAATGATAAATATTTTTTCGACGATTTTATTAACCAATTATTTTTTTTTAATTTACGCAAAATGTTATTTACTAACGCTTATAGCTTTAGAGATTTTAATACAGAATGGATATTTACATGTATTTGTTTTATTCATATAAATCTATGCTTTAATATAATTTAACTACACTATATTTCAATGAATAGAGAAGTAGCTAAATAAAGCAATTAAATATGTAGTTTTACATTTATGAATATTAGAATATACATTGCTATCAATGTGGGTGCAGGCGCAAGGTAAATAAATATATCTAATTTGCTAATAGTATTTACCGTGATCAGAAATTTGGCACCGACGAGTAAGTATTCAGTCGCACACTCCCAATTCCTCTACTTTCAACCCTCCAAAGAATACATTAAAACTAGCAGCATCAAATGCACACTAGCGTAAATAATCTATCTTACAAGTTATTTTAAAATATTAGCGAAAGTCTCCGCTCTATTTAATAGGGCTTTTAATATTATTATTTTCTGTTTTCATTAAATTTGTTTATTTAAATGTAGATCGAGCATCATGTTTTAAATTATTTTTCTCTTATGTACCTACCGAAAGAGTTGATAGGGTATGTAGGTTATTGGTTGTTTATAATAAATAAATAGATTGTTCTATGTCTTTAAAAAATTCTTAAAGATATGTAGATGGTCCGTCGAGCAGCGTGTTGTGCTTGACAGCCTCTAACGATGTTTCTGAAGAATTGCAGCTTGTAGGAGATCTTGAATTGGAGAGATGTAGCTTAGTCGACGTTTGTAGTGTAACTCTTTTGTTTTGTAAAAGTATGCTCTATTTATACGGAAAGTATCAATAAACATTAGTGATCTTTATAGAGCGTTAGCCTCTCGCCAGGTATGTATTGCGGCGGAATATGGCCGCCAGATGTGCGGCCGAGGCGTCCGAGCGGCGCCGAACAAAAGCGCGGCGGCGTCCTTTGTCGGCGTGTATACAATGGCGCTCGATGCAAGACGCGTTCGTTAGGTGCGCGGCATTGTGCAGCGAGTATTGTAAATAATGCGATAAACATATATAGGTAGCACGTAGCTACACATATATAGGTAGCACGTAGCTACAGTAGTCCCTCCCTAGCGAAAGCGTACCGGCAGTTGAATGCGACGTCCTAGCCGAGTTGTCTTCATTAGCGATGACGGAGCTTGGCTGGATGTTGTTGAGCTTGCGGCGTGTGCATGTTGATTTATCGCTGGTGGGATGCTATTCGATGAGATACTCTTATCCTGTTTATGTTCTGCGGACGTGGGCTTGTCTTCTGTAGTATCTTCGTTGATAGTGTAGGCGGGTTTCAATCGGTCGATTGATATTACAGCTGATCTCCTGTCTGGTAGTAATAGTTTAAAACATTTGCTGTCTCTTTCTATTACCTTGTAAGGCCCTTCGTAGGTAGGTTGCAGCGGTTTCTTTATAGCATCTGTGCGTATGAATACTTGCTCGCACGTTTGTAAGTCTTTATGCACGAAAATAGGTTTCTTGCTTCCGTGTATCGATGCGTTTTGACTGGGAGTTATGGAGCTGATTGTGTCGCGTAATCGGCTGACGTAATCGAAGTCCATGTCGTTTCCAGTTGTAGATGAAGTTGTAAAGAAATCGCACGGTAAACGTAAGTTGTTACCGTAGGTAAGTTGCGCAGATGACACTCCAGTGTCAGAATGAGGTGCGGCGCGTAGGCCTATGCGTGAACGGTGGCAGCGTTCTATCCTGCTGTTGGATTGTGGTTGAAACGCAGTTGTACTAATGTTCTGCGTGGAATTTGCCTTGTTGATACTGCGAATTGTTGGTATAGTTGTTGCCTGGACGAAAGATTGCGTTGATAATTTTGTCTTCGAGTCGATTAGCTTCTGTTGCTTGAGATCAACTAATAATCCATGGAATCGTAGAAAATCAGCACCGAGTATAGGTTTGCTGACTTTAGCAATAACGAAATTCCATCTGAATGGGCGTCGAAGGTTTAAGTCCAGTTCCATAGTTTTTTCACCGTACGTTGGAATGATCGTATTGTTAGCGGCGTACAGTTCAAAGTTGAGTGGCTTCTTCCTTTGTTCTCTGAAAGTTGGCGGTAAAACTGATATGTTCGCTCCTGTGTCGACCAAAAATGTTAATTTTGTTTTTTGATCAGTGATGAAAAGGCGGAAGGATTGCTCAGATACGCTAGATTCTGCCGCGTCTAGCGTCATGTTTGGTTTTTCCAAATTTGAAATTGAATGTTGAATATTGTTATTATATGAACAAGGCAACATGCATTTCTTCGCGTTGGTGCCAAATGTTCGGTGATAATAACAATAGAGCGACGCAGATGGTTCCTGCGGCGTATACAAAGGATTGTAAGCGCACGCCGGCGCATTGTTGTTATTGTTTCGACTTGTAGACGGCGATCGGTTTCGCTGTAAATACTTTGTTCTGTATTTATTGTTGTAGTTGTTGCGATTATTATGATAGTTCGAGCGTTGAGTCCATCTTTGATTTTTGAGAGCAGCGACTTCGATTGATAACTTCATAATTTCTTCGACTAAGTACTGTGTGTCAGCGTTGTGTGATGAAGTAGGTTCGATGAAGGAGATGTTCGCGGAGTTGCACGAAGTAGTCTCCATCATCTTGTCTGCTAGCAGTGCGAGTTCGTCGAGTTTGGTTTTCGTGCTAAATGACTCGCTGACTGCTATCACCGATCGGACATGAGGAGGCAGGTGATTGGTCCACATTAGACGTAGTGTAGAGTCTGGAACCTTATCCCTTGCTAGATCTCTCATGCGTCGAAGTAATTGTGATGGCTTTTGGTCTCCTAATTCGACTTCTGAAAGCAACTTTTGTAGTTGGCGTTCGTCGGACTCTTCATATACGGAGATGAGACGGTTCTTGATTGCTGCGTAATATTGGTCATCGGCGGGTGGATTGTCGAGCAGGTCAGCGATTTGCTCAATATCTCGCCGTTCGAGTTGAGCGATGACCATGTGTGCCAACTGGGTTTGGCTTTTGTGCAGGTCGCTAGTAGCTGCTTCAAACTGACAGAACCATAATCGTGCTCGTTCTCTCCAAAATGCTAGTATGCGCATTGACAGCGCTATTCCGGCGATCTCAGGCTGTGATGGTTGTGCTGGTACTGGTGATGATGCTTTGTTGTGAGGCATCTTTGTTCTTCAGCAGTTGATTGTTCTTTGCGGGTCACCGATGTAAATGATGATGACTGAGCAGTGGTGTTCTTCAGAAGTTGCGTTGTTTGTCGGGTCACCAATGTGGACGGTGATGACCGAGCAAAATTACGTCGGATAGATCACGTCGGGATATCACGTCGGGATATCACGTCGGGTGAATCACGTCGGGTTGATCACGTCGGTTGGATCACGTCGGGTTGAATCACGTCGGCTTGATCACGTCGGTTTGATCACGTCGGGTGGATCACGTCGGATAGATCACGTCGGGTGGATCACGTCGGATAGATCACGTCGGGTTGATCACGTCGGGTTGAATCACGTCGGGTTGAATCAGGTCGGTTGAATCACGTCGGGTTGATCACGTCGGGTGGATCACGTCGGGTGGATCACGTCGGTTTGATCACGTCGGGGTCACCAATGTTGATGGTCCGTCGAGCAGCGTGTTGTGCTTGACAGCCTCTAACGATGTTTCTGAAGAATTGCAGCTTGTAGGAGATCTTGAGTTGGAGAGATGTAGCTTAGTCGACGTTTGTAGTGTAACTCTTTTGTTTTGTAAAAGTATGCTCTATTTATACGGAAAGTATCAATAAACATTAGTGATCTTTATAGAGCGTTAGCCTCTCGCCAGGTATGTATTGCGGCGGAATATGGCCGCCAGATGTGCGGCCGAGGCGTCCGAGCGGCGCCGAACAAAAGCGCGGCGGCGTCCTTTGTCGGCGTGTATACAATGGCGCTCGGTGCAAGGCGCGTTTGTTAGGTGCGCGGCATTGTGCAGCGAGTATTGTAAATAATGCGATAAACATATATAGGTAGCACGTAGCTACACATATATAGGTAGCACGTAGCTACAGATAAAAGAAATATTAGAAATGTTTTTAGTGACATAATGCAGTTTCTTCCTAAGATATCCCCGCCACTGAAGAACATGAAATATCATACTTCTCTTTCTAATATATTTATATTGGTATTACAGTTTTAACATGGAGCCGAAATCACACATACATGTAAAAGTTGATGTGGTATTTAAGATTTTAAAATAATATGATGTCCACAATTTCTTAATACAAAAAAATATATTTCTTTTATAAACTACGAAATAGTGAATAGTTAAAACATTTTCGTGTTACGTATTGGCAAGTGCAGCGTGGGACCGCCTGCCAAGTGGACCGACGACCTGGAGCAGTTCGTGGGAAATTGTTACATGTAGGCGGTATCCGACCAGTCGTGATGAAAATCGATTGGGATGTTGATGAATATATTTTTTCATGAATTAATGGTAAAATTTTTCTGTTTTCCTATGAATTGGTACCGAAAATTGATTAACTTTGTTAAACAAACTAAATTTTGAATTACAATATCCAATATACCTAAATACAAAAAAGAATAAAAACTGTATTTTTATGTTCGACAGTTATTTTGTATTTATTATTTATTCACGATATAAACTAGTTCTCTGTATCTAGATTATTAATTTATAGAAAGAAAATATTGTTTTTTAAGTGCCTTAACATGAAACGTGTACATTGTGTGTTACATTGTAACAGAATATTACAAAAATACAATAGTAGTTAACAATAATTTGTATTAAAAGGTAAATACAGTCATTTACCATCATATTTTATTTAAAAGTTATGTTTACTTGACAATTTACTTAGAAAAAGTTATTTGTCAAAAAATCAAATACTCTACTTAAACTACGTTCTACGCATATAGATAAAATAAAACACGTAATGCTTTACGACTAGTGTTTCTTATATTACTTTTTATATATGATATAATTTGTTATATTTAATATGGCTTTTATGTTTATATTTAATTTTTTTTACTAAAAAATATTTAAAGCATTACGCAAATTGTTGTCCTTTGCTTTAGGAGACAAAACGGAATGTGACAGTAGCAGTCAGTAAATGGCGCTTGTATATGTACGACGATATTGTGTTTGAAAAAAACGTCGCCTTGACGACGATATTTGTGAATTTTCTATGTGCTATTTGCGTGATTGTAATATGAATTTCTTAAATTATGGATGACAACCAAAAATCGACTTCCAAAACGACGGAACAAAAGGTAAGTGTAACATTTGTTGATTTCTATTTATGAATTGTTTTACAAAAGTTACCGGAGATATTTATAAACATTCAATTATAAGGATAAAGTTTAAATATAAGAGAACCGAAATCATGTGTTATGTTATTGTCCTTATAATGTTGTATATTGTTTCAGCAAGGATTATATTAAATCGTACGATGTAATATTAACGTCGCTCAGTTTATTTTTATTTTTTGTGTATTTTTAGAAAGTCCTTCCGGATGTCGTACATTCACAACAGATACCTACCATGGGAACGGTCGTAGACGATGCAACGGAATCTGTCCTCGATACGGGGCAATGTAGTGATGGCGCGAAAACGCAAGAAGTTGACGACGTTAGTAAAACGGAGTCGATTTCGGAACATGTTCCTTCTAAGTTTGACTATTCCTTTACCGAGTCCGATGAAAATAATCAAGGACGCACCTCACACGATTTATTAAACGTTGAAAAGGAGAAGGTATCTGATAATAGTTCAAATATTCCACCCGCCACCCATACAGATAGTAGCAACAACATTGACCACGACCCTTCAAAACACTCTTGGAATCTAGGTATTGATCACAATATTCACCTTAGCAAAGAAAGTCCAATAAACCTAGCCATCTCTTCAGATTCTAAAGATACCCATGATAGATCATTATCACTGTCGTCAGGTAGTAATGAAAAAAAGGTTGAAAATGAAGATGTCGTGCAATCTGATAGTTCAGGTAGTCCTCAAGAGCCAGACAATGATGAACTTGATAGTCCAAGAGAGTCAATTCCTAGTGAATACCTTGATTCACTCAATGAAGACATCAGCCGTCATTCATATTTATCTAATAAAAGAAGTACTTCCAATAACTCTAATGAATCTGATAATAATGATCAGCACTCTTCTGGCAAAGAAAACACAGGATCTGAAGAAATCATAAAGTTAGACATAAGAGGTCATGGAGTGCCAAAGTTCCCAATCCAAGCTTCTAAAATCATATTTGGACCACCTCCTGAAGGTAGTACAGTGGTTGATGCTGACATAGAACAAATCCCTGTGTTACAAAATTTACTTTCTCCCTTTTTGTTGGGAAGTAATGAGGGTGTTAAGGTTGAAGAGGTTTTTGATGATCTCGAACAGAAAAGTGAATTACAGTTAGCAGGTAAATCACCAGTAGAGAGTTTGTCAAGTGATAAAACTGAAAAGGATTTATTGGTTGAAGAGATGACAGTTGAAAACACAAAAGAAAAGGATTTGGATTCTCCATTGGGACATCCCAAGTCATTGCCTGCAGATGAGACATTGTCAATAAGTACTTTGACAACGGACTATAAGACAATATGTGAGGAGTATCAAGTGAAGGTAGATGTTATGTGTGGTTACTGCTGCTGCATTTGCATGCTACTTGTTGTGTTACTGCTTTACATTCTACTAATGCTTGTTACACACTTTTCATTTTATATTTCACTTTATTATTTACACAAAGTGCATTACATTTTATGTTTTCAATTGATAAATTAAAAACAATATTTTAATGATTATAAATAAAAGTGCTATTTACCATTATGAATTGTTCTTTTTTTTTTAATTAATAACATATGCATGAAAGAAATTTCTTGTGCATGCATACACCATAAAGCTTTTTACTAAACAAATTAATATAACAGCATACTAAATCTTATTAATATGTTCAGATTAAAAATATGATTTGTTGTATATAAAACAAACAGATTTTAATCTCTGTACATATTTTTGTCTTATTAATTTAACTGGCTGTAGTTATTTATAACATATTTTTAAAATTTTGGGTGGGTGTTCATAACTGAACTATTGTATAATAATAGTATGTCATTGTCTTATTTAAATGAGAATTATTTTGTAATTTATCTTTGTTTGTGACAAATCATGAACATTAATTATTAATAATTGACATATTGTAATTTTATTTTGTATTTTATGTGTTTTTTTGGACAACATTTTGAAGATTTTTAATCTGCAATAAGCTAACAATTTACCTAAATAATACCTAATTTTTTCATTTATTTACAAGTAAAACAGCTGAGATGCTGTAGAGGTGTATATAAAATTATAATAAAGGATGGTAGTTAGCCAGGTATTTCCGAGTTAATCTGATCATAATCTAAAATACACTTGATGTGCAAAGCAAGTGGTTAGGTGCTGCATAACTTATTACCTAAAAAATGGTGATTTGAATTTTGTTTTATTATTCAAATCTTGCTCCTTGTTCTATTTAAACAGTTCAATTATAAATGAATTTAAAAAAATATGCTTTGTATGGTTTTATGCTTGGGTGTGGGTGATATATGCATGTGTTAACGTGAAACTGTTAAATTAAATAATAATTTTCTCACTGTACGCATTTAATGTTTATAAAAACTGCAGCATAAGAAAAATACACAAGTTTTTAATAAACTTTTGGAATATTCAATGTTTTTCAACATATGGCTTTTACTGTAGCTTTTTGTACTGATTGCTTATTTGTCCTTTCAGCTTGTGCATTTCGAAGACGCGATCTCTCGACGTGACGAACTAATTGAAGAACTGACCGTCTCGTTACAGCGATCCGTCCGCGAGCGCGACCAGCTCAGGATTGACAATGCTCACATCGTCAACGAACTGCAAAATCTGCAGCACATTGCCGCTGAGATGCCGCTTTCCGAACAGGACACTGTTAAAGCTCAGCTGTCTGACTATATGCAATACCAGATGTTGCTAAAAGATGAAAGCACCAAGTTCTCGACAGTAATGAGTGGAACCAACTCCCCACACAGCAGTTCTAATGGCGAGAAAGATATTGACAGAGAAGAAATTACTGTCAACTACTCCAAATCAGATTTAAGGTCGTCTGAAACGGATGATTTTGAAAGCGGCTTTGAAACCAAAGTGGTAACGTTGTTGAATAAATTCGAAGAATACATTGAAGAGAACTTGAGAAATAAGCTGCGTGAGAGCATAATACAAATATTATGTGACGAAATAAGTAAAATGCGGATCGACTTTGACACTGAAATAAAAGATCTTGAGACTCAGTTACAGCAAGACAAACAGGCGTATGCTATAGAAACCAGACGCTTGAGGGAGCTTCTGTCAGCGGTGAAAGCGGGAAGTGCTGATATTGACGCTCTGAGAGCGGAGTTGAACATCAAACATGATAAAGAGATGGAAAACCTTAGAACCTATTTTGAAAAGAAATGCTCTGATCTAGAACGAAGGTAATTGTTGGTAATTATTCTATATAAATATCTATTATTAAGAAACATATTAACTAATTGTATTTTTTACTTGCTGCCAAGGACCAAAAAAGTAAGGTAAGAGTTTTAAAAAATTGGATTTTTTGAGTAGTTTTAGTTTATTTCTAACCATTGTAGAAATTGTAATACATTCCAAATTAATAAATAGATGATTTCGGATATGTTATTATATGAGTATATAAAAGTATAACGTTAGTTTTAAATTTTCCAGTTATTCGGAGGAGGTGTGGCGCGGGCGCGCGTGCGTATCGCCGCCGGGCACGCCCGCCTCCGAGTGTGCCGACGTGGCAGACGGTGCTGGTGCAGCGGGCGGCGACTGTAGGCGGCGCACGCGATCCGCCGAGTTCCCATCGATCACCTTTGAAGTGAGTTTTATATATATTCATTTGTTTCTTAACGTAGTAAAGGTGACGGCTGGTATGGGTACATCGAACGGTTGTTTGAAGCCTTGGTGCTTAACCTCCACTTGACCTGGTGTGACCGTGTGATGTTAGTGGTAAAATATTTTATAACTAGAATCAGTCATTATACTGTTATTGAAGATTTGGGCAGGCAAAAAGATTAAATGGTTTATGAGAAATTGACACACAATTTTGTTTCTTGGAGACAATATCACTTGCCTAAATTGTCTACGTGTGAAAGATTTAGCATCATTGTATTATATAATTAAACATCCCCATAACCATATATGCTTAATTCCAGTCAACACCTATGGAGCAGGTGCTTAAGCAAATGCACAAGAAGTTTGAACAGCAGGTGGAGGATTTGAGAAGTGAGCACCAGGCATACGTGAATGAGCTACAAGTGAGACATAAAGAGGCCGTCGTCTCTCTGGAGGAACAAGTAGGCTTAATGGTTTCTTACATTTACTCGAATATTCGACGTTTACTAAATCATATGGATTTTTTTTCTATGTTATTTATTTTATTATCATGACGTTTCGACCTCTTAGCACCTATGGTCTCGGGGGGACTGAGCTGGCAGACGTCCCGATGTCATAGCCATCACGTGGCTTATAACTTCTTTAACTATTATTTGTGGTCTGACCTGCGCAGAATGTGCTCACTGTGTTTTCGAAGTCTTTTAGTTAGCTGTTAATAAAAACTCTTTTTAACTGCACAATTAATGTTGTAGTTAGATGTTTTTTGAGCAAACTGTTGCCATTTTTATTGGTGGTAGTCAATTAACTATGATGTCTACTATGTTTTTTTTGCATGTCATTTTATGATAAAAAATAACAAAACTTGTACAGTATCTTATAATTAGTATTAAGCTTCCTATGTCCGAAATTACTCTCTGTATGACATTCCAGTCGAAATTGGTGGAGGGTCTCTGTTATTGCCGACGTTTCTTTTTATTCTAGATAAAAATCAAAAAACTGTCTGACGGAAACACAGATATTTAATAAGTTGTATTTTTTCAGGTTATTCAGTTAAAAGCTAACAACCAAGCAGCTGAGAACCCGGAGGGCAATGTATCTATGTCGATGTTCCAGCAAGACATTGACTTGGAGCTGGAGAAGGTAAGTTCTTACTTATCAGCTTTGTTGTATCCCTGTCCTTTGCATCCACATATTAATTGCTATCGGTTTGTACCCATCTGTGTCTATAACCATGCATCTCTGTTGTGTTACCTCTAATCAAATGTAAAAAGTGTGATAATTACTGAAAAAATATGTACATACATTATGTATTATTTTGGTGTTGACAATGCTAGAAAAACTTTAGTGCTAAGGACACGGACACTACTATCTATTATTTCTAGCATTCATGCAAAAATATACCTCATTACACTATACAGTAAGGTAGAAGGTTCTTCCAAACACTGTACTTGCACTTTACACATTCCCGGAACAGCTTGGTTCTCGTACAACTAATGGGAACGTCTGCCACGGTCTGGTCCGTCCGGTGCCACTTGTAAATATACAGTTTCTAATACGTCGGTGTATCTCTGCCCTGCATGCTTGGAATGCCACTAACCCGTGCGTGTGACTAAACTTGCGGGCGGCAGAGCGGCGCGGAGGGCCGGCTTCAGCACGCGCGACAGGAGGTGCTGGAGCAGGTGCAGGAGCAGATAAAGGTGGGTGGACGCTTTTACTTCTAGCACTCATAGCAATCATTACCCTGTCGCACTCTGTTTCTACAATTTCCATACTGTTATAAAACTAGCACTCGGTTATTTGCACCCGCAGAATCTCGGCGCCATCTTTGAAAACAAGTGCCATGCTCTTCTAGGAATTCCGTGGATGTTAATGGGATGTGTTTTTTATCATTGCTACTACCCGGCATACCGGGAACAGTGATTAGGTAAATACATCTATACTGCCAATATGTGTTTTAGATTGTAACTGTTTGTATCTGCGGAAAGCCGTTTGATTCAATTATTCATTTTAAATTTTTGTTCAAGTATTTGTTTAGTATAAAATAAGCAGAAAATCACCATCCCATAAACCTGCCATCTGTTGACAAATATTACAATTGTTTATGTTAATATTATATTTGTTACATAGATGAGACGGTACCTCCAAGTTGACAAGTGTGACAAAATTACGCGCAACATTTCCACTGCTCAGCTTGTTTATATATATTTAATAATTTTTACAGCTTATGAATCAAGTATTTTTTTTATATAGTAATGTGAATGTTGAATATTGAATGTTGTGTACTCCATTAACTGGTACACACATCAGATATTAAGCTGTGAGTAAATTTTTCTGTACTAATGTTATTATGTGTGTACTGTTGGAGAACCTATTTAAATAAACAAATAAATAATGTGGTCCGTAAATATAGTTATAACGACATATGGCGATGTTTTAGAAAAAAAATAGGTCATTCGCATCTGTTCTTAATAATATTCCAATAATTTATAACAGTCATATCGTCCATTGTAACGGTTTGATTATGGCTGTGCAATTCACATGCTTGTGTTAAAAAATGAAGTGATACTACCCAGGGCAGTTCATCGAAAAGCGAAGATAGCAGCAAAAAAACTAGGAATCCTTGCCAAAGTGCCGCAGTATTCCACAACTGGGGAGACTTTGATGTTATAATCAGCGCAAGATCAGTCGTGTATGGAGTATTGCTGCCGTATCTGGGCAGGTGTAGCCGAAACTCGTCCACTATCCAGAGGCGAGCTTATCGCCTCGCGGTAATTTGTTATAGCCGGATTGTACAGTTTCGAACACAGCGCGAGCGGCTAGTCTATTGGTATTCTATAGAATACTTTACGGGTAGCGTGCGCTGTAATTACACGATATAATTCTTCCATCTCCTTTTCACCACAGGCGTTCGACGGTTCACCATCATTATATCGTAAATAACGTCTCTGTTCGCAATCCACACTTTGTGAGCAAAGGTGTTAACCTAAGAATAAGAATTCTTGATACGAAAATGGATTAATGCGTTGCTATAACTACAGAGCTTTGTATTAATAATTGGAATACAAATATTTAAAGCCGTCAGCAGTGAGTGTATAAATAGAAATACGCAATTGAATGAACGAGGCCGTTTATTAGCTTTTACATTTATCAATACACATATCGGAGGGAACATTGCCAAAAGCACGGATACTAAAACAGACGCAAGATTTTTGTAGCTTTTAGCCTGACGTCATGTTTGTTGTACTTTGTTTTGTGCAAATAATGTTTTAAGTAAAAAAAGTAACTATAGAAACTTCATAAAGGGTAGAGTGTTCCGAATGTGCATCGAACCCGGAACCGTGTGTACTGCCAACACTCAACATTTTGGCCGGGCCGTCTGACTGCTCGCGCAGCCGGCCCAGCGTTGGCCGCGGTCCAGTTCCTACCGCACTGATGGTACATGCGGTCTCGAATTGAAATAGAGCAAGGTCCTCGTAGTGGCGACAGTTTTATTTTGATGAGCTCTCTGGTACTACATCCGACGCTAGATGGACCCGTGGAGTGTTGAATCGTCGTACAAAAACAATAACAATTTTATTTCATACAATTATTTTTCTTTTAATTCGCTACGGACTCTCGTAGATGGAAATTAAGTTTATCGAGTGTATTTGTGTTTAATTAATATATTTCGTATTAACATTATAGCTTTTATTTGACTTAACTGCTTTTCAATAACTTTAATGTTGTAATTTAATTGTGTATCAAATCGTATAGTACATATTAGCATTGTGAACGTTGCGTTTGTGAAGTTGTGCGTGATTGTTTGTTGTACTACGTTGTGTTGAATGTGATGCTCGGAGAATGTGATCTGTGTGGAGGTATGCCCGATCGTAACCACCTGCCACCCTGCGGCGCGCGGGTAAGTTTTCGATATTTCTACTCTTAGGAAGTTTTAAAAAAAACGATACATTAATACTAATTTTATACGACATTAATACGCCTACTTAAACATTCAAGTGTTAATAAGGATATTTACATTTCACTACATAAACCTTATTGCCGTGAGACAAGTTATATCTTAACTCTAGTATTATAGACAAAGCGGAAGTCCTTGGCTAACCTGAACATTTAAGCAAGCAATGTATTAACTGAGTAGAGGATCTCCTGATTCGTTAAATCATATTGCTTTGACATCTGTTCATATTAATAGTTAAAGAATAGACTCGAACAAGGAAGGATGCACTCATTGTACAAAATACTATAATGGCCCAATGGCAAGAGAAGCGGTTCTCAAACTCCCCTCACTGTTTTTTTAATACAAATCAAACTTTGATAAGAAACGGGCTATGTATATAAGAGATAATAAGTTTATGTATATAATGTGCGATGTACCTTATGTAGGCGCCATGGTTATCCACGTAGATTGCTTTCGTGTATTCTTGATTGAAAACAGTATAGCTCCATAGCGTGCTAGACTACTTGGCTGGTGAATGACTTGATTGAAGATTGGCAGGTATTTTTTATTTTGACATACCATTTTTTTTTATCCTTTTTTTTATACTACTATGCGACGAGACGAGCAAGACGTTCACCTGATGGTAAGTGATACGCTTGCCCATGGCAACGCGGTGCTAGTTAAGATGGTACACACTGCACCACATCGCGCTCGTCGCCTGAGACATAAGGTGTTAAGTCTCGTTACCCCAGTAACTACACTAGCTACAGCGCCCTTCAAACCGGAACACAGTAATGTTCGCACACTACTATTTGTCGGTTGCAATAGGAGCTGCGGTGGTACCCACCCAGACGGTCTCCGGCAACAGAGACCTACCACCTGGTGAATCATACTGTAAAGTGTTGTGCAATTCTAAATACTTAAATATTTGTGTATGAACTCTATATATCTTATTAATATACGCATAGGGCTTCTTGATAACATTCGTAATCTTGCGTTGGGGGTGGAAATAATCGGGAATATATTATCGCAAGTATAAATGCGCGTGGTTGCCGCGCTCGGTCATCGCCATTTTGTCCGGACTGGCGCGCAGCCAGCGCACGCGCACATTTTTCGCGAGACTGACACGGTTGTTCCGTGCACGCCGTCTCGCGCAATTTATTTTTCGCAGAGCACAGATTAAAAAAATATTATGAATGAATTTCGCAAAGAGGTTGTATACGCAGTATATTATCTATGCGATAGAGACTGCTGTGATACAAAATATCTTCTTCGACCCCAGTTTGTTTCCATAGTATTGCGAGTTCAAAAGATTGTGATTGATTGGGAAAAATGTTTCTAGACTTTAAAATCTATTAATAATTATCGTAAAATGAATGGGTAATGGTATAATTTGAACAAAAAATTTATACCTTTTTGAGTAAATTGTTTACGTACCACTGTCGTTCTAATTATCTACAATAAGTAAATAGTGATTAATTAATGACATATTAACTACTTATTTAAATAACTAATTATCGAACCGCCACCCTTATCCGTGTATATATAAGGCATACAATCGTAATGTTTGTTTGTTCGTCACAATCGGTGGTAGGATGGATGATGAATGATAAGGGTAGTGGGGTCGTGACCCGCATATTATATTTTCCTCAGTTACTGTGTGTCTGTGCCAACTGAAACACTAAGATTTTGAAGAATTTAATGTGAATAAAATTTGTGTGTAAGAACATTGTGTTGTGAACACAAAACCGTATGTGAACGTGCCTTTGTAATTGAGAAAATTTCGATTGCGTCGACATTTGTAGAGAGAAGGGAAATGGGAGATATTTTTGTAAGTTTGACTAAGAAACATTTGATCATTACTTATTTCTGACCAGTTGTGATAAGAAACTACTAATGATTGGGTTAAAAAGTAAACAATGTGCATAATTTCATGCATGTAAATGGAACTTTATAGAGGAAAAGGTATATTTTATAAGTAGACACCAAATATAATATATGATCAAGTGAATTGGGAATATTCCTTGTTAGCATTTCAATTGATATTCTTATGCGTGTAATTCAAATATCTGACAATATACTTCTGTATTAATTATTTTTAAGACCTCGATTCTACGAAACGAAAAGACGTTCACTCGATGGTAAGTAATATGCCAGCTCAATAACAATATGTTGCTAGTTAGGATGATGTACACTACACCGTATTGACTTCATCGCCTCGAGGCAGAAGATGTAGTCTTATTACCCCAGTAGTTTCATTAGCTACAGTACTTCAAACCGGAGCATAGAAATGTTGCTACATATTTTTTATGAACGCAGGTGCTGCTGTCGGACCCGGATGCCGAGCTGACCAACTGGCCGCTGGAGCTGGTAGCGCTGCGTGACAGGATACACGGCGACGCGGCGCGCGCGCAGCTCGATAAAGAGGTGAGCAGTACTTTCAGTCGGCACTTGCTTTGCCTTAAACTGTAGCGGTAGTAGGTGCAACTAAGTTGAACGTTGTCTACGTGATTATAACTGATTCAAAACAGTATTATGGAGATGTTATTGTATTGTAGAGGAGAGATTACACGACGACGCGGCGCGCGCGCAGCTCGATAAAGAGGTGAGCAGTACTTTCAGTCTGCACTTGCTTTGCCTTAAACTGTAGCGGTAGTAGGTGCAACTAAGTTGAACGTTGTCTAGGTGATTATAACTGTTTCAAAACAGTATTATGGAGATGTTATTGTATTGTAGAGGAGAGATTACACGACGACGCGGCGCGCGCGCAGCTCGATAAAGAGGTGAGCAGTACTTTCAGTCTGCACTTGCTATGCCTTAAACTGTAGCGGTAGTAGGTGCAACTAAGTTGAACGTTGTCTAGGTGATTATAACTGTTTCAAAACAGTATTATGGAGATGTTATTGTATTGTAGAGGAGAGATTACACGACGACGAGGCGCGCGCGCAGCTCGATAAAGAGGTGAGCAGTACTTCAGTCTGCACTTGCTTGCCTTAAACTGTAGCGGTAGTAGGTGCAACTAAGTTGAACGTTGTCTAGGTGATTATAACTGTTTCAAAACAGTATTATGGAGATGTTATTGTATTGTAGAGGAGAGATTACACGACGACGAGGCGCGCGCGCAGCTCGATAAAGAGGTGAGCAGTACTTTCAATCGGCACTTGCTTTGCGTTAAACTGTAGCGGTAGTAGGTGCAACTAAGTTGAACGTTGTCTAGGTGATTATAACTGTTTCAAAACAGTATTATGGAGATGTTATTGTATTGTAGAGGAGAGATTACACGACGACGCGGCGCGCGCGCAGCTCGATAAAGAGGTGAGCAGTACTTTCAGTCGGCACTTGCTTTGCCTTAAACTGTAGCGGTAGTAGGTGCAACTAAGTTGAACGTTGTCTAGGTGATTATAACTGTTTCAAAACAGTATTATGGAGATGTTACTGTATTGTAGAGGAGAGATTACACGACGACGCGGCGCGCGCGCAGCTCGATAAGAGGTGAGCAGTACTTCAGTCTGCACTTGATTTGCCTTAAACTGTAGCGGTAGTAGGTGCAACTAAGTTGAACGTTGTCTAGGTGATTATAACTGTTTCAAAACAGTATTATGGAGATGTTATTGTATTGTAGAGGAGAGATTACACGACGACGCGGCGCGCGCGCAGCTCGATAAAGAGGTGAGCAGTACTTTCAGTCGGCACTTGCTTTGCCTTAAACTGTAGCGGTAGTAGGTGCAACTAAGTTGAACGTTGTCTAGGTGATTATAACTGTTTCAAAACAGTATTATGGAGATGTTATTGTATTGTAGAGGAGAGATTAGGGCCTTTTTCATTGATGAGAAAAGCCTACACCAGTTACACTCCCGCTTTACGGTCAATGAAGATCTTTTTCCGAATCAATGTGTATTAACTTATAGATATGGCATCTACAAGTTCACTCTTTACGGTTCCCTTGCTGAGAAAATAATAAACCCGTAGCTCCGAAAGCGGTGACTATGAGTAAAATCTTTTAAAATGTTTTCTTTGTACCATTGATATTTTTTTGTAATCTTAAATAGACGACTTGATTTTCTTTCATTACATTTAAAAAATGCTGTAATTATTAGAGTATGCGATTTTTGTTAGGGCTAACTTTAAGTAACCTACCCCTGTACTTGAACTGTAAATCACAATCTCCATGTTGGGAATTATAAACTTTTTCAATAACCGGATATTCCGCTTTTTAGTATAGACTGGTAGGCTAGATGACTCAGTTTCGCTGCTAAAGTTTGGACTAGTCCTATTCAAATCGGCCATCAACACGTCAACCGTCCCATGACCGTCCTATAAATAGGGCCCACCCTTGCATTCCCCCGATGCCTCCCCCTCCGCGCTCGTAAATCTCACCGGCTCCCGCTCCTGCTCTTAATTGCCTTTTTCATGTATTAGTTTGTTTTGCATCGGTCTAAATCGAACCGGCGACCCGCCCGGCGCCGTACTGTGCACTCATCGCCAGAGCGCGCGATCTCTTTACGCTCGTCGTTTTACACTTGTACATATTTTTATCAGTACGTTGTCGTTGCGAATTGCACAAATTAAAATTAAACTTTTATCGAAGTATAGATAAATGTAAAATGGACTTTGAAAAAATGGAAAAATAAGGCCTTTCATTTCTTTGTTTTAGATGTTTACATTATTGTTGAACTACACTTCCGGACACATCTATCGGCCCACCACCCAGTGTTTAAAGATTCGACGGTGTCTAGTTAAAAGTAAATGTTAGGTAAAGCAATAAGTTTCAATGCAGTTCTGAAGCAGATTTATTGGTCAACCCCTATGTATGTTTTTTTTTTGTAATTTCGAATTGATTTGGCCGGCAGAAGTTTTACAGCTTGGGCGACAATTTCAGGCAGAGTATCCATATTTTTTGGTCAAAACTGGCTCTAAGTTTAGATTTGCCTTTTTATGGAACCTATAATCGGAAACATCAAAAAAAAAATCCAACTTGTGCGAAATAAAAAAGTTTTCTCCATTCCTGCGTCGTTGAAAACAATGAACAGACTCGAATTTTCGTTTTTTTTTTCATAATCCTGAATTCAAAATAAAAAATAAAAACAAATATAAAAGTGGACCAAAAAATCAGCTTTAAAACTGCATTAAAACTTATTGCTCCGCCTAACATTTATTTTGAGTTAGGCACCGTTAAAACTTTTAAACACTAGGTGGGCCGATAGATGTATCCGAGAGTGTATATTGAAATATAAGATATTTTATTTACTACGCATTTTTTTTAGACACAAGTATACGTTACTTTTACATACAGTCTGTTTCTATTTATTTTATTATAAAAAAACTTTAAGCAAAAGTAAGCACGTAGTTTAATAATACCTAAAGAGTGGTTCAATTTCATTGATAATTGAACATTTGCTGAATTTTGAATTTTACAATGTTGTGATAAGGTTCAGGGTGGTCTGCGTGTGAATGTTACTCTTAAGCGTAATTGATCCTGACACCCGTAGGTCCGGTGACATTTAATTATTTGCGAGACCGCCGCTGTCCGAGCTATGAACAAATGTCATATATAATTAGAACGGTGGTTCATTACCCCGCGAACCGTATATCCCGAATGCTACAAAAAACTTTCTCAGACATTCGCAGCTTTGCTTTAATTAACTTACAACACAAGTTAGATTTTTTTATTCAATGATGCGACAAAATTACCACGACCAGGCTTTGATTGTTAAATGTGTTAACATCACTAAATCGCGCTCGTCGTTTTGTGTCACCTCTGCATTCTAGTATTATCCCCCGATACTAGACGACACACACTCGGAGATCTACCACTAGTTAGATTAATGCTCGATCTGATCTAAAGGTCAAAGAAGAGCTTATCAATTCCAATCTTTAAGTTGAAGTTGTTGTACGTCGATAGGAAGATTGACGTACTAAATTGTATTAGGTAATTAGGAGTTCTGGTCTCAATGATTTTGAGATTCATTTAGCAGCGTGTATAATTTTTACATAATTATTGTATAAAGAGCAAAATTCTGGAAAATCTTTCTTAATAAACGTATTTAATATTAAAATAGATATCACCTTATACCGCATTAGAAAAATTTAATTTTACCAGTAAAAAAATGTACTACCATGCTACACTCTATTTAAGTCTAAACTAGAATGCGTTTGCGCAATCGGCTACTGTTTCGTATCAGTTCATTACGTATTTATCATTACAAGTATTTGAGGGCGCGTGTAAATGCACCAAGTGCAGATGTGCCGGCTGCTCCCAGATGTCCAGCGCAGCCATTACTGAACTAATGCAATGCCGATGCACTCCTCGCAACGGTTGCTGCTTGATATAAGTTATTGTACATTCAGTTACTAACTCATTACTAGTGTAATATAAATTTATTTTCTTATTCAACTTCTTTGCTGGCAATACAACCGTAATGTTTATTCACATTGAGTGCTTTTATATTGACAGAAATTATTACTTATAAAAATTAAATGAACCGCGATAGCCTAGTGGTTTGAACGTCCGCCTTCCACTCCGGAGGTATCGGATCGATTCCGGCCTGCACCAATGAATTTTTCAATTTATGTGCTGTTAGTACAACACCAGGTGGTAGGTCTCTGTTGCCGGAGACCGTCTGGATGGGTACCACCGCAGCTCCTATTGCAACCGACAAATAGTAGTGTGCGAACATTACTGTGTTCCGGTTTGAAGGGCGCTGTAGCTAGTGTAATTACTGGGGTAACGAGACTTAACACCTTATGTCTCAAGGCGACGAGCGCGATGTGGTGCAGTGTGTACCATCTTAACTAGCACCGCGTTGTCATGGGCAAGCGTATCACTTACCATCAGGTGAACGTCTTGCTCGTCTCGTCGCAAAGTAGTATTAAAAAAAAAAAACACCAACTAATATCATGTGCTTTGACGGTGAAGGAAAACATCGCGAGGAAACCTGCATATCTATGTCATGACCATCCGTGTCGCACTAGTATGTGAAATGGAGAAGGCAATGGCAAACCACTCCATTATAACTGCCGAGTAAGTCGTCGTGTATTTCATTAATCATTACACATGATGACCACGACCCTCAGTCACGAGGAAATACGACTTAGAAGAAGAAGAATAAAAATTAACTTTTATAATTGCAGGATTCATTGGATAGTGATAAAGTTTTTATATACTCGCCTGGATACCTAGTGTAAGGTTTAAATTAAAAATTGAATTATTTTAATACGAACGTATATAAAGTAAATAAAATATTAGAATTATTTTTATAAACTAACACTCTGACCGTTACCGATATGTTATAATTATTAATTTAATAGCTACTGTTAATACACTGGCAACATCATAGCGGTCAGAGTGGGGGTAGTTGCAGGTAGTTATATATAGAAAAAACAGATAGAAGCGGGCAGTCGCCGCCGGCACGCCGGCGAGGTCGGTCGTGTTGCCGGAGGAATTGTGTACAAAACAAAACAAAAAAAAAAAATCGTAATTTAGATCAGCCTTTGCTTCACGAGTGTAAGAACATGTGTTAAGTAAAATACCATGTTGTGTTATATTTCTAGAATAGTGCAGTTATATTACATCTCAGAAGTGGAACATCTCACGTAAGTACATATCTATTTTTATATTATACAGTTTGAATACTCGCCTAATAGTTAGAATTCAAAGGCATAGCCGTTTAGTTGTCTTCAAGCTTTAGATAAATATATTCTTAGTCTTGTTTTCATATTGTTCAATTAAGACAATTTGTCGTTGATAATAATCGTGCAACCACAGACATTAACATAACATAAAGTGGAAGTGATATATTTTTAAAAAAAAGTACCTACCTACCTCTCGATATCCTAAATATAAAGAACAGAATCGTGTTAGATATTGAGAAAAATAATTGTGATTACCGACATTGTTAGTAAAATAGTAGGTGTATTAACTTTAAAAATTAAAAGTTAAAAAAGGAGGGGATGCCGTAACATCGTTTCGCTGTAAATAGCGAATGACTGTCATTCTCGCGACATTCGTGTTTGGGTAGTGTGCGAGGTGTGAGCTTTGACTAGTGACGTGTGAACGTGAGAGAGATGACAGATTTATATTTAAATTGTCTCTAATAATCGTCTGCTATTTAAATGGTCATTTTTATGTGGGTACTTAGTTGAATAAAGCAAACGAGCATACTTTTGATAGGGTGTTTTAGTTTGTTATGAACCTGCAGCTAATTAACATTTATTTTTCTGAGCTTTGAAACATGGATCAAAAAGTGAGGTATAGATCAAAAACCCCTCTACGAAGCCGTTCGCGTCGCCGAAACGAAACTGGTCGCAGCCGCTCCCGCACACGCAGCACAGCCGTCACAGTCGAGGCCGCGTACAAAAGCTGGATTTCGAACGAAAACGGACCCAGAGGTTGAGCAACGGCTACAAAGAGAACGCGACATTCTGCGGGAACGTGAGGGATCTGCTCTTCGGCTGAGCAACTACATCTCGGAGCGTCGTCGCGCCCGAACCATTCAACATCGAAGATCAGAACGGAAACGTCGCACGGAACGTATCAGGTCACGTAGTCCTTCTTTTTCTACCAATTATGTTAATACTATAAAACGTAGCCTAGATTCTCAACCAACAACGCGAAACGCATAATCTACTAAAATATGCTTCTTAATTTTGACCCTTCTCTCTACAATCAACAAATAGACATATTGTTAAAATGTGTTTGTGTATGGTTGGGACGATAATACTACTATTAATTTTTCGCTGCAAAAACTCGTAAGGATTGGCTAAAACTCGGTTCGAAAGTCTAAACTTACATTCACTATCATATATATAATTATATTCACAATTAGGCCAATGCTTGGAGGATATGCTCCAAACGGAAGAGTAGATTTGATGAACCTATTGATACTTATAATTACGAGAAATTGGCGTTACTGAACATGTCTGATATTACCGGCAAACGTACTGTCGATTGTCATTCATGGAATCGGCGATAGAATCACGAAATCTTGTGCATTAGCGGTGCGCTGTTTTCAGCCGGAACAGTTATTGTAGTTTTTAATGAGTAACGAGATTCTATTACTTTGCACCAACTCTCTCACTCTAAGAATAGAAACGACTAGATAATGTGGATCTTATTAGTAGCCATGGCCTGGGGACAAACACGAAAATTTCTTGCATCATAGTGTCTTTTGCTTCAATTGCAAAAGAGATCAATGCTCCTCACGACAATATTCCTATAAAAGGAAAGGTTTTGATAATGGTTAGTCTAGTGCAGTCACCGGGTAGTGTAATTCTCGATCTTATACCGACACCATGTAGAGTTGTAGACGACCATTTGTTAGATATGCCGATGCTGATAGAGCAATCGTTCACTGAACAGTCGCACATAGCTTATAAGGATGCAACTACATTAAAGTTCTATGACGTAGGAACTGAGTTGCCTCAAAACAGACTTTTTGTGTAACGAGGAACCACTCTTGAAAGGGAGGTTCAATGATCTCCTTTTGCTTAATGAAATAGCTAGTGTTAGGATATTTACAGAGATGACTTACGATGGTGAAGTGATATTGACAAGCAAGTTAGTGGGTAAGCCAGAAAGATAAATTCTTTATTGTAGAAGTGTAAACCCGGTAATGCCAAGATACAAAACGTAGTTGATTTTCCGGGACCGGTAAACGTGCATAGGGTTAGACAATTTCTAGGATTAGTCTGCTATTTTCGCAATTTTGTTAAGGGTTTTTGCAATAAGCGCGCAGCCTCTTATTAGACTGCTAAACAAGGATATTTCTTGGGAATGGGCAGATTCACAAGAGTAACTTTTCTGAACCTCGAGAAAAGCCTTACAATACGACCAGTATTAGCTATTTATGACACTATGGAGATCTAGAACTTCAAAGACGCGAGTAAAATCGGAGTAGGGAATATTTTGTTATAACGTTCACAAGCAGAGATAGTTTTCAACCTGGTGCTACAGCCGGCAGACTTCCCCGGAAGAAATAAATTTTCACCCCTACGAATTTAAAACGTTGTCAGTAATATGCTCTTAGGAAATTCAGCACTTACTTGTTGGGGAAGCCATTTAAGATCATAACCGACTGTAGCGCGTTATGCTTTGCATTTCAAAACGTGATTTAATTCTGATTATCGCTAGGTGATGGTTGTTACTATAGGAAGCTTATTGTTAGTTGAATATAGGGCAGGTATTAAAATGGCACAAGCTGATGTTTTATCTCTTAATCCTTCGTATTTAGAAATAAATCGGTCCTATGAACACATACCGGCCGTGTTGAGCATTACCGATTAGGTTTAACTCGTAACTCTTCAATTGAGTGATACAGAATTGTGTAGAATTTGTGATATTCTAGTCAAAATGTTAGAGTTGCGATATATGATAGGTTTGTCATACGCGGATATCAAACTGTTCAGGTTGGTGGCTCTAAAAGGCGTTTGCTGGCAGTTGTGTAGGATGTGTCCTCGACCAAATGGGTCGTTTAGGGTTCGAAAAGACTAGAGAATAAAAACAACTATTGGTTTCCAAAAATGAATCGTTTCGTTATGAAATATGCTGAGGCATACATTAAGTGCGCGTATGCAAAAAAAATCTACGAATACACGTGGCTACACCCCATACCACATGCAGAAATACCTTTCCGCGCACTTGTGAAATTAAAAAAAAGACATACTCGTATTTTAGTGATAATCGACTATTACCAAGGTTGTGTTAACAAATTCGTGGGGAACGCCAATACGCTAAACGTGATTAACGCGATCTAGAAGGTGTGTCCTATATTTTCCGCAATCCCGATAGGCTTATTAGTGATCGTGGTAGTTGCTTTACATTTCATCAGTTTAAACAGTCTTAGAATTAGGCATGTCCTGAATGCAGTAGCGAACCCAAGGGCCAATATCCAAGTCGAGCGATATAACCGCACAATTCTCAACTCGCTTACCGCAATAAATCTTAAACATGATGAAGAGGATTGGGATAGAAAGCTAGGAGTATTCAATAGGGTCTTAATAATACAGTGCAAAAGACTACGGGCAAGGCCCCTGCAGAGTTTTTGGTGTAGGAATAAGCAGTGAGATAAACCCGGTTATGAACGAAATTAGAAACTTGCCTAGTGAAAATGCTGAGTTAAAAGCTATAGGAGAGAACGTTGAGATAAAGATTGACGGGAAGAACAAAAGAGATATTATGTTAAGGGCAGAAGGTCAGTTCGGGTTATTAAAGAGGGGGCTTATTGAAGATTTAAAAGATTTTTGCCGTCTTGTGAAAGGACTTTTCTATTATCAAGCCGTAAATTCTTTAGACGATAATACTTTCGTTTGTATTAGACACGTATAGCATTTGTTAGATTTAAATTATTATATATGATAAAATAATAATAATGTAAACTACATATAGATTTTGTTTATTTTCAGGTCTTAGAGCGAGAATTGATTGGTTCGCACTTTGACCAGACAAGATTTGCGATATAAAGTCCTTGAGAAGTGATTGGTTCAAGGCAACACCAGTACAAGTGTAACAGCCAAGAATTGATTGGTTTGGTTGTTATGCTTTAAAGTCCTTGAGAATTGATTGGTTCAAGGCAACATCAGTACAAGTGTAACAGCCAAGAATTGATTGGTTTGGTTGTTATGCTTTAAAGTCCTTGAGAATTGATTGGTTCAAGGCAACATCAGTACAAGTGTAACAGCCAAGAATTGATTGGTTTGGTTGTTATGCTTTAAAGTCCTTGAGAATTGATTGGTTCAAGGCAATATCAGTACAAGTGTAACAGCCAAGAATTGATTGGTTTGGTTGTTATGCTTTAAAGTCCTTGAGAATTGATTGGTTCAAGGCAACATCAGTACAAGTGTAACAGCCAAGAATTGATTGGTTTGGTTGTTATGCTTTCAAGTCCTTGAGAAGTGATTGGTTCAAGGCGATGGCGAAAGCGATGGCGATGGCGATGGCGAAGGCGAAGAAGAAGGCGACATCAGAACGAGTGTTACAGCCAAGAATTGATTGGTTTGGTTGTTATACTTCAGTCCTTGAGAAGTGGCAGAAGGCGAAGCGGAAGTGGAAGAAGGCGACATCAGAACGAGTGTTACAGCCAAGAATTGATTGGTTGGTTGTTATACTTCAGTTCTTGAGAAGTGGCAGAAGGCGAAGCGGAAGTGGAAGAAGGCGACATCAGAACGAGTGTTACAGCCAAGAATTGATTGGTTTGGTTGTTATACTTCAGTCCTTGAGAAGTGGCAGAAGGCTAAGCGGAAGTGGAAGAAGGCGACATCAGAACGAGTGTTACAGCCAAGAATTGATTGGTTTGGTTGTTATGCTTCAGCTTCAAAGTTTTTTTTTTTTTTTTTTTTTAAGTGATTGGTTCAAGGCAACATCAGTACAAGTGTAACAGCCAAGAATTGATTGGTTTGGTTGTTATACTAAGAACTAGGTGATTGCCTAAAAACATTATTGTAAAAAAAAAAAAACTTTTAGCTAATTTTTCTATTGAAATTGTTTAATATTAAATATCTAAAATACTTTGTAAAAATAGTTAAGATTTTGAACATACTATACTTTCTTTTATATAATTCATTATTCGAGCATTGTCATGTAAAACTAAGGCCTAGTGTAAGGTTATCACCGGATGTGTGTATGAGGGCATACACAGCGTCAGGACGGACGAGTGTAAGGTTTTAAATTAAAAATTGAATTATTTTAATACGAACGTATATAAAGTAAATAAAATATTAGAATTATTTTTATAAACTAACACTCTGACCGTTACCGATATAATGTTTATAAATTTATTAATTTAATAGCTACTGTTAATACACTGGCAACATCATAGCGGTCAGAGTGGGGGTAGTTGCAGGTAGTTATATATAGAAAAAACAGATAGAAGCGGGCAGTCGCCGCCGGCACGCCGGCGAGGTCGGTCGTGTTGCCGGAGGAATTGTGTATCGTAATTTAAGAATCAGCCTTTGCTTCACGAGTGTAAGAACATGTGGTTAAGTAAAATACCATGTTGTGTTATATTTCTAGAATAGTGCAGTTATATTTACATCTCAGAAGTGGAACATCTCACGTAAGTACCATATCTATTTTTATATTATAAGTGAATATCGCCTAATAGTTAGAAATTCGCCAAGGCATAGCTCGTTAGTTGTCTTCAAGCTTTGATAATATATTCTTAGTATTGTTTTCATATTGTTCAATTTTTAAGACAATTTGTCGTGATAATAATCGTGCAACCACAGACATTAACATAACATACAAGTGGAAGTGATATATTTTTAAAAAAAAAGTACCTACCTAACCATTCGATACCCTAAATATAAAAGACAGCTCGTGTTAGATATGAGAAAAATAATTGTGATTACCGACATTGGAGTAAAATAGTAGGGTCGGTATTACTTTAAAAATTAAAAGTTAAAAAGGGAGGGGTATGCCGTGTCGAAACATCGTTTCGCTTTGTAAATAGCGAATGACTCGTCATTCTAGCGACATTCGTGTTTGGGTAGGTGCGGGTGTGCGCTTTGACTAGTGACGTGTGAACGTGAGAGAGATGACAGAGTTATATTTTAAATGTCTCTATTATCGGCTCTGCTATTTAAATGGTCATTTTTATGTGGTGGTACTTAGTTGAATAAAAGAAACGAGCATACTTTTGATAGGGTGTTTAGTTTGTTATGAACCTGCAGCTAATTAACATTTATTTTTCTGAGCTTTGAAACATGGATCAAAAAGTAGGTATAGATCAATCAAAAACCAATCTACGAAGCCGTTCGCGTCGCCGAAACGAAACAGGGCGCAGCCGCTCCCGCACACGCAGCACAGCCGTCACAGTCGAGGCCGCGGTCACAAAAAGCTGGATTTCGAACGAAAACGGACCCAGAGGTTGAGCAACGGCTACAAAGAGAACGCGACATTTGAGGGAAGTGAGGGATCTGCTCTTAGGCCTTGAGCAACCTACATCTCGGAGCAGTTCGTCGCGCCCCGAAACCATTCAACATCGAAGATCAGAACGGAAACGTCGCACGGAAAGTATAAGGGCACGTAGTCCTTCTTTTTATACCAATTATTGTTTAATACTATAAAACGTAAGCTAGATTTCAACCAACAACGCGAAACGGCATAATCTACTAAAATATGCTTCTTAATTTGACCCTCCTCTACAATCAAAACTGACTATTGTTAAAATGTGTTGTGTATGGTTGGGACGATTAAATAATACTATTAATTTTTCGCTGCAAAAACTCGTAAGGTTGGTAAAACTCGGTTCGAAAGTCTTAACTTACATTCACTATCATATATATAATTATATTCACAATTAGGCCAATTGCTTGGAGGATATGATCAAAACGGAAGAGTAGATTGATTGAACCTATGATAATTATTAATTACGAGAAATTGGCGTTACTGAACATGTCTGATATTACCGGCAAACGTACTGTCGATTGTCATCTGGGAATCGGCGATAGAATCACGAAATTTGTGCATTTTAGCGGTGCGCTGTTTTCAGCGGAACAGTTATTGTAGTTTTTAATGAGTAACGAGGATTCTATTACTTGCACCAACTCTCTCACTCTAAGAATAGAAACGACTAGATAATGTGGATCTTATTAGTAGCCATGCCTGGGGACAAACACAGAAAATTTCTTGCATCATAGTGTCTTTTGCTTCAATTGCAAAAGAGATCAATGCTCCTCACGACAATATCCTATAAAAGGAAAGGTTTTGATAATGGTTAGTCTAGTGCAGTTCAAGGGTAGTGTAATTCTCGATCTTATACCGACACCATGTAAGAGTTGTAGGACGGACCATTTGTTTAGAATGCCCCCGATGTGATAGAGCAATCGTTCACTGAACAGTCGCACATAGCTTATAAGGATGCAACTACATTAAGTTCTAGGGGACGAGGAAAATGAGTTGCCTCAAAAAAGACTTTTGTGTATCGAGGAACCACTCTTGAAAGGGAGGTTCAATGATCTCCTTTTGCTTAATGAAATAGCTAGTGTTAGGATATTACAGAGATGACTTACGATGGTGAAGTGATATTGACAAGCAGTTAGGGGTAAGCCAGAAAGATAAATTCTTTATTGTAGAAGTTGTAAACCGGGTTAATGCCAAGATACAAAACGTAGTTGATTTTCCGGACCGGTCAAACGTGCATAGGGTTAGACAATTCGAGGATTAGTCTGCTATTTTCGCAATTTTGTTAAGGGTTTTTGCAATAAGCGCGCAGCCTCTTATTAGACTGCTAAACAAGGATATTTCTTGGGAATGGGCAGATTCACAGAGTAACTTTTCTGAACCTCGAGAAAAGCCTTACAATACGACCAGTATTAGCTATTTATGACACTATTGGAGATCTAGAACTTCAAAGACGCGAGTTCATGAGTTAAAATCGGAGTAGGAATATTTGTTATAACGTTCACAAGGCAGAGATAGTTTCAACCTGGTGCTACAGCCGGCAGACTTCCCCGGAAGAAATAAATTTTCACCCCTACGAATTTAAAGACGTTGTCGTAATATGCTCTTAGGAAAGTCAGCACTTACTGTTGGGGAAGCCATTTAAGATCATAACCGACTGTAGCGCGTTATGCTTTGCATTTCAAAACGTGATTTAATCTGATTATCGCTAGGTGATGGTTGTTACTATAGAAGCTTATTGTTTAGTTGAATATAGGGCAGGTATTAAAATGGCACAAGCTGATGTTTTATCTCTTAATCCTTCGTATTTAGAAATAAATCGGGTCATATGAACACCATACCGCCGTGTGAGCATTACCGATTAGTTTAACTCGTAACTTTCAAGTTGAGGTGATACAGAATTGTGTAGAATTTGTGATATTCTAGTCAAAATGTTAGAGTTGCGATATATGATAGGTTTGTCATACGCGATATCAAACTGTTCAGGTGGTTGGCTCTAAAAGGCGTTTGCTGGCAGTTGTGTAGGATGTACCTCGACCAAATGGGTCGTTTCGGGTGTGGTTTCGAAAAGACTAGAGAATAAAAGACACTATTGGTTTCCAAAAATGAATCGTTTCGTTATGAAATATGCTGAGCATACCTTAGTGGCGTATGCCAAAAAAAAATTACGAATTACACGTGGCTACACCCCATACCACATGCAGAAATACCTTTCCGCGCACTTGTGAAATTAAAAAAAAGACATACTCGTATTTAGTGATAATCGACTATTACCAAGGTTGTTAACAATTCGTGGGAAGCCCAACGCAAAACGTGATTAACGCGATCTAGAAGGTGTGTCCTATATTTTCCGCAATCCCGATAGCGTATTAGTGATCGTGGTAGTAGCTTTACATTCATCAGTTTAAACAGTCTTAGAATTAGGCATGTCCGTGAATGCAGTAGCGAACCCAAGGGCCAATATCCAAGTCGAGCGATATAACCGCACAATTCTCAACTTCCTTACCGCAATAAATCTTAAACATGATGAAGAGGATTGGGATAGAAAGTTAGGAGTTATTCAATAGGGTCTTAATACTACAGTGCAAAAGACTACGGGCAAGGCCCCTGCAGATTTTTGGTGTAGGAATAAGCAGGAGATAAACCCGGTTATGAACGAAATTAGAAACTTGCCTAGTGAAAATGCTGAGTTAAAAGCTATAGGAGAGAACGTGAGATAAGATTGACGGGAAGAACAAAAGAGATATTATGTAAGGCAGCAGAAAGAAGCGAAGGTCATTAGGGTTATTAAAAGAGGGGGCTTATTGAAGATTTAAAAGATTTTTTTGCAGTGCTTGGAAAGGACTTGTCTATATTCAAGACGTAAATTCTTAGAACGATAATTACTTTCGTTTGTATTAGACACGTATAGCATTTGTTAGATTTAAATTATTATATATGATAAAATAATAATAATGTAAACTACATATAGATTTTGTTTATTTTCAGGTCTTAGAGCGAGAATTGATTGGTTCGCACTTTGACCAGACAAGATTTGCGATATAAAGTCCTTGAGAAGTGATTGGTTCAAGGCAACACCAGTACAAGTGTAACAGCCAAGAATTGATTGGTTTGGTTGTTATGCTTTAAAGTCCTTGAGAATTGATTGGTTCAAGGCAACATCAGTACAAGTGTAACAGCCAAGATTGATTGGTTTGGTTGTTATGCTTTAAAGTCCTTGAGAATTGATTGGTTCAAGGCAATATCAGTACAAGTGTAACAGCCAAGAATTGATTGGTTTGGTTGTTATGCTTTAAAGTCCTTGAGAATTGATTGGTTCAAGGCAACATCAGTACAAGTGTAACAGCCAGAATTGATTGGTTGGTTGTTATGCTTTAAAGTCCTTGAGAAGTGATTGGTTCAAGGCAACATCAGTACAAGTGTAACAGCCAAGAATGATTGGTTTGGTTGTTATGCTTTCAAGTCCTTGAGAATTGATTGGTTCAAGGCGATGGCGAAGGCGATGGCGAAAGCGATGGCGATGGCGATGGCGAAGGCGAAGAAGAAGGCGACATCAGAACGAGTGTTACAGCCAAGAATTGATTGGTTTGGTTGTTATACTTCAGTCCTTGAGAAGTGGCAGAAGGCTAAGCGGAAGTGGAAGAAGGCGACATCAGAACGAGTGTTACAGCCAAGAATTGATTGGTTTGGTTGTTATGCTTCAGCTTCAAAGTTTTTTTTTTTTTTTTTTAAGTGATTGGTTCAAGAGATTACCAGCACAATTGTTACCACCAAGAATTGATTGGTTTGGTTGTTATACTAAGAACTAGGTGATTGCCTAAAAACAATTATTGTAAAAAAAAAAAACTTTTAGCTAATTTTCTATTGAAATTGTTTAATATTAAATATCTAAAAATATTTGTAAAAAGTTAAGGATTTTGAAACTGACTATATTTCGTTTATATAATTCATTATTCGAGCATTGTATGGTAAAACTAAGGCCTAGTGTAAGGTTATCACCGATGTGGTATGAGGGCATACACATGCGTCAGGGACGACGAGTGTAAGGTTTTTAAATTAAAAATTGAATTATTTTAATACGAACGTATATAAAGTAAATAAAATATTAGAATTATTTTTATAAACTAACACTCTGACCGTTACCGATATGTTATAATTATTAATTTAATAGCTACTGTTAATACACTGGCAACATCATAGCGGTCAGAGTGGGGGTAGTTGCAGGTAGTTATATATAGAAAAAACAGATAGAAGCGGGCAGTCGCCGCCGGCACGCCGGCGAGGTCGGTCGTGTTGCCGGAGGAATTGTGTATCGTAATTTAAGAATCAGCCTTTGCTTCACGAGTGTAAGAACATGTGGTTAAGTAAATACCATGTTGTGTTATATTTCTAGAATAGTGCAGTTATATTACAATAGGACACATATATTGTGAATTTGTTGCCATAAGAGCACTGCTTTGTTCCGGTTGCGAACATTTAAAAGGCGGAGTATTCTTTGAGAAAACATCATTGTCATTTAACTTATATAATTTTTTTTCACAATTTTTGCTATTAAAGAAAGAATATTGGTTAATGGTTGGAACTTTACTGTTATTATACTTTGAAATGGATTCGCGTTTTGGGAAATTCATTTGCAAGTTTTTTACTTGAATTGTGCCGAAGTCATAACATCCATACTAATATTATAAATGCGAAAGTAACTCTGTCTGTCTGTCTGTCTGTCTGTCTGTCTGTCTGTCTGTCTGTCTGTCTGTCTGTCTGTCTGTCTGTCTGTCTGTCTGTCTGTCTGTCTGTCTGTCTGTCTGTCTGTCTGTCTGTCTGTCTGTCTGTCTGTCTGTCTGTCTGTCTGTCTGTCTGTCTGTCTGTCTGTCTGTCTGTCTGTCTGTCTGTCTGTCTGTCTGTCTGTCTGTCTGTCTGTCTGTCTGTCTGTCTGTCTGTCTGTCTGTCTGTCTGTCTGTCTGTCTGTCTGTCTGTCTGTCTGTCTGTCTGTCTGTCTGTCTGTCTGTCTGTCTGTCTGTCTGTCTGTCTGTCTGTCTGTCTGTCTGTCTGTCTGTCTGTCTGTCTGTCTGTCTGTCTGTCTGTCTGTCTGTCTGTCTGTCTGTCTGTCTGTCTGTCTGTCTGTCTGTCTGTCTGTCTGTCTGTCTGTCTGTCTGTCTGTCTGTCTGTCTGTCTGTCTGTCTGTCTGTCTGTCTGTCTGTCTGTCTGTCTGTCTGTCTGTCTGTCTGTCTGTCTGTCTGTCTGTCTGTCTGTCTGTCTGTCTGTCTGTCTGTCTGTCTGTCTGTCTGTCTGTCTGTCTGTCTGTCTGTCTGTCTGTCTGTCTGTCTGTCTGTCTGTCTGTCTGTCTGTCTGTCTGTCTGTCTGTCTGTCTGTCTGTCTGTCTGTCTGTCTGTCTGTCTGTCTGTCTGTCTGTCTGTCTGTCTGTCTGTCTGTCTGTCTGTCTGTCTGTCTGTCTGTCTGTCTGTCTGTCTGTCTGTCTGTCTGTCTGTCTGTCTGTCTGTCTGTCTGTCTGTCTGTCTGTCTGTCTGTCTGTCTGTCTGTCTGTCTGTCTGTCTGTCTGTCTGTCTGTCTGTCTGTCTGTCTGTCTGTCTGTCTGTCTGTCTGTCTGTCTGTCTGTCTGTCTGTCTGTCTGTCTGTCTGTCTGTCTGTCTGTCTGTCTGTCTGTCTGTCTGTCTGTCTGTCTGTCTGTCTGTCTGTCTGTCTGTCTGTCTGTCTGTCTGTCTGTCTGTCTGTCTGTCTGTCTGTCTGTCTGTCTGTCTGTCTGTCTGTCTGTCTGTCTGTCTGTCTGTCTGTCTGTCTGTCTGTCTGTCTGTCTGTCTGTCTGTCTGTCTGTCTGTCTGTCTGTCTGTCTGTCTGTCTGTCTGTCTGTCTGTCTGTCTGTCTGTCTGTCTGTCTGTCTGTCTGTCTGTCTGTCTGTCTGTCTGTCTGTCTGTCTGTCTGTCTGTCTGTCTGTCTGTCTGTCTGTCTGTCTGTCTGTCTGTCTGTCTGTCTGTCTGTCTGTCTGTCTGTCTGTCTGTCTGTCTGTCTGTCTGTCTGTCTGTCTGTCTGTCTGTCTGTCTGTCTGTCTGTCTGTCTGTCTGTCTGTCTGTCTGTCTGTCTGTCTGTCTGTCTGTCTGTCTGTCTGTCTGTCTGTCTGTCTGTCTGTCTGTCTGTCTGTCTGTCTGTCTGTCTGTCTGTCTGTCTGTCTGTCTGTCTGTCTGTCTGTCTGTCTGTCTGTCTGTCTGTCTGTCTGTCTGTCTGTCTGTCTGTCTGTCTGTCTGTCTGTCTGTCTGTCTGTCTGTCTGTCTGTCTGTCTGTCTGTCTGTCTGTCTGTCTGTCTGTCTGTCTGTCTGTCTGTCTGTCTGTCTGTCTGTCTGTCTGTCTGTCTGTCTGTCTGTCTGTCTGTCTGTCTGTCTGTCTGTCTGTCTGTCTGTCTGTCTGTCTGTCTGTCTGTCTGTCTGTCTGTCTGTCTGTCTGTCTGTCTGTCTGTCTGTCTGTCTGTCTGTCTGTCTGTCTGTCTGTCTGTCTGTCTGTCTGTCTGTCTGTCTGTCTGTCTGTCTGTCTGTCTGTCTGTCTGTCTGTCTGTCTGTCTGTCTGTCTGTCTGTCTGTCTGTCTGTCTGTCTGTCTGTCTGTCTGTCTGTCTGTCTGTCTGTCTGTCTGTCTGTCTGTCTGTCTGTCTGTCTGTCTGTCTGTCTGTCTGTCTGTCTGTCTGTCTGTCTGTCTGTCTGTCTGTCTGTCTGTCTGTCTGTCTGTCTGTCTGTCTGTCTGTCTGTCTGTCTGTCTGTCTGTCTGTCTGTCTGTCTGTCTGTCTGTCTGTCTGTCTGTCTGTCTGTCTGTCTGTCTGTCTGTCTGTCTGTCTGTCTGTCTGTCTGTCTGTCTGTCTGTCTGTCTGTCTGTCTGTCTGTCTGTCTATAATGATTTCTTATATTTCCGCGAATGTTACACATTTATTAAACCTCAATTTTACGGATTTTATCGCGTTTATTATTTTGTTTGTTTATTCCCGACGTTTCGACCGCTTTGCAGCAGTCATGGTCACGGGAGGACTAAGATGACAGACGTCCAAATGTCACAGCTATCACATGGTACCCACAACTATTTAATTACTTAATAAATGTCGTTTCTGACACATAAGTATTTGACACTTTGTCTAAAAGTATTTGTATTTGATATTCTTTCCAAAACACGCTAGTTTATGATGAATAAGTTATGGGTTGAGTGCACCTTGCCGTCAGGAACGTCCCAGTCATCTCCTCGTTACACGTCATAAGATATGGTCTATTGATACTAGAGTTTTATGAGGAATACTTCAAAAGCCGCTAATTAAATCGGTGTTGGATTAAAGCGCATATTTCACATAAGCAAAACAAATGCCGGGGTGAACGTAAACAATCGTAGCTTTTTGTAGTAAGGAGGGGGAGATGGTCGGAGAGGGGTGACCACTTCAAAGGCGGGACACGTTAATCTGTTAGCGCGTTACGTTCAGACTCCACGAGCAAATCTTTTAGTTCCGTACACAACTTATTAATTGGTGCAGCTTATGAATGGTGTCAATAGCGTGATTGTTTGAGAGGTATGGTCAGCAAACAATAAAAATATAGCTATTTTTTTTAATTGTTTCAGTTAATAACGGATTTTATATAAAAGCGATGCCCGGAAACGAAATCCTTATGATTTTAATATGTATAAGTTTTTTTTTTGGTTAATTTTACAATAACTAATACTTTTCTTTACGTAAATTGTTTTAAAATTATTAGATTAGTTTGTTTACTTGAGTATGATTTGTCATTGTTGTATAAGCAATTTTTATTTTTAATTTTGCTAACTGTAACTTCGACAATGGTGCGTGAAATCGCGTTAAAAGAAAACTGTATAAGTTTAAACAAGTAACACAGTTCGCTGCTAATGTTTACAAATAGGAAATTAAAAAGGAGGTGCGATAGTTCGGTGAACGTTGTTAATTCGTGGATCACGCTTCCTCGTGCGCCAGAAACGGCTCGTTACTGCGCACGCGCACGCGCACGCCGACCGCCGGGATGCGCACACCGCCAATGCTACGGCTATTTCACGTTGCAGTCTGTCTGCACCTAAATGGTTGTGGAGATTTTATCTATTGTGCGCCGGCGGGCCGCGTCTATTGCTGTAAACTGTAATAAAATTAGGAGAAACGTTTATGTATTGTTTGGCGTACTGTCTTCGAATGTGCCAATGCCATTAATTATTTTCTACAGTGTCTATATATCTAAAATTTGTTTTTGAAGATATCGTCTGCAGCGGACCCGGATCTTTCTCTCATAAGGAGAGAGTCGAGGCATTTATTTGCCAATCTAGCTAAGTCCTTGATGGTGAAAATCTGCCCTCCATGGAAGATGTCGATTTTTTCATGATTGTTTTGCTTTATTGAACACTCAAGTCCAGTGGAGATCGAACCCGCGTCTCTTCGAGACCTATAGCGCACG
This sequence comes from Byasa hedistus, assembly GCA_029286795.1. Taxonomy (NCBI): domain Eukaryota; kingdom Metazoa; phylum Arthropoda; class Insecta; order Lepidoptera; family Papilionidae; genus Byasa; species Byasa hedistus. Next base: position 9,045,108 of record JAGSMW010000024.1, read on the forward strand.
ACTGCTTTATAAACTGAGTTATCAAGGCTTCTAAGAATATGTACCTAAATAAAATAAATGAAATCTTCATAAGCTGCTTCCATCCAATAACTCTGAAAACGATTGCAAATGACGTTAAAACGTTTACTGACGTCGCCCCGCCCGCGGCTCTGTATTTTGTTATTTTTAGGCGGCATGTTGTGCATAAAAGTTGTGATCACATATGACAGGATGTGTCTGGAATATTTTTAGTTTGGGGGGAGTTTTTATATATAGTCATAGGCAGCCAGTAGTCTGGAACTAAGATTAAGATAGGGTGGATAAAAGCTAAAAGATAATTTGGAAATCTTCCAGGACAGAGATAAAATTAGTCTAGAATACGATTTGTTGGGGAATATACTGACGCAAATTCGTTACAAATAAGACAAAAGACAAACTTATGCTGTAACTTTGAAATATTTTATAAAGTCAATTTTATGAAGCCACTTAAAAAACTTGATCATTTCTTATCAATACTGTATTCATCTTTGTGTTTAGTTTACACGAATCATTCAACTCCCTCCGTTTACAACGTCTTCAATTAAAATCATTCAACTTACGGTCTAACCAGGCGTTACCCGTGACAACGTTTAAATAATTTAATCCCTTGCCCCGGCTTTTGTCTAATTAATTTATTGACTTGTTAAAGTAATTGTAACATATACTCCTCGCCTGCACTTGCTGATGCACAAAAGTTCTCATATGTCTTTCTATAATTGAAAGAAATCAACAAGGCTTTCCTTTTCGGATGAAGTTCCTTATACTACCGTTACAGGAAACGTTTCATGATCAAAGACCTCTCTTACTTACATGGGTATGTAATTATACATACACTTAATGTGATTATCATGAGTACAAAAAATTTATCGAGCGTTCCTATTAAAGAAGTCTGTGACCTAGATATTGTACAATTAATCCTAATAATTTCAAATAACCAATTCGCCTTTGTTGTTTGTATCCCATGTCAAAGTTGTAGGATTTACACGAATTCAATATTTTTTTTTTCGCTTTTAATCTTTTAGCATTGAAATCTATTATCATAACAAATTTAACATTTGATTTGTTATTTTTAGTTTTTAGATTGAAACTCATTAAAAAATTTCTGTGATCATTATTCCTACTAAAATTTGGCTGCGAATGATTAAATGGATTTCAGTGATGCTGGTACTATTACTATCACTAATCCTCTAGCGATGTGACCCAAAGTGAGTATTTAGGCGCCGACAAATCATTCGATTTTTTTAATATTTATCACTATGTAAACAAACCGATTCTTTTCTTATTAAAGTCGAAATCTTGATTCTGATAACGACTGTTCACTCATGTTAATGAATGAAACCAATGCTGAAACATTGTAGAAATCATTGCATCTGAATCTGCGGATTATCGTTTTGCGTATTTCAAAAATTTTTCGTAGATTTATTTATCTAACGGTCTGCTCCTCCGCGAGATGCACCGGCGCCTGCGCGTGCGCACGACGGCGCAGTGTACGGCTCGCTGCTGTTTGCGACGCACGCGCCCGCGTCTACACAACCCACAGTGAACACTGGAATAACAATCAACCCTATTACTTTAACTGTAAGGTGTACATTCAAACTGCAATCAGCTATCCGACGGTTAAATTTTAAACTGTGACCGTTTTTCATTAGTTGCATCGTCTAATTTGTAGGACTCTAAATATATTGCTGTGAATTGTACAGTGCCGGTTAGATAGTGCAGGAGACTAACGGATATCTGGAGAGGTTCAATAGTGAAATAATTTGTCCGTTTACAGTGTAATAACAAAAAGAAAATGTGCTGAAAGTTTAACATGTGAATGGAGATGCGGTGTTTTTGGTGTTTACGATGACGAACTATATGTTTACTGCTTTATTTAATAACAAACCAAAAGTACTTGTTTCAACTAGCTAAAATAAAATATTAAACTTTGCATTTACTTCGCGTAATATAATTAAAACTAAGAAACTATTCTTATCAATTGAATCACTAGTTCGCAATATAATTGTTGACTCGAAATATAAATTGACTCATGTCCAAAGTTGTAGTCATAATTAGGAGGCCGCAATTATTTAAAATGTTTTAAATGTTAAATTTACTTATAAAATATTTTTAAACTGAAGACCTTAAAGTTACTGTAAGATCAATCTTATGTATCTGTACTGATTAAACATTTTTTATTTAGATATTATTTTAGAATCACCGTAACTTAAAGTTGTCACCCGTAGCTAGTTATGTTATATAAAAACAATAGTCACAACTTTATTTTTTTTTTTATACTACAAGCCACGAGACGAGCAAGACGTTCACCTGATAGTAAGTGATACGCTTGCCCATGACAACGCGGTGCTAGTTAAGATGGTACACACTGCATCACATTGCGCTCGTCGCCGGAGACATAAGTTGTTAAGTCTCGTTACCCCAGTAACTACACTAGCTACAGCGCCCTTCAAACCGGAACACAGTAATGTTTGCACACTACTATTTGTCGGTTGCAATAGGAGCTGCGGTGGTACCCACCCAGACGGTCTCCGGCAACAGAGACCTACCACCTGGTAAACAACTTATTTCTTCTCTGGTTTAATTACTGAAATAGTGGTGATTATTGATTTTAAAAAAGAGGATATTGGATGAAGCGTTACTGATAATTTTCGCATTTGTTTTCACATCCGTGCTCGAACAACATCCGAGGGGTTGTAGGGCCATTGATGATAAAAATCCATCTTCAGAATTGACAACCCGCATGTATACCCCCTGTGGTGTAGCGGGCGATCTATATATAGTTATTATTAAGCATAAATATACATGAAAGTTTATGAAATTAAAATTCATAGTCATCAACGACATGAAATCATGGCTTTGAATTTGCCATTATAATGTGATTAATCACAAATAAAAAGGTCGTTTAGTGTTCAAATTAATATTAATGAATAAAGAAAACTTATTACTATTAGTGACTTAGAATATCAATGAAGACAAATTTGTTATTTTTTCATTTATCTCTCATTTATTGGACGAGTCCATAACGCTTATAGTTTATGGTATTATTATTAGTATTATTCGACGAATTCCCTCGTGCCCCAATGATCTCATGTGACCGAATCACTGGCCCCATAAAGCACACAGAATTCCATCCCCTATCTGATTCAATACATATTGATTTAAAAAATGGTCACTGAGGGACCACATACCTATTTGCCGCATACATTATTTATAACATAAACAATATGTTTATTGTAATTAGAACAAACGTGTGTGAACGGAAACAATAGATATTTTATTTGTAAATGAACAGCAGTGACGTAAATTTTACAGACACAAATAGTACTAAAACCCGGAACTATGTTTTATACAATTTATTATTTGTGGCGGGCTAAACACAACTTTTCGTTTATAAGATTAGTATTAACATGTTTACGCTCATCTACAAAGGATATAGTATATCCTCGATGCATCTGCAGCAGGATTGCAATTTAAACGCACTCCCATAAATTTGTGAATTTGACCCAATTTTTTTTAAATCTTTTGTTATGTTCATTTACTATTACAATAAGCGAATAATCAAACTCCCGATCCTTGTGTTACTAAAATTCAATTTCAGTTCTCCCATTGAGATATGTACTGTTAAACGTAATATATTTATATGTTTATAATTATAAAAATTAATCAACTTTATTTCATATAATTTTCGCTTTTTATCCTTAGACATTTTTCTTATAAATTTGCTTGGTTTTATAAAGCCTTGTCTTAGATAGGAATCCTTTTCGGATGTAGACACGCCTTACTCCTGCTTATTGTTTTCTTTCTCTCTATTATATATGTTATGTAAGTGAATATGTACAGTAAGAACAGCTTCAAACTTTACCTTTCCAATGAGCACTTGTAATTTTGTAAGCTCCTTGCCGTAGTGCCCGCTCCCCTAACTCCGTCCGCGCTAAACAAAACACCGGCTATTCCTGTAGCGGCGCCTCCGCTTTCGGAAACAATGCATTTATATAGCGCTCCACTCCATTAATCAATACCTTTGCACAATAAATCGGTGGTAATAAATTAAAAAGAAAAACCATATTATAAAGCTTTTCACGTTTCGTCCGCTTACAAGTTATAAATCAACTTTTTTAATTACGACCGGAGATTTATCGGAATAAAATTTTCATACACGTATATTTATGAAGAAGAAGTTTATATTAGGTTATTAATAAATCTCTATAAACCTGTGGTGTTTTATGTTTATCTCTATTAATCGCAACATTGTCGGTTTAATTTAATAGAAAGCTTTCTATTCAACGACAGAGCTTTAGTTGTCGAAATGTCACTTGCAGGTCTCTGCTGCCGGAAGCTGTCAAAGTAGGTAACACCGCAGCGCTTATTTATGCCGCAAAATAGTTTTGTATTTACATTAAGCTGTTTCAGCCTGAAATGCGATGTAGCAAGTGAAACTCAGTTAACGAGACTACATTTTACGTGTCAAGGGAAATAGTGAAGTGACGTGCTGCAAAAGTTTACTTAACAGCACATCAGTGTTATACGTCGGGTTAACGCCCTGCTCGTCCCGTCGATTACTTAAATAAAAACAATTTCATTTGAAATTCAAACGAACACCGGTATATAGTTACGTCTGAATTTCTTTCAGTTTTCACGTGCGTATCGTGTGCGTTCCCCGAACGGAGCCCGGTAACGAGTCCCGACCGGTTCCTAAACGATAAAGAGAAACGAATATCAAAAGCTTTTATATGTCGCTGTTAATTTGCAGGAGACATTCACATGAATACTACGAAATTATATAAATAGCAGAAACAAATTACAAATGTTTTAGTTTCTTTAAATTATACTTTAAGGCTGAAAAATATCACCTACAAACAAGTGATGACGATAGATATAGATTTTACCAGGTGGTAGGTCCCTGTTACCGGAGACCGTCTGGATGGGTACCACCGCAGCTCCTATTGCAACCGTCAAATAGTAGTGTGCAAACATTACTGTGTTCCGGTTTGAAGGGCGCTGTAGCTAGTGTAATTACTGGGGTAACGAGACTTAACACCTTATGTCTCAAGGCGACGAGCGCAATGTGGTGCAGTGTATACCATCTTAACTAGCAGCACGTTGTCATGGGCAAGCGTATTACTTACCATCAGGTGAACGTCTTGCTCGTCTCGTCGCAAAGTAGTATAAAAAAAAATATATAGTTTGCAATAGTTATATCAATGTATATGACACATCTATAATTATTTAAAAAATTTAATATGGTGCTTACGCGTGTATAACATTGCTTGTTATAAAATCTCAGTCTTGCATCGAGTAGTTTTCTTGTGAGAATTGACTATCCCATTAATATTAGTTCGAACTTTAGATATAAAAATACAGTATTTTATGTTTACAAATATACTGTTTTTTTTATGGGAATGTTTAGTGAAGGATCCGTGATAGCTTTCATCGATTTTTTTTTATTTTCATCCTTAATTTCATGTAACAGTCTAGTCTAGTGATTGTTAACTTTATGATATAACTAGTGTCAGTAAGGCCGGCTCCGTGTATCGTCTCGCCACGTGCTCCGTCTCCACATCGCAAGCAATAACATTCTGCGGCGTTGTTATCGTCACTTCAGTCTCGCACTTGGCTCCCCCTGGCGTGCGACGACTGAACGGAAATCACTCTTATTTATATTCAGACATAGATAACAAATTCGTTGTATTAGTACTCATTGCGTACGACGACCCATTTATCACGAGTGACATGGGATGATTTAACCAAGCTGTGTTCTGTGCTGTGTTTAATGTGTATGTGTGGTTGGTTTCCTTTGCACCTTTTTTTTAATCCATGTTTATTTATCTAATACCCGAAATTATTAAACTATTGACATTTCAAATATATAATATTGATTGCGGATATCATACTTTTGATGATTTTACTAATTGTTAGTATTTTTCACCGTCTAGATAGGTAACATCTCAAAGCATTAGTGTGGAACGAGATGTATAAGATTTAATATATTATATTATAATATGACAGGCGTAGTGGTGTAAACATCTCAACTGGTTCTAAATTGTTATAGGCTACAGTATCAATGTCATCGGGCGAACTAAGTGGGTAAAAACTACAAGAATTAAGGTGACTACGGAGAGGGCCAGAGCACTGTTCATGCTTATCTTAAAAGTATATTGATAATTGTATGATTGTCTATTATGAATGTGTGTAATTATGTTATGGTATGATGGGACTGGAATGATTTTATTAAAAGTCCCAAAATTAATAAAGAGAAAAAAAAAAAAGGTGACTAGTGTCGGGTGTCGTTCACTCCCTGTTTGCAACCATAGGCTCTGGGAAAGCGATACAAAATAATATCTGCGTTATCAACGCCTTATCACAAATATATACATATTTGTACTGTGTATTGTATAAACATTGAATCGCGCTTGGTCACACTGACTTATTCGAGCGAGTGTTAACTCGGCTTTTGAGAAAGCTTATCGGATGCACCCAAACCCTCTGACCTTTTCTGTCTATCTGAACGTGCACAGCTTATTTAATACATTAAACAATCCCATGTGGTGTTACCCGTTCATAGAATTGTTTTTTTTTGTTTACTTTCAAGTTTTTTTTTTCTTATTATTAATTGATTCATTATTTGTAAAATTTTGAGCTTCGCACTACTATCATATTAGATTTAGTTTGTGTTTGTGTTACTCGCTAAATCCATGTTGCTTAGTTCCATATATTACAATGTTCTTAGTGAGGCTTTTAAGGAAGCAAATGTAACTATTTTGTAATTTTGTTTGTATTTTTTCCACTTTTGTTTCTGTTTGTCTCCAATAAATAAATAAAAAGTTTATCAACATATGTATATTGTTTGCTAGGTTACATAAATGAGCGGGGGAAGGATATCTTTTTAACGTCTATAGTAAAATATAAATCGGTGTGTCTAAGGGTTGTTGATAAATAGTTTGCGGGCAGTTTGGTAATAAATAAAAGCGACTACCGTTACTGTGTAGTGTCCTACCCGCATGTTTTAAGTTAACCGCGCAGTGAGTCCGGGTACCGCGCGCAGCTTCACGCAAAGTTCGTCGCGTTCCGAGAGTACACAAAGAAGATTGACCCATTTCAACATTCGGCTGCCGAAGTGGGTGAAACGTTTATTTTTAGTGCCGATAGCGGTAAGAACGTCATGTATTATTCACAAGTATTTCAATATGACCACACTACCGAGAATGGGTCGGCCACTATTTTCAATACTAGGAACGGTATTACAGTAAAACGTATCCAAGTTTCAACACACATTATTTAATATTTTAAAAACTGCTTATTACATCATTTAAGTATAAAATATTTAAAGCTGAGTTATTTTTGATTTAATGACAGTTATACAAACGCTGTAAGATTTCAGCAGCATAACTTATTAGGAAAATTCCTATAACCACCACAACACCTACTCCTGTTGCTAAAGTAGTGCTAATAGCTACTAAAGTATGCAATAATAGACTTAGACCTAGACCCAAAGCGACGAATACAATGTGGTCCAGTGTATATCATACTAACCAGCGGTATATTGTTATGGGAAGGCATGCCACTTAACATCAAGCTAAGGTCTCGTATCGTCAATAAAAAGAAACTTAATTATTTTTCGTATTTCTCCGGATTTATTTAGTAAGGCAAAATCTGAAACATTTTGTTTTTCTACACCATATAGGAAATAATCCAAACCATCAGAAATCGTTTCTATTACATATATCAAAATTAACTTTATCTGATATTTAATTATTTGAAAAAAATATGGACTGATAATTTTTCTTTTGGCTATAAAGTGAATGATAAAATGTAATTGTTTACTATTAGTGATCGTGTGAAGTGTGTGATGACTTAGTGCGTGGGAGTGTTAAGTTGGTGTTACGTAAAATGTGATCAGGTCACAATGGTGATGCTGAGGAGGATAATGGTAAGTTTGCAAGTGACATGTAGAATATGTGTAGTGTATTGTAATGTAGCAATTCCAATCCGATTGTACAACATGTGATGTTTATTATTTGTATCAGATTTTTGTAATTTGTGCTTTGTTTATTTAGTGATTTATAAGATCAAAACTTAAACTCATCCTGTGGGCTTTAAAAAAGATATACTTTTAAAGTATTTTTAAATAATTACAATATTCGAAACAGTTCTATACGTTTTTGTTATAGTGCTTAAAATTATGTTTTTTTTTAGATATATACTAAAAGAGTGAAATATTTGATTACGATGTCTAATAAAGTATACACTTTATACATAATGCAGAATTAAATATATCCGGTATGATTTGCTTATTTGTTTTCATACAGAATAAATGAATGTCGTTACAAACATAATTAATTCAACGTAATAAACAGAGACATTGTTATTTCATTCTAAGACATATAAAAAAGGACATAGATTGTATTCTGAAAGTGTGATGCCTGTGGCCAATACAGACCTAGCTGTCTCATCTGTGGTTTCAGTGGATTGCATACCCCATGAACATTTAAACAAAGACACACATCTCTTTTCGGGTACATACTATCTATGGATTACGCTCGGTGACTTAGTTTCGTGCAAATTTTTTGTTTTAGTGTTCAAGAGTTCTTCATCGTACTATATAAAGTATTAAGGACCGTATGCCTATACACACACTCTGTGAAGTCTTTCCCTTATACTTGAGGATCGTGATCAGCGTTCAGTCTAGGCTAAACAATATAGTTCACCTCAGCAACAAAGCGCTTGCGTGCCTGCTTGCTCTTGGATTTTTTTTTTTTATACTTCTTTGCGACGAGACGAGCAAGACGTTCACCTGATGGTAAGTGATACGCTTGCCCATGACAACGTGGTGTTAGTTAAGATGGTACACACTGCACCACATTGCGCTCGTCGCCTTGAGACATAAGGTGTTAAGTCTCGTTACCCCAGTAACTACACTAGCTACAGCGCCCTTCAAACCGGAACACAGTAATGTTAGCACACTACTATTTGGCGGTTGAAATAGGAGCTGCGGTGGTACCCATCCAGACGGTCTCCGGCAACAGAGACCTACCACCTGGTGAACTGCACCATGCATACTGCATACATGCGCTGACTGCCGCGACGAACAACAATATCACGTTTCCAATTATAAACACTGTTATCTCGGACTGAATCATAAGTATATTTAATCGATGCTAGTGATTTACCTCGACGTTTAGTTTTGAAATTGTCGGTTCTTATATTTCAAATCATCGCAAACGGTCTCTGAATTTATTGAATATTTTAAATAATTTTATGTAATATTTAAGAAATTACCCGTAAGTTTTGTAAAAACGCAATAATTTGGATTGAAAACGTGTATAGTTACGGTGCATATAATAAAAAAGAAATAGAAAAGAGAAACCGTCAAAACGACTGATGCCGTTCATTAGAGGCCTGGAGCATGCTTAATTGTACTCTTCGGAGTCCCTTTTCATCGTGGCCATCATCGCCATCGACCCATCGTGGGCGAACACCAAGAGGATTTTAGTCTACGTAAATCCTATATACTTCTCTACGAAAAGCAAGGCATCTTTCAGAGATTTCCGCGCCTCGTTACAAAAAGGGACTGCCACACCTAGTTTTAAGTTTAATGAATACTAATGTAATTACTAAAGCGCGAGGAGCAATGGTAGTAACCAGAAACACATAATGGTTACAATCTATTATTCAACGATTGGTTGTTTGTTTTTTAAAGACAGCGGTCGTAATATAGTTAAAGTAAATTTTTTGAAGGATTTTTGTTTTGTATCGACAGGTGCTGAGCGTTCGAGACGAGGTGACTGCCGGAGAGGCGGACAAATGGCGACAGCGGCGGAATAACAGTTTCGACCAGAACCGGCAGTTGGAGGAGGTCACCAAGGAGAGGTGAGAGATGTCACCACTATAACTTTTAAAGCAGTAAGTGCGTCTGGATATAAGAAATACATTTCTCAGTAATTGTTAAGTGTTAGACCTTAATACTGCGCTACTGTGATAACCACAGATTACGGTTATGGAGCGACGGATTACCGACAGATTTTTTTGAATTAATTACAGTCGACAAGATTTTGAGGAGGTGTGAAAACATATATTTATAAATAAATACTGGTGATCTCAACTTTGTAAAGTTTATTCAATAAGGATACGTTGATTGATGAATACAATGTTAACCTAGTTATTATGTTATTTTGCTGTGTAAGTTTCGGCGCCGATATGCCCAGACAGCAGCAAGTCAATATTAGTTGTCGAGTGCTACTTAGGCGACGGTCGAGGCGGCTGGATATAGCAGGTTGGTGAGTTTTGTCTTTTTTTTAATACTGGAAAATAGCCAGCTGAATTAAACGATGTCTTGTATTACAGGGACGCGTTGCAGCGGGTCGCGACGACATTGCAGCGTGCGGTGGGCCAGCTGGTGGCGTACTGCGCGAGTGCAGAGGATGAGCTCAACCGCACCGTACTCGCGCGCCTGCTCGCCACGCTCCTGCCGCACGAACAGTGAGTGACAGTGGGAGGGGACCCAGAAGGGAAAGGATATCAGTTGCTGTTGAACCGTTGTAGGAAATTTCTTTATGACTGTTTGCAGTTACACATAAACTACGACTCCACCACTATGTAATTAAAAAAGGGGATATAAGTTTTTTTTTTGTACATACATAGATGAGTATTAAATATGAACAAAGCTGTAATCATATGGTATATGCAATAAACATATCTAGGTAGATCTGTAGATACATTATGTAACTATACATATCGTGTAAAACTGAAAGGTCGAAGTGTACTTTGTAGGTAGGGCTGACATTTTCAGCGGCTGGTTCGCAGACCAGTAAACCAGTACAAGTAAATTTGTGTCTTTGGGTGAACTCAAATATATCTTATTTGCATGTGCAAACTCACCACCGCAGTCTATTTTTAATAGCTGCAGTCTGCGTACGAAACAATATTACACTTATGGCTACCCGCCAACCCATATCATGGGAATAATGTACGTTGTCGTCCTTCTCACAATTTTTTTTCCGTAATTTTTTTATGCATTATTATCCAACAACTAAGATAGCTCTCCAATATTTATGACCTTACTACCACGATACTCGTTTATACAGCGCTGAAGCTAATTACTGGCGTAATGAGATGTGAGGAAGCAATGTTGTGCTGTGTAAATTTTGAACTACCGATTCAATCCAATAATAGAAATAGCGTTTTATACTAGCTGAAAATCTGGATCGCTTTTCTCCGCTTTAATATACAAAAGTTTTTCATTAGATATGATATTTGTGAAGGCGCACTTTGTTACATTTTGGAATAGCTCAAAATTTTTTGTCAATGTTTGTAGATCGTTCACGGACGGATCGCGACCGTCCTCGCCGAATGTAAGCACGGACTTGGATTTGTCGCGTGGGCGGCACGTGCACTTCGCGCCGGAGTTAGACTCGATCCTGGCCGCGCTGGACGAAGAGGGTGCGGCCGGCTTCCTGAAACAACAGCGTGATCTCAGTGCGGATATCAAACGCGAGCTCGAACACTCTCTGTTGCGGCTGCGGCACGAGGCGCACGAACTGCTCGACCTCTCCGCGCGCCTCGCAGCATCGAGTAAGTGCACTGCGTCATACAGATACAGATGAATAGTAATTCATCTTCATTATTTGAACATGTCAATCAACTACTCGAACCAGGATTCTAACCACACGCCCGCCATAGAGCACCGTCCTTGGACACTCTCCCGCCATTATCATCAGTCATAGCGTACATCATCGCTTCACCGCTTACTAGATTTGTTTTACTATTGTATTTTCTTGTTTCCAGAAGGGAGTCCACAGACTAAAATGCTCGAGAGCACTCAGCTTGAAATTACAGAGCTAGACCAAGATATCAATGACAGGCAGAAGTCGTGTGATAATTGTGAATTACACAAAAAGGTAATATAATTAGATTTAGCGTGCGTTATTTAATTAGGCATGAATTTTCTGGTCATTACAACCTACTAAAGCCTTGACTATTTTCAGATTACCGTTTTTCCTAATGTCATCCAGTCCAGGCTTTGCTTCCAATGAATTTATATTATACGCTTGCATTTGCAGACAATGGAGGAGGCGATGGCAGAGTGCCTGCAACGCGAAGGTCTGCTGCGTTCGGACTTGGATGCCGCCATGATGAAAATAGCGCAGCTGATGACCGACCGAGGGCATTCCTCCGATGTCATCGCGGAGGGGTAAATAATATTAATGTTGATGAATCTATTCATTGTTCCAACCGTAAGCCCTACAGTAGTAGCGCTAGCGAGTAACGATGTGATTGCAAAGCGCTGTCTTTTACCAGTAATTAAGTTGTCTAATATGTTTTGTACGATAGTCATTAAATTTTAAAACTGGAACTGGTTACTGTTGTTGTACTTGGTAATAAGTTTTGTGTGACAGGAAGAGTTAAATTCAGCAATGTACCTACGAGTTGAATCAGGTTTTCGATCCGTTTAGACCAACACTAAATCATTAAACGGTTTGGTGGTCAGTACAGATTTCCAGTATTTCTGCATCAAAAAATTATGTGGTCTGCGATTTCCGTAGGTACGGTACCTGCGCGGCTACGGAGGTACGAGTGCGCGGCTGCGCCGGTGCGAGTCGCTCCCTAGACGATGCCTCGCCGCGCTCGCAAATGCACGCGTTGGCGCGCGACTTCGAGTTGCTACAGCGTGACCGTGACGACCTAAACCAGCAGGTGATTGTCCTGGGGGTAAATCCCTGTATTTTTTATGCCTCCTTGCTGAGCCCAGATAAATTTTTGAAAAGTTAATTTACATACCATGAATAACCGAGTTATATATCTATATGTAATTATATTATACACACATTTCTTTAACATCCTCGTTGTTAAAAAATTGCCTACATGGAGAGAGTAATTGTAAAATTTTCCTTCTGAATCCATCTGTCTACTCGGTCTACTTACATGGTAACTTTGCTCTGATAAGTCTTTACTATATATTTGATAAATTGATGCAATCATGATAGCACACGTCTAATTTTATTGCGTATTACATTTAACAACGAACGCAATGGTAAATGGTCGAATTTGGCAAATAACTATTATGAAAAGTATTATCCAGCAAAAGTAATAAGCTAAAATAGGGTAGGTAACAGGGACTTTACTAATTTGATATAAGTACTAACATTTCTATTACACGTGCGTCACTTGAATTATTACGTTATAAATATGTTATGTTGTATTATCTACACTCCCTCTCACTCCGCACTCGCACACCGTACGCTAAGGCCAGGCGGGCGGCGGAGCGCGTGCGCACGCGGACTGCTGCCGGCAGGTAACGCCCCGCACTACACAGCACTCGCTTAAACCGATGCTTACAGACACCTCCATCGATGTTTTTATATGTTTAAATAAATTAATGTAACTCAAACACCATTCATCACGTTTAAATTAAACAACATTCGACTGAACGCAGGAAGAAATCGCATGTGTATATATATTTTTATGGAATCAGTTTTTATGTTACATATCTTGTTGTAATCTGCTACTGGAAATGCCGCAGCACATCAACTTTAACTCTGATTAACCCATCACAAGAACGGTTACATACTAATGATCCCTTTTTAGATATATTAAGGTAATACGACTAAATCTTTTGAACGCTTGGCCTATTACTGTACGTAATGCGTATGTATGTATTGCGCATGTACATTTAGCGAAATAGTTAAAGTTAAAAAAAAATGTTTTCTTTAGCTCTTACCTATGTTTTAATTTATTACTAGTGCGGTTTACCATCAAACTCACTATTTATGTCAGCCTACTAAAGTTACCGCGGTCCCCACCGTGGTCAAACGCAAAATTTTTATTAATATTAGAATGAAGTTTAAGTCTTTTTAGGATTTATTTTACTATATTTTACTTTTAGATTTTACTATTATTTTTTTATTAAGAGCCTTGTACATGTTAGAATCTTATTAGCTCAATTTAACTTGTGTACTTTGGTTTTATAGTTTACATAAAATATACGACTGAGTGATTAGATTTATAAATGTTAGAGTATACTTAAAGTTTTTTTTTCTTTGTAAAACGTATTGTATGCGTAACATGAAAGAAATTCTATAATGTTCCCTAACTACTTCTTTAAACTAACCTTAAAAGACAAACAACAAAATAGCTGACTCGGAATTCAATAAAGGATTATCCTCGTCAATTAACCACCGTATTCACTGACTCCTATAAAACTCGAACTTCGCAAATGTATCCATCTTACATCAGCAGGTTTAAAAAATTCCTGCGGTCACACTACAACGTAGCTAGTCCCTTGACATAGCATAATTATACTGTCTTTCAAGCTGTTGTATTTTGAATAATGGCGACTATTGTTTACTGTTGTGTTGTGTCACACCACTTGCTACATGTATTACCGTAGTGGTTGTTAAATCATATTTTAATGCTTTCATTGTTGTTAATATTTGTCTATGCTAATTACATTCATGATTGCACGTGGCCGTTTGCCTGCAATTTTATTAATTTTTGATCACTCATTAAACTTGAGAAGGAAGCCATTTGTTATTTATATAATACAAGCGCAGATAATTATATACGATGTATGGTTTTATACTTTTTTGCCACCAGTGAAAAACGAAAATGTGCGATTTGTAGATGTAATGCTTGCACTCTACTTTTTGCCGATAGAATTAAGGCTGTGGTTCACCACACACCTCCACCATCTCTATTGGTTTCAAAAAAATAAAAACCTGATAGTGTAATCGCACTGTTAACGTGTTTTTGTGTGCATGTTTGCGGCCGGGCGGTAGTTGGAGGCAGCGAACCGGCAGCTGCGCTCCACTCGGCAGTTCGTGGAGGAGCAGGCGGCGGAGCGCGAGCACGAGCGTGACGAGTTCGCACAGCGGCTCGCGGATCTACGCGATGAGAACACGCGCCTCGTAGCACGCCTGCAGTCCAACGCGAGGATACTTAATGAGGTCGGTCAATAAATTCACTTGTACAGGGTTTTGGAAAGTATTACATTATTAATACTTGCTCAAGTCTACATAACTGCACGTACTATTTGGCTCTGCACTTTTACCTGCTTTTGTGGCTATGTTACTAACAAACATTTTTGTAGAAGTTTTATGTTATTCATAAACAGGAATGGATGTTTGTTTTAACAAGTGTGTCCTGTCCAGTACATCTTAGACACCATACCGCCAATTTCCATAAGATGCCATGGACGTTACTTTTTTATAACTCGACGCTGAATGGCTAAAAAATAAATTAATTTATTTATTTTAGCCAAGTCGAGAGGCTGTCTAATATATTTAAATCGATTACTGTGACTTTAA
This sequence comes from Byasa hedistus, assembly GCA_029286795.1. Taxonomy (NCBI): domain Eukaryota; kingdom Metazoa; phylum Arthropoda; class Insecta; order Lepidoptera; family Papilionidae; genus Byasa; species Byasa hedistus. The sequence goes on from JAGSMW010000024.1 coordinate 9,060,425, forward strand.
GGCCAAAAAAATTAATAAGAATGTTTTTAAGATTACTTAAATCTTTATTAACAAGAATAAGATATTTACTTGACTTTTCTCAGAAAAAGCTTGTTAAATGGACAAAGAGCGGTGTAACGTATTTTATTTCATATTTTACAAAATAATATTTAACTTCTAAGTTACCTATCTTAGTAACTGTAGTTCGCTCTAACTGCACTAACCACGGGGAGGGTTGAGCCGCGCCGTGGTGTGTGTGCGTGCACTGAGCGGGCGCGTGTGTTTGTGTGCACAGATGCACGGGCTGCGCGCGCACTGCCGCCACCCGCACGTGAGTCGCGCACTACTTACACTGCATGTACACTACTAGCACTAGAGTAATATTACAGAGTGGCGAGTGTGTAAGCATCTCAACACATTAACAAAGTAATTTTCTTGGCGTCAAGTAATTAAAAATTTTGGCAGAACGTTTGTTTTGGTTTAATCATTAAATAAGAAATTTGAAGTTTTTACTTGTCGGGTGCGGGGTTTAATTTTTGATATCATGACAAGGATATTCGTGTTGCAGTGTCACAAAAGATTTCCATATTACCTCAACACGGAGTTAAAAAAAAATTATACTTTCCTTAAAAACGTTTTATACTTTCCTTGCTTCGCACACTCACAACATCTAAATAACTTATCTGAAAGTGGGCTTTTAATTTACCATACATTTATCTAAAAAATAGTCATTGTTTGTATAATAATAGAAAAGTAAAAATAACTTCATGATGTACTTTCTAACAAACTCGAAACTAAATGAATATTACTGAATCATTTTGTGTGTTATAAATTTAAAGTCCATTTAATTTATCTAAAACAGTTATCTACGCTTAATATAATTCAAAGCGTTCTATTTCTTTCTGTTTCTGTAATGTTGCGCGGTAGGTGATTGTTAATAGTTAAGTATTTTTAATATTTATGCTTAAATCAGTTAATTTAAAATTATATACAAAAGAATTCGTTATTATAGTTTTATTGTTGGTGTTTTATCATTTATAGTTGTAAGACTTATTTTAATAGTGCAATATTATTAGACTAGCATTTTAGGGTTAAAGTTAACACTTCTGTAAAATAAAAATTTGCATGATCAGGTGGAGCAGTTGGAAGCGCAAACGAGGGAAATGAACCAAATAATAGCAGACCTCGAGACAAGGAAAGCTACTGCTGACGACGAACTGAAATCTTCTGAGGAGAAGGTGTCCCTTCTGCGAGACATTATAGGTAACTTGGAGAACCAGTTGGAACAGAAGACAAAAAGAGAAACGGAAATATTGGAACAGTTGGGGGCCATGAAAGAGACTATAGACGAGAGGGACAGGAAGATGCGAACAGTGCTGGGTGAACTGGAGTCGATGAGGAGTGAGAAGGTCGAGCAGAGCGAGTTGATTTGCGAAAACTGTGCTCAAGGCGAGGACAAGTACTCGGAACTTCTAGAGAAGATTACCGCGCAGGTGCGTGAAGTTCATTAGTATTTCTTTAAACCGATCAGATCACTTGTCCTGATTACTACCATTTTTCTTTTGGTTAGACTATGGCTACAATATCCCTGAGATTCGTTTAATAAAACTTATTATAATCTTCTAAATTAATTCGGAATACTTTGTATGGTATTAAGTAGTAATATCTGCAAAAGACATCGTAATGAAATGTTTAGTCATTTGTAATAGATAAAGCTTTTCACTTGTACTAGGACATGGTATCACGATAAGAACCTATGATGGATATGAATCTTCTACTTAGTAATTTTCATGTTAAACTCTGTGGAATATAGACGCATTATAATTTTATACTTGTACATGTACATCAACAATGTGTTCTTTTCAGTGACATTCATTCAGTAGTTTTAGATGTAAAACGAATTATGCGCGGGTGGCGTGGTGGGTGTATACTTACTCATACACTGACACGGAACTCGTTGCTCTAAAAATATGGTTTGAAGCTAGCTTTCTGTAGAACAAAAATATTTTAATTAACAACTTTTTTACTCTTATACTTTTCCTTCCAAATTTATTAGAGATCTGATTTCTCAGAAGCTTTGCACTACAGTTTTCTGCGTTTGATTGCTTCTTATCTTTTCATCGTCTCTAATAGATCACATCCAGGTCATTTGAGATCGTTCACAGCTTTTCTTTTCCTCTTTAATGCTTAAACCGTTTTTGTCATGTGTTTATCATCGCTCAATCTCACCCTAAGACTGTAAGCAACGTAGCCATCTCTGGCTCTCTTTTCTTCTGATAGCCTTAATTTTTTTTCCTCTAAAACTTCAGTTCTGTACTAAATTGACAAGTGTAGTTTTTATTGGTTAAATTGTTTATGCATATCTTATTATTTCTGACACATTTTTTTTTACACTAACAAGGTAGCAAACTAGCATACGGCCCGCCTGATGGTAAGCAGTTACCGTAGCCTATTGACGCTTACAGTAACAGAGACATCACTGGCGCGACGTATTACACATCTTTCAAACAACAACATCTTGAATCTAGCGAACGGTGTGGTGATCTAGCATTCTATGCGGCTTCTAACACCTTACTTATACGTAAAGTGCTTTATCCAGAGATCTTTTGCCGTTTTCAACTTGACGTCACCCTCTTCATTATATTTGTATTTGATTGTGTGTTATGTAATGCTGTCGGTGTGTGTCCTTAGTGCCGTTGGCTAGAGGCGGAGGTGCACGCGCGCACTCGACTGCTTCAGCAAGCGCACGAGCAGGCCTCTGCATGCTGCAGCGAGCCTAGCGAGGATGTCTCGTTGCGCGACCACAAGAACTCTCACCTGCTGGTAACAAACTACATAATTCATTTCGTTAGTGTGGTTAAGGCTTCACATAGTAAACGCTTCGTTATTGACCGGAAATAGACATCTCGGACCATTGCTACGTGTACAGGCCAGAGCTTTAAGCTCAGAATTTGCGAGGTTTGCGAATGATTCGGTTAATACACAGGAGCAGACCCCGGAGGCGGACTGCACAGAGTGGACCCCGGAGTTGAGCGAGGTGCGCGAGGCGGTGCACGCGCTCGCCCGTGCCGAGGACGCAGCGCTCAAACGCGTCGCCGACCTGCGCATGCAGCGCGACCAGCTTCACGTCGTCGCTCAGGTAAGCAACTGCACTCATGCACATATATACATATGCGTACAAATGAGGAACATACATTACTTCTTACCTTACTAAGTTAACATTAAATTAAAACTAAACAGCTGTAAAAGGGACAACAATTGTTAAAAGTGCAACTAGAACGGAACTATTTTCATAAGGTTAAACCGGTGTTTTTATTATAGCCAAGAACTTTCGGTATTTTAAGACACGATAAACGATATCCAGCTATAGATATCTATACTGCTTTCAGCGTTACATGGGATGTTATTTCACAACATGGCCGTATCCCTTCAGAAATTAAGGTCCGTTTTACACAAAGTATTTAGATCAACTTCTTGTCATATACGTCTTACAGTTATCAAATATTTAACGCGTAAGTATGATATCCGGTGGTCGGACATGCGACGCTGGTAGACTTTCGCCGATGTTCTCACAACGCTGTAATCCTGGCGCTTCTCCAGCGGCTATTTCTAAAGCAATACACACGTGTCGTCGTCGTTGCGATTTTTACAGTAATATTTAAAAAAAACGACTGCTTATGATAACCCCGAATCTTACAAACTTCGCTTATATTACAGGAGGTAGACATAAATAAGTTTTACATTTGCGAAGATTTGTTTATATTTGCTATTTATTACACATGTAACATTCGATTTTTTGGTGAGCTATTTTTGTTATCTTGTTTGACCGACGGCAGAAATTATTGTTTTTTTATTGCAAAGCAACACAAAGTAAGACTCACACAAATTGAGAAATAAAACTCGAACTATAAAGTCAAAATATAGTATTTGATTTTTTACCTTTCTGTTAAAAGTTGAAATTTTTACTATTTATTTACGCTTCGGTGTTTTATTAAAACACATTGCCGTTTTATTTTTTAATGTATGTTCATTGTTCATAGAAAACGTTACAAAAAATTGCCCTAATTTAATAGTAAATTAAACGAAATATGAGCAATCCTATCTACATACACCTACGCGGTCCAGCGCGCTGTGGAGCAATTGCCTTTGATACTACTCTACAATGCAGACAATCTGTCCGTCGGCACGTTGACCTCTGACGCAGGACCTCGCTTTGTTCATTACTCTCTTCAATACGAACTAAAAAAGGTCACTGGATCATTTTTAACCTTATTAAAAAAAATTATTTCATACAAGCTTCACTATTTATCGCAATTTTTATATACGCATGGTTTTCACCTCACTACTAGTATTGATTAATTACAAACTAGACGAAGTGCGGGGACTTTTTTTTTCTTAAAATCCATGCTATCACATTTGCGAAATCTGACCGAAGTAAACGATGAACAATAATAACACCGTACAATTTAACAGACGACGCAAAGAATTTAGAAGATAAAGCTGAAAAGAAATAGAATGGATTCCCAATGAAATAGAAATTGCTAGAACTTTGTTTTTTAATTTTTTACATTTATACCTCCTTAATTGTATTTAAAAAGTCGGAGAGTACTACGAATCGAGCTTCAGACTTAGCACGTCATATCGCAAATATCGGTGATGATTAAAATAACATGGAATTTTTACAACCACCGTGGGGCAGCGGTTAACTAACACAGAGGCCCCGGTTCAGTTCCTGGGCCACAAGTTGTTGTTCGGTTCGTGAAAGGGTTTTCTTTTTTTTTTCTTTCTTTTTATACTACTTTACGACGAGACGAGCAAGACGTTCACCTGATGGTAAGTGATACGCACTGCACCACATTCGCGTCGCCTTGAGACATAAGGTGTTAAGTCTCGTTACCCCAGTAATTACACTAGCTACAGTACCCCTCATACCGGAACACAGTAATGTTTGCACACTACTATTTGGCGGTTGCAATAGGAGCTGCAGTGGTACCCACCCAGACGGTCTCCGGCAACAGAGACCTACCACATGGTTCTCAAACACGCCTGGCGAGACATGACTCTCAAATTGTAAATTTGATCTGATCAGCTTATTCTGAGCGAGCGGCGGCCTCGACGTTGACATTGCATGTCACTGTACTTGCGCGTATTGAGCGCATCCAATGTAAGAGATTGCTTTTGCGACTATCGACTGCTAAAAGCTGATTATGATATTTTTCTACTGTTTGTTAACTGACGTAAACAGTTTTTGTATATACTAGTTAATAACAAAAGTAGCAACGCTCCACAATCTTTACTCGTTTCGAAAGCAATAATGCAATCACGATATGCTTAAAACGTTGTGACCTGTAATAATATATGAATTCGTAAAAGAATTAAGGAGCAAAGCAAACTGTAAACAGTTTTAATCTATTATTAAAAAAATTTATATGCGTGTATCTGTAATGAAGCGATAACGAATGTACTAGTTAGATACATTGTATGAGTGATATGAAAGTAGGTATTAATGATACATTTAATGCAGTGCATGATTTTGTATAGATGGGTTTCATGGAAATTTCTGCAATTGAGCCATTGATTTTGGAAATCTTGTGAAGTTATTGATAAACGGACCCCCACCCTTTGATGGAGCACGGATGAGTCATGCTGGGGTCGCCTCCCCTCTTCCGACCCTCCCGCTGCAACCGGGACCCGAAGCCCGTCACATCTCTACCTTCTACGTCATACTGACACTTGTTTAGGGTTTCCACAGGATAACTCTCGTACAAAATGCATTTTGACTATTTCTTCGATTCGATTAAAACACATACGAAAATTATGGATATTTCACATTTTCTTTGATTATAAAATTATTATCAGTGTTAATGTACATTGTATAACATTGCGTTAATTGTTCTCGTATAATGTTATCGTGTCAACACACTACTTTCATTTTATTATAAACATTCTTTATCATTTATGTATTACATATATATGAGGGAAGAATATTTAATTTTAAGTTATTTTTTGTTGTAATTTTTTAACTAGTATTACTTTATAATTCGTTATAACGTTATTTGTGAAATGGTAACACTGACGATGACGAAAAAGAGAGAGAACGACGGACGAGTTGTATAGACGTTTATTATTAAAACCATTTAAAAAAAAAAAAATCCAGTGCATTTTAGTTAAGTTTGACCCCACATATATTGTACACGTTCTATAAAAAGTAGCTGTTATAGTTCGATGAAAGGGCACTGCAACCATACAACCAGAGTACTAACAAGGAAAAAAAACAACGTCATGTGTTTTTACATGTAAATACATTTACAATGAGGAAAAACAGGTTCAAAGTGTGAAACTATTTTAATTGATTTAATTTCTGACTTTTTTAAAATTAAGGACACGCTCCTAAAAGAGAGATTTTTATAAAATGTTAATGGATGGAAAGTACAATGTTTTCATTTTGACAATATATTTTGGATTTGTTTTCGTTAACGCGCAATTGTATTACAACTCTTTCCTTGGGGGAGCCAAGATCTAGAGTCCCAGCTGTGAGAACATGAACTTGACTGCATATATTGTTACCTGCATAACTGCACAAAGCTTTGTGACGTGATTTTAAATACCTTGTCCGGTATCTATCCGTTGTTGATGGAAAAAGACAAGTGCGATAGGTAAATAACAAAGTGTTCGGGAGCGACAGCCCTGCTTGCGGCCTGTACGTCCCCCCCGCGAGCTAAATATAATCACACGGATGTAACGTACAATGGATGCGTTATTTAAATGTAATAAATTGATATTAGTTATTTTTTTTTTTATTAAAACAGATAATTAAAGATGCAGATATATTTAAATAACGAAACAATACTTTTGTATTACTATTTTTTTTTCACGTAACGCAAAATAGCCGTGATAGCCTAGTGGTTTGAACGCCCGCCTTCCACTCTAAGCGGTACCGGGGGTTCACACAAATGAATTTTTCAATTTGTGTGCAGTTAGTACAACACCAACTAATATCATGTGCGTTGACGGTGAAAAAAACATGGTGAGGAAACCTGCATATCTATGTCATGACCATCCGTGCTGGCACTAGTATGTGAAATGGAGAAGGCAACAGCAACAACTCCATTATGACTGACAAGAAAGTGTGTTTCATCACACATGATGACCACAACCCTCAGTCACGAGGAAATACGATTTAGATGAAGAACGCAAAATATTTATAGAATTTGTTGATTATAAAATCTAAATCAGTAATTTTGGTATATTACTATAATTAACGTACAAAAGGAACACATCACAAGACATTTATAAAATGATCAATACTTTGCTACTTTGTGATTTGTCGATGCCGCATCCGATCAGCTGTTCGACAGCGTGTGCTCGTCTCGGCCGGGCTGCGGCCGCGCGGCGTGCCCTCAGTCCCTCCCGATGCTCCAGAGCGTGTTCTGCTGCCGCAAGGTCTCGTCTGCTCGCACAATTTTTCGCAACACTCGCCCGACACCTTCCATCCTCGTTCCATTGTAAATAACGACGAAGTAGAAATGTAGCTAACCATCAGGAAATGTAGTTTTGCAGTGTTGTGTAGTGTTTGGGTGATGTTTGTGTGGAGTGTTTTTAAGAAGTACATTGCAATGGGCCTCCCGGATTTGACGGTAAACTTTCTATTTATTATTTTTTTTAATGGGAATAATGGTGAACTATATTATAGTAAGAGTAATTAACTCCGCCAGGTTGTGACTAACTACCATTTGTGTTTGCATTACAGAATAACAATTCTAAATAAATGAATGTCATATATGTTTGTATGGATTAAATAAAATTAAGAGTCTCAACGTGTTTGTTATGATTCTTAAATTTTCAGCACATAATTATTGAGCAGTGGACAGCAACAAGCTGAAATGATAATGATTAATTATTCATAAAATATTTAAAATTAAAAAAAATTACTTTTAACATAATGAAAACTTATATTAGTTCTATTAGATTTTATGTATGTAAGCTGTATAATATATACATTATATATGTATATTATGTATTGTTCATTGTTCGCTGTTGTGACGCATTGGTTAAGAGGTTACGTCTACAATACTGGTGACCGTAGGTTCGACATCAACATGGAATACTAAGAAATATTTTTACACACATCACCTTCGCTTTTATATGTTTAACCGAATAATTATTGTGATATTCTGTGACACGTTACAGCATTATTGGATTTTAAATAATAATGAAGTTATTATATTGGTATAAATTAAAGTGACGACGTGATACTTATTGATATTCACCTTACCATTTGACAGTAATCAGTTGAATTGATCTCGATAAAGCATCACTCGGCGTCGGACAATTGGCGGGCCATTAATAAAAGAAAACGGCTATGTATACATTTTTCAAGGCCTGAAATTTATTTTTTATTTTTTTTTTATACTACTTTGCGACGAGACGAGCAAGACGTTCACCTGATGGTAAGTGATACGCTTGCCCATGACAACGTGCTGCTAGTTAAGATGGTATACACTGCACCACATTGCGCTCGTCGCATGAGACATAAGGTGTTAAGTCTCGTTACCCCAGTAATTACACTAGCTACAGCGCCCTTCAAACCGGAACACAGTAATGTTTGCACACTACTATTTGTCGGTTGCAATAGGAGCTGCGGTGGTACCCATCCAGACGGTCTCCGGCAACAGAGACCTACCACCTGGAAAAATTGGAAAAATTATATTGGTATATAATCGGACAAGTTGTGACCCGGATTATATTCTTCAGATTCGTTTTTACTATTATTTATTTATTTTATTTATTTACTTAAGGACCTCCAAAGAGGCATACACGACATGTAACAAGTTTAATCGTAACAAATAATAGTTTCACTTTGCGACGTGCTCCTCAATTATAGGAGACCACAGCATTAATTAAACAAAATAATAACAAAAAATAATGGTGAACATAGTTGAGTATCCTATAGTTCACAATTTATTGGTGCTTAACATTATGTTAGAATATTTATAATATGGTGTAACGAAGCGACGTGAAGATCACTTCATGGTAAATAATAAACCTGCCAATAACAATGGCAGTAGTTAAGGTGGTACACACTACACTACATTGTGATCGACGTCTTGAGATATAAGTACTCTAGTAATATCATCACTTACATTGACTTACGGAGCACAGTGATCATTGCATATTTATGACGGCCACTATCAACAGAAACCTGCCACTAACAATAGTATCATTATTTAAAGAAATAAACATATTTACAAAACGATGTCCCCGCCGTGCACTTTGTTCGCCAAACTTTCCGGTTTGGTTGTTTGTACCAAAACACGCGCCGTGCCAAAACTATCGCGATGTAAAAATAAACTGAAAATTCAATCCGCACGGATTGAAATGTTCGTGAGATTCGCACACTGATTTGTTACGATTGCACGAGCAGTACAATATCTAGAAATCATTTTAACTGAACACTTTAAAAATTATTTATATGTTTTATGAGCTGATAGCAGTTTACTTTTGCCTGAAATCGTTTTACAGAATTCTAATTCACGCCGCTATGCGGTCGTATGTGGACACTACTGTTTCAAGTTTTAAAGGCACTTACGCTAGATCTTTCTTCTCGTCGACTAAGGCATTCAATTGCTTCTTTGACGTTATTAGATATATAAGTAACTTGTTTATTTTTTTGGCATAAAGTTTAAATGCAATGTGTTAGTATATTATATAGTTTATGTGCATATTTAAAAAGCAAATATAATCTGTACCTTAAAGTATACTTAAACAATGCAATCAAGTAATTAATTCTTTAAGACATACTATATGTCTAAGCTAGTTGGATTTGTGAGAAAATGAGATATACCACATGTTCTCAAAGCAATAAGGTCAACGTAGTTCTGTGTGAAAATGCTAAGGTACACCGCTGGTGTATATATCATTCACCACCAGTTGAATAAAGTTCAACTCATCATGTCGTTTCATCGTAATAAAATAATCAGAACGTAAACTTTCTTATACGATACAGCGTGGAGGATCTGTTTGGTGATAAATTACAGCGAAGTGCTTACTGATAGTTTCCAGTGCGGCCGTTCCCCGCACTCGGACATCGTCTCGCGAACCGTTCACACTGCCCATTCTAAAAGCAAACCGAAACACATACGAAATTAAGTTACGACACGACATAAGAAATTAAGTTAGTTTATTCTAATAAGTGTGAAACATAAATGTCTGACCGAAACGATCCGGAGTCATACCAATTTGTAATCTAGTATAGTCTGGTAGGTCTCTGTCGTCGGAGACTGTTTAGGTATCACCACAGCTCCTGTTTTATTTGCAAAACAGTAGTGTGCAAATATTACTGTGTTCCGATTTGAAGGACACTGTAAGCTAGTGAAATTACTGGGGTAACGAGACTTAACACATTGTCTCAAGGCGACGAGCGCAATGTGGTGCAGTGTGTACCATCTTAACTAGCGGCGCGTTGTTACGGTCAAGCATATCACTTACCGTCAGGTGAACGTCTCATTCGTCTTGTCGTCTCGTAGAATAAAAAAAAAACTCACCAGCTTAACGACTTTCTTATTTTATTGACCTTATATTTGTATTCTGTCACATGACTCGCTCTTGTTCGTTCTTTTAACGCTTGTTGGCTTAAAAACAACATATATCATCTAAAGTTTAACATTGATTCTCTTAACGAGACATCATATACTTTAAACTATACCTGTCTTACAATTTTGAGACAAAAATTGGACGAAATGCCATAAACTCCTTATTGACACTTGGTGTTCCATATGCACAAATGATAAATACGTAAACCATGTTTAATTTAATCATTTTATAATACGTAAATATACACAATTTATTTTCTTTGCTTCTCTGTTTGAACTTTAAGTATGTCAAATCTTACACTCTACTGCGCGCGATATGCGTAAGAATGGGATAATTTCATTCACATAATAATACATTGATTTAATAGTTTGTCCCAGTGTAGAGCTCTGCGTATCGCGGGAACTAGGGCGAGTGGTTAAAATTAACCCGTGAAACCGCAGCCGGTCAGTCCCGGCGCTGAATCGGCGCAGTACGTTAACTGTTCGCGTTTCGTGAAATCACGGCGGCGGTTGATTCGCGGCGCAGTGAGCCGAGGTCTCTCTTCCTTCTCATACTCACTCTGTTTATTTCGTAATATGAATCACAAGTATGCAATTACCCGATCATTTGGCATCTAACAATTTTGCTATAGTTTTTCCTTCACGACCTTCGTCATATCCATAATTTTAAAATCAATCTAGTTCGCTATCGCAGCATCATTTCCAGAAAAAAATAAGGATTGGATTCTTTGTTAAGATAGTTTTATTTATTGGTTACTAATTGACGAATATTGGTTGAAACCTTCTTTGTCCATATTATTGAGTTTATAGATTATGGAAAAAATCTTATTATATAACATGTAACTTAACAGAATACGATAGTAGTAAGCAAATCCGCTATGATAATAATAGATAAATTTACTTAACTTAGGCGGCAGGGATTCTTTTTAAAAATAAATCAAATGATACAACAAAGTACATTAAAAGGTAGTTATGTAAACTACATTAAGTATGTAGTGTCGCTGCAAAATAGTGGTTACTATAAGATATGTGATGTTGTGATGACAACGTATTACTTGGACGTAATAATGACGATATTTAATTACTTGTGCAGTATAGCAACATAATTATCACACACACACACAATACACTCATATTCACTACAATTGATTTACATTCCCTTATTTAAGTTATCTATTACTGTTTGCACGAGAGTTGGAGACCTGGTGACCTGTAACACAGGTTTATTGCCTGTCACAGGCACCAGCGATCTACAACCATGTCTAAAAATATGCATAGCTTATAATTTTTATCAAATTTTTAATGGTTTGTGTTGACAAATAAAAATCTATATTTTTTAACTAAGTGGCAGTTAGTGGATGATGTAAATGATTTGTGTGTGCGCAGGAGGTGCGCGCCGAGCGCGACGTGCTGCAGGCGCGCATGTCGGAGCAGGCGCTGCAGATCTCGTCGCTGTCGGCGCGGCTCGCCCGCCAGCGGCACGACGCGGACGCGCTCGCGCACGCCGCCCACAGCCAGCTCGGCGTGCAGCTGCACGACGCAACCGCCGAGGTAACGACCTCCACGGGAACTTTCTGGACTGGGAACCAGGTGGTAGGTCTCCGTTGCCGGAGACCGTCTGGATGGGTACCACCGCAGCTCCTATTTCAACCGCCAAATAGTAGTGTGCAAATATTACTGTGTTCCGGTTTGAAGCGCGCTGTAGCTAGTGTAATTACTGGGGTAACGAGACTTAACACCTGATGTCTCAAGGCGACGAGCGCAATGTATGGGCAAGCGTATCACTTACCACCAGGTGAACGTCTTGCTCGTCTCGTCGCATACTTGTATAAAAAAAAAAAATTCTACGAAGTGACGAGACGGCCGAGACGTTCAACTGATGGCAAGTGACGTCTGACCATAACAACGCACTGCACCGCATTGCGCTCGTCGCCTTATGGCTTAAAATGTTGTCTCGTTACCCCAGTAATTTCACTAGCTTATACGAACACAGTAATGTTTGCACACTACTGTTTGACGGCTGTAATAAGAGCTGCGGTGGTACCTACCTAGACGGTCTCCGGCAACAGGGACCTACCAGCTGTTAGCGCAACGCATAATAATCACGTCACGGAGAACACCACACCTGTTAAAGTTTACTCTCTTTAACATAACCATAACTGTGTTCTGTTCTCCCCGATGTTGCTCCAAGATTCGTGATTGTACATTATACTAAACGCAGTTATACATCCATGCCGCGTGCTGCGTAAACTTTGAAAGCTGAAGATTTTGATGGTATATTTAGCACGATATGTTAATCTAGTATTTTTACCATCTACATCGCCCTTCCGAACGGGAATCGCGGTAACTTTTTCTCAACTTTACTTAAGAGAAATAATATACTGCACTTTTAAACTTCTTATCTCTCAGTGTTTTATTACGTTACGGTTTTACAATTTTCAATTTGTAATTTCTCGGTTTAGGTACAAAGGTTGAAAGAGGAGTTGGAAGCTAAGGACAAACAGTTAGCGCGGCTGAAACATAACTTGGAAGAGAGAAGCAACTCAACGGAACATCAACACGCCGTCTACAGTGACGCGGGTAAGTTGCATTCATACAAGAATTCTTTGTTTATTCTCCAAGTCAGATATTTTGGAAGGCATGCCTATTAAGAATTAAAAAATGTTTTAAGTCTTTGATTTGTAATGTAGAACTGTTTCAAACAGCGCTTAAACTACAAGTTTTTATTCTTGCTAAGGAATCCTTTTATCGCCCGCCTATACAGAAAAATATGCACTGTTGATGTCTATCTATTTGGTTGTCTGTATGTACATTAAAACTCACACGCACCTTATTAAAAGTTAATACAAAATATTTAAAAAAATTTAAACATTTTTTTTTCATTCCGTTGCAGTCTACTTCGATCCACTATTCGATCGAAGGAGAAAAAACTCACCTTGCCTTGAAACGGATTTTTTTAAATTAAAGGTGTTTAAAATTAATACATTTTTATTGAACAGGCAATGTTAAGGATAAAATCAGTAGTTTGGAGCGCGAATTGGCGGCGGCACAACGGCGCGCCGCCCAGATGCAGACGCAGCTGGAGGCGTTGGGCGCTGATAATCAGCGGCTGACGGAGGCGCTGACGCAGCGAGACCTGCAGTTGCGCGACCTCATGGGTAAGTGCTTCATAAGCCACACACCTACTCATATCATTGGACCGCAGCGTTTAATCCTGCCCCCAAACACATATACAAGCCTGAAAAGCTTAAGTTGATGAAATTACTGGGATGTACCATCTTATATGTCAAAACTATTTTTATATTCTAGTGAAGTAGAAATCAGAAAGTGTGATCACATTATAAGGTTTTATTGTAAAATAAATTAGTTTTTTTTTTATTTTGTATAGACTAATGCTTGACTGCGATCCCATCTGATAGTAAGCGGCGATGAAATCTAGATATTTAAAGAATGAAAAACAAAACCACAATTAAAGTACATTCATACCCTTGATATGTATAAACGAGTTATATGCGGATATTCGTCATTACAATAGAGGCGGTCAAACTAACGCCAATTAACTCGTCGCGGCCGGCTACATTCGTTTTGTTAGCTAATGGGATAATGTTGAAGGTTCATTTGACTCCGGTGTCAACAATGCTGCACGTTTGATGCGTACAGGTCTGCGATTGGTATCAAGTAACTGCGAGCATGTGACGCGGTTTTAGCTATTTTTAATGGGTTTTGCTTGAACTGCCGGTTTTATCAACAACTTCCCGCTGATTTGATTACTAAAAAATCACGTAACTTCTAAATAAAGCATAAGCTGAAAAAATATACTACGTAAGAAATCTTAACATTTTCTTATAGGGATATGATTTCAAATAATTATTACAGAAATGTTTTAGTTGAAATTATAATCAATATAACTTCAAACAATATATTTTTTTGTGTCAGCTTTTATCTGTAAAGTAATCTTAAACGTGCTAATAGGTAGCATGGGCGACAAAATAATGTAAGATTTTTATTACGTTTTTTTGGATGTTCTCCAATTGTTAGCTCAGCCGTAGTCTATAAACGAATTCTGTCTTGCTAGACTAACATCAATTTTAATCGTGATTCATTTACCCGCAGCATTAAAACTGGATGAAGACGATCAAAACCAAAAGAGCGAGCAGGCTGACGGCAAGGTGTCCGCCAGAACACTCAGCGACATCGTGTCCATTTCGGAGTTCGACGAGCAAGATCTGCACATGCGTCGTGCTGAGCTTAAAGCACACAACACCAGCTTGCCGGGCGCCCTCTACGCGGCGGAGCCTAGAGACAAGAGCCTGTTGAACAGGACGCAGCCGCCTGATCTGCGTCGGCTCCACATGACTTCCTTGAACGTCGATTATATGGAACCCTTCGATAGCACCAATCTGACACCGCGCGCAGACTCTCTGCCTCTGCATTTGACTTCCACTCAGTACAGAGAGGCCCTGTACAAGCGGAACGTTAATGAAACAACGGTTTTTGGAAAGCCGGAGAAGTATTTCGATAGCGACAAACAATCACCGCAAAACTTAATAGATAACTGCTCTCTTTATCCCAATAGAGATACTAGCGATAGTAAAAATTTAAGTGTTGAACCGAAGAAAATCAACTTCTCCTTAGAAAACACTGACAATAAAACACAAGAGGAAGAGTTCACGTCGCTGAAAGAATTGGGAATTACGCTTGACGTACGGCAGGAGAACTTCCCGGACATATTATCTCAATTAAAATATGAACTCAAAAAATCTAGAAATGAATTGGAAAATTGTAAATCTGATTTAAAAAACGCAGAGGAGCAGTTATGTGAGTTTCCCGCGCTGAAAGAAGAAGTCGAGGAACTAAAAGGTTTGCTGGAAAATACAATGACCACGATGGCAAGTGATAAAAAATTCTATGAAAATCAACTTGAGTCATTTTCGTCCAACAAGAAACTACTAGAACAAAGACTGGCAGAAATGACGCAAGAAGTTAGTGATAAATCGAAAGACTTACATCTGCTTAAAGAAGATATCCTCCGAAGGGAGAACATGGTTTTAGAACTGGCTAAAGAAAAACGAAACTTGACCAACAAATTAAATGAATTAGAAGCTAAAATCGATGAGCTTCAAAAGAGAAACGAGGCTCTGCAGAAATATGAGGCTGAAAATCATCAGATGAAAGAGAAAATAAAACAACTGGAGAAATTAGAACAGCTGGTGTCAGAGAAAAATCAACAGATTGACAGTTTGAATCAACACTTGGATAGATTGGATGACCTGCAGAGGTGTCTCAATGACAAAACCGAAGAGTTGGACAATTTAAAAGAAGTACTACACGAAAAAACAAACGAACTGTACCAGGCGCAAGCATCTGTTGCGTCTTTAGATCGCGATGTGGAGAGGATCAGCGTGCAGAACAAAGAACTTAACAATCACAATAAAGAGCTCACACTGAAAATGAGTAAACTGGAAAAGGAACAAGAAAATGCGTCGCTGCGGCTGCAGAACAGTGAAAACGAACGCGGAAGATTGAACTCTATGAACAGCGAGCTAACGTCTAAAATCGAGGAACTAAAGATTATTAATGATAAACTAAAAGACAAACAAACAGAAATTGAAATATTGAACGAGGACATAAATGCGTACCACAACGAAATCGCTTCTTTAAAGGAACAGTTGAAAATGGTATCGCGCAGCCCGTCACCGAGAAGTAAATGCGAGGAAGAGAGGGTTAGCCCGGACCGACGCGCCATCAGCGACAGGAAGCAGCTGACGAAGATTAAAAAACAGATCTCTTTGCTACAGCACGAGCTGGATTTTAACAAGAAGGAGCTAAATGATAAGGTAAGAAGTCAAAGTAAGCCAATAGACACAGAATGGTGAAGCTTAACTTTATCTGAACTTTTTTAATGAGTAATTGTTTGAGATATTTAGGATGTATTAAAGTGAAAATAAAAAAAATAAAACAAGCAATAGACATAATAAATTTAAAATCGGTTACCTATGGCAGATGTGTGTATGGTAGATGTTATAGATAGGTAAAACATTATCACTTAATTCAGTCGCCAAAGTTAACAGTATACAATCACTACTGTGTCTTTGTTTGAAGGGCGTCTAGACGCGATATACGCTTACGGTTATTATCAGGTGAACGACTTGTTCGTCGCGCTGCTTCAATGTTTAAAAAAAAACTTATTTCTGTAGGCCTTCGAGTTAGCGAAAGCAAAGTTGGATGTGACCGAGCTGAGGAATACCGTCAGCGAGGCGAGTGGACGGGCGGCGGAGCGCGAGGCGCGCAATGCACAGCTGTTGCAGCAGGTGGAGACACTGCGCGTCGAGGTGCAGCAGTTACAAGAGGACAAGCATCAACTGACGCAGCAGCTAGAAGTCGTTGTGGCTAGGTATGGTGTATATTAGTTACTAATATTTGACGTAATGATAGTTCATACATATCTCTGGGCGCATGACTTGAATGTCCTGCTATTGTCGTTTGTCTCTTTATCTTTGCTAAGTAACATACTAAATTAAATGCTATGTAACAATCATTAAATTATTATTTTGCTTTTCATTGAATTATTATTTTCATATAAAAGACATGGAAGTGAATTTTAAACAAAGAATTTCCTTGTTCACAAACTACCACTACATTAAAAATTAAGGATTGTACATTTTCTTGTTTAAACTACCGCCTGGCGGATTTAACAATACACGAAGATCACTTTGATCCTAAACTGTAGTCACTTTGCATGGGTTGCTTTGTTACTAAGATATTAAGTAATTTACAATTTTTCCTAACGGTTATATCAATGCATAGCCGTGATAGCCTAGTGGTTTGAACGCCGGCCTTCCAATGCGAAGGTACCGGGTTCGAATCCGGCCTGCACCAATGAATTTTTCAATTTATGTGCAGTTAGTATAAAACACCAACTAATATCACGTGCTTTGACGGTGAAGGAAAACATCGTGAGGAAACCTGCATATCTACGTCATGATCATCCGTGGTCGGACTAGTGTGTGAAATGGAGAAGGCAATGGCAAACCACTTCATTATAACTGCCAAGAGAGTCGTCGTGTGTTTCAATAAAAACATGATGACCACGACCCTCAGTCATGAGGAAATACGACTTAGAAGAAGAAGATATCAATGCACTAACTATACATACATACGTTTGTTAACTGCTGCACGGTTAGAGGAGAGGCGGTTTCGATATTGTGATTTGCCAATCTATTATTATTTGAGATATTTTTTATTATTATTTATATTTATTTGTTGTGCTAACTTTATGTAATGGCTTTAATTTTGCGCAGATTACGAGAAGAAACTAATGTCGGCGAGATTAAAGCGAAACTACGTGAAAAGGCTGAGAGCTGCCACGAGCTGGAAATGGAGCTGCACGACCTAAGGGACATGGTGGACAGGTTAGTGACGTGAGCACCGATATGAACACTGATTATTGTGTAAACGGATGTGTTCAAAACTAGAGGGTAGTGAATGATGTAATTATTTACGCTGTTCGCTCTGTTCTGGGATATTTAACGTAGTATTTTCTTGCGACGAAGATAAATTTAATTACTTGACAATAAAATAATGGTATATTATAATTATAGCTGTTTTAAAGGTCAAGCAAACTTTGGGGCTGTGCAGGAAGATCCATAAAGGGAACGCTGTTCTGTTTGTTTCGTCGATGATTTTTTAAGTGTCCTGTATGCGCAGGCGTGGTCTGTCTCGTTCTCCCACCGCGGAACTTGAGCGTGCGCTTCGCGATCAGCTGAACTACTCGGACGAGCTCGACGAACACATCATGGACCAGGTGCGCACGCATATTCATGCATGCATGAACACAGATGCACACTTACACGTATCAAGTGCTAGTTAATATGTAGTAGTACTAGTTCCGACATTGAATTATTCCTGAATTTTAAATAAAGAGGTTTTATATCATTCAAAGAACTCAAAAAAAGTTTACTGTTTTCTTTAAATATCACTTATACCAACTCATAACCACGAAGGAGTACTATGTATAGCGAATTAAATCGACTTAATGTTAAACAATAACTTCAACGCAGATCCTGTCGGGAAGCAGTGACGAGCACGAGAAGGTTCCTCGCCTCGCTCTGAATACATCCAAGTAAGTATGATATATCAAGATCCGCTGTACTACTAGAGATACCGCACGACCTTCATCGTTACATTCCTTATATCGCGCTTGTATATTGCAGGTCCTCGAGCTCGATTCACTCGACATCGTCGGAGAGAGTATGCCGTTTGCGCGCGGACAACGACAAGTTACGGCTGCAGCTAGAGCACCTAGAAGCGCGTCTCGCCGATAAAGATGCGCTCATTGCGGAGCTCAACCGGTACACCAGAACAAATCTACTTTTCCTTAGCCTTCCACTCATTATCACCATGTCATAGCCTAGTTGTAACTGTTCATTACCCTATTTTGTAAAGTGCATCTCATTTCGGTAATTGGTAACAACCGAAAATTACCTGTCTAGGAAACTAGTTTCATTTCGATTGTACTAAGAAAAAGATAGGTAATATTAACAATTTTATCAATTATAGATCTCTATTTCGCAGTTTCATGCCATAAAACTAGTATTAACATAGCAGCTTTTACAGAATAAGAGACAAGCTGGTGCAGGACTGGCAGACCGCCAAGCTGCGCTTCGAGGCAGAGCGCGACAACTCTGGCAGGCTACAGCTGCTGCTCGATTCGCAAAAAGATACAGCCGAGACGCTGCAGGTACACGGATACCTATTTGTATGAAAATAAAGTGTACATTAAAAGAACGTAGATCTCTAAAAATTTTAGTCGATCACAATGAATATTTTTAATCTTTTACCCTTGTTATGTATTGATACCGGATAACGACAAAATTGGTAAGACGAACCTCATTTCTATAACGCAGAATATGCAAATGAATATTTTATAGTGTATTCTTTACTCTATTCTGAAACACGTTTTTAGTTGGGATCATAGAAAGAATTAAGTATTTTTTATTTACACATGTTCTGGTACTCATAGAGACTAGTGGTAGAAATTTTTTTTAGTAACATTTGTTAATTGTTGTTAGAGTTAATTTTTTTGCATTATTTTATCAGAATCAGGATTCGAACATGATCCAGATATTGAAAAAACGTCTGGAGAGCGCGATGCAGTCTGAAGGCGAACTGCTGGAGCGAGAGCAGCGGCTGCGGCGGCGGGTCGCCGAATTGGAGGCGACGCATGACTCGCACGGCGCAAAGATCTCGCAGTCCCCGCACACGCCACGAGCGTCGCAAGATGTGTTGCGCAACACTGTGCGTATTCATAACAACATTACAACCTGCGACAAACAACATAATTAACTATTCACTACATAAGTATTTGATATACGTTCTCTTATAATTAATATTTAGCAAAGTGGTCAGTATTATTTTGTGCAACAACCTCTTTGTAGTGTGAAAATCCTGCATTGGAGAGTCTTTCTTTGCAGACACGACAAAGATGTTATGTTCAACTATTACAGTTTTAATCATCATAATATACGTCATTGTGCATTTAGTTGAAATTTCTCGACAGTAACTCTTTCGCGTAAGGTTTGTATATATATTTTCACAATAAGAAGTTATAATACATTTTTAGATGGAGATGGTGGAAAAGCTGAAGAATGAGATGTCGGTGCTGAAGTGCAAGCTAGAGGCGGAGAAGGGGCGCGCGGGCGAACTGCAGATGCAGCTTCAATTGGCGCGTATGCAGCTCGACGAGCGCACACGCGTCGCTGCAGAGCTACGCGCGAATCTTGCTGAGCTCAAGCGGTATAATTGCACGCAAATGGATTAGTACACTACAAATAATAAAGCTTTGTGCTTAATCAGGATTACTATTGTATATTTGTATCTTACAATTTCACATCGAAACCGCTGAGTTTAGGCTTTTGTATGGAGATGGTACAGGTTTCCAACTTGCGAAAACGGTGATTTCAACTGATAGGTAATAAGATATAAAACTAAATATCCAATAATCGTTAAGATTTCAATAATTATCATATTTAAATTTTAGTTAAATAATAAAAAAATAAAGTATTTGGATTAATATGTCGCTAGCAAAAATTCGATGCCGTGACCACTGGCAGCTTTAAATATGAAGAAGTCATAGGTAAAATATATAAATTAATGTTTATTATTTACAAGGCTGAAACACGAATCTGGTGTAGAGCTGGTTAGGAGCAAGGAGCTACTCAGCATACAGAGTGGTACTATCACCGAGCTGGAGAGGAAACTCGCCGCGGTCGGCAAGCAGCGCAGCGCCAATGACACCATGGTGAGATAATATTTTTTAAATGCCTGTTATCTTTTTCGGTGACAATGCTCTGTGATGATGTATAGATATTAGACTAGCATACCCGGCATATTGCTAAGGGAAAATGTATCTTTAGTTGAAGATAAAAAAGCTGAAAACCTGTTTAAAATTATTTTTTATTAGTTTATATTTCATTTACGGACTCAGATACAAAGTCCGAAGGGCGAGTTGGCGCGCGAGATTGCGACGCTGCGCAAATGCTTGGAGACCGAACACCCCGAGGTGGTATCGCTACGCGCCGAACGGCTCCGACTGCAGGACGAATTGCGCGCGCTGCGTCTTGAGCTGGACGCTCGCCCTCCTGCTGCGCCTTGTACGCCCGTTCAAGATGACAAGGATCAAGCGGTACGTAGCGAATCGTCATGCTGTATAATGTAACTACTTTAATTTTTGCTTTTTAGCATAAAACATTTATTTTTATGAACACTAACACGGAATCGATAATTTGATCATAAACGAATTAATACATATGGCGGTTCTCTTGCTTTACCGTATATCAAATTAGTAAACATAAAAATCTGTTATCATACATATTTTACTACATTGATTTTGAAGACCGAATTAGTGTATTCAACAAAAGTAAATGAAACAAATGATTGTTTATTGTAATATAATTTATTTTATATGAAACAAAGGAAATTTAAGTCCAAAACCAAAAAACGGCTTGAAGTACTTGGATGCTATTCAAGTTGTATACTATCTACGTCATGTGTCGGGTGGATGGTGTATATAATTAGTGTTTTACGGCAAAGTTGCTCCCGCTGACGTTGTCGTCCATGTAACTGGTCACACCATCGTCGGGCGGCTCCGTGTGCAACGGCTCTACAGCCCACAGTGCGCACGCATGCAGAGCGTACAGTGCGCAGTAAGCTGCGTACGCAAGCGCAGTCGCTCCGCCTAGCACCAGCGGCACCACTCGTCGGTTTACTTCCAACTCAGCCGCCCACGACTCCTCCGTCCAGTTGCGAAAGTACAGGCATAGCTTCCTGCAAGCGATCAGTCATTTTGATTCTAAAGAGGATATTATTCATGTATTACAACATCTCGTGAAGCTTAACAACTTTACAAACCTCTCACGTACATTCACCAACGCCTTTTGCACTTCTTTCCAACTCTAACAATAGAGCTAATCAAGGCGTAGAATACGTTGATCTCCGTAGATTTCGGGGTTTCTCGTAACGCACCATACCATAGATTTTGTTCAAAATAAATCACCAAATCAGCCAAGGTATGTTTGAAAGCTTTCCACGATATTGAAAATAATATATACCTGAGCGGCGGTAGCGCAGTGTCGAGTACGGCGACGAGCGCGTGCAGCGCGTGCGTCAGCACTAGCACTAGCACCCATATGCACAGCAGGTATGGCGGCCAGCGGAAACTACCCAGCGCCGCTGCAACATCACTTTGCATAAACAATATGTTTTTTCAGAACGAAAGTTATTTTTCATAGTTTTCTTCCCCTCAACTTTTCTTACCTGATTGAAATGAATTGTCTTTTGAGGTTGTGGGTTAATAGTATGTGATGATGGTGCGTACCGTAAACGAGCGCCTTGTTGCCGGGTAGCGGGTCGGCGCGCTGGGGCGGGGTGGGCTCCGCTGTGCGTAGCACCAACTCGGAGGTGGCTCGCGGCTGCGGGCGTTCCGTGCGCGACGACTGCAATCGAACAGAAACGCGATGCTGATACATATTTAACACTAGGAGCATCTTCGTTTACTATGACAGCTCCGTTTATGCCGGTCCAATGGCTGCTGTCGCCGGTGTATCAGTGCAGTTGTGTAAGGGCGGACCTCCATGAAACTTTGACGATGTCTATTTCTGTTTTGATATCACGTTAAAGTGTCACGCGCTTAGACTAAATATCAACGGAGGTAATTACCCGTGTTTCGCACCCACAAGGCGAGGGGTTATTACTTACAATTAGACAATATTATAATATAAATCTTATTCAATTTATCAATTACACACCGACGGTGTTATCCTCGAATGCGAGACAGGCATTTTCATCTTGACCTTGTCGGGCCTACTTTCCTTCGCGTTGAGCTCGGTCTTGGTGACGGATGGATGGTCACCACACATGCTGCAAAATTTTATTATTAAAGATCAGTAGATTCCATCTCGTGCGAGTTACATTGGATCATTGCTTTTGCTTCAACGTATTATCTATAGTGGACAGTGTCCATATGTAATTTGGGAGATTCAAATTAAGATATAAAAACGAAAAGATATGATACGATCAAATGTACGTTATATATTTGACCATAATGACGAACCCTGTTATGATAAAGACACACTTTAATATCGGCCTTTGTGTTTTGATAGCCAACAATCCTTACCAGTTTACAAGTAGAACAAATCTTCAATGAGAACATCATGTACTATATATATTGTTTCAATAACGGTCAGAAACTGCCTGAATTTTTTATCAACTTCATGCAAACATAAATGACGATGTAACGTTAGTAATGAATAATGATATAAAGTTACTCGTAACTTACATCATATCTGGAAGCTTCGGTGGATCGTTCTTGGGCAGCTCCATTACTTGTGTTATCACTTCTTACAAATTTCTAAATACTTTTGCTAAAAAAATGCATTGTCAAAAAATATAAAAGGAAGTGAAAATATGTAAAAATAAATCAAACGAAATAATTACGCGGACATTGCCGACGTGTGTGTCAAACGGACAAGTTTAACTTTTAGTTCTGTTTTTGAAAAAATCTAACAGATTTTTTTCAGCGTCGAAATCTGCTTGAAGGTTTCATGTGATTTTTATTTCGTTACTTATGATGTTTAATTTTTAAATTAAAATAATTTCAGCATGCATGATTTGTAAAGTATCTAGTAACTTTAACATTAAAATACCGTTAGTAACGCTCAGCCAGTGCCGTTATCGAGTATATCTGCTAATATTATTTAAATAATGTTTTTATTATGTTTATTTTAATTTACAACTCCTACTAGCCGATTATGTAACATTACGTTTCTTAAGGGATTTACCAAATGGCGAATTTGATCTTGTTAAGTTTGTTACAATTTTCTTGCGAGACTATGACGTTAATAATAATATCACGGTAATGTCTTCTGGGTTCTGTATTGTAAATACAATTAATATATATTTTAGGTTACATCAGGCGCATTTTATTTTTAAATCATACCTATCGTTTAGCAGATCCGGTATCTGCACGGGCGGTGCGTGCGGCTGGAGAGCTGGCGCAAGGCGCTGGTGTGGCAGAAGCGCTACCTACAGCGCGAGATCGCGGGGTACGAGCGCGTCGAACGCGGCCTCATGCACATGCCGCCGCCCCGCCCCACGGGCAAGAAGCTCTTCAAGTAAGGATAACTATTAGTATCATTAACAATTATAATATCCTGATGGGAAATTTATTTCTTGACAAAAAGCGTCCACCACTTATTTCTATTCCTAAGTATTAATGACATTGCAGGTGCGCAGTGACGGTGGTTGTGACGGTGCTGCGCATGGGGTACCTGGTCCGGCGTCGGCAGGCCGCGCGCCGTGCCGTTGTTTGCTTGTTGCGCACCGAACGCGTCACGGACGTTGACGACGATGTAAATGCCAACGCGAACACAAACGCTACCAACAACGCTACTAACAACGCTACACCGCGCCACAATACCATGTAACTACAATTTATCTAAGTTATCCATTGCATTTTGTATACTGAAGGAGATACTTGGCTTGTCAAAGATAAGTTCCGTAAATAAAGTTACCGTTTTATTCACGTCGTTATGTTTACAATGAATAATATTCTAATGTTTTCAACATTAGATGGTGTTTATAAATATTTGTAAAAAGAAATTAAACTTCAAATCGCAATGAAGCTGTTGGCCGAGTGATAAGAGACTTTGGAAATTATAATTTCGTAGTAATTATAGAATATAATACTTTTTGAAGTTTTCATTTTCATTGGAATGGATATATTTACCTAAAGAAGCATCCTGATGTAATAAATATTAATAACTGTTTGTCTCGTGTTCCATGTGTAGCAGCACGCCGCTGTTGTCGCCGCGGCGCGTCCTCTCGCGGCGGCTGCGGCTCGCGCCCACGCCGGTGCCCCACTCACCCCTCACACCCGTTGTGCGTCACGCGTCCCATGGGTCCTATTCGCCGCGAGTGCTATCTCAAATGCCCCACTCGCCGCCTGTGCCCCAGTCCCCGCTCACTGGTAAAATTAGTTAACTTAGACTATTAGTTTGATGTAGTCACTTGTAGTTATAGCATATAACATTTATTCCCAATTCAGAATCACTATAACGTTCACACCTACACATGGGCGTGTGTAACAATACCAACATCATTTTTAACATGAAAACAAAACATTGTACATGAAGTAGGTTTACAGCGAAATAATGCGAGCAATGTTACACAGTGCTTGGGTTAGTGGACGAAATTAATTGAAAAGTTTATTAATGTTTATGTTCCAACACATTATGCGCTAGCTAAACGTACACATTAATCTTTATTATTATTTTGCTGTCCTTGCTGTAAAGTGATTGTGATAGTATCTAAATCCCTTGTGTATTCATAAATGACTTTGATTACATGAACAGTGGCTGAGGATACGAAGACACCCTGCCGCGTGAAGTCGCCGCGAAATGAATTCTTTCTTCTCAGGTCAGTTTCCTGTATTTTTTTCTATTTAGAATTTTATGATGTATATTGTACACGTGATAGTAAATAAGATGTTCACGTTCACGTTTGTTGAGTCACATTTCGTCCGCCGCCTTAAGACATAAGATATTAAGTGAAACCTTTAAAATAGGTTAGTAGACTTTATTCTTGGGCAGATGAAATAAACAGTAAGGTGGTCTCACTTTAACGGCCATGCAACTAACAAGTATTCGTTATTTACGCAGCACACCACGGGGCGACCACGCGAACGCGTACCTGAACAAGCTGGAGACGGTCAGCCGCTGTCTGAATCAGGTGCTCGATTCTCCGCGGGACGTGCCGTGACTGTCAACGTGACACGCGCTGCGGGACGTGACGTGACGCACCCGGCAGGACGTGACGTGATGCAATGCCGCGCCGCACCGCTGTAAGGGACGCGGCGCGAGCCGCGGGGAGCGGGGACATGGCATCGATGTTATGAGAGGCACAATGGATTATTGAAATATTTTAATGAGATCAAGTGTTCTCGTTCCGTGATATCATATCCATTAGAATCTTTTAAATTTTATATTACCTTACCGAACACTATACACTCACAAATATCATTATGACATAACATTCTTGATTCATGATTAAACTGGTTTACCAAGTTAGTGTTATCCAGTACTATATGGTATGTATCAACATGAGTCCTTTGGCAACAGAGATTACAATAGCGCTTCACGTCTACAGCGGACCGTTAAAAGAAATACGAGTATCTTTCGGTTCCCGTGCACTGACGGTGCGCGGGCGCGTGACACTGAACTTCCCTCCCACCTCCGCGCCGGATACACACCCCACTTCACTGAGAGTATTAGACTAGTGCCAAATTAATTGTTTAGTTGTTTATTTATTTTAGCTAGTCGTTAAGTTGTATACACTATAGTTTCGGTTGTTAGCGCTCCGCCTAGGTGTTCGTGGTTGGATGCCGCGATGCTCCACGTGGGGAGAGGTGTGCTACTATGATTAAGGTGATCCGCTAGGATTAGACATGCATTTGACATTGAACTATATTTTATACAGTATAGAATAGCACTAAACGTTTCTACATAAATGGATTGCTGTACCTATCTCAGGGACTGTTTTTCTCATTCTGACTTCTTTTTATTTAACTTTTTTTATGTACTAATAAAGTCGAATATTAATATTTACTAGTTGGATAGATTTCGCCTTAGTTTATAGGTTTAGAAAAATTCTTTTCGTACTTTTTTATTTTGGACGTCCATAGCAAGTATCTATTAATATAAACAAAGTATATATTGATTTTTTTTATGTACAACGAAATGCCATCTATTCAACGCCAAATCTTACGCATAATATGACTTGCCATGACCATATCTCTGTTAAACTTGATAATTGTTTAGTTAGGCCGTAGATGTTAAGTTAAGCGTCGGGACGCGCGAAAGTACAAGATAGGGTAAGTTTAGGATAAGCGAGCGACCGCTATTCGACCGACGCACACGAACCTACCACGATCGGCTCCCCACTGCGCTGCAAGCAGCTGTCGCTGTTAACAGGCCACTAATACTTAAATATTTTAAATTAAACGTAATATTGAGCTGACTATTAAAGTTAAAGAAGAGAATTTGAAGGGGCCAGTAACATGGCGGACGAATTGACCACGCAGACAATTTTTTAAGAATTTGTATCCTTTTATTTTAGACGTCTATATATAACATTAGCTCTCGCCATCAATTGCAGAGATGAAAAGATGAGAACATGAACGATTGACCAAGCAGACAATTTTTGACACATGACATTGGCTCACGCACAAACCGTGCTCATGCCATCAATTGGGAAGAAGAAGAAAGTTGAAGAAAACTAAAATTTTGAAAGATCAATTTCCATACTAAAAATTAAGTTAATAACAGTAATTCAATAAAATTAAAATACTGCCAAAATAAACACAATAGTAGTTTAATGTTCGTTTTCATGGTTTTTTTATACATTTGAGCACTCCATAACATGTAGTTGTATCTAACCTCCGTCGCAGTGTAAAGCATTTAGGAAGCGCTTGCAGTACCGCTGGGGAGCTGTACACAACACTCGGGCATCTGTAGATTGATCTACTGTATCTCCTCTTACTTTTATCTAACCGGAAGCTATTCATACAGCTTCCGTTGACACGTCCGCTCCGTCTGCTGCCCGAGTGATTTTAGACTACTTTTGTTTTTCTTTTATTTCATATAAGTTACTTTTGACGCAAATTTCTTAGGTTTCTAGTTTTTCATTTGTTAAAATTTATTTTGTAAATAAGGATTTATATATTTCTTTAATTTGTTACAAGTGACATCTTCTTTATTATTTTTGTAAGAATTTAGTTGTTCGATCCAAACCCAAAATGTTTAGTTCAATTGCTCAACAGTGACCGTGGACCATACGGACGGTAGTGTTGCTATTTATTATTTAACTGTCGCAAATTTGTAATATTGAAATTGTTACTTATCCTTGACAGATAAACCTATTAGATCTGGCAACACTTGTTAAATTGCACGAAAATGTATTAAATAAATAAAATAATATGTTTAAAAATACAACACCACGATCCTGTAAATAGTTAATTTTTTTTTTCCAATATTTCATGAGTTTTTGAATTTTTATTACATACATGATATGTTACTTTTGTAATAAAAATCTAATTAGGGAAGTTTGTATCCACAGAGCTACAGTAGATGTCGCTGTACTGGTACACCGGTGCGACTCTCGCTTTAAAACTAGACGTAAACGTAACAATCCACCGTCACACCATCTACACTCAACTCGACCAAAGACTAGTGTAGCTGACCAGTTCCAAGTTATTGTTAAGTTGTATATTTAAGAAAACAACCAGTTGTGAGCCCATCGAATGTTTATTGTGCGCAAAATTTATTTCTCATGTGAGACAGAACAAAAATCTGGTATTTAAAAATTTTGTATCTTGTTATTCATACTGAATTTATTTTCAACAACGAAATTTTGTAATTTCTAGTCACAAAGCTCATCTCCAGCTGTTGTGCCATAAATGCTCTCTACTTTACAAAGAAACAAAAAAGATCTAAAGTTGATATATAAATAAATAAAACAATATTTTCTAAAAAGATTCCTTTTCATTTTCTCCCGCTTGCATCGTCGCGGTGGCCCGGCGTGATCGGAGGGAGTGTAATATCCTCCTGAAAACGGTTGGTTGTAGCAGTTTCTCAATAGCTAAACGAAGCATCTAAGTCTAGAGCTTTTTCCAGAAGAAATACAAAATGATAAACCACAATAGACAACAATTGCAGTGTGCGAACTAGACGTTCGTCCAAATGAAGTCCAAGATCGACCCAGGTAAAGTTAACTCATACTACTGCCAATTGCCGATTCGCTTTGAAAGATGATGAGCACCATGTGTCACCTATAAGGAGCTTGTACATGACACGGACTGTCAAACATCAAGGACTTCTCATCACAATTCATGTAGACGTTACTAAAAACAGCGGCATTTTTTTCCTTAAGGCGTGACTATAGCCATCAAAAAGCCTCTTCCTAAATTTAAATTATTAGTTGTATATTTTAAGTAAGTTTAATACAAGATTGTAGTTATCATAATCGATAAAACTTGAACTCGTGTTACCTTTGAACTTTTCTTTGCAATCCGTTTGCAGGTCCGCGCCTCGCGTACTCCGGCTCAATTGGTTTTATCTGGAGGCTCTCCAAATGCTTGCCAGAATAAAACATCAAGAACTAATTAATTATTTTACAATATAACACTTTCCTATACTCTAAGTTTTTACTGTAAACGCTTCTTAAACACACAAGAGAAGGTAAACGCTATTTGTAAAAGGATATTATAAGCAATATGTAAAAGCGTCGCAATTTGTCTACCGACCTCATCAGGACGAGCGGGCTCCGGGTCGGCGGGCAGGCCGGCCGCGCGCAGCCGCTCCAGCCGCTGCGAGCGGTCGACGGGCGCGTACCGCGGGAAGTGCCGCTGCACCGGCCGCGGCAGCTCCGGCATCGGGTACAGCCGCCGCTGCTTGCAGTACCGCTGCCACACGACCACATAACCATATAATAGTTTATAAGAGATCTATGGGCTTTGCTGGCCTATTACAAGATAACAATTATCAGTATGGTATAGGTCTCCTATCTTGGATAAGCTAACACTTAATCTCAATTTCAGGTCATCAACAGCCCGCGGCAGTCCACTGCTGGACATAGGCCTCTCCCAAGGAACGCCACTTAGCCCGATCTTCGGCTATGCGCATCCAGTTGCTGCCAGCCGCCTTGCGCAGATCATCGCTCCATCTGGTCAGTGTGCGTCCCGTGCTACGTTTGCCTAAACGCGGTCTCCACTCTAAGACACGCCTACTCCAACGGTGGTCAGTTCTGCGACAGACGTGACCAGCCCATTGCCACTTTAGCTTGCAGACTCGAAAGGCTATGTCGGTAACCTTAGTTCTCTGGCGGATTATTTCGTTTCGAATCTTATCCACCAGAGAAACGCCGAGCATAGCTCTTTCCATCGCTCTCTGAGCAACTCTGAGCTTATGGAGTAGACGGATCGTTAGTGTCCACGTTTCAGCACCGTAAGTGAGCACAGGTAATATGCACTGGTTGAAGACTCTCGTCTTTAGGCTTTGGGGTATGAGCGACGAGAAAACTCGATTTCAGGTAATGTTAAGAAACAACACGACGGAATATATAATATATAAATTATAAAGCGCAGAATTTTCTACTAATTAGATATTTTATGTGAAGCTTTAAGAGAGCTCAGTGCGTACGTCAATGGCGCGGTGCAGCGCGTACTCGGGGCGTGCGTTGGCGCGCGCCTCCTCCAGCAGCGCGGCGCCGTGCGCCAGCGTGCGCATCTCGGACTCGTGCATCAGCCGCTCCGCGTACTCGCCGTAGAAGTAGCGCTTCTCGGCGGCCTCGCGCGCGTCGCGCTCCGTGCGCTCCTTCTGCGGACGTCACCACCCGCAGCTCAGTCACACACATATTAGCTAGTGTCGTAGTTTTACATTGGAGGAAAGAAACAATTACTATTACCAATACTAATAACAAATAATAACGCACAAGAGCGATGATGCTACAGACGGACACAGGTACAAATACTTCACATTTTTTTTGAAATTTAATCGTATGAATAACACGAGGGATCTATAGACATCGCGTTATTAATGATAACAACATGAAAACCAAATGCCGGTTATTATCGGTCCAAAATTACATTGCTGTCAAAGCAACTTTGTTACTACACATTTCATCATGTTCTCGCATAGAATCAATTTCGCTGAAGATATCTAAATTAGAAAACGTTGAATTGAGTTAGTTTGAGCCGTTGATAAATCATTTAGAAACCACGAAATACACGTACGGATGCCATAAAGCCATCATACTAACCCACAGCTTCAATAGATCTTCCTTATATTCGTTCGTCTTCCGTTTCTTCTCCTCGCGCAACTTCTCCACGAAGTCTCCGTATATTTCATTGTTCTTGAATCTGTCGAGATTATTAGAAATAATCGACCTGCCGTTATCGCGATGCACACTGATTATCATTGATAAAATATATTGATTAACAATACGTATTCCATAGAATAACACAAACTATAGAAAGATCAGATCACTTAGACATCATTCATTAACAATCTGCTTTCATGTTGCAGTATCTAGCAACTGACTTAGAACCCTGTTGTTCACAGACCTTCAGTTACTGAGTTACGTGAAATGACCTGTTTAGTAGATCCCATGATCGCATCGTTTGCAAGTGGTGCAGGCGCTCTTCCTCATCTTTTAGGAACCGGCGATGCATTTCTAGCCGCTCTTCCTTCAGCTGTGCCTGTTTATTGATCCTCGCCTGCCGCTTTTCTTCCGCTCTGAAAAAATTTCGGGCGTTGTACAGTTTTAGTCTTTCTATGATCTTTTCGTCGATAAAAATCGCTGAAAAATATTGTATTAGATAAACATTTAAAACACTATCGACGACCATGAACGAGTTGTCAATAAACTTTGAGAGCTGTGACACAGCAGCGCCTTGTTAGTAAATATTTGTTAGAAGAAAAAATATTGATGTTCATCAAATGGTTCACTTTGCTTCGCGCTCCCGGACCGCCTTGTCCAGCATGTCGCGCTCGTGCTGCGCGCGCGCCGCGTCCCCGCTCTCCAGCCGCATGCTGATCGCGCCCAGCACACGCAGCTTCTCCTCCTGGATCTGTAGCAATCGAAAATAAACTTCAATACATACCCCGGTACAGTTAATGGCTAACAGGATATCATAAATTCTTGATTCCACGGGAATGACAAACTGAACATGAACCGTGTGATGATGGTAAGCGGTTACAATTGTAGTTATGGTGATAATCTGTGGACGCTCACGAAGAAACCTAAACTTACTATGCACGGAGAATTTTTTAGTTCCTACAAGTTCATATTCATAAAACATGATCGTCCACTACCAGGTGGTAGGTCTCTGTTGCCGGAGACCGTCTGGATGGGTACCACTGCATCTCCTATTTCAACCGCCAAATAGTAGCGTGCAAACATTACTGTGTTCCGGTTTGAAGCGCGCTGTAGCTAGTGTATTTACTGGGGTAACGAGACTTAACACCTTATGTCTCAAGGCGACGAGCGCAATTTGGTGCAGTGTCACTTACCATCAGGTGAACGTCTTGCTCGTCGCATAGTAGTAAAGTCCATAACTGGTAAAATATCGTCCGGGTGTACTGTGTTCTTTATCTTAAATTTCTACTAGTTTTTAATTTTCTTCACTCGGAGCTAGGAACCTGGCGGATAGAAAGGCAGCACAAGGTGCGGCTGGTGTGCACTCACATCCCGCTCGGTCTGCTTGCGCTTGTGGTCCGTGCGCGCCTGCGAGCGGCGCAGCACCTCCAGCAGCCGCTCGTCCATGTCGTCGCGCGCCGCCCGCTCCGCGCGCCGCGCCTCCGCCTCCTGCCGCGACCGCTCGGCGTC
Source organism: Byasa hedistus (assembly GCA_029286795.1). NCBI lineage: Eukaryota > Metazoa > Arthropoda > Insecta > Lepidoptera > Papilionidae > Byasa > Byasa hedistus. Next base: position 9,092,935 of record JAGSMW010000024.1, read on the forward strand.
CGTGAAGATGCGCATCCTCTCCGCTTCTTTCTGTATATTATATAAAACTCATGTTTATATCTGATTTCGTACACATACACACACATAGCATACTTCGCATTGAGACGTTAGACGGTCCATCTCGTTACACCCGGTGTCCTACTGTTGTAACAAGAAAAAAAAAATGCTTTTTACGATTGGTATACAGTTTCACAATATATATTTAATGTATTACCGCCGTGTAAAAATGATAAATTAAGTACAGCCAGAAAAAAATACATATTTAGAGATCGCTATTAAAAATATCCTCACAAAGTCGTGTTCGAACTTCCTGAGGGCCGCCATCTCCTCGTCCGCCTTCTCGTTGTCCAGCTTCTGCAGGTTAAGCTCCGTCTCATACTCTCTCCGGTTCCTATCAGCAACCTCCTTCGCTCTGTTCGCATTTTTACACAAGAGATCCTCAATGTTTATTGACTTTTGTTACACCTGGTTTGTTAATATTTTAGCAATGATTAAAAAATGTATAATAATACCAAGTCGCTTTGTCATGTCAGTGTATATTCATTTCTTTTACGTTAGTCAGTGTTGTTGAAAATTAATTGAATTGTGACGTAGACAATGCACCGCTATCTGGTTAGAGTTAGAAATGTGGGGTAATTTTTTTTTCTCTGTTTTAAAACATGAACATTACTAAATTTTGATACGTACACAGATTTTTAGCAAAGATAGGTAATTTCACGTTAGCCAGAGCAACTATGTACCAAATACAAAAAAGGAACTAACTGATCCAAGATTTCTTTCTGGTAATGTTTGTTAGTTTCGAATCGGCGCCTCTTCCTAGTTTCCATCAGCTCATTCCACTCCTTGGCTTTGCGCATGATCTCCTGATCGTCGTTGTTCTTACGCTCCGCTTCCTGTCGCCGCAGTTCCGTCATAAACTTTATCTGCTCCTGGCGCTCCTTCTGGGTGACCGTCTCTATAACTGCTCTGGAGATAAAGTGTTTAATCTTTTCAGAGTGCATTTCTGCAATTTTGTGAAATGTGATGTAGTTATCACACTATGCTTTACTGGCTGATAATGTTCAGTGTGTATATAATATGTACCTAAGAAACATTTTGGGCGAGTCCTTGTTTTTGAAGTAGATGTCCCTGGCGTCCTGTAGCAGACGCGCTTGCTCCTCGCGTTTGCGCTTCACGTACTCCTTGTAGAAATCGGTGTTGGTGCGCTCTGCTGCCTCGATGCGAGCTCGACGCAGTTCTTCATTGCGCTTGTTTACGTTCTATGGGTGTTTTAACGTAAATTTATAGCATCTAACACGAAAAAATAAAAACGCTTTACAAAAGATAAAACTGGCAAATTCCTAATTATGTGCGGTAACATAAAATTTAATATTTCCAACGCGATCGTTTACTATGGGTAAAAATACATTGAAAAATAGTGTTTTTACTTCCAATGAGTTAGGCCAAGACTTGGTCATGGCGTTGCTTGTCTCCTGGAGGTGACGAATGTACTCCCTCTTCTGCACTGTTTCGGGATTCTCACGACCAATGTCTGTCCAGCCCACGATGCGGGACCACTCGTCTCTACTCATTGCTATTGGCATGGTGCTGGCTGATAAGCTGTAACGAGATAAAACTCAAAACTCATGGAGTAGTGTTTTATAGAATTGTATTTGGGTTACTTACTTTTCTTTTTGTTTAATGTATTCTCCTGTTTTGTTGTTCCTTTAATTTTTATAATACTTTTTCTGTCTGAAGTTGTTAGGTAATAAATGACGATAAACTTTTTCTTGACATCATCTGTAATTTTTTCTACCAGAGTTATGAAACGAGTATTTTAAAAAAACCAATGGAAACTTTAGAATTTCCTTACTAGTTATTAATTTGTGTGCAACAAAAATTAAACATGCTGTTGCTAAGGAAATGCCAAGTTGAATATATCTTAACATCAAAAATGTATAAATTGATGTAATTCACAAAATTAATTTGTTTTAAATATGCGTATATATTCATAATAAGTTTTGGTGTATATGTGGAATTTTAAATAATTTGTTGTGATCAATGCTAAATTAAAATGTGTTTGAACAAAATCCAACTGCATTTTTTGGGTACGTTTTTAATCTGTAATCTTAAGAGAAAATCTGTCAAATCAGAAATATTTACGTCAGCCACGTTGGAAGTGCCAACTTGGTGTTTTTATGGTGAATATAAGAGGATTTTACTGTAATTACTACTGTTTGTATCTGTTAAACATAGTGTTTGTTTTCGAATTCCCCCAGTCCACGATATTTTTTAATTTATTATAATTGTTAACGTAAAATTCTATGAATAGTGGTGACATAATTTACTAGACTACTATTCGGTGTTCGGCTTGATTTTCATTAAAGTTACCGTTGGTTGCAGTGCAGTAGTGGCTTAAAAATGAAGATTAAAGAGTTGAAGAGGACGGTGAACGTGTGCTGGTCGCCAGCGGAGCAATATCCGATAATGCTGGCGGCCGGCACTGCGGCTCAGCAAGTCGACGCATCTTTTAGTTCTAATTCTTCCTTGGAACTGTACTCTCTTAATTTGGAGGAGCCTGGCATGGATTTAGAACAAAAGTCTAGTCTACAGACACAACATAAGTAGGTGTTTTATTCATCACAATGTTAATAATGTAGAGACTTTTTAATATAAAATGTATACAAACAATTACATGAGTTTTGTCGTTAACATAATGTGCAGTACTTTATTGTACCAGTGGTTAATGATGAATTTAAAGATTAACTTCATTTATTTGTTCTAAAGTATGTATAATTATTAGTTAATCTTTCTTAATTCTCTAAATAATATTTATCACAAATCTAAAGTTATGTTCAAATGCATTTATATAAACAAATAGGTATTACATTGGTTTGATTAAAACCGTGACATACCCCTTTATTATTAATATTGTATAAAAAATGTACTCTCAAATTGTATGTTATTTATTAGTCCCATTTTAACTTAAAAATTTAATTAATGTGGTTTCTTAGACTCCTGAGTACTCTTTAGATGTTGGTTATAGACAAAGAAATTATTGTAGTCATTAACCCAGCACTACATTACTATATCACATTATATATAGTAATGTAGTGCTATAAAGTGTTATTTACAAGTTCCTCATAGTCATGAAAACCTTTATCCTTCCTTGTTTATAAAAAAAAGGCAAAATTACATATTTAATAATATTACAGGTTCCAAAAGCTGGTGTGGTCAGGGGCAGGTGTAGTTGTAGGTGGATGTGATGGTGGATTGCTACAGTTTTACAATTCTGACAAATTATTGAGCAATTCAGCAGAGGCACTTGTTGGGAGTAATTCAAAACACAGCGGTATGATGATTCATTAAAAACTTGTTTTTAACAATGTTTACATTGCTTTGTTCTCATAGGCAGTTGAAGTTGATTGAAAGTATAATCAAGTGTATATGCACCATTATTCTTACTCTTATTAGAAGCTGATCACAATTTTTTTTAATAAGAATACTTAGGTAATGGTTATTTCAAAATATATAATTTGAATTGAGGTTATATAAACATACCATTACAAATTGTCAATCTTAGAAAGAAAATTGCACTTTATCAAGAAACATACTGTAGCATATTTTAATAAAAGTTATTAAAACATCTGTGTATTTGACCTAGATTACTTTACAGTAACTTGTTATTGGTTTACACACATACATTTTTATGCAGATACTGTTATCATTAATATGATAGTTATGAAAACAATGAACTTTAGTTACATGGTTCAAAAACAAGTTTTTGAATATGATATTTTATATGTTAAGTGTACAAGATCAGCACATTATTTTTGTTGTACTATTTTTGTCTAACTGGTATAATTGATATGAATACTCCCTTTCCACCTACACTTATAATTTTATTATCTAATGTAGTATTTCTCCTTAAGTAGATGTATTCATAACTCTGTCATTTATTACATAATATTATAATAATAGCAAACTAATATTATAATATTTTTTCACTACATAGGACATGTGTCTGCACTTGATATTAACCCATATCAGAGGAACTTACTTGCGTCGGGCGCATCGGAGAGTGAGATTTTTATATGGGACCTGAATAATACAAGTCAGCCAATGGCCCCAGGGAACAGGAACCAGCCATATGATCATGTACAGGGCCTGGCTTGGAATCAACAGGTAATCATTATTATGGAATAAATTCAACTAGGAGAAATTTAATACAGTTCTTGCTGTTATGTATTACGCGTCTATAGTACATGACAAGATAACTAAATAGATCTTGTTTAATTACAGGTGCAACATATCCTAGGGTCAACATTCTCTAACAGATGTGTTGTGTGGGACTTGAGAAAGAATGAACCTATCATGAAACTTAGGTATAAACTTTTGAACTATTCAGTCATGACATGTTAAACAAGTCAAGTTATTTAAATAGAAACAGAAGTTATTAGATTTTCTTGATTATATTTTGCAGTGATTCGCAATCGCGCACGCGCTGGCGGGCGCTCGCGTGGCACCCCGCCGTCGCCACGCAGCTCTGTATCGCGTCGGAAGATGACCAGGTGCCCGTCGTTCAGCTGTGGGATCTCAGGTGAAGTGTTATCATAAACTTGAGCTTATTTTGACTTGGTTACAGTACAACATATATTATTATACTCATAATATAAAAAAACTTATCATTTTACAGAATGTTTCCAAAGTGTTAAATTTATTGAAAGTTACGTGAATTAACTTGTAACTATATGATATGAAAATCAGGCTGGCTGCTTCACCCTTGGTCACGTTGGAGGGCCACGAGAAGGGTGTCATGTCGCTGTCGTGGTGCCGACAAGACCCTGACCTATTACTTTCCGCTGGTAAAGATGGCCGCCTTCTGTGTTGGAATCCGAACAATACCAAACCCGTATGTACCAGTTATTTATTTATTGTTTATAAAAATATTATTTGTAGTTATTTATATAGAGTACATGTGCGTTTTCATCGTTCATCGCAGGGAGGTGAGGTGGTGGTGGAAGTGAGCCGGCAGTCTGCCTGGATGTTCGACGTGTCATGGTGCCCGCGCGACCCCGCTCTTCTAGCAAGCGCCTCCTTCGAGCAGCAGGTTGCAGTGCACGCGCTGCTTGCCGCGTCCCACACACAGCCGGTAAATTCAGACAAATACTGATATCGTGTGCGAGGAACTAATTTTAATCTATTACAGTCCATAGTGGGGTAAAGACGTGTCTATATTTTATAATAATACTATTTAACCAAATAGCCGATTCTTCTTCTTCTTAAAGTGCCATCTTCCTTCGAAGGTCGGCGACCATTAAGGCAATCTAGACTTTCGATACCGCGGCTCTGAAAAGGGAACAAGTGCTCTTTCCATACCACTGGCGTAGATTTTTTAGCCAGGATAATCTCCTTCGGCTCACACTTCGCTTTCCTTGAATCTTCCCCTGCACGATGAGCTGCAGCAGTCCATACTTTTCGTTTCTCATTATATGTCTTAAGTATTCCAGCTTTCTTTTAATTGTATATATCACATCTGTTTTTTTATTAATGCACTTTAATACTGTTACATTTTTAACCTTATCTTTCCCGGATATCCTTAGCATTCTCCGATATACCCACATTTCGAAAGCTTCAACTTTCTTGCTCATTGATTCTGTAAGGGTTCACGCTTCAACTCCGTATAGGAGAATAGAGAAAACGTAACAGCGCGCCAATCGCATTCGTAGCTTGATGTTCAGCTTTTTATTGCATAGAAGTGACCTATACATACAAATAGCCGATAATTTCATAAAATATGCACGCAAAAGTGTTCTTCATGTTTTAAGTTTGTTAATTGATGTGTGTAACAGAGTGCACAGAACCAGAGCAACATGCTGGAGTCGTTCGGCGGCGCGGGATCACTGGGCGCGTTGCCGGACGTGGCGCGCCCGACGCCCTCTCAGCCGCCGCCGCAGCCGACACGTGCGCCTCTCTGGCTGCGCAGACCCGTGGCAGCTCGTTTCGCGGTAAGCCCCCTTTTACCCTACACTGTCTCACACAGACCTAAAATTAACTTTTAGGAAGTTTGAAGTGTTTAACGTCATGGTAATGTCATTACTATCTGGGCAAAGCAGTACATTATAACAATTACAACTCTAACGTCTAAAGAACGCAAAGCTGTGTAAATATTCTAACAGCTCAATACTTTGAACAGGAGTTATTGTGTATAAGAGAGAAATTGTAGTGTTGAAGTATTCCATCAATAACATAATCGTACCAATGGTGACACTACGATGCTGCGCGGAAGACATGACAGGTCCGAGTGCTAATTTGTAATGTAATTGTTATTCCAGTTCGGAGGCAAGCTGGTGACATTCGGCAGGTGCCCGCAGCAGGACGTTGCGCCCCGGACTATCTACATTAGTCAGGTAAAGACATTTTTGACAGTATGAATAGTTCACATTGAGACAGAGTGCAGAATGATAAAAGTTATTAATAACATGTTAAAATTAGATAAATGTTATAAATTTATTATTATTATTTACGATTTCCATTTTCTGTTATTAATGTGAAACAGGAGTGTTTGGTGAAAAGCTAAATCTAATCCATTTGTTTTATCTACATTTTCAAACATAAAATATGGTCATTGTAACCGGCATATAAATGCAAGCTAATTGTACACTGCACCTGTGAATATTGCAAAATAACTCAGGTGTTCTCACGCTATTATTGGCATTCCCGTTACCGAGCTACTATTGATTTTCGATGAGTGAATAGGAAGTTGCGTTTAATGAGTGTTTTGGGTGCAGGTAGTGAGCGAACCAGAAATGGTGGAAAAAGCAGCGGAGCTGGACAACGTGTTGAGCCTGACGATGAGCCAGGAGCCCGGCGCCACAGAGAAACTTGCCGAGTGAGTTTAATTATTACTTCGTAGCCAAAACAAATTAAATTTATATAACAAAGTGATAAGACAAGCACAGTGTTGTTATGATGGCAAGTGATGAGCCGGCTCATAACAATACAACGCTAGTTAGTGTACACTGAACTGAACCATATTTTATTTACCACCTTTAGATGTTATTGACAGCTGTTATGGGTTTTAAAGGTATGTTTCACCAGTGGCGATGGTATGATGGTCATACGCGCTGAGAACACCTCTTTGTAATACGAAAGCAATTACTTCAAATAAAGTTAATAATTCATACTCAATACAATGTGAAATGAGGTTGGAACGGGTTCTTACTTCTCACTACTCAGTTATCACTATGAACAAGTTTACTGATATTAATTGTTCTAATTCACCGCTAGGTATTGCCGGCAGCGCGGCGACGCGGCCTCCGAGCAGAACGAACGTTACGTGTGGTACTTCCTGCGCGCCAGTTTCCTGCCAACCTTCCGCACCGAGGTGGTCAACTTGCTCGGTGCGTGTGGACGTACTCGCCGCCCGATCCCAACAATAACAGTCCAAAAAACACACAAATTTGTTAATTTTTTTTATTATGATTTATTCATTCAGTGGTTGGTAGTCAGTGGTAAATACTATAGGTGGTAAAATTTGACGGTAAACCAGTTAAATTGACACGAAAAGAATAAATGGTGCATGATCTAATCATGCACCTTTTTTTTTTTTTTTTAAACTACTAAGCGACAAGACGAGCAAGACGTTCACCTGATGGTAAGTGATACGCTTGCCCATGACAACGTGGTGCTAGTTAAGGTGGTATACACTGCACCACATTGCGCTCGTCGCCTGAGACATAAGGTGTTAAGTCTCGTTACCCCAGTAATTACACTAGCTACAGCGCCCTTCAAACCGGAACACAGTAATGTTTGCACATTACTATTTGGCGGTTGGAATAGGGGCTGCGGTGGTACCCACCCAGACGGTCTCCGGCAACAGAAACCTACCACCTTACATACACTAAAGCATATAACAAGTGCGGATGAAGCTCACCTATTTAAAAGTTCTTGCAGTTGCTTATATAATTTCCCAGAGTGATTGTATAACTGAAATTATCTATCTCGGCAGGGTTCAAGCAAGATGACATACCTTCAAAGTTCAAAAACTTCCAGGCAGCAAGTGGTGAAGGGCATCCTGACGTGGCAGCCTTAAGCAGGGTGAGTGTCCCCGATGATTTAATTAACAACTTCTATGTGATTAATATAAATAGAAGTTAATGTTTTTTATTTCTTTAATAATATGGATGCTTAACAAATAAATCATTATGAATACTCCAAGATCATATTTTTATATATGATTGAAAATTACTACAGTGTGTCCTGAGTGTAGTGTGTTATTGTAGATCATACACAAATTTAATGTGCATCTTTACAATATGCTGAATACTTTAACAAGTAGATACTTTTAATGTTGTTTTGACTAAAAATAATAGGCTTCTCATTTACATCATATTATTTTCTAATAATAATAAGTTAACAGTTTAACCTTTTGTGTATTTTTAAAGTATTGTTAATCGTGGGCTTGTTGTGTTAACGGATGTATGTCAACATTTCCGCTTGGTGTGCACATTAACTTCTTCCTAAACAATATATACTGCATTCTTATCGCGCTATAACTGCATAGACTGAAACCTGTGCTGGCTGTAATAAAAAGTTAGTATGTAATAATGTATGTGAAAACGACAAATGATAAAAAATTCTCCATAATGCGCGATTGGGGTGTGCTATATATTAATCTATCTAAACGATGAATGTTTGCTTGTGGCGGCTCGCTGTGTGCGCGCAGGGTGAGTCCACGGAGACCGACGCGGAACTCTCCACCGACACCAGCACCGACCTCTCAGTGAGTACACGCACACCAGCACACCCACGCATACCGGTATACACGTACTCATCGATACTTGTACAGGGTAACGCGCAAATACATGCAGACACTACTAGATCACTACTAGTAGCTGGGAACGCACACACAGACGCATTCGACTTTTTAAAAATATTAACCGCTTCTTATTTTTTCTTCTGAATTTTAGGTTTTCCTTTATACTGTAAACTTAATCATTTAGTATTTCCTTCGTTAATGTCAAATGTTTATCTGTACAAATTATGTTGTTTGTATTGTTTCGATCACCTAGACAAAAAATAATCTTTATTTATAATCTTTGGACTGATGTGTTTTAAGGATGTAGTTCTAATAATTCTATAAAGTACTCGTACCTTTTAATTTCAGTGGTGTAATAGTTTGGTGCATGGCTTGAGAAAGGTTGTCGGTACAATTTTATAGATTTCATTGTGTATTGCGTTTATAGTCAAATTTGTTAGAAAATGTGCAAATACGTTTTTAGACGTAACATTATTCTGCCAGTAATTTTTTTATTCATCGTGGTGTTTTGTTGTAGGACGCGCACACATTGATTGAGAGAAAATTAGCGAATATGGAGTTGGCACCAGCGGTTTCCAATGTCGCGATACCAAATGGAGAAGGTGAGTGCTTCTCGTTTTTGGAAATTAGTCTAAATGCTTAATACTTTTTAAACAGTCCAATAGTTATTGGGTTAGATAAGTTTTACACTGCAGGTTCTGGGTGTGTTTGCTTATTGTAGGATAATATATGCTAACGATCTGTTGAAGGTCGCAGTTGGAGTAGAGATCTCTGGGGGAGGTCCTTGTCCTGCTGTGGACGTCTATAGGCTGATGATGATGATGATATGCAGAACATTTTATGTTCTTTAGACTTATCCAAATGACTATAATATATACTCAATGAAAATGACAGTGATTTGTTGTAGTTTTTATAAAACAAAGCCACGGGAGTAGTGTAAGTATAATTACGTTATCGCCATAATACGGACTATGTGTCTGTCTCCATCATATATGTAGTAAGTGATACACGGCACCGGATCGCGTTTAACAATTTGAGACATTAGGAAGTAGCTAACGTAACCCATCTAATTCTAATTCTAAATATATCCGTTATCAGATTCCACAAGTATGATTTGCCGCGCGCTGGTGTGCGGCAACCTGGAGGAGGCGGTGGAGTTGTGCCTCGAGGCGAGGAGGACCGCCGACGCGCTCATTATTGCATCACTCGGTAAGTTCTGCGGTGATTGACTAAACACTATGACCACACGCTTGACGTTATGTGATTTTCCTGCACTATTGGCCATCTCGGCATGTACCACCGACCAGCAGCCAAGCCGTAGTGTACACATGTTACTGTATTTCTGAAGTTCGTTGTAGCTTATTACAATTATTAGCCTTTATCAAACCTTTGAGATATTTTTGTATCAAGGATATTATCTGTTTTTATCATTTGATTGTTTATGTTTTATATTTCTATAACTAACGACTTTAAGTATATCAACAATGAAATATTGTAACGATGACTGTCTGCCACAGGCAGCCAGGAGTTGCTGTTCAAAGTGCAGAAGTACCACTTGAACAGTACCGCTAAGGACCCGGTCTCGTTGTTAAGCGGAAGCCTGCTGCAGTCGCAATGGAGTACGCTGGTGGAGGGAGCGGCGCCAGGCAGTTGGCGGGAGACGCTCGCCGCGCTCGTGACACACTGCGATCAGGAGGCGCTCGCGCACTACTGCGGTCAGTACACGCGGCTGTATCTTACCCACGAATCTTGACGTTAAAGTTCATAGTATAGTGGATATTATTGTTTAAAAAAATGAATGCTCTTATGATTGTAACAATAATAAAAATTTTGTACTTAAATTATTTATATATACAAGCTTTATATTTAGTTAGTAGTAGTCTTGATAACATAACTCAAGTATTGGTTAACCATAAATAGAATTTTGGACAGTAAGTGAAAAGCAGGCGGCAGAGGTAAGTCAAAGTTTAATGCGTTCCAAATCCAATGCCATGACAAAATATTATTCATATGTTTATGTAACAGTTTGTTTAAAGAATATAGTATTCTAAAAATTAAACCATAGTTAAAAAAAATTGTATATTAACAACTTGAATTTATGCAAAATTTTGTGTTATACAGAAATGCTCGGCGCTAAGCTATCTCGCGAGACAGATGAGGCGCTCCGTGCGGCCGCAACGCTGTGCTCCGTCTGCGCAGCGCGTGCAGATGCGCTGCCAGCGGATGCGGCCGTAGGAAGTCGCGTGGGCCGGGCGGACGCGGAAGCGCTCGCGCGTCGTGCCGAGCTCGCGTTACTGTTGCGTCGTGCAGCCGCCGCCAGGGGGCGTGACCAGCGGGTAAGCGCGGACAAATTTCAGTTGTTTTAATTTTTTGAATTGCTATTTAGAACTATTTAATACTCATTTAAAATGCTGCATGATGTTCAAATGTAACTTGGTCAATAATGTATAAAGGAAACCTGCCGTTGTGTTTTAAAAATTAACGGCTATGAGTTATCGGTGAATAGCAGCCATATAATAAAACAGTGCATGTGTTGTTTCCTTGCAGACTGACAAACTGGACGCGTCACTGTATGAATACGCGAGTCGACTGGCGGAGCAGGGTTGCCTGCAGAGCGCGTTAGCGGCGCTCCGCGGCTTGCGTCACGAACTGCCGGAGCGGCTGGAACGCGCACTGGGATTGCACCAGGTAACACCGTTGTCCGTCATTAATTGTAATTATACGTGATGTTCGTTCTTTGTTTTATATGTTGACGTAGGTGGTTGTTCCATACAACTTTAACATCCCTTATCAGTTGTGTAATATTAATTGATATTGCTAGCAGCATGAGCAGCAGCAGCAGCAGCAACATGTCCGCGCCCGTACGCTGAGCGCGCACAGCACTCATAGCGCTCACTCGGCGCATTCGCGCATGCCCCGCGCACATCAGGCGCACGCACAGCATCCTCATCAGCCGCACCTCACGCACAACGACATCACTAATGCGTTCGGATCAGGTAACTAATAAAGTGTTAGGTAACACTTCCTTCTAAAATTGATGACGCATGTTTTTTGCGATGTAGTTACAATATGTTTATATTACAATGTCGTAGACAATATTGTCCTACGACATAAGCTATTGCTAGGTTAGGATCGCCTCTAAGTAAATGTTCTATGCGAGTAAATTCTGTTAATCTGTATTGGAACCGTGTTTTATTGTGTATTACTACCTATATATGCAGTAATAATAATATCGTGCGTTCCCAGGCGTACCGCTGGGCGCGGACGCGAGTAGCTGGCAGGCGCAGCAGATGCAGCAAGTGGCGCGACCGCCGAGTGTCGGCCCACATTCAGGTAATACCCGCCATGCTATGGTCCTTTTTACGATTCATCCAAGAAGCGCACGCGTTGTTGAAAATAGGTTATTGTGAAGGTTGTCTGCACACCACCTAATGTTTTATATAATATATTTCCACATAAACATACATCTGTATACCATATGAGGAGAAAAATAACAGTTTCTTTTTAGCCTTCTTACTTACATATTTCGATAACAATAATTTAGTGAAATCTTTCAGGTGGTATTACGAGTCGGTCGAAATATAAAGTAGATCCATCAGTACAAGCGGCCCCTGGATACAATCAGTACGGCTACAGTAACCCCATCACTTCGCAACCCCAGGGCTACGGCGGCTACAACAGTCCCCTGCCCGACCCATACAGTGCAGCCAGCGTACCCAGTGCGGGCTATGCCAGGACTCCGGCGAATACAATAAACCCCATAAATCCTGCGCCATTAAACCCCATGAATCCAATCAATCCCGCCCCTTTAAATCCACTTAACCCTTCTCCTTTGAATCCACTCAACTCAGTCCCATTAAATCCACTAAATCCGACACCAATGAATCCAATGAATAACACACTGATGACACCACTGAATGCAGCCCCTATGAATCCAATGAACCCTGCTATAAATGGTGGCTACGTAGGCCCCGTAGGAGGGGCGCCCCCGGCGGTGGAGGCCGCACCGCCTGCGCCGCCATCTCGAAGCATCGCTCCGGGCTGGAATGATCCGCCCATGGTGTCCTCTAATCTCAAGGTATCTAACAAATTTTATTTCCGTTTTTTTTTTTTTAAATTAAAGCTTCATGTTGTTTTATCGGTATTTTTGTCAGCTTTAAACTAAACTTAGATAAAAGTGCCGTGAACATTCTAGCAAACAGGCACGGAGGAGATGTCGGCAAGGCACGCCGGCACGCGTCGGTTGGGGCATCTAATTGATAGTAGGCGACAAGTAGAGGTACTTAGGGGTACACTCAAGGAAAAATTGATAGCACATAATGAGTACGCCGGAGCAAGAGATAGAGCAAACCTCAGTGTTTGGAGGATACTACTGTTGTCACTTACGCGCAATGTTTTCTCTCGTTAATAGGCGGTTCGGAGTTATCACCAAGTGGCGTTAATCTGCCGATCTTCATTAGATCTTGCGTCTTTCCTTTGATTGACAGCCTCGTACATTGTGCTTTGGACCGCTAGCGACTTATTGTTTGATTGGTCCTTCGATTTTGAGCTCCGTCTCAGCATTTTGCGCCCTCCGCTTCCGATAGTTAGGTTCACGCGATCCATTCCAAGTATAAATAGTAGACTAAATTACCGTGAAATTATTTTACAAAATAGTGTACTACATTTTTTCCTTGACCGTACTAGTTGGCATGTATATGTTTGACAAAAAATTTGCTATTAGCAGTTGTGAGTTGAGAGTTGCGCACAAGTTACTTCCGTTAAGCAAACCGGTAATAGATACGCATGAGTTTTGGTTTTGCTCCCTTCGGACCGTCCTCCCATTTCCAAATATTTTTCGTTAACTAAGTACGAAACAAACGAGTCTAATAACCTCACGCATACACGGTATTTTCGATTAGTTCTTTAAGTTGGATTTTAACTTAGTGCAGTTTTTTTTTACATATGTAAAACTTACTAAACATCATAATTACATACTAAACATAAATTATTATTTTACACGACAGTTTCACGCGCATAAAATATCGACTTCTTAAGCAATCTTTCATTCGCCATCGTCGTCATCTTTATTGGCTAATATATATTAGGCTTAATAAATTTATATCTTATATCCGCTTGATGAAGTTAGAATCTGCTCTCTGCTTGTTTTTTGATTGATGTATGTCTGCAGCCAAAGCAGGAGGTGGCCGCGCAGGCGCCCATCACGCACCCGCTGTTCGGCGTGGAGCCGCCGCAGCATGTGCCGCTGCAGCCGCAGTACGGCGCCGCGCCGTACCAGCAGCAGCAGCAGTACTACCCAGAGCAGCATGGCTACGCCGGCTACAACCAGCAGCAGCCCGCGTACAATCAACAGGTTCTTTTAACACAACATTCTTTTAGTTACTATTCTATAATAGGTATTGTTAAAACATTTTATCTCTTAGTCTGTTCTCTGCTAATCATTTTTCTTTATCGTATGGTGATATGGATACTTCATACTCACCCCGCGCAGGTGAACAACCAGCAAACTGTCGCCCCCGTGCCAGCGCCCGCTGCTCCCCCCGCACCTGTACAGAAGCCTCCACTCCCCGAGCAGCACGCTGTCCTGCAGTCCGTGTTTGACTCGCTGCGCGCTGAGTGCACCAAACTAGCGACTAACCCGGTACGTAAATTATAGTCATAAAGTTAAACCTACTGGAGATTTACTAATGAGTCGGTGTAGTAACCAAGTTGATTATCCCCATTTTCTTCAAATCACATTTCATTATTAGAACACAACACTGAATTCCAAATTATTGATGCTAACTCAACAGACTTATTGAACATAAATAAATTTGTTTCAGCAAATGAAGAGAAAGCTGGAGGACGTCCAAAGGCGGCTGGAGACGTTATATGACCTGCTGCGCGAGTACAGGGTAAGAAGAGATCATGTCTCATGGTCAAACCCATAGCATTTGTACCAATAAAAGGACTACGCTGTTTGCATTACCAAAATAATATTAGATTGTTGTTGTTAATCTCATAAGATTTTTGAATAGGTATGTTTTCTGCCATACTTACATTGTATAAAGATTAAGAACCTCTTCTTTCTTACTTTCAATACCTCCTCGTGTACTTCTAGCTGTCGGAGAGCGCGCTCGGGTCGCTGCACGCGTGCGCGCAGGGCGTGCAGGCGCGCGAGTACGGGCACGCGCTGCAGTGCGCCACCTCGCTGGCGTCCGGCGCAGACTTCGCGGCGGCCGCCGGTTTCCTGCCCGGTCTCAGGCTGATGATCCAGCTCGCCATGCAGCTGCAGGCTCAAATACGATGAGAACAAAACACTGCTTCGCTGTTACCGAAGAGGCCGGTGATAGCCCATAGCTTAGACGGGTGGTGTCGTAATAGTCTGCCTCAAACCATACTGTAGGTTTCCTCTCATTAACACTTATAATTTAATCCAAACAATATTTATAATTATCAGCGCGAAAGCCTAAAAATGTGAGATATGTACACTACACATGTATTCTGTATAATAACTACGAGGTAAATGCAGTTAGTATATCCTCAATGATTTCACCATGTAACGTGAGCGGAGATTTGTTCACGACACAAACCGTCTTAAACTCGAAGCGCTGGTAACGTGAACACTAACAAGGAGTTAGTGTTATGTTTGGCGAGCTAAGTATAGTGTAACGTATTGTTATAATCCAATATAATCTTGAATAATATAATATTGTATAAAATATATGTTCAATGGTTTCCCGAAGTTGTTTCAACATTTTAATTCTTATGTATTCTTATTTCGGATGTATGTTGACTTGTATACTGTCGTACGATTGATAATTTATTTTATTGAAATTTTGAACATTGCAGTAAATATTTGCATTCCTATTATAATGAGATTGATGTATTTGTTAAACATAATGTATTGATATGGTTTATGTGCATTCATTCGTTTAAATTAAACAAACTTTGACATCAGATCTAATCTAAAGCTATATATTATGTTATCAGAACAGCCTATTTTTTAATCATAATTTCATTTAAAATCCCTGACATTATTTCATGCGAAACGTTTTAAAAATTATTCATTGCTAGAATTATTGCAAGAAATCTCTAACGCCTTAATGTAAACTAGAATACAACATTAGTTAGAACTCAAGTGTATTGGAATATGAACTCTAGTTCCTGTACAGTAAGTTGTAACTGCGACGGTGTTGAGAGAGTATACTGGCTTACTTTATATTATACTGCAGCACATTTGCGATAGATAGATGAAATAATTAATATATTTTAATTTGTTTAATGTAATTATGTTACTAAAGATAATAATAAATATAAATATATTTTTATGTATGTATTTTTTTTCTTCACATACATCTACATAACTAGACCGATCGTATCATCACACCGCAGTCCCCGACGGCTGAACCCATTTTTATCTGGATCTAGAATACAATCTTTATGAATAAATGTTTGATATAAACTGTATGGTATCGTTTCGTGAAGAACTTGCTATATAAGTGATCCTATGAAGTAAGGTCTTTGTATGATATGGTCAGTATACGTGGGTATTAAATCAATGACGAAAATTTACATGTAAATATTTTTTTAATAGAAAATACTGATGTATTCGAATCGCGTTTCGTAATTACCCATGCGAATAGCGAAGGATTAAAATACGAGCTCGTAGCTTTATGTTAAAAAATCATGGCTGCTTAACATCAGGGAGTGGACAGGAATTGCGAGTGCCGCCCAACTGTTCCACCTCGCAAGAGACAGGGTGAAGAGTGCTGAACTGACCGCCAACCTCCGCTAGTCGGGGAGGCACGATAGAAGAAGAAGAAGAAGCTTTATGTTAGACTAGTTTCTAAGCTATATGTCCGCTTACCATCATCTAGCGATATGCTGGTCGGCGAGCACAGCGTGGCTGGTCACAGCGACGAAAACCTGTTCAAGAGGATAAAGTAGCGGAGGGGATATTCCAAATTGTTTCCGTACACATATTCCCTACTTTGTAATTCGTCAGGTTGCGCTACAGAATTTCAGTTTCTATATTGTTCAGCAAATTTTCTGGGCAAATATGCATTTCTTATGTAAATATAAATAATTATGTTTTATCTATCCATATTCGTATACATGAAAGCTAGTGTAATTACTGGGGTAACGAGACTTAACACCTTTTATCTCAGGCGACGAGCGCAATGTGGTGCAGTGTGTACCATCTTAACTAGCGCCGCGTTGTCATGGGCAAGCGTATCACTTACCATCAGGTGAATGTCTTGCTCGTCTCGTCGCATAGTAGATTAAAAAAAAAGAACATCTGCAAGTTCCATGTACACGCAAATGACTAAAGTAAATATATTTTGCTATTTGATAAAATAAAAATGTATTTTACATTAAATCGATCTCAAATTAAAGAAGTTATAATTGTTGTTTACGTACAATATAAATGGAGTATTTCTGAAGTACACTTTTGTTTCCATTTCAGACGATTTAAAACATTGCGCATAATCGTCACGGTATCGTTACTGTATCGTCGGTAAATGTCAACGAACATGATGCAATGTAGACACTTGCGCACTTACGGCGTTCGGGATAGAGAACAAAATAGTGTAACGGAAATAAAACCTATATAGGTTTTTGTAGTAATGGATCTGAGTGATTTCCACTTTTTATTGCTTTGGAGACGGAACGTTAAAATGTTCGCATTAATTTTTTTAACGTAACTCTTCTGAAATAGTTTGCTTTTAAAAGCACAGTGATGTCGATATGGGAAATGTACGATTTTTTTTTTACTGTTTGTACTTAACTGTGTAAAATCACATGAAAATTGATTCTAATTATATCACTTAATTGCTATAGCAATTACTCATCAACGACACAAGTTTCAGTTTTATTTCATTTTATGATTTGTGAAAACATTATTAATGTCATATAACTTTATCATATAAGATTATAATAAATTGTTTAAAGAATTAAGTAATGAAATATGTATTCATTATCTGCAATGATCTATATTTAAACTTTATTTTTGCGGAGCCTGGACATTATAAATCTTTAAAAAAATTATAAATTATTAAAAAAATATCTGTATAAAGCCCAGGTCCGATCGTGTGTGGAGTACTGCTGCCATATCTGGGCAGGTGCTGCCAATTGCCAACTGGCAGTCCTGGACTCGGTGGAGAGGCGTGCTATGAGAATAGTCGGTGACCAAGAGCTTCTGGATGCAAAACTCGATAGCTTGGGTCACCGTCGTAGAGTAGCTAGTCTCTCGGTGTTCTATCGAATGCACTTTGGAGAGTGTGCTCAAGAACTGCATGATCTAATACCGCCTTCGCCCTTTTATCATCGGACGTACAGACACACCGCAGGCATCCATCCCTTCGTTGTCGATCTCCCGCGCATTAGGACTAAGCGTTTCGCTTCGTCCTTCATAATGCGTACAGCGAGGGAGTGGAACAGTCTGCCGGCGTCAGTGTTTCCGTCCAGGTATGATGTGGGGGTCTTCAAGAAAAGAGTGAATAGGCTTCTTCTAGACTAGTGCGCTTTACCACCTAGATTACATCGCCGCTTACCATCAGGCGGGATCGTAGTCAAGCACTAGTCTATACTAAATAAAAAAAAAAAATTATAACGGGCTTGCTCAGAATTTTTGCCTTTCACATGTATGCTAGAACATATACTGTTGTGAAGGAAGATTGACTGTATGGATGTGGTTCCTAGTCGGGGTTCGTATCGCGTTTTCACATTCAAACTTATGGATATTCAACGTCACAACTAAATTCTTACGAACCATTAAAATAAAAAAATCTGATCTCTAATTGTAACGGAATGAATTGATTAGTGACAAAAATGTATCAGAGAAATGATTGTAGCCTTCACATTAACGAAGCGCGGAAATGCTCTCGTAGCGGCGGAGGGTGGGTCCAGTTGGCGGTGCTACGGTCGTGCTACGGCGATGCTGAATGTTTTAGTGCGCTGCGGCCGGTGCGCTGTTTGCAAGTTTCGAAATAAAACTGATGGATTTTTTTATAACTGTTTTACGAGCCTAACGATTGTATGAGCATCACGAAATATGAGATCTTTAAAAGAATAACCGTTACTTTTTAAATTCTCTTTTATTTACGCCTTCAACTATACCAGCTCCGCGGAATCCTTTGATGTAAAAAATTGTGTAATTAAACCTAACATTTACGACCACGCATCAATTGAAATTTACTATTTGCTATTGTATCTAAAAAAAATCGATTAAAAATTATCAATTAGACAAGCTCGCAATAAAAAAAGCACATTTCACGCAAAAACGGATATTTCTTCAGAGTGAACTTTAAAAATGGCATAAAATGTCTTCACGGCAATAAAAAGAGATGGGTCGGCGGTTTGCGCGCGGGGAGCAACTGGCAGAGTTAAGGTTAACTAAATTCATCGGCGGGTTTTTATGGTTAATGGACTTACCTGGAGCACGGGGGATGGTAACGGGGGATTGAACGGTAACGTTGTGCATAATTAACCCGTCGCCGCATATATAATTTATCCATCACGTGATGCTTTTTGCCTCGGGACTTAAGATAACCTGATGACCGCTTTGTTCATACTGGAACATAGTAATGCTGCGTATAGCTTTTCATTACGAGTGTGTTTTGGCTAAAAATCTAGATAATTTCCGGTATCTAAGATCGAACAGTACATATAAATCATATCTCCGTTAGTAGTACTAGTAGTAAGATACTTTTAGAACGTTCATATTCAGTTGCGTGTAAGTAATTTAGTGTTCATAGTAAGTTGCGTGTATTACGTTTTAGTATGTTAGATGATATACTTCAGCAGCTCGTTGTATGTATTAACTGCAGTTAACTTTAAACCTGTTGCTGATTCATTGGTAAATGGCGAATTTTAATTTAAATAAGTATGCTGATGCAAATGCAGTGACTAACGCGCGAAGTATTAACGAATTTTCGGTGCAACGCGATGATTCAAACGCATAAAGAGAGGGTGAATAATTTCGTTCAAATCCCTCTAACGAAAAATACTTATATTAATAAGTGCTATATTATGGACTTATGAAGCCGTGGTAGCTTACTTTGTGAGCTAATCTTACGCGCTATTCGTTTCGAAAGGGCGCGGGTTCGATCCAAACTAAGCGAGACCTTCTGGTAATAGAAAACGTCGAGAAGATATCAACATGTTGCCAAAACATAACAATCAGGTAATATGAACATATTTGCACTCTGAAGGATATGTTAGGTTCTAGATTATACATCCTATTTAAAGAAAACGTATTGACCAATTAAATACAAACTCCTCAACGGTATCGACGACTTGCTCTAACGACCAGCTCACAGCTCGCGGTCCGATTTTTCATATCCGTCGTTACCAAGAATTTCAGAGGGACCGGAGGCATCATCACGAGTCCTCCCGCCTGTGGTCACCATGGCTACACGTCCCGTTCGCAATAAAAAACCTATTGAAAGATCCAACCGGTTACCAGCATATTCTTTTAGTCATACTGTAATTGTTTTTGTTTGTTTTATTTGATTATTAGAATAAGTTTTTTTGTATTTAGTTTTTTGATTGTTAATTTAGTGGTAGATTGTAAACTATGCAAAGTTTTATTCGTCAACAGCCCTTTGTGCAAATAATGAACTACTCTGCGCTACTCTGCGTACGCGCTGCGTACATGTGAAATAACGCCAGTCGCATTACACGCGTTGTAGAAACCACGTCTTTTATTGATTTCCCGATTGTGCATACGTTCCTCTTATATCCGGTACTCTCCATTTAAGAAAGGCCCCGAGTCCAGGAACATTAAGAGGGCTGTTTATTCATTAACTTATGTTGCCACAAACTATTGAAAGTGCGTTCGTCAAGAAATGTGTTGCAATAGTGCCCCCGCCGGCCGCGGTGCGGACCCCCGGCTCGCGGGACATTAAGGCCCCGCGCAATAAATCAAGGGTCTATCTGTGACGCGAAACAAAAAACCATTAAGCGACTCGTATATATCGCACTTTGCAAATTGCGCGTTGTTTAATTGATACAAATGGCTGCAGCCGCTCGCTGCACTGCTCAATACAACGAATTTAACGTAAAAACAATCATGTTAAATTAAGCTTATGTAAGTATAAGGAACAGAAGACTGTGTTATATCAGCTAAACATATTTATTTACATACACTACGAATTGAATCAAATAAAAAATTATCTTTACTTCTCCCGTTCGGAACAAACAAGTGCGTCGAACCTATAACACGCTCTTTTACTAGTCGTAGTAGTAAATTAAGTAGAACTCCACCAAAGGCATGGTACATTGTGCATATATTCAGTTAGATTTTATACAGCCGCATCAATTTGAAATTAAACATAGTATTTTTTTATTGACGACGCTGCGAAGTCTTCAGCCGCTTCAGGTTTTCGTCAGCTGCAAGAAAGTACTGATAAGATTCCTTTGAAATTGCGAACAGAGCTATCGTTAAGATATTTTTATGGCGCAATAACTTTCTCACAGTTTCTTTTCGCGAGAATTGGCCGAGGTCCGTTTACGTCGCCATTAACGATTTGTCTGACCCCACGATATTACCGTTTAATATCTAAAAAGTTTTATTCGGTAACCATAATGAGCGTTATTGTTTATTTTATCTAAATTTTTTGTTATTTTCTGTGCCCTATTCGAAGTGAACATAGGCGGAGGGACATTAGCGCTCTCTTCACAAAAACAAAAACAATTTCGAGTACATCTAACCGGTGCTTTTCATTCGCAAACAAAACAAAGGGACCGGAATTAAACGCACACAATGAGCGGTGGCAAAGAAATGTAGTTTTTCCCTAGCCTCAGGGACTCTAGGGCCAAATACACGCGGTTTTTTTTACAACACGGTCTTTGTTCCGCGGCCGCGCCGTCCGCTGATGTATTGCCGTCGCTCTGCGCGGGACACGTCGAGGGTGCTCCTGCAGCCGCGAGGAAACGGAAGCCTCGTTTTATTGATCACACGCCGCTTACGTGGCTGAGGATACGTTTACTTCAATGATAACATTACTGTACGAATCGTTTGTTTATACTTGTGTACATAAGATAGTCAAGTTTTGGCTAGTCGTGAGGCTTTTTAAAAAAAAACAATTTATTTAATTAATTAAGCCTAATACACTAGTGTAGCTAATGGTGGCTCGATACAGAATAGGTTAGATATGCTTTCGCCGGAAGGGCGTGATGGTTGTGTTGACCGTTACAATGGAAGTTGATTCTCAGATTGTCACAGTCAGTCATCTCTTATCTGCGCTGCGTTGACACTTGTAAAATAGGCCCCATAGGCACAGCGGTTATAACTAGATATTATTTATTTATTTTTAAACTTTGTTTGCACACAAATAAATATTGTACAAAAAGGCGTACTTAATGCCATAGGGCATTCTCTCCCAGTCAACCTCGGCAGTGGGGAAATGCAGTGGTAGGTGAGGGGAAAAGAGAAGTTTTGTTTTTTAAAAAAAAAATGTATAAAAAAAGAAGATATATACTAATATATACATACATACACATACATATAAATACATACATAAAATATGAATACTTATATATACATATATACATAACATACATAAGAATTACTGTTCTATATCCAAGTAAAACCTCCTCACCATTCTCTTAAAGATATTTTTGCTGTATAAGATATTAACCATACTATTAATTATTAAAAACTTCGGTAAATAAACGGACCGAAAACATCTCTCTTTATAAGTTAGTTTATTATTAAGTTGAGCTGTCGCCGACGAATATTCTGGAGAGTGAATAGTGCAAAAAAAATGATAAAGCAGCTAACTTCGTATCACAACTCAAACGGTTTGTGTGATAATGCGTTATCGCGCTGCGCCGCACGAGCGCATTAAGCGGCTGCACACTACACGCAGATAAAAAAAATTCTATAATCCCGGACAATTTGGCAAATGAGTGGCTCGTCCTCCGGGCCCTCCGCCCCCTCCCGACCCTCCCGCAGCGCCGCACAGCGCTCCCGTCCCTCTATCGCCATTAGAACTCTCTTTTATCGCATTAGTCTCTTGGTATAGATGTACGAATGCAGAGTGATCAGATCTGGTATATATTATACTATACTACCATAAATTATTTATCAGTATTTAGTATTGTAATAACGATATCTAGTATGTATGGAACCTGAAATTTCAATAATAAAGAATAGCATAAAAGTCGCCACCAATGAGAGCTCACTGTCGCCGGAGACCGTCTACCACCGCAGCTCCTATTTATGTCGCCAAACAGTAGTGTGCAGACATTACTGTGTTCCGGATTGAAGTGCGCTGTAAGCTAGTGAAATTACTGGGGTAACGAGACATATATCAAGGCGACGAGTGCTATATGGAGCAGTATATACCATCTTAATTAGCGCCGCGT
The DNA here is from genome assembly GCA_029286795.1 of Byasa hedistus. Taxonomy (NCBI): domain Eukaryota; kingdom Metazoa; phylum Arthropoda; class Insecta; order Lepidoptera; family Papilionidae; genus Byasa; species Byasa hedistus. The sequence continues at coordinate 9,116,090 of JAGSMW010000024.1, forward strand.
TGTTATGTAAGCGTATTACTTACCGTCAGGCGAACGTATCGCTCGTATCGTCGGACAAAAGCCTCCTGCTTATATAAATCACAAACTATCTAATCTTTTAGTTTTGTTTCCATTACGTGCAATATGTTATGTACATTCAAATTGTCTATATCAAACAATTGTAAGTAAACAATTCCTATTCTTAAAATGATTCCCCGTTACTGAAAGTTAGATCACTTGTCACATGGAACAGTTGCTCTTCGCTGGTGATTCCAGTCCACCACCACGTTCCGCAGCCATGATTCTTTTCGTCTTTTAAACAATTAAACACTCATAAATTGTGTCTTTTCTTTTTTTTATCTTGAACATAAACTTCGCCAAGCGCAAGTGTTTACATTGAACTGTAACTGGCGCGTTATCAGAAAAGATAAGACCTAATCATATGTGCATTACATTTTATCGCATTAAGAATATCATTTCCCGTCTCCACGGCGCAGCGGTTGATTACCAGCCAGAGGATCCGGATTCGATGCCATGTGCTTCTAGGATTTTTCATAACGTTAAATATATCATCATAGTTAAAGTATTAGATCAGACTCGCTTCGTGATCTTCGCGCTTGTCTTGTTTGTTAATAGGGCGCATCTGAACGTGTTCGCGGATCCTGGCGGGTGTGGGCGTGGGCGTGGGCGTGCGGAGGAGCATGACAGATGCGCCGTATCTGTCACGGCCGGGGCCGGGGGGGCCGGGGGCCGCTTACGTATTCTATTATACGGGCACTCCTAACGCGCGCTTTACGATCATACCTTACTTATGTCCACTGCGGCCGGATGCGGCGCTGCGTTAATCATTACATTAGTTGTAGTGGAAGCTTCTCTTAGAACTTATTATGTTTATATATATATCATAGATTGCATTGTTAGCTGCCTCCGTAGCGAAATGTCTGAACACTTGTCTGGTAATGAAAATGATACGTATAGTACCGGGACCAGATGGACAGCGTTGCAAGCGCACAAACGAAATTCATGTTCTCATTTATTATTTTATGTTTTAGGATCATAACGATAATGTTAAATTGTTATAAAGTAACTGATGCTCTATACCTGTTTAATTTGTAATTTTCAATCAACCAGAAGACGGTCAAATTTTGATTAATTTGCAGACAAGTAAAGTTAATGAGACGTTCCACGCTGCGCCGGGTGACGTAATCAAAATTCCCAAATGTAATCCCATCGTGTCATCATCATACAGTTCAGTCGTTATAGAGATTTACAAAACAGCAGATAAAAACTTATCTTTATAGCATTCTCATCAAGTATATAAAGTCTTCGCTTCGAGCCGTCGCCATACGTTTGACTGTGATCCGCAAACATGGTGTCAGACTTCCTGAAGAAGAAATATTTGGACGCCTTCAACACATACGACAGCGACGGCAGTGGAACAATCGAGAAGAAGGACTTCGAAGCGTCGGCGGAGGTGCTGGCGAAGAAATTGGACGGTACCGTCGACGAGGAGAAACGGAAGGAATACCTCAAGTTTCTTTTGAAGATATGGGAGGGGATACAGCAAGCCGATACCAATAAAGATGGCCACGTCTCCTTCGATGAATGGATTGCGATGTGGGATGCTTACGCGAAGAACCCATCAGCAGCGCCGGCGTGGCAGAAGCTGTACTGCAAATTTTCATTCCAACTTCTCGACTCCGGCAACGACGGCTCCATAGACGCCGACGAATTCACTAAGGCTTACGAACAATGGGGTGTTAAGAAGAACGACGCCGTTGAAATTTTTAAGAAGATGTCCAGAGGTAAAGCCACCATCTCGTGGGATGAGTTTGAGCAGCTGTGGCAGGAATACTTCACCAGCGAAGATGTTAACGCGCCCGGAAACTTGATGTTCGCGTCTCCCAACACCTCCTGAATACCACCAACCTTTTATAGAAAGACATATTTATTAAAAATGTTACTATCTACTGAAACATCAAAAGTTATCTTAATTATTTACTATGGATTTCATTGCAGATTTATTGTATTATTACTTAATTTAAAAACAATTTTAACTTGACATTATTTATGTTTGCCGCTCTATAAACTGTGAATGAATAAAAATTTTCAGCGTAAATTTTTCATTTTCTTTCCACTTTATGTAATGTTCATGTTGACGCGATATCTTCGGGTCGGCATAAGTTAATCTATGAACATGACCACCCGTTCTAAGTAATTACTGTTAGTGCCGTGGCAACGATAAGCTGTCAGTTAAGTTGCGAACAACGAACAGCGCGACAACTTAACTACAGATTACAAACTTTTCTAAATTGTTCACATTTTTATGACGGTAAAAACTAATCCGAAAGTTGTAATAACATATACGTTATAGAATGAAAGCAAATTTTCCTTATTAGGAAATGGATGTTATAGATAATTCAATAGATATGAATATAAATCTTTGATATTTATCAACAGTTCGATGCAATCTATAATTTTTTATATTTTCTTTAACAACCAAACACCTCTTGGAATTATTAAATTCTTATAAACGAATTAACATCATTATTTTTTTCATAATTACTTAGTACACTTAAAATCCTTGTCGTTTAAGTACTATATTAAATTTGACGTGCTCTTTTTTGATGCACTAAGCACAATCGTAAATTATAGTTAAATCAATTAACAAGACATTACTTAAAACTTTATAACTTGATCCGAACTCTTATCTTATTCAATTATTGGAAAATAAACCGTTAGTTTTAAAGTAAATGATGAAAAATTTAAGTAAACATATCACTTATCTAGATTAGTGTAATAACTAAAACGTGTCTACATTTAAGTTTCAAGATGAAGTGCTAAAAACGTTATTGTCACTAACACTAAATCGCTTCTCCAAATGTTTTAGGACATTAGGTCCATCAGGGATTCTTTGGTTGAAGACAAGTATAGCGGTGATGTCAAGGTGATGATAAAATTATTTTGTTTTCTAAACAATTCGATGCTCTGAAACAAAATGGCGCGTAGGGTTATTCTGCAAAATAGTTAAGACACGGCGCTTCACACTCCGGATATACTCTCTGAAAATGCAACTTGAATACCGCGGGTGTTAGGGTAGTAGGTACTACATTTTTATTAATAAATGGTGTGCAAATACCAACATTGTCCAGTTTGTAGTTTAAACATAAACATTAAACAGCATGAGCTCCTTCCGCGTTCACATCAGGCAACCTTCCGCGGAGACCACCATCGATATCGTTGCAGTCGCTAGTGTATGTACTAGTATTGTTAGAGATATTTTTAACACCGTGTAGATGTTAGATAACATACATAACTGTTAAATTTATGTTATTTCAAGACTTTATTCTCCAAATAACTTTTCTCCGGGCATTATTACGCTTGGAGTTTTATTTTTCATAATAACCTACATCCTTTTCCACAGTACGTTATAAACATAACAATAATTGATTGGAATTGGTTTACCTGTCAAATAGTCGTATATACGGCAGAATTGTTGATATATATACAACAACACATAGATAATACTGTCTAATTGTTTGTTACTTCAATAATTGCATAAATATGTCATTGTGAAACAATCATAAACACCGGCCGCAGCGTTAACAAGTGATTGTAAATAACTTGAGTTATCGATTGTCGTATAACTTTAACTGTCCATTAGTCTTACAATTTTAATTTTACCACAGAGTGTATAATAATACAGAGGAACTATTTTAAAAAGTACAAGCACACTTCCAATCTCCAACATTATCATTTAACACCTCCAGTGTTTGAGCGTAGTCTAATCTAGAGCTCAATGTAAACAAAAAAATTTGTCTGACAAGCGGTATTTGTTTTTCGTTATAAAATATCAACAACTACAGTTTTTATTAGACATCTAAAGTTTTTTAATATAAATTCTAAATGATTAACAACATTACTAAAATTCTGTCTGCTCGGTTACAGCGATGAGATGATATAGATGGTTATTATGATAGATATGATTAACGACCTGATAAATTTTTGAAAAATTTTAACCGTAAAACTAGTATAGTATATTTAGACGTTTAACCAGGTAGGTCTGTTGCCGGAGACCGTCTGGGTGGGTACCACCGCAGCTCCTATTGCAACCGACAAATAGTAGTGTGCGAACATTACTGTGTTCCGGTTTGAAGGGCGCTGTAGCTAGTGTAATTACTGGGGTAACGAGACTCAACACCTTATGTCTCAGGCGACGAGCGCAATGTGGTGCAGTGTATACCATCTTAACTAGCGCCGCGTTGTCATGGGCAAGCGTATCACTTACCATCAGGTGGACGTCTTGCTCGTCTCGTCGCATAGTAGTATATAAAAGTCGTCACGGAATATATTTTTACAAGTTTATCATATCTTTTAAAGACAGGACGAGAGCTTATTAAAAAGTTGCTCAATTTTAATGTTTTTTTTTATCTGTAAGCGTATACATAGATGGTCGCATAAAATATTTAAAAGAAATTATGCTTCTTAAGAGAAAAAAAAGAGGAAGGCGGAAAACAAGCAATCTATTGATTTTGTACTCATTAATTTCTGTTGCGATTTGATGTCGCATTGTGTTTACAAAGCGTCAGCAAGTGCAAGTTCAAAATAAACGTAATTAACAATTATCGAGTAGAACACACGAGCACACTATTGATAATTTGTGATAAAGTGAGTTATAAATAGTCGTTTAGTTAAGGCGTACAGTGAGCACACCTCGCCGTGTGCTCTGCTCGCCGCCTCTGTTCTGTAACGGAGTCACTTTCGCTGCATTGCAGATAGATTGTACATTGATAAGTAAAAGACGTCATCTCCAGCGCGCGTCCGAGATTTACAATACGATAAATTGATAACGGTTATCAACTACTGCAATTATTCAAGACGGTATATAAGCGGTAATGAGAGGCGACGTAAACAAACGCACAGCAGATCGCAATCAAAATGGTGTCCGACTTCAGAAAGAAGAAGCTGCTCCACTTGTTCAACAAGTTCTTCGACAGCAACAACAGTGGATCCGTGGACAAGAACGACTTCGAATTGGCGGCCGAGAAGATATCCAAGCAGCGCGGCTGGAAGGCGGGGGACGCACAGTACAAAGAGACCTTGGAGTCGCTGTTGAAGATCTGGGACGGGCTGCAGAGGGCGGCCGACGCGGACAGGGACGGCCAGGTGACCGCCGACGAGTGGGTGTCCATGTGGGAGGCCTACGCGAAGAACCCGTCCTCGGCTTTCGACTGGCAGAACCAGTACTGCAAGTTCATCTTCCAGTTGGAAGACGCCAGCGGCGACGGGTCCATCGACAGCGAGGAGTTCTCATCGGTCTACGCTTCGTTCGGTCTTAACAAGGACGAGGCGGTGACTGCGTTCCAGAAGATATCTAAGGGCAAATCGAATGTATCCTGGCCGGAGTTCCAGGAGTTATGGAAAGAGTACTTCGTGACGGAGGACCCCAGCGCCCCCGGCAACTTCATCTTCGGCAAGTCTAGTTTTTAGTTTAACTAGTAATACTTTAGTAAAATTTGGTAGATTTTTATTTTCCAAAGTGAAAGATCTAGTTGAAATTGTTTCGAAATGTACCAATCTAAATTTAATGTATTTTGTATGATATTACGTAGTTGTATGAATATATAATTTTGTTATTGTTAATTATTAAAATAATTACAAATACATCATTTAATAAATTATCTATTTATCCTTTGAATATTTTCTTTCGAGATGTTCTACTTTTTACTTTTGGGGTATATTTAATAATCTATACACGATTGTTAAAATAATTTAATTATTAATACGTTTTAAACCTTCGTAAGTAAGCTGTATTGTATAGCTTGGTGTAACTTAGATAAAGTTGACCAATAAATAAAAAAAATGTGTCAGTTGTCAAACAGTAAGACTGTTATGTACTCGCAGGGGGTGAAACGTTGTATGGGGGGAAATATAACAATTTTTGCGCGGATCATTTGTTACCAACTGGACTGTATAATAGCATCTTACCCTCGTTTAAAGAAAGCTTTCCTTTACTACCGAGCAGTTTTAAAAAATGAAGATTTACTTCAGTGCATTCAGGTTTTGTGTTTATATTTTGTGCTTTCAACTAAAATAGGCTCAAGTATTTATTCAGAACATGCTTAATAATTTGTTTATAGAAGTGTGCTCGCTCAGTATACTCCAGCTCTCATAAGTTGTCAGCTAGCACAGAGATACGGTTACGTCGGCAGACTTCTGAGAATGGTAGCTAGACGGGTTCGAAAAACATTACCATCCAACTCTTCTGTATTTCAAGGCCGTATTAAGGCTGTATTATAGCCGCTGCGTCACAGAGACAGTAAGAATATTCTTAAGTTCCTTAGGTTAAGAGAATGTAAATTCTATCACAATTTTTCTTCTTTCTCAAAGATAACTGTCAGTGATAACTATCGGCAAATATTACTTAAAAACATATCAATCGCCGCACAATATCGCTTATCGATCGTCTGTAATAGGACATAGCGGAGGGCAAACTTAATGATAAGTAATTATCAAGAAAATATTCTTATCTATATTAAACTGTTTTGGGTGCATTGAAGTTGTGTATTACCTTAACAGTCGATCACACACCTTCGCTGCAACACCTAGTCAAGTAATAATAAAGAAAATGTTATCAGAATTTCGCAAACAGAAACTTCTGCATCTCTTTAACATATTCTTCGATACGGATTCAAGCGGCAGTATTGAGAAGAACGATTTCGAGTTAGCGGCGGAGAACATCGCAAAGCTGCGCGGCTGGAAAGCGAGCGATGATAAGTACAAGGAGACCCTGGAGTCGCTGTTAAGGATATGGGAGGGATTGCAAACTTCTGCAGACGCAGATAAAGATGGCAAAGTGACTGCTGAGGAGTGGGTTTCTATGTGGCAGGCGTTTGCTGATAATCCAACAGCGGGTTCTGAATGGCAAAAGGAGTACTGCAAGTTCATGTTCGAACTGGAGGACGCCGGCGGCGACGGCGCCATCGACTGCGAAGAGTTCACTTCAGTGTACGAATCGTTCGGCCTGCTGAGAGAGGATGCGGTCGCAGCCTTCACTATTATATCTAACGGTAAACCCACTATAAATTGGCAGCAGTTTCAGGATCTGTGGAACCAGTACTACACTTCCGATGATCCCAATGAACCGGGAAATTATATATTCGGTGCAGCGACGTTTTAGTTGATTGTGAAAGATTGAAAGTGTTTATGACTGTTTTAAAAAAAGTTATATGAATATTTTTGTGATATTACAGAATATGTATATGTTCCATCAACACTCTAAATTAAAAATGATGAGACACTAGTTGTTTTACTACAATTTATTCAAAAGTTTGGAGAAATAGGTAGGTCCATGATTCGATTCGGTGAGTTTGGAAATTGGTAGATGTTTGTCGAGACCATTCTTCTTCTTAAAGTGCCATCTTCCTTCGAAGGTCGGCGACCATTAAGGCAATCTGGACTTTCGATACCGCGGCTCTGAAAAGGGAACGGGTGCTCTTTTCCATACCACTGGCGAAGATTTTTTAGCCAGGATAATCTCCTTCGGCCCACACTTCGCTTTCCTTGAATCTTCCCCTGCACGATGAGCTGCAGCAGTCCATACTTGTCGAGACCATAATACTGCTAATTACTATAAACATACTTACCTTCACTATTTCTATATGCTGTATATGAAATAAAAAGCAAACACTGTCTTCTAACTATAATGGATCAGTGTGTATGCACGTAGGACCGGAGAAGGAGCAGGTTCGATTCTCACTTGTCTTGAGGAAGTCGATATTTTACAAGAACCACTATCACGTATATGTGATATTTGCCAATTCGCACTTGATTATAAAAGGTCTTGATTCTTTTTTGTAAAGGAAAGAGCCGAGTACCAACAGTGGGAATATTAGGTGGGCTGTTTATTAATATTTTAGTCAGGATTCGTTACCCAATAAGAAAAGTGAGATGTTTAGCATGTAGTTGATAAAAAACTACAGCTCATAATCGTTAATAGTTTGATAATTGTTGCGCGTATCGCGTCACGTACCTGCTTATTGATGATAACCAGTGATAACCATCATCAGGGTCAACACGTGACGCACTAATTTATAATGATTTCCTATTACACAAAATTCAGATACAAATTATTAGTAGTTAATATTTTTGTGGGATATTACTTATTTCGGTGTTGGGTGCATTTTTATTTACAACACAGAAAGAGGATTGATAGAAGTTCGATGCACCTATAAGTTGAGAATTTTTCGAATTCAAAGGTGATTTGATTATGTTCTTAGATGTTATTCAAAGAACGATTAAGTCGTTTGAAGATTATAGCTTTTTGTGATACTTCTATAGTATTACTAGCTGACCCGACAGACTTCGTTCTGTCAAAAAAATTGGAATGTGGCAGTTTTTTGTTCTTACCTATTTTATAGCCAGCGCAAAAAAATCTGGACTGTACCGTCACTACTCTGGTGATAAGGCGTGTGTGGGTTCAGCTCTATATATGTTCATCTAATAACTAATATTTAAATATGAGTGGGTTCCAGAAGAGTGGCCAAAGTTATAATTATAGTACATAAATTATATTTACTATTATTATTTTGTTAGGAACAAATAACTGTCACATTCCAAATCTTTTTGACAGAATGTAGTCTATCAAGTCCGCCAGGTGGTAACGCGGATTGTGCTCGACTGATGTAATGTCGTGAAAACGAATGCATTTTGTAGCGTGCCGAAACTAAAACAAAAGAAATAATACCGCGAAGCCGACCAAATTGAAAATCAGTAAGAATGATCTTTAGCTATTACATTTTGTGACTATTTATGTTATTATTTCATTCGTTTTAATTTCGGCTCGCGGCGATCTTTCGACGCGCATACGCACACCATTTTGATAGAATAATTGAATTTGAACTTTGTTTAGCTGTAATAAAGTGCAAATTGACTCTTTAGCGTTACGAACGCACCTACATTGCTTAGACAGCAGTGAAAGCTTGTTATTTAATATGATCTTGTGTTTGTTGTTTCTGGTTTCTGATTTCTGATTTCTGATTTCTGATTTCTGGTTACTGGTTTCTGGTTTCTGGTTTCTGGTTTCTGGTTTCTGGTTTACTGGTTTCTGGTTTACTGGTGTACTGGTGTACTGGTTTTACTGTTTACTGGTTTACTGGTTTACTGGTTTACGGTTTACTGGTTTTACTGTTTACTGGTTTTACTGTTTACTGGTTTAACTGGTTTACTGGTTTACTGGTTTAACTGGTTTACTGGTTTACTGGTTTAACTGGTTTTACTGTTTTACTGTTTACTGGTTACTGTTTTACTGTTTACTGGTTTACTGGTTTACTGGTTTACTGGTTTACGGTTTACTGGTTTACTGGTACTGGTTTACTGGTTTACTGGTTTACTGGTTTTACTGGTTTACTGGTTTACGGTTTACTGGTTTTACTGGTTTACTGGTTTTACTGGTTTACTGGTTTTACTGTTTACTGGTTTTACTGGTTTACTGGTTTACGGTTTACTGGTTTACTGGTTTTACTGTTTACTGGTTTACTGGTTTACTGGTTTTACTGTTTTACTGTTTACTGGTTTTACTGTTTACTGGTTTACTGGTTTTACTGTTTACTGGTTTACTGGTTTACTGGTTTTACTGTTTACTGGTTTAACTGGTTTACTGGTTTAACTGGTTTACTGGTTTACTGGTTTACTGGTTTAACTGGTTTACTGGTTTACTGGTTTTACTGTTTTACTGTTTACTGGTTACTGGTTACTGGTTTACTGGTTTACTGGTTTTACTGTTTACTGGTTTACTGGTGTACTGGTGTACTGGTGTACTGTTTACTGGTTTTACTGTTTACTGGTGTACTGGTGTACTGGTTTACTGGTTTACTGGTTTACTGGTTACTGGTTTACTGGTTTACTGGTTTACTGGTTTCTGGTTTCTGGTTTCTGGTTTCTGGTTTACTGGTTTCTGGTTTCTGGTTCTGGTTTCTGGTTTCCTGGTTTACTGGTTTCTGGTTTCTAGTTTTCAGATGTCAGATTTCAATTTTCCATTTTCCCTTTTCCCTTTTCCCTTTTCCCTTTTCCTTGGGCCCGGGGCCCGGGGCCCGGGGCCCGGGGCCCGGGGCCCGGGGCCCGGGGCCCGGGGCCCGGGGCCCGGGGCCCGGGGCCCGGGGCCCGGGGCCCGGGGCCCGGGGCCCGGGGCCCGGGGCCCGGGGCCCGGGGCCCGGGGCCCGGGGCCCGGGGCCCGGGGCCCGGGGCCCGGGGCCCGGGGCCCGGGGCCCGGGGCCCGGGGCCCGGGGCCCGGGGCCCGGGGCCCGGGGCCCGGGGCCCGGGGCCCGGGGCCCGGGGCCCGGGGCCCGGGGCCCGGGGCCCGGGGCCCGGGGCCCGGGGCCCGGGGCCCGGGGCCCGGGGCCCGGGGCCCGGGGCCCGGGGCCCGGGGCCCGGGGCCCGGGGCCCGGGGCCCGGGGCCCGGGGCCCGGGGCCCGGGGCCCGGGGCCCGGGGCCCGGGGCCCGGGGCCCGGGGCCCGGGGCCCGGGGCCCGGGGCCCGGGGCCCGGGGCCCGGGGCCCGGGGCCCGGGGCCCGGGGCCCGGGGCCCGGGGCCCGGTTTACTGGTTACTGGTTTACTGGTTTAACTGGTTTACTGGTTTACTGGTTTACTGGTTTACTGGTTTACTGGTGTACTGGTTTACTGTTTACTGGTTTAACTGGTTTACTGGTTTACTGTTACTGGTTTAACTGGTTTACTGGTTTACTGTTTACTGGTTTACTGGTTTCTGGTTTCTGGTTTCGGGTTTCTGGTTTCTGGTTTCTGGTTTACTGGTTTCTGGTTTCTGGTTACTGGTTTCTAGTTTTCAGATGTCAGATTTCAATTTTCCATTTTCCCTTTTCCCTTTTCCCTTTTCCCTTTTCCCTTTTCCTTTTCCCTTTTCCTTTTCCCTTTTCCCTTTTCCCTTTTCCCTTTTCCCTTTTCCCTTTTCCCTTTTCCCTTTTCCCTTTTCCCTTTTTTCATTTTCCATTTTCCATTTTCCATTTTCAATATTCCAACATTCCAACATTCCAACATTCCACATTCCAACATTCCAACATTCCAACATTCCAACATTCCAACCTTCCAACATTCCAACATTCCACATTCCAACATTCCAACATTCCAACATTCCAACATTCCACATTCCAACATTCCAACATTCCAACATTCCAACATTCCAACATTCCAACATTCCAACATTCCAACATTCCAACATTCCAACCTTCCAACATTCCACATTCCACATTCCACATTCCACATTCCAACATTCCAACATTCCAACATTCCAACATTCCAACTTCCAACATTCCAACATTCCAACATTCCAACATTCCAACATTCCAACATTCCAACATTCCACATTCCAACATTCCAATATTCCATTATTCCAATAATCCATTTTCCTTTTTCCATTTTCCATTTTCCAATAACTGCTTCATTTAAAAATCTTTTTGGACGGAATGAAGTCTGTTAGGTCCGCCAGCGGTAACGCGGTTTGTGCTGGACTGATGTGATGTCGTGAAAAAGAAACTAAAACAAAATAAATAATACCGCGAAGCCGACCTAATTGAAAATCAGCAGTAATGATCTTTAGCTCTTACATTTTGTGACTATTTATGTTATTATTTCATTCGTTTTAATTTCGGCACGCGGCGTTAGATCCTCCGACGCGCATACGCACACTTTTGAAAGAATGATTTAATTCGAACTTTGAGCAGCTGTAATAAAGTTAAAATTGACTCTTTAGCGTTAGGAACACACCTACATTGCTTAGACAGCAGTGAAAGCTTGTAATTTAATATGAACTTTATGAAATAGCAATAAAGTTCAAATTGACCCTACATTTTAGTTAGAGAACGTTTGTATAGGAAAAAGAAAAGCGCTGTTTTTAGGGGCTTCCCGGCGATTATTCGAATTTTTCTCAAATTGGCCAAATTGGTCCTGGCGTTGTAGAGTGATGCGCTTACCGACACATATTTGTATTATAGATTAATAATAAATTATATTCAATGACATTAGTTATTAATAAATAAATAATAAAGTTGCTTGAGAATATATTTATATGTAGAGGAGTGACAAAAGGCATAATGTTTGAGAGATATAGAATTCGTTGTCATCACCACTCCGTGCTGTGTACTGGTGAGAGGTGACACCGGTACACACGTGGAGGGGATCACTTACCAAGTGATAATTTTTTTTTTTTGGAGTTTACAGCCACGCGGTTTGATACGTGGCCATGTATAATTGATGATATCGAGCGAGATTCCAACATTCCACATTCCAACATTCCACATTCCAACATTCCAACATTCCAACATTCCAACATTCCAACATTCCAACATTCCACATTCCAACATTCCAACATTCCAACATTCCACATTCCAACATTCCAACATTCCAACATTCCAACATTCCAACATTCCAACATTCCACATTCCAACATTCCAACATTCCACATTCCAACATTCCAACATTCCAACATTCCACATTCCAACATTCCAACATTCCACATTCCAACATTCCACATTCCAACATTCCAACATTCCACATTCCAACATTCCAACATTCCAACATTCCAACATTCCAACATTCCACATTCCAACATTCCAACATTCCAACATTCCAACATTCCAACATTCCAACATTCCAACATTCCAACATTCCAACATTCCAACATTCCAACATTCCAACATTCCAACATTCCAACATTCCAACATTCCAACATTCCAACATTCCAACATTCCAACATTCCACATTCCAACATTCCAACATTCCAACATTCCAACATTCCAACATTCCAACATTCCAACATTCCAACATTCCAACATTCCAACATTCCACATTCCAACATTCCACATTCCAACATTCCAACATTCCAACATTCCACATTCCAACATTCCACATTCCAACATTCCACATTCCAACATTCCAACATTCCAACATTCCAACATTCCACATTCCAACATTCCAACATTCCACATTCCAACATTCCAACATTCCACATTCCAACATTCCAACATTCCACATTCCAACATTCCAACATTCCACATTCCAACATTCCAACATTCCAACATTCCACATTCCAACATTCCAACATTCCACATTCCAACATTCCACATTCCAACATTCCAACATTCCACATTCCAACATTCCAACATTCCAACATTCCAACATTCCAACATTCCAACATTCCAACATTCCAACATTCCACATTCCAACATTCCAACATTCCACATTCCAACATTCCAACATTCCACATTCCAACATTCCAACATTCCAACATTCCACATTCCAACATTCCACATTCCAACATTCCACATTCCAACATTCCAACATTCCACATTCCAACATTCCACATTCCAACATTCCAACATTCCACATTCCAACATTCCAACATTCCACATTCCAACATTCCACATTCCAACATTCCAACATTCCAACATTCCACATTCCAACATTCCAACATTCCACATTCCAACATTCCAACATTCCAACATTCCAACATTCCACATTCCAACATTCCAACATTCCACATTCCAACATTCCAACATTCCACATTCCAACATTCCACATTCCAACATTCCAACATTCCACATTCCAACATTCCAACATTCCACATTCCAACATTCCACATTCCAACATTCCACATTCCAACATTCCAACATTCCAACATTCCACATTCCAACATTCCAACATTCCACATTCCAACATTCCACATTCCAACATTCCAACATTCCAACATTCCACATTCCAACATTCCACATTCCAACATTCCACATTCCAACATTCCACATTCCAACATTCCACATTCCAACATTCCAACATTCCACATTCCAACATTCCACATTCCAACATTCCAACATTCCACATTCCAACATTCCAACATTCCACATTCCAACATTCCACATTCCAACATTCCACATTCCAACATTCCAACATTCCACATTCCAACATTCCAACATTCCAACATTCCACATTCCAACATTCCACATTCCAACATTCCACATTCCAACATTCCACATTCCAACATTCCACATTCCAACATTCCACATTCCAACATTCCACATTCCAACATTCCAACATTCCACATTCCAACATTCCACATTCCAACATTCCAACATTCCACATTCCAACATTCCAACATTCCACATTCCAACATTCCAACATTCCAACATTCCAACATTCCAACATTCCAACATTCCACATTCCAACATTCCAACATTCCACATTCCAACATTCCAACATTCCAACATTCCACATTCCAACATTCCACATTCCAACATTCCACATTCCAACATTCCAACATTCCAACATTCCAACATTCCAACATTCCAACATTCCAACATTCCAACATTCCAACATTCCACATTCCAACATTCCACATTCCAACATTCCACATTCCAACATTCCACATTCCAACATTCCACATTCCAACATTCCAACATTCCACATTCCAACATTCCACATTCCAACATTCCAACATTCCACATTCCAACATTCCACATTCCAACATTCCAACATTCCAACATTCCAACATTCCACATTCCAACATTCCAACATTCCACATTCCAACATTCCACATTCCAACATTCCAACATTCCACATTCCAACATTCCAACATTCCAACATTCCACATTCCAACATTCCAACATTCCACATTCCAACATTCCAACATTCCAACATTCCACATTCCAACATTCCAACATTCCAACATTCCACATTCCAACATTCCAACATTCCACATTCCAACATTCCAACATTCCAACATTCCACATTCCAACATTCCACATTCCAACATTCCAACATTCCAACATTCCACATTCCAACATTCCACATTCCAACATTCCACATTCCAACATTCCACATTCCAACATTCCACATTCCAACATTCCACATTCCAACATTCCACATTCCAACATTCCACATTCCAACATTCCAACATTCCAACATTCCAACATTCCACATTCCAACATTCCACATTCCAACATTCCACATTCCAACATTCCAACATTCCACATTCCAACATTCCAACATTCCAACATTCCAACATTCCAACATTCCAACATTCCACATTCCAACATTCCACATTCCAACATTCCACATTCCAACATTCCACATTCCAACATTCCAACATTCCACATTCCAACATTCCACATTCCAACATTCCACATTCCAACATTCCACATTCCAACATTCCAACATTCCAACATTCCAACATTCCAACATTCCACATTCCAACATTCCAACATTCCACATTCCAACATTCCAACATTCCACATTCCAACATTCCACATTCCAACATTCCACATTCCAACATTCCAACATTCCAACATTCCACATTCCAACATTCCAACATTCCAACATTCCACATTCCAACATTCCACATTCCAACATTCCACATTCCAACATTCCACATTCCAACATTCCACATTCCAACATTCCACATTCCAACATTCCAACATTCCAACATTCCAACATGTCTATTAAAAAGCAGGGTTGGTGATAGAAATGTGAAAATTTAGGGTTGTATGTAGTTTTTGATGCCACACAATAATAAAATAAAATAGAAAAAAAAAAAAAAAAAAAAAAAAAAAATTTTGGTGTGGGCAACCCTGATCACTTAGAGGTTTGAAAAATAGATAGTAACCGATTCTCAGACCTACTGAATATGCACAAAAAATTTCATAAAAATCGGTAAAGCCGTTTCGGAGGAGTATGGGAACGAACATTGTGACAAGAGAATTTTATATATTAGATACTTCATAGAAGCTATTTTCAGAAGCATTGTAGAATGGCTCCTGGACGTACCAGGTCCTGGTGCATGCCTACGTCTCTGTGCTCGTTTGTAATAATCTAATTATAATAACCGGAGCAGTTCGCAACGCATTGCCGCCGCCATTTCACTACTATCAACGAATTTTCTGAGCACTTCTCGCGGGACCGGATGCTTTTAATGAAATCCACTCATATTTGTTTCTAAAGCGAATTTCTTATACATATTGTCACTGTGGATAAGTATGTATGATTGTTTGACCCCTTCATAATCCAATATCAATCTCCTTGTTTGAAAAATAACGCAGCGCCTTATTTTTGTAGCCATAGATGCTTAGGTTAAATTTTAAACACTAACCTTTAATGTTGGTTAAAACTTACGCGTCTCCGCTGGGGTTAAGCAATAAAAATTTTTTTTCGCTTCATTTTGCATTATAAATCGATTGTCAGCTTTATTTATATAACTGTACCATAAAGAAAGCAACGTGATAAGTTAGATATAGATGATGTAGAAAACATTTATCACTGCGCGTACAGCCAGGTGATTTCGCGAGTCGCAATTTCCAAACTACAACACTCGTCATATTTAAAGGAAGCGGGAGACTTTCATTATAATATCTAATTATATTCTACAGCGGGGCTGCCAATGGAAACCATTAAACTTATTCGAGGGCTGCAGAATTAAACGCCGACTTGCACTGTCTAACTAGCTCCGCGGCGCAGCCTGCGCGACTTCCGCCAGCGCATTTTAGATAAATAAAATATACTCCCGGACACATCTATCGGCCCACCACCCAGTGTTTAAAGTTTCGACGGTGTTTAATTAAAAATAAATGTTAGGTGGAGCAATAAGTTTTAATGCAGTTTTGAAGCAGATTTATTGGTCAACCCTTATGTATGTTTTTTTTTAATTTTTTTTTGTAATTTCGGATTGATTTGGCCGGCTGAAGTATTACAACTTGGGCGACAATTTCAGGCAGAGTATCCATACTTTTTAGTCAAAACTGGCTATATGTTTAGATTTGCCTTTTTATGGAACCAATAAACGAACACATCAAAAAAATATTCAACTTGTTCGAAATAAAACAGTTTGCTCTATTCCTGGGTCGTTGAAAACAATGAATGGGCTCGAATTTTCGTTTTTTTTTTCATAATCCTGAATTCAAAATTAAAAAAAACATACATAAAGGTTGACCAAAAAATCAGCTTTAAAACTGCATTAAAACTTATTGCTCCACCTAACATTTATTTTTAGCTAGCCACCGTTAAAACTTTAAAACACTAGGTGGGCCGATAGATGTGTCCGGAAGTGTAGTTCATCGTGACAATATTTTTAATACACTAATATCACTGTAATGTTTAAAGTTCAAAGGTTTCCTTTAGTTTATTTGAGATGTTGCAATATAAAGAAATGTTAAAATTGGATTTCTGTTTGAAGTATATGAAGGGGCCGCAGCTCGCCGCGCCGCGGACCGGCTCTGTTCCCTTAGGAATTTGTTTTGATTTTTTGTTCCGTTTATTGTTGGAAAGTACTTATAAAAGAAATGTTTATTTATATTTGCATATACATAATTTTAAATGTATATATGTATATCTTTATACATTATAATCGTAATGAAACGTACCACTGTCTCATGACGAAGCTCAATATCCGTTTCTGTGTATATATATGTTGATACCCCTTTTTTTTTATAATACTTTGCGTCGAGACGAGCAAGACGTTCACCTGATGGTAAGTGATACGCTTGCTCATAACAACGTGGTGCTAGTTACGATGGTACACACTGCACCACATTGCGCTCGTCGCCTTGAGACATAAGGTGTTAAGTCTCGTTACCCCAGTAATTACACTAGCTACAGCGCGCTTCAAACCGGAACACAGTAATGTTCGCACACTACTATTTGTCGGTTGCAATAGGAGCTGCGGTGGTACCCAGACGGTCTCCGGCAACAGAGACCTACCACCTGGTAAACTGGTAACCCTTACTAGCCATATCAATACCGGCAGGAATCAGATGTACCAATTTTATAAATATATCGCTTAAACAAACGTTAAGATAACCAAATGTTTGTCTATGGAGCTTTTCGGTTCGTGGGTAGATGTCGCTACGTATGAGTACGTAGCGAGGTATATCCGCAAAACGTAGGAGGAGGAGACGGTGCCTTTTCAAGATTAAAACGGTGGTCGTAAATAAAAAAAAAATAATTTCGGGTCGCGCGGTAGTAAAGTGGACATTTCATTCGGAACACGACGAGTGCTAATTACGAAGTGAATTATCGTTTTGAACCCGGAACTTGGCGCGAGAGCTGCGGCGGCGAGACACAAGCGACAGCGGGGCCTACTTGTGTACATAACATGGTTTAGTTATAACAGACTTTCAAGAAAGGGGTTTCAGGTTACGGTTTTGAGAACTGTTGAATGCGGGGACTATATTTTACTAGTGAGCGTGTTTGGGATGTAATGAAGATAATCATAAAGGTGATGGCAGTACGGCGAGCTTCCTAAAGGCTTTTACGAATCATAAACTTGTGTAACGACGTTACTTTCGCGTGGTTGCCGGAAGTTGATAAAACAAAGTTTAAGTTTGTCAGATGTTCTTGTGAAATGCACCGCCGCCGTCCCGGGCCAAGCCCGAGCGTTACCTGGAGAGCCTCCGCGATATTTATTACCGAGTTATTACGCGTAATCGCCGCTAAAATCTCCCCTTCTTATTACATGATCTCCGCTTAATTTGTTTTGCAAAGAGTTACCGCGGAGGTCATTTCTTTGATTTATGCTTCTTTAAATATTTTCGTATCTTTTAACTGAGCTCAAGTTGAAAACTGTTTAAATTGCAAACTCTATTTTTTTAGTATTCTTTCATCTACTCCGCAAAAAGATGCATATTCTTCTATTACATATTGACCGACGATATTAGAAGGGCTCCAAACAAAAATATCTTTAAGAGAATGGTGAGGAGGTTTTACTTGGATATAGAACAGTAATTCTTATGTATGTTATGTGTATATTAATTATGTATGTATTTACATGTATTTTTTTAGTATTCTTTCATCTACTCCGCAAAAAGATACATATTCTTCTATTACATATTGACCGACGATATTAGAAGGGCTCCAAACAAAAATATCTTTAAGAGAATGGTGAGGAGGTTTTACTTGGATATAGAACAGTAATTCTTATGTATGTTATGTGTATATTAATTATGTATATATTTCTATGTATATATTAGTATATATCTTCTTTTTTATAATTTTCTGTTATAAACAAAACTTCTCTTTTACCCTCATCTACCACTGCATTTTCCCACTGCCGAGGTTGACTGGGAGAGAATGCCCTATGGCATTAAGTCCGCCTTTTTGTACAATATTTATTTGTGTGCAAAGAAAGTTTTAAATAAATAAATAAATATTGTTAAAAAATAAAACAGGGAATTACTTGTAATGTTTTCTTCGGTGGTGTGGTATCTCACAACATAGACAAGCGACTTAATAAATTAATAAGTAAGATAACTCGTACCTTGATATATATACTTAACACCTGACCAGCATATAAATGATTACAAAACATAGAACACTATATCTGACAGAATTTAACGCTTCTATTTTAAGTCTTCTAGCAGAGTTCTTTTATTTCAGAATCATCATGAGCAAACTCATTGCGGTGGACTGTACTAGCCGAAACTATTTCTATATTCCTATACACATAATAGTATTGTAGATGCAAACCAATTACATTCCACGCGGTGTTGATAACTAATACATACACTCCCGGACACATCTATCGGCCCACCTAGTGTTTATAAGTTTTATCGGTGTCTAGCTAAAAATAAATGTTAGGTGGAGCATTAAGTTCTAATGCAGTTTTAAAGCTGATTTTTTGGTCAACCTTTATGTATGTT
Source organism: Byasa hedistus (assembly GCA_029286795.1). Taxonomy (NCBI): domain Eukaryota; kingdom Metazoa; phylum Arthropoda; class Insecta; order Lepidoptera; family Papilionidae; genus Byasa; species Byasa hedistus. The sequence continues at coordinate 9,135,756 of JAGSMW010000024.1, forward strand.
TTTTTTTAATTTTGAATTCAGGATTATGAAAAAAAACGAAAATTGGAGTCTGTTCATTGTTTTCAACGACCCAGGAATGGAGAAAACTTTTTTATTTCGCACAAGTTGGATTTTTTTTTTATGTGTCCGATTATTGGTTCTATAAAAAGGCAAATCTAAACTAAGAGCCAGTTTTGACCAAAGAAATATGGATACTCTGCCTGAAATTGTCGCCCAAGCTGTAAAACTTCTGCCGGCCAAATCAATTCGAAAACACAAAAAAAAATAAAAAATAAACCTACATAAGGGTTGACCAATAAATCTGCTTCAAAACTGCATTAAAACTTATTGCTGCACCTAACATTTATTTTTAACTAGACACCGTCGAAACTTTAAACACTAGGCGGTGGGCCGATAGATGTGTCCGGGAGTATATATAAAACAAGGAGAATGCTTAGTATTGGCTAACGGTTAACTTTCAGAGATATTAATAGTTATTTTATAATAATAACATTCTCTATGAAATAATTTCTCCAAATAAATTGTATCTGTTACGAACCTGTTCATAGAGCCTTTTATGGTATATAACTATTATAAAATTCAAAATGAATACCGGTGGCTTCATCGCAAACCTCTCAACATCCTGAAAAGCGTAGAAATAAAAAAGTCAATTTGTAAATGCGAATATACCCTCGCTGCTAACGTTTATTTCATTGTACCCGTACGTCGTCCGCCGCGGGCCCATGCAAAGAATAAAAATACACGCACTGCCATTCAGCAACCCCATAATAGATTTCCGGCGGAAGTGCCCGAATACCCCGTACTCATAGTCAACCGGCAGGTATTTGGTTTAATCTTCTAATTGCCTCACTTTGAGCACCGGCGCGGAGCGCGGCCGCCGCCATAGTGGTGACATCAAATTATATACTTGCGGGTTGTATCCAAAAAACTTGTACCCATAGTATCTTATACCATAAAACATTGGTTTAATGTATAAAGAACCCCATTAAATCTAAGATACTATGGTATAATAATTATGAATGCAAAGATTTTGTTAAAATAATAGTAATACAATAGATTTGTAAGAAAGTGGGATGAATCGTGATCATACTGCATGTTATTGTATTATATATATTTCATAAAGTTTGGTAAGTGAATATTTCTGATCAATAATTTTTACAAAATTAATAATCAAAATTACAGTGCAGCTGTATTGACTTTAAAGGATCAAGGGTAAAAGGAAAGGGATGGAAGACTTCTACATAAAAGGTGGATAACTGAAAGTCTCGCCACATTACAAACAGTACAGTGCTTAAAGTGGGAACTTAATAACCTATGTTGAAGAGGTTGCCAATGTGGATACAAAAGTCTACCGGAAGTATACGCATTTGGAAGAAGAACTTCTTTATAATGTAACTATATCTAGGAGAGTTATAGTAAAAGTAGATAACACGAGACAAAAAAAATACTTAACATTTTTACAAAAGCATTTAACTTTTGATAGTAGTATTGTTACCATTGTACATCCTCCAGGTTGTAGTATGCGAACCATACTAAGCTAGTGAAATTACTGGAGGTAACTAGTAATGTTTCAATCTCTAAGACTACGCAGTCTGGCCCTGTGTAAACATTTTGACACTACAATGCAGTAGGTAGGCGTAACGCCGACCACCATTGCAATATTATCAAATTTGTTGTGCGCTCGTTGTGCCAAAGCTAATACACTATTTATTGACCGTTAGTGAATTTACTAGAATTAATATTTAAATATAAAAATTAAGTAATAAATGTGTACGCTCGCCTGTGAGTACGGTCCGCGTCCGTATCTTCATTTAGGTACTTCCGTCCACAATACAAACCGAACTGCACTTTGGCGAATGGCTTTAAGCGGGCTGTTCGGTTGGTTCTTTAGAAAGAACTGTATTGACGGCGGCGGTGTGCCATTTTGCACCCTATCACCGATGCATAGGGGTTGTGATGGTGTGACGGATGCTGGGGAGCTTCGCAGTGCAGTGCTGCGTGTTGCGGCGGGTTGCGGCGTGTCGCCTGTCACGTTAACCTCAATCAGCTGTCGGGTACGTGTGGCCTTTATCTATTTTTTAACTTCCATTGTAAATTTACCCTCCTACAACTTTTTAATGAAATTAGTACCCTAGACACATGATTAAATTTGAACCCCTTTCGTTAGGGTCCCGCGTCGATGTAATATATAAAAAAAACCTTTGTTTATGGGCAGACAAAAAGACTACATCGGAACTTTTCAGGTTGCTGTGGAAACTATTGAAATGAAAACGTACGAAAGTTTGAATATTATTCATGATTATTTGTATGTATAGACAGACTCCATTATCATGTCACAAACTTTTGTTATCAGTTGCTGAATATAAGCGGTTAAAACTTTTGTTATCAGTTGCTGAATATAAGCTATAAAAGCGGTTTGGAAAAGCTGATAATCTTTTCCTGAAGTTATTTTTTTATTAGTCACCAAGAGGGTAGTGTGGCGGCGGAGATGTTATAAACCGTCTCTTAAAAGAAAGAGGATCCTGGAAGTCGACATATTTTAAGGCTTTATGTAGGCTCGACGTTATTTCTTTTAATAAGCGTTCAGTTGGATCGAGTCGTTAAACTGGAGACGCAACTTTCATAAGGAGACCACTCCACTGTGTGTCGGTGGTGTAGGTGGTGGGGGAGGGAACGAGCAGTAAAATAGTTTATTTCAAACTTTACGAGAGCTAATATTGTTACAGAGCGACATTACGACTGCAAGTTATTTGATATTCGCTCTATAAAATTATCTCAGTGGTTTATAAACTCACAATTGCGTTATACAGTATCGCAATATTTTTGTTATGACTCAAGTATTCGGATCTCCCGCGCATTAGGACTAAGCGTTTCGCTTCGTCCTTCATAATGCGTACAGCGAGGGAGTGGAACAGTCTGCCGGCGTCAGTGTTTCCGTCCAGGTATGATGTGGGGGTCTTCAAGAAAAGAGTGAATAGGCTTCTTCTAGACTAGTGCGCTTTACCACCTAGATTACATCGCCGCTTACCATCAGGCGGGATCGTAGTCAAGCACTAGTCTATCATAAATAAAAAAAAAAAAAAAAATCTAAATTACTGAACCTCAGCGAGAAATGGAAGTGTAATAAGATTTACGGGTTCGCTTGTTATAATCGTCGCTGTACTTGACTATAATTCCATAAAATCAGCTTAGCCGTTTGTATGGGACAGTCTTTTAACTACCTGGTCGCATAGACTGGGAGCTGCTACTAGTTTGATTACCGAGTAAAGGGTGTGGTAGTTTGCCCTCTCTCGACTTTAATGGTCTTGACTTTTCTCACAAGGGTGAGCTGTAGGGTTTTCTCGTGTTTGTGATGTTAAACAAAAATGTATTCTGACATTGTAGTATAGTATTGTATTAGAGACATCTATTCAAAATATAAATTCAATATGCACTACTTCCACATTCACACGTCACCAGTCAGAGCTCACACCTCGCACACTGCCTAAACACGAAAGTCGCGAGAATCACAGTCATCCGCTATTTATAGCGATACGACGTTACGGCATCCCCTCCCTTTTTCACTTTCAATCAATACATCTACTATTTTACTAAGAAAATGTCGGTAATCACAATTACTTTTTCTCAGTATCTAACAATTGTAACATTAAAAAAATATCCATTGTTATCGTAATATTGACGCTTGAAAATTGCGTATTATATGTATAGAAGCGTGAATGTAATGTAATCGCAAAGTTAAGTGTATTCAGTTTGGAATATTAGAATTGACAGCGCGACCCGCCGCCCCGCGGGACGCGCGCCGGCCACTCGGCGCGGGGGGGCCGTGCTGCAACACTAACGCGCAGTCTGACTCTTTGTAACCCGATCACGCAATACTCGGTGCCTTTATTAAAATTTAACACTGTTCATTAACACTCTTTTTTACTTTCAATTGAATAAAAACAATATATTATTACATATTGCCGAAGTAACCCGGCGTGATCGCGTTATAAAATCATATGATTGTTAATATTAGTTGAATGTCAGCTCGAATACGTTTTAAAATCACCTCAAGGTGATCAACGCAGAACTTTTTTTCACTTTGATATTCCCTCATCGCCACATACTGTAATAAAACTGCACTATTTTAGAAATATAACACAACGTGGTATTTTACTTAACCACATGTTCTTACACTCGTGAAGCAAAGGTTGATTCTTAAATTACGATACACAATTCCTCCGGCCACACCACCGATCTCGCTCGCGTGCCGGCGGCGACTGCCCGCTTCTATCTGTTTTTTCTATATATATAACTGCAACTACCCCCACCCTGACCGCTGTGATGTTGCCAGTGTATTAACAGTAGCTATTAAATTAATAATTATAACATATCGGTAACGGTCAGAGTGATAGTTTATAAAAATAATTCTTATATTTTATTTACTTTATTAACGTTCGTATTAAAATAATTAAATTTTTAATTTAAACCTTACGATACAGAACTTTTCCTTCATTCATAGTTTTTACATTTTCGTTATTAAACAATCTGTAATTTAAATTTGCTTGATGATCCTAGATGTTACAAATTTGTTTTTGTGAAAATATCGTTATCATGTTATTGTTAGATAGTTACTCATTTTTATAGTAATGATAAGTGCAATCAAAACTTTACTTTTTTTACCAGGTGGTAGGTTTCTGTTGCCGGAGACCGTCTGGGTGGGTACCACCGCGGCTCCTATTGCAACCGACAAATAGTAGCGTGCGAACATTACTGTGTTCCGGTTTGAAGGGCGCTGTAGCTAGTGTAATTACTGGGGTAACGAGACTTAACACCTTATGTCTCAAGGCGACGAGCGCAATGTGGTGCAGTGTGTACCATCTTAACTAACGCCGCGTTGTCATGGGCAAGCGTATCACTTACCATCAGGTGAACGTCTTGCTCGTATCGTCGCATAGTAGTATAAAAAAAAAAAAAGTTACTCATTTTTATAGTAATGATAAGTGCAATCAAAACAACTATAACTGATAATGTTACTCTTTTCACAATATCCAACACTATCTTATTCCACTCACATCCAATTCGCTGCAGCCACTCTGCAGTAATTGACAGCATGATCACAAACGTATAGCGGTGCGTTTGATATGTGAATGCGGACCGTTGGCAGCGCTCGCCGACGGTCACCATAAAGCAATAACAGATGCCGCACTATCGCCATATTTCCGGCGACGTCAGCGCCACCGCCCCCATAAATCGCGACGTTATTGTACGTCACGGCGGCCGTCCCTCACTGCGGCCCATAAACAAATCCATTAAACTCACCGTCAGCGATACGCGCCACATCATTTTTAAATTTTCCACATCGCCTCGCGCCAGTCCGACGAGCCGCCGTCACTCGATATTAGGTGCTTGATGTATTCCTCAATATTCATATATTCATTCATTCACGCATTAACATTCAAATGATAAATTTCCTTTCCGTTTCCAATAACGCACGCCATTAATTATACGTTTTGTATTGTGTGAATATATCGGACGACCATTTATTTTATCGGCGTCATTATCATCTTATTTGGACGTGGACTTTTCCAATTGTTCATTACTGAGTTGTTTTATTGACAACCCTTAGAGGATCTATAGAGCCGTGATAGCCTAGTGGTTCGAATCCGGCCTGCACCAATGAATTTTTCAATTTATATGCAGTTAGCATAAAAACACCAACTAATATCACGTGCTTTGACGGTGAAGGAAAACATCGTGAGGAAACCTGCATATCTATGTCATGACCATCAGTGGTCAGACTAGTATGTGAAATGGAGAAGGCAATGGCAAACCACTCCATTATAACTGCCAAGAGAGTCGTCGTGTGTTTCAATAAAAACATGATGACCACGACCCTCAGTCATGAGGAAATACGACTTAGAAGAAGAAGAAGAAGAGGATCTAAAAATTCCTGTCAGCTATTTTAGCCAGACACTAGTTTTATGTAGTCTTTTATATAGGGTAAAATCTTAAGGTTATGTAGGATTTCTACTCACCAAAATCATTCTGATAATCTTCCACGGTGCCGTAGTGAGGGTTCTGGAAATCGTTGCGACGAAATAATTTTGTATTTGTTGTCTTCACGATATTTTGAGTAGCTTTCTACAATAGAAGATGAATTTAGTCTTTTTACTATTAGCCCAAGCTTAGTAAAGTGTGAAGTGTTCTACACTAGGTTTGGTCAACATAATAATTATGTATCGGGTTTGATTGTATACATTGAAAACATTTGTTTGCATTTAATTCGGCGAAGTGTTGCGCTTGTTGAAATCGCACGCCGGGAATGTGTTTGTGTTGAAATATGTTTAATTTATTTGTCTGATTGCGTTGTATTCAGTTCTAACTCGGATAACGGAGAATGTGCGAACTCTTCATATTTGTAGGCGCGACCAATTTACTTTTAATATATTATTCAGAGTCCTTTTTCAGCAAAGAATATTAGATTGAGTCTCTTTACAGACAAGCTTAGTGTACTTACAGTGCGTACGGTTAACTGCCTTCGTTGCTTGGTTATTTAACCTGTTACTGAGCCGAATGATTTTGTTTTGTAGTTAATTTTGGATTATAAATAAAAAACAATATTTGTGATTTTGACGTAAGTTTAACATATATAAAAAACACATAGACAACGTACGTAGGGACTATGGATACGAGACCGAATCAGGTAGCGCTTGTTTACAGCACAAAGCGATCGCTGAAAGCACTGAACTAAATAGTTTGAAAACTGTTAAACACGGGATTAGTTTAGTTTGTTTGTATTCATTATATTATCGGTGGTAGTTTTCTGTAAACGAAAACCGTCTGAATACCTCCGCAGAGGTACATGCCTTCAAACGTCACTGTGGTCACAATAAAGAATGTTGTAATTAGAGAATGTACTGGTGTAATAAGATTTACTATGTATTATGTCATCGCGATACAGTGCTGTGTGAATATCCTAACTGGTGCTTGATTTATTAATATAATATTTATTAAGGATTCGTATCATTAACCGTTCAGTAAACGTACTTGTCCCTTTCGTTGCTTCGATTTTTACATAATGTTATAGATTTATGGTAGTTCGTTTATTGATTGACATAAACAGTGCCTAAAGCATGGTTGCTTGTAAATCATTATGAAATGAAATTATCAGCAATTTCATAGCTCAACAAGGATCTACAAGTGCGCTTTGAGATCGGGCCGGTAATTGGTGGAGCGCGGGCTTTGAGCAGAGATCAAAGGCGCGCGATTCCGGTTCATGTAGTTAACTGCCTCGGAACTTTAAACGCGGCGCTTTACTTCGGCAAATCTTAGTTTAGGCGACTGAAGGTATGAGAGAGAGAGAGAGTGAGTACCATTCAAAATTTACATATCTCGTATGAATTTATTCAGGCATTTAAAATATTCGGTGCCACGTGGTGCTCGTATTTATACTTCCGTTATCGACAAAGAGTCTACTAACATAATTCTACTATCTTGTGTTTTTTCTTTTCTATTATAGCAAATCTTTACCATGACATTCATTTCAGGTGAATGTGTAATCAGATAACGGTTTCATAAATGTCAGGACGGGGAGCGAAATGTAATGCAAGTTGAGCATCCTCGTCGGCTCCTGTTTAAAGCAGGCTCTTTGTTATATCTAAAAACTCTTTATGTAGTAGAACGGGAAATTAAAGGATGTGAGGAATGGAAAACGAAGATTTTGTTATAAGTGACGATGAACGCCTAAAACTGTGTGCGACGTCAACTGCACGGCGCAGAGCTGTGAAGTCGGTCCAGCGAACGGATATTGGCTGCGAGGACAAAGGAGACATGGGATTTTTATATTATAATACTCTACAGTGGCTTTAATTCACAAGATATAGCGGGTTCCGATAATCGTTAGTGTTTATACTTCTTTCAAGAGTAAAAAGAACATGAAAAGAAAAATACAACACAGACAGGTAAACAATAAGGCTGACATTCAGAGGCACTCCCTTTCAGTAAACGTTTCGGTTTGTGTAGAGAACAAAATAAACATATAAAAATATAATCGGATACAAAAGAATATATATAAACATACATATATACTTGAACATGATATTAGTAAATATTACAAAATATTTAAACTTAGTTATTTATCAACAACATATTTTGTAGTTGACTACAGGAGTGTGTATAAAAAATTGCAATAGTGAAAGCACTTCATTAAGCTGAATTCCTGTTAAATTATTTACAAAATAAGACGGTTAAGATTTAGATTTTCTACTTCACAGTTCAGGTGCCAGTTTGCACCACACCTGTCAGCTCTAAGATTATTTATTGAATTCTCCGAACGCCGTCGAAAAACGGCTTCCAGGCGGCGCTACAGGATTGTCTCCTTCCATCCACCCTAGCACTGTTTGATATTCAGTGACAGGTTCCTTTTTACTTAACAGTATTGATACAGACCGTACCTAACTCGTAAACCTCGACTAGATGTATAAAGCTGGAGGAGGAAATTGAGAAAGAACTCCAACTCTATTATTAATACATTTTACGAGAAAACTGAAAATATTACTATAAAAATTCTAGTGTCTGTTGCATGAGACCGAATCACAATGTATATCATCCTTAGTATCATTATACACTCCCGGAAACATCTATCGGCCCACCTAGTGTTTAAAAGTTTTAACGGTGCCTAGCTAAAAATAAATGTTAGGTGGAGCAATAAGTTTTAATGCAGTTTTAAAGCTGATTTTTTGGTCAACCTTTACGTATGTTTTTTTTTTTTAATTTTGAAATCAGAATTATGAAAGAAAATTCGAGTCTGTTTATTGTTTTCAACGACTCAGGAATGGAGAAAACTTTTTTAATTTCGCACAAGTTAGATTTTTTTTTTGATGTTTCCGATTATTGTTTCCATAAAAAGGCAAATCTAAACTTAGAGCCAGTTTTGACCAAAAAATATGGATACTCTGCCTGAAATTGTCGCCCAAGTTGTAAAACTTCTGCCGGCCAAATCAATTTGAAATTACAAAGAAAATAAAAAAAAAACCTACACAGGGGTTGACCAATAAATCTGCTTCAAAACTGCATTAAAACTCATTGCTTCACCTAACATTTATTTTTAGCCAGACACCGTCGAAACTTTAAACACTGGGTGGTGGGCTGATAGATGTGTCCGGGAGTATAGTATCGAGAGTGTATATCACTTATCATCAAGTGATAAAATGATTTGTATTATACGAAATGCTTTGTTAATATATACCCACTGAAACAAAATACATACATTAAGTAAATAATCAAGCCTGCGATTAAGAGAGCGGAAGTGTTCGATCTGGTGGAAACGAAGTATATCGAGACGCGAGCACCGAGTGGCCGCAAGTGATTCCGCTGCCGTCTGGTTAACGACCGGAAGGGCTCGTAAACCACTAAAAAGCTGTAAAATACGGTCAAAAGTTAATTAGTCCAGGGATTAGACGCTATCTGCTGCGGGGCATAGAGCCGAGAAAAAATATCTATAGATCTTCCCACTCATTACTCATACTGAAATCTCATTTCACTTGAGATTAATAAAGAACGAGCAATTATTTTACTATGAATTATATATTTTAATTAAGATTATATTACATAACAGAAGCAACCTTTTTGACTATTGTACGCGTTGTGTTGTATATGTACATGAGATGTTATTATTTAGTGTTTGTGTTGCCTGCAAGGAGACGTCGTTCTCGGATGTTCCTTCTTATTCTGAGCTTCAGCGTCTATCGAAGTATCCATCTGTGTAATGAAGCTCGCGCATCGCAACAGTGGGACTTGTCCCCGCAAACAAACAGCCCATCCCACTAATTGAACATTCACAATTAAGTCGCGCTGATTGTGAACCTATTTGTGGTTAATTTTACATCGGCAATTGTATTTTATGTGCTGGACTAGACAACGGCCGGCCGCCGCGCGCCATTAAGCTCCGCTGTAATTTATTTAACTGAGCTGAGCGACGCGACGGCCAATTGAAAAATCTGACGTCGCTTTTGTACATTAAAGCTATCCGTTTCGTTGTTGGTTTTTGGTCATGTTAATGTTATGTTAAGGACGATAAGTGGAATCGTGTTAATAAATTGTATGACATATACCAAACAGTTACAACATTATAATTATTATGTGTGGAGAAGCCTACGCTACTGTTTTCAGTTTGTATTATAACATAAGTTTATATTATGTGTGTGATTTTGTAACACATAAGTCCAATCTTTTTGTTTCTAACGATATTTCATGTGTACGGATCAGACGCTAGCAAAACTCGTCCATAAAGTTTGATCGTAACACTGATAGGTACTGTTATGACAAATGACAGATTACGCGAATTTATCAACTGTCGAATATATATCAGAAACATATTATAAGTAGCGATGCGCGAATTTCAACCTTATGTAAAGTAGAAAAAGTTCGTTCTTCATTGCAAAAATAAATACAAATTTGACGCAAGCTTTTATAAACATGATGGCACATATGTTAAATAAACATAATGAAAAAGTATATTTTTCTACAGCGAATTAATTCTTAAGCTATTATTTTTTTTTTTAAGTTATTATGTGATCGTGGTGTTAGGATCAGGATATATAATTATTGATTTCATAAGAATCTCCAGGTTATATTACGTTATAAGTTAATGCTTTCACACTTAACCATCATATCTAGTAATTTCTATTATATTTAATTATATTGTTTTAATTACAATAAACACAATATTTTTTAATTAAAATGATCTCTCAGTTGTATTTATTCTGGGGTCCGTTTAAAACCCCCCTCAAAGTTCAAAACTACAAGCAGCAGTTTCAAATTTCATTATCGCTCGCACGCGTGTCGCCCCGTGTCATCTCCCCGCGCCCCAACGCAATAACGTAGACGTCCGCCCGCGCCGCGCGCCGCGTGACGAATGCGGACTGACAGCTGACGGCTGACGGGGCCGTGGGTAGTTTTGATTTTGATTTATTGTTTCGGTGTATTGAGAAGTTACCAGTTTCAGTGCAATATGTGCTCACTGTTGGGCAGGTCGAGTCATGAGTAAGTCTTATAAAGACGTCGGCGTGATCGCGTCGTGAAATAGTTTAATAGTTAAAATAAATTAAATATCAACGCAAATAGGTTTAGAAATCATTTTTACTCAAAATTAAAATTTCATTAATTTTAATTTTTAGGTGACTCGTGATTTCGTAATACCTGCGCGGGTATAAATAGGTCCGCGCCGGTGGTATAAAAACAGTCGCGCTGTGTTCAGCGGAGTGTACGGTCTTCTTAAGACGTTACGCTGTTAGACAAATGTGAGATTATGCAAAACTGTGTATTATTAGACAATAGGTTATCTCAAAAGACCGTGGTCCTCTTTCAAAATACACTGTCTCTCATATGGCAGCCGAAACGCAGTGATAGTCAAACTCTTTTTTTTTTTTTATTTATGATAGACTAGTGCTTGACTACGATTCCACCTGATGGTAAGCGGCGATGTAATCTAGGTGGTAAAGCGCACTAGTCTAGAAGAAGCCTATTCACTCTTTTCTTGAAGACCCCCACGTCATACCTGGACGGAAACACTGACGCCGGCAGACTGTTCCACTCCCTCGCTGTACGCATTATGAAGGACGAAGCGAAACGCTTAGTCCTAATGCGCGGGAGATCGACAACGAAGGGATGGATGCCTGCGGTGTGTCTGTACGTCCGGTGATAAAAGGGCGAAGGCGGTATCAGATCATGCAGTTCTTGAGCACACTCTCCAAAGTGCATTCGATAGAACACCGAGAGACTAGCTACTCTACGACGGTGACCCAAGCTATCGAGTTTTGCATCCAGAAGCTCTTGGTCACCGACTATTCTCATAGCACGCCTCTCCACCGAGTCCAGGACTGCCAGTTGGTAATTGGCAGCACCTGCCCAGATATGGCAGCAGTACTCCACACACGATCGGACCTGGGCTTTATACAGAGTCAGAAGCTGTCCCGGTGTAAAGTACCGCCGCACTCTGCAATATGTGGTATCGCAATCGTACTAGGGACCACCGTGTCAGTGTAAGCGTTTTGCTACTGCGCCATGGAGGCAGCATCGGCAGTATTCCGCAATATGTATAATAGTAGTTGCAGTTGCGGCAGAAAGCCGATACACAGATTTACGCAGCGCCGGCGTTTATTCCCGCGGCGCCGGTTCCCATTGTCCGCAACGAAAATTCCGCGAGCGAACGCCGCCGACCCATTCATACGCTATTAAAACAAACAAACGAGCGATAATCGTCCGCTGCAATCGATTTAGCGGTGCTTATGAAGTATCAAGTATCGGTATTCGATTCCAAGCTCGTGACCGCAATAGATGTTACCGATTGTGTGGTTTAACAAAACAAACGAGCGATAATCGTCCGCTGCAATCGATTTAGCGGTGCTTATGAAGTATCAAGTATCGGTATTCGATTCCAAGCTCGTGACCGCAATAGATGTTACCATTTGTGTGTGGTTTAACAAAGCCAATAAGACTTATTGTTTGTTTAAGCGTTACTATGCTTGGATTTATACTAACTCACTTGGCCGACTACCTTTCTCATATCACATCTGTCGCCGTAACAGCAACAGTCCAGCATCCAACTAGGGCCGACCGTGTCAGTGTAAGCGTTTTGCTACTGCGCCATGGAGGCAGCATCGGCAGTATTCCGCAATATGTATAATAGTAGTTGCAGTTGCGGCAGAAAGCCGATACACAGATTTACGCAGCGCCGGCGTTTATTCCCGCGGCGCCGGTTCCCATTGTCCGCAACGAAAATTCCGCGAGCGAACGCCGCCGACCCATTCATACGCTATTAAAACAAACAAACGAGCGATAATCGTCCGCTGCAATCGATTTAGCGGTGCTTATGAAGTATCAAGTATCGGTATTCGATTCCAAGCTCGTGACCGCAATAGATGTTACCATTTGTGTGTGGTTTAACAAAGCCAATAAGACTTATTGTTTGTTTAAGCGTTACTATGCTTGGATTTATACTAACTCACTTGGCCGACTACTGTCCTCGTATCGTACCTGTCGCCGTAACAGCAACAGTCCAGCAGTCAACATATAAGAGTACCTTCGGCGAGCGCGGTTCAAAATCTACGGTCATCAGGTGAACTTTTTTTTTAATAGTACTTTTTTTTATACTACTTTGCGACGAGGCGAGCAAGACGTTCACTGATGGTAAGTGACACGCTTGCCCATGACAACGTGCTGCTAGTTAAGATGGTACACACTGCACCACATTGCGCTCGTCGCCTTGAGACATAAGATCTCATAAGATCTAAGAGTCTCGTTAACCCAGTAATTCCACTAGCTATAGCATGTCTACTAGATTATTTTAAAAAATACTATATTAACCTCATAATATTCAAATTGATTATATAATACAAAATAATACATTTTATGTATTTATAATTCTCAAGCGTTCGAACAAAAAGTTAAATTTTTGTACTTTCGCGGGGAACAATTTAGGTTAAATCCTCTTTGCATCAAAAATAATAGTTCTAAAGTTTTTGTCCCTGTCGGGAGCCGAGATGTTACAGACGGACAGAAATTAACATTTAATAAACCTATAACTCGTCTTATATTATATTATATTTGTTAGTATTAAACGTTAAAATATATCGGGGAGAAATAAGGTAGAAAAAACGAATTAAACAGCATGTAACACGTTAAGTAGTATGAAGCGCACGTAGGACACGAGACCGCACTCAGTCCGACCTATTTCCCGGTCCCGACCAGCGCGTTATCCTGAGGGCCCGACGCGATCCGATCGAGGATATTGGACACACGCCAGCGGCTCTCAGCTCAGCAGTCCAGCTCCTCCTGTAAATGTATCATCTGGAATAAGATACAGTGCCGAAGTAACGCTGGAGGAACTTTGCTAAATCAGTTGTATCGTTACCCAAATTGAAAATTTTCATACAAATTGACTTTAAAACCGGGATTCCAGTTGTGTGTTTTTACGTTTCATATCAATCCACTAACATCGGACTGAGGATTTTCGTCTGTAATTAAAAAGAGATTAAACGCCGCTGCGTATTAATTGTTTGTTTGTTTGTTATTCAAAACGCGGCGGAAGCTATGATGAAACGTAACGCCGCGTAACATCTGGATTACGGAATAGTCGGAGAGACGCGCACGGTGCGACGCGAAACTGTCACTAACTATATTTTAACGTACTGTATATAATATCTAGATAGTAATCGTATCTGTCTGTAAATAATAGCTATTTTGATGCTGCAGATAGCTTAAAACGGAGGACCTCGGTTGAGATATAGAGCCGTATTAGAAGCTAGTTGATGGTACTGTTTTAAAATTTTCAATTGAGGTCAATGCGGTTTGCGGCAGTGAATGTGAGATAACACGTTAGATATAGAACGATTAGAATATATATATTGTAACCTTAGAATGTTAAAGCAAAACAAGGATTAAATTTAGTAACTTGAAGTATAATATACTGACAATTATGTGCCCATCAATGCAGTGGTTGTATAAATACGAGTCAAAAATCGGCTTGTTCTATTAAAGCAAGAGAATAGGAAACCCTTTCAAGTTGAATTCACTGAAGAAATATTTTTTAGCTCCTACAGCATGGTAGGCAGACCGCGGCGGGGTCTCGTGACGAATGTAACTACAGGGTGCTACAAAGTAATACGTTTTTAACCGCCGCACGTCAGCGCAGGTTACTTAACGTACACTTACATACATTTTTACAAACATGTTATATTTTAATTTTTCTTACAACTAAGCGATAAGACGAGGTTACCGTTGCCATGGGGAAAGAAGGTGGAACATACACCATAGCGTTTTGATTTGTCATCTATTTTTATGATTTTTTAATTTATTTATGTGATTTGTTTACTAGTAATGTGCGGAATACCGTATTTTTTTTATACTACTATGCGACGAGACGAGCAAGATGTTCACCTGATGGTAAGTGATACGCTTGCCCATGACAACGTGGTGCTAGTTAAGATGGTACACACTGCACCACATTGCGCTCGTCGCCTTGAGACATAAGGGTGTTAAGTCTCGTTACCCCAGTAATTACACTAGCTACAGCGCGCTTCAAACCGGAACACAGTAATGTTCGCACACTACTATTTGTCGGTTGCAGTAGGAGCTGCGGTGGTACCCACCCAGACGGTCTCCGGCAACAGAGACCTACCACCTTGTAATTTACCTGGTAATTAGTCATCTGTCGATACGTTATTAATGCAGTCGAATTTTATCTAAAAACTAGGGATGTAAAAAGGCACCGTAGCTGTATCTTTTGTAAGCACACTGTTGTGCGATAATTGTTTTATTTCACGTCAGTTCCTTGTGTTGTCGACAGTGAATCGGACCGTGCGAGTGTTTGCATACCGCCTGTATGTAACGAAGGGCAACCGCCGCTTGGATTTTGAGGAATGGTTCCTGATCACGCGATCGCTTCATTTGGCGGTGACCGGGGGACGAGGTTCGGGGGAGGTTCAAGGGAGGGGGGGGAGAGGGGAAGGGCGATGGGGAGGATAGAGATAGCCTGTTTTGACGAAGAGGTACTAGGCGGTGCGCGAATCGCTGCAAATAATTTCACACCCGGTGTCTACCGTCTGCTTTGCTGTGAGTATAAGTAGTGTGAAGTATAAGTAATGAAAAAATATTAATCTAAAAAAATTCAGTGCAAATTATTGTAATTTAATGTACAGATGAAATATAAATAAACAGAAATTTCCTGAATGAAATTCAGTTCAGTGTTGAAGTTTGATAAAATATATTTTCAACTGGAACCGGAACATCCGGTGATTGACCAAATAAAAAAGAGATAAACATTATAATTGCTAAAGTTTGAATATATTTAATGATTGTTATGTAAATATAATTTCTGTTTATTAATTAAAAATATATTAAATACATAAATTTAATTATTTATTTATGATTGAACACGTCGTAGACGCGGTGTACCTGACGCAGTTGAGGCGCGACCGGCGCGGGCCTGCGTCTTATGAAGGCACCCAATGTCGTGTGTGAAAGGAAATAAATCCCGTGTATCCTCTCCAGGGGTATCCACGGATAATGGCGCGCTACCCTAATAGGGTCAGTGGAGTGTCCCGGCCGCGACCTTACGGCTCGCCGATCAAAGTGTCGCCGGAGCCATCCTGGACCCCTTCACGTGCGCGGCAGGTGAGCCCGCAACCGTGCCGTGTCGATCGTGTCCCGATATTCCGAAGTGTTATGATCTGCGTAAAGATGTTCCCTGAAAGTCAATGTAATTAAATAGAAAACTGTAAAAAATCTTGAAACGTTTGCGTAAACTATGTAATTAATTTGAGGAATTAATGACGGAGGCTAATGTCCAGCGGCGGACAACTAATAAATATCTAACATTGATACCTCTTTTATATCAAATCAAATCAAATCAAATCATTTATTTGCTAGAATGTGGTAACAAATATGATGGTTTATAATAAAAAAATAAGCGCACATTCTACTTAATACTAAGCATGCAAATCTTTACAATTATTTATTTAATTAACACTACCGGTACATATATACACACTGGAAGACAACTAAATACAATATGCATAAAACAAATTAGTGTATATTAGGATCATTTAAAAAATCAGTTACTGTGTAATACATTTTTGTTTCGGAGCCAATTCGTTAAATTAATTTTAAATTTTGATGTAGGCAATGTTTTAAATTCTTTTGGTAAGCTGTTATAGAGTGTAATGGCCATGACATAGGCATTGCGCCTGAACATTTCTAATGTACACTTCGGATAAAAAAGTTTATTTGGGTATCGAGATGGTCTCGTTTTCCCTTCTGTACTCAAACTAAAGTATGAAGGATATTTTTACAAATAGGCTTATTTCTCTAATGTACAATGACGGCAGCGGCAATATACGTGAAATTTTAAATAATGGTCGACAACTATCAAATGGCCTTACGCCATAAATAGCACGTATGCATTTCTTTTGTATTTTAAAAACTTTTTCGATATCGACAGAGTTGCCCCAGATTATTATTCCATACGCAAGCACCGACGAGACATACCCGTGGTAAGCGCTCAGCGCTGCTTCCTTCGACACGGTCAGTCGAAGCCGCCGCAACATGTACACGTACTTATTTAGTTTGGCACACAACATGTCCACGTGTGCCTTCCAGTTACAGTGTTGATCATAAACAATACCCAGAAATTTTGTATTAGATACTTCTTCAACTTTCTCTTGTTTATATTCTATGTTCAAATTATTAATTTACTTTTATAAGTTTTAAATTGTATCAGTTTTGTTTTCTCCAGGTTTATTTTCAGGTTGTTGCACTGCAACCAATTAATGACTGCATGCAACGACATGTTTATCTCAGCTTCGTATGTTGTTTTATTTTGGCATTTAATCAAAATGGTTGTATCATCGGCGTATAATAAACATGTTGAGGAATGACCTCCGGTAAGTCGTTTATGTAAATTAGGAATAAAAGTGGTCCCAATATACTCCCTTGAGGTACACCGCAAGAATTGATTTTATACTTAGACCTTCCTTTTATTTTCACACCATCTATCACCTTTTCAACTTCTGTACATTGTTGTCTATCTCGTAGATAGCTTTCCAGCCAATCAAATGCCTTTCCTCTTATACCATATTTAGCCAATTTTAACAATAACGTGTTATGTTGTACAAAATCAAATGCTTTAGTCATGTCAAGAAATAACCCAGTAATAGGCACTTTATCATTTAAGCTCTCTGTTATAGTTTTTATAACTTGAAAACAGGCTAAGGACGTTGAATAATTACTTCTAAAACCAAATTGCTCTTAGTTATGATATTATATTTTTACAAAAAAATCGTATAGTCTTTTATGCATAACTTTTTCTATTACTTTTAGCATTACTGGTATTAGCGTAATGGGTCTGTAATTATTCATATCATGAGGCTCTCCGTTTTTTAATAGAGGTCTAATAATCGAAAACTTTAATTTATCAGATATTTTCCTTCCGTAAATGACATGTTTATTATATGCGAAAGGGGACCAGAAATGTAATTAGCATTATTTTTTAGAATATCTGTTCTCATTTCATCATATCCCACGGATAATGTATTGTTTAATGAAGACAATATGTTTAAAAATTTCTTTGGCATTGGTAGGTTTTAAGAAAATTGTGTTGTTGTTGATTTTTATTTTGTGATCAATACAATTATTAGTAAGTGAATTCACATTATCGTTAGTTAAATCAATAAAATATTTATTAAATGCCTCTGAGATTGATTTGGGATCTGTGTATGATAAGTTATTGTATTTAATAATCTCCTCTATATTTTGACACTTAGCCGTTTCTTTGGTTTTTTTTTCCGCTATTAGCTCCAGATGGCTTTACATTTGTTCTTATGTCTGTCGATGTATTTTATTGCATTGATTGTTGTGAACCATGGATACATTTTCGAAGTACTTTCTTATATTTATCATACTTTGTTTTATCTGTTTGCTTATAGTTTTTATGCAATCTATATCTTAAGTATATCCTTCTTTTGTTTTTACATGAAATTTTGATACCTTTAGTTAGTTAACCAATACATTTTCTGTTTTTAATACCTGATTTTACTTTAATAACTGGAAAACAAAGTTTATAGAATAGACAAAGTGTATTATGAAATTCATTGAAAGCATCATTTAAATTTTTGTGATCATAAACTTCGGAAAAACTTAGTGAAGATAACTTGATTGAATTTTTTAATGTTATCCTTACTATACTCGCGTTTAAATTCAAAAAAATAGCTCGACTTATTAACTTTCTGTACTGTAATTGTAATGTTTGAGCCGTTTCATGATCTGAAAGTCCCAATTTATGAACCATTGCATTACCTGACGTGATATTACTAACTATCATATCTATGCAAGAAGAAACACGAGTAGGAGTGTTAATGTGAGGTACGAAACCATAGTTGTTCAAAATACCTAAAAGTTCCTTGGAGTACTTATTACAAGATAGAAGATTAATATTCCAATCAACCGCATAAAATAATTTTTTTCTTTTTGTATTTGGAATACAACGTATGTAATAATAGTTCCAAATTAAAGAAAAATTTGTTTGGATCACTTTTAGGGGTGCGATATATACACATAACTATCATATACTATAGTTATAAGTTATTCTAATAATACACTGTTCCTACGTTCAGCAGAGCCGCTGAGGAAACAAAGGACCGTTCAGCCGACATTCTCTATAATTAGAAAAAAAACTGGAATAAGAATGGAGGGGGTGATTAAAGATATGAGACAAAAGCTTATTGCCCCACTTCGGTTACAGTGCGCGGACAACCCTATTTTCCGACCAATTAGAAATATCTGGAGACCTCTGCGATTCCTCAGGGAGATTGCTAATTGGCAAGCGTTAGGGATCTGAATTCACTTGTGTCTAAAAATTATCACCAGCAATATATATTTATACATAATACCGCTGTGGGTGAGTTTGGGATTCCTTCTGGGCCAGTGTGCTTGATCATCACTGATATAAGGATGCAGTCATACATAAAAACTTTGCATAATATATACGCGGATAAGCATGTCACTAAAATAAAAAAAGGGGAATCACTGTCCTGGTAAACGCTGTGGAAGGTATCATAAAGGCAAGTGGTTTAGTAGACAGCTTGCAAATGTTAGGTCGTGAGTACGAATCCCAAATCGAAAGATTCATGCGTTTGATTTGTTTTGAAATATCACAGCATATCCTATTGAAATTAACACGTTGGTAAGAACCGTGTCAGTGAATGCTGCTCGTAACACCAATTATTCAGTGTCGGTTATCCGATACCCTTGATGAGAACGCTGTTAGGTTTAGCAGAGGGCGGATGAGTGCAGCGCTTGTCTACACATCGTTGGGGCGGAGGCGTCACTTAATATCAAGTGCGATGGCAGAGCGGCAATACTTTCACTTGCAAATTAAAATTGCTTATAACAATGTGTTGGATTTAGGACGTTCACACATCACTGTAGCCATCGTAAATGTAGATGTAAACGTAAGGTTTGTGTCTACTCACACTGGTCGGGGAAAATAATAAAAAGATTTATCACAAGGAATTATAAACTAGCGATTTTAATACTTTAGATATGATTTTCGAGAAATAAGAATAAGCGAGAAATAATATCGTAAGCGATTCTGTGACGAAATTGTTAATAAATTGTCTGTATTTTTTGTTAAATAATGGTTGAGATTCTTCAGTAAATACACAGCATTGGTCAGCAATATAAAACTGATATAGTTTCATATGCTTGTGCCCTAAATACTCAGAACTTGTTATCGGATTGACAAATGGAATTGTTGTTTTAACGCGATGTTGTTACTTGGTAACTTTGTTTGGTTTGTATGTTTTTTTAACAACAAGTAAGTGGTTTCAGACTCTGATGCTTGTTTTCATGTTCGACAACGCATAAAAATTTATGGATTGATCCAATTTCGGTTATCCACCTTCGTCGGTATATGTAGTTAGTGACTCGAATATAAAACGACAACATTATGTTCTGGTTTTACATTTTAAGTGATATTTATAACGGGTACGTTTTTTGAATTATTTATCTTTTGTGTTATTAAAGAATACTCTGTTCTTTACTATTCCGTCCGTATAATGAATTGGAAAATGGTTGAAGTTAGTTTAGCTCCAGAGTTGGCGATGTAGAAAGTGTTGGTTAAGTTAACCGTCGGATAAGTTGAGAGGGATGCTGTCAAAACGTCCGAGTAACCGATTGAAATATTCCCCGCCGAGGGAACTTGTTGTGAAGTTCAAGTTGCACGCGCCGTCGGCCGCCGGACGTCCGGACGGCTTTTACTAAATTCTTCTGACAGCATTACAAGTATCATATTTTTAAGTTTTAATTATATTACGAAGTACATAACTTGTAGGTTGTTTAAGCTATTTTATTAAGCCCAGTTGCAATTATATCGTCGTGTTATTATATTATCGTATACTCGTGTGTTTACTTCGTCGCAACTGAATGACTGAAACGCTCATTTTGATTTGGCAGATAACTTGATTAAAGAATGTTTCTGTTTTATTATACCGAAAAATTTCAACTTAAGTACCAGTTACTCCAGGTAAGTATTATTTTACATGGCATATGCTTACTCCACACTTCCTAGCGATAGTAAACATACGACTGTGTCATTTTTAACATGATGTAAATTATTATTTATTAAATTAGACACTTCACGATAGACGTTTTAACAACAATTTGTTATATGAATACAAAATAATATAATAATTTTGAACAAAGACTTATCCTATTGAAACTTATATATAATTTTTTAGCATGTTATATACTTTCAGCGTTTTTTAATATATTTAATAACGTACACCAAAGTAATAACAGTAAAGTACGCGCGTTGATTACGCGCTCTGCTGCGGCTATTAGGCCGTATAAAAATTATTAAATCGTAAAGTAAATTGGTAGCCGGCAGGTAGTTCCCCCACGCAGTACCTCATATACCGTACCTGCCTATTGCAGACACATTACCATCATAATAATTACTTACAACGTAACGAGAATATTGCTACATTATTTAGAGTAGCTCATCACTTATGTTATAGCAGCTGACCAGAGTGCAGGTTGCTTAAATGATCTACGACCTTCGAAAGAAGGTGACAAGTAAGAACGAGAAAGATCACTTGTCTATTTCAGTCGCTATATAGCTATAACAGGTGCGTTATAGCTACAAAATTGACAAAAGAACTACATTAAAAACTATCTTATTAGAATTAGCTTGATGAACTTATTAAGATTTCAGATTCATCTCTGTTTAGATTCTTCAAACAATATGATTGTTATTTTTCATCCGCGCGTATATAGTCTGTAAAATAATAAGGGCCAAGAGTTTCATAATCATTTTGTTTATTCTTTAAATTGTCTTTGAATTATCTTATTATTGTTTCAGCGGAAACATCTCGCTTGTCGCAGCCAAACGCGCGCGGGCCGAATGCTTAAGTGATTTGTTCATATTGTTTTTCATAAAATTTCGTTCGAAGAAGTCAGTTTGTGTAACGTTCAAAAAGAGGAGTTTTTTAAATTTAATGTGTCTCAATTCAAAAACCAAGACTTGCTTACCTTGACTAAGTTGAAGGTAAAATTTATAATAATATAAATTATTGTCTTACAACTTTCATCAATATTTTTAGTTATATGAAACGACAAACCTTTAAACCATTAGTGTAATGGATTTAACGGAATACTGTAATTTACGTAACGTTACCCGCACGTTAGTTGATAACAAAGTGAATGAAGAAATGGTGGGAAGTCGGTGTTAGCTTGCGGTTGAGCCGGGGAGCGGCTTGGCAAAGTTTGGTCAGGCGGGATATTTAAATGGATGAACTCTGTCGGCATTTGCATTCGCTTTCGTGCTTCAAAGCGCTTTATACTAATGCTGCTAGTTGGTGTTCGCAGGTCGGCCGCCCGCGGCGCACTTCGCGCGGAGACTGACTCCTGCAAAGACTACGCCAGTTTTTTTTACGATAAGATCGACTATTGTAAAAGAAACCTTTACTATAATAATATTTTATAATACCAAGGAAAAAACGTTTCTTTTGCTTGTAAGTTATGCTTCATGACATTAGATAATTTCAGTGATCCCTCCAAATGTCCATCGGTGTCATATGAGCGACTGGATATGAATGTGCGAAGAAGAAGGTATGAATTTGGTGTAAGGGATAAAAACTAATGATGATTAGTATTACACAGCGTCATCTTTGCGCAAAATTTTGGTGTAATAACAAACAAGTTAATTAAGACCTTTAAGTGTTTGAACTTGAAGCTGGAGGAGGCCTTCACCCAAAAAGGGATTCCTACAAAGACAAAAATGTTATAAAAAAAAAAATTATGTAAGTTAGGAAACAAAATTGGCTTATAAATAAATAAATAATTAAAAAAGTGTTTGAACATGCAGGAGAACATTTCCCATATCGACAAGTGAAGGTTCAAGTTGAAAGCTCGGTTATTTTGTGTTATAAAAATGTTAAACATTATCTTATCTCATCTTCCAAAGTCGACACCTCGTCAAACACCAGAATGAATATAAATTTCCGCCACTTTACATTGCATATAAATAAATCCTCCAGTGGCTGAAGTGGAAAGAAGTTTTATTTAACTTGACCCAGCACTTTGAAGATAACGATATTTTATTAAAAAGTTTAGCGAGACTTTTTTTTAAAGTTTAAAATTGATACGTTACCGGGGCAGCAATCTAGATATTCAATATGCTAATCTACAAGAGGTTTTATGAAAAAAGGATATGTTACATTTCAATCGTCCTTAGCACGTTTATTCTTTAATTTATTTTTGTACTTATGATCAGTATTGAAAGCTTGAATCTTTCGTTTGTTATATTGAAACAACTTTAAGACGTTCAATATTGCTTTACAGGAGTACTAGACCCAGTATCGCTGAAGGACTAATTTAAAAAATTATTCATTTATAAATTATGATACTAAAAATAATTTGTTTTGTGATTTAAATTCGATATGAAATTATTTTCAACTAGTATTTCCTTGTCACTTAATTACAACGTCAAAATTATACACAAATATTTGTTTCCTTGTTTTTAGATTTGTCGTAGAGTCCGCTACACCGCTACACTCCTACGCAGCTACGTTGCTACGCCGCTACGGCTTCCGTAGCACATGATGGTATACGACCACTTACTGATTACGTTACTACGACACTTTTTAATATTCTATTTCAACGTGAGTAACACTTAGTTTTAAAAAGACACTTCAGGCTTTACGTGTTCAGAACACGCTGCAAGTTTCAGGTAGCGCAGTGTGATAATAAAAAATTCGCATACTACATATAAAATTATAAAGTTTCTAAATAAAACTCTGTGTGTAGGTTCAAGTTGTATTGTGCATTAGTGCGTCACTCGAACTAGCAATAAGTAACTTCATCATCTCATTGTAATGTTATTAAAAGAAAATGATGAATCTGCCAGTTAGCGATCTCAACGTATACTCTTGATGTTCTCGAAGATTTAAAGATAAACTGGTAATAAATCGCGTAGATTTTCCTATGTAATATACAAAGAAAACGAAGCAAAGAAGCATATTGGTACGCGATCCTTCTGCTGATTAAAAAAAAACGGAACAAGAATATAAAAGAGCAGTTATTGCCCCACTTCTGTAATATGCGACTAAGTACATACTGTTTCCTATTGAAATGTTAATTTTCTTAACGCCTTTGTCATGTGTACTCATGAACTCTTTGTAAACGAAATCGGTAACCTATGTTCACGTGTGATTAATAAATAAAATAGTTTATTGAATACTTTTGTTTGTTTAATTTGGTTTGCACTAGTTCCCCCGCAGTGCGTGTTATCGACTCTACCTGTTCTGTTCGTATCCGCATTAATATTTTTAAATTAATTAAATATATAACCTGTCCGCGCCGCTCTTAACGAACTGATGAAATGCACGTCGTGCGTTTCATTCAAATAAAATTAATACAACTGTTTGTTAGTTTGTTTTGTGTTGAAATATACACTGAAAAAAGAATAATAATAATTATGAAACACGAAAAAAGTTTATATATGATATTTGTTTAATTTATACTGCTTTTTGTTTTTTTTTTATTCTACTATGCGACGAGACGAGCAAGACGTTCACCTGATGGTAAGTGATGCGCTTGCCCATGACAATGTGGTGCTAGTTAAGATGGTACACACTGCACCGCATTGCGCTCGCCGCATTGAGACATAAGGTGTTAAGTCTCGTTACCCCAGTAACTACACTAGCTACAGCGCTTTTCAAACCGGAACACAGTAATGTTCGCACACTACTATTTGTCGGTTGCAATAGGAGCTGCGGTGGTACCCATCCAGACGGTCTCCGGCAACAGCGATCTGTCACCAGCAAACTTATAAAAAAATTTTGATCCGAGTTACGTAACCACAACATGGAATAAGTGTAACTTAAGTACTGTACACTTAGCGATAACATTCATTCTGTAACATAAAGCCCTTATTGTATTTCATAGTGTATTTAAGAAATAAGTTACATGTAAAGTTTAATCTGCTTGCCACTGTACTACAGAGCGGTTGTCTGCCTGTAGAATAAAGTATTATTTTATAAAAAGCTTCTTTATTGGTTGCAAAACATAACTTCTGTCGTTAACTATTTAATTAATGTTAGATAGATATTAACTAATTTAAGCAGAGACCTCATGTTTCAACAGTAACTAGTATTATTAAGTTTAATAATTACTGATGAACAGAAAGTTTATTATTTTTATTTATCTATTAAACGTAGAAGTATTATTTGATTATAACCTACATTTTTACAAAAACTGAACTCGATGGAGTGAGTCGATGATTAAAAGCAGTGCGTCTATATTTGCGATACTAGCGCGTGCACCCGAGCTCACCTGTAGAGTCTATACTCTGCTTGACTTCTACTGTTAATATTATTACGGTCTCTGCAGACAAGAGGTATAATTCTATTAGTAATTAACAATGATAAACTGTAAGCAGAAACTGAAAGTTAAGCTTTCAGTCATGTAATACGCAAAGCGCTTGTTCGTGACTGTTAGGATATTTACACAGATCGACTAGTTAAATCATTTCATTATAAAAGGTTCATTTACCAGGTGGTAGGTCTCTGTTGCCGGAGACCGTCTGGATGGGTACCACCGCAGCTCCTATTGCAACCGGCAAATAGTAGTGTGCGAACATTACTGTGTTCCGGTTTGAAAAGCGCTGTAGCTAGTGTAGTTACTGGGGTAACGAGACAACACCTTATGTCTTACGACGAGCGCAATGTGGTGCAGTGTGTACCATCTTAACTAACACCACGTTATGGGCAAGCGTATCACTTACCATCAGGTGAACGTCTTGCTCGTCTCGTCGCATAGTAGTATAAATAAAATAAGTTTTTTTATCAATAAGTTTAGTGTCATCAGATTATAACAATCAACACGCCGTACACCATCGAAGTTACACATCGAAGTTACCAGGTGGTAGGTCTCTGTTGCCGGAGACCGTCTGGTACCACCGCAGCTCCTATTGCAACCGACAAATAGTAGTGTGCGAACATTACTGTGTTCCGGTTTGAAGGGCGCTGTAGCTAGTGTAATTACTGGGGTAACGAGACTTAACACCTTATGTCTTACGACGAGCGCAATGTGGTGCAGTGTGTACCATCTTAACTAACACCACGTTATGGGCAAGCGTATCACTTACCATCAGGTGAACGTCTTGCTCGTCTCGTCGCATACTAGTATAAATAAAATAAGTTTTTTTTATCAATAAGTTTAGTGTCATCAGATTATAACAATCAACACGCCGTACACCATCGAAGTTACACATCGAAGTTACACATCGAAGTTACCAGGTGGTAGGTCACTGTTGCCGGAGACCGTCTGGTACCACCGCAGCTCCTATTGCAACCGACAAATAGTAGTGTGCGAACATTACTGTGTTCCGGTTTGAAGGGCGCTGTACCTAGTGTAATTACTGAGGTAACGAGACTTAACACCTTATGTCTTACGACGAGCGCAATGTGGTGCAGTGTGTACCATCTTAACTAACACCACGTTATGGGCAAGCGTATCACTTACCATCAGGTGAACGTCTTGCTCGTCTCGTCGCATAGTAGTATAAATAAAATAAGTTTTTTTATCAATAAGTTTAGTGTCATCAGATTATAACAATCAACACGCCGTACACCATCGAAGTTACCAGGTGGTAGGTCTCTGTTGTAGACCGTCTGGGTGGGTACCACCGCAGCTCCTATTGCAACCGCCAAATAGTAGTGTGAAAACATTACTGTGTTCCGGTTTGAAGCGCACTGTAGCTAGTGTAATTACTGGGGTAACGAGACTTAACACCTTATGTCTTACGACGAGCGCAATGTGGTGCAGTGTGTACCATCTTAACTAGCACCACGTTGTCATGGGCAAGCGTATCACTTACCATCAGGTGAACGTCTTGCTCGTCTCGTCGCATAGTAGTATAAAAAAAATAAGTTTTTTTATCAATAAGTTTAGTGTCATCAGATTATAACAATCAACACGCCGTACACCATCGAAGTTACACATCGAAGTTACCAGGTGGTAGGTCTCTGTTGCCGGAGACCGTCTGGTACCACCGCAGCTCCTATTGCAACCGACAAATAGTAGTGTGCAAACTTTACTGTGTTCCGGTTTGAAGGGCGCTGTAGCTAGTGTAATTACTGGGGTAACGAGACTTAACACCTTATGTCTTACGACGAGCGCAATGTGGTGCAGTGTGTACCATCTTAACTAACACCACGTTATGGGCAAGCGTATCACTTACGATCAGGTGAACGTCTTGCTCGTCACGTCGCTTAGTAGTATAAAAACAACACGCCGTGCACCATCGAAGTTACGAAATGTTTTGTCCTTTTTGATATGTTCAAGTACCACACCCCCCCTCCCCCATTCCTCCTCCATCGCTACAGTTTAGTTTACATGACTCGTTTCCGGTTGCTCATAACATTACACACGGTTGATCACCGTCCGGCGATGACCGTAGCTGCAATTGAGCGACACGTGACCGCCACTTCCTGCAGCCGTCCCGCTCGCACGCGCGCGCGCGCCCGCCCCGCCGTCCACATCCGGCGCGGAAAATTGTAAGGGCCGTATCGTACCGACTCAGGATATCGCCAGTCGTGGTCGCGAGCCTGCGGCGGTAGGACGCGCGTGCGGTCGGCGCTCGCTCCCGCTCGTCGCTACGTAAACTAAATTTGCAGGGCGCGCGGTGCACACAAGTTTCGCAAGTCGCGTGTCCGCTGCAGCGCGCCCGCCGCGTTGTTTGTGCTTGTGTTTCAGTGCGTGCACTATTATACTTTCGCCTAAAATGGATAGTTTCTGAAAGTGAACAAAATCACCGAGTGAGTTGTAACGAGTGCGTGAACTTGAAAAAATATTTCACTCGCAAACAGCTCGCTGCGAAGTTTTCGTTTTTAATCGGTAAGTACAATTACTTTACGAATTACGTTTTTAGACGTAGCCAGTTCTAAACATATTCATCAATCATCAATTTCGACATAAACAGGATTAAATTTTTTTCAATTACATACTGAAATATTTAGTATAAGTAGGATGGGTAAGAGATGCATACCAACTTCT
The DNA here is from genome assembly GCA_029286795.1 of Byasa hedistus. Lineage (NCBI taxonomy): Eukaryota > Metazoa > Arthropoda > Insecta > Lepidoptera > Papilionidae > Byasa > Byasa hedistus. The sequence continues at coordinate 9,163,851 of JAGSMW010000024.1, forward strand.
ATTTTATAATACAAGTACGTATCGTTGAAATGATATTAATATCCAATGTTTTTGTTAAATTAGAAGATGGGTTACATGTATTTTGTCTGTGGATAACGAGTAGAAAAAAAGGTGTTGTTAAATTCCCGTGTAGCGCCTCAATGCGGTACAGTAAGCAATGCGGATCGTATGCGGGTGAGCTTCTTGTTTGCATATTTAAGCTTTATATATTGTTTTGAAAGGTATAATAATTTGGTGCTCTAACAAATATACTAAACCCGTAATTTATGTTTAACTTAAATATAACACATGTTAGTAAACAAAGGAGAATACTCGTTATCTGTGTACTTATTTTGTGTATTTTTTTTTAATTAAGCAATCACTAAAAGATGTACGGAAGTGCAGGGTTGCCTATTACTCTTTTTGGTTGATGATGATGATGATGAATCAATGAATTGTTGCGAGTTATTGTCTATTTAGAGCTAAGCTATTAAATAACGAGAACATCTGAATAGTGTAGCGGATAACCAATAATAACACGGAGGTTTCTGGTTTGATTTTAAGGTCTAATATAGTCGAGTTTGATTGGTAGCATAGTTTTCAGCCCAAAGTTATTCAGTCTATTGTAAATTCAGAATTGTGATATGTATAACTTATTTCGTCTTTTTGTAATGAAATGAGCAATACGTTTATCTGTTGGAAATTAATGTACGTACCATCAAAATGAGTTCTTAAAATATTTACAATGCACCACAGATGATTCTATAAGACAGTGATGCTACAGCACATCTCGTAATGTGAAAAGGGAATCTTATCACAATGCTGCTATACATGTTTCTCACTTATAGATAATTTCTATCTATATATACATTCGGACTTAATTTCTCATCAAAATTCTATTACCGATGTAAGCAGGAATCTAATATTAAACCTCCGTGGTACAAAGCAAGTAACCTAGTCACGCCGCATTGATGGAAATGAATGGAGACGAACGAGCTATATGGATGGAGATAGCTATGACATTACTTGTATTTGCTTAGTAAGTAAATAGATATAGTAAACTATAAGATTCTGTTCCAATGTACATATGTGCCGCAGACAGGTAACGTGTATCGCTTGCGTGTACCGATTACGTCGGAGCGTAGCGCGGGGCCCGTGTAAACGGAGCCCTGACCCCAAAGTAATTGCCTCGCCTGCACAAATTAATCCCAACACGATACCTTAACGTACACGGATGGATTACACTCGGCGAAGGTCGCTGATGGAGCCTCCGCTGATACATGATATACTGGTTCACTGTGCCCCGCGCAGGAGTAAAGTATTACCATTCAAACGTAAACACAAAAATCAGAAATCTTTAGTAAGTTTGTAAATATAAGAGACGAGACCACTAACTGGTCACACACTGTCATGCCTATTAGTATTTCCACTGAGCACCGCATTATGTTTGATGCCTATAGACTTATAATATCGATTCTTCTTCTAAGTCGTATCTCCTCATGACTGAAGGTCGTTATCATCATGTGTAATGAAACACATGACGACTTGCTCGGAAGTTATAATGAAGTGGTGTTGCCATTGCCTTCTCCATTTCACAAAATTAATGTAAGCTTTGTGGGCTCGGTATCCGAATGTATAATAAGGTTCCACAATCTGTTTTAGATTTGCCACTTCATAAATTAAAAAATAAAATTAAAAATGTTTTGATAAGTAAATCATATTATAGTGTTAGCGATTATTTAAATGATAAAGATGTGTGGAAATAAATGGCGCTGGTTCTCAAGCAGTATGTGTCAGTACGTGTAAGACATTCAAAAATGAAGAAGACAAAAAAAAATGTATATATATATCCCGCTGAGTTTCTTGCCCATTCTTCTCAGGTCCGTGCATTTGTTTTGCGAATGGCTGGTAGATTTTGACGTTCAATAAGTGAACTATTGTTCCCATGTTGAATAAAAATTTTGACTTTGACTTTGACATACTATTGCGAGCACGGATGGTCACGACATAGATATGCAGGTTTCCTCACGATGTTTTCCTTCACCGTCAAAGCGCGTGATATTAGTTGGTGTTATACTAATAAATTGAAAAATTCATTGGTGCAGACCGGATTCAAACCCGGTACCTTCGGAGTGAAAGGCCGGCGTCCAAACCACTAGGCTATCGCGGCTTTTAATATCGATTATCCAGTAAGTAATGTTACTGGTGGTAGGTCTCTGTTGCTGGAGACCGTCTAGATAGGTACCGCGCAGTAACTATTGCTACTGCTAAACAGTATTGTGAATGTTACTGTGTCCCGGTTAAAGCGCGCTGTAAGCTGGTGGTGTAAGCCGTGATAGCCTAGTGGTTTGAACGCCGGCCTTCCACTGCGAAGGTACCGGGTTCGAATCCGGCCTGCACCAATGAATTTTTCAATTTATGTGCAGTTAACATAAAACACCAACTAATATCACGCGCTTTGACAGTGAAGGAAAACATCGTGAGGAAACCTGCATATCTATGTCGGGACCAACCGTGGTCGGACTAGTATGTGAAATGGAGAAGGCAATGGCAAACCACTCCATTATAACTGCTAGGAGAGTCGTCGTGTGTTTCAATAAAAACATGATGACCACGACCCTCAGTCATGAGGAAATACGACTTAGGAGGAAGCTGGTGAAGTTAACGAGACTTAACACATGTCTCAAGGCGACGAGCACAATGTGGTGCAGTGTGTACCATCTTAACTAGCGCCATTTTATGAGCAAGCGTATCACTTACCATCAGGTGAACTCCTTGTTCGGTTTGGCGCCTCGTTGAATAAAAAACAAAGTCGATTAGCTACACCGCCATTTAAATTGTTACAGTTATACTTTACATAGCAACTTACTATTAATAAAAAGCTCAATTTGAAGTAGATTGTTTATTAGTCTGTGTGATATTCGTGGAAAGAGATCGTGTAGTACAGGTTCATGTGCCCCCGTGCGCGGGTGCGGGTTCTATTCCCGACGCAGACGCGCGCGCTTCGTGTTTCCTTTACGAATACAAATGTTTCATTATTCCGCGTCGTCAAATTTTTATCTGTTGTTTTTATCGGCGCACTACTTCCTTTAACCCGCAATACATAATGCGTACGTCATAGCTTTAACGTTCATGTATGTATGAGGATATATATCCTGCGGCATTATAACTTCGTTTAATAAGATTTTCGAAAGTATTTATCAAGTTTGATAAGCTTATCAATCATCTCTCGAGTTAGAATTTCTTATCTTGTCTTCGCTTCTGTGTGTTACTGTTTCAGTAGTGTTGCTTTGTAACAGTGGTCCAGGTTCGATCGTACTCGTTTGGCTAGTTACCAACCAATAAAGTGAACCTGCCGCCATAACGGTATTATTGTTTATTTTTTTTATTTTTATTTGAAACTTTGTACAAACAAACAAACTAACAACAATGGTTACACAGAAATGTAATGGTACAGACGAGCTTAACTCACTATGAGTTTTCTACCAGCTAACCTTAGCGAAAAAGAAGAGTTGTATAGTGGTAGTTAATGTACAATAAAGAATTTAAATATACATACTAAGTTAAATACGATGCTATGATCCATAAATAGATATATAAATAAATGCTATCACAACAGTAAGGATAAGAAGTGCTCCTTAACGCGCATTTTAAAAAAAAATTGTTATTCGATATGAGAACCGAAGTACATAATTCTGTGGTTGTGATGCATGATTGATGCATACTGAAGATTATTATAAAAATCAACATCAATAGTATGTAAGCCATATAACTAAAGCCAGAGATACATGTGTTAAGTTCTCAAAAATGATTGCTTACAGTAAGTATGTTTTGGCTGAGAGAGATTATTGTTATAACTCTACAGTTTCAGATTATACTTGTATAAATTATGTATATTGAGCGAAAATGATTTTGTTATTAGTAAAGTAAGCGGAGCAGGAATCGATCCCGCTGCAAATACCGCTGCAACCCGATACCGAAGCCGTACACTGCTGCGGAGCCGATGAGCTCCTTTGTCAGGCAAACATTTGTATATATTTATGATATTGTATTCATGTGTAACTTGTAATACACTTAGATACATAGACGTCGGGTTAACTTATACGTAGACTCCGGATAGTATTTTTAAGTTATAGTAAAACGATGGATCAATTACCATTCTCTGTACTGCTCACAAGGTCCCTGTCTCTGACTGTTTATTTTTTTTATTTGATTTTTGATTGGTAACATTGTGTAGTTAAAATTTATCATAATTTAATACTAACAGTCCAACTGTTTAAAACAGTTTGTTAAATTGAAATCATCACTTTACTATCGTTGTAAATCAAGTCCTAAAATAATCAATAGATTGGTGATAAGAAACTATGTTATGCAGGCATAACCATTGGTAACAAATAACAGTATGTGGTGCAGTGTAAATATACTATCTTCCATTACGAGCGTATAACTTTCTATTTGATGAACAACTTGGCCGCGTGATCGTACAGTTTTTTTTTTTTTATACTACTTTGCGACGAGACGAGCAAGACTTTCACCTGATGGTAAGTGATACGCTTGCCCATGACAACGTGGTGCTAGTTAAGATGGTACACACTGCACCACATTGCGCTCGTCTTGAGACATAAGGTGTTGAGTCTCGTTACCCCAGTAATTACACTAGCTACAGCGCGCTTCAAACCGGAACACAGTAATGTTCGCACACTACTATTTGGCGGTTGCAATAGGAGCTGCGGTGGTACCAGACGGTCTCCGGCAACAGAGACCTACCACCTGGTAGTTAAATAAAAAATATGCAAATCTATTTCATCCCTTTTCGAATCTAACTGGAAGTTAAGTGCGGAATCGGCAGAACTTACTAAGCTCTGACTAGAATTTATTTAGATTTCATTTTAATTATGAATGCTCTATCGCTGCAGTACTGATCCCTGGTTTCAAGTGATTTTATTTACGTAAGCTGCTTGGCCACGATTCTACTTGAAAGTAAGTGGCGATGTGATCATACATAAAAATGATTTGCCCAGTGATAGCCTATTCGTAGTAATGTTTTTTTCTCAATTATTTGCTTTGTATTAGTAATAGAGAATTACATTAACACATAAAGAAGGAAAAGGGGAAGAAATAATAACAAAAGAATAGTTTCACCAGGTGGTAGGTCTCTGTTGCCGGAGACCGTCTGGGTACCACCGCAGCTCCTATTGCAACCGACAAATAGTAGTGTGCGAACATTACTGTGTTCCGGTTTGAAGCGCGCTGTAGCTAGTGTAATTACTGGGGTAAGAGACTTAACACCTTATGTCTCAAGGCGACGAGCGCAATGTGTGCAGTGTGTACCATCTTAACTAGCGCCGCGTGTTAGTTTGAAGGGCGCTGTAGCTAGTGTAATTACTGGGGTAAGAGACTTAACACCTTATGTCTCAAGGCGACGAGCGCAATGTGGTGCAGTGTGTACCATCTTAACTAGCGCCGCGTGTTAGTTTGAAGGGCGCTGTAGCTAGTGTAATTACTGGGGTAAGAGACTTAACACCTTATGTCTCAAGGCGACGAGCGCAATGTGGTGCAGTGTGTACCATCTTAACTAGCGCCGCGTTGTTAGTTTGAAGGGCGCTGTAGCTAGTGTAATTACTGGGGTAAGAGACTTAACACCTTATGTCTCAAGGCGACGAGCGCAATGTGGTGCAGTGTGTACCATCTTAACTAGCGCCGCGTTGTTAGTTTGAAGGGCGCTGTAGCTAGTGTAATTACTGGGGTAAGAGACTTAACACCTTATGTCTCAAGGCGACGAGCGCAATGTGGTGCAGTGTGTACCATCTTAACTAGCGCCGCGTTGTTAGTTTGAAGGGCGCTGTAGCTAGTGTAATTACTGGGGTAAGAGACTTAACACCTTATGTCTCAAGGCGACGAGCGCAATGTGGTGCAGTGTGTACCATCTTAACTAGCGCCGCGTTGTTAGTTTGAAGGGCGCTGTAGCTAGTGTAATTACTGGGGTAAGAGACTTAACACCTTATGTCTCAGGCGACGAGCGCAATGTGGTGCAGTGTGTACCATCTTAACTAGCGCCGCGTTGTTAGTTGAAGGGCGCTGTAGCTAGTGTAATTACTGGGGTAAGAGACTTAACACCTTATGTCTCAAGGCGACGAGCGCAATGTGGTGCAGTGTGTACCATCTTAACTAGCGCCGCGTTGTTAGTTGAAGGGCGCTGTAGCTAGTGTAATTACTGGGGTAAGAGACTTAACACCTTATGTCTCAAGGCGACGAGCGCAATGTGGTGCAGTGTGTACCATCTTAACTAGCGCCGCGTTGTTAGTTTGAAGGGCGCTGTAGCTAGTGTAATTACTGGGGTAAGAGACTTAACACCTTATGTCTCAAGGCGACGAGCGCATGTGGTGCAGTGTGTACCATCTTACTAGCGCCGCGTTGTTAGTTGAAGGGCGCTGTAGCTAGTGTAATTACTGGGGTAAGAGACTTAACACCTTATGTCTCAAGGCGACGAGCGCAATGTGGTGCAGTGTGTACCATCTTACTAGCGCCGCGTTGTTAGTTTGAAGGGCGCTGTAGCTAGTGTAATTACTGGGGTAAGAGACTTAACACCTTATGTCTCAAGGCGACGAGCGCAATGTGGTGCAGTGTGTACCATCTTACTAGCGCCGCGTTGTTAGTTTGAAGGGCGCTGTAGCTAGTGTAATTACTGGGGTAAGAGACTTAACACCTTATGTCTCAAGGCGACGAGCGCAATGTGGTGCAGTGTGTACCATCTTACTAGCGCCGCGTTGTTAGTTTGAAGGGCGCTGTAGCTAGTGTAATTACTGGGGTAAGAGACTTAACACCTTATGTCTCAAGGCGACGAGCGCAATGTGGTGCAGTGTGTACCATCTTAACTAGCGCCGCGTTGTCATGGGCAAGCGTATCACTTACCATCAGGTGAACGTCTTGCTCGTCTCGACACATAGTAGTATAAAAAGAACTTTTGTTCTTAAATGGCTTTGATGATGAATGTCGATGATATTTGAGACACTTGCATGTGAGCACGCTTATTGCAGCGGTATTAAAAGATAATTTGTTCATAGCTATAGTATGTAAGGGTAGGTAACAGGTAAGCTAAAGTAAGATAATGACGTTCCTTCTGATATTGCGGTTACCGGTAACTCGGCTGGTTGGTGCAGCGTTACGTTCCGGGGTCGCGCGCGCGCGTTGCTGACCGCCGGAAACCTTTGTGCAATCACACCTGCACTTGTGCTGTTGCACTCGTCCATGTTTGCATTTGTTTTGGTTCATACAATTCATTAGCACCTCCTCCATACAGCTTGTGTGTTTTGTAATGTGATATATAAATATAATATATTTGTTTCGGGCATGCGGGTCGAGAAGGCGGTAACAGGGAAAATTGCAGTCTTTTCTTTCAATATGTTTTTTTTTTTTCTCTTTATTTTGGCACAAACAGTCATTACATATAAAAATATATATTAACAAAAATATTAACTAATTAAAGGACAAGTAGTGCCCAACGTTACTAATATAACACAAACCTGGCAGACAAAAAACACAACACTTAAGAAGGAAAAAATGAATAAAAGAAAATTAGAATTGTTGTTAGAATTGTTTCATTTCCATCTCTTGCTAAGGTAAAGCTGAAAACATTAACTTAGTTTTTTTGGCATTACAAAAAGTTACTAATTACTAAAATTTTTTTTCCTTTGTCAGGGTTTGCTGGAAGAAAACTCTTTTTAGGGTTAAGCTCGCCATTGTTCCATACATTTAGAATTTTTTTATTTAATTTCTATGTATTTTTCGTGTATGTGTACATCAAGAAATAAATAAATAAATGACTTATACGGTCACATATTACGTGGAGCTTGTTTACAATGTCTAACTTTTTCATTCGACATAAGATATTTTTAGTTATGATACATATATTATATGTATTGTATAAATAATTCGCTTTCACCAAATGATTGTCTCACCAGAGATTTTTCTGTAATCACTTGCCCCTATTATATTTCAACGCCGGTTCTGTCTATTTTTTTTATGTAACAATCGTTTGTTCATTTTCAGTTAGTTCGGAACGCGTACGGCATGTGTAGATATTGAAATGTTCAAATAAAAATACTGTAAGTTTTTTTTTAAAGTTACGAGACCACGAACGCGCGGACGTGAAAAAAAAATTTCAGTTAAATCAGAAAAAATACTGAATTGAAGCTCGCTGCAGATAGAAATTTTATAGAGAAAACTAGTTTAGTATATTGTGATGCTTTTCTCAAAATCAAAGTGGCTTCACTTAGGGTTTCGACACAGCACTGCATTGAGCTCGTGGACTGTACACAAAGTTATAAGTTACCCCAGTAATTTCGTTAGCGACAGACTCCTACAAACGATAACACAAAATATTGCACATTACTGCTTAGCGGCAGTAATAAGCGCTGGAATGGCAGTAAAAGTTTCCTAAAATATAGTTAAAACAATTGGGCTGTAGGCATTTTTAAAGAACTAGCTGAAATCAGTTAACTTTGTACCGAAAAACCAGTTATAAATAATACAAAAATTTATATCATATTAAAAGTTTTCAAACAAAACTCGTAAACTCGAGTTTATAACTCCCTTTAACCAAATTTCATAGCAGTAGTCCATTACTCTACACTTGGTGATAAATAAAACATTTCCACCGTGCGCTGAATGTTTTTAAAATGTCGATACGTGGCGCGTGTGCGGCGTGACGTCACAGCGGAGGACTCTCAGCCGGTTTCCGGTTGGACGGGCGAAGTTATTACATCCGCTTCCAAATGAGCGCCCACGGAGATGGTCAAACCATGGTTAATTGAAAGTTCTCTCCCCCACCCATCCTTAATACGTTGGAAGCTCTCCGTGGTCGCTTATATCGCAAATTTTTTATTAGGGACTAAAATAAAAAAAACTGTGAGGCGTTGTCTTTTTCGTTTTTCGTCTGAATTACTTTATGACCTCAGGTCCTAACCAGAGCTTATTACTGCCGAAAAGTAGAAGTTGAACAAATACTGGGGTAACGAGAAGTTCTAATGTTAAGTTTAAAGACCACGAGCTGGTGCAGTGATATAAACATGACAACTTACACATTATTATACTTAACACCAGTTGAACGTCGCGCCACATCGCTCAATTAAATAACTTAACAGAAAAAGAAAATTGTGTATCGGTAATAATATTTAAAATTTTTGAAAACAATTTACCTGACTGGATGACAGAGATAATCTTTTGATTGCAGTTATCTTAACTAATTTCTAGCGAAATTAAAAAAAAATTGCGTATAAATTTGTCATTGGATATGGTTAAATAAAAAATTGTAAAGTACGTAATTTAAACTTTAACACATTTTATTCGAACATATTTTAACAGCCAGTCAAAATTAAGTAATAACTCGTAGACAAGCAGTCGCAAGCAAACAACGTTTTCGAATTGATATTGAAAATAATATTAAGATAGCAAACAATTTATTTAAATAAACGTTTCCTCTATAAAGCCGCTCGGTGTAACTTAGTAAGCTAAGCGATATTTGAATCGGGAGCAAAGCGACTTAGCTTAGAGAATTGATGGTATTGTGTCGCGCTACGGCGGCCTAACCGGAACAAATCGACGCTACGGCTGGCCTTTATATTTATAACGCACAGTTGCTCACTTCACGTTGTCGATTTCCCTTGAGAGTTGCTCGTAGACACGGCGTAGGCTCTCTCGTAGCACGACGTAGGCGCACGCGTAGCACGTCGTAGGCGAACGCGTAGCACGATGTAGGTGATCGCGTAGCACGACGTAGGTGATCGCGTAGCGCTCCTTACACAATAATAACCGAAGATGAAGTAGTAGCTGTGTTGGACATCGTCCTCACTAATATCTCTAGTAAAGAATTATGAATCCATGTATTGCTAATCTAATAACACAAATACGAAGATTAAGGCGTTAATAAACTTATCTGACCATTATTCTGAAGCTATCACCGGATCCGGAAATAAATCCGTAATTTCCGCGTTCCCACAACCGCGACTCCCGCCGCCGCTCTAACGAAGGCTGCGAAAGGAACACCTAATTAAGCTTCGTCCACATAAATTGGCCGTTTAAAATGAAAAATGGCGGTCATCGCCGGAGGCTCCGTAGGGTTGGACGGGCGAGGGCAACAAAAAAAGCCGCCTCCCCTTCACGTGGCCGCCGTGATTCTCTGGTAAAATTAACGTGTGGACATTTCTCATTCGCATGTGTTGCTTTTTGCTTAAAAAGAGGGTCCGAATTGCAAATATAAACAAACTTTGTAACAGCCACACGATTAGCCGGAATTAGCATAAAACATCATTGTTTGCTTTGTTCTCGGCGTTAAACACTAAGCGGACGGTTGTGCCGCCGCGCAAGTTGAACAGTAAAGTAAATTAAAAGCAAATTGTACAATTGCTTGTGATAATTTTGTATACTTACATACCCGTTATAGATATTCACTGAATTTGAAAAAGGTTTATAACTCATAATATGTGAGAGAGCTTCATCGTATCGATGACAGGACACTTGTGGTCTAAATGTGGTCGGCTTGATTTGGTGATGAGGATGATGATTAAACATACTCTCTCTACGTAATCCGTAATTATGTTTGTGTAAAAATATTGACGCAAATTTTAACGTTACATAACAAAGTATTAACGAATGCTTTATATCAATAATATTTAGCTTTATCAAAATGTGACATGGTGTGGGATAAGCACATTGTACGTACCAAATAAACGTCTCGCAATAATTCATGCGGCGGAAATAATATTATAATTTTTATGGGCTCATCCGGCGCCCGCGTGCCCATAATTCCTGCCGACGCAAATATCTCTCCTCTCGTATTAAATTATATCGATTAGAATAACTCGCTCCGAGCAGATCGCGTTTTTCAGAACACATCCTCTGCTTGCATTTCAGATGAAATTTATGCTGAAAAATATTTGGTGAAGGTAAATATTATGTGTGGATAACTTGCAAACAAAACTTTGTGTTAAACTTCGCTGTAGCGAGTAAAACTTTTTACATAATGTTATAGGCAGGCTGGTCACAATTGGGCAAACGTCTAATAAATAGTCTAACGTTTGACAATAATTTCACACGATTTTAAGTTACAATATGCACGTGAGGAATGCTTGACCAGACTCTCTGTAATGCTGTGAAATTACAATATGGCATAGAGTTTTGGAAAAACACCGATAAGTTATTGACGTCAACACAGAAAATAAACTTTGTAATGAATATCGGAAAGTATTAAAGACGTTTCAAAACATCGTGCACGAGTGGCGGGGATCGATAGTCCTCGAGCAGGATGCGTGCGGATAATTGATTCCGAGGACTGTTCCCGAAACATGCGTGATGCATCAGCAGTCGGCGCCACCACCGCGGGGGCTCTCGCCGCGTACATTGATTCCCATTAGCTGAACTGTGTGCGGGCACCTGAAAGAGTTTGTGAATAATATGTTATATTTACTTTATGAATAGTAGAATGTAAAGTTCATTCGCTTATAAAAAAGTTAACAAAAATCTAACGCTCACTGCTAAATCCTGAATACAGACCGGGAACTCGTGCGGTCATTTCTGCAAGGATCGAACGTACGTATTGTGTTGCTGAAGCGGTAACTGAAGCAATAGGTTCACTTCATTCAAATGGAACGCTGTTCTATTCGTCGTCAGTTATTACATTTATCGGCGGCAATCATTTTAGTTTCAATTTGCAAACGCTTCCGTCCGAGCGACGCGGACACATCAGCGCTGAGGTTTATTTTTAACGTAACAGCGCTGCTCGCGGCGCGCCCGCTGTTTGTTAGTTTTAGTTATGGAGCTGAAATATTGCTGAGCGGCGGAATGGAGTCGGACGGACCGACGGACCGACGGACCAGAGACCGGGAACATAGTTCCATTTTGTGCTCCGATGTTTTTGTTGATAGACAATTTTGAACGATTACCCGACTCCGGCTTTGTTGTGCGCACGTAGCGGCAGGTGTGCTGCGGTTTTCATAGCGGAGAAGTTTGCTGAAGCGATCTGTAATTAAAAACTCGTATGTAATAATACCTTTATACTTTCAATATTATCGCATAACTTTTAAAAGACCGTCTTTCTGTCGTAATAAGTATGTTATGATTTCATAGATTCTACTAAACACCGTTTAATATATTTTTCTACACTACTACTTTTTCATCACTGTTAAGCTACCGTCTTAACAACTTATTTTATGTGCACACTCTAAATAAACTAATTAAGTATTACTTATAACTAGTCCATGAGCTACTTATTATTGGTATTAACAGTAAATAAGTATTGCCTTGCATAGTTTAAGCTAACCAGCAATCTTACCGTACAGTTATTATTCTGTTCGTGTCATCGCTTCATGTTGGATAACAGACATTTTTTATTATCTGTAAACAATAAAAAGAAATCTGTTTATCCGTCCGATCCGAATAATTTTCATAACAGAACGTTTTTAATTCATGCCCCAACTTTTACATAGAAAAATAACATACATAACGATTCTTCTGACATCGTCCGTCCACCGAGTAGGCTATTACAAGAGACTGATTCTGCTCGTTGATTTTAAATACTAATGAGTTTGAACGAAAATTAGCTCTCTCTTAAATTGCCCCCCCGACTTGTACTAGTACAAAACGGCCCTCAAACTTCAGCTTCCGGTCTAGCGGGTACATCAACAAAAACATACCGAACAGAGTGGAGCCCGGCCCTGCGGAAACGGAGCCGATCGACCGGCCGCGCGCCGCACTCCCGCCGTTGACCACAACGAGCTACTGGTCGGTGCCATGAATACAATTCACATTCAAAATGTAGAAAAGCAGCTAAATTTTCGTTTGTCTATAAAGTGGTAGATGTTTCGTGAACAATATAAAGCTACGACACAGACTTCTATCATAAAAAACTAGTTAACAAAGTTGGTATAAAAATGGGTGATAAAATTATCTACTTCTTACCCAGTAAGATTCTTAAGTAGATTCTGTACTTCTCTGCTTCCTTTGAATCTATCATCTGCTGCCTACTTTTTGCAAACTCCATTTGCAAGCTAAACACTAATTTTTGAGAAACCGTAATCTGTGCAGTAATGGAGTAAGTCTCCCCTGCAGAAATGTATGTTCGAGTGTATCTGTAGGAAACTTTTAAGCATTTTTTGTTAATATACGCACAATAAACAGGTTACAACAAACACCGTGTCAGTTTTATTCTCGTAACAACCAGAGATAATAACAGCTAATTCCTGCAGAAGTTGTCCTGTTGTACTTTTTATGAAAATATCCACACCAACAAAGCCAAGCTGAGTAACTTCAGCAGCGGTATAATATGACTAAAGTTAACTGACAGCGTGAGTGTGAGCAAATTTGCTCTGAGCGTTAATCTCGTTAAGTTAACCTGTTCTGACGGAATTCCTAACTGGGGGCAAACGGGGCTGTAGCCTTAAGTGGTGTTAAGTTACGCGGCGTTTAACAATTAATTTCGGCCATGTTTGTGCTTTGCCGAATGTTTATTTCGCTTGTGTATGTGACGTGTGTATTTATATCTCCGCCGCTCGCTGTGTGACGTGTCTCATATTTTAGGTCAATTTTGCGTCACACTTAACGACAGCCTGGGCCACTTTTGACCCAGAATCCTGAGTAGTGTGTCATTAGGGTCAACTACAATTGTTGCCGGTGTTTTTTTTTGTTATAATCGCAACGTTGGCATCGATATTAAAAGTTAGTAACAGTGCCCACGTTGTATTGCTCTAAAGAACTTCAATGATGACAAAAGTTGAACGGCAGATTTTTATTTATTAGTACAGTAAAGAATGTGCTGAAATACAGTAAGGTGTGCTTACTATTTCACGCGTTTGAGAGGCCGCTTTTGATAATCGAAGCGACTAATGTGTTATAGAAATATTTTCCGCACGCACGGTTTGCGTTTTCAAAGAACGCGTCACGAATTTATACTGAAGATTTGATTTCAGGAATTCTCGTGGACGTGATCTCATCCGCGTGTCTCTTACCCCCTGCGTAAATAAAACATGAACATGGTGTATATATACGGTGTAATCACAATCTACTGTTTTTAAGTTATCATGTGATTTTAGTTGGTAAAGCACTCCACTCTCGAAGAGCGGGTGTCTTTGAGTTCGGATAGGAACACTGGATAAATACAAGCTGTTACAATTCTTGTACTATTTCTTTAGGAAATCACAATTTATGATACTCAAAGTATAATCGTCAATATCATCATCATTAGCTTTGATCAGATGAAGCGATGATTTATAACTAGATGCGTATTGCCAAAGATCAGGCTAAGTGATGTGTCTTGTGAGAGGTCTATGTCCAACAGTGGACTACCGCGTTCTGATTAAAGTGTGATACGTATGATAATTTTTATGATAACAAATGTATGACAATATATTAACATATACATCCCGTCCGGGCTAGATATTCAGCTGATGGTTAGTGGCACGTTTTGACCATACGTTTGTCGACGAGAATGTTGTAATTTTGGCAGTTTTCCCTGTGACCATTACCAGCGTACGGCGCACACCGAGCTGCATGCGAAGCGTGCGAAGTATAGCTTATACTGCTCTTAGAGTGCTTGTTTTGAGCGGAGGACGTCAATGCCCTGAAACAATGACGACGATTAACTGTTAAGTTACAAAGTACTTCTGAAGTCAGTCAGGACGATACAGTGGTTTTGGTTGGTGTAAATAGCCTACAAGGTTAAGGTCTCTGTAGCCGGAGACCGTCTGGGTGGGTACCACCGCAGCTCCTATTGGAGCCGCCAAATAGTAGTGTGCAAACATTACTGTGTTCCGGTTTGAAGGGCGCTGTAGCTAGTGTAATTACTGGGGTAACGAGACTTAACACTTATGTCTCAAGGCGACGAGCGCAATGTGGTGCAGTGTGTACCATCTTAACTAGCGCCGCGTTGTTATGGGCAAGCGTATCACTTACCATCAGGTGAACGTCTTGCTCGTCTCGACGTATAGTAGTATAAAAAAAAAAAATCAGTAGCAATAGTAACTATATAAACGGTAAATGTACAGCTTCTAAATTTTGTTGCTTAAAATATCTCTAATGTAATAACATATTTGCGCATGTCTTAATTGTAATGTGTTTACTTATGTTCCCATTGCTGCTTCATAAAGATGACAGGACGAGCGGTTCTCAGTGGCTGGTGCACACCGCGACAGTTTAACATCTGAAAGCGATACGGCGCCGGAAACGTAAAGTTTTTGCGCTAAATTACGAGCTAAATATAATTTTAATTCGCAAAGTTACGCTTCTCCGTGGCATATCTTCGGGCGGGTAGAACTACTCCGACAGAGGCTTGTTTGCGTTGTTCACTGCGGCTTTGTTTAATTGATATCTGTCGGAAAATTTACTTCACCCTGTTTTACTTTTATATGAATTAAGAAAAGATTCGAACGACGTTCATGTGCAACGTGATCCTGATAACATTGTCGAAAGATACGTCTTAAGATATCAAACAAAAAACAACTGTTGTTATATGATTGAAATAATTATACTCTTTCGCATAGCAAGATCTGTTTCTAGAATGTTCTAGAAGCATGTCACTATATGTCTCTGAATGTAGAGCGTGGTAGATATAACGGCTGCGTGCTGTACGGAGGCCTGTGCGAGTATTAAAAGCACTGCGCCGGAATGATATAACAAAGTCGCGCTGGTGCCCCGGCGCCCGCGACGCGGACCCTTTGTCCTGGCGCGAGCTGGTGGATGAGCCCCGCGTCCCACATTCCTGCGATATGAATGAAAAAAGTAATCTGACGTGAATCCTTCTCTCTGTCTCCACATGAACTGATGACGTGCACTTTTTATAGAACAGTAACTCTGTTGGATTTTTATCACTCAAGAGATACTCGTAATGGTGTCGGTCATGTTATAAGATTATTCTTTGTCATGTATCTGATTATTATCACTACTAGATTATATAAGCTAACTGCTGCTGTTTTCTGCATGCATCACGACCTTTGGCCAGTTCTCACCAGTAATTCGCACAGATTATTACTACACTGAGGGCTTATTACGAATCAATTTGTGATCTTGATTGTTCAATAGCGGGTTTGAACGTCCGCCTTCCACTCCGGAGGTAACGGGTTCGAAACCGGGCTGCACCAAAGGATTTTCAATTTATATGCAGTTAGTATAACACCAACTAATACCACGCGCTCTGACGGTGAAGGAGAACATCGTGAGGTAACCTGCATATCTATGTGATGCCCATCCGTGCTCGCACTAGTATGTGAAATGGAGAAGGCAATAGCAACACCACTTCATTATAACTGCCAAGTAAGTCGTATCTTTCATTACTCATGATGACCACGACCCTCAGTCATGAGGAAATACGACTTAGAAGAAGAATATTGTTCAGTATCAATCGCTTTCAACATTATGGTCCCTGGTCTAATTCTGTATTAAATATGTACACGGGAGCGAGTGCTACCTGCGCGGGCGCTGTTGTAATTTAAAATAACGTGAAATTAATGTGAAGACAGATACACATCCGTTCAAGACATCGAAGTATAGCAATCGATTGATGTTTGGAGTAATGTCGTATGTTATTATTATTGTAGTATTGGCGAATTGATGTCGATAACGTAAGTACATTTTCCAGTAGAGCGGCGGCCAGCGGGCTGCGGACTGCGGCGCCCGTCCTAAACCAATACGGGATCGCTGCTGCCTCATTACATCCCAGTGGATGTTCACATCGACAATTTCATTCGATTATTGGAAGGAACGGCTCATATAATTCGGCATTCGGTTACAGCGAGTCTATGTTGTTTAACCGTTAACAAATCAGATATAAAAAGGATTTATGATATTGAATACATTGGTGATTTCTTTACTTATTTCCTAAGGCACTTAGGTCTTCGAAGATTCTTTAAGAAGATATATAAGATATTATCTAGTAAGCAAAACCGTCTATAACAATCACAAGCTAGTTAAAGCGTAAACTTTCTGTACATACTAAATTTGCATACAGAAATCGGATTTTGTTTACTCGTAAATGACCTCTAATTTTTTTACTTATAACTTGTTATATTTATTCGTAACACTATTAAAAAGGAAACTCAACAAAGGAAGCTACGCTTACTTACATTTCTATACACTCTTGAAACTAAAACAAAGCGCGGATGCAATCTAATTACTAAGTACGGAGTTAACCGAGTTCAACCTCATGTTACTGAAGAAGTTAATTTTAAACTTCTTATTAACACCGCAGTGTTTAACTGGGGTAAACAGATGACTATATCGCCTTGGAATCGGTTAAAGTTGGACCGGAACGTTAACTGCTAACAGCTTCTGACACTTTTCCTTCTTAAAGATTAGAAGAAGTTTCTCCTGAGAGAAAATGTACGTTTGAAAGAATCGTAGGAATGAAATTAGTTTTAATGCAGTCGACATTATGAAAAAACTAAAGGATTTTAAAGAAAAATCTGTAACTTCTGTTAACGAAACAAGAAAATAGAGAAGTTTATCGTTATATGATCAGCACCACATATGGAGAAAAGCATTGAGAAGGCAGATAAAGAAGAAGATGATGATGGTTTAGTCTTTCACTTTAATAACAAAACTATTGGCAACTCTAAAAATTTCAAATTAGTCCACGTGCACTGTACGAAAGAGAGCTTATCAGGCATTAAGTTCTTGGTGAACATTCGGTTTGGAAATGGAAATAGAAATGTTACATCTAATGACACTTCGGTTATGAAACTGCTGTGACGTCACGAGCATGTAACAGTTTCAGTTGTTCACTGGACGTAACGTTGGAACACACGTCGACTGTTGAAAAGAGCCAATGATTTATTAAAGCTAAGAATCACCATTTTAAATGAAGTAGATTAAAAATAAGTTCAGACGTTTGTAATATACCGGGAACAAACAAGTACACAGGTAAACAGTAGTAGGGTATAAGAAAAAAGAGTGTTGGGTTCAAGCTATAACACTTCTTTTCTCCGTGATTAATAAAGTATAGTACCAAGTCGCTTTATTTAACTTGTATAAAAATACTCCCAAACCTTAACTACTAAAACTTTAAGTGCGGGATTTATTTTTTATTTCGTTATGAACTTCCGCGAGCTGATGATGACGGTGACTCGGAATTGGATGACAATTGACCTTAATGTCACATGCCGTTAATTGTCATCGCGGCGGTAATAACTTGTCGCAGCAGTAGTGACTGACATAATGTTACAGTAACGAAGTTGTACAGTTAAGCGTAAATCCACTTAAGTAGTGAGCTGGAGCCTTGCTTGGAGCGCGTGTAACTTGAAGTTATACCTCCGGAGGCCGCCGCGTGTGATCCCGCGCCGTCATTGATATTCATGGCGGCGTCCAACACTAACACCGCGGCACTGTACCGCGCGCGTACGTAACTTGTTACTTTTTATGAATTTACAAAGTGTTACACTTGTTTATAAGTAACCTGTTCATGGTTATTCAGTACTTATTTTATTGATAATTCTTCTTTAAATATAATACTTTAATTATGTTGGTTGTAGTCCAAGGTATTGGTAGACTTAAGCGAAAACTGTCTATGAGTAGGATCCGGTAAGGTACCGGTGCACTCTGTATGGTGAAGGTGAGCCTTCGAGAAGGTGGACCGACGATCCGACGAGAAAATTTATTTCACAAATTTCTGTATTGTATTTTTATAAATTTTTATTAAGCAACTTTTCTACCTTATCTTTATGAGTTATGTTTTTAAGAGCTAGAACGGATAATACTTAAATGCTATCAAGTTCAATATTTAAGGCAAAGTTTTATAGCGTAACTAGCAGCGAAGTCAGACGTCGACTCGTTACTTGCTGATTGGTTATTAAGAAAGTTAACTTTAAACTGTCGTTTAGATACTTGCGGCTCGAACGCGGATATCGATATTATCTCGAGAGCGAACAGCGATAGCGACGATTGAACAATATACGGTTTTTATTCACTTAAATGGCGGCTTATAGGGAATAAACGCGTTAAGTGAACGATTTAGCAACGACATGAGTCACAAATAAAACTACTTGTATCGTTGATACATAATATAATTTCTTTAGTTAATACTTTTTAACAAATCGAACCGAATCTGTAAAAAATTTCCAACTCAACACGAATTTCTTTTAAAAACCCACACAGGGAAATGATTAGGCTTCTTCTAGAGTAGTACTATCTGTTTATATAGACTTAATCTTCGCTTATCATCAAGTGGGATCGTAGTCAAGCATTGGTGTATATTAAATACAAAAATTGAACCAGTTGAATCAGTCTCTTGTTTGCGACTTGTCTCATGTTTCCTGTGTACGTTTCCATCTATATTTCTAAAAGATTTAATATTTCTTACTGTATTGATGATTAGCCAACAAATGAATTTGTAGATGCAAAATGAAAATGCTGTACTGAGGTTAGGACTAATGTTTGGCACGCTCTGCCAATCAACCCTGGAAGTAGTAGATTTTAGATTTTTTAAAAACTAATTCGTATTATGTATCATCTAAATGAGCTATATAAAAAATCAACAGTAAGTGTGACTAGTTAAAGGTAAGCAAGCGACTGGTAGTCGATCACTCTCAATACGATTGTTTTTGTGTTTATGGCTGTAAATTAATCACTAACAATTAAGCAATCTTCACTATCGCTAGTCTTTCGTAAAAATACATAATAACCCCGTTTGTTGGTTGGTTATAGCTTTATAAAGAAAACGTATTGTAGTAATGTATGAGTAAAAGAGGTCCGTTATGTAGATTTTGTTGTTACATGATGTACAGAAATTATAATTAGGACTCCCAACTCAAATTGCCTGCGACACAAATCACATGTTCAAAGTTAAGATTTAACCAGTAGACGGGTAAACATCAAGTTACCGAAGTAATATTAAGTGTTTCGGCGGAGGCCCGGCGCCGCGGTGTAATTTAAGTTCGCTAAGCACGCGTTCAGCGGCGCACAGTCCGCCGCTACCTACTCGAGGAATTCAATTATTTTACGCGTTATTCAGTTATGTATAGCTAATCTAACATAACTATTATGTTCTAAGCAATCGAATTTATGATGTAACTAGCTGAAACTTGAAGTTAATATTGTTATTTAAGAAAGTTATAAGACAAGCTGGTTTCCGGTTGGTAAGCGATACTTCTAACACTTCAAACGCAAAGAGTTAAATATCGTTATTCCAGTAAATTTAGTATTACGCTTATCAATCCGGGCACATAATACAGTATAATTCTGTTTGTTGCTAGGGGAACAGATTTTAGTTTCTAAACGTGATAAACATTGTAGTGTAGTGAAATTTAACTCTACGTGAACGTACCGCAGTGATTTGTATTCCGGTTTCGGAGCAACATTTGTCCTCATTTAACCGCAGTAGTATAGTTAGCAGACAGTTTTAAATTGACTTCCACGCTTAACTGCACTGAAAGTCGGAACTCAATGCTGGAACTTGATTCAAGATTAAACGCGCGCCGCCCGCCGGGACCGGCGCGCCTTCCGGAACTTCCCGGCATACAATTCTACGAGAGAATAAAGGTTACTGTATGTTTTTAATTATTCAAACTCTACATTTGGAGTATACTCTACGAATACAATATAACCCCTGTAAGGAGTCTCCATACACCGTCGTCGGCCACGCCTGCGATCGGCTACGTAGCGCGGGTACTTGGAAGTAACGGCCGCCCTGCGATCGGTTAAAATACTGGTACCGAGCGTGAGCTGTGATAGCCTAGTGGTTTGTACGCCGGCCTTCCACTGCGAAGGTACCGGGTTCGAATCCGGCCTGCACCAATGAATTTTTCAATTTATGTGCAGTTAGCATAAAACACCAACTAATATCACGTGCTTTGACGGATAAGGAAAACATTGTGAGGAAACCTGCATATCTATGTCGTGACCATCCGTGCTCGCACTAGTATGTGAAATGGAGACGGCAATGGCAACACCACTCCATTATAACTGACAAGTCGTCGTGTTTCAATAAAAACATGATGACCACGACCCTCAGTCATGAGGAAATACGACTTAGAAGAAGAAGAAGCCATTTTAATATTCGTAATGTTATTTATTTATCAAAGTTTGCAATACTATTTTTTTATTCATTTAAAATTCTGCTTCCTGTGCTTAAACTACCGTATTAATAGCGCTGTTAAAACAGGTAACCGTAATAATTTTCACCTTCAGATCTTTTAAAAATTCTGGGTTATATGTGCAGGGCACTTATGTATTTTAACGTGACAACGTCTATTAATTATATCACAAAAAATTTTGATAATAAATTTTATTATTCTTGTTTGACATGTTTATCGGGTTACAAATCAAGTTATACTAACTCTCAATTATATTTGTTAGGGATTTTATTTCTAATTATTATTGAGCAATAGAATACATCTTTTACTTTCAACCAATTCGGGCAAACGCATACCGACTTAGCGGTCGGCGTAAGCCACGCCCACTTATGTGCGGGACATTTCTCAGCACGCGCGTCCTATCTTATACCAATTTAATAGACGTTGTCACGTCAAAATATACATTTATTATTTTCTTAAACTATTAAGTTTATTCAATAGAGTGTTTTAAAAAAACTTAAAAATTGCATAAACAGTTATTAATTCTTAATCACTGTTTAATCATTAGTATAAATTAATTTATTAAAACTGTTTTTATTATACACTATATTAATATTTATTTTATTACACCAAGGAAAGTAAAAGAAGCTTTCTGCTGACAGTGCAAGCTATACAAAAAACTTAACGCGGAGAAAGCTGCGCGGCGTCTAACTACACTTCGGTGTAAAGTTTGTCTAAGCCCGGCCCCCGCTACCGCTTATGAAATGCTCCAATGAAATTGATTTGTTCGGGATTGACTTAGATTGATATGAAACGGATACTTTTGGGATGTGTAACGCACGTCGTTCGCGTTTCGATTTAGATGTACAACACTTACGAGCTTTTCAAATTGAACATAAATTGACGATGTTTAGTATTGGTACGTTTCTGTTTAGTTTCCACCGCAGCATTATATGAGACTGTGGGCTATGGTACGCACTCATTACTGTCTACTTGTTTGAAGGCTTTTGTAGATAGTGAAGTAATATGCAATTGTATTATACTTAACTTCTAATATATCATCAAAGTCGTTCATTTCTTTAAACGTTTATCATTATATATTATTTTACTAATTTCAGCAGAATTAAGTACACGTTCAGTGAATGCGGAAAAGTAGAGCCTGTATGCTCCGATACGTTTCCCAATCAGGCGCAAAGAGATAATTGAAAAGATAAGAAGGTAACGCTTAGGTTAACGCTCGCGTAGTGCGAAGCTCCCGATAACAGAGCGCCCCACTCCGTTACCGTTCCGTCTCATTAAATTATTGGGTATTTATTAGGTGAAACTACTGCTCCCAGTTCCATAACATTCATCTACACCAATGTTCACCTCATTAACACGAATGTATGATGAGTTTTTTGTACGCTATATTTTAGGAGAGTGTCATCATCATCATCATCATCAGCCTATAGACGCCCACTGCTGGACAAAGGCCTCCCCCAAAGATCTCCACTCCGATCGGCTTTGCGCTGTTCACATCCAGCGGTTTCCCGCGACCTTCACCAGATCGTCAGTCCACCTCGTGGGGGGCCTTCCGGCATTGCGTGTACCAGTACGCGGCCGCCACTCCAGGACCTTACTGCCCCATCGGCCGTCAGTCCTTCGAGCAATGTGCCCTGCCCATTGCCACTTAAGTCTAGCAATTCTTAGGGCTATGTCGGTGACCTTGGTTCTTCTGCGGGTCTCCTCGTTTCTGATTCGATCGCGCAGAGAAACTCCGAGCATAGCCTTCTCCATTGCCCTTTGGGTGACTTTGAGTCTTTTTATGAGGCCTATTGTGACAACGTCTCAGTTCCATAAGTCATCACTGGCAACACGCACGAATTGAAGACTTTTGTCTTTAGACACTGCGGTAGTTGGGACGAGAAAATGCTGCGTAGCCTCCCGAACGCTGCCCAGCCGAGTCGGATTCGTTGGTTGACCTCTTTTTGGAAGTTGGACTTACCAAGTTGTACTATTTGTCCCAGGTAAACGTATTCGTCGACAACTTCCAATGTAGAGCCTCCAACCGTAAGAGGCAGAAGCGTAGAAGAGTGTACGATGATAGATTATCTGAACAGAATTTATTAAAGGTTAGAAAGGAGAAGGTTTTATTTTTTTAAAGGACCAACTTTTATGTACAGGCTCTTCAATAAGAAACTAATCATCGCTATTGGATTCCTGGTACATAGTAATCTTGTTCATTAATAGAAATAACAAATTTAAAAGCTACGCACCGCTGTATCCGTAGGTATAGAGCACAGTACAATTTCACGATCTAGCTGAGCGAAATCGTGCCGTCCGTCCGTTTGTTGGTTTTTAGTTAACTGCTGAATTGCAATGGAGATGGACTCGAGCGGGCTGCGCTAACTTCATAAATTGTTACTCAGCGGACGGGCAATGAGGGGATACGGCCGCTGAATGCGAAGCTTTCACGAGCTTCCAATGGTATAAAGGAAACTATTTCACTTTGTTTAACGTAGCGATAAGATGAACGTTCACCGGTACGCGGCGCGCTGCTGCCAGATAGGATGTCTACACCACATAGCGCTCGTCGCCTTCAGATATTAGATGTTTTCTTAGCTCGGAATAACGTCGGCGTTATATTAAAGTGTTGAGCACTCTGCTGGTGGGGTTGGTATCGATTAAAGGTAATTGCTCGCAGGATCGGCGCGCTCGGCCGGGAACACTGCGGGCCGCTGCTGGTCACCCAGTAAGGTTTATCGTGCGTACTCTAATTCAATGATTATAAGTTGTATATTATGTTTTTTTTTTACTACTATCCGACGAGACGAGCAAGACGTTCACCTGATGTTAAGTGATACGCTTGCCCATGACAACGCGGCGCTAGTTCAGATGGTATACACTGCACCACATTGCGCTCGTCGCCTTGAGACATAAGGTGTTAAGTGTCGTTACCCCAGTAACTACACTAGCTACAGCGCCCTTCAAACCGGAACACAGTAATGTTTGCACACTACTATTTGTCAGTTGCAATAGGAGCTGCGGTGGTACCAGACGGTCTCCGGCAACAGAGACCTACCAACTGGTTGTTGTTGTTGTGTTTTGTGTGTACATTTGTTTTGCAGTACTTTTGAAATTGCCTAGTTAGGTACCTTCCTATTATTAATCCATCTCCATGACTACTGTGCTTTGTGTCCGGCTGTCAACATATGATTGGCTCAGACGGAGGTCTAATGTTAATTCGTTGTCGAATAAAAAAAGAGTTCTATAATATAACATCATTGTGCTTCTTTATCAGAAATGTTTAGATACTCTTAAGAAACGTAGCGATCGTTTTCGTTGTAGTTATCTGCAACAGCTCCAGGTTCTACCTCGTGGCTGTTCAGAGGTTGTGTGTGCTGTAGATTAATCCCGTCTGCTCGTAATCAAACTAATTAATTTGGTATAGGCCCCCTCGCGTGCGCGGGGAGCCCTGTTGTTATTTATCTTTTCCGTTTCCTCCGTTAACAGCGGCTTCGAGTCCTGTGTTGGGAAACTTGTACTAATATTTAATTCGGAAAGTGAAAAAATGTAATCACATGCTCCACTAGAACTGAAGTATAAATTACCACATTTACGTCATTTCTGTTTAAGCCTGCTAATATAGTACAGTCATATTTTGGTTTGTTTTTAAAATTACCGATCTTTTCTTGGGAATAGTCGACTTATAATACATATAAGTACTATATAATACATATAGGACAATGAGGTCGAAGCCAGTACAGCATGATCGCACCACATTACTTTGTCTGTAATATATTGGCAGTCGGAATATAGTAATGATCTTACGGCAGCAGTATTAACTATTCAAGATTGAAAAACTCCCACTTTCATCAATTAATATAACATTTTTGCGATAATTCCTTAATAAACACGATTCTTTTGTAAGTATATAATAAAATTAAAATTGTACAGTATCTTTAACAATCATTGAAAGAAAAATGTAACGTTTAAAATACTTAAGTCTCTCTACTTTCAAAGTGTAATCTGTTATAAATACAATGCGTGGTCGCTTATGGTTAAAATAGGTGAAATTTCAAAACGTAATCGGTGTACGGTGTGGATATTGGCGATGTTTCTTACCGGTAGATAGTAATGTCGAATGTATTACTTATGGTCGGGTAGAGAGGACGCTTCTCTGCGGCCGTGCTCCGGTTGTCTTAATTCAATAAGAAATTCCCGCTTCAGTTGAAGCTTCAGTGAGGTTGCGTTGGAAATGTTACGACCCGCTGAATGTTACAACAGAGAGGTAAAGAATATTGGACATTTTTTTCTTAGATATACTAAAATTAGATCAACTTCACGTGGTGTTAAATGATAACTGAACGGTTGATGGTGAGTCACGCTGCTCCAGAGCACTGTGATGTTGTTATGTGGGTAGATTAGCAATATGAGATTGGCAGTTAACCAGGCCGGTTTAAAACATTACAAACAACCAGTTCCATTCTCCGTTCAGGTTTATAATTTATAAGCATCGGTATACCACTACACACAGAGCACAGCGAAGTTTCACGGCCGCAGCTCGGCGGCGGAGATATCCGTTTTGTAAACACTGTAACTGTAATCATTACACGATTGCAGGTTAAATTTATTCGAGGCGCGACATCCGGTTGTTTATTTCGAGTTAAAAGCGAGCCGGCGGCGATACTGCCGTGGATTCATTGGGAGTTAATCCGCGATTCATGTGTTTTATTATAAAGCAATAACGCTTTCCGTTTATTTGTTTATGTGCTTTACAAACAGTATTAATACACTTCCGGACACATCTATCGGCTCACCACCCAGTGTTTAAAGTTTCGACGGTGTCTAGCTAAAAATAAATGTTAGGTGCAGCAATAAGTTTTAATGCAGTTTTGAAGCAGATTTATTGGTCAACCCCTATGTATCTTTTTTTTATTTTTTTTATAATTTTGAATTGATTTGGCCGGCAGAAATTTTACAACTTGGGCGACAATTTCAGGCAGAGTATCCATATTTTTTGGTCAAAACTGGCTCTTAGTTTAGATTTGTCTTTTTATGGAACCAATAATCGGACACATCAAAAAAAAAATCCAACTTGTGCGAAATAAAAAAAGTTTTCTCCATTCCAGGATTGTTGGAAACAATGAACAGACTCGAATTTTCGTTTTTTTTTTCATAATCCTGAATTCAAAATTAAAAAAAACATACATAAAGGTTGACCATAAAATCAGCTTTAAAACTGCATTAAAACTTATTGCTCCACCTAACATTTATTTTTAGCTAGGCACCGTTAAAACTTTTAAACACTAGGTGGGCCGATAGATGTGTCCGGGAGTGTAGATTCTTATCTGTTTTAAAAAGTATTCACAATTAGGTTATATATTCCCTTCGCGACAAACTTACTGCCCTACCATCCGGCAGCCGAGCCTTCTGGTCGCTTGCTAAGTCGGTCGAGACAAATTTCTGCCAGCCTTCCTTGCCTCCGCTGGTTAAGCCTGATGGATCTTTGGCCCACGAAGCAGAGGAGAAAGCGAACTTGTTTGCATCTCTATTTGCTAGTAATTCTCGTCTGGACGCCGGCAATATTATCCCGCCCAAAATTCCCCACTGCAATGCTAGTATGCCCGAGATCCG
Source organism: Byasa hedistus (assembly GCA_029286795.1). Lineage (NCBI taxonomy): Eukaryota > Metazoa > Arthropoda > Insecta > Lepidoptera > Papilionidae > Byasa > Byasa hedistus. The sequence continues at coordinate 9,190,496 of JAGSMW010000024.1, forward strand.
CATTACGCAAAAGCAGGTTTTAAGAACCCTGCGTAATCTAGACGTGAATAAAGCTAGTGGACCTGATGGCTTACCAGCTATAGTGCTAAAAACTTGTGCACCCGAGTTGTCTCCCATTTTGACACGCTTATACCGCCTCTCGCTGCGGGCTGGTCGAGTGCCAAGTTCCTGGAAGCTTGCAAATGTGCAACCAGTGCCCAAAAAAGGTAGTCGTACGGATCCCGCCAATTATAGACCCATCTCAATTACCTCCATAATGTGCAAGGTTATGGAACGTATATTGAATTCGCACCTTATGTCATACCTAGAACATCACGACCTCCTTAGTGACCGCCAATACGGTTTTCGCCGAAATCGGTCAACTGGAGACCTTCTAGCGTATGTCACCTACCTGTGCGGTGAGGCTCTCGAGAAGAACGGGGAAGCAATAGCTGTTTCCCTAGATATCTCTAAGGCCTTTGACAGAGTCTGGCACGACAGCCTTATAAGCAAGCTTCCAGCGTATGGTATACCCACCGGTTTGGTTAGTTGGATTAAGGATTTCTTGAGTGACCGACTTCTCCGCGTTGTTATCGACGGATGTTCATCCGAACTTATGTCAATCAATGCTGGTGTTCCTCAAGGATCCGTTCTCTCTGCAACTCTTTTCTTGCTATACATAAACGACCTGCTCATACCCGGAACCTATGGGTACGCGGACGACAGCACAGTTGTAGAGAGATATATGCTGAACGATCGGGCCGGTCGAGATGAGGTACAGCTCGCGAGGGAGGCCATGGTGGAGCGTTTGAATCTCACTTTAAAGGCGATCTCTGAATGGGGCGATGCCAACCTTGTGAGATTCAATGCCGCCAAAACACAAGCGTGTCTTTTTACCGCCAAAAGGAGCCAGTTCACCTTAGCTCCTACTTTTCGTGGTGTGTCCTTGGGGTTCACCGACTGCCTACAACTCTTAGGGGTTGAAATTTCGTCAAACCTGAACTTTGGGCAGTTCATCGAGTCCAAAGCTAAGTTAGCTGCAAGGAAACTGGGGATCCTTGCCAAAGTGAGGCAGTACTTTACACCGGGGCAGCTTTTGACCTTATATAAAGCACAGGTCCGGTCGTGTGTGGAGTACTGTTGCCATATCTGGGCAGGTGCTGCAAAAACCCATCTTTCAGCACTAGACTCGGTGGAGAGGCGTGCTATGAGGCTTATTGGTGATCAGGAACTTGTCATGGCTAGACTTGACAGCCTTGAACACAGGCGCCGAGTGGCCAGCCTCGCGGTGTTCTACAGGATTTATTTCGGAGAGTGTGCGCTGGAATTACACGACATGATTCCCCCATCCCCTTTCCACTACCGGACGACCAGACGCACGACAAGGCACCATCCTCATGTTGTAAACATCCCCAAATTACGTACAAAGAGGTTTAGCTCCTCTTTTTTAATAAGAACAGCAACAGAGTGGAACAATTTGCCGGCGTCAGTGTTCCCGTCCAATTACGACGTGGGTGTCTTCAAAAGAAGAGTGAATAGGCACACAAAGTTAATGCGCTTTACCACCACAGACCGCATCACCACTTAACATCAGGTGGGATCGCGATCAAGTATTAACTTTTTTCAATAAAAAAAAAAAAAAAATATTCGTGTAATAGTAAAAATATAGCTATAATGTTGTTCCCTAGAATCGATACAGGGATATCCGTGTACAGCTTTAGTATACTTGCAACATTTAGACCGCTGGTTAATTACGATATTTTGTATTAAATTGTTATTGGTTCTATTTGCTTGTACGGTTAATAAAAATTCTGATATGGGAACAGAAAACGACAGACCTCCACCTACTACAGTACAGAGAGATTTAGCAGTGTACCTCCTGGCTATCACGCGGTTAAATTCAATTCGAATTTGCAATTACGCAAATGAAACTTCAACCGGACGGACTGCAAAGTGAATCTGGTTTTAGACCGGGTACTCATAGATAATTCATCGGCCTGAATTCACTTAGCCCGGGCCTGATGAAGGGGAAACTTATTACTGTCGGCACTATCCACTCTTGAAAAAGGATAACCGATCTTTTCTTTGAATTTCCAATAAGTTTCTATTTGGACTTAATTTACTTTGATACATGTAAAGTGACGAAGATGCCGAAGACGCTCACCGGAACGTTGGCACCTGGAATATGTACGTAAGTTGTGTACGTTTCTCTGTTTATATTTTATTGTTAATTCTATTGCTGTGAATGCTGTGAACCAGGATGAAGATGCAAGTAATGTGGTTGAGGAGCAGCCGGCCGTGTGCCTTCCTTGCTAATTGCTTTATTGGAGCATGCCCCACGAATTCCGCAGCGTTCGGTGATCGGAAATGAAAGCAATCTCTCCACTGGGGCTGGTTAAGCAACACTAGATACACAGCTTACTTTTTAGTGTTTTTTACTTTCTATTAATAGTGGGATGGGTCAGCCTTGCGGTAAGCATTACGATATGCTGGTTACGCAGCATATTACACTCTTTGTATCCTAGCTGATAAACGTTGTGTAACATTCTCTATGGAATATTGCTGTTAATAGACGGATATATCTTTTACAACTAGACTAACCTCTTAAATGACTCTTAATTTCAACAAACTTAGATAATTGGAGGTGTTTAATAAGGCAGTGCTTACGAATGCGTAAGCAGTAAATAAACTGTGCGACTGATAACATGTAATGGTTCACGTGCGCCATACCAAAAATTAGAGCTTGAATTTAAAACGTAAATTATCCTTTTTAAGTACATCGAAGTGAGAATGGCGTTATAGACGAATAAGTATCACGCATCGGCTCCATTTCGCACTCAATTATTCATTCCTCGTCCTCCCGAAACTTGTTGGTGCGGTGCGGAGGTCTGTTAACACCATATATCATTATTACCCCCATTATTTCATATCAAATATTCACGCCCTGTATAAAATTTAGCCCTGTTAACATACACTGCGCCGGTAATAAATATTTTGATATATAATCCACTGTCCGTACTCTGTAATTCAAATGTTAAAGTAACTTTTTTGAGTAATATATGATACAGGATAAGGTTGCTCGTTTGAATAGTACTGTAGCTAACTAACTGCGCTAAGGTGATGGCACACAAGTGAAGTAATGTCTCGTTTATTCATTAAGAGAATGTGTCTCATGATGTGTCTAAAAATGGAGGTGCTATGTAAAATTTAGTATTTCTTCTATTGTTAATGCTACGAAGCTACGAGACTCTGATGTTACATGGCATGATATAAATTGAACAATAAATCCTGTTACTGCTTTGTATTACCAGTAACTTACTTTTAACTAAAACACCGTACTCTTCTATAAAAACATTCTTTGTATCGGTCGTATACGTTACCATCAATTTCAGTTGGTTCACTTAAAAATAAACAGTGGTAAAATCAGACGTACTTTTGTGTACTACAGTTATTTCTTTTAAATAATATATGAAATAGAACTTTCCATAAACGCACAAACAGAAATTCAGTAATTCAGTACATCTGTCCCTTTTAAAAATACACAACAGATTCTCTTTGTCCGTTATGTTAAGCAATTACGGTTATTTGCCGTTTGTTTAAAGTCAAAAGCCAACGTATAAAGTGGGGACATTTGAGGTGTACCAAACTTAAGTGGACGTAAATATTACAATCACAGCTAGTATTCGGTACCAACAATGACAAATGATACTTAATGATACACTTGACGGCTTTTGGTAGAATACATCCCAAACGATTAAAAAACGGGCAGTGGTTTTATTTAGTAATATTGATGGGCGAGAGAATTCATGAAGGCATTATTAAATATACTCAATAAACATTAATCTTTTGATTTAAATAACAATTGAAATAGAAATCGATTTTTTTACAAAGATAACAAATAAAAGAATCTTCAGCAACTAAAATTAAATGCCGACACACACGGATATTCACAGTAAATTTGCGCCGCTTTCAATGTCATGAGTTAAAACATAAAGTAAATCAGTTGAAAGGTAATTAAAAGAAGTAGTAACCAATCCAATTATTACTTCACGTGAATACAGAGTACACAACAGGGGGCGCTCGCGGGGCACTGCACTGCATTGTGTTGATGCTGCAGCACACGCAGGAGTGCACTGCAGCAAGCGAACCAGGAACCGGCCCGCGCTAAGTGGATCGCGTTGTAATGCAATCTGGAATTAATACGGATTTTATGAGCGCTTTGCGATCCGCGCGGACACTGCGCCCACAAATGAATCCGATGCGAAACGCGCGCTCGGAAATGTTTTCGTTTTCACAAACCGGTGGGAGGAGGTCGGGTTGATTATTTTTCAATTCTCTTATATATAAGTCTACTAGTGATAGATCTCTGCTGCTATTCTGCAATATGCGTAAGCGTAGTGCGGAGAGACAACCTTTTCTATCATTCCCCAGGCAGGATATCTTTTAATGGTTAATTTTCTGATACCCGTTAAAAGGATGCTGTAGCTAGCGAAATTACTGAGCAACGGTACTTTACATTATGCATTTCAATGTACATGTTTTTCATATTCAGGATTAAAATAAAAACATTTTTATAGTTATTTAATCTACTACTACATTTTTAATTACAGTCAAAAACAGCTGTTGCAATAAAGACACATGCATGATGTATCGACTCGCGGCTATCCTCAAGTTCTCATTGTTATAGATTCGTCTATATAATGGGATGTGTTCTGAGGAACTTTTCGACATGATGCCCACAGCCACATTTCACCATCGCACCGTCCGCCATCGGCAGGGAATTCATCCTTATACCTTAGAGCCGCAATGGTCCGGTTTCAGAGGAACTTTCTCCCAAGAACCATCAAGTTATGGAATGAACTCCCTGGTACAGAATGGGGTTATTCAAAAAGGGCGTGATTAGGTTTTTACGGGGTCGGCAACGCGCCAGTGGTACTTCTGGTACTGCAGGCGTCAATAGGCTACGGTAACTGCTTACCATTAGGCGGGCCGTATGCTTGTTTGCCACCTCTTTAGTATAAAAAAAAAAGATTATAAACTTAAGATTAAAAACTTTGGTATATAAATAGGAGGGACAATGTCGTAGGTCCCAACTGGGCCATGCTCATCTGTGCCCGTCGCGTCGTCGGACAAACAGACAAATTACGTAATGGCCGGCCGCAGCGCCGCCGGGACGCGCTGCATTATTCAGCAGGCGCGCCGCTGGACGCCGGCTGCCGGCTGCTTCCTGACAAAACGCCTATTAACGCTCAGCTCGTAATCACCCTCAACCGGTGACAGGACATGATAGTATTCTACGCACGTGTCCGCGTCCTATTGCACTACAGATTTGTTTACAGCCTCTGTTGTTACCCGCGGACCGTGTAATCGGTACAGCGCTGTAGTCGATGTCCTATTCCAACCGCCAAACAGTAGTATGCAAACATTACTGTGGTCCGGTTTGATGGGCGCTGTGAGCTAGTTAAATTACTGAGGTTACGAGATTAAGTTATATCTTAAAGCGACGAGCGCAATGTGGTGCAGTGTACCCTGTTAACCAAGCCGTGATAGCCTAGTGGTTTGAACGCCGGCCTTCCAATGCGAAGGTACCGGGTTCGAATCCGGCCTGCACCAATTTTTCAATTTATGTGCAGTTAGCATAAAACACCAACTAATATCACGTGCTTTGTCGGTGAAGGAAAACATCGTGAGGAAACCTGCATATCTATGTCATGACCATCAGTGGTCAGACTTAGTATGTGAAATGGAGAAGGCAATGGCAACACCACTCCATTGTAACTGACAAGAGAGTCGACGTGTGTTTCAATAAAAACATGATGACCACGACCCTCAGTCATGAGGAAATACGACTAAGAAGAAGAAGAAGACCCTGTTAACCAGCGCCGTCACTTGCGTGTTATGAGTTGAACGTCTCGTCGCTAAGTAGAATAAAGTTAGTGATGTTACTAAATTAGTGGTATTAATGTATTGCTCATCTCATCACTAGAACCTTATTAAACATTTTTCACAGTGGATACTTTGAAATTTATTTTGTTTTTGTTTCCGTGACGTCACAAAGCGATCAATCACGGCGGCGGTCCCGCGGGCGTCGTGAGGAACGCTTGAAGGAAAAACTAAACAAAATGTTGACGGAGTTTTCATTTCATCATTTATTACACATAACACGGAAATCGTTGGCTGCAACGATTACATTCTATATAAATATTATATTGTTTTCATATTTCGTCATATCTATAATGTCGGAGATTGAAAATTGCAATTCGTAGCAATTAACATATATATTATCTTCATTAATGACAACAACTACTCCGCCGAAACACAACCTTTAAAACTTTACTTATAAAAATTGAATGTTGCTTATAAGATGTAGATTTTACATGAAATAAGTAATAAAACAAACAACGAGAGAACTTGAGTTTAATTGTGTTTCTTTGGTTAAGAAAATATAAAAGTTAGGAGAGTTATAATCCGGAAATGTTTGCGAGGCTCTCAAATTAATCACGAATCTAACCAGAATTACAGATTCAGTTAAATCGTGATGATTTAAATATTAATTATCTCTGAAAGTTGATCAATCGAAATCTCTGCGGAACATTTTGAGCGATCAAAGAACGTAATCGTTAAGTTTATATGAAGAGTTCGCAACTTTATTAAGGAGCACAACTTTCGTACGCCGGATTGCTTACTTTCGGGCATTTCATTGAAGAATTGGTTTGATTTTAATTAATGATAACAGAAGACATTATTTTAAAAAGAAACACTTCGGAAACCAGCGCAATACGGAGCTCATTTATATTAATAATAGTTATATTTATATTAATAGCAAGACTTCTGTTATTATATCACAATAAAAACGTAAACATTACACGCCAGTCACTCGAGACTTAAATTTGAGTGAATAGTTAAAAGAGGTAGGGCGATCCCAAACACAGTAACCACAAATACGTTTTGTAACCGTGAACACCCGGAAGTCGATCTATGGACCTCTAGAAACGTAAGAATAAGAGCTTATTTCAAACGTTAAACGGACAATTGAGAGGTACCCCTTTGACGGGGAGGGGAGCACGGGATCCAATCTAAACTAATATACAGTCTTTATACTCATCTAATTGTACCCAAAAAGGTCTATTTCGCTTAATGAAATTATACGGCTGGTATTATTCAGTCGTTGGCGGACGGGGCGGGTGTTTACAAAATAGCCGCGTCTTTGTCGCTGCAGCGGTGGGAGGAGGGAGGCTCTGCTTTTTTATTGTGTTATACGTCTGCTTTGTTACGTATAACTCTGGTGTACATTTAATGCGGCCTAAGTTGCGGTTAAGCAAGTTTCTATCGTTCTTTCGAACCCGCTAAGGGCGCAAGTTGCTCTCCCTTGTTTGCGCTTTCAGAAAGTTCTTTTTAAGACTTTTCGTTCAGTGAGACGTTCTGCTCAATTAAGAGTTTTTCAGGAGTGTTCTGATTTGTTGTTATTAATTATGTGTCCATATCTGCAATATACATTCACTTGATGGTAAATGATGTCCGATGTTTAAATATATGTACATCATTCATTAGATGTAATATCTCATCGTTACAATGCTTAATGTTTGCGTTTGTTAAAAGTATTGTTTGTTTACTACAAAAGCACGTGGTGCCGTTGCAGGCGCGGCGGGGACGGCGCCTGGCTGATGGGGCGCGCCGGGCTCCACCACTAGCGCGGATGCCCCCGGCGCGGCGACATGGAGCGGCGCGAGGAGCTGCACCGGCACTGCAGCGTCGCCAAGCAGACCATACTGACGACGCACCCCAGCGGCCTGCAGACCCGCGTCTCCGTCGAGCTCGCCAACTTCGACGCGCTCTGCCTGCACTCGGAATGCAAGCAGCCCAAGAGGCCGACGTGGGAGAGCCCGTTCATGCCCCGGCGGGGCGTGCCGGGCGGGGTGTCCGGGCACTGCACGCCGGTGCTGGGCCGCAGGAGCGACGCGGTGCACGAGGGCCGGCTGTCGCAGCAGTGCACGCCGGTGATGCGCCGGCGGGAGGCCGACAGCCCCGCCGGCTCGCCGCTGCCCCTCCGGAGGCACTTCGACGAGGAGGAGGGCTGTGAGGTGGACAACAGCGTCATCAGCGGCTGGCTGAAGTTCCGGGACAACAAGCGGGTAAGTTTATAAGTTACGTTGATTTACATATCGATTGCTTTATCACCAAACGACCAGTCTGCCTTGTTTCTCCCTCGCCGGTTCTGTGCTCTGTGTTTATTGTGATTTTATCTTTTGTTTTCTTTCTTTTATGATGTATTGTTACACTGATAGTGCAGGCAGTAGTATTGGGAGTTCTAATGCGGTCACAATTCCGAGCAAGAAAAATGTCTACAAGATTCTAATAGAAAATACAGTTAAAAGGGTTCTTAAATACTAGTAACATATTTTTGACAATGACATAGTTAAATAACAAAATATATAGAGAGTATATTAAGGAACAGGTTCATTCTTGTTAAAAATATTCCGCCAAAACACCTTTAGCACGAAACAGGGGCGAAAGGGTATTACTCCGTTTCTTTTAAACAGCGCCTAAAGAAAAACTATAAGGAGTTACGGCGACGGGTCGCGTTCGGCCGGTCGGCGGAGTAAACGCGAGCTGCAGCTAAAATATAATGAACTGCATCAAAACTTAAGTGCGGTGGTAACACGGTAGAGGTGCGGAGGCGCGCGGAGGTGCGGAGTACAGTCGAGGGCGCCACGAGAGGCGGCGGGGAGCCCGCAACTGGGCTAAGGGCTTTCCACCTTACCTCGTTAGTGATGCGCGGCCCGCCGGACATCCAGCGCATCGACAAGCAAACACCACGTCAGCACACCACAACCAGAAACCGGAACAGACGCACAGACTACTTTTGATAAGAAGATCTGAAGCTCTAAACTTTTTTGAGAATTGTTCAATGAACGCACACGAACCATTTACTTATGTAAACACAAGGAATATAACGAGCACCTATTACTTATTTACACGTAAATTTTTGTACATACCAAACAATTTATTAACGTATTGATTGGTGGTTGGTCGTGGTTGTATCGACATGGTGTCCTTGTGCTGCGGCGCCTCACTCCGCGAACATCAAAGTAATAGGTGTAAGCACCTTGTGGTGGCGCTGCTGACGCGCACCACCACCAGCAACTCCTCCAGCGGCGAGTGCTCGTGTCTAGGACAAGTAGTTGTTTTGTATTAGACGAAGCGACCTTCACTGTGCTATTAGTCTCGCCTATAACAGTGCGGTTCTAGTTAAGATAATAAGTTCCAGGTGGTAGGTCTCTGTTGCCGGAGACCGTCTGAGTGGGTACCACCGCAGCTCCTATTGCAACCGACAAATAGTAGTGTGCGAACATTACTGTGTTTCAGTTTGAAGCGCGCTGTAGCTAGTGTAATTACTGGGGTAACGAGACTTAACACCTTATGTCTCTGGCGACGAGCGCAATGTGGTGCAGTGTGTACCATCTTAACTAGCGCCGCGTTGTCATGGGCAAGCGTATCACTTACCATCAGGTGAACGTATTGCTCGTCTCGTCGCAAGTGGTATAAAAAAAAAAAGATGGTGTACACTGCACCGCGATCTGAAACAGAGTAATTTTCGGTTGTACGAGTAGGTGCTGCGGTGGTCACTATCTTCACAATCTGCGACAACAAAGACTTACTACTAGCAAAATTTTGGGTGGTGGTTCCTTTCCACTACTGGGGTTAAGGGATTTCTCCCACAAGGAGAGATTCAATGCCACGAAACGGGCCAAGTGTATTTGGTTGAATATCATTTGTCCTGGACGACTATTCTTGGAACATGTGACATACTTCGCGTTACTTGCATTGACTTGTGTACAGTTCTCGATAAAACACAGCATTTTTAATTATTTTTGAGTCTTCACCAAGTATTCTGGCCACTCGTTTATAACCCTCGTTCGTAAATCATGGCGGGGCCAATAAAGGCCTTGATAAATTCGCTCCAGTTGGTCGTCCCGGACGAAGAATCGTATTACGGACCCCGGTGACGTGGCGGTGTTTAATTTGCGTTATATTTTACGTATCTAGAAAGTAGAAAGTATTTAGATATATTGATTTAAATTAACGTTATTTATATACATTACTTCCGTGATAGAAGAAAATAATATTTTAGAAACGCTACAAGTATCTTTGATATTTGTAAATTTTTTTGGGGATCCCGTATGTAAAAATTATGGCTTCTAATGTAGGGAGTTGTCGATTACAAAAATTAAGACAAATATATAAGTTATATAACATTACGCTAATAGTGAAATTAACAGTTTTATAATACTGATTATTGACGTGACAGTACGACTGCGTGAGAGTGAAATATTTTTGGATAAAATGTATAAATTAGTAGAGTCAAGGTGTACTTTCGAGAACTTTATAGTACTAGAAATCAATTTATTAAAACTAGGCCGAAAATTTGTGTCTCATTAAAAGGATTTAACCGGCGTACAGTCACATGGAAATCTGCTGAAGATTTCTGGAGTTTATTTCCTTTTTAGTAGCCTTTTATATGAGTGTCGGAAGGGATTGTTTTATATGTCTCTCATACAAGGACTATTAATAAAGAACAGGTAATAATAAAAATATCAATAAAAGCGTTTTATAGTGTAGTGGCGTGAGACGATATAGTTGGTAAATTTGTAACCGTCATTAGAATATATTGTAACAATCAAAATACAGTCTAGTAGTATGTGAGCGATAAACTGTTTATCTGTCTAGTAGTTATCTGTCTAGGAATAAGTTATAAATTGATCGCATCATAGGATCTTTTTATTTGTACAAGCAAGCGGCGTATTAGTCAACGGCGGCTGCGCGGGACTCGGTGAATGTGTGACGATATTTCAGCTGAAGCTTTCGGTACCTCCCGGCGAGTGAAAAAGGATCTACGCGTGTGGAGTAATGCTACAAAATCTTATTTAATTTAAAACAAACGAACATAGTTTACTGGGCTTGTATAGATGGTATCTATTCGCTATAACAAGATACACCGGTTGTGTCCGGGCAGTAATGTAGTTTTATAACATTATACTAAGTAGTGTCCCGTTGCTAAAGGCTTATCACTTACTACCTGGTACACGTCACGCCAGTCACGTCAGTCTGTTATAGTTTTTTTTTTTTTTATACTACTATGCGACGAGACGAGCAAGACGGTCACCTGATGGTAAGTGATACGCTTGCCCATGACAACGCGGCGCTAGTTAAGATGGTACACACTGCACCACATTACTCTCGTCGCCTGAGACATAAGGTGTTAAGTCTCGTTACCCCAGTAATTACACTAGCTACAGCGCCCTTCAAACCGGAACACAGTAATGTTTGCACACTACTATTTGGCGGTTGAAATAGGAGCTGCGGTGGTACCCATCCAGACGGTCTCCGGCAACAGAGACCTACCACCTGGTAAAAGTAAGTTAAGTAAAGGTAAGTAGTAAGTTTAAACAATGGTAGCCAATCAACATAAAAATTATAAAAAATTCATAAATTTGATGAACATATATAATGCAATTGTTTCCAAGGTAAAATATTATCCAGGACAAAAAAGGTTAATTAACAAAATATAAAGTTGCAAACTTTCTCTAACTTGGCGTTAAACGGTTACTGAAGTAAAATTTCCCTGTAATGAGGCTCTTCAGAGAGCGTCCCGATTGTGAATCACGAAGTTTTCACAAAATCTACAATTCAAATTTTGGTCATGTAATCAAGTTGCTTGGAGAGATTTTGGTTAGTGACCTTGGCGGATATTTTTTTACTGGCGACAAAATTTAACGCGTTATGTTTAATATGTATAGCGGATGCTATTTTGATTAAATGTTGAAAAGACAGATAAGATTATACGACAGCTGCAATGTGTTTTAAATTGGAACACAGTAATGCTTGCAGACCGCTGCTTGGTGTACCAAAATAGTCTTTTATACCAGGACATGAATTATCAAACGAATCGATACAGTGCTGGTCGCCCAGCCGGAGTGATGTCGCTGTGCTCTTCATTAACATATTTTGTAGTTTGATTATAAATTACTAATCAGGATCGGCAGAACTGTACATAGGTGGACGGATGACATGAAAATAATCTGCTGGGAGTCACTAAACTCAAAGAGCACAAGGCGTATTTAGTGGAGTACGCCACAAGAGACCATGTCCAGCATTGGACGTCCACCGGTTAAAATAATCATGATGAATTAGGATTGATTCGATATGTAATTAGCTATTTACTAGTTAAACTGTATAACGTATCTGTACTGACTGTAATTAAAAACTAACAATCTAAGTAGATTTTCTCTTGTACTAGCTTGACAATCGGGCGGTGTGTAATGTGTGCTCGGACGGCTGCTGATACAAAAAAAAGCGGTTTTAATTAAAACTGCGCAAGACTCGTGAATAATCGCGGCCTCGGAGGAGTCTACGAACGTAAGTTCGCAGCGCGACCTCTTCCGTGAACAATTCATAAGAAACTTTGAGGAGTTGTCTTTTTGTATGATTGTACTCACAATTTGTTCTAATACACAGGACATAATTTAAAAAGAACAGTTAACTTCTCAAACTTATCGATACAATCCTAAACTTAACGACTCGCCCGTCTAGTCGAATAAAAAAAAATACAATTAAAATTCAATGCGTTTCCTTAAAGATTTTTTAAATCGAAGAAAAAGCACATCTCGCCGCTGCGCGCTCCGTCAACGTCGTTTCAGAATTCTCGTCAATATATCTCCCGCCGCCATCTTGGATCAGGGCTGCTGTAACAATTTGTCTCTTATTTTAGCGAAATCGTATCCACAGAAGAAAAGGTGTTTTGTTTTTGTATCGCAAAAGAAAAGTTGCCTCGCATCTCCATCGGTGGCAGGTCGTTTCTGTCGGATTATCTAAATTTTAGAAAGAGCAAACATTATTAAACAAAGAGTGAAGTTATTCGAGTTACAAACCAACATTATAAAACTTGATTGTCTCAAGTCACCGTAACAATTAAATTGTATCATCACTTGCTACGAATGCTCGCGTCGTTTTATCTAGTGCGTTATGGTTTTATATTTGAAGGATCAGGTCCAGGTGGTAGGTCTCTGTTGCCGGAGACCGTCTGGTACCACCGCAGCTCCTATTGCAACCGCCAAATAGTAGTGTGCGAACATTACTGTGTTCCGGTTTGAAGGGCGCTGTAGCTAATGTAATTACTGGGGTAACGAGACTCAACACCTTATGTCTTAACGACGAGCGCAATGTGGTGCAGTGTGTACCATCTTAACTAGCACCACGTTGTCATGGGGAAGCGTATTACCATCAGGTGAACGTCTTGCTCGTCTCGTCGCATAAAAAATCTAAGCAGAAGTTAAAGAATTATTTTTGGTTTTATTAAAAAGATGTTAACCCTATTTTGAAGTGAGGTGCGAAACACCGGACGGGTTCAGGGGTATTTCACTTTTAAGCGGGTCATTGGAACCGTCCGCTCTCAAAGAGTTGTACGAGTTGTCGAGGAATTGTTACGGTCGGCGTGGAACCCCTTTATATTTTACAACAGGCGTTGACTATTTGTTCGAAAGTTGTAAACAAAGTCTTTGACAGTGAAAGGAAAGTTTTTAACCCCAATCAAAAAGAGTAGTTTATCGGCGTATTTGTGTCTGTGAATCTGTGAATTAATTTCTTGTAGTTCCCGAACTTTATTTGATCTTGTTTTATGTTTACTATGGAATTTCGAGGAGTGTTCACAGCTACAATAACTAAAAAGAATGAACAAAGTCAATTAAATTATTTAGTTCAGTCTACGCTTTATTATTTTGAAATAAAACTGTATTTTTTTTCTTTTAAGAGATTTTGGTTAACTTTTGACAATTTCACTTCGCAAGGTTATAGTTAGTTGCGTAACTAAATTAAAAATAGCTTTCATTTTAAAGAGATCGATGATTTAAATTATTTATAACTTCAATCGACACTTCGACATGAAAACACTTCTCGGAACAAAATTGCTTTCAGCTGTGAATCACGAACTGCGTCACTAGTGAAATAGGAATATCTATTATCAATCAAAAATGCTCCGTGTTCAGTGGCGATAGAGTACAGAGTGCGATATTGAGTTGGGAAATATAACAGTGTCGTCGAATGATACGTCTTAACAAATGAATTATTTATTCAGTGAAGGAATTAACATATCAAGTGAAAACAGTTAGGGAAGACGCCGGCTCTCCGAAACTCTGTGAAAAGAACGGAGGAGGCATATCAGATCTCTGTGTATATACACTCCCGGACACATCTATCGGCCCACCTAGTGTTTAAAAGTTTTAACGGTGCCTAGCTAAAAATAAATGTTAGGTGGAGCAATAAGTTTTAATGCAGTTTTAAAACAGATTTTTTGGTCCATCTTTATGTATGTTTTTTTTTAATTTTGAATACAGGATTATGGCAAAAAAAAAAACGAAAATTCGAGTCTATTCATTGTTTTCAACGACCCAAGAATGGAGAAAACTTTTTTATTTCGCACAAGTTGGATTGTTTTTTTTTATGTGTCCGATTATTGGTTCTTTAAAAAGGCAAATCTAAACCTAGAAGCAGTTTTGACCAAAAAATATGGATACTCTGCCTGATATTGTCGCCCAAGTTGTAAAACTTCTGCCGGCCAAATCAATTCGGAATTACAAAAAAAATAAACATACATAGGGGTTGACCAATAAATCTGCTTCAAAACTGCATTAAAACTTATTGCTCCACCTAACATTTATTTTTAACTAGACACCGTCGAAACTTTAAACACTGGGTGATGGGCCGATAGATGTGTCCGCGAGTAAATTTCCTTCTGAAAAAAAAAACCTTTTATGTCGATTGTTAATTACAACAAAACTGCATTGTTTTATTATTTTTACTTTTATATTGTAGACTAAACATTTAAATTAGTATAAGTATTAAAAAATAAGCCTGGTATGTCCTGTTGTGAAATACAACTAATATATATTAAAACAATACTTACATCAATTTACTACATGGTGTCGATATAAAAGTATCATATACCCCGCCAACGTGTCCGCTACGGATTCCGTAGAGGTTCGTAGCTCGGCGTAGCGCCCGCACAGGGCGTAGCCGGTAATCCCGCGCGTAGGTGCGGTTCGCCTAAATTGAAATTTGCTGTTGTCTCCGCGCTCCTCGTTAATGCGCTGGATACTCGTGTCTATCGTCACAATGCTCCTGAAAAGCGTTTACATTCACTGTAATGGATTTCCGGGTTTTGATATCCGTTCTGTTGTTATTCATTAAAATGTTATGGAGTACGTAAAGCTACTCATGTGATGACGAGTCCGGCATAGAACTATATTATATATTATATCAGGTGGTAGGTCTCTGTTGCCGGAAACCGTCTGGTACCACCGCAGCTCCTATTTCAACCGCCAAACAGTAGTGCGCAAACATTACTGTGTTCCGGTTTGAAGGGCGCTGTAGCTAGTGTAATTACTGGGGTAACGAGACTTAACACCTTATGTCTCAGGCGACGAGCGCAATGTGGTGCAGTGTGTACCATCTTAACTAGCACCGCATTGTCATGGGCAAGCGTATCCCTTACCATCAGGTGAACGTCTTGCTCGTCTCGTCGCACAGAAGTATAAAAAAAAAAAAAAACTAAAACTAGACAAGTTTATTATACAATTAAAAATATGTTAGTTTAACTTTTTGAATATAGGCTAAATTTAAGTGGCATTGTTTGAGAGAAGAAGACATATCCAGCATTTATCGAAATCGAATTAGGAGCATCCGTGTTACAAGACAGATGTCAACCGCTGAACCACGCAGGCGGTAGCTTATTGTTAAATACTGCATGACGTTAATATTTCCTTAGCATTTATATCAGTGTATATTGTTGCAGTCCCGTCCAGCCACCCCTCTCCCCTTATGAACTTTCTGTATTAGATCAAATAATCCCTCAGCTCATTAAGGTTAACCTACGTCACGTGTTCAAGGGATATAACGCCCCCGCGTCGGATAAAATAATATCCGATATCCTCCATATTGTCGGCGCTGTGTCGGCGCTGTGTCGGCGCTGTGTCGACGCTGTGTCGGCGCTGTGTCGGCTCTGTGTCGACGTCATCATTCACGCCGCGGTGTGTAATTAGCTTTACAATTAATACCAACGAACGTTTGTTTGCTCGCGTTTCGATTTAAATTTTTGACACTCGTTAACTATGTTTGCCCAACATTTGGCATGCGGTGTTAGCGAGCCAAATGTTTCCATTAAAATAAACAACTGTAGGTAGATTGTAAAACAGTTATAATTTTTTTATATAAAATAAAAAGTGTAGGTGTTATGTTTGATAGAATAGTCCGCCTCAATGTGCGACATTTAACGCCATATTTAAATCCTGTTTCGTTTGTTTGTATTTGTGTAAAAAATTAAGCTGTATATAATGATTTCTTTATATTGCCGCGAATGCTACACGTTTATCAAAACTAAATTTTACGGATTTTATCACGTTAAACAATAAACTTAATAAAGACTATAAAATCCGCAAAATTTTGTTATAATAAATTAAACTCTGTAGTTAATACGTGTTCACCCCGGATCAGCTATATATGGATGGTTCTTGTAATTCGGCCGATTTCAGCAGCAATCAAGGAACCTTAGCGAATGAAATTCGTCGACAAATTACAGCATGCGGCCGGGAGCTAACCCGGGACCGCGCGCCATTAATTACGAGGAGTTAGGCAGATCGCCAGCTCGCGCACTGAGTTAGACAACGCATTGACCGCACTTCAGCTGCAGTTCAGACAAAGCCGGCTCGATTTATGGTATTTGATATCTAACCTGCGCGTTACACTCGCAATATAGTCTTTGTACTCGTAGCAGGCATTGTTTTTTAATATGAATTGCGTATTTACAATAAATTTGTTAACCTAAAAAGTAATGTAACAACGGGGATAATTTATTTGGTTGTGAGTTTCCGTTGACAAACACTTCATCAACGTTCTACGTAGTTTTTCCTATCGCCTGAAATTGTGCAGTCTGTGTCAATCACAGTGTGATTTCTGCTGTCGGAACCCGGCTAGCTACCACGTGACTAACAACATTATGCAATATTACTGTGTTACGATGTTAGGTGGGGCAATGAAATTATAATAAATGAACTTGGCGAGCTTTATACGGTGTATATGTCATTACTATCACAATACATAATATGTAGTTATGAGCAGGCATTGTATACTGCTGGGTTACCTTGTTCTTCTTGTCGTGGTGTTTAATGAAAAAAGAAAGTATAGTCTGTACTGCTCTTTAGCGGTGGATAAGTAACGGGAATTACGACAGTGGTGCCGTTATATCCGGGAATAGCGATTTCTTCATATAAATGTAAATGCCACACTATGGGGGTGTGGAATTACGGCCGGGATCACAATGCTCTTTGATTTCCCCGCTGCGGGTGTTCGAAAGAACTTTCTTTCTTTTTTCTTTCAATGCGATCGATTGTGCATTTGTAATGCGCCCTCCCACTTGCACACGCAGACGGGCCCCCATACGGGCTTTTGTTTAAACGAATGAAAACCAATTTAAAAACTTGGAATTCCCTCCGATTATCATTTATTTAACTTATATAAATATATAAAATTGCAGAGTACGTTTAATAAAATTTATTTATATGTATCATGAATACTACTTACCGGTACTAATAATAGTAACAGGTATTATTTGTTTAGGATAATCTCCGACCGGTTGGACCGGTTTTAACGACGCTTTCACTACATTTAAAGCATAATATAGAATCTATATTACATAATGTATTACGGTTCTATGTTAAAAAAATAATTTATATAGTTCTATTGCAATATCTTTACCAGGTGGTAGGTCTCTGTTGCCGGAGACCGTCTGGATGGGTACCACCGCAGCTCCTATTGCAACCGACAAATAGTAGTGTGCGAACATTACTGTGTTCCGGTTTGAAGGGCGCTGTAGCTAGTGTAATTACTGGGGTAACGAGACTTAACACCTTATGTCTTACGACGAGCGCAATGTGGTGCAGTGTGTACCATCTTAACTAGCGCCGCGTTGTCATGGGCAAGCGTATCATTTACTATCAGGTGAACGTCTTGCTCGTCACGTCGTAAAGTAGTATAAAAAAAAATCTTTAAGATTAAATTAAATCCGAAAAGAGTGGTTATCTCCAACACACGCCGTATGGTTTAACCGTGTCAACAGTGACTCAAAACTATATCTGTAGAAAGGATCGCTTTATTAAACAATGAAATCATAGCACAAATCTCGTTACCATAAATCTTAAATAATTCGTCATTTCAAAAGGTATTGCAATCACTGTAATTTGAGTGTTCGCGTGCTTTGTGGATATGTTTAGACGGTAACATAGCACTCTCGTGCACGTCGGGCCCGCTGTAATTTTCGGCAAATTTCCCAAGCCGCGCCGCGCCGTCTAATGTATTCAAATTGCCGACCATTCGGCGCACACGGCGCTCACTGCGCCCACTCCGGACCAACACGTTGTACGATTGACCTCTTCTAATCCTTGTTGTCTTTTTTAACCCACAATCCAAAATAATGCGTTACGTTTACATGTAAATCTGTCGAAAAGCAGTTCATCCAATGGCATCAACGGTTTTGAACTACACTCCCGGACACATCTATCGGCCCACCTAGTGTTTAAAAGTTTAAACGGTGTGTAGCTAAAAATAAATGTTAGGTGGAGCAATAAGTTTTAACCTAAAAAGAAAAGTCCTTCTAGCCTATCTGATTATCGACCTATTTCCTTACTTCCTTTTCTATCAAAGGTTCTTGAAAAATTAATATCTCAACAACTTAGCTCCTATCTCTTAAAACATAATCTTTTCAATCCTCTTCAATCCGGCTTTCGTCCTGGTCATAGTACTACCACTGCTCTCTTAAAAATCACGGATGACATACGACTTGGAATGGAAAATCAAAAATTAACAGTACTTACTTTGCTCGACTTTAGCAATGCTTTTAATACTGTCGAGTTCGATATCTTGTTAGGAATCTTGCGCCCTCTTAACATATCTCCGGCTGTCATTGACTGGTTTCGTAGTTACTTGTTTGGTCGCCAACAACGCATTCAGGTGCAGAATAATTTCTCCTCTTGGCTGAAAACCGTTGCTGGCGTGCCACAAGGCGGCGTGTTGTCTCCAATCCTGTTCTCAATTTTCATAAATTCTATAACTCATGACTTGTCTTCTTCTTACCACCTGTATGCAGACGATCTTCAAATTTACACTCAAGCTTCTCTTGATGATCTTTCTCAGGCCGTCCGTAGCATTAACTCTGACCTTGCTTGCATTTCAGATTGGTGTAAATTGTTTGGTTTGAACATTAATCCAACCAAGACACAAGCGATCATAATCGGGAGCTCTAGACTACTCGGTAAAATCAACTGGCCTGATGTACCGCCTATCATTCTTAACGGAGACCTAATTCCCTATAGTTGTAAGGTAAAGAACTTAGGTATTTACATTGACTCCTGCCTATCGTGGATACCTCAAGTTAGCGAGGTGAGCAGGAAGACGTATGCTGCAATAAGCTCCCTGCGCAGACTTCGAAATTTTCTGCCCACAGCCACTAATGTTGCGCTTGCAAATTCCCTTCTTCTACCTATTCTCGACTATGCCGATGTTTGCTATCTAGACGTAACTGAAGCGCAGCTGGACAAGCTTGAGCGTATTCAAAATTTATGTATACGATTCATATTTGGGCTTCGCAAATATGATCACATTTCTGATTTTCGTAGAAAACTCAAGTGGCTGCCAATCCGGCTTCGCAGGAATACTCATATTCTATCGACTCTATACAACATATTGTTCATCCTCTCACACCTCACTACCTAAAAAATCTTTTCGAATTTATTTCCGACTCCCATAACCGCACTCTCCGTTCCTCTATAAATCTTTCTCTTAGTATCCCCGCGCACTCCTCTTCCTTTTTCCGAAACTCCTTTTCTATCACGGCAGTTCGCTTATGGAACTCATTACCCATCCATATTAGATTGTCCAAAACACAATCTTCATTTAAAAGACAATTAACTGATTACTATCATAATGGCTAAACTCTTTCTTCTGTTATACTGTACTGTTGCTTGTATATTTTATCATCAAAATAGACCATAATTATTTTAGTGCACCGCTACTTACCTTTGCTTACTTTTAATTTATATCTTCTTTTCCAGTGGGTTGTCTGGAAGAGATTGCTGCCTGAGCAATAAGACCGCCCATTGTACATTTTTGTGTTGACTTATGTATTTCTTTCTTTTGTTAAATTTTGTTACTGGTGTACAATAAAGAATATTTATCTTATCTTATCTTAAGTTTTAATGCAGTTTTAAAGCTGATTTTTTGGTCAATCTTTATGTATGCTTTTTTTTTAATTTTTAATACAGGATCATGTAAAAAAAAACGAAAATTCGTGTCTTTTCATTGTTTACAACGACCCAGGAATGGAGGAAACTTTTTTATTTCGCACAAGTCGGACTTTTTTTTTGATGTGTCCGATTATTGGTTCCTTAAAAAGGCAAATCTAAACTCAGAGCCAGTTTCAACCAAAAAATATGGATACTCTGCCTGAAATTGTCGCCCAAGCTGTAAAACTTCTGCCGACCAAATCAATTCGAAATTACAAAAAAAATAAAAAAAAAAACAGATAGGGGTTGTCCAATAAATCTGCTTCAAAACTGCATTAAAACTTTTTGCTGCACCTAACATTTATTTTTAACTAGACACCGTCGAAACTTTAAACACTGGGTGGAGGGCCGATAGATGTGTCCGGGAGTATAATTTAAAATATAACTTGACGAAGTGTTCTTAGTCATAACCCAAAAGAATCAGTTCAGCTATTCGAAAATCATATTCATGTTTTTTGAATCTTTTTCAGGGTATATCAAAGTTTGAAATTAATTTTGTGTATCGAGGATTTTTTATTTGTGTCCTGTATAAATTTAATCAAAATAGTTGATTATATTAATTTACATGAATTTTGCTTCTACTGTGGAAGAGTACTTACGTAACCGTCAAGCTTTTTATCTAACTTTAATAAAACTTAATAAAGTTTTAAGTACTTGTTCAACTTTACATATTACACTTATTATTATTATTCTATTTACAGCTCTTTGAAATTTCTTTATGTACGTAGATAGAAACGAAAATTAGTTCGTGTCATACAAGAGGTATAGCGGGCTTTAGAACTCTTGTTAATATGTAATTATTGTCCATTAAAATTAGTGTCACGTAACAGTAGTGCCCAAAACACGGAGTGCGGCCCTTCTCGGAGGGTCCAACAAAGACCTTAATAAATGATAATTGCGTCATCAACTCAATTCAGAGAGTGATATTAAAAACTAGTAATTTCAATCGGGCCACAATTATTTCCACTATCCGACCCCGAATGAGTATAATCTGTCCCCGGCCCGGCCCTCTAATGACAATTCGGAAAGCATAGGGTTCCGATATTACTTCGCCAAATTGCTTTTTGTTCTCTAAATATTCAGTTCTTTTTTTCGTTGATCCGTTTAGAAGTTCGCGGGAAGTGAAATAGAAATACAAATATTAAAACTCTCGGTACGCTGCCAGATGAGGCTGACGCGAGACATTTTTTTGATTATTAAAAGTTATACTTTTGGTTTGTTTTTATAACTTAATATTTTAGTATAATAAATATATCGAATACTTGATAATATCCTTGCTTCTGTAAAATTCATGTCTAATATTAAAATATTATTAAATCATATATATTAGTATCATACTTAAATACCATCATAGCGAGTAATATTATCGCTATGCAGTTTGGTACAAACTTTACTATCAGTTTAAAGTGATAATACTCATTGTCATGAATATGATCCTCAATAGGTATTTATTTAAGAATTTAAATTCACCCGTCATCGTAAAACACATTAAGTTAAAATTATTATATGAACAATGTCGGTAAGTTACCGCAATAGCACAAAATAAAAAGGAACATAAATAATGTTTACGATCCGATTGGAATGAAAAAGGTGACTTTGTTCCGTATAAAACAGCAGTAAGTGTCGGCTATTTGAATGGAGCGTTTAATCGATTACTTGGTTAATCGACTGGCAACTTTAAAGTGAAACTATTCCCATTTAAACTTGCTCGCACACCGCGCGGCGACGCAGACGCCTGGGTTGTGCGGTTGCGAGCTGGTTGTCACTTATTGTAACTTAACAAATTGGCGGTAAATGGACTCAATGGCATCTAACAGACTTATACTATGTCTCAATTGTATAATTGTTTTGGGTGAGGTCTACGGTAGAAGTCACAAGATCAGTATAATAAACATTTTCTTATGAAATCTGGGACATGTTCCTATTGAACTTTGTTTTGTATTCAACTAATAATGTACAATGGCTATGAACACGAACCTTCTACTAGTCTCAGCAACCACCCCTTCATTAAGCAGCGCGACCAGTTTATCTATGCAGATTTTAGTTAGCATAACAACTATTTTAAATATTTAATAGGTTTATCGTTAAGCTTCGATAACAAGCTTTATACACGTTGCTTAATTGAAAAAAGTTGTTTGTTATTTTCTTCTTTCTCTCGTATGTGATGTGTTTTTAACATATAATTAATTTAGTCATAACTTTCTGAGCTGTTTTTTTTATTTTACTCGAAACACCATTCGCAACAAAGGTGCGTGGCTAGTAACGTAGTAATTACCCTAATGATAGTCCTATTGTTCCAACTGATAATGAACTGAGATGATCCAACTGTAAAAATTATAACGATTTCTCTTTAATCACTATGGCTATGCATTGAAAACGGTGTAGAATGCCTTGCAGGGAGCAAACAAACCGCACTTGCACAGTAGGTAATGCGGGAAGCAAGTCTCTTCCCAAACAAAAGGAGAAAAAAACACTTTTTCACTTCCCGCGCCCGGTGACAATCCCCACCACTCAGCCGGCTTAATTGCGAGTACGAAAACAAACGGGGGGCGCTACGCCGTAGACACGCGCGGCTACGCGGCGGGCACACACGGCTACGCGACGCGTATAAACAAGCAGCAGCTTTACAATTACATACTCGATAAGAACTCATACACAACGAAGGCAAATATTTAAATAGACAATAAGTTTACAATATAAAAGTGCAGCTTTTTGTTCTAAATATTTTCATAAGACAAAAATATTTTTGGATATTTTTAAATTATTACTTTTAAATATTTTTTTTTTTAAATTTGATTATTTCTTCGCGGCACTTAAACTTAGTTACATTAGTTTTGTTTTCAAACTGATGCGCCGCCGAAGAGTGGGGCGTAGGCGCCTGGCGCATGACCGCCACCTGCCCTCTTGATGAGGGCCCGGGGTGGTGGGTACGGGGACTTCCACTACCCATACAGACGGGTCCTCGTGGCGAATGGCGTGCTCTAAACTCCTAGCTCGCCTCCATGTTGTGTGTCACATGGTCTACATGACTAGTGGTGAGTTTGCAGTCGCAAACACTCGTGATGTGGTGCTGGTGAAATAATCTGATCCCACACCACATCAAAAAACGGGCCGAGACGGAGTTTCCAGGGGTTTTAGTGAGTAAGAGTCTCACATAACTTTCGTCCTTTCCCCGTCAGGGCGAAAGTATCCATGAGGATTTCCCCTGTTAAAAAAAAAAAGTTTTGTTTTCCAACTAAATGATTTTCGTGTTCGTGTTTTTTTCCTAATGATTATGCTAAAACTAGTAAATTAAAATAAATATCTAGAAATACATCGCGGGGTGGCCGCGCGCTGTTTACACTTTTGGCGGTCTCGCAGCGCCCGCCTGTCCGGTCACACCCTGACTCGCGCAGCCTGTTTCAATAAGCCTGTTTGATCAAGTTTGATTGGACTTCGGAGGGGAATCACAATTACTAGTTGTTAATAAAGCCATTTATTCGGAATGGCTGCAGAAATTTTAAATTTCGCTCTTCACTTTACGTTCTTTTTTATTACGTTGAATCCGTTTTGTTCTTTTTCATAATACAGGTTAGTGCATGTGTATCGTGGTGAATGTATTCCTCATACGTAAATTAAAATTCAAGTACCATTTCTTGACTTTTAATTTATCTACGACAGTAAGAAAATTAATTGTTGTAGCGAATTCCTTTTTAAGTATTAGTAAATAGTAAAATCAAAAAATACTTTATAACACAAAATAAACAAAAATGTCAAAATATTAATTTTAAATTATTTGAACTTAATGCCTATGTGCATCTGCTTAACTTAGGAAGTAGAGAGATGCTCTGGTAGACGATGAATTTATAACTTATCATTGTAACGAAAAAACAAATTGAAATAATCAGGCGCACACCGGATCAATTTTTTTCCGAAATTTCTTAATTATTATCTGCATTCAGTTGCTTTCTTCCTGCAAATATTCCGTTCTCCGATAATTATTTCTCAAAGGTTTTGTTACCTCTATTCATTAGAGTATAATATGTAATATATGCATATTTAGTATATAGTATATAACATACATGTTATAATAGCATTGCAACTATCAGCGAGCAGCTGGCCCGCCGCTCTCACGGTGGTGGTGTCGGAGTGGCTTGTTGAATGCCTAAAGCTAAATCATCGGCGGTGCGCTGAGCGGGATCAAGTCGGCTAACATATTGAGCCTGTCGGAGGGTGCGGGCCCGTCGCCGTGGATGAGCAGAGCAGCTGCAGCACCGGCGCCGCTCGGTGCTGACAGGCAGTCGGAATTAAACGACAGCCGCGAGGGCGGGCCGGTAACGAGCCTGAATTTCGTCGCCATGATACGTTTAATGCGAATATCGAATTTCATTTTGTATCGCGTACGGACTTTTATTAAAGTCTGAAGTTATGCGATTGTTTTCATTGCAATTTCGTAAAACAAACATTTGTATTTTCACCGCTGGACGTTGCTCCGGTAGTTCCCACCTACGTGGTGCGCCCGGACGAAATTATAAAGCAGCTGTAATATGACCTGAAATTAACAAGCGTTTTGAGATAAAAGTTGACACTTCAGTTACATTGGTTCATGATAGTACATAATGTCGTAATCTAATGTTAAAATATTATCGATACAATGTCGGTTGGTGGTTCAATTCAAAGGATGTGCAATTCACAGTTTGCGTTTTTGTCTTTTCAAGTTCATATAACTAGCCGACGTTCGTATTATCGCCGAGAAGTAACTTGATATAAGTACTTTATAAACTTAATAAGGAAATACAAAATTTAACTGTTTGATTAATATAGTCTATTGTTACTTACGGGGCAGAAGTCGTAGAGAAGTTTTTGTATGCAAATATTAACTATGATTTTATCCTCTGCTTTAAGAGAGGGGTGATATCAGTGTGCCTGATAGTATTTCATGTGACCCGGTCAAGACAGTTCTTAAGAGAGCTAGATTTCTATAAGTGATACACTGTTAGAATAATAAACATTGCAACTCGATATACTTTTGAAGAAGGTGATACTTAGAGACTATAGTTATAAGAGCTTCGAAGTTTCACCATGTAGTACTCTGACAACAGACTAATAGATGAAACAAATATCATTACCAAGTATTTAATACCCTTTAAAAGCCACGTCCAGTTGACCTGTACCAATATGTCTATCCAGTTGTGATACGAATGGAGTAATGGTATTATCACAACGATTATCATATACAAATTAATACATAATTAGTAAACGGATATGTACCTGTGGTGTAGTTTACGTTGAAATCAATGAATGTTTACGACAAAATGTATGCCGCCTTCAAAAATATAGAACTATTTGTCTGGGAATAACATCCTGTTTGGAGGATCTTCATGTCTCCATGTGTAGACCGCGCTCGGGGTGCTACCAGCACCCCCGAGACCGAGGCCTCGGTGCCGAGGCGAGGATACCGGAGCAACACAACTTCACACCACTCATAATTGCAGCGAGGGGGAGACGGGAGCCCTGAATGTACAGGATGTTTCATAACTTTAAACATGAATTTTAATGAAATTCACCTTTATGAAACATAGCAAATTTTTAGTTTACAAATTAGTTGGATAGAAAAAAGTTAGCTCAACCTCCATCAAGTAAAAGAAATACATTTCATATTTGTTTCTGTATGTCTGAGAGTCTGTCTATATTATAATAGCTATATAGGAGCTATTTTGGTTTAGTTTCTCAGGTTTTGAGGACTGCTTTAATCGAGAGAATTTCTATCGTACTAAATGCTTTTAACTTTTTACATACACGAAATATAAACAAATTACTCTCGCTTCCGATTTTAGTCATGTCACTAGTAAACGGTAATATTACTAAACTATTATATTATATTAAAAATTACTTAACTTACTTAAATATTACTTAACTATTATATTAAAGGTATAACAGAATTACACTGTTTGCAATTGGCCACAGTCGCCCACCGCGCCGTAAACAAGTGAAGGACCCTCCGCCGCTCAATATCTCATTCACGCTTATTTCATACAGCGAAGCCACCTTACATCTGCAATGTTACTTACTTATGTACACGCATTGCCCTGTAGCTGGCAACATTCATGACTTGTGTGAGATAACTTCTGCGGGATACGCGGCGATGAGTCAAGAATTTTTTTAAACTGGAAGCGGTTCGCAGCTTTATTGACAAATACAACTAGAAAGCTCAACAGAAGGTTGAAAGAGGTGTACGTATGAAATATTATAAAAGGGATGGTTGTAATTCTGCATAAAGAGAGATAAATACGTTATGTCTAAGATAGGGGCGTTTTCTAAGTAATTATTAATAAATATTTTACATTTTCTAAATCGAAGATTAAAATGCCGCGTGTTCGTTCGTCGGGGGCCCGTACTAATCATAAATTCAAGTGATAAAAATTCAGAAAATTCCCTCCGTAATGAGGTCGTCGCTCGGTTTGGAATCGGACGGAAATATAAGAGCGGCGAATACTCCCGGAATGAAGATTTCTTTAAGTTCGAGTGATTCGGAGTCATCGGAGTCCGGGGATTGGACGGCTCCGAATTATGTTTGGGTCGGCGGCGCGGTGCCGTGCTCGCGTTACATTCTTTCGCTGATAAAAAACCATTTTTCCTGTTACATCCGCCGGAGTCGCAACAAGAATTCAAATTGAAATGTCATCGCGTACGGCGAGGCGAGGTGGTGGCGGGGCGTTGCTGGACGGTTTTTTGCAGCGCCGCGGACGTCTGCCCGAGCCGATATTGGATCTTAATAGACGGGGATAAAGTGCAGGGTCAGTGTCGGCAAGGTCTGCCCTCCTTTATTCCTATTAGTGCAGCGGCTCGTGCAGCGAATAATCGCTTTTTAATGAAAAGATTAGTGCGCTCTCGAGCGGCATTGTCGCAGCGCGGCCCGGCGGGAATTTTCCAATTTAGGATTCTCGCTGCAGCATCGGCTGGGTGTCGGGGCCCACTGCTTTCTTTTGCTGCAAGCTTGACGACCCTTAATATTTATTAGAGTACCTTATGATAAACCCCTGAGCAAACGCTGTAAGCTTAACACATGTTACAGGCTACATTACAAGCCACGTATCGGATATGTTTATACTAGTAAGAAAACTTTTTACCATTTGAAGATACTTATTAAGAATGTCTCAAATGTCATTTAACATGTGGTTGGCGGTTTATTTTTGGAAATCATTTATGAAAATACCTTCTCGTCGAGCGACGCTTTCCTCAGTCACCAAACGGCACTTCACTCAGTAGCTTGTTAAATTACTGAGCATACTCACGTGATATGATGATAATCAGAATATGGACTGAAGGCAATAATGAATTGTTGAATACAGGCTTATTACTTTCTGCTAATCCTGTTCTTACGTGGTATAAAAACATGTGTAGCAATATCATCATTTCAACCGATGGACGTTTACATCGGTCTCTTGGGTATAGCATGTATAAGTTTATTACAGAATTCTTCTCAATGAAAGCGTTACTCTATTTTGATTACGCACATAATTTTAAATAAGACGTCAATTATCTATTCGAGTGGCGGTGTTAACAGGAGAGAAGGTGACAGTTCGGAAGGACGGAACAATAGTCATTGTGTCCAAGTTCATTTCTTAATGCAACGAGGGAAACAAAGACAAAGTTTGCCAATAACTAAAACAAAGGCAGTCAAAGAAATCATCGGCGAAAGGGCCGCGCTCACAAAGGCTCGCCGATTTTCTTAATTAAAAATGTCTCACTACTGAAACAATGAGCTAACGGGCCCCCGGAGTTATTTCCGGATTGCTAATGTTATTAAAAACTCTTATTGCGCTCCTCTTCATCTCGCTGTACTTTATATTGTTCCAAGAAGTTGAAGAACTGGGAACCCTTCTTCCGAACTGCTGCCTGCGGAATTTTATCTTTAAATGTTTATAGCGTAAACACAAATTACTGTCTCTGGTTGTTAATAATTTTATAAAATAGCAAGAGTCATTATAAAACCTACTATTTAGTTTCACGAAGCATTACACACGTCTCTTGTAACTGATTAATATAAATTGATAAACATTTTAAACTGCCACTTTTAAGTATTTTTGACTTAGCTCAACACACACCTTAAACAGCACTTATGAGGAACTTAGTGCTGTTTTGGATCGAAGGTCACGCGGTGTTTGATACATGCAGGTTGTATTTTTCTAATTAGAAGTGCGACTGCCTTTTCACAATGGCGATGTTGTGCTCCTCCCAGTAACACCCCCCACCCTCTGGGACGGAAGTCCCTTTACTTCTGCGCTGAAGGGTAAATTAAAACCGCCGACGTCTGATTATTATTTTTTTTTGTTTTATAATGATTCATATTTACAACAGATAGAAGGGGTGGGGCCGAGTGGACGATTGAAAAAACCCATCAGGGTAGACAATGCTTCTTAGAAAGCGATCGTTTAGGTTTTTTTTAATTAATCCCCTGTTAGTTTTAACTAGTTATACCTTCACATTTACTAATTATACCAGTTCATATTGTAATTAAATTTAATTAGTTGTGTTTGTCAAATTACTAATCCAGCTTTCCTGCTGACTTTGTAGTGTTATAATTCTGAACAAAGGCTTTTCACATGTCAATGAGCGATGTATGAATAGTGGACTGCAAAAACTCTCGTGTAAATTTTATGTGTTCGTGGAATTTACAAAGTTGATGTACACGTAAATCCATTTCAGACAAGTTTTTTAAACCCTGAAACTGAAATAATGCAACAGCCACTGTTCATTCAGGCTCCGCGTCACAAGCGTTCGACGGTTTGGTTAAGTTGTTCGCGTTTCCCGAATTCCGCGATTGTTGGAAAAGTTGTAGTCGAGGGGGCTTATCTCTTTCACTACAAGTTTTCGAACAATCGTAGTGAAATAAATGCTACGGTTTGTGGACTCACTCTGCGCAACAGTTTTGCTTTAACTTTGCAAGTAATTTTGAAACATTAAACGCTTTATCACTGATATAAGAGAAATAAGCTGTCCACGCTGTTGAAGCTCAATGAAGTGTATGTGTTCTACTAGCGGTAGGTCTCTGTTACTAGAGACCGTTTAGGTAAATAGTAATGTGTAAATATTACCGTGTTCCTGTTTAAAGAGCGTTGGAGCTAGTGAAATTACTGGGGTAACGAGATTTAACACCTTATGTCTCAAGGCGACGAGCGCAATGTGGTGCAGTGTGTACCATCTTAACTAGCGCCGCGTTGTCATGGGCAAGCGTGTCATTTACCATTAGATGAAAGTCTTGCTCGTCTCGTCATTTACTTGAATAAAAAAAAAATATTGGGTATAGTTAAGGGCACTTATTTATTTATTTTTTCTTTTGATATCTGCGATCAGTTATAAACTTTAAGCAGATGTGAAGAGTGTCAGGCGTTTAAGAGCAGTTCCCTCATTAGGAAACGTCTTCCTTCACGACAGACCTTTGGTGATCTGGTTTTGTTTCATTCAATTACAGCAGCCCTTTTGTGTCTTTTCCTGTGCCCACATTTGCATAAGGTAGCTATTAGAGGATTGCAGTGGTTGGTAATTCTTCTTTTATAGCGCTCAGCGGTTAACATGATTTCCTGCTGAACGGTGTTAACTTTTAGTAGATCATGCACCTCTGAATTTTTTATGAACCAAGGGGCATTTGAGATGTTTTTCAATATGCGGTTTTGCACTCTCTGTAGAATGTTTAAATTTGAGGCACTAGCAGTACCCCAGACTTGTATCCCGTAGGTCCAAATTGGTTTGAGCACAGCATTATATAGAAGAAGCTTATTGTCTAAGCTCAGAACAGATCTTCTTCCTATGAGCCACTGGAGGTTCCGGTATTGCATATTTAGCTGATCTCTTTTGGGCACTTATAAATAAAATAAGTTTTGTATAGTCAAGAATCATTTACATTAATATCGTTAATCTCGGAGCAAAAAAAAAGAAAATTTGTTTATTCCTTGTATATGAAATGTATGAGGAATCGCCAACCGCTTATATCTCGTACCGGACAGTGGAAGTTTTAATCCGGCGTCGACTGGCATTGTCCGCGCGAGCGCCGAGCTGATTACTGCCAACCGCGCGCCGCCACTTGCCGTCACGTCTTTTCACTTAGCGCCTCATCGATTAATGCGACATAATTCAAATTGAATTGTATCCAATCACCGCAACTGGTAGTAATTAAAATGTGAAAGAAAATAGTCCTTGTCCAAATTTTATCAGGATCCTCCACACGGATACACTGTCAATGTAACTCACTTTTAACAACAATAAATCAACATGTCTGTCCACGCCACTAGACATCTTTTTCGTAACTCCATTCCGACGCCTAAAAATACTTAAACTAAAACTTGTGTATTTAGTTAGTTAAGGTCATGTAACGCCTAATGAAGTTTGTTTTGCATTAAACTTGTAAAATTGTGAACTATTGTACTCGTGTAGCGCGCTCTCAGTTTCGTAATTAAGTTTAACGGATGCTGAAAACATATACATATGTTTACTTTGATCGGCTGTTGTACTCTAGACCGTCTAAGTGGGCGCTGCCGCAGCGATGTGCAAACATTACTGTGCCCCGGGGCGCTGCGGCTAGTCAAAAGTGAGTAGCCGCTAAATGTCTTATTTACACATATATCTTAGTTATTTGGTTGATAAACGTTAGCTTTATTTTAGTGATAAACATACAATTAGTAGACCTTTCTTTATGTTACTCTTAGGTTAGTGAATGAACGTATCCGTCGGACGGACCACGCCGGAAACTTCGCCCATAACCTGAGATGCTCGGTCTCTAGTTTAATGAAAAACTTCCAAACAAACGGTTCTCGCTGGCAAATTGCGTTCGGCACTTCATAAGTTTTACGCGCCTATGAAACCCGGGAACTAACTAACTTAACAGAAAGCAAATCACGAACATCCAGTTAGCGGGTCAATGTATTACGCCGGTAAAGGTAAAAATAGTTCTCAACTTACACACGATGTTTACTTGACTTGGCACTTTGACGTAACAACGTCTGACGTAGTATTAGATTGGATTGTTCTTCTTCTTCTTAGTCGTACGCTTTTTGCGG
This sequence comes from Byasa hedistus, assembly GCA_029286795.1. Classification (NCBI taxonomy): domain Eukaryota; kingdom Metazoa; phylum Arthropoda; class Insecta; order Lepidoptera; family Papilionidae; genus Byasa; species Byasa hedistus. Next base: position 9,221,898 of record JAGSMW010000024.1, read on the forward strand.
AGTAGCCGTGGTCGTGGATACTACATCCCTCTCAATTTGTAGCACTGTTTTAGTATAGACCTCTTTCAGCATGAAACATAGAAAAATATTTGAAAATGTATTAGATTTTTCAAAGGTAAATGATAGAAATTTCTCTTTGTGATACTAAATGGGACCAATCGTTTTGCGGTAAAGCGCAGTACAAACAAACTTCGGGATAACCTCAATTTAGGACCTGGCGATGCTCCAGAGGACCAATTCGTATGGAGATTGTTAGAGGTGATCACCGATAACGACTGAATACATCACAAATACACTTGTAAATATAGAATCTGAATAAGTCTTCTTTTGACAAACAGTATTCATTGCACTAACAACTGATTTACAAATGGGTCAAACAGGGTTAAGTTGTATCGTTCATTGTGTATTTTTTATATGCGATGTTGGTTACGAATTGGCGAGAATTAACAATGATAATAACAGAGTTTTCATCTAAAATACCTAGCAGATGGTTCTAATTATGTGATCAGTTGGAAGCTTTTTCAACCATACAACGTACAATGTTTACCATATTCTATTGCTCGTTAACGTTGAATCCGTTCGAATGCGCGCGTGAGTGTCGTCGTTACGTGAAACAACTCCTCGAGCCGAAGTAATCGCGAGATAATAGCCCTCAGCGAGCAGCTCTTTGCACCCGAATGTTGTAAACTCCGAAGTAAATTGTTCAAACGCCGCTACGATCCGCGATTGACGTTAAAACGCCACACTGATTTGTTTATTTTCATTTGAAATGTGTTAATCTCGTTTCGATATAAATAATTAATGGCTCGCTTCAATTCAACGTTTGTGATTCAGTTAAGTAAAATTAAATACGCGCACACCATGTTGTCTTTATTATTTAAACAATCAAATACGAAGTACATATAAAATATTTGTTAGACAGTTTCCAAAACATTGTAATTTTAATATCATCAATCTTAATGACGTTCTGCAGAGGTTCCTCGTCCTCAGAAGGGAGAAGTATCTACTCGAAATTTCAAATTGTCAATTACAATCCAATTCATTAAGAAAAGTCTGAGAGGGAGACTTGTCATAAGTAACGTGAAAAAGGACAAACAGGACTTAAGAACAAGATCCAAACTCCGGTAAGTTATAAGTTAAACAAAAAATGCCGGCGACGGCATCGCCGGAATACGAAATAAGTTTGGCAAGCCTTTAATCTGGAGCGAGATATTTTAAAGGTCTACTTTCTCGTAAAAACATCTCTCGGTACCATCGCGGGGGTAAACAGTTTAAATAGATTTTATGCTGATGATGCCAAGAGATGAAAGGGCGCTCGGAACTTTCGGCGCTGTGCGTTCAATTTTTAAATTGGATTCCCAATAGTTACTTTAGTTAAGTAATTTTATTAACTTGGAAGAATAATGATTTTATACACGGAAAAACATAATCATCAGTCGCTGTTTTCCCCAGCTTTATTCAGGCTCGCCGGACTTTTCCCACAACTAAAATATTAACGCTGAACTATGTAAATGATGTCCAAAGCGGTGCTGTCAGCTAAGCTTTACTTTTGCTTCCAGCACTAAATTCTACTAACACTACGAATACTCTGTTTAATAGCTAAATGTAAAGCGATTGAAGAACGACGTTGTGGATATTCAGAGAATCAGAGGGACGAAGCGAACATACTACTTATGATGAAATACTATATTACTATAGGTTACACTATGTTAGTGTAACACTACGCTTGTTACCGGAAGCGGTCGCTGTAGCTGTAGCTGTAGCCGTGTAGCTGACATTCGCCGTTTACAGAAATAAGCTTTTAAATTTCACTAATTAAGAGTCGGGATTTATTCAAACCGTTAAATCCGAGAGCGGCCGGAAACAAAACGTGATTGCTCGTCGACTTATAATTTAATGCAATTTCCGCTTTTATTGCGCCGCGCGAGTTACGAGCTGAAGCGATTCCACCTCGTCACCCCCCACTTGCGCTCCTACAAACTTAACACTCAAGGTTATAGTTTCGTTATGAAACGGAAACAACAATTGCTTTATATCTATTTGATACTCGACTTAAAGTTTACAGATGTAGCACTAAGATTAAAGAAAATTAAAAATTAAAATAATTTCTCGTGCAATGCGTTAATTAAATTAAAGTTGACGAGGACAGAATTTATTTTATAAGCATAAGTATGAGGTCTAAGAACTTTAGGTTGGGTTGTCTCTAAAATAAACACTATATAAAAACCGATTCCGAGCTGTAGACACTGTTTTACTTGAGCGTTAAAAGTAAATAGGAGTAAGGTACATCACATTAGAGATAAACGTAAAATATTTCAGAAAGAATTGTCTTACTTTTATTAACAAAGTAAGTTATTTTTAACTTTGGAACTTTTTAAATTGTATCTCCGTCGTACGAAAACCGGTGGTTAGTCTATTCATTAATCGGTTCCAATACTGTGATGGACGTGGAGTAGAATCAACTTCTCTTCTCCGTTATCTCTTACTTCAGATTCTCGTGAATTTACTTCACAATTATAATCCGTTTTCAATAGTTTGCAGGTTGTATGATTGATCAATGTACTGTAAGTCAGGCTATGTAAAAAGAGGTATTCTGTAGTTTTGTAATTTACAAATCGTTTCGCTGTAAATGTTTTGCAGTATTGTTTCGCCATGAACATATTAATCGTAATTATTTGCAACGTTTCATTAAATAACCTGTCTTTATTTAAAACTTGTAATTTGTTAATTCGGACAGGGAGACAGTGTAGTTCGGTAACGTTTAAAGTCGACTATTAGACCATGTAGTCAAGACGGCCTTAAACTTGCGAACGACGAAGTGTAGACGCAGAAGATCCTCAGCCACTTGACCGGCGATAGTTCAAAGAAATTAAAAGAGAAAGTTCTTCATGCTTCTTGGACACAAACCTCTAATAACTGTAAATAAAAAAGGCAAGCTAGGGTACTGGTATTAGTTGCGACATGGTATGAACAATCGGATTCATAATAAATAATGTGTATTTTGTTTTTCAAAAATGATCTCACAAAGACTCGCGTTTCAGTTTACCTTATCGTGAAGCGGTGTCGTCTGTTTCTAACTTACACCGTCATCACAGAAGGGTGTAGAATCCTCTTATTGCAGTTCGCTGGACTGAGAGTAGATCCCCTTTAGGTGGGGTCCATCACGGGACCCTTCGCTTCGTTAACGTTAATACGTAGGGCTGACGGCTGCACTTTTTGGCAGCCGAACGCGCGACGTCTTATTTTACACCGAAACGACGGGAGCTCATCCGGGACCCGCGGCGCCCGGTTATATAGATATTCAAAAACTTTGTAGTACTTTAATAGAAAATTGTACGAAATAAACATTACACAAGTTCATGTTACAATATATTCATATTTCATATTAATTCTTGCGTAGAGACTGGAACTATCATCTAAATCTTAAAATGAGACTGTGAGCATACAACACATATTTGATTTTTCTTTAGGGATAACTTTGCAAACTTCATTGTGCTGTATTATATATGAAAGAGAATTTATTTTAAATCACATCATTTCAGCGAGTGATAGAAGCGGTTGAAGAAGGGGAAATTTCAGAAAATAGAAAAACATATTCCAAACTTCGGCTCAGTTTTTGACTTAACAATATACTGCGTTTGCCAACCCGCGTGCCAAGCGGGGGAGTACGGCAATTCCCCTGAATTAGGGACACCTATATTGTAACTTGTCGCTGGGTGTGGATGAATAAAAACACAGAAGGTTCTATGTATCTATATTATCGGTCGCAGCGTAACAAATCCTTGTAACTATCATATTGGAGTATATTTTTATCTGATGCAGGTCAGTGCTTGAACACGATCCTACCTGTCGCCGAGTGCCGATGTATTCCTTGATAGTGTAACGTTCTGACCTAGTTACAGCTCAGCCTACTCACTTGAAATCACTTCCGAGCTGTTTAGGAAAGAACTTCGACGCGCGTAGACTTTAGTAATTCTTTCAAAACAATTTCTCTATTTTCCAATGATTTAAAAAACATTTCTATTTGTTGTATATATGTATTGTAATATACGTATTAGTGAATCTCTTTTAGACTGATTTTAAAAGAATGATGGGGCCAACGAGAAGATCACTTCGTAGCGCATAATCTGTAGAGATGTCTATAGAGAACCACATCGCCGTGAGACATCCTGAAACTGAAACAGTCGTTACTGTTTGCGGTATAAGTTGTTTCTACAACAATATATACCTATATTTAGAAAGCTAAGTAGTTGTTATACTAGAGAGCTGGAGCAACAGATTTTGTCTTACACGAGCAAATTTGTGTTTATTAATACTTTACTGCGCACTGTTCACGAGCTTACTTTATCGGGAGTTTGTGTCCGTGGCGTGAAATGAGCACTCAAGTTTACATATAAATTTGCTTTGGTATTAATTTGGGTTTCGGGCTCCAGTAATTGCGGTCCGGACCCTCCGGTCAAGTGCTCTGCGGGCGCGGGATGTTTGTCTGTTGTCTCGGCGCCCGCCCGTTTGTTGTGTTAAGATTGTTTGTTAGACGTTTAACTGATTTCTGGTTTCGTCCGGATGGATTTCACTCGGCTCCAAACTTACTTGTGATAGTTTAGTGTGAATACTTTAACGATCGCATAAAGAATTTAGTAGTTTTGATATTAGTTTCCGGAGACTATTTCTATTTACAGTAGAAATTACCAACTTTATATGTCTTGATAAATAGCGGAATGGAAATCTTTCAGTTTTAACTTACATTTAGGAAATTTCATAACGTAAAAACTTTGAGTATTTGCGTCATGTCAATTATCATTCATAGCGACGTGCGCATGGAAAGAATCTCATTCAAGTTTGTAAGAAGCGACACCTCCGCGGCGGGGGCCACCACCACCACCACCACCACCACTTCCCTCGTCTAAACGTCCCAGACAATAATCAACATTGTTATTATATTGTTTAATATTCATAGCGCGGCGGTCCGCGAGGGGTGATCCCGACGGCGAGCGGACGGTGACTCCGAGGAGCTGCTCGTTAATGGGATCAACAGTATTTATGGCCGTGATGGGAGTTCTCAGGCAGCTCCTCCGTTCATTACACTAATTATCCAGTCTAATTTAAAAGCCGTATTTGAATTGCAAACACCGCGCTTATTGTGCACAGCGGCTACGTATTTACTTTCGAATTTGTTGCTTTGATTTAAATCTAGAAGTTAAGTGATCAAATATCGCACAAATGCGGCGTAGCAGTACAAATGGGTTCGTATAATCAGGTTATAAGAATGTATTGGGTTGGCAACTAAGTGATTGCCGATTTCAAACAAGAAATAAAATTAAAATTTTTTGTTTAAAAATATAACTTTGTTCAATTGAATACTGTCTGTTCTAGTCGATTACCTTTTGTCATCGTTATGGCAGTGTAAAAATTCCACATTTGTAAAATTCTGATGTTGGCTATTAAAAAACTGATTTTAATGTGGTCTGACATCATCAGCGTCGTTATTAATTCTACCATTTAAGGAGATGTGGATGAAACGAAACAATTGGTAATCTCAAAGCGCAAGATCAGGGAAATATGGTGGATGTGACAAAACATCCCAACACAGTTCGAATAATTTTTGCCGAGCTATCAAAGACGTGCGGGACTTTGCGTAATCATGGTGGAAAACAACGCCCTTATGATTTGACCATACCGGTCGGTTTTTTTTGAATTGCATCGTTCAGGTTGACGTGTTGTTGAACATACACCCTTGAATTGATTGTTTGGTTTTGTGGCATAAGTTCAAAACGCAAAGTTCCTTTATAATCCCACCAGACAGACAACATAATCTTTTTTTGATGAATCCCTATTTTCCCGCCTTTGAGGTCGTTTGGGCTGGTTCATCTTGCATCATCCACGATCTCTTCCGATGAACTTTGTTATAAACTGTCCACTTTTCATCGCCAGTAATTTGGGTTTTCAGAAATGGATCAATTGCGTTGCGTATTTGAAGCAAATTGCAGGTGTTAACGCGTCGCGTCAAATGAATTTCCTTAAGCTGGTGAGGCATTCATTAATCGAGTTTCTTGAAATAACCAAGCATTTTAAATTTTTTTCAATGCATGTATGCGATACATTGGTCTTTTCTGCAATATCTCGTGTTGTGCTTTGGCGATCTAAACCGATAATGGCCTTGACATGGGTTTCATCGACTTTGACTGGACGGCCAGATCGTTGATCATTTTCAATGAAAATGAAATCTGACAAACCAATTTTGACACTGCTTTTTTTTAGAGGTTTCATTACCTTATACGGCACATAACTTCTTTTTGTGCTTGCGATGCATTCTTCCCTCATTGGAAGAAATACAATAAATTATGTCTGAAGCAAACGCCCTGTTCGCCATTTTTAAATTGGGATAAAATTAAAATTAAAGCACTAATCGATATATTTTTTTTACTAAATTGAAGGTAGATGTCCAAACAATAAGAAAAAAATATTGGTTAGATACTTTGACCACGTTAACAAAACAAAAAAAAGTGTTAAGTGCATCTATCTACAAAATCGGCAATCACTTAGTTGCCAACCTAATATTTGATTCAAAGAGAGTTCATAATCATCATCATCATCAGATCATCCAATCATCCAATCATCCAATTTCGAGAAAGAGGTAAACCGCCGAATCCAACTCGGATGGGCAGCGTTCGGTAAACTCCGCAAGGTCTTTTCGTCAAAAAAATCCCTCAGTGCCTGAAGACTAAAGTCTTTGAACAGTGCGTGTTGCCAGTGATGACCTACGGCTCCGAAACTTGGTCACTAACTATGGGCCTTATAAGGAAGCTCAGAGTCACACAGCGAGCGATGGAAAGGGCTATGCTCGGCGTATCTCTGCGCGATCAAGTCAGAAATGAAGAGATCCGCAGAAGAACTAAAGTTACCGACATCGCTCTGCGAGTCACGAGGCTGAAGTGGCAATGGGCAGGGCACATAGCTCGTAGAACCGATGGACGTTGGGGATCCAAAGTGCTGGAATGGCGACCCCGCACAGGAAAGCGAAGCGTTGGCAGACCTCCCACTAGGTGGACAGACGATATAAAAAGGATAGCTGGGAGTCACTGGACTCAAACCGCACAAGACCGTATTTTGTGGAACAAATTACAAGAGACCTATATCCAGCAGTGGACGTCCATCGGTTGAAATGATAATGATGATGATGAATAATATGTCGTGTTTGGATGGTCGATTGTGTATCGCTAAATGACTTCTAATCGCAGGTCATCAATAGAGTGAAGCGGTGACGATGGAGTTTATAAATCTATCTACAACTAAAGTAATATCATATTAATGTAATATGAATGAATGAATGAAGAAAATGTAATCATTAATATGTAATTTCATTGCTTCCCAGTGAACTTTCGCAATTTAAACCAATTATTATTATAAATTATTTTTATGTTAGTTAGTGTTTTCGTATAAATACAGTAAAAATGTATGAATAATATGATAACATGTTATTTTGATACTTAAGACACACACAGACTTTATTTACTTGTACCGGGAAAAGTTGGAAGTGGGTATAAGTCTAGAATGTAAAAACGTGTATAGAAAACTGTTAACTGGCGATGTTAGATTTTGTTATTTGTATTGGCAATGAATATTGCAATCCGCATGTATACTTTGCGGATTCTTGATTGGTTGATGGCTTGCTTGATTTGGATGGTAATACTGCGGAGCGCTCTCACGTCACCGTCGGCCATAGTAAAGCTCTGTGTGCGGAAATTAATGTTCTAGACAATATTTTCAATAACAAATTTCACGTTATCAGACGCCACCGGAATTCAGGAGTATATTGATGAGTAACGGAGTCCATAAACAATACAATAACTACCTATCTATTCTTTTAATGTGAGAAAGAAGCGTGAATTCAACCTCACAGATAGATATGATTTTGCTCTCTTTTGTAGAGAGAAGTGAATGTTATTGCATCTATAGTGTACCTTAGCTATTGGACTTAATTTTACGTTATGTATGTTTTTTTTATATTCAAAATTTTTATAATTTTCAGATCTTTTGCTATAACGTTTAGGTGATTTATATTTAAGTTAGCGAGTGTTTAAATCATGTATTGTTATTTAACAGTATCGGCGTATGCTCTCAGCGACGGAGCCGGTCCATCGCCGAGGCCAGGGTACCTAATGCCTGCGTAATGTTCGTTATAGATTTTTCTTTATTAAGATTTGCATTTTACACTGAACGTTAAAACTTTGAGTATTTGCGTCATGTCAATTATCATTCATAGCGACGTGCGCATGGAAAGAATCTCATTCAAGTTTGTAAGAAGCGACACCTCCGCGGCGGGGGCCACCACCACCACCACCACCACCACCACCACCACCACCACCACCACCACCACCACCACCACCACCACCACCACCACCACCACCACCACCACCACCACCACCACCACCACCACCACCACCACCACCACCACCACCACCACCACCACCACCACCACCACCACCACCACCACCACCACCACCACCACCACCACCACCACCACCACCACCACCACCACCACCACCACCACCACCACCACCACCACCACCACCACCACCACCACCACCACCACCACCACCACCACCACCACCACCACCACCACCACCACCACCACCACCACCACCACCACCACCACCACCACCACCACCACCACCACCACCACCACCACCACCACCACCACCACCACCACCACCACCACCACCACCACCACCACCACCACCACCACCACCACCACCACCACCACCACCACCACCACCACCACCACCACCACCACCACCACCACCACCACCACCACCACCACCACCACCACCACCACCACCACCACCACCACCACCACCACCACCACCACCACCACCACCACCACCACCACCACCACCACCACCACCACCACCACCACCACCACCACCACCACCACCACCACCACCACCACCACCACCACCACCACCACCACCACCACCACCACCACCACCACCACCACCACCACCACCACCACCACCACCACCACCACCACCACCACCACCACCACCACCACCACCACCACCACCACCACCACCACCACCACCACCACCACCACCACCACCACCACCACCACCACCACCACCACCACCACCACCACCACCACCACCACCACCACCACCACCACCACCACCACCACCACCACCACCACCACCACCACCACCACCACCACCACCACCACCACCACCACCACCACCACCACCACCACCACCACCACCACCACCACCACCACCACCACCACCACCACCACCACCACCACCACCACCACCACCACCACCACCACCACCACCACCACCACCACCACCACCACCACCACCACCACCACCACCACCACCACCACCACCACCACCACCACCACCACCACCACCACCACCACCACCACCACCACCACCACCACCACCACCACCACCACCACCACCACCACCACCACCACCACCACCACCACCACCACCACCACCACCACCACCACCACCACCACCACCACCACCACCACCACCACCACCACCACCACCACCACCACCACCACCACCACCACCACCACCACCACCACCACCACCACCACCACCACCACCACCACCACCACCACCACCACCACCACCACCACCACCACCACCACCACCACCACCACCACCACCACCACCACCACCACCACCACCACCACCACCACCACCACCACCACCACCACCACCACCACCACCACCACCACCACCACCACCACCACCACCACCACCACCACCACCACCACCACCACCACCACCACCACCACCACCACCACCACCACCACCACCACCACCACCACCACCACCACCACCACCACCACCACCACCACCACCACCACCACCACCACCACCACCACCACCACCACCACCACCACCACCACCACCACCACCACCACCACCACCACCACCACCACCACCACCACCACCACCACCACCACCACCACCACCACCACCACCACCACCACCACCACCACCACCACCACCACCACCACCACCACCACCACCACCACCACCACCACCACCACCACCACCACCACCACCACCACCACCACCACCACCACCACCACCACCACCACCACCACCACCACCACCACCACCACCACCACCACCACCACCACCACCACCACCACCACCACCACCACCACCACCACCACCACCACCACCACCACCACCACCACCACCACCACCACCACCACCACCACCACCACCACCACCACCACCACCACCACCACCACCACCACCACCACCACCACCACCACCACCACCACCACCACCACCACCACCACCACCACCACCACCACCACCACCACCACGAATAATATGATAACATGTTATTTTGATACTTAAGACACACACAGACTTTATTTACTTGTACCGGGAAAAGTTGGAAGTGGGTATAAGTCTAGAATGTAAAAACGTGTATAGAAAACTGTTAACTGGCGATGTTAGGTTTTGTTATTTGTATTGGCAATGAATATTGCAATCCGCATGTATACTTTGCGGATTCTTGATTGGTTGATGGCTTGCTTGATTTGGATGGTAATACTGCGGAGCGCTCTCACGTCACCGTCGGCCAGAGTAACGCTCTGTGTGCGGAAATGTTCTAGACAACATTTTCACTAACAAATTTCACGTTATCAGACGCCTCCGGAATTCAGGAGTATATTGATAAGTAACGGAGTCCGTAAACAATACAACAATTATGGTATCGGATGTTTTTCTGGCTACCTATCTATTCTTTTAATGTGAGAAAGAAGCGTGAATTAAACCTCGCAGATAGATATGATTTTGCTCTCTTTTGTAGAGAGAAGTGAATGTTATTGCATCTATAGTGTACCTTAGCTATTGGACTTAACTTTACGTTATGTATGTTTTTTTTATATTCAAAATTTTTATAATTTTCAGATCTTTTGCTCTAACGTTTAGGTGATTTATATTTAAGTTAGCGATTTAAATCATGTATTGTTATTTAACAGTATCGGCGTATGCTCTCAGCGACGGAGCCGGTCCATCGCCGAGGCCAGGGTACCTAATGCCTGCGTAATGTTCGTTATAGATTTTTCTTTATTAAGATTTGCATTTTACACTGAACGTTAAATCCCGCGTTAATGTCCGGCGGGCACGCGACGCGGACAGAGGGCGCTGCTCGCGCCGATCGGCGATAAATAATTTTTATGAAAGAACATGAACGGAACTTTGGGGAGTTAATTTTACTAACAAAAGCTATTAGCTGGTTATTACAGCGCCATAACTCGACCGATCGCATATAGCTTAGATCGTTATCGGCTCTATGCGCAGCCGAATAAGGTGCCCTGTGTGTCGACAATTTGATTATATTAACAAATAGGTAAGAATAATTACGTGTTCGGTAACTTTTAAATTGTTCCTTTGGTTATCACCAAAACCTCAAGATCTCTGTTGTCGGATACCTTCTTTTTTATACTACTTTGCGACGAGACGAGCAAGACGTTCACCTGATGGTAAGTGATACGATGGCCCATGACAACGTGCTGCTAGTTAAGATGGTACACACTGCACCACATTGCGCTCGTCGCCTTGAGACATGAGGTGTTATGTCTCGTTACCCCAGTAATTACACTAGCTACAGCGCGCTTCAAACCGGAACACAGTAATGTTTGCACACTACTATTTGACGGTTGCAATAGGAGCTGCGGTGGTACCAGACGGTCTCCGGCAACAGAGACCTACCACCTGGTAAAGGGAGTCTTACCAGGGGGACTTACCAGACGGTTCTCGGAGTATGCCGTTTCACTTACGTACATAATAAGTCTTCCTAAAGAATAAATTGTCACGTACATTCATAATTACACATATGTTTTTTTAATGTTGTTTTGTTCGAACAAGTTCGCTTCGTTGAAAGGGAAGTGAGTACGGTTTCGACTTGTTAAACTATCGCGGAGCCGCCGCCGTCCAACTTAACCCGTTTCAAGCTGACAGGGGACTGATTGTGCCAGGTGCGCCGGCGACCTGCAGCGCCGCCGCGGCTCGCTGCCGAGGACAGCGGAATAAATGAATCCACTTTCTTTTTCGACAGCTCGGTGATCTAATTTAAACTAGACGACAAACACTCCGCCGTCTCAGGCATCGTCACATCCATTAACGTTTTCGTTCCATTGAAACGGATACAGCTGAAACTGTAACAGGCGGCTCGTTTCGGCCTTGAAACACAGAAACTATTCATAGCGGCGATCAAATATACAAGTGTTTCTGTGAACATAATCAAATGACCTATTTTAAACAGCGCAATAGTGAAACTGGCCAACGGACTTTATGTTCTATGCCGTCGAGCGCAATATAGCACAATTCCATATAACAAATAATTGTTTAGAGTAGGCAACTAAAACTACATCCAAGTCTACTTACTTTTGTAACAATAACATAAGCAGACCTAACTTGCATCTCCAACGACAAAGCATCGATCCTTTTTATCAAAATGAATGTACAAGTCTGCGGATTCTAAGGATGTGTCGGTATAACTATTTCCATCATCTCATATCAGTTCCTCCACGGAAGGCAACCTCCGCGTGCTCCGTTCGATGCGGCGTTATAAATAAGACTTTGCGAGTACCCGCGCGCTCGCGGCGCCGACAAAGCCGCGCAAATTGAGGACACGGAGGAACACGCACTCCCCGCCAATGGAGCAGATAAACCGGCACATTTGCCTACCGAATAGCCTACTGTTTATTGTGAAAATACAGCCGCCCCGCGCCCCGCCGCACCCGACCTCCCAATTCGCTCTGTCGCCGAGTGCTCAGTCAATATTTGGTTGGCCCTCCTTGGCGTCTGCCCTGAGAGACACTCCAGGATTGGCAGCGAACTCGCGCTGCTCTTCTGAAAGTCGAGCTGCTAAGACGTCTTGAGTAAGGAACCTAATCATTAATCTCGAAATTCTAAATTTATCTATCATACATTGATTGACTCGATAACACCTCTTACTTGAAAAGAAATAACAACAAGTTCAAACTTAACGTACGTAGTATTTTTATGATAGTGCTTAAAGTATTTAATTATACAAATCATGTTAATTCAAAAGCAATTTCACAACCAATCATATTTAATTTACAGCCTCGTCTAAACAATAAACAGCCTTTTTGGATATTATTAGTTTAACAGAATATTTAAATTAGTTTACCAAATAATAACGCTGACTGCGAAGCTACACAAATTAATTTTCAGTTTACATTATTCTGTTCACGTACGAATTAATATTTTTTCATGAGATTAAAAAAGTGGCTAGCATATTTAAGCATAATTTCGAAACAGAATTTACTGGAAATATACGATTCATGCAGACGTACCCCACTAAACGGAAACAACCTGAAAAATAACACTTTTTTCTATGAGTTTTACTAGCTTACTATTTTCACGTACTAGTATTCAAAGCTTATTAAAAGCGGCAATGGGTTGTAATTAGGAAGGTCTATGTTCAACAGTAAGTGTCATCGATACAAAATATAACAAGCAACACCTATTCCACTGCTGGGATCCGGAGGAGAGGGAAGGCCATTTATCTACCATGACGGAAAGTGCGGGATGATAATATAACAAAACAATCTTTCATAGTTAAATGATTTCTTTTACTGTTTACTTGTTTAACTGAAAGAAATTTCTGTCTGAAAACCGATGCTATTGTTGCTAGATCTTTTGACACTCTTAGTCAAGGTATGCAGAAGGTTATACGCGTTGCCGGCCTCGTGACATTGTTACTACATTTTGCAGATCTCTACAACTAAGAACAAAACAGTAAGTTAAATTATTAACAAATTTCTAAATCACAATACGTATTTAACCTTCAATTACCTTTGAATGTTAATTACATATGATTTTTGTTGTCCGTCTGCAACAATTAACAAGTAAACGTATTACAGATAACTGACGCCCGTTAACTGCAATCAATTAATTAGATGTAAGATTAACGAGGGTCGTACGGGAGACAAATTACACAAGCGTACGTATCCGGCGGAGACGTCGGAGGATGCGGACTGGTGACCTCATCCTGCTCCGCTGAAGGATGGCTCCTAATCGAGCCGCTGGAAACGGTCGTACTCATTGCTGTACACATACATTTACATACGCGGATGGAGACGGAACAAATTATATTATCATCAAATCATCATCAAAAATTATATTTTCGTTAAAGGAGCTTTTTGGTGATATTAAAGAACGTTGGGATTAAAAAATAAACAAGATAATTTTCTTCCGCGGTCTATATTACTATGGTTTTTTAGCTAGTGTAATTACTGGGGTAACGAGACTTAACACCTTATGTCTGAAGCGACGAGCGCAATGTGGTGCAGTGTGTACCATCTTAACTAGCACCGCGTTGTCATGGGCAAGCGTATCACTTACCATCAGGTGAACGTCGCGCTCGTCTCATCGCGTAGTAGCATAAAAATAAATGGTCTTGTATGATAAAAATATGCTAGATAAGTTCTATATAAATTAATCACCAAGTTCCATAAATAATAAAACATATCTCTTTAATACGAAAGTTGCACAGATCAAACTTAACATATACGAATAAGTAATGACTCTTTATACACTCTTAAAACAATTCATTAAATTTCTTTAATCGCAATCGTTATTAGACAAAAATAAATACACTCACCTACATATGAAAGTTTTTGTATTAAACTTCTGCGCAACAAAAACCTTAATTGCGTAATATAAATATATATTATGCAAAGGGAAGCACGCTAAAGCAATATTAGCACTAATCACCACTTCGCAGACGATCCGGGGGGTCGTTAGCTTCCGCTCGGATCAGGGAGCGGGCTACACCTCGCGGATCCCTGAAACTGATTTTCAGACAATTGCCAATCGCGTTGGCTTTACACGGGATCTCTATTGAGCTCTAGGCGGTGTGAAATTCTTCCGATCCGCCGCCGTAAATGTCTACGCAGTGTTTTACCGGTGCACGGCGCCGCGGCTCCCAATTGGCTCCGACTGAAACTTACAAATGGCCGACGATAAAACGGGTTTAAATAACGGATACGTTGTGTGTTATTTTAAGGTAACGACCCGTGGATTTATTTTATATCTATTTCGCTTTAAATTTACACCAGCACCGGCGACTTTTAAAGAATTCCTGTAACGTTTATTTTTATACGTAAAATCTATTCCATTATTGATCTTTTTACCGTTTATTCTGTGCATTTCTAATGAACAGAAGCTAAGTTAAGTTCGATATTATATTCTTTATTTATATTGGAAAATTACTTACGACATCAGTAGAACGGTGCGTTTAGACTTACCACATAAAGCAAAGGTCTGTCTGCGTTTGAAATTGATAATTGATATTGGACAAACAGATATCTAATGATAATAACTTGATGATGATGTTTACGAAACTCGTTGTCGAGAGGCACGAGGTATTAAATTTCAATAGCTTATTAGTTTTACAGCGCATTTCACAGTAGCAACAATACTTGTAACCAGCAAATGATGAATATATGAATCGAATTTGTTTAAGAGTTTTCTGCTTTTCAGCTGTATTTGGAGGTGACAAACTGTTTCCTTAAACACCGCACTAATCTGTCAGCGATGCGCGCTAACGCAAACACATCGCGGAGCTGTCTAATCGATAGGCGGCTAATGTATTTCTATTAAGCGGCGGCTGATCGTGGGCCAGTGGGCTGGTGGGATGGTGGGCAACTATTTATTTACTTGCACCGGTGATCGATCTTAATGTAGAGGGCAATGGGTATCGAGGGCGAAGCTCACACTGCCCCCGATGTTCTATAAGCTGCTTCACATAAGTACTAGCTGCGCAACTTATTCTTAACTTACAAAAAGTAATATCGATATACCTCTAATTATACATAATTAACCAACGAAAAGTAAATTTCTTAAAACGATGCGTATATGTTTTTTTGTTCCATTTTATGTGTGACCCCCGAGCGCTAATTACCAGCCTCACGATTAAGGGGACGAGGGGTCCACGGTCCGAGGCGATCCTTTTTTCTACTTTTTATATTCTGGCTCAACCGACTTTGAATATTTCATTACTAAGGGTGAACATTTTGCAATTATCGACTCGTGTCGATTTAAACGGGGATACGTAAATTGTATGAATCAACGATGCGAACATTGATCCCCTCCAATTTTTTTTTAGTTTCTGTTTATCGAATTATCTACTAGTGTTCCAGTGTGTCGCGCCGCTGTAGCTGCATCTTGTAAATAAAAATATTTAAACATTAATTAAAGAGAGTACATAGTTTAAACTCGTCTACAACAAATAGAAAGCGATCAATAGAGCCACTTTAGCTTAAAGTACACCTCGCCATTGTTTCCGATACATTATTAATCACATCGTCATGAGGCAGTCCTTACTTACCCCCATCAATAACTTCCGAGTCGCGCCGGCACAAGCAAACAGTGCACTTGCTGGAGAAAATGATATAGCGAAATATTGCTGCGGGAATTGTGTATAAGATTTACTAAATGTCCAACTTATGATCTTAAATAATGGATGAAAAGAACTACTAACCTAGTCTCGGCGATCGAGAGCTGCAAATATACCAAAGAAGAATTTGTAAGTGAAGGATTCTGCGGAACAGAATTCAATGATCAATTTTAATCTATGCGTAACAGACTCGGCGCGTAATCTTGTAAAATTCTGTTTACCCAGTCCCACCGAAGCTGGAATAAAGTTATTAATTTCAATTAGCAGCTCCACCGCATCACAGCAACAACAAACAAGTACAGCGGATCTTTACTTTGCAACTCTCAATTTATTTCCTTCAGGCAGCGGTTCCTTTACGAACTTTCTTGCGGGCTTAATTGAAATAAATTTGTTTGAATATTATAACTGTATATTTGTATACATGTTAACAAAGTGGTAGACGCTCAACTCTGCACCGGCGGCTTCGTGAGATGTTGACCGATCATCAGTCCGTCTTGTGTCCGTAGTATTATATCCACCGCCACAGGTCATTATCAGGTCCAAAGTGACCTTCCACAATGTGTACAGATAATTTTTTAAGTTATTTATATTTTATAATTGTTTAGATAGACGTCTTTTATTTTTGTTTGCGCGTAGTCCAGTATGCGACTAAAATATTTTTATGTTTGTAATATTCTGTTGATGCCCGCTATAACCTGAAATAAGTGATAAATAACACTCTTATATATTTTTTAATGTTATATTTCTTTAACCTTCAGGTTGTCACGCGTAGATAGCTTAATGCGATATTTTCAGAAAGCTGTCAGGGTTTTGATATTGATGATGATATAGCGGGGTTATGTGAAGCGATGTCTTTATACAAATACCTATTTCGTAGTCGTATATAGCATGGCAACGAAATTCTCTCGACAAAACATGTAAGCGTACTGCAGGCGGTATGTGAACATTTAATCACACCGCCTGAGACATTGCGAATAATAAAATGAAATATCTCTTAAGTCACATAACATTCGGCAGTCATTACATAGTGATATAGTGTTACAATAATACAATAAGAGATACATTTAATAGAACACTTGATTCAGTAATTTTTTTATATAAAAACTATATCAAAATCTGTTGTTGTAATAGCACCGGCGATGCCTCAAACGTATTTGTAAAAACCACAAAGCTACAAAAAATCCAGGGTATAAAATAGCGACTCCACTGGAATCACGTCCTTAAATATTTAGGTTAGCGAAGGCGTTGTTTTAAGTAAATGTTGAAAGCACTTCCTCACTTCAGAGTTTACTTAACTCGAGTAACAATACTCTGTGTGATGCAAATGAAAGATGCTCCGCTCGCTAAGGTTTACTTTGTGCAGACGGACTCGCGAACGGCTGCCTGCAAGTAACTTGATGTGCTTCGACACATAACTTCGCACTCGGCTATGCTGAGAGATTATGTAGAGCCGAGTGAAAGGGCCGTCTGGGCTTTTTGTTTTGTTTAAGTTATTAACTGTGCCATAGAAATATCTGCGGGGCCACAGCGGACTTATTAGTCGGTATCAAATGAACTGCACGAATCGATTTAATGAAATATTTTGTTTACTTTCAGCTTAGTACAAAGCGTTTCTGTCGTCTTTTACTTAAGCTTAAATCCTTGATTACTTACAGATTCAATAATATATTTAAGCTTCTCCTCCCCCTCTCCCCGCAACCTCTCCCCACTTTTTTGTCCATCACCCCGCCGCGTCGCAGCCGCTTGAATCCCTGAACCGCACTAAGAAGATTTCGATTATTGATGAGTTGGCAAATAAGGGCTCGGACACACCGGGGCGTACCGAAGTAACAGTTGCGATGAAATCATTTTTATTTATTTTCTGGACAACTTAACGAGATTGCTTTTGAGTCTGGTACAAGTAATTAAATCAGATTATTTAGGTTTATTAACGATGCTTCACGTTATTGATTTTCGGATGAGAGCCGTAAACCGCGCAGAACATATTATTCTAGACGAGATACAAATTTTTAAACGTCTTTCAACAAACTGTAAATTATAGGTCACATGGTTACTAATAACGTCTTCTCTAAAACACTTAAGTATAATATTATGTTTTGTAAAATATCGCCTCTTTTACTAATAAGAGGCCCGTCTTGCAGATAACTACGTACGACAGCAGCATGAAACATTACTGTTCTCCAGGTCGAATGGAGCTATAAGCTCAAAGTGGTGCTGTGTAAACGTTGTAACTAGATATTGGTTTTTTTTTTTTCTCATCCCTCTGCGTGGTTGGTCAGGGCCTAGTTCTTTCATACTTATATCCCGCTTTCATTCCGTTTTGCTATCAATCATTCCTCTAATTTACTTCCTTCTTTCATTCATCGCGCTCTGGAGTGAAGACTCCCGCCGTCATACATTTTGCAGCATTTCCGAAGAGACCTGTGGAGCATCCCATTTACATATCCCTGTAATAAAGGCATTCCACTTAAAAACTACTTTACATTTCCTCCATTTTTCCTATAACTATACTTACTACTATTATCACAGTGTGGTCTCTCCTTATTATCTAATTTAAAATTTTCTTGCTATAGCCTAATCCTAATATCACAGTAACTTTTTCTCTAATTGCTAATGATATCTTTTGTTTTATTCTTCTCTGTTACGTCGGCTATAGTTTTTCTGCAAAATTTTAAAAATATTGGACTAGATATTGGTTGTGTACGTTCTGTTTATATGAAAAGTACATAAACAATTCATTTAAAAAAGTTAGCAAATTCAAGTAACAGACCGACGGCGTACAAGATATAATTAGGTATATAGACACCTGCTTTGTGCTAGGGTATCCGATGATATTTTATTCAAAGCGTATGCTCCAATGGTGAAGGAGAGTACGAAGTGGTGTAACGCTCTGTGTGTCACAAGTTAAAGATGTTAGCGTAACTAAAACATAAAGTTAAACAGCTTGGCTTTTCACAAAATTGCTCGCGTTATTTCGTCATTATTAACTTATTACTGCTGCAAATACTTTTAGCTGGGGCTTGTTGGGATCCTCCTAGAGAACTTCGCAGAATTGAATATGGAAAAATCTGCAGTATACTTCTGCAGCAAACAGCATTCAAATATGATGTTGGTAGTAACTTAAACAAGCATCATGTGATGTGCAGATGAACCGCACAAACACTTCGCTGTTATATTTCTGTTCACTAAAAATTAACATCATTGAACGTACACTTACCCAAAGGAAAGTATTTTCCGTACTCTTAATCAGTAAATTCCACAGGATAACTACATTCCCTTTCCTGATTACATCTTTCAAGTAATCGCCTTTTACAATACGCACAAGTTAGAGACTGCGAGGATATTCCAGCTCGGTTTCTGTAGGATGAGAGGGAAAGGAATAATAATATTTTTGTTTGGGTTATAGTATAAATGTTTACGTTATTTATAGCTGTTGTTCTTGTTAGATAAATAATATTTAACCAGCGCCGCACTAACCGAGGTGAGGACGCTTTGTATAAATTAACTGAGGTCGTTAAAGTTTGAATTAGGTGTTAGTTAATTTGTTAGCGTTCGTGGCATACAAGTAGCTCCCAATACAAGTTAAAACCAAGGTAAGAGGTGAGACGAACTAAGTTGGTTAAGTTAGTTGCGTTTAATACGAGTGAAGTTCGATAGTTACCAACTTGCTATCGCTAGTTTAGACTTCAGTTTAAGTACACACTAATGCCGCAGTTGATTCCACTGTAAGATAAAATTTGAGTTTGTGAATACTACTAACAGTTAGAATATTCCGAGTCACTTTGTATATTTTATTTTGTGTTTTGGACATGTTCACAATTTCTATATACTGTGTACATAACATTGATTTGTTGTATATGATTATTTTTGCTCAGGTAGAAACTAAATACGGGGATTTATCTATTAAAACTTTGCTATCTAAGTAACAGATAAGTTTCAAGTACATTCGCTTGTTTCAGTGCATTGGGCCGAGGCTTAAAGCAGTGCCCTTTAACATGTTTTCAAAGAGCTTAAACTTGTGCCGCCGCTGCGCCATTTAAACCTTTTAAAATAAAAAAGCACCGCTTTGTGAATTACACGCTCTAGTATCTGAAAAAGAGGCTTTATGGACAATTACCGCTGAATGGTCCGTTACTTATAATAATTCATTTACCATTGCTTTACCATTAAACTATCGCCAGAAATCGTCTAGACAACGATTGCACACAATTTTTTTATACTACTATGCAACGAGACGAGCGAGACGTTCACCTGATGGTAAGTGATACGCTTGCCCGTGACAACGTGGTGCTAGTTAAGATGGTACACACTGCACCACATTGCGCTCGTCGCCTTGAAACATGAGGTGCTAAGTCTCGCTACCCCAGTAATTACACTAGTTACACACTACTAACTATTGCTTAGTTATCGGATTTCTGTGCGGTTTGATAACATTTTTTTTTTATTTGAAGTTACTGGGGTAACGAGTCGAAACATGCGATGTATACATCCTAACAATTTAGCACTGTACATAATATTGATACCACAAAAAATCTTTGTATTCTTAAACATGGTTACCCACTAACGAGTTTTATACATATGTGGCAACTATTTTTTTAGCCAAAGATAAATAATTAATATATTTGTAACCCCAAACATCTCCCCATGGGTTCGTAATCAGATTGAATACAAATTTATTACCGCAGCCCCCCCCCCCCACATACATTACTCGCTTTAAATTAAATCATCACAAACAATAGCCAGCTTTCGTTACATCGATGCCGGTGGGGAAGTTTACCAATTTCCCCTCCAGACAGCCGCTGATCTAATTTTCAACGCGACACACGACGTACTAGTTGTTTAATATCGCGCCGGCATGTTCACAGCGACATGTTCTGTGCATTGCACAAATGACGTAATCAATTCAATGCTTAGTATTAATTTTTTGATATTAGAAGATTATTACGGTCATGCGAATGTTGTTTTTTGGTGAAACAAAGCGGTAAGAGGAGCGAGACTTTCATCTGTTGTTAAATTATCCAGGCAGTCTTCACAGAAGTGTCGACAAGGGAAGCTGAAAAAGGTGGGCTCTTTCTATTAGGTTCTTAGCAGACCTTTTGACCAGATGAGACTAAGAAATACTTTTTTTTTAGATTTTTAAAAAGACTTTAAAAAAATACGTGAACTAGTTATAATATTTTCTTTTCAAATTATCTAACAAGCAGATAATAATAAGTTAAAATTCTGCTTAAAGTACTTTATTCTACGTCTTGATGACTATTTTTTATGAAATGTTTATATAAAAAAGAGAAATTCAAGAGAAATAGAAAATTTAGCCACTTGAAAAGCCACAGAAAAAACTTTCAACAGTTTAGAAATTCAATTGGACGCGAGTACACTTCTAGATAATACAGCCCTCTGAGGAAGGAGGGCACACCGCAACTGAATGCAGATTTTATAAACGACTACAATGTGCTCTGCGAGAAGAAACTATTAATAAAATATGAGGGCTCTCGTTCCGTATTTCCTCCGATGGTCATAACCAACTCTTTATTCCTCGAGTACTATTCACAGGCGGAGCGTTCTCATTCACGGAACTGAATTGATTTCTTCCGTTTCCTCGGCGCGCTCCGAGAAATAAATAAATGCTTGGGGAAATTGCGTCTAAAGAAGCGACGACTTCTGATACTTACTTTGAACCGTATACTTTTTGTAATGAATTATATACTCGTATAAGAAAGCAGAAGAACAAACGTTATCATGACAGTTCTTAAAATCACACAGATTAGCCAACAGGCCGGCTAACGCAGTTTCGTTAGAAATGAAAGATGTGATAAGAAAGTTAAAAGTTATACAACGTTTGTAAAATATACTCCCGGACACATCCATCGGCCCACCACCCAGTGTTTAAAGTTTCGACGGTGTCTAGTTAAAAATAAATGTTAGGTGGAGCAATAAGTTTTAATGCAGTTTTGAAGCAGATTTTTTGGTCAACCTTTATGTATGTTTTTTTTTAATTTTGAATTCAGGATTATGAAAAAAAAACGAAAATTCGAGTCTAGTCATTGTTTTCAACGACGCAGGAATGTAGAAAACTTTTTTTATTTAGCACAAGTTGGATTTTTTTATTGATGTTTCCGATTATTGGTTCTATAAAAAGGCAAATCTAGACTTAGAGCCAGTTTTGACTAAAAAATATGGATATTCTGCCTGAAATTGTCGCCAAAGCTGTAAAACTTCTGCCGGCCAAATCAATACGAAATTACAAAAAAAAAAAAACATTCATAAAGGTTGACCAATAAATCTGCTTCAAAACTGCATTAAAACTTATTGCTGCACCTAACATTTATTTTTAACTAGACACCGTCGAAACTTTAAACACTGGGTGGTGGGCCGATAGATGTGTCCGGGAGTATATGTAAGAATGATTATTCAAAGTTAAAACAAATTTGACGTGCATGTGTTGTACGTTCTAATCAGCTAGATATTTGTGCACACAAAATTTGCGAACCCCTCCCATTAAGTTGTGTTATCAGCGAACTAACGGAGACGTTGATCTGACGTCTGCCACGTCGCGCCGCGGGTACCCGGGCAACGGGGCTGACAGACAGGGTACTACCGCTCTGATAAGATGTTGTAAATTCATTGTTGTGTTTATAAAGGAGCTCGCCTGTCTAATACATTGTAATATTACAAGGTAAAACATTATTCAGTGATACGATTACGTTCGCGAGTCTATCGCCTCGTGATACGAGTCCTGCTTGCAGAGTTTTGATCAGCAGTTGAAATAAGACAGAATTAGTCGCAGATAAAAAAAATTAAAACAATGATACTATTCGGTTACTTTAAGTTAAATATGATTGCATATTATACCTATATAAACATCGCCACATGTTTGTCTTAATATCTAAAACAAGACGAAAAAATCATTTTATAACAAATAAACGAATTTATCTATCTATCTAAGATTATACAGTATATAATTCTTTATGTATGTTTGTATATAAATAAAAAAGTACTAACATTATGAGTAACATAGAAATGCATTTACAATAACGATTGAAACGATTAAAAGTAATACTTTGTATGTATTAAAGAAGTGAAAGTTACAATTTTGCATCGGCGCTGAAACAATTTGTATGCGACGACGTTGTTTAAATTTTGTGTCGGATGTCACGACGTCTGAGTGAAAACTGCGCATATAAATAAACATTGCGATTCAGCCGAATTAAGGATTCGAATCGGCTACAATATTAAATCGCATTCAAATGCAACTATTAATAAAACCGGAGAGTGCGCCGCGCTCCAGTCGGCGGAGTTTTATTAATGGTCCCATTCACAAACGGTTACGTTCGCGGCAGCTTACGTTGCTATTTCACCATTGAAACATTTGTACCAAATAAAAAAAACCTTTAAAATTTATGGTCACAGTGACCGTTTTGAAATTTTACGGTGTGATGTAGAACTCAGCTGCGACTGAAAGTTGTCAGCGCAACGTCTGCGTCGCGATGTGACGCTCCTCGATTATAGCTTTGTTCTTCGTATGATGTGTGAGAGGAAAGTTACGGCTGTTAATCTACAAAATATATTTGTTTAATTCAGGTCGCCCTCAATGAAATGCCTATTTCTGCCTTTAAGTATTTTTCAGTAGTGAAGAGCTGTTGATTTTGATTTCACACAAACGCGCGACAAGACGACAAAATGTAGTATTTCCTTCAACTTACTACGCTATTCGTACTTATAGAAACTAAATGATATACCAGGCTGACTGCGATTTGAACCCACTGAAATATTGATCGCGTCCATCAGCCTGAATTGACTGAATGCCTATTATAATATACAACATCATTCAGCTGACGTTGATTGGAGTTCAATAAATAAATGATTTTAATTAACTTACAAATACAGTTATATTTGGTATCATCAGTTATTCGAATATGTTTCGGAAATGATACCGTTGAAATGAGTTGCATACTAACAGCCTGATTTTCACTCCCCCTCGTTCAAGACGTATTTCAGTAAATCCCCATGCAGTTATCAAAATAATCAAGATGTATGTTTAGTACATAATACTAATAGTGTTGTGTAAATATTCTATTGTCAATTTGCAAGCATCTCATCTCTTGATCCTTGATAACAGGTGTAACAAGTTGTAGACAATGTTATAAACAATACATACGAAAGCAAAATAGCACCGCACAAAGTTATAGCAGCATTGTTTAAATTTTAAAAGAAGACGTTATTGTTGCAAAATAATTATTTCAGAGTAGTTTTGTTATTTCCAAAGTTTTACGAAGTATAAAAAAAGATCTTAGCGAAAAGTAGCGAAGAGTTTTTCAATGAAAAGTTTACATTTTCAGCGCGCATTCGTTACGGGCGCTTTGTTGCGGCGGAGCCTCCGCCGACCAAACGTTGCGACGTACTTTTTTAAGTTTTCGATTAACTTAAATAACATAATGTAACCTGCTTGTCAGTCGGCTGTACATAATAATGAATTAAGTGCAATTCGGAACAAAGATAGGCCTTTACACATTTTTTTTAGTACCAGAAATAAGTGTTTGAACAAAATTAATTATTTTTATAAACGTATTGTCGAAAGGAATCTCTTGAATTCCATTCAGCGTTTTCTCATTTCACTAAAGTAACTAGAGAGACAGAAATACAACAATGCAAACATTATTTCGTGTTCAGTAGTTCACATAATGTTTCTGATACATAAAAACAGTGAACTTAGATCAGAATCTTTAGTAAAGCACAAAACGGGATTTCTTCAGTGAAATTATACACCCGATACGATCTCAGGCGAGCCATAAATCTTGTCGCGCCTAAAAACGAAAATTAGGAGCTGATTACACGAGCGACGTGTAATTTGTCTTGTTGCTAACAAAGAATAATATGGCACAGAACCATTTTATTGCAATGTACATCGTTTTGTGAAATGTATCACGCGTTTTTAACACGTCACTCTTTACTGACACACTATGAAGATTTTACAGCTTGCGGCACTGATATCTAATACTAAGTCTATACAGATTATATTAATGAAGGATAAAACACACGAATACAATTTACGATTTGTCCCGTATTTCGTATTGAGGTCAGGACGAATATTAACTTAAATCTATTGAACTTCAAGTCAGCTGTTCACTTGTAACTATAGATTTGTGGGACAGGTGAAAGTAGCTGCAAGTAGACAGGAGAGCGCGTTCCTGAATAATCCCATTTGTTGTGACAGCGGCCCGCGCCGGCCTAGACGGGATTATCCGTCTAAAAGAAAATACTTACCCGGGGACACCCGGCGCAAATACCGACGGAGCAGCGGCTTCAGTGTTTTATATTAGAACTACTTTGCATTCGAAATACTCCAGTATACTGCAATATACGAGTATAACTAATTAGATGATGCATAGCCAACAGATTCCACTGGTTCCGCGAGTTGTGTTACCGGTTAAACAGGACTGAAAAAATCACATGGATTCTTATGTAGATGCATTGGTTTCATCTATTCGTTTTTTTTTACGGACACGCTCCTAACATAGCTTGAAGGCACAACCACATAATACTTTTACACCTCCCCGCTGACACATGTTCGTGAACGCGATGATATAGCTGCTGAATGTACTACTTGCACATCCGCTGAATATCAAGCAGGGGGGAGAGGGTATGAGCAAAAGTTTCGCAATAAAAAGTTCTCGTTATCTGTTATTTCTTCGAACCACTTGCCCGCGGTGCAGCGCCGCTTGTTCTCCGCAGAAGCATTTCTTCAAACGTTCTCTTCTATTTTCAACACGCTAATGTTTTCCACCTTCTACTGTACTTAGTCATTAAATGCAGCTCCGTATTTATACGAATTTCGTTACGTTGCTAGGTTATACCTGATAGGTTTTTAAACGGTTGGTCTTAAGATTATAAAGACTTACCACAAATAAATATAAATACATTTAAATGGAAAGGTTGTGCTTAATATTTTTCATCCGTGAAGCAAATATTACAGCAACCCAAGTTATAACTTTATAGTTAGTTAAAGTTCATTTAATTGTGACGTACTCTCATAAATAAAGCTAATAACTACTGTTGCTGTATTAAGATTCTAACTAGGTGTTTATGGTTATGGATCAAAATTGAAAGAAAATTTACGCGAATTGTTATATACAAATCGCGTAAATTTATACATTTTAAACATAATTATTGAAAGCAGAATAAACGCACAACTATTCTTCTACGCCATGAAAGCACAGAATAATATCAATTATTAAGTGTTTAAGGGTAATACTGTATAATGCTCTGGCCTCATTATGCCGCCTCCAGGGACCCCAAACACGCGGCGCAGGGCGCTGTAATAGTTACGGATTACCAGCGCCTAATCCCCGATCCGTTTATTGGGACACTTCGGACGGTGACCGGCGCCGGGCCCCGGATAAAGTAACGCAAGTCGATTTATCCGGATGTATTCCCGGCGCGCGCCGCCCGGGCGCCCGCATTCATTGAATTCGTTTACCTGAAAACAATGCAATATCTATTTGAAACTCTTACTTTAGATCCTTATAACACGAAGCAACGATACGAACAGCAGCAGCGTAGGAGCAGTTAAGTTTACCTTATCTATAAACTTAGTTTTCTGTAATGCGAGTTCAAATACTTTTCAGTGATGCAACAACGTCAGTTTCATACATTCCAGCGCGGGTTACTCCCAGAGGCAAGTCACAAAAATCTAAACGATTAATGCAGTATAAATCGAGCCAACTTAAATCTTGTCTCTACTGATTCAAATTCTACACATTTTTACCTTTATCAGAAATGTGAAAACGATTTTGTAAACAATTTCCTCAGTTTTGTCACGAGACTCTCCAAAATATTCTTCGAAACATTTTTGCTCGTCAATATACTATTAATATTTTAATCCAGTCTAGATTTCATTCTGATCTTTGTTCACTAAGATAGAACAGAAAGAGACAGCTAAAAATATTACAAATTCATCTTCAGGTAATAACGACTCGGCTAGCGTGATCATTTGCTTTTTCAAAATTTTCTGAGATTTTATACGAAATGGAAGAGATATCATTACATCAGCGAGTGATTTTTATAAGGCACTAACAATTTCGCTAAATCCCACCGAAATCCTCATTTGAATAACTACAAAACCATTATCTGTCACCGTAGGCGTTAAATTGAAAATTGCGAGCGAGGCCGCGCGACTCCGAGCTCTCCGGCTCTGACCATAAAGCACAGTTTCGTATGCGCGGCGCGCGGGGCCGCTGTCGGCGCCGTTTAAAACCGATTAAAATGTACGTAGCGGGCGATTTTTAATAGAAACTTGCACTAAGTTTTAAAAAAAAAGGTAATTTTATGAAACAAGTTTGCGGCGCGAGTCCTGTAAGGAAAAGCTAAACTCCAGAATACGTGCGGCTCATGAATTTGATTAAAACATGGCAGCGGCTGCAGCGCTCAAAGGACTAAGTTGAGGTTATGTGAATTTATATTCATGTGCTGTACCTGACTACTTGATTGGATTTTTTTACAAGATAAACCGAGACAAGCAGGACACTCCACGCGATGAGCGATAACTCTACTCAGGATAATGAGTAATTTCTTTTTTTTTTTATACTACTTTGCGACGAGACGAGCAAGACGTTCACCTGATGGTAAGTGATACGCTTGCCCATGACAACGTGGTGCGAGTTAAGATGGTACACACTGCACCACATTGCGCTCGTCGCCTGAGACATAAGGTGTTAAGTAATTACACTAGCTACAGCGCCCTTCAAACCGGAACATAGTAATGTTCGCACACTACTATTTGGCGGTTGCAATAGGAGCTGCGGTGGTACCAGACGGTCTCCGGCAACAGAGACCTACCACCTTGTTTTGAGCGCATCGTTAGCTGTTTATTATTATAAAAAATGTGACCTCAAAATCTTCCCGCCGTAAACAATAAGAAACGACGTGTTCAACAATCGAAAACGAACGCGTCCAACAAAGAAGGTCGTAATAAGGGTACAAGGAGCGGACGCTCGAGAAAATTACTGACCGGACGGACCTACCACCTGGTAAAGTTATAGATCACCACATTGCGCTCATCATCTTCAGCCAAAATAACGTATTAACGCTGTCAAGTAGCAGGGGGAAGTCCTTTTGTAAACAAAATCAGTCTATTCGTCAAACACAGTGTGTGCGTTTACTTCCGACTCGCACGTAACTCGCACGCTAAACTCGTAACAACCTCCTTCTCGGGAGTTACGAGTTTACACATTGCATCAAATAAAGTTCCCTCTCACATCGTTAAGCAAATGTAGACAATAAGATATTACATGTAATGTAATGTACACGAGTCCTGAGCACATCAAAGCGCTGCGCATCCGTCACCACTCCGTAATGATGCTGATTTTGCTATAACGGAATCCGTTCTGCTCTCGTTGTAGCACGTCCCCCCCCACACCCCCGCTCCCCCCCGCGCGAGGTAATCGCTTTGACGCGACTCCTTTGTAGCGGTGGCGTTTAAGAAGTATAATAAATGTATCAGCTCTCATCCTCTCCGCTAAGCCGTTATATCGATTTGTAGGTAAGGCGATTTCTTCACTGATATGTTTTATTATATATTTATGAACTTAACAAGCAATCACCCGTTTCTTTAAATTTTAGTTGGACTTAAAAATAAGTTTTGATAAACACCATACGATATCCTATACAATTCCTTCACTCCACGATCGATAAGACTTTGGAATGAGTTACCACCTAACATACGTGCTGCACGCAGTAAGGCTTCGTTTAAGAGAATGTTGTGGGAATATTACATGTCGCTATGAAAAAGAACTTTTTCTTTTTCCTAGTTCATGTCAGCTTTCATTAATATGTATATGATCTTAAGTTCATATATTTACATACTTTTTAACAAATATCTGTATATATTATCGTTTCTTGCATTATATGTATTAATTGTATTTGTATGTATTTTTTTTATAATTTATATCTTACTATATGTAATAATATTTTATTTACCATTACGATACCGCACCCTTAATATATTTCTCTGCTCAACCCTATGGTAGACTGGTAGAGAATGCCTTATGGCATTAAGTTCGCCTTTTTGTACAATCTTTTTTTTAAGTGTGCAAATAAAGCTTTAAATATGCTGAAGTGATATAGATTTTACTTAAATTTGATTAACGTATTGGTGCAAAATTGTGTTTGAAATGCGCTGAAAGAGAAATTGTGATTAGCATGTTCAGTTAGTGCGTCGCGTTTAAGCTAATGATGTGGGCAGGGGGCGCTGCTGGCGCGCCGCACGCCGCCGCACGCCGCCGCACGCCGCGACCGCGTTACAACGCGGCTCATATGTTTATTGTATTTTTTTCATCGTCATCGAAACTATTATAATCATTAATAATGAAAGAAAGAAAGAAAGAAAGAAAGAATGAATGAATGAAAGAAAGAAAGAAAGAAAGAAAGAAAGAAAGAAAGAAAGAAAGAAAGAAAGAAAGAAAGAAAGAAAGAAAGAAAGAAAGAAAGAAGAAAGAAAAGAAATAAAGAAAGAAAGAAAAGAAATAAAGAAAGAAAGAAAGAAAGAAAGAAAGAAAGAAAGAAAGAAAGAAAGAAAGAAAGAAAGAAAGAAAGAAAGAAAGAAAGAAAGAAAGAAAGAAAGAAAGAAAGAAAGAAAGAAAGAAAGAAAGAAAGAAAGTCAGAAAGAAAGATAGAAACCATTTATTAGGGAACAAGTGCATACATACAGGAAATTTACAGAACAAAAAATAAATAAAATATCATCGTCTTTGCCCCACGTCTAGACTAACGCTGAGTTTTTTATATTTCTTATACATCGCTTCAGAGATTCTTAATCATTTCCTTTTTTAAGTCTGCTGTTCGGAGCGGATTCTCGAGCGATTAACGTCTCATATTGAAAATCTACCGCCACGAATGTTGTCCTCCACCGCGTCCCGGTCGTTACTTAACACCGAGTGAAATTCAAATCAATTTCGTAATGTTTTAATTTAAATGTAATTTTTGGAACAATTACAAATTTCAAATAATTTAAATCGTTCGTTAGCAAAGAACAAATAATGATAACAATTGTAAAGTTGGAGCGTCGCTTTCAGCGCCGCCTGCGGATCCACCTATTTAATTGAACGGGACTCCTGGGGCTGCAGCAGCGCCCAGCAGTCCAATATAATTAATTTACAGTAAGACTGAGCAATTAATATCGCGGCTCGTTCAGTCACTCCTTCGGTTCAGCGACTGAGGTACTCCATCCATTTATTACATCGCACATTGTTCAGAACTTCCGTCTCCTGAACGGAATAATAAATCTTTTTGTTCAATTTTCATGTATTGCTTTTTAATAAAAGCTCTGTGTAAATATTTTGTTATTGAATAGCTTCCGCAAGGCGCGCGGGTGAGGAGCGCTGGCCTCCGTACATGCGTATCGCTAAACTCTTTTCAATAACCAAAAATATGTCTTCAAAGGCATTTTTTTGATCTGAATTTGAGAACTATTTTTGATCTGTAATTATTGTTTATAATATATAGACTATATCATTGATAGCGATGCTTCCTTGTTGTAGATCACCCGAGTATGGTTTGAACACAATTAGCGCTATGTGATGCTGTGCTTATTTTTCCTATCGGGTGTTTTAAAATTGAAATGTGGAATTATAATATATATACATCGCACGATCATCCTGTACGGAATATCTAAAAACTTCGATCACTTATACAATCGTCCGAGCATTAATGGATACGCGGCCTCGCCCGTCGGATTATAGTCGCCTAATCTCGTCTCTCATTGCTATACTCCGCGGCCGGCACCCGCAGCAATCCATAGCAATCCATAGCAATCGGCTTTGCCGCCCCCGTGCTTATGACTGGAGCTTTCAGGGCGAAAAACTATTGCTTCGACGGATTAAGCAGTACGCAGGTTTTAGCGCACTCAAGGAACAAAGTGTCCGCTGCCTCCAGCTCCTGGTCATTCTCACGCGGAAGTAAACTTCGCGCCCCTTCTAAAAACATTCAGTGTGCGGCGGAATTCGAAATGATTACGTTGAGACGGTGAAATGTTAAGTTACTTCGCGTTTTTTCTTGCTTAGTCTCTTTAAACCGTTGTTTAACTAGCTACAATGCCTTTCAAACGGAAGTATAATTACCTGATTTAAAGTTACCATATAATTTTTGTAACAATATTAAATATTATTACAAATATTTATCAGCGGTCGGGATGGAACTTGTAGTGACCAGATGATGCGAGTACATGACCACTATAGCAATAGTTTCTCACGTATGTATGGTTATTCGCAACTCTATCACGCTGCAGTAGAGTTCAGAGTTATTCTTGTTTCCAGATCGTGTAATAATAGAAATAGTTTTAATTGGAAAACAAATCAGTGGAAAAGATAAAATATTGCCGGCGGTGTGGGAAAAACTAATTGCTAGTGTAACGCGCTGCGGGGGCGCTGTGGTCGCGGACGGTTGTGATTTAGTACATTTTTTTCCAACAAAAACGCGTATAAATCATCACTTTTGGGCGGGAGATGTGAATATTTTGTTCGAAATATGCATTACAATGTTTGAATTTTGATCCAAGTGGTTTATGGCCGGCTGTATACATTTTACAGCAGATATATTTTGTTACTTGATGTGACTTGCAATGTTACTTGTTAAAAGCACATTATTTTTTAAAGCATAGAATAGAATAAACTTATTATAAAATAAAGGAGTAAAGACTCGACGTATAAATCCTATATAATCCTAGCGCCAGGAGAGATATTTTCTAAACAATATTTGTATGAGTAGTTACATTTTGAAAGAGTCCTGTATTTTTTTACATACGAATTAAAAAAAAACTACTCTGTTGTACGTATTAGTAATGAGCTGCAAGTGGTAATGTCGGGGATTAAAAACTATTTGTACTCCGTTACAGTTCCCGCGTCGTCTCCCTGTTTACACGCGCGTTAATATTTTCATTTTCTGTAATTTGTAGTAAAGTTGCATTGTTCAAATTGAGCTGGAACAATGGATACCCACGACGCGGGTTCGCTGCTGCACCGTGCACGGAGGCTGCGGTTCTATAATGGATGAACATGGTGCAGGGTGCAGGCTCCTGTGAATGCGGAGAACGCGCGCGTCCCACCGAATTCGCACAAAACCGTTATAAAGAATGAAAAACCCTCCGCGCAGTTACGTACGCGAGTGAATACTTACTGCTTAAAAAGAATTTTGTTTTACTGCATAAGTACTTAAGTACTTGTTAGCAATTATTTAGTATTAGTATGGACTGCTGCAGCTCATCAAGATTCAAGGAAAGCGAAGTGTGGGCCGAAGGAGATTATCCTGGCTAAAAAATCTACGCCAGTGGTATGGAAAGAGCACCCGTTCCCTTTTCAGAGCCGCGGCATCGAAAGTCCAGATTGCCTTAATGTTCGCCGACCTTCGAAGGAAGATGGCACTTTAAGAAGAAGAAGCAATTATTTCTATTACGACTCCGAAGAGTTTGATTAACTGAATCTTTTTTACTATAGATCTTTCAGGTAACCATTTGACCTTGTTAGTCTCAAGAATTACCCCTATAGCGACACTATAATTTTAGTCCAGATCATTGCTTTAGTAATCGCGTTGAACGATGATATCGCCGCTGCCGCAGTAATTGCTTCGGACAGAGCAAACAGAGCCGGCAGCGGCGCAGCGACGAGCCGCCGGGAACAAAGGCGGGCGCGGCTCGTCGCCGGCAAGTTTTAACTCGGTTAGCAGGGTTTCCCGTTCAGTGCCCACTTGAGAAATTTGGGGAACGTTAACTGAGTCGTTAGCGTTAACTCCGCGTTTTAGAACTTTTATCGTATTTAAGTTTTTACGATCGAAAGAAGTATGAAATGTTGAATAAGCAAAAAGAAAGTATAACGACGTTGGCAACCGTCTGAAATGTCTGAACAAGTATACACGAAAAACTTTTTTGAACAACAGTTATAGATACAAATTAAATTAGTTTAGCAACATACAGTAAAAATACGCTGATGAAATCGGTTCAGCCGTTTAGAGCAACAACACCGCAGGGAGACACGCGCAATACACTCACTCCTTTCAAGTCGAATGTTATAGACAGACGTGAAGAAGTTATAATAAAGTGAATCCACCATCATTCATAAACAGCCTTCAGATCACTTGTCGAGATGTTTGCTGCACGAGCTCCGTTGCAGTAGCAGCAGCGGCGTGCGTCGGCAGCGCCCCCGGGGCCCGTAATGAAAACGAACTGCGCCGTAAACAACGATTAAATAGTTCGACCCCACGGCGGGGTAATGTAAAAATTTTAAACAACAGGCTGCACTATTTCAAAAACTAACTTCAGCGATATAACCGCAGCAAAGTTAAGATAAAAATGGCGAAACTTTTCACAGCGAACAATATAAGTGTGTGTCTGATTTATGCATTCGAGTCTTTGCACTTTTGTTTAAATATTTATTAAATCGTTTGGGTAATAAATAAACGATCGTTACAGGAAAAACATGTGTATGTATGATTGTAAAATAAATAATAAGTACAGAAATATATTCAGGCCGATGCGAATCATTGATAAGTAAATCATATTATAGTGTTAACGATTATTTAAATGATAAAGATGTGTGGAAATAAATGGCGCTGATTCTCAAGCAGTATGTGTCAGTACGTGTAAGACATTTAAAAATGAAGAAGACACAAAAAAATGTATATATATATAGCCCGCCGAGTTTCTTGCCCATTCTTCTCAGGTCCGTGGCATTTGTTTTGCGAATGGCTGGTAGATTTTGACGTTCAATAAGTGAACTATTGTTCCCATGTTGAATAAAAATTTTGACTTTGACTTTGAATCAATAATTTGTACCCCACAGGTCATCAGGGCTGTCTGTCGCATTAAAGTTCTGCCCTCCGTTGATTCCCTTGACCGTGAACATCCGTAATATAATCCAAAAATTAAGCGAGAAGCGAGCCTGTCTGATATAATTAAGCTTAATTTAATATGATAAATCGCCCTCAACATCGGTACTGGTTAATTGCGCCCCCGCTTTGAAACGTTCATTGTGAAATTTATTTCAGTACAATTTATAACATTAAAATTTCACGAGATCCCAACTTCTTCACTAAAAGGCCAGACACACTCGAAATCTAAATGGAGCAACTTCGAACCCGAATCAATTAATCATTTTAAATAAGTGCCTCATAAAGTTGCTCTGCGCCGGACGGACCGGACTCCGGCGCGAAAAGAAACATGAAACCACATTTTTTCATTACAATCCTTTTTTGATCGCGATGAATTAAACTTTGTTTTCACTTGCTTTCGCTTGTTGCGTTATGTTATTTACTTTATAGTTACTTTCTGTACATATATTTACTTACAAGTTTTAGTAGTTTTATATATTTTTACTCAAAGTTACAAAAGTTTATAAAAAAATTAGACATACTAGTAAGTCGCGACCTTTCAGTAACAGTTACAGTCTGTACATTTAAAGTACGACACAATCTAATGGTCTCCGGCTATTCTATGTTTAGAGGATTTAAATTGCATACACTACTGTATGTTTAATTTTAAAGCAACTTACACAACACAAGTTAGCCTCGGCGAGTACCTGTTCACGTTCAAAGGATAATCTTGTTCGTTATTAGATTACCTCCGCCAAGTCCGAGTACTTAGTTAGTGTTCCGCTTTGTTATAATCTCGGTTTACGATTAGATTTAATTTCTCAACATTATTACGGAGTCTTAGTAAAATATTTTATTGTAAAGAAAAATCGTTTATGTTGTTTTTTTTTTTTTTTACTACTATGCGACGAGACGAGCAAGACGTTCACCTGATGGTAAGTGATACGCTTGCCCATGACAACGCGGCGCTAGTTAAGATGGTACACACTGCACCACATTGCGCTCGTCGCCTGAGACAGAAGGTGTTAAGTCTCGTTACCCCAGTAATTACACTAGCTACAGCGCCCTTCAAACCGGAACACAGTAATGTTCGCACACTACTATTTGGCGGTTGCAATAGGAGCTGCGGTGGTACCCACCCAGACGGTCTCCGGCAACAGAACCCTACCACCTGGTAAACTGTTACTGTAAAACTGTTTCAAAATAAGTTATCTTACGTTATATTTAAATGCGGTCACGATTTGCAAGACAAAACAATAGTTGCGTAGATCGCTCCCGCGCCGTTGTGTGTTCGTTTAATGAAAGGCCCGCGACCGCGGAGGACGCAGGTATAACTCGATAACGTCCTGATTAGATTACGTCCTTTGTGACGTCACATCACCAGTTAACCCGTCGCCCGCCGCTGCAACAATTGAATCTGCTCACGGCATGACGCATGGGGTGACTTTTTAATACCGAAAGAGAAATATAACTTACCCCATTAAATTAAGCCCTCTCCTATTTTAACTCTCGCCGTGCACCGCGACTATTGTCAAGTTTGGGTTGCAGAACGCTTTTGTACTATTGTATCTAATACAATGTGACGGCGCTGAGAATAGCTGTAGGGGAAAAGAGCGCGGATTTTTTCGGATTGTAGTCGAAATATAAACGGGTAGCTGCATTGAAAAACAATCTCGATATAAATAGAACGGGACGGGGTAGTCCTTACAATATCACATTTAAGCACCAACCAACAATTATCTTCCTATTTGAAGATACTTTGTTACATTGTTGTAACGAGCGAGACGTGCCTGTGACTATGCGATGCGATGTTAGTTAGAATGTTTACACACAATCAAATTGAGCTCGTCGCGTAGATATGCGATGCTAGATCTCTTTATACTAGTAACTTCACCTGCAGCATATTTTATTATAGGTTATCGTATATATGAAACTGCATAGGATATAGTAGACTCGAAACAATGTTATTCATGAAGATAATTTTAAGAGTTTATGTGTAGACATATCGGCAAAGTGTGAAACATGGTGATCATCAACAAACGGACACGATTAGGTTTCTTTGACATGATAAAGTTACGACTAAGATAGTTGGTGAAATAATTAGTAGGCTAGTAATCTTCTTGCGTTTAGATTTTGAACAAAGCTTCCACCAGAAACGCGGGAGTCGATTATTTCACAATTTAAGCTCCATTCCTTCGTACTCCAGGATCACGAGGGCTGCAGCTTTTTCTGTTTTTAGACGTCGTAC
The DNA here is from genome assembly GCA_029286795.1 of Byasa hedistus. Classification (NCBI taxonomy): domain Eukaryota; kingdom Metazoa; phylum Arthropoda; class Insecta; order Lepidoptera; family Papilionidae; genus Byasa; species Byasa hedistus. Next base: position 9,258,460 of record JAGSMW010000024.1, read on the forward strand.
AAATTGGAATGTCAGATGCATTTATTGGCAATAGACTTCAGTCGGTGCGGTCTGGTCAACTATGTCGTATTGGATATTGGGGTACTCCTCTAGCATATTTCCTACATTTACCAGTATACGAGTATAGCAAAAATGCTGAGGACGAATTCGTTATATATGAAACTGTGCTAAATTGAAAGAAACATTAAATATTAATATTTGCAGTTTATTTTTACTTTGGAAAAGAATATTCTCCGTTCGGATCAGCAGGATTGAAAGTTCTAGATGATTTAATTAGCGGCGGACTTCGTGTCTTGTGAACCTCTTATGGAAGACTCCTCGTGGTGTTCAGGCAAACATGTGTAACATTTCAGACAGCACAGGCGCGGTGCACAGGGCTCGGTGTCGGCTTGCCAACACAATACGCCAATCAAGCGGCCGTCAATTTGGCAGCGTATTGCTTACGAATACCTGCCAGCTATTGGACCCGCACAATTTCGGGCAACACATAACTTTGTTACGATCTATGTAGCTTCTAATCATTAAGTCAAATGTAAGTTTGTATCAGACAGTAACTTGCGTAGAAGTTATGATTAGATGTGATTTTTTCTTCGTCATCAACTTTGTATATTAAGATAATATATACTTTAAAACAGCAGTAGCCCTAAAGTCCCTGGCTATTAGAGAACTCTGAGACACGGAGTTTGATAAATTGGGTATTCAAATACTAGTAGTTCGTTCAGTAGATGAGAGTTTGTTGTAAGGACTAAATGCAAATTAATTATCACTATCGTTATCAATCAGGAAGACGTCCACAGAATGAGACGACGATTTAATCACAGCGCTAGACTGGCTGCAGTACATGTATGTGCGCGTTGGCGCGTAAGGAGAAAATAGAAGAAAAATGGAATTGCAAAAAACATACGAGAGTATAATAATGAGGAGCGTGGACGAGGAAAGAAGGAGAAAATACAGATTTAAAAAGTGGAAGGAAAGGATAGTAGGACAGCGAAGAGGCAGGAGAGCTATACATAACGGAACGACAGAAAGAAAAACTAAGGGACATGGATGTCGACAGACCGAGTAATTAGTTGCCTCATCTGTTGGAAATGTTCACGTGTAACATAAATCAATTCGGCTGCTCATATTATTACCTCACGCAGAGTGAGCTCATGGCTTTCCAACAATTATGTTTCATACTCACCACCCTCTGCCATTGTCTTTGCCATTTACCGCGCATTCGCCTGTAAATAAACTTATTACAGACCTCCTGCAAACTAATAAAGCTTGTAAAGCGATCGCTGTAAAGATGAAACTCGTGACGCGGCTCCGTAACACTTAGATGTTGAGGTGTAATTTGTAGAATAGTATCGTCATTACGCAGTCAGACTATTCTTATTCCAATTTCAGCTTTAAATCAATAAGCGTAACTTTCAAATTGGCTTGTTGAAGCGTTCAACTTGCGGCTGTTTTGAATTAACTTGAGCCGTCGACAAGTTAGATTTTGTGACGTGCTTTGTCCTAGGGTATAATCGCTTCAAACCGCTTATTATGACGTTAAGGATTACACAAACACAGACGGTACCCGTTGTGATTGTGCAAAGCTGTGCTGTGTCTGCGTACTCCCTCCCCCCCACTCCCGCGGAGTGAAAACGGAGCTAGTGTATGAAACAATATCGTTGAACAAATTAACGATTAAACACTATGATGCCGTTTGTTATCGGTGTACACGTCTGCTAGAAAATAGTGGATAGACTTTTAAAAATATTTAACGCGTAGCATAGCTGTGTTATGTTTACACATGTACACGCGATTGCGAGTGACACCTCTACGAACGGTTAAGCGATTTATTTTTTGCAAGGGCACCGCATAAAGAGCATTGAGCTATATTCCATTTTATGCAGCGTTTTCGGAGCACCTTTTACGGTTTAGCCTGTAAACAATTTCTGTTTTTGTCAGTGTGGAGATACTGAGTGGCGGTTTGTATCCGATACGCCTTAGATAATGCTGTAAAATATTATTAGCGAAATGAATTTTCGTTTCTAGCTTATTATTTGCTGTTAGTTTAGTGAGTGAATTATAAGTGATGTATCTTACTCATAAAGTTCCAATAGAAGCCGCTGCTCGTAGTCGCACGCGAAGTGTCTCACTTAGATATTAATTAGAGTGTCAAACGTCGACAATGGCCGGGGTCTGTTCCGGTGGAACCGTGTTGTTGTCGTCGTGTTGATAATGATCAACAGTGTTCGCATCGCGCACAATGCGTCGCCTGTCCCCGCAAATTGGCAGCCGCGGCGGCCTGATTGCCTCACTCCGCCATTTTACCTCTGAAATATTATACAGGATACCTTGCCGTTTATTACGTACGGAATTTACAACATTTTTTTCTCTCGTTTAAATACAAAATTCTAGTCTACTTTATGTGAAAGTATTAGATTTTATAATCAAATTCAATTATCAAACGGATACAGTAAATTGTGAAGAGATTTACTAAATTTATGTACCAATAAATTTGGGTGTTTTGTCCACATTTTGTATTTTTTATTTTAAAAGTCAGTGAGAGAGACCAACTAAAGACCGCTCTTAGCTGTAATAAAAACAATTCAATCTTATTAATATTGTAATCTTTTAGATTCAGACGGATATGATCTAAAATTTTAATCAATAATAAATAGTTTGTGACGTAGTTCGGGCGCCGGTTATTACGTTAGCAGGTTTATGGTCGACAGCGAATTGATCCCGGCCTCGGGCCATATCGCGTTACAGCTGCGCGCGGCCCGGGGGACCGCCCGCCTGATTTGATAACCGGCGTCACCGTGCACCGAGCGGCCGAGTACACAGTCCGCCGGCTTACGTATACCGTTTACACTGTTTCTTGTTGATTATTTAACAAAAGAAATGTTTGGAAAACATGCATAGATTATATAATACATGATAACAGAAAATATGCTCGAAGTTTAATTAATAACAACTTAAAAAATATAGAGTAAAGTTAAACAAGAGTTTAATCATTTACAACAATATTTTTACTAAAGAAAGCCTCGGTGCGGTTTTGACGTCATCATTTCCGCTGTATTATAGTGCTACTAGTAGATTAAGCCTTTTGCGATCTACGTTGTAGTGAGCCAAACTCGTTGGTATCGCGGCTATTCATGACCTGTCATCATACAATCACGTCAAGAATAACCACAGACACTACAGCTGCATCAGGCTATTCTCGTTCAGTTAAATTTCTATACTCAATTTTACAGCGCCACCGGACCGCTTCTATATTTATACATCATTTTTTTGCGTTAACAAACGATTGCATTTTTTAAAGATCGACATCCGTTGATCGTTACTACGCAGGTTCACGTACCAGGCAGTATAGGCGTTCAGCAGGTTAACGTATACGTGACGCCGCCGCGCTTGTGAGCTAACGAGCCGCGCGCGTAGCCTCGCCGCTACGGCGCTACGTTGTTACGGTGCTACGGTGCTACGGCGACGTAGCGTTTAGTTAACTTAGCGTGCGCTACGCACTCGTACACGCAAATTTAATAACACAGTTGCGAATTACGCTAACGATGTACAGCAAGTTACACGATTATAACATGTCACGGTTAATGTAAGTGGAGATATAAGTAGGTTAATCCGCAGGGACGGGGGGCGGGGACGGAATTCGAATTAGTGTAACTCCGCGTGTAAATTTATCATTAAATTGGTAGCAGCGGTGTATTAAAATAACAAGATAACTTTATTAAACGTCACGCCGTACAAGTTAAGTTGTGCGACGAGAATGTAATCAATGTTAAGGTGCTTCGATGAATGTGATAAATCATCAGTTGAGCTGAAAGAACACAAACTTGTTCCAATATGCAAATATACCGTCAAGTTTGACGTAGCGGAGCTGGTAGAGCAAGCTGTAATAACACTTTGCGAACTACCGTCCGACTGTCCGACGCTGCTACGTATTCAAATGAACCGGGAACAGCCGCCCCTTTACTTAGATTACGAGTTTAATTTGTAAGTTATCTTGTATCATCAAATAAGTGTTGCTCTTTGATTAGCTAATAATAATTTTTTTTAAGTAGAGATAAGATTGTATCGATTTCAATATACATTTTGCAGTAAGATACACACAATCACTAAGGCAGGTTTTAATAATGTAAATTTTTTCTATGTCAATTAATAGTCAATCAAATGTCGAATAGTGCAGTATATTTTTTAGTTAGGCTTTTAATACTTAGGTTATTATTACTAGCATAAGATCATTCCTGTTATAATGATCATTCTTAACATAATAGAAGTTAGTTCAACAGATACATTTAATATACCTGTAGAACTAAAGTTTATTTTCGGAGAGCGCCTACCCATAAAACAATTCTGACACTAATTCTGTCGCCGCACGGGCTAACGAAATTTAACATTTTATGTCCGGCGATAAGAGCAATGCGGTACTGGGTAAACATGCTGACCTGCGCGTTGCGTCGTCTTGTATCAAATATCCACAATATTTTCTGAGATTTAAACTGCGTCAATTATTCCTGCCGGGCACACGACGTGCGCGTTGTAGATTGTATACTGTAGGCAACGCGCGTTGTGAGTTAGTGTTTTAATAATACAGAGCGCGTAGATGTATCAATATGTAATAGGTTCGAGTGGGGAAGGTTAATGACAGCAATAAAGGCCCGAATCGGGAACGAATAAAAGGTGAAATTTATGTGGCGGCGGCCCCGAAATGCGGCCGCGCAATTAAAGCCGGCGGGGGTCCGGAGCAGGAGGGCCGCGGGGATGTCGATACATTATTCACCTGTCATTTGTGAAGGTCACACCCGTCACATCGTTATTGATATGACTCAATAATGATGATCACTGTTTAATGGCAAGAAAACTGCGGCCGGGAAAACAGACTTAGTAAAATTAAAATATTAATAACATTTAATATACCTGTAGAACTAAAGTTTATTTTTGGAGAGCGCCTACACATAAAACAGCATCCTAATTCTGTCGCCGCAGGGGCTAACGAAATTTAACTTTTTATGTCCGACGATAAGCGCAATGCGGTGCTGGGTAAACATACCGACCTGCGCGTTGCGTCGTCTTGTATCAAATATCCACAATATTTTCTGAGATTTAAACTGCGTCAATTATTCCTGCCGGGCACACGACGTGCGCGTTGTAGATTGTATATGTAGCCAACGCGCGTTGTGAGTTAGTGTTTTAATAATACAGAGCGCGTAGATGTATCAATATGTAATAGGTTCGAGTGGGGAAGGTTAATGACAGCAATAAAGGCCCCGAATGCGGCCGCGCAATTAAAGCCGGCGGGGGTCCGCGGCGGGGACGGCACGGGGATGTCGATACATTATTCACCTGTCATTTGTGAAGGTCACACCCGTCATATCGTTATTGATATGACTCCATAATGATGATCACTGTTTAATGGCAATAAAACTGCGGCCGGTAAAACAGACTCTTAGTTAAATAAAAATATTAATAACATTTAATATAAGTTATCTTCCAAAAAGTATAAAACAAATTGTATATGTTTCAGTTACAAACTTTTTCATAATAAAACAACCTGATAATATCCCTATGATATTTAGGACTTCCGATTTGGAGCATTTTAGTAGCGATTCCGAATTCATTGTAAAATATCGATAAAGTTGGACAGCCCTTCCGATTCCGGATGTGCCCATCGCATTGTAGAAAATGCTAATGACTTCCCCGACACCGACTGCATTTAAAGGTTACGCAAATTTAAGGAATTCTCCATTGTACCAGCACACCGCCGCTTCACATATATCTTGTTATACGAATATTGCCACTATGTAATAAACAAGCTATTGCGAACAGGTCGGGCCGGTGGTTTCATTATCGCTGCCTGAAATTGGATGCTTCTTGCCGGAGATCGGGGCAAGAGGCCTTCCTTGCATAACATCTGTGCAACAGTACATCACCACGTTATTGTTTTATCATTACAACTTGCATTATTTACTAGTAACAAAAAATATTAAAAACTAAAAATTATTTTTCTTTATCCGACATAACGTGGCATGTCATCATCATTCATTAGAAGTCCACTAAAAGACTTAAGTCCGATACATAAAGTCAATACTGTATACTTCCGCAAACGATGAAAAGTTCCAACTACACTCCCGGACACATCTATCGGCCCACCTAGTGTTTAAAAGTTTTAACGGTGCCTAGCTAAAAGTAAATGTTAGGTGGAGCAATAAGTTTTAATGCAGTTTTAAAGCTGATTTTATGGTCAACCTTTATGTATGTTTTTTTTATTTTGAATTCAGGATTATGAAAAAAAAAAAACGAAACTTCGAGTCTGTTCATTGTTTTCAACGACCCAGGAATGGAGAAAACTTTTTTAGTTCGCGCATGTTGGATTTTTTTTGATGTTTCTGATTATTGGTTCCATAAAAAGACAAATCTAAACTTAGAGTCTGTTTTGACCAAAGAATATGGATACTCTGCCTGAAATTGTCGCCCAAGTTGTGAAACTTCTGCCGGTCAAATCAATCCAATTACAATTCTTAAATTCGAAATTACAAAAAAAAATAAAAAAAACCTACATAGGGGTTGACCAATAAATCTGCTTCAAAACTGCATTAAATTTATGCTCTCTGCATTATTGCTCCACCTAACATTTATTTTTAGCTAGACACCGTCGAAACTTTAAACACTGGGTGGGCCGATAGATGTGTCCGGAAGTATATTTCACATTAGTTTAAAATATTAACGCACACAAATATTAAATTTCTGTGTAAAAAATTGTCCGCGCCCAGAGGTCGGCGCGCGAAGTTGTGTTGCAAAGTTCATCTGCATTCCCGTAAAAAAACCGGGTATAGTAGTGCATTAAAACCCAGGGGCATAAAGCATCCCGCTGCAAAACAACCGGCAAATAAATTACGTCCGTCCGGTTTGTACGGGAGATGTGTCGAAAATCGTACAAAAAAACTCCTGCTAACTACGTTACCTAACTTACGGCTACACTTTGACCTGGACCTTGCACTCATTAAACAATGGCTTCTGCCATGAGCCAGCATACAGGGCAAATATGTAACAACGATGTCTAAACATTATCATCTTTACTGCGCGGTTATCGTAGCAGTTAGATATCGCAGATGGAATTTTTTTACAACATACTGCTTATGTACCTAATCAATTTACACTGTTAAGTATAACGTTTCTCTTTTAGCTTCAGTTAATAAACATTTCTGTTTTTGATTCAACCAAAATATGATACAAGCGTCACGAGTACCGTCACCTGATGGCCACGTTTGCCGGGTGAGTTTACACCATCTATAACACACAAGATAGGATTTATACACGACATCCTATTACGATAATCCCTGTCAATCGTATAGCTGCAAACTAACAGGCAACACACCTAGATGATCTTCACTAACAAGAAATAATTTAATAACAAATATTATTATTAATGTGCATCGCGAGGTGTGCGCGTTGTTCGCGGCGTGCGGCAGATGGGCGAGGAGCTAATCAAATCATGACTTACTCGACATCTTAGCTTAATGGATGTATGGCTGAACATTGCCATTTGTCTGGCAAATGTAGTTGGGGACGTCCTCTAGCGTGTCGCGTTTGATTAAATCCCCGCCCGGACCCGGACCCGGCCATTTTGCTTATGACGCTTTACTGTCCCCGCGCGCACGTTACTTTTGTTTACTAAACCCTGGTAATCATAGTTAAATCAATTGCGCAACATTGTCGGCATACTTTGAGGATACTGTCTCGATTAGATTTTTAAGAACTTTTGCAACCGCGAAAGTGACAACATTAATCATTTTGATAGATAAAGATCAAACGGTAAGCGTAGTGTTCAAGTCAAACTTGGTTCAGTGTTCCTGTTAATACATTGAAGTCTAATGCGGAAACGGGACTTTAAACCCATTCGTAAAGAGTTATCTAGTTGTATATATTGATAATGAAGTATCGGTATGTCTGTACGTGGCAGTAACTGACCGGTGCTGTGCTCTCTGGAAATTTATGCGACACGAGCTGAGTGCGCGGCCGGCACGGAGCGGTGCGCCGGGCCCCGGAACATAAGCCGCAATGTACACAAGCAAATGCTTTTAATAGAGGTAGTTGTGAAGTAGTGGTGGGGAGGGCGGAGGAGGGCGGTGTACCGCGCACGGGGCAGTAAATGTGAATTCACTGTGGAAACGTAAATTCCGCTTCGTTTTAAAGCCTTCTAAAAGGCAGCTTTTAGATGATTGAAATGTTTTTAGATTCATGGTTAAAAAAAGACGCGCGCGGGGCACGCGGACGCGAAACAACTTTTCATTAAGTAATCTCATCTCTAATATAGATTTATTACCGCCGCGCCTCCACGTAGAGAACATATTTAACATTAACATATTTCCTATTTCATATCAAACCGACGGCTACACTCCGGCGGTGCGCCCCGCGAGCTACACACAAAAACGTATTTCTGTTTTATTTCGTAGGTAAAATATAAAGTTAATCCGTTCGAAGATCCTCAACCTCTTCTTAACTTTTGAGATTGAACGCAAAGTATTTGTTGGGGAACTTTTTAATATCACGCATAGAAGAATCAACTGTCAACTCGGCATCACACAAGTCGCAGATGCGAGAACGTGCGACAGGCGCGGCATATAATTACAGTCCCGGGGTTGAAGCCTGGCGGGGACCGTAATCAATCTCTCGCACTTCACCATCGTGACTAATAGAAGTAGTTGAGGCAAAAACGAGCGAAGCAGCCTCCGCGGTGACGTGGAGAGTGAAGGAGAGCCTCTTAGTTCCACGCCGCGTCTCTGACACTCGGCGATAGTGTCCTTACGTAAAACATTGCAGTACGCGAGCTGCGAGCTGCACAACACCTGGACAAGTTAAGTATAAGTATAGCCCTACATATATATTTCATTATTGATACTATATCACCTACCTTACCTGCCGGCAGCGTATCATCAGGCACAACTGGTAACACTGCATTTATGAGCAAGTCGCTGCACTTCTCGCTGTAAAAAAATGTGTCCGTGTACTAGCGTACACTCGTAAGAAGTGAAACTACAAAAAACTTTATCAATTTACAAAAAATATATGTATTTATATATATGACAAAGGTTAACCTTAAATAACTTGAAAACTTGAAAAATAAATAACATGATCACGCCCACGTGTTGGTGTTTTGAAAAATGCAATCAAAAACTGAGGTTGACTTTGAATATTTTAGAAAAATAAATAAATACCATAATTACACCTAAGTATTAGAAAAGGAGATGTACTTACTTTTTTTAGAAATTTACTGGAATTTGAATTAACAATAAAACCTTTGATTTTGCTGATCACTTCAATATAACATATATATATATGTATCACTTCACTATAGAGCGTTGGAAATAAATAAGCGTGCAATAGAAAAACGGTCAAGTATAGTGGTAGGAGTAAGTCCGTTAAAACGATATGCTATTGGTAAATGGCAATTGCACGACACCACCTAGTGGGCAAAGTCATCACTACTCAAAGCGGGTCATGGGCTCTTATGGAAGTCGATGCAATCGCCACCTGGATTTCAAAAATGTAACTACTCAAAACGGGCCGCAAAATACATTGGAGACATTTACCAATCCCTACTCCGCTGGAGAAGTATACTTCGAATCACGTTACGTAACGTTAAAATGTGACGCGTAACGAAAAAAGTGTTACACTAAATTATTTTCCGACCCCGATAAGTTTCACTTCAATAAAATGAACTGTCTATTCGGTAAACAGTAAAGAAGAATTATTGGACAGTCGCCAGTGATGGTATGTCTACCGTCCTCTGTGCACCGGGCATGTCGCGTCGGTGTTACACGAATCGCGTATAAGAAGGTGAATTTAAATGGAAATTTCATAGAGCTGATTGTCCTTCTGCATTGAATATAAAGAATCGAATATCGGTACCCGGGGAACAAGAACGTAATACCCTTAGGCAATAACACGGTCCAGTTGGAGGAAGTCGTCCCGGCGTACGTGAAATGAGCATTTGTTTTTTGCGTACACAGTTGAGACTGAGTTTACGAGATCTGTTTATTCCGGTTTAGTAACTCCACGTTGCGTCCAGCTTTTAAATTATAAGCAGGGAGAATAATAAGTAAGCTTCTTACTGCTTAATTAAGTTGAAATAGTGAAATTAATCAAAATAATTGTATTATATGTAATATAAAAGTAACAATGTTTAAATTACAAACCTATCTAATTCTAAAACGCTAATGTTTGTACTATTTGAAAACCATCTAAGCATAATATTCAAATATTCTGAAATTAGAGTCAGTAGTTAGTCCGTTGTGGGATAAATAATAAGTAAACTCTATCGACATTTTCCAAAAAATAAAAGTTGTGTAAATTTAACTTTTCATCTATTAAATATGCTTTCTCTCCTACGTAATTCTTTTCTGTAATATTTATGTCCATAAACGAACTGAAAAGATGAACAAAAAGTTGGACTTGTTCGTCGGTAATGTCCGTAAAGTACCCTCTGCTTGGATTGAGAGTCATCAAGCAAGACAAACTTTCCCCTCTCATTTCTATAACACAGCGCACCCGCAAGACAAGAGAGATAGCGCACAAACAACTTGACATTGTTGATATAGCGTGCTGCGGACAACTTTTGTTTGTAGCCGCACTATTTGTTTACTTGGGCAACTGCATTAAGTTTATTTTATCAAGATTACTCATGTTATTCCCTACCTTTCATCCGACTTCTTTATATAAAATGGATGGCTGTTTGTGAAGGCGAGTCTTGAAATCCAATGCGTGGACCTCCACAACAATGGCACGCATGTGTATAATATTGTTATAAAGATGGTGTTTTTCACTACCTCCTTTGTTTAAACACACAACCAGATATCGAGCCATTGTGTAAACAAGTTCGCTATTAAAATAAATACATACAAATAATATACTTACAGACAATAATAAAATAAACATTGACTATAAAATAACTAGGACTATTTGTTCATTAAAGATTTCATAACATTAATTAATCAGATGAAATAAAAACATGTCAGTTATGTAGAAAACTCAATAGTATGTATAATTCTATTTAATTTTACTTACATATTAGACGATGTATTGCCAATCCGACGTCTGTTCCTTTTCGTGTCTCCTCTACGAATGTATCCATCCATATTTTTATCTAACATAAATACTACTTGCAACTACCCTCATTCTGACTATTTGTTATTTAAATGAACAATTATAACATGCTAATAACGGTCAGTGCTAGTTGCTAGCTGAAAATTATGAAAACATCGTGAAGACATCTGCAAGAAAAACAGTCTTTGATGGCACGCGACTTCCGGCCACCGCGCACTTACCAGCGTGTGGATTATAGCGCTGTTTCTCTCCTTGTGAGAGAAGGCTCTGCAAATGATTGTAGGCCCTAGTGGTACTAACGCAGCGCCTATATATGCTGCTAAATAATTGCAATAGTTATGTTTCGACATTTGCTAGTGAAATCACAAAGGTAACATGATATATTTACAACATGGAAACCCCCAGCTCGTGCATCAAGTGCTTCAAATGTAACGCTATTGTTGCCAGGTAGTTTGTCTCTTTAACCGGGTAAGGCTGGCTGTCGGGACGTTCGTCTTGCACTTGCGAGCGGCGGCAGCGGTGTACATTTAACTTAAATCGGAGTTAAGAGATCGGCTCGTGCTCGGAGCGCGGGTACGGAACCCGCACTCACAATTCTCACAATTAAGTCGCGCCTCCCCCGGCTCCGCCCGGCCTCGGTAAGGAATGCCGGGATAAGTGCGGGGCTAATCCTATCCGATCCCACCCGGTCGGAACTGTTCGCCTCTCAGGGCCCCGCAGACGTGGCGACCTTTGTACTCCAGGCTCCGCGCGCACTTAAACGCTCGAGAACAATGCTCCGCGGCACATCTTGTGATTTAGTGGCTCGTTAGTGCCGCGCCCCGGCGGCTGCGGGGCGTGCACGTCTCCTAGTAGTTTCATTACAGCCTCAAATAGACCAGAATACTAACAACTATACATCAGCTTAATGCTAAGTTATTGGTAAAAATATTCGTCAGTAGCAATGGTTAATTTACAAAGTAATAACAGTTGTTCAACGTTACTATTTTATTGAAAACCTCAGCGGAGGGTCGGGGTTGTGCGTCGCGCGGGGGCGGTTTAATTGAATGTATGGGTTGCCTTTAAGGCGATTATAGCTGAGCTGTTTTACTTGTGCATTGTCGGGATTCGAGGGCTCCTGCACTAAGCGCCGGTCTTAGTGAGTATCTGGCTAAGCTAAGTGAATAACTTCGTTTGCAAATGTGAGCCGCGCGCGGGCCCCGGACTTCTATTAACAAATGGTTTTGTTTGTTATTATTCATCAAATTGAGTCATATAGCCACATAACATCTCGGTGGTGTTTCGTGTCCCTTCTGCTAATGAAGAATGTTTATTTTTTTGGCCAATAAAGTACAATGAAAATATAATTTTAAATAGTACTAATAATTTACATTCAAATGGTCTTACTAATAGTCTGGTCTAGATTGCGTTGCTTTAAAATATAAAAAAAAAACATCAAAATGTCTTGTGCTGAGTATTTGAGTAGCATAACTGTGAGATTAGCAGCAAAATAAAAATAGCATTTCAATCAATCAGCCCGCCTGCCCGCATCAAAACATAAATGTCTGTGTCGGGATCCCCAGCTCCTGGCTGCACCGCCCATGGCGACACGACCCTGGCCCCACTTCCCGCAGATAACAAGTTATCTTTCCACTAGAAGTCTCCCGACAAAATAAAACTTGTCACCTGGCGCGAACTGACAAGATTTACAACGCGAGGGTGGGCCTGCGGGTAGATAACGAACTCACAAATTTTCTGAAGGTATCCGTGGTGAGATTTATGTTGAAATGTTGGATGTGCAGCCTCCTGGTCGTGTGCCGTGATAGATGACGTGGTATCGTAATGCTGTTGTTTACTCCTCGAGGTTTTAGCACTGGCTCTGTGTCCCTGGCTGCTAGCGTTACTTCAAGCAATAAATCTTTTCTCCAAGAAAAAAAACAACATGTTGTTAAGAAGACTGTTGAGAAGATGCGGATTTTTTTATAGAAACAAAGACTTTTATCTGGTCTAAATGGTTTGGTTGTAACAAGTGGCATCTATACCATCACACCCTTCATTGGTATCCAATATAAATAAGTATAAAGCGCCGCCGCCGCACTCCACTCCACATGCACGATCTGACCAGAGGTACCAAAACATTTCCACCCGCTGAAAATCAAATTCCTCATTCGAGTGCCCTCCAACAACACTTACCCTTTATATTACAGTATGGAGCAATTTACCGCCACACGCCACCACACGCCACCACACACCACCACACGCCACCACCCCACAAGTCGCCCTCCAATTTATTGAACTCGTCTATCTTCCCCCCCCAAAAAAGGCCGTTAAGATGCCGCCGGAGCCCGCGCCCGCTCGGAATATAAAGAGCTGAACATCTCACTTAGAAGTGTTAACGCGCGTCAAGTTGGACACACGAGTTACTTCACAACATGTGTATTCATATGCTATGAAGTGATTTAAAATTATTTATTATTAACTTAGCGGAATGCTAAGTTTTAGCTCAAATAAAAACTTTCAATTTACTATACAGGTGCATGTACGTAAAATGCCTTTTGTTAAGCAACTCAAGAAATATACTTTTTAATAATATATAACAAGTCGTTGGAGCAGCTCTGTATAGGTGGTGCTGCTGAGCTGGAGGTGAGTCCGAGCAGCTCGTGCGGCTCGCCGGGAGTGACCGACGGGAGCTGGCGAGATTTAGATAAAAGCGGACGCGGGAGGTCTTTAGCATCTTCCCGGGCCATCATGCGGAGTTGTTAGTTTAACGGGAGGAACTTTTGCGGGGAAATAAAGGGCTTACCGTCGTATCTTTCTCTTGACTTACAAATGCTTTTTGAGACCGTGAAGCAACTTGAAGTAACCGTTAGAGTAGATGTGTGAGTGGACGAAGTGACTACGCACGCGTAAGACAGGTCATTGACCGCATTACTTGACTGATGCTTTTAAATGAAGGTTAGCAGTAACTGGTCGATTAAACAAAATCGATAACATGTTTTATGTACTTACGTTAGTATTACGATCCCTAATTAAAATAAATTAAGGCAGGGAGAAATTATTGTATTGAAATTAGTTCACCTTGTGGTAAGTGACACGCGTGTCCATTACGATGAGTTATACAATACTATACATAACAAGTTATTCTACAGAAGTTATGGAAAGGAACACATAATTCAAATTAAATATTTATTATGTATCATAGCAACGTACAAACATGTTATTAATTTCGAATGAAATGTTCTCACTTCTGGTCTGAGAAGTCATAACTTATCATTCACTTATAATGAGACAGACGGCATTATTTTTGGATAACGTAGAGGAAATCGTACCAAATGTGTAGTGCTGATAAAACATTTAAATCCTCGTCTCGTTCCCTATTGTGCCTACCACCAATTTGCTCCCGTCAAATCTCCCGGCCACGTCGCCGGCTTATTATTTTCCACAAAGACGTCGTCCGCGTGCGCGGCTCCGCACCGAGTGGGCCCGTTATTCATTCCTGTATCTCCAGTAATTTTCTCGAGCGTCCGCTCCTTGTACCCTTATTACGATCTTCTTTGTTGGACGCGTTCGTTTTCGATTGTTTACGGCGGGAAGATTTTGAGGTCACATTTTTTATAATAAACAGCTAACGGGGCGACGAAGTCACCCGGGAACGATGGGCTCAAAACATGGTGGTAGGTCTCTGTTGCCGGAGATCGTCTGGGTACCACCGCAGCTCCTATTGCAACCGACAAATAGTAGTGTGCGAACATTACTGTGTTCCGGTTCGAAGGGCGCTGTATCTAGAGTAATTACTGGGGTAACGAGACTTAACACCTTATGTCTTACGACGAGCGCAATGTGGTGCAGTGTGTACCATCTTAACTAGCACGTTGTTATGAGCAAGCGTATCACTTACCATCAGGTGAACGTCTCGCTCGTCTCGCTGCTAAGTAGTATGAAAAAAAAAGTGTTTTCAGACGCGAAACGCTGTAAGTCGACACTGAAACCGGTAATCATTTAAAAAAAGCGATGCGATGTGACGTCGTTAGATTCCAGCGCACAGTTAGCCGCTCGAAGCGGTAACCACTGGCGCGATGAACAAAGTCCAACACAACCAGAGCACAAAAACAAACATTAGGGCGAGCGCACAATGCGCGGGGGGAGCGGGCCGCCGGCTATTGATAACGTTTTTATTTGCTACTTCACCGGCGGTAAATTGGATGTTTGATCCTGCATTCAATGTGTTACAACTACTCATTGAAGAAATATGAGATCCCTAAATTAATGTTTGACCATGGATTCAAAGAGAAAAGTGTTAGAAACGCTTTTATCCGCGTATTAGATTTAAGAGCAATACCGAAGCAGGCTGCGTTGTGATTGTGTTGAATGGCATATCTATCGAACAGTAACGTCTAGTTTTGGTCAACTGCGATTACTTTTAATAGTTAGCTTTGTTTATTTATTTTGTAAACTGTTTATATAAACAGCAATTTACAAAGCAGTTGAAAGTGAAAGTTGAAATAAATGTAGTTATAGCAGTCCGCCGCAAGAGAGCGCGGCGCGGCGAGCTGCCCGGCCCGGGTAGTGCGCAGTTGTAAATTAATTACGTCAGCCCCAATGACAATGGACCATGAATTACACGCTCCTTTATACCAAGCTTAAATTTACGCCCACAGCGTGCCGTGCAGACCATCCAGATTTAAACCGGAAGTCAGCATTGTTTCTGACTGCTAAAACTCGTTATAGAATATAGAGTTAACGCGTTGTACGACGCCGGGCGATCTCCGCACAAAGAGTGACGGTCCTACACGCAAAAAAGGGGGACGGGAACAAACGTCGCGTTTCATAATAAGCTGATGCTGAAAAGAGATTTCTGGTTCCCAGATTAAGGGTCAGGGTGCTTTTGTTGCTGCTCATTGTGCATTCGAGCCGGAACCGGAGCCGCAGCCGGGGCACATGTCACCCGCAGTACTTTATTGTCACCGAGAAATTGTTCGTTTTGACATAATTCCTCAATTTTTTCTGTCTGCATCGCTAAATTTAAAAGTTTAGTTATAATTGAATCAAACTTTATGATATTCGTCAACTTTTTCACTACGAAATTATATTTTATTTAAAAAAAATAAGTTGCTTAACTGCATTCACAGTTCTTAAGATTTCGCTCGAGATTTAGACGTTTGATCTAACTTAAAGCTACTGATTTTGGAACTATTTTTATCTTACGTACTTAACAGTGGGACCCGTCCCGGTTTCCGGTGAAGATGTCCTCCGCCAAATATAAAGAGTGATCATTTTCGAATCGCAAATGTGTTAGTTTCCATTATGATCGGATGGCACAGCTAATAATTTATTACATTTCTTTCAATACATTAAACAGACTATGGAGTTACGGTGTAATATGTTCATAATGTAATCTGGGCACTATTTCACGAAGAAATGTATCAGAACTCCGTCGAGGAAGGATGTAACTGTAGTCAAAGTTATGGAAAAATAAGTGAAAGTGATGCGGGAATAAAGTTTGATATTGGAGGAGCGCCGGCGCGCGGCCGCACCCCTGCCAGCCGACTGTGAAGCGGGTATTTATATCCCGCGACCCATTTGTTCGGCGCGCGCATCACGACGCATGCACATTAAATCTGAAGCGATTTCTTTTGAACGATTCTTTGATGTAAATACAACGGTAACTACAATATATTATAGCTTATTTTCAATCCGGAAACTTAACGATTTAGGCGGAAACGCTCACCCATCGGCAATGACATGCGCTCATTAGTTTTTTTTTTTTTTTTCTCTTTATTAATTTTGGGACTTTTAATAGAATCATGCCAGTCCCATCATACCATAACATAATTGCACACATTCATATACATTACAATCATACAATTTTTAATATACTTTTAAGAATAAACATGAACAGTGCTCTGGCCCTCTCCGAACCCGGAGAAGACAGAATACTGCGAAACGGACTAATATTAAATCTATTTTTGCTGAGAAGTTCTATTATTTTATTCCTAATTTGCTCGTTCTGGACACATTCCTGTAATATATGATGAACGTCGTCTACCTTTTTACATACCTCACAATAAGGTGAGGGCACCTTTTTCATTAAAAATTTAAATTGATTTAGTGGAATGTGTCCAGAACGGACTCTATGAGCTATCTTAATTAAGTTTAGAGAATATGGAACCTGTTCAAACCATGGTATGTGTGGCGGTTCATTGACTAACATCTTGTACCACACTCCTTTCTCTTTGGACCTTTCATTGAAATGAGTTTTCCAAGTCTCACGACATTTTTTCCTATATTTATGCATTATATACAACATATTTTGTTGCACATAAATTTCCACTCCGTCAGTACTAGATGCGCTCATTAGTTAGGACGTTTACTTATCCTCGCATTGCGCTTGTCATTGGGATACGCGACCGGTATTCTCGTTCCTTTAATTACAAATGTCGGCTCTCAAATTTCAATATTGTCCTTGTGAAGTATGTTTAAAGTATTACTAACAGAAAGTTATTGTTTCCAGATGTATACATATTCTTTATTATTTATATCATATGCTAAGGAGTCAGATTGTATGTAAAAGTATATGTAGAATTTTGTATGAAAATAGCGGAAATGAAATACTTTGTTTATACATAACAAGTTAAAGCATATTCATTACTGATTAATAATGTTATAACTGATAACTTGAGATCCCTTTTTTATTATAACAATAAAAAGTAATAAATTAAAATTGTCACATAACATTGTTTAAGTTGCAATAAACTTAATAAAAGTTGTAGCGATCATTACGTCAAAAAAAAGTGAGACCAAAAAACGCAGCGAATTCTAAGGTCGAGCTGAACCACTAAGCTATTGGCGTCTGTCCTGCATTCGAAACACTTTTATTAATTACAAAATGTTCGGTTGTTACGAGCGCAGTGCGATGCAGGCGCGTAAAGTGATGCGGGCGGCCGGTGCCCGCGCGGTGTTCTTTATCGCTGAAACGTTCGCCTGAAAATATTTGCAGGTGCGGCGGTGAGGGGGCGGCGCAAGTCACGAGCGGAAGCGATCACAAGTTTATTTATACGTTTTCTATGAACTATTTAATTATAGCTAAGTAGTGCCGCTTAACTTTGTTGACAGTTGAAGTTAAGTAGTACAACACAACGTCGCGTCACAACTTTTTTAATGGTCGTCGGCGGCAGGTCTGGTTACGCGTCGCGGCGAAGAGGCGGGTGGTGAAGTGTTGAAATAGTGATTGTGAAGTGATGAGGATGTTCATTGAACTCCTTCTGAGCGTTTTCACATACGTGTTGTTTTTTAATGTGCAATGTTCTTTTTAAGATTCCGTTTGTGATAGATTATTAGATATCGGTCAACTTTTACTACTCATTAGTTGTTATTCTTTGTTAAGTGACATAGTATGAGAATTACGAGGACTGAAAATGAAGATGTACCTACACGTACTGCTACGCAGAGCTTGCACCCGCGGCTGGGGCGCAGGTACCCCGCTCCCCTCTCTCATCCCTCTCCCCCACCACGTCCGAACTAGTAATTCGCAATTCGATAAAACCGAAATGAAACTCGCCGATTGCTTTATAACATTAATTGAATTTTTTAATTCGTTTCATTTTCGCATCCGGTTAATTTACATCGCAAACATTCGCGGAAAACATTCGGCGGGCCTACCTACAGTATTGTTTTCCAACTTAACCCCTTCTTTACGTGAAGTTACGTGAAGGAACATGACGATCAAACATCACAACTCTTTCTTAGTCCGGAGTACTCTCACTCTCATGTGCGAACAGAGAAATTTTATGTTTATAAAACCATTAACAACCAATGCAAATGCTGTCAATCAACAATAATCATTACTTTTTTTAACTTATTAAGTAAGCGCCTCGCTCGCTGATTACCGCAGCTAAAACTTTGTCTCCGTTGTTAATATTCCGTAACAGTTCACCAGCTTCGTACTTGTAGCATGTTACCGCTGTAATTCCTTAAAATGAATGTTCACTGTTTTTGTTGCAGTGGAAGTGTCGCTGGGGCGTCGTCACCAAGCTGTCGCCGGCTGCAGGTACGTGGTGCGGATTTGTTATATTAAGCGCCACTTAACTTTATTTTCAAGTTTAAATCTATGTTATATAAAATCTAACGATTATTATTTTAGTTAACAATATTGTTATATGCAATTAACTGATTTAAAGAAACAAACGCCGTGTAGATAAGTTAACGAGTATTTTGAACTGTTTACTTCATAAGATTTTTAAACGAAAACGTCTCTAAGAGAGGCAGGGTATACTTCTCAAACATACATAACATGTTGTGTTAAATAAATTATAATTAGAAACGACAATTTCCCCACGTGTTTTATAAATGTATAGATATATAACTAACTAAAAGTCGTTGAAATATATTTATTTTACATTAAATTATAACCTCAAAACATTATTACATAAACATCCACGTAACGCCATCTATTGGTTTCTGAACGCAAACACGGTTGTAAACGGAAGTTTTTATTTATAATCTGTTTAATTCAAAATACTTAAAATTCGTTATGAAATGTATTCTAAGAACTTAAATATTATGTATGATTAATTTACTATATCTCTTTCTTATTAATCTCTGCTTTTAAGTTTCTTATATTCTCATCTTTTCGCTGTCCACTAAAAAAAATGAAAAATGTTTTTATTTCAGCAAAACTTACAATGTCAGTACAATATGATGACAGTGACTATAAGGTAATTTTAGTTTGCGTACCGGTTTTTAATTAAGTTTTAACTATTGGGTTCCTCACTAGGCGATGCCTGTATCGAGGAAACCCGGGATACATACCTACGGGCACATAGAGAATTATAGAATTTGATTGGCAGTAACTGTTTAGTACTGTACGTTACTTAAGTAAATATAATATACACAAACCGGAAGTGAGTGCAGACGTCTGTTTCTGACAAGTTCATTAAATTAAATCGCTCAATTTATAAAAACATAGTACACTTCGTTTTAAATTAACCGACTGTAAAAATTTATGTAATGCCATTTGTTTTCGGTGAGCTTTAATAAAAGTTCATATAAATTAGAAAGAAAACAGCACGAGGACGCGGGGGCGCCCTCTGGGTGACGGGTAACACGCAATTAGTATCACATTAGCCGCGCGTTCAATTAATTGTTCGAGTGAAACTATCGCATGCGGCTGAAGTTGATACGATTCTTTTAATGGAGGGAACTAAGTTGGAAGCTTTGAGTGCACCGCGCCCACCCCCGCCCACCCGCGCCCACCCCGCGCCCACCACGCGCCGACTCGCGCTCACCCCGCGCCTGGGCCCGGAGATTTGGGGGAGATAAGGACGTAGGTGCTGGACAGCCGCGCAGACTGGTGGTCACTGCTGTTTTTTTTTTTTTTTCCATCGTCCCCCTGCGTGGATGGTCAGGGCCTAGTTCTACCATACTCATTTCCCGCTTTCATTCATCCTATCAATCATTCCGCTAATTTTCTTTCTCCTTTCATTCGTCGCGCTCTCGGAGTGAAGACTCCCGCCGTCATACATTTGCAGCATCTTTGTCTGGAGAGACCTGTGGAGCATCCTTATACATTTCTGCTGAAACAAATCATTCCACTTATTTTCTAAATTTCTCTTCTTAATTCTATTTCTTACAACTAATATCACAATCTGGTCTCTCCTTACTATCTAATATAAAATTTCTTACTATAGCCTAATCTTAATATCACAGTTTCTTTTGCTCTAATTCCTAATAATATCTTTTGTTTTGTTCTTTTCTGTTACATCGGCTATAGTTTTTCTGCAAAATTTCAAGAATATTGAACGACTAGCGTCTTCACTCATCAGAGAGGCGACGCTGGTCACTGCTGTTATACCATTCAAGCCAAAAGTTCAATTCATTGACCAAAAGTGAAATAAAATCAGGATATAATGTATACTATCACTGGTGGTAAGTGTCCTGTGATCTCAACTTGTTCAGCGTTAATTTCTGACGCCACGGGTATTCAAGTATTGCTGCCGTAATTTAAACGCGCGTGTGTTTACATTCTTAGCTCCAACCGACTTAATAATATAATTATTTCAGTTTCCCCTCTGTAATCTTTATAAAAAATCATTTTAATTCTGCTTCAAGTGCTTACCGTCCGCTTTTGCTCGTGTCTTGGCGCGTGTAAAATGAAACAGTACTTTCAACTTCCCCCCGCGACTTCCGCACACTTGTTCTGTGTGAAATATTTACTTCCGCCGCGCGGCTCGTGTCCCGCTGCGATCTGGTGCTGTTCTCATTGAATGGCTGCGTGCATAACTACATTACTAGAAGTCCTCTACCACTGTCGTGTTTAATAATCGCATCGCTAAACAGAAATGGCTAATGAGGCGCCGGTTCACGCATCGCCTACGTATCGTTACCTGTATACATTCAACTGGGAATCTTTGCACACAACTACTTTAAACAAAACAAGCTAGAAGACACGAAACGAGCAGGACGTCCTGATGGAAAAGCTATTAATGATCGGGCGCTAGTTACGATGATACACACTGCATATCGTTCCGTTGGCAAGATGTTGATTTTCGTTACGGCAGTTATTTCACTACAATACAGTAATGTTTGCGCACTACTGTTTGACAGTAGAAATAAATGATGCGGTAGTAGACCTAGACAGTCTACCATCAATAACTTAATGTATGTGTACTGGAGTAAGTGCATTGTAAAGTAGATACTATTTAAGCGATTAAGCGCTTTGTCTATACGACGGTGGCGGTGGTGGTGGGGGCGGGGCGGGGGGAGCGGCGCGGCTATAAATTACACGGACAAATTAAAAAGTCGCAGCGAACGTTATTGCGAGCCTGTATGCACCATGCGTTTAGATTTGTCGGGATATTTTTTTTTATCTTAAAGCAAGACATGACAGTCTAAGTTCTTTTAAACAGCTCCTAACGCAACTTACCCATATTAATGTAATTATCGTGGAGATAGTTATTATAGCGACTGCTGCACTGTTATTAAGTTACCTTGTTTAAGATTTTAATAGTTGTACTCCATGTAGCGAACTTCTTCTTAGTCGTATTTCCTCAAGACTGAGGGTCGTGATCATCATGTGTCGTGAAACACACGACTCTCTTGGCAGTTTTAATGGAGTGGTTTGCCATTGCCTTCTCCATATGTAGCGAACAATCACATCAAAATCAAATGTGAGCATCACTGGATAATTGAAGTGAAACTTCTTTATCGGGGTTAGAAAAAAATTTAGTGTAACATTTTTTCGTTACGCATCACATTTTAACGTTACGTAACGTGATTCGAAGTATACTTTCTCCAGCGGAGTAGGGATTGGTAAATGTCTCCAATGTATTTTGCGGCCCGTTTTGAGTAGTTTAATTTTTGAAATCCAGGTGGCGATTGCATCGACTTCCATAAGAGCCCATGACCCGCTTTGAGTAGTGATGACTTTGCCCACTAGGTGGTGTCGTGCAATTGCCATTTACCAATAGCATATCGTTTTAACGGACTTACTCCTGCCACTATACTTGACCGTTTTTCTATTGCACGCTTATTTATTCCCAACGCTCTATAGTGACGTGATAAATATATATATATATATATATGTTATATTGAAGTGATCAGCAAAATCAAAGGGTTTATTTTAATTCTAATTCCAGTGAATTTCTAAAAAAAGTAAGTAATTACATCTCTTTTTCTAATACTTAGGTGTAATTATGGTATTTATTTTTCCACGTTATTTAAAATTAACCTCAGTTTTTGATTGTATTTTTCAATACACTAACACGTGGCTGTAATTATGGTATCAATTTTTTCTAATACTTGAATGTTTATTGTGGTATTTATTTATTTTTCTAAAATATTCAAAGTCAACCTCAGTTTTTGATTGCATTTTTCAAAACACCAACACGTGGGCGTGATCATGTTATTTATTTTTCAAGTTTTCAAGTTATTTAAGCTTAACCTTTGTCATATATATAAATATACATATTTTTTGTAAATTGATAAAGTTTTTTGTAGTTTCACTTCTTACGAGTGTACGCTAGTACACGCACACATTTTTTTTTACATACGAATTCAGTTAGTAATACGTGTAATTATTTCTGTTCCGATATAATTTGTGATCGCGTGGCGACAGTGTGTGTGTGTGCATAGGTACCAGGTCCCTGAATATTGTATGAGTGGAGCAGCAGCAGCATTGTTAAACTTTTCCGGTCTCGCTGCTGAAATACTTGCGCGGGCGAATGAAAAGAAAGATAATGACTGTAGCAGTGTGGTGCTGCTGAAACTGAAGAGAATTCGATAGCACTTAACTACTTTTATTTAAAACAATTCAATGTAATGAACGGTAACTTTAACTTGTTTTATTCATTTCTGCCGTTGTTACACACAAAGGGTTCAATCCATTTTGATCTAGTTTGAATTAAGACAGGCTCTAGTATTTATTTAATTATAAGCCAATGACACCGGTACATCCGATAGTTATTTGCTTCAGCCGCTAGTAAATTAATTTACTGCTATTATAAATAAGTTCAGTCATTTAATTTGTATAAATACCACTGATCTACTTTGTATAAAAACTTTTTCACGTAGAATTTCGTAACTACAGCATTTCTTAAGTTTTACTATGTATTATCAGTCGTAGTTTGAAAACATAATATTAAGACCTCGGTAAATAACAAATTTTATGTAACCTCCGCCACATTGCTTTCACTGTTTTGTCTAAATTGAATATTTGAGGTTCGCTATCAAACATTCACTCGTTTCATTGTAATTGTAATGCTTGCAAGTGGATTACGACGATATAAAACTTCTTGCCGTCTACTCGTTCGCTAAACATATTCCCCAAAACAAAATGTAGTGCATGCAAAGCTATAAATCTTCGCTTAGACCGTAAAATTCGCCCGCGCAACAACTCGTGCGGGTCCCCTGCCGCCTCCGCCTCTATGAGCAATAGACGGGCCCCCTGGCCCAGGCCCCCCGGCCCCCCGGCCCCCTGGCCCCCGGGCCCCCTCGGCACGGTCTTAAGGAATTCAAATTACTGATTTTATGTACGGCGAAATCTGTTTAACGTCTGCCTATAGCGCGGGGGCGGAAAGTGCATTCATTTTAACAACTTCCTCATTATTATTAAATTCCTTTCATATTTTACAAGATTACGCGATCCCGGGACTCGTCCCGGGGTTCCGGTGTCGCGGGCGAATCCGCCGGGACCGCCGAAGTTGTTTACATCAAATTCAATGATATTCTACTTGATATTTTTTACCGCGATCCCGAATAGAAACAGCGGGTGAATTCATTGCTCTTGTTTATGAAGTCGATATATTGAATTAGCGAAGCCGATTACCAAGAGTTCTTTCTTATGTACGCACTTTAAAAACAGCATAGATTATCACTCGTTTCCTAATTATAGTTCAGGTTGCGATCACGGGACAAGCAAGAGCGGTATCTCTAATCAACTCAAAAATTTTAACCTCGGTCTTCTTAAAGTATTTTTAATTCGGCTCTTATGATCTAGGCACAGTTCTGTTTATGATCTATATAAAACTCTCAGTCTACTTGGATACAGCTAAGCGGTAAATAAACACGTCAAAACTTTTTTAAAGGAATGTTGCCTAAATTATCGGTAATTTGTAAACGTCGCTGGCGCGGCTTGGCCTCGCTTAGATATTAAAAACCTCGTGCAAGTGGTCGGCGGCGGGCGCGGCGCGAACGAGATTGAAACGCAAATGAACAACGAAAGTAATTCCTTAATGAAATTATAAAGATCTCTGAAGGGAAAATATTTGGATCCGACCTCAATAATACTTCAGGGGAAGAAAATAAACGTTCTCGCAACGCGCCCGAATGAGAAAAAAAAAATTGGTAATTTCTATTATAAATTGGTTTCCCTCAATAACTTGATTCCCCTGACAATGCGAATTATTTTCATGCCTATCTAGTTTTTCCAATTTGGGGTAATTTATTTCCGGCAACGTAATTCCGTGGGAAGCCTGCCCCGTCTGGGAGTGGGAGCGCTGGGTTTTGAATAAGTTCTCAAGCATTCTGCTGTTGTATTATTAATGAGTACGAGGTGGCGGCGGAAATGCTGAGAGTCATAGTTTTATAATCAGATTTTTCACCGGTTTATCTATAGTTTTTGTTTATAATGCACATGTGAATAACTGCTTGTTCGATGACTTCGTGATCAACGTAAAAATTTTCAGGCTTTTAATAATAAATAACAAATTGACACGAGAACTAATTATTAAATAGTTTCATCAGAGTACCGATGATTGTGGCACGATTGCATCGCCGGTGAAATGTAACGTTTAGCTTCAATTAACGGTGCTTGTTGCAAGGTGATGGAAAGTAAACATTACACGTTCACGTCCAGTAGCAGACGTCGCAGGCTTGAAGAATTCTAAAGTTTAATTAAACTGCGGTACAATAGAACCGAGTTAGACGCTGCGCCGCACCTCTTCCTGCACTTTTAAGGTTGCAATGAAAGTTTTAAGTTGACCGCATTTTTACTTCTCTGGCCTAATGTGTAGAAATATTAAATTGTTCATTAGACATGGCTGTGGGATGGAACAGCGTTGTAGCTGGTAACATTACTGTTACATAACTTAATTTCTAAAAGTGTCGAGCGTAATGTGATGCGGCGAATGTAAGTAACGCCGGGTGATAATGCGCAGCATCACGAAGTCGTTTTGTTTTTCAAAATACAACTAATTTATTTCGCGTCTTCGAAATGTTAACGGGGTCTCTCGCCTAAGAACTTAACAAGTGTTTTATTCCGAAATTTCGTAGCTCCTCCTCCCCCCTCGGGCCCGTCGCTATCTGGTGCCCGGGCCGCCATGTTAAGTTCATGCAAATTTAAACGCCTGCGTTTTATTGCCCCGGGGCCCGCTTTAATGCCTGAGGAATGCCAGATGGCTATTTGATTACGTACTTGCTTGAGTTAACGCGCGAGTCCCGGGGTCGAGGTCTGTTCAATGAAACATATGCGTGCAGTCGATACAATACGACTATGTATTGAAGCCAAAGCGGCCGCTCCCGTTGTTCCTATTTCAGGTTACCCAAAATCTATAACAACAGGAGCTAGAGGTCGGTGAGGTTCTAACATTCATTATTAGTATTCATTACTTTAAAATACACAGACAAGTATAAATTCCCAAAATTTTACATGTTTTATGGTTTATATACTATTACTCGCTATCGACTTCTAACAAAACTCGCCAACAAGAAGTTTCTTTGTTCATTCTGAACAGTCGCGATGTGTTCAATACAAAAGTTTGTACATTTTAAAAATAAATTGTTAAAGTAAACTCAATCGCAACGACAGGTTCATACCTGAGTAATTAATATCAATATATTTTTGTGATACCGGCGACGTCGCGCAGCGTGTGGCGCGCAGCGGCGGCCCCCGCTTGACAGCCATCCATGGGAACGAAGCGCGGATATAACCCGCTCGTTACGTCACCAATACAAACTGTTGAGGAAACACTGCGAAGGTTACAAGCGAGAGGGAACTTATCGAGTGATGGTAAAGTACAGGATAAGTACATTAAAACGTAGCCCGATTTCTCCCATCAAGTCTCACGAGTAGTATGAAATCAATGTTGCTGGAAGCAGCGAAACTGGACTAGTAGAATACGGAGTTACATCTACGAACAATGAAGTAGTTATTGTTATAAGCAGGCGTGTCTTTTACCACCAGACCGTCTTATACCTTCATAAACATATTGAGAGCTTTCAAACAATTTGCTGTAGCTTAAGCAAACGTTTAAGTAGCGAATTATGCAGAGCGACCGCCGATGCCGCGCGGGCGCTAAGTTACAGCGCAATACTCTTTGTCTCAAGCCGCCGGCGAGCGGGGGACTGCTCGGCGGGATCTGTTGTGTTCACTCGCTGTGAAATAAATATGTCCTCATCTGCATATTCTATAAAATGTAAACCTTAACACATCGTGACGTTATGTGATGCTGTGCTAATGTTATACAGTACGCAATGTTATCAGCGAGACGTGATATTAGTGATACGAGTACGAGTTGAGTGGGGGCTGCGGCGACGACTAAGTAACAGTGCGTGTCGCAGCAGTTGAGGAGTCGTTGAAAGAAGTGAAAAAAAAAGTAATACCTTACAGAGTAATCATTACGTATAAATTATTTTATGGATATTCATATTAAGTTGCCGTAAGTTACGTGTAAGTTGGCGCACAGAAGCGACGCTGTAATTACGTCGCACCCCCTCCCGCGGCGGAGCTGGTTACGCCGCAATGAGGAGATCACTCTAACTCACCTAAATTTATTCAAGTTATCTTGGCTTTGTTACAAGTCTGGCCCGGCGCTGTTTACGACCTCTTTAATTCAAGTTATTCTAGTGGAAGAGCTCGTAAAAGTATTCAAATATACTCTTTTAATATCTTAAAATTTTTACTCGCCTCTCTGTCGATGCATGGGTGTACTTGTAAGTCATAGCTTAGAAGCTCTTGTACCCATTACTAATAGCAATGGTAAAGTAAACTCTGATTAAGCAATTGTTATAAGCTTTTATACTATACTTATTAAGTAGGACTACAAAAAAACTTAGAGATTGAGCATTGATCACTTAACTGTAGCCTCTGATTATTTAAAGTTTTACTATTTGTGGTTGCTATGGATGTTTTACTTAAAGTAACAATATCGAGAGTATTATTGTTTTTATTGATACATTGGTTCTTTGAGGGATTATTAATGTGTGCCGGTAACCAGGCTCGGAGCTTAAGTTTTACAATCCTAACAACGGTCGACTTTGTCGCTGGGCCCGGCTCACGAGCAGCGTCACTCGCGGCACAGGGTCATGGAGCCGCGGCCAGGAGCCACCCCCGCGGCGGGCGAGAGGATCAGATAAGTTATAAAGTCACAGCATGTTTATATGACCGGACGAAGCGGAGGTTAAAGCCAGGCTGTGATGTCTGCGTGCAGCGCGGATGTGAAGCCCTGCGCGACTCGCCGGGGTCTGTGCGGGCTCCGGATCCGGAAGCCACGTAATATAGTTACACTATATTTAGATCAAAGTTTGAAAACGGCACAAGCATATATAAAATATTAAATAGACGCTATAGGAGTTTATTTTTCTAAAGTTATAAATCTTGAGTAAATAAAATTCGTTTCCATAATAACTGCAGAACGTTTAATTTGTTTTACGTTTTCTTCAATTTTACGATACACAGACCGTCTACAATCACCAAAATAATATATATAACTTTTGTTTAATTAAAATCTTCTATTATACCTCCACTTACAGTATTTACTTTAACTTATCTATCACAACTCGTTTGTAAGATCCTAGTAGTTTCGCTGCTCCAATGTCGGGAACGCCCGCAAGTGGTTACAAATTGTACATACACATAATGCTGTTTATACACAGTATACACTTTAAGTTTATACGCACTAAATTGAATGAAATCATGTAAAAACGGATTTTTTTTTCAGGACCGTGTTAAATCAAAACCGTGTAAAAACAGAATTGGGTGTATTTTTCATATTTTTTTAAGTTGCAACACAGGTCCTTCTCGAAGCGCGGTTGTCTTCCGCGTGAAATATTTATAGTGGGGGGATATGAGTGGTCCACATTACCACGGGGGCGCGGGCAGGAGCACAGTGCCAATGTACACGGGTAGGCCTTTTTACGAACTCCCACCCGTCTCACAAGCACTCGCTTCATCTTCTCGAATCTTGAATAGCCTTCTTGAATATATGTATAAGTTAACTCTGTCAGCTTTCAGTTAATTGGCTTGCCTTGATACGGTTTCTTTTAAAGGATATTGTTAATATTATCTGTCGATACCGATGTTACTGCAACACCAAAAACAGCTGATATAGTCGAATGGCGGATTCGAACTTGCGACTATATACTCACATGCTGCTCCGTAGAGAATGTTTCGTTAAACTGTTATACGTGTCTATAGATGTAACTATTCCTGTAAAAAGTATTGCGGTGCATAAAATACAAAAGTGAAAGTTATGTACGCGGCGTATGGAAAATTTCTGTACTCTATACAAATTAAATTTAGTTCGCAGATACCTTTTCGTAATATTCAGATTGATATTTCAAAAAATCAGTGCGCAAACGCGCCGGCGCCCTTCAGTTAATTACGTTGTGTAAATATTTGCTAATTATTTGATAGAGCGGCGCCGCGCGGTGAGCCCCGCGCTGACACATACTTTTACGTTCTCTCTAACAAACCTAAAATTAGCATAATATGATAAAGCAATATTGGTTTAAATATATAACAAACCTAGTGTAAAAAAAGCTTAAATCTGTTCACATTTACAGGCGGCGCTGATATGTTAACAATTTTTTTTTTATACTTCTAAGCGACGAGACGAGCAAGACGTTCACCTGATGGTAAGTGATACGCTTGCCCATGACAACGCGGCGCTAGTTAAGATGGTACACACTGCACCACATTGCGCTCGTCGCTTAACATAAGGTGTTGTCTCGTTACCCCAGTAATTACACTAGCTACAACGCGCTTCAAACCGGAACACAGTAATGTTCGCACACTACTATTTTGCGGTTGAAATAGGAGCTGCGGTGGTACCCAGACGGTCTCTAGCAACAGAGACCTACCACCTGAACTGAACTTCCGTTATAATGACGATGAGGTAATTTTATAAATATATCATATAACCATTAGCGCTTAAACTTTTTTCTAGTTCATTTAGTTCGTTGTTAAACCTAGGCGGCGCGCTCTTGCTCATATTGTTTTTGTTTTGGTACCGCCCCGCGATCAGTCGCGCCCTCTGTCTCAGGACATGGACCTTTTTATTAAACGAAGCGGAACTGTAGCTGCCCGCAGCTCTCTTCCGCAAGACTCCGGCTGGGTGAACACCGCCATAGCGCCGAGTTCTGCTACCAAACAGTATTATGGCTTGAAGGACGCTGCAGCTGGTGAAATTTCTGATAAAACAAACATCTTATGTCTCAAAGGATCGAACGCAATGTGTTGTAGTATTTGTAATCTTAACTAGCGCCGCATTATGATTTTGAACTTGTAAATAATAAAGATGTAGAAGAACCATATAACAATACTGCAGATTCCATAAAACGTTCCACATAAATATTTTTTTAATAAATTTAACGCAAACCGACATTACAGCTTTAGTGTTGTTAAATTATGACGTTAATTGACTTTTATCGCGTATTTAAAAGAAAAGTTAAAACTAGCTGCGCAGCCGTTAACTGCTTTACGGCTTGCAAACTGTTTGATGGCGAACCAAATTTATAAATGAATCGTAAAACAGAGAGTATGACTGGCGCTGGCTGGGGGAGGCGATCATTTATACTTTTTGCGGTTAATAACGTTAATGAATTACTTCGATGAAGTCTTTTCAGGTTGTGCTTGTAAATAATATGATGTTAATCTAAGTACGTCGTACTTACTACCAGTAAACTTGTTATGGACATGTTCGTCTGTCAGAAAACATATCAGGAACAAGTTTGCAGCGCTGCAGGTAGCGGGTAGCGGGTAGAGTAGGGCGGCGCGCGGCGCGGGCGGGGCGGAGGGAGACTCTCACTTTCTTGCTGCACTTTATTTCGGATACCGAGACCTGAACTGCGTAAGTTAAACTGCAATGCGAACTTTGTGAAATTAAGCACTTCTCGCTTATTTTTTTAAACCATTTGGTTTAATATTGACTTTATTTCTCATAGTTTTCACAAGCAAGTCGTTTTAATAAAATACTTACGAAAACTACCGAAAAAAAAAAAACAGAATAAGTGTAGCTACATTAAATCTGCCGCTGTTGGTAGTTTCATAGTAGATCTCTCCGGGGCCAGTTCCTCGTGTATGAGGATCAGGTCAGCGTCAGGGCGCAGTTGGTAACAAAAGCATAAATAAGAATAAAAATTCTTTAAGCCGACGATCACATGGGAATGCCTATCGGTTGAACATAGTTGCATTATGTTCAGTGGAATAGGTCCTGATGTAAACAAGGTCCCTTTAAGATGATATTTGCATCAAATTACGTTCAGGGCGACGGAGAGCGGACCCTCAAAGGCTCGCGGCGGACCGCGCCCGGCCGGGGTCTGCGCGGGGTCTGCGCGGGGTCTGCGCCGCCTTTGTTGCTTACTATTGCAAATTTGCTTACATTACGCGCAAGGATATACGAAATTTGGTATAATTCAAATTCTTTACATGTTTTTTAAATCCTATAGACCGCTTTAAACGAATGGTTCTCTACCGTTATATTTCTACGATAAGCAAGTGTCAATGAAAACTTTTGTCGCAGAGAAAAAACTAACATAAGAGAACGTAATCTTCTACTGTGTTTATAACAATGAGAGTGCAGCTAGTCTATCGTAGCTAGTCTCTCGGTGTTCTATCGAATGCACTTTGGAGAGTGTGCTCAAGAACTGCATGATCTAATACCGCCCTCGCCCTTTTATCACCGGACGTACAGACACACCGCAGGCATCCATCCCTTCGTTGTCGATCTCCCGCGCATTAGGACTAAGCGTTTCGCTTCGTCCTTCATAATGCGTACAGCGAGGGAGTGGAACAGTCTGCCGGCGTCAGTGTTTCCGTCCAGGTATGATGTGGGGGTCTTCAAGAATAGAGTGAACAGGCTTCTTCTAGATTAGTGCGTTTTACCACCTAGATTACATCGCCGCTTACCATTAGGTGGGATCGTAGTCAAGCACTAGTCTATTCTAAAAAAAAAAAAGAGAATGTTAATTGTTATTGTAACAATCAAAATGGCCGGCCGGTGCTATATATTTACTCCTCGGCCCGGTGACTAATCACTTAATTCCGCCGCGCGCCGCCATCCATCACCATCACCGCGCTCGTGAACTAATTATTGTGTTCATAATGATTTTATTACGTGGCGGCGCTGCGTCACCGTGAGTTTCCAGAAGACGCATGAAATATTACAAAAAGAAACTCTTCCACATAATAGTAAGCTAATTTATTTATTAACTGCTTGAACCCGAGCGTCGTCGTGTTACAAGTGTATACTTTATATTGTTAACACTAGTACCAAGGAAGACTTATAGAGATATATAGATTTTTTTACAAGAATCATTACAGCACAAGCTTTATCTAAAATATAACATATAAGTGACTCATATATCTTACACCGTGTGTGTGTGCGCTAAGCGACGTTACCTCCGCAGCGATCTCGTGTGCGGCGGCCGCGCAAATCTTATATTATCATTTCAAAGCGGAAAGAATCGAAAGAAAACAAAGTTTGTATCGGCTGCGGGCCGAGGAGATACGGAGCGGACACAGCGCCGGCTCCGGGACGTCGCGAGAGGAAAATAATAATATTACTTGCAAACTTTGTGTGATGTAGTTTCGCGGAGGCTTCACATGAAACTTCGACGACCGGTCGGACGAATCATAGCAAGAGAGAGTTAGTATTATATGTATCGTAATGTGAACTGTAGTCTTAAAGATTTGCACATGCGCTTTGTGATAAATTACTCCAATTTTATATTGAAACTATATTTACTTTACGGCTTTTGTATTATAAGAATATTCCCCATCAGAACCGCTCTCCGTCTGCACGCCTCCTTAGAATAGAACATATTTCAATGCACATGAAAACAAAGAAAAAACCTCACAATAGATTACAGTACAAATTTTGTATTTTTTTGTCATTCCAACTGAACGAACTTATCACATTTACGCTACTGAGTTGCGGGTATGGTCTAAGATGTTAAGTCTTACGCTGAAATAGAACATGAATTTTGGACCTCACCGGTCATCGCCGCGGTCCGGTAAAAGCTTCAGATCCCACCGGTCGATGTCCCGCACCCGGCAGTACCCGCGTCGTAATAATTCACAGCGGGAACATATTCTCGTTTGCGTCCGGACGCGGGTACAATTAATGGCGTCACGAATCATATTTATTGAATGCATGTATTGTCGTCGATACACATACAAGAGGTCAGGAATTTTTATTTTGGTGACCTGTAACATGGCGCGCGTTATATATTTTTTAAATTTCCCTCGTAACATTGTACACAACTCTCGCCGGGGATTTCCCTGACTACGGCTTCTCAATAACGCTGCGCAGTTTTGTTTGACGTTACCGACTAACCGAAAGAAAAATCTAGTCTTAAAATATACTGTAACAGTGAAACAGATACAACTAAGAAATATTTAAAATCCATTTCTCGAGAGTATCTTAGATAGCTTTAACTTCTACATTAGTCGCTTAGATTAGTGCGCAACTTTTAAATCCTTCCATGAAAGTTCCGCGAAGTTTTACGAAGTATGAATATTCAGCTGCTTCTAAACAAAACGAACAGAAAGTTTCTTTTTAAATAAAAGCTTTAACAGCCAACTTGACGGCGCAGTTTGCGATTATGTTTGCAGTTTAGTTATTATTACCATTTGTACTGTTATTTTATGGTTTTTTATGTAAATGTTATTAAGCAAATATTTATGAGTGTGTTTTGATGAACTGTGTTCGTGACGCGATCAGCTCCGCGAGCGGCGCGCAGTGCGCAGTCCTCTCCTCTGTTGTAATGAGGCGTTGCCTCTCGAACGCTCAACTTCAGGCGGTAATTGTGCTGAAAATCATCTAACTGCCGCGAATTCCATTTTTTTAAGTACCACTTTAATTCGGTGCGAAGTCTTTATGTGTGAATCGTTATGTGCGCGGTATTCGCGGCTGCTTTCTCTCACTGCAGGGTAAGTAAGTAGCGCGCTGTGAAGTGCGCGACTATGTCAACAAGTAAATACGACGATACTTTATTGAAAATGATAAAAATCACTTTATCGATGATTGCTGATGATTAGACTGTTGATATAGTACTTGGTTATATTTATACAAAGCATGAAATAATGATTGCAGAGGTATGTTCTTAGGAATGAAGCAGTACGAACAGTCGCCTTCACCTCCCAATTAAATGAAATTACCCGCGAGCAGTAAACAGTTTCTAACCGCCCGCCGTCCAAATTATTACCGGAATAAGCACAAAATTCAAAGTTCGGAATACGACATTCGTATAATTACACGTAATTTGAATATACAAGCGTGGGAAGTGGGCAGATGCCGGGCTGTACTCCGGTGTGCCGCGCCGCTCGCCTCACTTGCAAGGATTACAGGGAATTTCGTAGAATTTTAAACATTTTATTATTAATTTTCAGAGCGCCAGAGTTCATATTTAGGTCAGGGTATTTAAAAAAGTACCCGCGTAGAAACCAGTGCACGTACTGATGTGTAACTATAATGTATGAACTGGTGTTTACTGTTCTGTCCGTTTAGTTAATTGTATTTTTATACTTATTTTACTTATTATAATTTGATTTCATTATAGTTGTTTAGAATATATTTATCGAATACAAAACATTCAACAAATATTTTTTATTGTTTTACAGTTAAATTAACTTTTACGGTTACAACAATTGTATGTCGGATTGATATAGCATGACATAATAAAGTATAAGTACATTATCATTAAAAAAGAAAAATGGGGCGAATCCTTTTACTGACGAATCGGTCTCTTGTATTTGAATCAAACAGCATATAGTAAAATCGAAAGCCATTAAACTTACACAGCGACGTCGCACAGGATAGCCCCTTTACGAATGGTACACTGCGTTAATTGTAGTACAGGCTGTGTTAATAGTAAATGAGGTAAATAGATGTTTGCGGCACTCCAACGAGTGCTCGACTGAATTATTCAAATGCTGCGTAGTGATTCGAACGAGCTGCTCCTCCGCACCGGGGAGCGAAGAGTTGCTACCGTCGCATAAATCTAATATATAAAATTCTCTTGTCACAATGTTCGTTCCTAACTCCTCCGAAATGGCTTTACCGATTCTTATGAAATTTTTTACGCATATTCAGTAGATCTGAGAATCGGTTACTATCTATTTTTCAAACCTCTAAGTGATCAGGGTTGCCCATACCAAAAAATTTTTTTTTATTTTTTGGGATTTTTTTTTCGATTTTATTTTATTATTGTGTGGCATTAAAAAATACATACAACCCTAAATTTTCACTTTTCTATCACCAACTCCTGCTTTTTAATAGTCATTTTAATATTTTTTGTCGCGCTCGATGACATCAATTATACATGGCCACGTATCAAACCGCGTGGCTGCAAACTCCAAAAAAAAATATTATCACTTGGTAAGTGATCCCCTCCACGTGTGTACCAGTGTCACCTCTCACCAGTACACAGCACGGAGTGACTGGGGATGACAACGAATTCTATTTCTCTCAAACATTATGCCCTCTGTCACTCCCTTCCCTCTACATATAAATATATTCTCAAGCAACTTTATTATTTATTATTAATCTATAATAATGTTAATTTGTAATCTATATTTTAAAACACTCTTAATTCATTTAGACGGTAGAAAGGTTAGATATCACCTTCGTATATTTGTCAATGCAACACCAATGTTGTGTTACTTCCTCATTGTCATTTAGCATCATATAGGAGGTAACTTATTAAAAATAAAAAAGAGTATTATCTAAATGCAACTCAACATCGCTTCGTAAGGAACAGTGCGGCGAGTGTTATCGGAGTTAGATATTGTTAGGTGACCTGCCCCGCCGGCTGCCGGGCGTTGATTGCCGGAAGTTTGCGAAACCTTATCAACAAGATCAGAGCCGAAGAGGATCATCCAGTTTGAATCCGTATAAACTGATTATTTAATATACATAAATTAAAGTCCTTTAGAATACTTCTCCACGTTGAAGGCGCGATAGGATATTCTCATCGCCTCTATAATCTTCGGTGTATTGAAATCGTCTAAACTACACTCCCGGACACATCTATCGGCCTACCTAGTGTTTTAAAGTTTTAACGGTGCCTAGCTAAAGATAAATGTTAGGTGGAGAAATAAGTTTTAATGCAGTTTTAAAGTTGATTTTTTGGTCAACCTTTATGTATGTTTTTTTTTTTTAATTTTGAATTCAGGATTATGAAAAAAAAACGAAAATTCGAGTCTGTTCATTGTTTTCAACGACCCAGGAATGGAGAAAACTTTTTATTTCGCACAAGCTGGATTTTTTTTTTGATGTGTCCGATTATTGGTTCCATAAAAAGGCAAATCTAAACTTAGAGCCAGTTTTGACCAAAAAATATGGATACTCTGCCTGAAATTGTCGCCCAAGCTGTAAAACTTCTGCCGGCCAAATCAATTCGAAATTACAAAAAAAATAAAAAAAAAACATAGATAGGGGTTGACCAATAAATCTGCTTCAAAACTGCATTAAAACTTATTGCTCCACCTAACATTTGTTTTTAACTAGACACCGTCGAAACTTTAAACACTGGGTGGCGGGCCGATAGATGTGTCTGGAAGTATAGAATTAAACTAAGGCAAGGGCAGCAGCTTTTCTTGTGACTATTACGAGCATCGAGGCATGTTTTACTTTTGTAACGCCTATTTCTGTATTTCCTAAGCATTGACATTACATTTTAAGTGTTAGCAAGTGAAGCTTTACTAACACTCTGATTAGTTTGTCGATATTGTTTGCAGACATAAAAAAAAAAAAATTAAAAAAAAATAAAAAAGAGTATTATCTAAATGCAACTCAACATCACTTCGTAAGGAACATTGCGGCGGGTGTTATCAGAGTTAGATATTGTTAGGTGACCTACCCCGCCGGTTGCCGGGCGTTGATTGCCGGAAGTTTGCGAAACCTTATCAACAAGATCAGAGCCGAAGAGGATCATCCAGTTTGAATCCGTATAAATTGATTATTTAATATACAATTAATTAAAGCCCTTCAAAATACTTCTCCACGTTGAAGGCGCGATAGGATATTCACGTCGCCTCTATAACCTTCGGTGTATTGAAATCGTCTAAACTCCACTCCCGGACACATCTATCGGCCCACCTACTGTTTAAAAGTTTTAACGGTGCCTAGCTAAAAATAAATGTTAGGTGAAGCAATAAGTTTTAATGCAGTTTTAAAGCTGATTTTTTGGTCAACCTTTATGTATGTTTTTTATTTAATTTTGAATTCAGGATTATGAAAAAAAAACGAAAATTCGAGTCTGTTCATTGTTTTCAACGACCCAGGAATGGAGAAAACTTTTTTATTTCGCACAAGCTGGATTTTTTTTTTGATGTGTCCGATTATTGGTTCCATAAAAGGCAAATCTAAACATAGAGCCAGTTTTGACCAAAAAATATGGATACTCTGTCTGAAATTGTCGCCCAAGCTGTAAAACTTCTGCCAGCCAAATCAATTCGAAATTACAAAAAAAATAAAAAAAACCTACATAGCGGTTGACCAATAAATCAGCTTCAAAACTGCATTAAAACTTATTGCTCCACCTGACATTTATTTTTAACTAGACACCGTCGAAACTTTAAACACTGGGTGGTGGGCCGATAGATGTGTCTGGAAGTATAGAATTAAACTAAGGCAAGGGCAGCAGCTTTTCTTGTGACTATTACGAGCCTCGAGGCATGATTTACTTTTGTAACGCCTATTTCTGTATTTCGCAAGCAATGATATTACATTTTAAGTGTTAGCATGTGAAGCTTTACTAACACTCTGATTAGTTTGTCGATATTGTTAGCAGACATATCCTACCATCAGGTTAACTTCTGGCTCGTTTTGCCGCTTTGTGTAAAACTAGAGCGACAAGGCGTCCGCTGCTGAGCACACGCGACGAGCGGCGAGCGGCGAGCGGCGAGCGGCGCTCTTCCGGCTTCATGGTCCGTGAAACGAGCTCGCTCCGGGGAAACTTTTTAAATTATTGTCGCGAGCATTATATTATAACTGCGCCCCGCTACGACTCGCTACGACTCGCTACGGCCCGCTACGCGGCGCAAATGGATCGCTCTTCGTAGACAAGCGCTACGTCCTCCCGCTGGTAATTCGTTACACAGCGCCATAAGCGAAACCTAGTTACGGTATAAATGGAATTGCACAGACGTGAACACAACACACTACTTTTAATTATCCTTACACTTATACTTATAAGTAAAGTACTGTACGTTGTAATGAAAAATAAATAGTTGGGATGCGCTTCTTAAATAATTAAATTTAATCGGCATCAGTGTTTCCATTTAAGTGTAAAGCGTAACTTTAAAAAAAATGTGTGCGTGTACTAGCGTACACTCGTAAGAAGTGAAACTACAAAAAACTTTATCAATTTACAAAAAATATATATATTTATATACATGACAAAGGTTAAGCTTAAATAACTTGAAAAATAAATAACATAATTACACCTAAGTATTAGAAAAAGAGATGTAATTACTTACTTTTTTAGAAATTCACTGGAATTAGAATTAAAATAAACCCTTTGATTTTGCTGATCACTTCAATATAACATATATATATATATATTTATCACGTCACTATAGAGCGTTGGGAATAAATAAGCGTGCAATAGAAAAACGGTCAAGTATAGTGGCAGGAGTAAGTCCGTTAAAACGATATGCTATTGGTAAATGGCAATTGCACGACACCACCTAGTGGGCAAAGTCATCACTACTCAAAGCGGGTCATGGGCTCTTATGGAAGTCGATGCAATCGCCACCTGGATTTCAAAAATTAAACTACTCAAAACGGGTCGCAAAATACATTGGAGACATTAACCAATCCCTATTCCGCTGGAGAAAGTATACTTCGAATCACGTTACGTAACGTTAAAATGTGACGCGTAACGAAAAAGTGTTACACTAAATTTTTTTCCGACCCCGATAAAGAAGTTTCACTTCAAAAATCTTAAATTTCACATAAGTATAACAAATTAACGTAGAGAGAATTTGTTTCTAAGTAGATAGTGTAAAACAAAACGCGTGTTCTGGAAACGATAAATCAGTTTCATCACTTAGTTATTATCGAGGCTCCATCGCTTAGTGATGGAATCCGCGCGCAATCCACTAATTGATGCGACAGGATTTCGTCTGTCACTAAACTAACTTTGTACTTAATTTAACGAAATATTGATTGACATACTAGACATATTGACTGTTAACCAAAAATTTATTTCAAAACTCTGCAAAAAGTAAAATAAACATAAATTGAAAACAGTTAAAAGTTAAACCTAAAAAAGTGACTAATTTCTAAAACACGCACACCATTTGTGTAACGTTTAATATCTCGTTTACATTTGCTGCGACAGGGCTTCAGTATTGACACTGATGCTATACACACGTGACATGTATTTAGTATAACGACAGTTACGTTATGTGAGGCAGTTAACAAATAATTACTCATGTCCGTCGCTAATTAGTTGTCATGTGCCTGTAATTGCGATGTGAGCTATGTGTCCTGCGACGTGTGCGACCTGTACGCAGTGGTTACTATATTTTAAAACGATAAGAAAGACGACGCTTATTACTATATATATACACATATATCAGGGTGTCTATTACCTTATGAGATTAGAATGTACTGGAATGGACCTGTGGCTAATTTTCATGTTTTGCACATAAAGATCATGAGTTCGATTCTCAGTGACCCCTCCTCCCTCTGTGCTAACTTTAACCTTTCATATCTTCTTAACCGGATGAGCTATACACTTTTTACTTCGGATATCTCGTCTACTTATCCTGTACTTCATTTTAACCGAGATAAAAAAGTATCCATGTGGTTCTTCCGGTTTAAAAATTACAAACCTTACGGAGTGTTTAAGACAGCGCATCAGTCTTTTTAACGTTGATGCTATCAGCTGATTGAGACTAAAACGAAGACAGCAATAATAAATAGTTTCACAGTAATGACTACACGTTCATCGCGTTGTAGTGAACGTGTACAGAGGTGAAGGAACACGTCGGCGCCGCGCAAACAAATCCTCTGGGCTGTAATCAGATTACCGCCGGAACGAGGTTAACCAACTTCGTTACAGTAAATAAAGAATTCCGGCTTCGCGTAATGCCGGAACTGCTTATTAACTCGATTAAGTTTAGTTGGCAGCCGATCGGAGAGGACTCGTCGACTGTTCTTTCATATACACATTGATCTAGCAGTTGACTCCAATCTCACAATACGTTACATACACCATTGGTGGTGAACACGCTAATTTTTATTAGTCCATACCCTTTTGTTTGTTTTATAAAAATATGTATGGTGCCATATATATCATATTATACACATCTCTAGTAGTGTGCGAAATTCGGCGGACTCTCTTTAAAGATATAAATCAGGTGCCTAATGAATATGTTTTGTATTCTCTCAGCACGGGTTACATCAGTAGTATATTGTGGTGACCACACCGGGCTCTCCCACTCCGCAATACTACACTTATAATTGCATGAAATATATCAAGGTTTTTTATATGCTTTATTAGGTCATACAATCGAATTTTGTTGACATAAACTTAGAGCAGAAGAACTATCATTTAACTCTCTCGGAAATGAAAATATGTTGACTATAATAAGTACATCGACAACACAAAGTAGATTACGCTTATACCCAGTACGTTAAATGTCTGTACAAATTTCAAAAGCCGTATAAATGAAAGGAGCAGTCACATTAACGTGGACAAAGTGAACTCTTTGCCGGTTAGCTTTTCCACCGGAGCGCCTAGAGAGGAGATTACACGGGCACCGGATATACGGGCGGTGGCCATTTTCAGCTCGTACTCGTTCGGGGGCCTCCGCTCCGTGTTAACTAAGCTACGTAAGAACAAGGATTACCCTCGTGAATTTTTTAAATATGAATATTCACGACACGCGCTAAACTTACAGCACCTTCATTTCAACATCAAATGTGAAATAGAAGGGAACGCAACGAATCGTTTTCGAACGTGTTGTTCTGAATAAATAGTGTTGAAAGAAAACAGCCTGCGGGCGTGTTGATAAAGAGCCCCTCCGATGTTGTCTGACGTATTTAAGTACGTCTGTAAGCAGTCGGAGCAGCGCGGGGGTGGGTCCGGAGTGGCCGGCCTCTGCACAAACGTACTGCAACGGGATACTTATGAAAAAAACCAATTTGTAACATTGTCAGCGGAATACTAAAGATTGAATGTGAAAAGCGATAAACAACTAGTTCTAATAGTTAATCGTCGACAAACAACTAACGAAGATATTTCAATAATAAAATAAAGTTGATATTACACAGCGCTCATACAAATAGTAATTTTTCAAAAGTCAACAACGTGTTAAAGACTAAATGGAATAATTACTTCTCGATGCATTTGCTGCCAGCCTTTTTAATTTACTTTTTCAATTATAAAGGGACAAAAGAAAATAATATTTTTCTTTTCGGAATGAGTTACATGAAGTAGAGATCAAATGAGGTTTTATCGCGGAGGGATAGGGGCGAGGCGAAGGGAGGAGTGAAATGTTAAAAGAATTAGCTTTGTGTCTTGTTTAGGCTATAATATCCTGTGTATCCACTTTGTTATAATTTAATAAGTTAAACATAAAGATAATTTATATCGATTTTTTAACAATGGCTATAATCATAAAGAATATGTTCATGGTTACGTATGTAGTGAGTAACCATAATCCGCATGACTACTGGATGTCGACACACTCTTAGGCAGTATTTTGAAGGTCCCCTCGGTCCGCAGCAACTCATTTATACATCAGTATGATGATCTCCGAACTCGCTGTCTTATTTCGTCAACTCATCGACAAACTTTTTAATAAAATCGAGTAGAAAACAGGAAAGAAAAGTTGCGAAGCGGCATTTGAACCGCGCGGAGGTTGCAAATGCAAAATGAAAAAACTTTCCCCCGAATTCACCTCGACGTAATAATTCTGTTTTACTTTTTAAAGTATTAAACTTATTTTAATCTTGAAGATGAATATGTTTGTAAAATCTGTGTTGGAAATGATTTTGATATATTACCATAATTTCATACGTTCTGATCGTTTGCGGTCGGAGGTTAATAAGACCGTAACAATAAATACGATCGTGGGCAGAGATCGGATGACGTCATCGCTTGTGGCCATCGCACGACAGTGTCGCTTAGTACATACAGACAGACACATAATTGTATTTAATTAATATAATTTGCGACATCTTCACCAGCAGTGAGCAGCGGGATCGCAATTAAGCAATCAGCTGCTCGCGGAAGTTTGTGCGAGTGCCTGTCACCGGATATTACTCGGCAATTTGTATTTTAATGGGTATGCGTTAGAGTTTAAAGCATCGAACACAGAAACTGGTGAGTTGGTCTCCTTAACGATCAGTTTATTAATGAAAATTATAATTTGTTACAAACAATTCGTTAAATGATCTCTTCTTATTCAACTTTCTAATTGGTCATATTAGCAGCCATATTTTTTTTTGTCGGAACTAAATTTTTCATTAGAACAAAAGCATAATGGAGTTGCCCGGAATGAGTTATAAGTTGAAAAAGAGGGGATCACGCGTCGCTCGCTTCGGGAACTTGTCGAAGTGAAACGAAAGCAAAGGGAAAAAATAACAAAACGGCCAGTCAATGGCACATTCATCACAAAATCAATTATCGCTTAATGAATAGTAACGTTTCGTTACATAGCAAAGGTCTGCGTACGGGTACAATATATTTATATACACGTAATAAACTAACAAAGAGCCGAAATAGAACAATTACAATCTAAAGCTAATCGCTTATCTGTCAGTACTCAAAATATTATTTCATTAAGTCTACTGCGTTGTACTTTTTAAGTTATGTTTCGTGTTTTTTAAATAAAGTCGTTTTGTCTAAAATTGATGATAGAGAAAACAAATTAATACAATCAACAACAACCACCACAAGTTTGATACTCCCTGGTTATTATTACGAAATGTTCGTATTTAACTGATGATAACCGCAATTGGATAGCGGACAAGTTCTAACTTCGGCGGGGTCTCAATTTAGCGACAAATTGTTGGCGCGAAATTAGCCTTAATTTATGGTACCGTCCCAGTTCCCAAACTTCCGTCCGAGCGAGGAACGTTTGATTGCGAGCTCTGCCGCGGAGGCGAACACCGATCGTAATCTAATGAACACCAGCGAGCCGTCCTATTGCTTTCGGTGATGAGGAACAGCTCCGACCAGATGCTTAAATTAGGCAAGGCGATCACATGGTCCCAAAGTATTTATAATGCATTTCACTCATTGCCCTGACACTGCAGCCGGACGACGGACATTCAAACTGGCACTTGGTAGTGTTTGCACACTACATAGCTACATCAACCTGTGCACGCACACAAATATTATATTTTATACAAATAATCGATAAAGTGAACGCGACGTTTATGTGGTTGTATATGGTCATCTTACAAAAATGATGTCGTTAATTGGTAAGAGAGCACCACATCAATTTTTTTTTTTTTATTTAGGATAGACTAGTGCTTGACTACGATCCCGCCTGATGGTAAGCGGCGATGTAATCTAGGTGGTAAAGCGCACTAGTCTAGAAGAAGCCTATTCACTCTTTTCTTGAAGACCCCCACATCATACCTGGACGGAAACACTGACGCCGGCAGACTGTTCCACTCCCTCGCTGTACGCATTATGAAGGACGAAGCGAAACGCTTAGTCCTAATGCGCGGGAGATCGACAACGAAGGGATGGATGCCTGCGGTGTTGTCTGTACGTCCGATGATAAAAGGGCGAAGGCGGTATTAGATCATGCAGTTCTTGAGCACACTCTCCAAAGTTCATTCGATAGAACACCGAGAGACTAGCTACTCTACGACGGTGACCCAAGCTATCGTATTTTGCATCCAGAAGCTCTTGGTCACCGACTATTCTCATAGCGTGTCTCTCCACCGAGTCCAGGACTGCCAGTTGGTAATTGGCAGCACCTGCCCAGATATGGCAGCAGTACTCCACACACGATCGGACCTGGGCTTTATACAGAGTCAGAAGCTGTCCCGGTGTAAAGTACCGCCGCACTCTGGCAAGGATTCCGAGTTTCCTCGCGGCTATTTTCGCTTTGGACTCGATGAACCGCCCGAAGTTGAGGTTCGTTGATA
The DNA here is from genome assembly GCA_029286795.1 of Byasa hedistus. Lineage (NCBI taxonomy): Eukaryota > Metazoa > Arthropoda > Insecta > Lepidoptera > Papilionidae > Byasa > Byasa hedistus. Next base: position 9,302,367 of record JAGSMW010000024.1, read on the forward strand.
TTTCGATTCCTAACAACTGAAGACGGTCGGTGCACTCCAAAACTGCTCCTCGGAAAGTGGGAGCCAAGGTGAATGGGCTCCTCTTCGCAGTGAACAGACATGCCTGCGTTTTGGTGGGGTTGAATCAATTGCTCTCGTTACACCAGTAACCTCACCACCTGCTGCAAAACGTCGATAACACGGACCCGTTGAGTTGATCGGGACAGTAACTGCTATAGTACATATACGTTAGTTGAACTTGACATCTTTGGATGTACTATCAATAGCATAACTTCAAGTTAAGCACTGACTTTGTCTGCCGGTGTACTCTCCACACCGCGCAATCACTCCACGCCTCACTTATTATTTTTTTAAGTTACAATCTAATCTAGATTTACAAATAGTTTCGTTGCATCGCGTGGTTAAATTACATTTCCTTTTTTTCTGTGCAATTAACTTTGCCGTTGTCGCGAGAAAGAAACACCCGCCGGCCGGAGTTTAATGAGCATAAGTTTAACTTAGCGCCACTTAGCGTTAACTCCGTTGTAATTTACACGGCTCACGCCTCAATGTTACATTTGCATAACTTGTCTGCGTGTGCGTGTAAGTGGCTCTTCAGAACGTTGGCGGGCGGAACTTTATTGCTTAACAAATGCAGTTTTAAAGATTGTAAAACTCTAATGTTTCAGATTAATAATTGTTGTTAGTTCTACGGTTTATGGGATTATTGATAACACTCATGCTTACCCATGAACTCACGAAGTCTTAATCGTGATGTATGAACTAAGTTAAGCAGTTTACTTGAAGCCAAATATAATTTATTAGGATTAAGTAGTTGTGTGCGTCTTAAGAGAGCGAGCCCGCCGCGCGCAGCACGCGCCCTCTATTTGCATAGTTATTGAATTGTGCAAGTTTGCTTTGAAGGGAAAGTGCTCGACAGCTGCGCAATTTGCAGCTGCTGCTGCGTCGAGCTGGATCGCGGGGACACGCGGGGATGCGTTGCAGATGCGGCAATTTATTGGGGATTTGTGTTCCAAAACCTTATGCAGAAAGATTTATGTATAATGTAAAAGTTTAATAGAAAATTGAACGTGTCCGCTCGCTTCATACATACATCATTAGTATATAGTGTACTAGAAGTACATACGAGCCCGTATCGCCGGGAACTTCTAATTGCCTCCTTCGAGCACCCGCTAATCGCTTTGTATCTAACACGGTGGTCTCCGGTTCGATTCTGTAAATGTAGTATTGTGTGTGTAAACAATTTAAGCAGCACCTCGTTGTTACGCGCTGCAGTGTCACTACCAAAAGGCGAAAGTCTTGCCGCTTTGTTGGAGAAGAATATCTATACAAAAGTGAGTTTTTAACATCACACTTTTACTTAAGTCCTTCTCTATTATTACAACATTTGTATGTAGCAAAGTAATCGCTGGGAGCCGCTGCATTCAAACAGTGCAGCATTGTGTTTTAACGTAAATATTACAAGATACTCATGTCCAGCAGTGGGCGTCCGTCGGTTGAGTTGTTATGACAATTCGTTAAAGATACGAAATAAAAGCAAATATTCACTGACGTGGATAATTAATTCGGATTTCATAGTAATGTGCGCGCGGCGTGCGCGTTGCGGTTAGTGTTGCCATTTCATACATTCCGTGTGAAAGTGACGCGTCCGCGGGTGGAGAAATAAATTAGCTTAAATTTAATTATATCAATACACTACAAGTGAACTGATAACAAACAAATTAATCAGTTATTCATACTTTAAAGCGAAATTTAATGAATTCATCTAGTAATAATTGAAAATGTTAAAATATTAATTTTGTGCGCATATTATTAAGTTCGTTAATATATTACATTGTGATCATAAGACACTACAACAGCGTAACAGGTTAACTTGACTAAGTTTCTCATCCGCCCGACACAAACTGCGGTATTTCGAACTGCAACTGCAGTGTTTCGTAATTGCTATAATCTTCATAACATTATTAAATACATAAATATTTCAAGTTATGGTGTACGTGCGATGTGTTCAAGAGTACATCATCATCATCAGACATGGTCTGTATTACAAGTAAATTTAACATGTTGAACCAATTCAATAAAATTTTCTTTAGCTGAAAAAATTATTATTATTACCGTTGTACTTTACGTGTAGATGTACCTACCTCTAGCTCCGGAGTTGATAACACTTTGCATGTAATAGTAGTGCAGCCGGGATCGCATGCGGACGGACAACCGGCGAGCTCGCGGGGCGTGTAAACAGCGCTGCACTCCGACAGGACCAAACAGGATGAAACAGGAGCAAACAGGAGCAAACAGAACCAAACAGGATCAAACAGGACCAAACAGGAGCAAACAGGAGCCGTGCCGCGACAGTACTAACTAGACACTAATTATAAATTCGACAGTCTGTGTATCCGCATGTTACATACAACTGAGTAAGTCTGCTCTTGTCGATGGAGAAACTTTTTCCACATTGATCGTCTTCTTCTTTCTCTTTCTTTTTTTCAGATATTTTCTTAAAGTCGTCATGACTTTTCTAGTATCATTACTTCTTTATTACTCCGATCACAATATTATCGTTCTCTTCTCCTCAACCTTGTTGACGTTTCTTTTTGTCCAGTTGATACATTTCAATATCAATATGATTAAAAATTACTGTTACGAAGGAAAACAGGTATTTATATTCATACAGTACGAAACACGGTGTAAGTGACGAGATTGCACTAACTCAGATTAGCGTTGGTCGTAAGTCAGACTAAGCTGCATGATTATGTCCTAAGTGGAAGATAACACCGTCTGCCGGCTGCTGCAGCTCGTGCCAAGACCAATACAATTACTCCTCGCTCATGTTACTAACAAGATTATAATTTTTAAAACAGGATTCAAGTGATATTATATTGCAATCATTTAATATATAAAAGCTTTCAGACGAATCTTTACAAAGCTTGTCAACAAAAACATTTAATCTTATGAAGGTTTCAAGTTAACTTGGCAAACAGAAAATAGACAATGAAAACAAAGTATTGTCCGTGTATCGGTATTGTCGGTAACGTAATGGTACCGTAAAATATAATAAAGAAAACTAAAAGGAGATTTCAACGTAAACGTTGGGCGAAGTTTCAGAGACAATTTCTAAGTAGACGACAACAAGCGGACAAACGAAATGGACTTCGTACTTCCCCGCGCTGCACTCGTGTACTTCCCAACTTCGCAGTTGGAGCGCAGACATTTATAAAGTATCCGTTAAAAAGAAATAACCTTAAACTAATACTAATAACACACTTGTATAAGTTTTCACAAGTTATGCAAATGCGTTATTAAGTCGGTAACGCGCGAAATAAAAAAAGGGTGCGAGTCACATGCAGACCCACTCACGTCGTGGATTTACGTCCGGCAGTGGACACATATAACTTTCATTCAAAGATTTTAAGAACTTTTAAAAAAAATATAAAGTATTAGTACATCTTATGGACTATGATGGACAGTGTTCAATGAAACTGGTGATAAAAAGGGACGCGCAATGTCTAGTTCTCGCATGCAAACCTGAACCTGTACTCTTCCATACACCTTACTTTCGTCTGCACAAAATTAATGGAAGCTTTGTGGGGCTCGGTATCCGAATGTATAATAAGGTTCCACAATCTGTTTTAGATTTGCCACTTCATAATTAAAAAATAAAATTAAAAATGTTTTGATAAGTAAATCATATTATAGTGTTAACGATTATTTAAATGATAAAGATGTGTGGAAATAAATGGCGCTGATTCTCAAGCAGTATGTGTCAGTACGTGTAAGACATTTAAAAATGAAGAAGACAAAAAAAATGTATATATATATATATAGCCCGCTGAGTTTCTTGCCCATTCTTCTCAGGTCCGTGGCATTTGTTTTGCGAATGGCTGGTAGATTTTGACGTTCAATAAGTGAACTATTGTTCCCATGTTGAATAAAAATTTTGACTTTGACTTTGACCAAACCGTCCGCACCGACGAGATGGTCTAACGGTGATAATTAAGATATTTACACAGTACTATGCTACAGTCAACGTTCCCCCTATTTTACGGAAAGTCTTGTTACTTAACTTATTGCACCAGCTACAGCGTACTGCGGAAAAATTTGTCGTTAGAAAGGAGTATTTATTTTCATGATACAAACTACAAATCGGTTTCGTCACTTTGTGATATTAAAAAAAACATCTCAAGATGACACACTTAAGAAAATTCGTGCGGCACGCGATGTGCATTAGTCATCGCTGTTCCCGTGAAGGAGTCCCCGCGCAGGAGCACGTCGTGGTGATCAGGTGACATTAGTCACTTGACGCGTCACTTACCACACGGACCAACTCCTGTTGGCACTCGGTGAAACGACTTTATAACATGTTATGAAAAAATGTATTTTGTTTATAAATAAACTAGAACTTATGTGACAATAGTTAATTAAGTTAGGTTACAGCTTGCAAATGTACAGTCGAGGTGCAATTTTGTGATTCAACTATTGTTATACTTTATGCAGCACTAGCGAATTCTTATTTATTTATTTAAAATCTTTATTGTATACGCTAAAACGTTACAATGGGCGGACTTAATGCCTAGTGGCATTCTCTACCAGTCAATCCCGGGAGAATGTTTGACAGTGGAATAGAGAGGAATGGCGGGTGCTAATTCTAGTTTAACATAATACTTACATATTACATACATATTATACATACATAAAACTTACATATACAAACTTACATACATACATAATATTTAATTTGTTTATTGCGAGATGTGCTCGTGTTGCAGTAAATGGCTTTTCAAACGTCTTTCAAAACATAGCTTACTTGGCGCATTCGTGACGTCAGAGGGCAGGGCGTTCCGAAGTCTTATAGCTCGTACACTAAAGGAGTTTTCAAAAACCGTGGTACTATGCTGTGGAAAGAGTAATTTGTGACAGTTAAGAGATCTAGGCACGCGTTCCTGAGTAGAAGACAGAGGTAGGAATTTTTCCTTTAGGTAATTCGGGTTGTTTAATATAGAGTAAAGAGTTAACAAGATTCTGGAGTTGCGCCGGTGACGAAAAGGGAGCCAATTAAGTGTTTTAAGATATGAGGAAATATGGTCATACTTGCGTAAGCCGAAGATAAATCTTATACAGTTGTCGACGAGGCGCTCCAACTTGTTTAGAAGATTTTGCGATAAGTCCGGGTAGCACACATCCGCATAATCAATGACAGGGAGAATGAGGGACTGGAGACTCTTAGTTAAAGTTCAATGGGAACATTAGTTTTTTGACAGTTTTATTATTCTAGTGTTTTCATAATAAACAGGTTATAGTTGAACCGTTGTACATTTCCGACGCCAGTGACGTCACGCGGCGCCGGGCGGAGGCCGCGCGGTGCACAACCGCTTACCCTTCACAGCACGCGCCGCGGAGACGTCGCAAAGACGCCGCGGCGTGGCCACGGAGCCCGCGGGCTGCGAATCAGATTTCGTTAAAGAAATTGTGCAATACATCAACTCAACATATGCAGATATACAGTAACTTGCCCACTTTCGGTGAAGCACGAGTCCAGCAAAAACATTTTGTTACAGTTTCAATAACTTCATACAATGAATGATAACGACTGCGGGTTTCGTGGCCCCGTATGAGTCATAGTGAGCGTCGGCATAAATTATGAATAAACATTTCAGTAACGGAGTGCGGTGATCGCAGCCGGCGGGGGGGATGAAAAGGCTGCGGGGGAGGGTCAAAGTATGTGAAAAATTTAAAGGAAATTTAACAAAGCAACATCTACTGAAGTGTATTCTGTCAAGCAAGAAAACAAATATTAAATGATTCAGTTTTACTAAGAACCGCCGGCGTGCGGTGACAAGTTGTTATAAGTGAAGGAAACATTTGTATGCTATACAACTTTTACTTTCTAAAGGTTATTATACGAAAGTATTTAAATTCGTTGCGAATGTATTTGAACAAGTTTTAATGCACAATTACCGGTAACAACGGTTGCGTTATTCACGGAAACGTCACCGCGCGGGCTCGGGCCGGAAGCATAAACTGTGAGACGGGAAATTAAATCGTAAATTTAAGAAATATAAACGGCAAATGTTCTGCTAACACTTACATGTGTGCTTAATGGAAACTTAGTGGTGAATATTAAAAGTAACGGAGTTGTTGTTCCCACCGCTGCTACTTAACATATAACTGAAACTATAAAAATATTGTAATTTGTTGAGGAAAAACTGAACGTTTCTCTCTACAAATTATTTCTTCAATATTCATTATTTTTCATTTCATAAAACGCTTCTATTCAAAGAACTGTCTTTTACCAAAACTCGTAGAAATTAGCGAAACGGTTTACATGCAAGTGTAACAAACATACTTTCGTGTTTGCTGTAAGTTTTTGATAAACTTTATTATAAGTTGTGTCGTGAATGAATACGCAATTAACACTAACCAATAATTACATGACAATCCTTAACTTCTCACCAGCGACTTCACGCTATGCTCCCAATATGAATAACGGCAGCATTACTAACGCTGTTGGAGTTATTAATTACTGGTTGCGGTTAGCGTTGGTTGCGTGGATGCATGTTTGATTCGCTGCTCTACTAGTCTACAGATTTTGTCTATCAGGTACTTTGATTATGAGCAACAGGAAATAGTTAAAGTTCAGAACAGTATCAATGGCGGTGAACTTTAAGAAGGTTCTTAAGAGTGGATTCGCGTAAACTTTGGTTCTTGTATGTCACGATCTGATCACTACTGCAGCAGCAGCGGGCAGCGCGCGGCGCCGCACAACCGCACAGTGCTCGTGCTATTGCCCTAATCAATGCGTTTCCTAATATCGCGACACTAATTGGAAACATAATTAATTAGCGCTGCTTTATGCGGTTACATAGTTTACATAACATGCACGGAACAATAAATCCCTGTGTGTCGCTGCGACTCCACCCTCCGCGCGTCTTACTACTGGCCCGATAGAGTAAATCCACCAGGAAAATGAACACAGCTTTTTGAGTAAAGTGTACCAGAATACTTCTCTCACTCTCCCGTACGCGTCATGACGAAGAACAAATAAAGATTAAAAATACAAGAAACTAATTCAATTGATAACAAATCGAAGAAACTAATCAAAAGTTTATTTAGTGGTTAAAATAACAATGAACTGGTGTTTCGTACGTGTGTGTACAGCATCACAGTTACTGCAGTAATTGCTAGATATAGAGAGAGTTATAAGCAGAGTGAATATTAAGTTTATTGGTTAGGACAATAGGTAGAGTGCACATCGAACTTAAATAGTAATATTTGCACACTACTTTCGAAGGTAACAAAAACCCGCCACTACCAAAATAATAACCCACACAATAAACTAACAGCAACAAAATAATTAAATTTAACAATCCATAGAAACAATATGTATTCGTTATATCCGTTGTTAAGTGACCTGCGCTCCGTTTGCCCAAACGTGGGCTTCACTCTGGGACACGTGCACGAGTCTTGTTATATCCTGCTCGCTCTGCGTCACCGACCAATTGAAATGCAAATTGAACTCCCGCATTAATAAGTGCTGGAGCCGCTGATAATCATCGGGCGACTACGTCCATTACCGCTATTGACGTTTGCCCACGAGCTACGAGAGCTGCTGATTGTATTACCCTGTGCGTTTGATTCGCCACTCTATTCATCCAAGGGTAATACTGGTATACCTGTGTTCCCTGACTCCGCCTGTCTAGATACACCGCCGCGGCCGCTGACGTGTGTAAAGATTATTGTTTTCGGTTTAAATGGCGCTGTAACTGGTAATGTTATTGTGCAAACAAGACTTCAAATATTAGTAACTAAATACCGGCGTGTTGTTACGGGCAAGCGTATCACTTACAATCAGGTGAACGTCTCGCTCGTCTCTGCGAAATGTAATTATGCTTTCTTTCCATGCACCTCTTCATATTATGAAATGGCTGATAGATTACTCGTGACGAGTGAAGTTAAAGAGCTGCCGCTTTTTGTTGTAACATGATGAGATTATAGTATAGTGCATAAAAAATTGCTTTTTTTTATTTTGGATAGACTAGTGCTTGACTACGATCCCATGTGATGGTAAGCGGCGATTTAATCTAGGTGGTAAAGCGCACTAATCTTGAAGAAGCCTGTTCACTCTTTTCTTGAAGACCCCAAAACCTCCCGCTTTTCAATTTACTATTAGATTAAATATTTATTATAGAACGATTAAATCGGTAAAGCTATACATAAACAAATTCGTAACAATTATTTTTAATATAACAGACACTACAGGCAAAGCACCGGACACAGTACACATAAACTAGTGCGACCAAAAAAATCTCTATTCCCATTCGCACGTCTGAAACGCAGAAATTGTATCCGCTGAAAGTTGCAGCGAACTCAATCCGCTGAAGTTGCGGCGCGGCTCTCCGCGAGGTAGTTTTCTATATCCACGGCTTATGCAAAATGTAAAACCCCCCCTCTGCCCACCGCCGTTGTACTCATTGAGTCGTTTGAAAATTTCAATGCAACGGTTTTCCGCTCAATTCGTATATGCAATACTATACTTTCAAATATCAGCTTCAAATTCTATTTGTTCACTTGGAAATTCTGATTTAAGAAGTAAAAATTCAATCTAATACTTAAGTTAAAATCTGGTGGACCACCTATCTCTTGTAACACGCTTAAATGGATTTCCACTCGGTATAAATATTATTTCGTTTACCAAGTTGCTATCATCATCATCATGAGGTGCCTTCTTCAAACTGAAGTTTGGCGATCAAATTGAGAAAACTTATCCGATCTTATCTATTCTTTTCAATTATGTATTTAAGTTGCTATAAGTCAGTAATACTATCTTATGCTAGTTCTAGCAGCATTTTGAGCTTGATTAATCCTAGGTGCTTTCATTTTCCCCATCACTTACTACGTCGTGACCACCATCTTTGCCATACTACCTAACGAAAGATTTCACCAATTTCTTTAACTGGAATATGCACTATTCAGATCATATATAGACAGTTACTGATTTTGAGAAAGTGATTATTAATATACTAAAATAAATAAATCTTCTTTCAAATGAAATTGATTCTTAACACCGTAACGGAAGGATAAATTTAACTTAACGCTCTAAGATGCGCAGTTCCGGTCTGCGGTCTCGTGAAGACCGCAGCTGATCACCGGCGAATGCAACAAATGTAAAACCCCCCCTCTGCCCACCGCCGTTGTACTCATTGAGTCGTTTGAAAATTTCAATGCAACGGTTTTCCGCTCAATTCTTATATGCAATACTATACTTTCAAATATCAGCTTTAAATTCTGTTTGTTCACTTGGAAATTCTGATTTAAGAAGTAAAAATTCAATGTAATACTTAAGTTAAAACCTGGTGGACCACCGATCTCTTGTAACACGCTTAAATGGATTTCCACTCGGTATAAATATTATTTCGTTTACTAAGTTGCTATCATCATCATCATGAGGTGCCTTCTTCAGACTGAAGTTTGGCGATCAAATTGAGAAAACTTATCCGATCTTATCTATTCTTTTCAATTATATATTTAAGTTGCTATAAGTCAGTAATACTATCTTATGCTAATTCTAGCCGCATTTTGACTTCGGTTAATCTTTGGTGCTTTTCTTTCCCCATCACTTACTACGTCGTGACCACCATCTTTGCCATACTACCTAACGAAAGATTTCTCCAATTTCTTTAATTGGAATATGCCATATTCAGACTATATATAGACAGTTACTTATTTTGAGAAAGTGATTATTAATATACTAAAATAAATAAATCTTCTTTCAAATGAAATTGATTCTTAACACCGTAACGGAAGGATAAATTTAACTTAACTAACTAAGATGCGGAGAGTTCCGGTCTGCGGTCTCGTGAAGACCGCAGCTGATCACCGGCGAATGCGACAAATTACATCCGGCCGCTGGCGGTGCTGCTCCACGCCGATAGTTACATTGTCAGTAATCTCCAGTCGTCCTGCACGAACCAGCAAACATTGGAAACACTATATGTATACGGAGCAGACATAGTTTTGTGTTTTATTTTTATTTAAAAATTTTATTTGCACACAAAGAAAAATGTACAAAAAGGCGGACTTAATGCCATAGGGCATTCTCTCCCAGTCTACCATAGGTTGAGCAGAGAAGATAAATAAGGGTGCATTATTTTTGTAGTTGAGTATAATTACATATAGTACAATATAAAACGCAATAATAGTGGTGGACACAACTATGATTGGTACATATGTTATAGGAAAGGTTAGTGTTATACATTGGCTGAAGCATACACATATATATAAATGATGGCTGATATAAGTACAGAAGAGGAGGAGAAGAGCATATATCATAGTGACAAGTAGTGTTGCCACGACATTCGCTTAAAGGAAGCCTTACTACGAGCTGCCCGAATATTTGGCGGGAGCTCATTCCAAAGTCTAACAGATCGAGCAGTAAATGAATTGTAAAGGAAGTTGGTTTGGCAGAGAGGAATGTGAAGGTCGGAGCTGGTAGTAGATCGGAGACAGCGTTCGTGGAAGTATTATGGTTTTGGTATTTAAATTATATTGTTTTTATCTATAACAATATAGCAACGTTAACAGTTGCTTTTCCGGATCTCAGTGCGATTAAACTAATCAATAGTTGTTATAACCAATGTAGCTTCTATTTATATGTACACTGCACGCGTTATACTATTTTCTTTAATAGTTTGAATACCTATAGCGCTCTTTAACTATAAAACAGTATGTTTAAATACTATTGCATAGAGGCAGTACGTGTCCAGACGATCTCCGACAAGTAACACCTATCACCAGTTAATTAAAGACTTTTTTGATCTACCTAATAACAGCATCGTTATGGCGATGTTTCCTATTGTTTATGTCCACGTAGAAAATAAAGCGGAAAATGTGATCAGAATGTTTTATCAAAGTGTTCTCCGTAACATCGTAGAGAGACCCTAGTTCGCTGCGAGTTATTTTTCTTTACATTACAAACCAAAGTTTTACATCGTCACTTTGTAATAGCGGAGTCTACTCTCCGGTGAACATGAACTTGTTTTCCGCGTACTTTTTAATTATTTTGTATCTGAACCGCATCGGCAGTGGGTTGGATGTGAAATTTCATTAAAGTTCCGTGTCGCGGCAAATCGCAAAGAGCTCTTTGTATATCGATGAAATAAAAACACAAAACGCGCCCGGCCGCGCTGAGGCTCCGGCGCGTGCCTGCACACCGCACCCTGCAGCCTGCACCCTGCACCCTGCAGCCTGCAGCTCGCTGCGTGCTCCTCAAGCCGGCGAACTTACAAACCGTATGAGATTATTATTTTTTAAAAAAATATACAGACTTAAACGCACGATTTCGCGAAAATACGCACGTACATTCTGCAGCGTGATTATACCTCATAGATGATGTGATGAATATACTTTGCACGTATTAAAGTACACATTATTTATGTACATGTATATGTGCATACATATATATATATATATTAAAGATTATATTTGAGATCTCACAGATGATGGGAACAGGGTAGGCTGGCATAAGCATAGGACCTATATCACAATACTGTTAATGAAACGATCAGTCCCCCCGCAGGAGGTCACCCCTATCTTTTATTTACTACTACGTGACGAAGGAGGTCTTACTGCCATGCCTTAACTGTACACGGGTCCGGCGACGCTCATCCGGGTCCGGATTAATTATTAATATCACCCTGAACCGGATCAACCGACTTTATTCATTTTAACTCAGTTTAAATTTAAGTAATTTATCGCAACTGTGATATTAATCTACAAGTTGTAGATTTTTTAAATGTAACTTTGTATGGTTTACATAAAACGCTTGTTTATTAGTCTGTTTAGGGTGTATATAATAGTATTGATGTAGTTTACTCAACGACACGTCGAGTAAGACATCCCTGTTTGTATGGTGAAGCAGTGAAGTTACAATTAATATAACTTAAACAGGTTCCATTGGTTCGGTTAAGAGTTAAATTGGGCTTTATAAAATAATGAACACAACGAACGGGTCTCATTAGAGAGACGACTTTAAATCTCTTTAAGTTGCCTAAATAAATAAATGACCTCGCCATCGGCACAGGGTCTTAAAAAATTGTAAAACATTAACGATTTGATTACTCCGGGTCGGCGGGCGCTCATTAATTTTGATTGAGGGCCGGGATGAAACAACGACCAACGTTATTCGGTAAAGCGAAAAAAATATTTTATCAAATATCGTTTTTTTACAAACGCTAGAGGTCGTCGAGTGCTCGGACCCCGACGAAACTCGTTAAACTGTAGGTATTGTGATTGTTTTACACTTACTGACACCGCTTGGCATTGACAGCTCGTGGCAGTAGTGAAGGTTTCGTTTCATAACACATATTATGCAAGAACTTTCTCATTTTTTACCGCATCGTGATATGTTTTCAGCAATGGTAAAATTCACAGATTTTCACGTTAAAACTGGCGCAGACACTTTCATTCATTAATTTACTTTTACCAGGCTTGCTTAAGAATTAAAACATGCGATCCTTATATATTTTTGCTTAGTAATACTTACCTGTATACAATATTGTGTTGTTGATTGTTTCTACGCTAGAACATTTTGACTGGAAAACCTTTTAGTGTGTCTGAAGGTCAGTGTTTTGGTGTGCGCTACTGTGCGATGATCCGTCGATTTTTGTGCAAACATGTCAATAATTCGAGCCGGGCAGGCACACTGTCAATATTGGCCGAGCGCGGCGCGCGGCGGGAACGTGTCCCGCTGCGTACACGCACGGGGTGCATTTTTGTGTTTGCTCCATCACTAATTATTCTATTTAAATATTTGCCAATTATTACCGGCTACGGATTTGTTCAGGGGACGTCGCGACGGCGGCGGGGGGCGGCGGCGGCGGGAGCAACTGCACCGGGGATGCGTGCGTAGCGTTTGAAGTGAATTCAGAGGCATTCAATTCCACCGGCGGCCACGTCTAGCGCCGAGTTAATTATGTTTGATTAAAGAACTGAAGCCGATGCCTTTCGGGAGCCTTCCCTTTCACAACGCGGGGCAGCTTCATTAGACTTCTTTTCTACTTAGAATGGCCTCGAGTCAATTACCCCCTGTGTAAACTTTTATTGAGTCAACCTCTTAAATTCTTAACGCGCTAAACTTGTACATTTACTTGTATAAATATGAACGTAAATTTACTTACTTGCATATTTTCAGAGCGGATTTTACGTCGCCCTTTTTCTGGATAGACGATTGGGTATACTTGGTCTCCAATTATATTAATTATGAAACAAAACATAAACCTACTAGCTCGAAATAAAAAAGTTCAATTAGTGAGAAGTTTGCGCCGCGCACTGTAATGTGATGCCAATAAGCACTGGTCTACTACAAGACATGTAAACTTAGAAGTAGCGATAGAACAGTCTCGAAGACACGAAGGTATACTGATATACAACATCAATTCGCTGTTTATGACACAGAAGGTGTATATAGTAGAAGCTACAAACAAGCTTCTATAATACGGAAGAAGTTTGAATATTACATTAGATCCAAAGTACGTCCTCACCGTGTGCACTTTAACTGCACGTTAAATAAAACGGTAAAGTTGTAGCTTGTAAGCCGTTTGCGACCGGGTATCCCGGCCCCGGTTATAAGGACGGTATTTTGTTTTGTACTTACGCTAAGTCCATCCGCGTCTCCGCTGCGACTCACAACCGGTGCACAAGTTTCTAAAAATTAAAACGGTTTCTCACTTAATCCCTAACTTACAATGCGCTTTTGTTTGCCTCCGATTAATGTCGTGCACGTTATATTACTAAACGGCAGACGGAATGCTGCTTTTTAGCTTAAATACAATTCTTATATACTCTTTGCAGCTAAACGTGTTTATATTCGTTTGTGCTTGACTAAAATCTAGTAAGTTGTGTATGTCGGACGGCCAGAGCTTTCGCAAGGTTCATTGCGAAAATGTAACTTCCGAGTACAGAGACAACTTTACACGTCAAAAGCAGAACACTAAATCGATCGAACTCGATGACAGCAAAGGTTTTTATACCTTGCTCGGTTGTTTTTCAATTACATGTCTATTTTTATTACTAATACAAATGTAAAATTACTCGACACTATAATTACCAGAACAATATAAAATTACAAACTATTTATACAAAACTCTAAAAATGTCTTCCTTCATTAATTTAGTTCTTAATTGTATCGATTTTAGTAAATTGAACGAAATGACAACAAAGCGGAAGTGTCGGTAACAAATCTTAATATTTAAAATGAAGTTTAAACATTTTAAAACTAGATGGCAGCACCACGTGCGCCCAAATGTGTGTACTATCATGTTAAAATAATTTTTTTTCTGATACAACTCCCGTTTTTTTTTTGCTAGTCATCGTGACTGTGTGTTGTTGAACATTTTTACAGAATTCAGTCTAAATAAAACTCGACAAGTTCGGTTCAGTTCACTTACGAGCCGTGCTACGGACAGGCCGTGTTCTACGATACTAAAGTATTCTGCTACGGCATGTGCTACGCGAGTTTCTTATATAATACTTTAGAATTACTGTACATAGAAACATGTCGGAAATATGTAATAAGTAGAAAAAATAATGGTTTAAGTTACAATCGCTGTGCAAAATCCTCAGTAATAAGATAATATTCTGTCATTAAATTTATTTTTCTTCGTACCGGCAATCATTTATTTTAAACATTCTCACCGTCTATAGTAACGAATAATAAAACAAAATACTAAGGAGATTATGTCAAAATCCACAGCTTACCCTGACGTTGAGGTAACTAAAATCATACAAACGTAATAGTTTTTAATTTTTGTTTAATCTCAATATTTGTGGATATTTATCTGCGACTTCTCTATATCAGGGTAAGAGTGATAAATGACGTATTTATTATTATTTTTTACTACAACTTTAAAAGAAAGTTATTACAAGTATACACTGAGGTGTAGTTGTGGGCGGCGCGTCGACTGCGCGCGAGTAAACCGATTTAGATAAAATGCAATAAAAAAATTACCCGAAAGTATAAAGTGTATTATAAATATTTTCAGCTGTTTCCTAATTTTTCTGTTTAAACGTTTGTCTAATTTTTTCCAGATACTTATAACTTATTGCCGATTATATAAATCTAGGAGGCATTTATAAAGTATTTATAATTTTTTACTAATTGTATTAGGTAATCGATTTCGTTTAGGTACAATATATACGATTTGTTTTTAACGCCAAGTGCTTTTACGTAGTTTTAAGAAAAAATTGAAGTTGTTATTTTTAGAACAACAAAGATGCAGTTAAGGATAAAATAGGCCTTCTATATCATGTTGCCTTTGCCGCATGCGCTAATGTAATTTCATTACAAAGTTTGTGTGGGTCTGATATACATATAACCAATGTATCTTTTTATTTATTTTCTTTTTCAATTCGTTAGTCTCGTTAATATTTTTTGCTGTTACTATTTATTATATATATATATATATA
The DNA here is from genome assembly GCA_029286795.1 of Byasa hedistus. Classification (NCBI taxonomy): domain Eukaryota; kingdom Metazoa; phylum Arthropoda; class Insecta; order Lepidoptera; family Papilionidae; genus Byasa; species Byasa hedistus. The sequence goes on from JAGSMW010000024.1 coordinate 9,317,826, forward strand.
TCTACATTATTAAATAACCACTTTATTCATTTATTTATTTCTTTATAGTTATGGCCATTTACAGATTTCCATATAAATGTAGCCCTCCGACTCTTTGTAAAGGCTCCACATAATATCAGCGGTGCAGCATTAAACTTGCTGCAGTAGATGCTGAGTGGAGACCTGTTCAACATCATGCCACAACACACTTTTAATATGTTTTTTTGTTTTACGTAATTCCTTTTTTTTAGTACCTGTTGTGTATTTTATGTTGAATAAAGTTTTCTTTCTTACTGTATACACCAGCTATTGATAAAACCATTAGACAGCATAAATGATGACTTTACAGAGCGGAGCGGATCCGGATGTAACGGTGTTCGCAGTACGGGCGGCGCGCGGTTGTTTGTTTTTATGTTTACTGCCGCCGATTACTGGTTGGCGTTCGGATGATCGTTACGGCTCAAGGTGAAGTCAATTTCAGACGAGCTCCCTGAAAAATTGATGCAGCCGGCCAACGTTACTGTAAGTTTTGTTTTGAATGGTCCACCCACAATACTTCGATAGTACCTACTGTTTAGTTCACACACAACGAAGTTCCGTTATAAAGGCAGCTCGCGATGGCGGCGCGTGTCGCTAGCCTCGAACTAAGCAGCTCTGTTGCAGAAAAAACTAGTTGAACAACCATAGAGAACTAGAAACACAGCCGCGAGTTGTTTACTTTCAAACTATATCTCCCGCAACATCGCATTAAAATCCGCGTAACAATGCAAAATTAAGTTTTAAAAGCGTACGGCGCGCGGTGTAACCCAGTTCTATACAGCATCCCCGCCCGCTGCGTGCTGCATGCGGGATGTGTTTTTTTCAGGTTATTTTTACCGCAACTTACCCTCGTTCATCGCACCACTCGCCCGTGAAAAAATAAAGTTGGACATACATCGCGCGCACGCTTGCTCCTGCGTATTTATGTTCACACACAACTGCAATCGGTCACTTAAACTTATTTGAGTGCCAACCTACACGACGTCACTTCACGATGTTAATATTAGGTACTGTTTGTAATTTTTTGAAACAGTAATTATATTATTAACTAGTATTTCGTAATGTTTTATTGCGTAATTGTTGAGCTTTTGCTGTTATTATGAAAGATTTGTCTACACGACGTCATAACTGCGCTCCTCACAATGACACGATGTCTCCTGTTAGTGATTTATTGAAAACGCTAAATATTGAAATTAACAACTTAACAGAGACTAAGAAATAAGTTTTTTTATTTACTAATATTTTGTGACGCGTGATAAATTGAAGCCGTTGTGTAATCAGTTGGTATTGCAGCTCATAGTTCGCGTAGTAACGAGTTCCCCTCAGTTATAAATTAGCCGCTGCGCGATAGGATCGGAGGCTGTCGCAGTCCGTGTCCCGGAACATGAATTAAATTTTATTAAATACAAGTAATCTTAATTTACGCGTCCCCGGGGCCGCTCCCACCGAGCTGTAGATGTAGATATATGACTTGGAATTAGCATATCGGCGTGAAAAATTGTCGCGGACTTTTGTTCCTGTAAATAAAGAAAGTAATAAAAGACCGCTTAAAAGAACACGGAGGAAGTCCCCGGGGTGATTAACATTTTTGTATCCACTGTTTGCTCGTCTCGTGTAGGAACGTTCAATTCGCCGTTTGTTTTCACTCTGGGGAAATAATTCAATATTAAGTATTTGTATATACAATAACATTCGCTATTCTATCTTCATTTATGTACACATTGCATTATATAATGTAGAATAATCTGTCTGAACGCCGGTTATCATTTATCTGTCGGTCTCACCACAGTGATGCCGATAAATAAAATATACCAATACCGCAGTAGCTAACCGAGTGAGTAAAAATAACTTCGAAGTTTACTTTTAACATGGGTCCGGAATCGAACCAGCATCTCAGCGTTACAAAACTTCACGCCACATACGAGAACATGACTCAGTAATTTTATCAACTGTAGCGACTCTCAAAACGGAACATACTGCGTTACTTATTTCCTGCGGGATGCGACGCTGGCGCCATCTGTCCGCATCTAACTTATAAATTGATTGGGTATAAATCAAAACAAATCGGTCACGAAACAGCAAAACAATTTCAACTTTATCTAATAGGAAATCTCTTAGATCACTTAGTGCGGATACATTTTGGGGCAACTCGTTTTCTCGGTGACTTGTCGCGCAAACTAGTCAGCCGTCGTCCCTCGCCCCGCCGCACGAGCCGATACCACTTACAAACTTCCAGAGGCTTTACCCCGCTACCATTGTTTCAGATTTAATATAATCCAAGTTAAGTCGTAACCGTTAGAATAATTGTTTATTGTATCACATTTCTATTTTATTGCTTTACTCTCAAATTACTTCTAGACAAAACCTTTAACAACACAGCCAAGTAACGAAAAGTATAATACGTTTTATATAGTATCATAATATTGTAATGTTTACACAGCTTTGTCTAATAACAAGTGTGGTATAGTAACATAATTTTACGTCTTGAAACAAATTCGATCTCGAAAAGTCTTCGTATAATTAGCCAACTTACTTCCGAAAGCACCTAGTATGTTTTTGAAGAATTAATCCAGACTCCGCGCGGAGGACGCACACACGAACGCAAATTAATATGTCACAACACACACCGGCCGGAGAACTCTCACCGGCGTTCCATGAAATTGAATCAAGGGATGCATGCATGCTGCTGCAAGCTGTAATGGATATCCCCCTCCCTCGTCCTGCGGGGTGATGTCCACACATACTTTTTTCCTATAGCCCCGGGAGTGCGCCGGGGTCACCGGATATGGAATTTTACTGCTAATAGATCCGTCTGGCCATTATTGGAGGCGATGTTGACAAAAATCGGTTTTAATGGACTTACTGGACACATTCAGAGTACTAAATGCATTATCGATTTAAAAATAGTTTTCAGCGGTACCGTGTGTTACACTGCTCATTGGTAGTGTGTGCGCGATGTCTCTATGTATCGCTCATTAGACGATGCCCCAGTTGATTAGTATTCATTGAAAACAAATGCATTCCAATTCTCTAACGGTTAAGTGTACACACACACACACTGTGTGCCCGTCCCCTGCCGTTGCACTGAGGCAGTGACTAGATTAAAACGAAACAATTAATCGTGAAGGTAACGCGCGTTGTGATAACATTTACATATTCCCGCAATTAGAGGGTCCGCAGCCAGCAGCAGCACCAGCGGCGGCTAATTGCCGCGCTACCATTCTAATGTAATTTTTTGCCGATAGGAATTAAGAGCCCCGCTGTCGCGCAGTGCACGCGGGGGATTGGCTCCGATGAGTACACCGACCCCAGCAAAACGTATTCAGATAATAGAGTTCAGTAAATTTACATACAGTCCTGTGAAACGCCGTGTGTGTAGCATTATGATACCAACTGCGTGGATGTCGTCATCCTCATTATATTGTATTTTTTTTTCATTGTTCGCATCTGCTGGGTGGTTTGGATTGGCCTGAGTTTTTCATTATCCAACCTTCCTAGCAGATGCACCTGTGGATACTACTGATGTTGTCTTTTTAGTATCTTCTGACCTTTCATTTATAATAACCATTTTGAGTAATAGCTGTAAAGCTTAGGTTACTAAAGTTGTTAAAGTGCGTACGGGGGGGGCGTCAATGCACCGTCGAGCTATAGTCGACCCATTTGCCCTGCCCGTCTCGTCGACTACGTGTAGAGCAAAATCCAGGAAGAGTGGTCGGCAGGAGTCGTTTATTTTCAGAGGACTTATTTAATAATAATAATAAAAAAAAAGCCTTTAATTTCAACCACACCTAATTAACGCAAAAAAAAAGTATAACACGAGTTACATGGCCATAAAGCTCCGATAATAACAATAAACATCTTGATACTTTAAACTTGCGAGCAATAGGAACCCAGTCTTCAAACAACGTTACATTATGAAAGCAACAAAAGCCCGTTGTTCCTGGTAACTGCACTAATTATAAATAGCCGATAAGTTAACAATGAGGTTCAGTTGTAATATAAACATATTTCCTTTCATTTAAACATATCCATGTCAGTAGATCATAAGCTTAGAGTATATAAACCAATATTAAAATGAATAAAGACAGTTCTCTCTACACCATTACATGGGACAGTAGTCCCAGAGTTTTATTTACAAAAACTCATCCGCCGATCGCCCAACATAACTGGCGCAGTCGTAACGGATAGCATCTCCGGAAGATTCGCAACAGCAACAAATCGTGTCTACGAATCCGCTCAAAATCGCGAATACGTCCGGCATCGATTCTACAAAAGAACCTACAACGAGCATCGGGTGGAGTAGAGAAACTCACAACAGCAAACTTCAGCTTGTTCCTGGGGTAAGCATCAAACTCTGATTACTCCAAGACTCCTGAAACCCATATTCCTTCATTACAGAAAATTTTTCAATTTATTTTATTTGTACTATTGTTTTGTGTTTTTGTACGTATTAAAAATGACGTCGGAACAGAAATCAGTAATAAAAACGCAGGAGATTAGTTATAAAACTTTATCTATACTTCTGCCTACTTATGATGGAAACAGAAAAACGTTACCATTATTTATTAGATGTGTAGAAAATATATTAGCTCAAATTGACGACAAAAACATACAAATATAGCGTCGTTAATTATAAATAAACTATCTGGAAAAGCGATAGAAGCTTTATCCGAAAACAACGATTTCAAATCATGGAAAGATATAAAGAAAATATTAATTCAACGCTTTGGTGAAATTAGAGACGAAATACAGTGTATGCAGGAGTTAGTAAAAATAGAAAAGGATAGAATGAGTTTAGAAACGTTTGCGGAAAAAATTCGCGAGTTAACTTATAGTTAATAAATATAGATAATACAAAAAGGAAATATTACGAAAAAATAGCGATGAATGTCTTTCTAGACCAGCTAAATCCGATTGTAGCATTAAATGTACGAATCCAAAATATAGATTGTTTAGAGAAGGCAATCTCGGTTGCTATAATAGAAGAAAATAAAATTAAAACCGAAAAACTTTAGATATTAGAGCAAAACCAAATATCGTTATGCCTAGACCGAATTTAGTAGCATTTAGCGGCTATAGGTATAACACACCACCAAATCATATACAACGTTACCCAAATAATAATAAACCTACATTTGGACAAAAACAAATAGCGAGTGCACCTGTACCGAACGGTTATAATAAACAAGTAAAGCCATTATCTAACACACGAATTAATTTTCAATCAGATCTAAATGTTGATGAATATGAAACCGATCAGCAGGAGGAAAATACTGAACCTATTAATACTCAACAATATATGAATCTGAAAATTTTCAAATACCTGGCGAACACGAAATAGAAATATAGCGTTTATAAATATTAATAATCGCAATATGTTACCATACATTTTTATTAAGGAGTTAGGCGGTCGTTTTCTTATAGACACAGGCGCTTCACAATCTCTTATTTCTCCAGAAATTGTAAAAAAAATTAACTGCAAAACTAAACGTGAATCCCATCTAATCAAGACAGCTCATGACATTACTCAGCACGATTTAGTAGCGTTTATTAAACTTCCACAAATATTCCACTGTAATAGAACTCATAAATTTTTATTATTCGATTTCGACAAAGACTTTAAAGGATTGTTAGGAGTAGATTTATTAACTCCTCTAGGATGTAAAATCGACATGGAAAAAATGATACTTAAAACCGAATCTTGTCAAATCCCATTAAAAACGACATTAAATCGACGCAGACTATAGAACCAAAAACTGAAAGAATGTTTGAGTTACTTTGTGACTATGCGGAAGGAGAATACTTTTTAGATGAACAAAATATTAAGGAATTAACATTGCCTTCAGCATTTATAAAAGTAAAACAAGGATCTTTCTTTACTTCCATTACTAACACAAGCGATGAAAAAATTATCTTCAGAAAACTATTAAATATTAAATTAACACCCTTAGAAACAGACTTAAAAACTGTCCAATTGAATTATTTTCAAAATCAAGATAAAATTACAGATAAAATTTTAAAGCAAAATTTAGATAGACTTAGAACTAATCACATGAATGACGAGGAAAAGCGTCATATAAAACAGTTATGTTATAATCATAGAGACTTATTTCATTCAGAAAACGTCCCTTTAACTTTTACACATAAAATAAAACATAATTTAAGACTAACAGACGACACCCCTATTAGCGTTCGAAATTACAGACAAGCACCAAACAGCGGGAAGAAATACAAAAGCAAATAGATAGTCTATTAAAACAAAATATTATTAGAGAAAGCATGTCCCCATGGTCATGTCCAGTTCATATTGTTCCAAAAAAAACTGACGCTTCAGGAAAAACCAAATGGCGTTTAGTTATCGATTACAGAAAATTAAACGAAAAAAAAAAAAAACTATTCTGACAAATATCCACTGCCGAACATAACCGACATTCTAGATAGGCTTGGTCGTGCCCAATACTTTAGTACCATAGATTTAGCTTCTGGATACCATCAAATAGAAATGGACCCCAAAGATATTGAAAAAACAGCATTCTCTACTGAAAGAGGACATTACGAGTTCCTTCGCATGCCCTTCGGTTTAAAAAACGCTCCAAGTACTTTTCAGCGTTTAATGGATATAGTTTTGAGAGGTATAGATGGTGTGATGACATATCTAGATGATGTCATTATATTCACCACTTCATTAACAGATCATATGCAAAAATTAAAAACAGTCTTTAACAGATTAATAGCAACACAATCTCAAAATTCAGCTAGATAAATCGGAATTCTTACAGAAAACTGTTAAATTTTTAGGACACGTACTTACAAGCGAGGGAGTTAAGCCTAATGACGACAAAATTATAGCTATTAAAAAATTCCGATACCAAAAACTCAGAAACAAATTAAATCATTTTAGGACTAGTAGGTTATTACCGTAAATTTATACAAGATTTCGCGAAACTAACTAAACCAATGACAGCTTGCTTAAAAAAAATGCAAAAGTAATTCATACCGCAGAATTTGTAAAAGCGTTTGAAGATTGTAAAAAGGTACTTATTAACGCCCCAATCTTACAATACCCAGATTTCAATAAAACATTTATCTTAACAACCGACGCTTCTGACGTAGCGTTAGGCGCAGTACTTTCACAAGGCGTAGTAGGCTCAGATAAACCAATAGCGTTCGCTTCACGAACTTTATCAGATACCGAGCGTAAGTACTCGACAATAGAAAAGGAATTACTAGGAATAATTTGGGCAATAAAATACTTTAGACCATATTTATACGGAAGAAAAAGAAAATTCATTATATATACAGATCATAGGCCTCTAACATGGATCATGTCATTAAAGGACCCAAATTCTAAGCTGACTAGATGGCGACTTAGATTAGAAGAACATGATTATGAAGTTATATATAAAAAAGGAAAATTAAATACCAACGCTGACGCCCTATCACGCGTAGAAATAGTATATAATAACGAAATAGACCCTATGCCAAGTACTTCAAAAGATCCGTCTGAAATACCACAACCAATGCAAAGTAATAGCTCTGATCAGTTACAGTGCGAGGAAGACCTAATAAATAACATTCCGAAAACATCAGATGCAATAGATCGTCAATTAAAACAATTTTTTATACGAAAATGTCCCGGAAGTAATTATAGAGTAGAGGATAGATCAAAAGGTAAAATAGTTATTAATGATGTTTTTATACCAATTAACGATACGGAAAAACAAATTATTAACTTTCTTAAAGAACATACCATCGCCGACAGATTATTTTATTGTTATTTCTATGACGAAGAATTATACCCCTTATTTTGCAAAGTAGTAAAAACTATATTTAATGAAAGAGGACCAAAATTAATACGGTGCAATAGTAAAAGTGACATTAGTAGAAAATAAAGAGGAACAGATTAACTTAATTAAAAAATACCACGAAGGAAAAACTATCCATAGAGGAATTCAAGAAACATATAAACAACTACATCGTAATTATCATTGGCAAAACATGTTATTATCAGTTCAAAGGTATATAAATCAATGTGAAAAATGCCTGAAAAGTAAATACGAACGTAACCCGTTAAAGTTACCCATATCTCTTACAGAAACCCCAAGTAAACCCATGGAGCATTTGTTTATGGATTTATATACTAGCGGAGGTGTAACCTTTCTTACGGTAATCGATAATTTTTCAAAATATGCACAGGCCATACCACTTTCAGCATCAACAAGTATCCACGTAGCGGAAAGCGTTACTTAGCTTATTTTCAACTATAGGCATCCCAAATAAATTAACCACAGACTCAGATCATAAGTTCGATAATGACGTTATCATAGAAATATGTGCTATACACAACATACATTTACATTTTACAACCCCTTATAACCCTAATTCTAATTCCCCGATAGAACGTTTACATTCAACTCTTGCAGAAATGATTAGAATTCAACGAATAACGGACAAAAGCGATCCAGTAAATTTAATGAAATATGCTATTATTGCATACAATAATACCATCCACTCAACTACAGGATTTACGCCTTTTGAATTATTATTCGGACATACGAACAGTCGCAACCCACTAGAATTATACATAACTAAAGAATATTATCAAGAATATGTTAACAAACACAAACAAATATTAGAAAATGTTTATAAATTAGTCCAAACGAAATTAACCGACCATAAACAAAATGTAATTGAAAAAACTAATCGTAACACAGAAACTCCACCGTTTAAAGTAGGTGACAAAGTTTTTAAACAGGTGGCAAAAACGTCTAGAACCAATAAATTAGAACCGAAGTATTTAGACCGTACACTATAATACATATTCACCCCGAACAAATCGCCGAAATAATAGGGAAACATGTAAACTCTAAATCAATTAGAGTTCATTTTCGCATGTTAAGACGACCTGAAAATGTTTCAGGCACACCGCCTCCCTCCTCATCGGAACCCTCTGGCTCACCGGAGTTACCGCCTTAATAGAACCAATCGACAGCCACAATGGTGTGATAGTTATTAAATAATCAAAAGTATATCATCAAACGGATACATACCACTTCATTGTTATATACAACATCACACAGTTGCGTAACTTATATACAGAAGCCGCACGTAATTATTATACATTAGATTATAAGAAAAAGTATTTACTTAATTTTAAAGATAATGGTATAATTAGACAACAAATAAAATATCTCATAGAAATTATTTAAAATAAGTTAACATATTTAGGTGCTAGAACACTTAACAGAAATAAAATCGTGTAATTAGAAATAAACGAGGTTTGATTAATGCTTTTGGATCTATCGTAAAATCAATAACCGGTAATTTAGATCAGGATTATGCTGTTAGGATAGAGAGAGATATTAAGGACAACAAAATGCAGATTAAGTAGCCAGAAAAGAACATTAGGCATTATGAAAGATTTTATTAATCAATACGAATATAAAATGCACACTATCATGCAAAATCAGGAAATAGTAGCTAAAATTATAGAGGAAAATAAAGAGTTAGATCTAAGTACTATATATAAAAAGAGATATGTTTTCAACATATATATGATAGATTAAAAATGCTTGAAAATGCAAAACCTTTTGCTAAATTAGGCAGATTATACTCTAGTATAGTGACACCTCAGTATTTAATCGAGGAATTGTCTAATATAAAAAACGATATAGATTTAAGTTTACCCTATTCACCTGTGTTAAAAAACATACATGAAATTGAAAATTCTGTCACTATCAAGACATATAGTACAAACGAGACATTGAAATTTATTCTTGAAATCCCTTTGGTAACCAACCATCCCTATAACCTATTACATCTTTATTCAATCCCGAATATAAACAACACTATCCTAATCCCAAAGAATCCTTACCTAGTCTTGGGTAGTCGTGTGTTTGCATATCCACAGGAACCAAGCCGACCTATAAGTGAAGAGGAAATCATTTGCAAGCATCTAGAATGGCAATCCTTACGCAAATCTGAAGACTGCATCGCCCAATTAATTCAACATAAAAAATTCGCATAACTGCACATACGCCACTGCGCGCTATGAAAATAATATAATCAAACAAATAAAAGAAAACAGCTGAATAATCAAAGCTGAAAAAGCTGAAAAATCGGTTTAGCAAGAAGCGGTAATAAAGACCACTTGCGGAGAAAATGTGGAGTATCAAAAGAACAAAGGAGTTTAGTTAATAACCACGAACAATAAATGCACCGTAGAAGCTGCAGGACGCATCTTAAGGACACACCACAAATTTCTCCAGATAACCGAAACAATACCGTTGCCACGAACTTACAAAACACCTAGGAGTGCATCTACCAAAATACAAAAGAAGAATCAACAGAAAATAAGAATTGATGATGTTCAAGAGCGGCAAGAAATATCTCAGCCCCAGGTTCAAACTTCCGCAGGCTTCACACTTAAGGGGGGAGGAGTTACATGGCCATAAAGCTCCGATAATAACAATAAACATCTTGATACTTTAAACTTGCGAGCAATAGGAACCCAGTCTTCAAACAACGTTACATTATGAAAGCAACAAAAGCCCGTTGTTCCTGGTAACTGCACTAATTATAAATAGCCGATAAGTTAACAATGAGGTTCAGTTGTAATATAAACATATTTCCTTTCATTTAAACATATCCATGTCAGTAGATCATAAGCTTAGAGTATATAAACCAATATTAAAATGAATAAAGACAGTTCTCTCTACACCATTACATGGGACAGTAGTCCCAGAGTTTTATTTACAAAAACTCATCCGCCCGATCGCCCAACATAACTCACGTTCTAAAAGTTTTTTGTTGCTGATGTTCCCTACTAGGATGTTGCCTAGGCCTACGCCGCAGAAGACTTATTTAGGAGTCATTATATTGTATTGAAAAAGGAGATACTTTTTGAAAACTAATTGTACATACAGTAGTCAATAAAACTGTCGCTAAACAAAATATTAATTTTTAAGGTTTTTTGGAAACGTAACGGAGTTACAGCTGCTTCTCAATTGTAAATTGCTGGGTCAAGCTGCGGGAGCGCGCCGCTCCGCGTGGAGATTGCATTAGCAGCGGGTGCAGCGCGCCGGACCGGACCGGACCGGACCGGACCGAACCGGACCGGACCGGACCCCATCCCGTTCATGTCGAAACATTTGAACCGATAAAAATTCAAACTGAAACTTATTTGAGAATAGTTCATTTGGACGTAAACAAATAACTATCCAACAACTGAACTACCGGATAGAAGGCAGGAGTATTTCAAAACGTGTTAATACGGGTAGACACTATACATTTTGGGACTATTCTGAAAATTTAAAAAAATATTTTTACGAACATGTCATACTTAGTAAAAAAAATTAGCATGAGTTAGCGGACATGACGTCACGCACTGCGAGGCGACACTTACCCAAGTTGCTTCCGTGTAAATAATTATACCGATTACTTAAATTGCGATACCGTGTTCGTGTGAAGTTAATTTGTTTATATGATAATAAAGGATCGTTCCTGTTGTGCACTTTAAGTTAATGTGCGCTGCAATTTTACCAAGTGGTAGGTCTCTGTTGCCGGAGACCGTCTGAATACCACCGCAGCTCCTATTGCAACCGACAAATAGTAGACAAACATTACTGTGTTCCGGTTTGAAGGGCGCTGTAGCTAGTGTAATTACTGGGGTGACGAGACTTAACACTTATGTCTCAAGGTGACGAGCGCAATGTGGTGCAGTGTGTACCATCTTAACTAGCACCGCGTTGTCATGGGCAAGCGTATCACTTACCACCAGGTGATCGTCTTGCTCGTCTCGTCGCAAAGTAGGATAATAAGTGCGAATCTACATGCGCACTAATTGGCCGGCGCCGCGCCATCCGCATCTGATCAGCGTCGCGGGGCTGACGGCGGGGGACGTCACGGTGTCCGTCTCGCTAGCCTCACTATCGCACTGGTGTACACAATACCTTATTACTTCACAAACCTGAAGGTTTACAATAATTTTGTTTGTGCATTTCGTATAAGTCAGTTGAATTTGATATTTTACACAAATTCATTTACTAATAAACGTTGCAAAGTAACAAAATAAATTACACGAGCACTAAACTTTTCTATTTTCTTGTACATTTTGAATATAAATTACGCACATAATTTTGAGTCCACGGAGATGCAGGTGGGGTAGATGACATTATATTCGCACCGCGCACCCGCCAAACATCTCAGGTTAATTATTGCGTCATGTTTACATTGTGTGTAGTCGACTAGTTCGATATTTTTTTTTTATTATTTAGGATAGACTAGTGCTTGACTACGATCCCACCTGATGGTAAGCGGCGATGTAATCTAGGTGGTAAAGCGCACCAGTCTAGAAGAAGCCTATTCACTCTTTTCTTGAAGACCCCCACATCATACCTGGACGGAAACACTGACGCCGGCAGACTGTTCCACTCCCTCGCTGTACGCATTATGAAGGACGAAGCGAAACGCTTAGTCCTAATGCGCGGGAGATCGACAACGAAGGGATGGATGCCTGCGGTGGGTCTGTACGTCCGATGATATTTAAAATATTCATAGGTAATGTTGTATAGAAGCGGATAGTAAATAATTAAAATAGAAAGTTAAACCAAACAAGAAGATACATAAAGATACGTTGATAAAATATCAGACGGATAACATCAAGTTAACTCGAGACACTAAATCATCCTCTACAAATATTCAACTTGGTCGATGCCACGGCCCGGCCCCGCCCGCCGGAGGTCCAAGTTCGACTCCGGGTGACACTTTCCCCGACTCCGCGCCGTTATCATTGATACTGACACTTAAACTTCGCAACTGCGGTTTTTAAGTTTTCATTCTATTAACATTATACCAAATTGAGGACAAAATTAAAGACATTGTAGATAATTAAGAAAGTATATAAGATTTTTGTTAACATTACATTTTAGTTAAATGACATCTAAGAGATAAGTGATTAAAGAACGGTTTAGTGAAAAAAACTCTAATATTACTAAATACGCGTAAGTTGTATATGTGACTACAGTGTGTAACCTCTCAGACTATCTTATTTATTCGATGTAATATATTTTGAATGCATTACTTTAGTTCAACTGACTTTAACTGTAACGGTGTTACTTGAAGAAGTACAACTCGACCGATTGAAATGTTTAAAGCCATTTACAAATCAACTCGGAGCTGCCGTGTGGAGATTGTTAAATGTTTTCAGTTTCACGGTTTGAATTTATTTTAGCGGTTGCTGTGCTTAAATTTTAATTTAATTTTATGCGAACGGCTTTATTACCCGAATTCACATCTCCATAAGTACCGCGCGTGTGTCGGGAAGGGTTAAAAATCGTGAATTATTGCACTAATGCACGATACGGCGGTATAACGATTTATGCCTTTAAGCCCATTCAAACCCTAAATAAGTAAGGGCGGGACGCCCCCCACCCCTGCTCGTCTGCTTCGCTATTTAAAGCTTCTCTCTTCTTTTTATCGAGAGTGAGATTTTATTTTTACCTCTATATACGATTCGCGATGTATTTGTTAGACTTTATTATAATTTTTTCACCAGGTGGCAGGTCTCTGTTGCCGGAGACCGTCTGGGTGGGTACCACCGCAGCTCCTATTGCAACCGACAAATAGTAGTGTGCAAACATTACTGTGTTCCGGTTTGAAGGGCGCTGTAGCTAGTGTAATTACTGGGGTAACGAGACTTAACACCTTATGTCTCAAGGCGACGAGCGCAATGTGGTGCAGTGTGTACCATCTGAACTGGCACCGCGTTGTCATGGGCAAGCGTATCACTTACCATCAGGTGAACGTCTTGCTTGTCTCGTCGCAAAGTTGTATAAAAAAAAAAAATCATGTAGTTTATAAAACAGCTCCACGCCGTTGCTGAGTCCCACCAGACCCTTGACTCAATGCCGACTTTGTTTGTCGGTAGATCGACACCGCGGCATATTGGTTTACTCCACCATGACGTCGTCAGTTAAATGGAAAAGTGACACATTCCAAAAATGTTCTGAAATTAAGTTTTTAAAGTAAGAGACTGAAAAATTTTAATTTTTTTTAGTTTTGAAATTTATTTTGTCACTTTTTTTAACCGACGATGTATTATGCAAAAGGCGTATACCACTATTTAACCTTTAACAACGTACTATTACTTAATCTAGTATTTTCCCATCAAACATAGTATAATGTCGTCTTTAAAATACAATGATAACTTTCACTAACATTCTCAAATGTTTCCGTTGCCGCAGTACTCTGTGTAAAGTTATGATAATTTCATAATATTCGATGCTTGGGTTGGCTGAAATGATTAAATCATTTACCAATGAACAGATCTACTAAGATAAAAGCTGAATGATAACTTAAAGTACTTCGCTGAAAGTTCCGAGCGCTTTCGTATCGTGTCATTTGGTGAACTTGGAGTGTACACTGTGGAAGTTAGGGGGGGGGGAGGCTGCACCGCTGTCCTTCTCCATCACTCTCCAGTAAAGCTAATACTCTAATCCTTCAGTTTATGCTTCCATTGTTGCCACTTTCTTCACTACAACTAACTTTATCATTTTTTAATCCCGCACGTATATGTCAACTCGTCTGTCACGCGAATATAACTTATAATGATCTCTCCAACTGTCCTATACACATACACAAGCAGACATTCAACTTATTGTGTTCCTCTGTGATGCGTTATTCTATTTCATTTCCTGTTTTTCCTATTACGCGCCTGTGTTTATGCGTTCGTGTAATGAATCCGTTGATCGCGAGTAAATACATCGCCCCTCTCATTCTCTTTTCGACAGACTTTATGAACACCTGTTTGTTTAACTAACTATGTATATATATTTTTTAATATAATTTACGGCAGGAAGTTGTTGAAGTATATATATAAAAGTAAATAACCATCAAATGGTAACCATATCCGGGTAAATTCTCAATCTAATAGTTTTGCGAAAACTAAGCTACATACATATCGATCCGGCGGTTAAGAGCTGCAGTCATAACAATTGTATATAAATACTCACACAAACAGAAGTTAAACTAAACGTTAAACAAAGTAACTTTTTTTTAATCCTAAATGTTGACCAACATCCCACTTGATTTTATGCTGTCTGCAGTGATAACTTCCATCAACTTAGTAACGGCCTACACTCTTTTTTTGAAGACAAAATTTTTTAACTTGAACATTTCTCTTTTCATACGTGAATGCAATCATTTGAGTGAACTTACAAGACAACGTCGTGGTGTAAACAACTGGGCCGTTCCCATGACGACGGACCAGTTCGTATATCGTTAAGTTATTTAATTACAAGGACAGGTCGCGGCTCTCCCCGCCACCCCGCGCACTAAATGATGCATCGAACACATGGCGATGATCGATTGTACATTCAATATTCAAACGCAGCAGATTGAGGTGCAATTTAGTTAGATATTGTGTTACCATTTCGTACCAATCCATAGGGAACCGTTCAACTCGCGATTAACTATAACACGACTCTTCACCGACAACGAGTAATAAATTAAATTCTTCCACACCCAGCCAAAATTCGGCATAAACCAAAATATTTACGTATAAGGTCATCAAAGAAACAAGAAGTTTTACTGTTTGGGGCCCACAGGGCTGTAGCTTAACGCCCAGTATCTTGATATTTGTATATACAGGTTCACAAGTTCAAACTATAACGATTGTATTGTCTCTTGCGGCAAATACTAAAAAACATTAACTAATTTCTGGCGGTGAATAGGTTTTAAAAATTTATACAGCAGGTTAAACTTGAAATGTGTCTATGAAATAGAATTGTTTTATACAATAATTTTTAATGTTCCCATAGATATAACTTAGTTCACCATAAACCATCTACTGAGAAGAACCTAGTTGGGTGCCGGGTCCGCGGTGCTGCTGTTACGCTGATAAACGCGTAGATTTATGACGTCCTATATTTCAGAAGTTGAAAACGTTAGTACCGTCACTGTCCTGAATTACTCGCGCGATTTGTTGGTTTACAGTGTATTGAGCCGCGTCCTATATCATCCATGCCCCACATTCGATGTTCCTCCCCGCCGCACCGCCGAGGGTGTCCACAAATTGGTGTCGCATAGCCCGCCGCCACGTGAGCCGCGGCGCCGGGAATTATTCATAAATCGCCGCGTCCCGGAAGTGTTCCGCGGATGAAGTGTGTCAGCGCGGAGTTTAGTTCAGGCGTCCTGTAACCACACCGCTTTTTTATATTACCAACGTTACAATCTGAAACGCTGCGGGACATCGTGTAACACAAAAGCTTTTTTTTTATCGTCTTCATCGTTATTAATTGTTTGAGAATACCAATAACTGTAAATGTCGGAGCGATAACCTTAGCGATAATTGGGAATGGGAAGCGCGTCAGCTCGGCTATGAGTGCGGCTTAATATCCATTGGGGTACAGCATCACGAGGAAACGGACGTTCAGCAACAGCACTCGGCTCATCTGGTTTGCGGCTGCTTTTTCTATGCGAAGGTAAATGTTGAAAAACAGAAGAGAGAACATCATACGCACTGCTTATGCGTATGAGATGTACTTTCATCGAGCAGCATTCCACAACAAAGATGTTTACACCAATTTTCTTCTCGTTAATTGGTGAACTTGGCGCGGTGTAGCTGGAGCTCGAAGTTAACTTTATTATGTAAAAATCAATATAACAGATCGCTTACACTACTTTAAGCAATGAATATCACACCTGTCGCGCTGCTAAACTTGTCGCGCGCGGTAAGTTATTTAGTTCGGCGGTCGCGCGGCCGCGGCGAGATCAACTTCTGCCGTTTAAAATGCTGTTACTCACTGAAGTTGGTTCAACCGGATTGCTTTTCGCTACGTTTGCATGAAAAAGTCTTCTAGTTTAGATTGCACATCGCAACCGAGTGTAGTGACTAAACTTGAACCATTTTTACAATACTAAATTCGCAACTTCCCTGCATTGAATTTATTCTATCTATTGATATTCACCACCTCGTATAAAATAACACGTTCCTAAATTACTTTAATGAACTTAACCGATGCGTTATTCTTGAAATTTGTGTTCCTGATGTCCCAACATATATTTATTTTCAATATTAACTTTTACCGATCAGTCACCATTCAAACAAAATGTGATGTATACAATGCCATGCATATGTTGGAAGTATAATGATTTCTGGAAGTTTGGTGCAAGATCAGGAATTAAGGAATTCAAACCGCTGTCTTGTCTTACATTATACTTAAAAATTTGCCAGCTAAAAGAGCTTTAAATAATTTATTGCGCATTTCGGTTGAGCCGCCCGCACCTGTTATACAGCCGGCCGCGTGATAAATCGGATCTATTGAACACCGGAAGTTCAAACTTTGAATTGGCGCCATTAGGGCGCAGGTATTCTCTCGGAACATTCTCGCTAATGGGATTTTGGTGTTTCTTCAATTTCAATGGTCCGAGCGACTATTCCCCACGAAATTGGGTCTCCGAGTTGAAGCGCTTTTTATTTACCTGCACTTAAACCGTACGAGTCCTAATGTAGATATTATTAAGCAATTCCACCTACACTTATTCTATACATAGTGGGTGCGAAGACTGCCAACAGCAAGAAGGTGCTGTTTAGGACATTTACGGGTCATTTTCTTGCACTTGTAGCCTTAAGATGCTTTGTATCCGAGTACTCTTGTTTGCTACTGCGCCTTCTAGGCTAAAAATAATGTTTGCATATTACTGGACAGGCTGCAGAAATAGCGCTGTGACAGTACGACGTTAAACATATCTGAAAGCAATAGTAGTCATAGGCCACAATAACTTCACCATCACGTACCGAATACATCTTTAATTTATACAAATACTCGTCCGCGTGTAGTAAACAATGTTCTAATTATTTTTACTTGCGTCAACTTACGCTAAAGCGAAAACGTCGCCCGCGCGTACTTTTCTAATGTTAAACGATACAAAGTCACCGCAAAACAAATTGTCCGCAGCCGTATACCGTTTCGTGTTAACAATACGCGATTTCCGTTTTCCGTAACGTACAATTTGCAAACAAACATGTTGTAAACGCGATATGGAACGGAACAAAAGGGGTCCGCCGCGCGCTGCGATAACGCGCTCACAAAAAGCCGTCAACGCAATCATTAGTTTTTGTGGCGCACCGGCTGCCGGCAGTAGACACCGGCCGGACGCGCTCGTCTATCTTTTTCAAATCCTCTCACGGAATTACACAAGAAGTGTGAGAACTCTCCAGCAGCGTGTCGAGAAGATACACGCGTAACTAGATCACAGAGGTGACCGTCATCATGACACTATCAAGCCTCTCCGAGAAGCATGGCCGCACTCAGTACGCGTGTGGACTGGCGGCGGCAGTGCGTTGGTAAACGTCGCAAGGAAGCTACTTTCCTTACATTATCCTCTACTTAGTTGACTAACAATATAAAACTATAACTAATATTCTAATACATCCAATGCGCGGGGGATGTTGGTATAATTTATCTCTACTAAATGATCTTGGACGTAATATTCAAAAACAGTCTAATATAATTTATTTAAGACAAAAAAAAATGATGTCCGTACCGTCACTCGTTGTATCCCCTGCCTTATAGGAAACACGCGAGCATTTCCTGAAGGCTCGAGCGGTTTCCGTTTCCTGCTGTAAAAAGCAAGCCCCGAGGATGTAGGCCGCGCTCAGACGTAAACATTCTGAAAAGGACACACGGAAATATGTTTTTCATGCGCCCGATTTTTACTTTAACATTTTTGTGCACACGTAATGTACTATTATTATTTTCTCGGTGGATTCCTTTTATTCGTGCGAGAGTTGCACACGATTGTTTCACACCATGTCAATATTTTCTGTATCACTACTATAAAAGTGTTGTTTTACGGAAACTTTTATTGGAGTAAGGTGGCTCCGTGCGCCGCAGAGGGCCGCGGACCATTTATATCGCATTAGCGGCTTTGCGTTCGCCATTAGCGGGCGCCGATAAGATCAATGGCAGACTTTTTACACTCACCTGATCATAAATAAAGAGCCGCAGGCAGGCGATCCCGGAGATAAGGGCCCGCGCTTTTATTGCACCTTCGATGGTTTCCTGGTTAGCCTTTTTATTTTTATTTCTTTTCGACAATGGGCTATCGCTGCGGCGGCAGGTTTATAACATGGACCCGTTATAGGGCGGGTTCGGAAAAGTTACGAGAAACGGGCGGCGCCGCGGAGTTTGTAATCTATTTCTTTATTATAAACATTTCTAGCTTTTAAAAGTTAGTTCTCCGCATAAACTAAATGTAGTACACTACCTCCACGTAACAAGTTCCGTGGGCAGCAATGGGCAAACAGGTTGAATGTAATCATTTTAAATTTACTGTACAGTTAATGGTATTTGACATATAACTAATACCAAATAGAAAATAAATATTTCTTTTATATTTTCAACTATCGGTTAAAATGATGATGATGATGATAGATGAACGAATATAAATGAACATTAATTTGTTTATGATACTGTACTAGCACTGAGCTGGTGTTCCTGTAATATGACGTAGAGCCTTTAACTGACGGCGTCAGTGCGGGCGAAGGTGCACTACGGGGCAGCGCTGCGGCTGAACCGGCTTCTATACCTACCGACCATTTAAACCGGTTGCAAAAAAAATTTCGGTAGTGCGATAACCAATTTTTGTTTAATACATAAACATATCAGTTGCACTAGGTAGCTGCTTACAGTACGAAAATTAACTATAGATTTTAATAACATATTTTTTTTATTTTAGTCTCATATTCTTTTAAACATTATTGTGTTTGATTTTTTAAAGGTTGCGTAAATTTCTGATTCATACATCATTCATGTGTCGGAGAATGGCACCTTGAAAGCATGAAGCGTCTTTATAAAACACTAGCAAAATTAAGTACGTGTAAATATAACTTGACATACCTACAAAATTCTCTTTATTAACACCCATTTAAAACGGGGCTCTATATAGTGTTTTTTTACAGAAACATAATGTATATCAATCAGATGCGACACAACGACATATTTCAGGTCCTTAAACACGAAACACAGTTTTGCTTGCACACTGCTGGTAGCGGCAGTCTTCTACGCTACGACGTGCTACGGAGACGCTACGCAGCCCGGCCGCACGTTGACCGCCACGCTACAACTTTTAAGTGAACATGTCGCGGTGTCCCGCCACCGTTTTTGGTAATTTGCAGCGAGCGCGCGCCGCGTTACGGAGCCGAATTTAGGCGATCCATCAATTAGACGTGACGCAGCAGCTAAGTGGCATTTTATTCAGCGGGCGGGGCCGGGCCCGGGTTCGGGTCCGGGCGCGTGCGACGTGGCAGGTGTAATGAACGTACCGGCTGAATGATCGAACGGGACGACTCCTGCGGGAGGGCTCGGGAGGACTCGGGAGGGCGCAGGAGGGACGCGCCCAGCGCCATGTAAATTAAATGTTTTAATGTGTCAAACGAAGTGGACGCAAGCGGCGCAGCGCCCCCTGTTCACGGATTATAACTCGCGTAAATGGATGTGTCGTTATTTCGGAAATGAATAATTTATACCCAGTGTTGATAAATATAAACGCGATTAGTGTTGCGGAACATTTCAATACTTGAAGTTAAGTTTTGTTTTTTGCCTCTACCTCCTGCCCTACTCACATCGCTACATTGTTGTGAGCGAGGCCAGGGACACATTTATCGTGAGAGGAACAAACAAATATTTCTATATACCGTTCGCCAATATCTTGTTCATGAAACATAATGCATATAAAAAATAAAAAAATATGTTTATTTGTTGCAGGTATGTCACTAGTCTCTCTGAGTTACTTTTATAAGGTAATTAATATCTTATCTATATGGTACACAGCTCCGTTTTTTTGCGCACATTTCGGAAAAAATTGTTAAATTAATGTTAATTACAATGACAATAATTTATTTTCGGGCATAAATTAAACAAAAATTACGTTAATCTGATCTCTTTCTGCTATACGTCGTTATCATATCTTTTAAGAGACAAAAAATAAACCAATCTTCTCCTTTCCTCAGAATTGAATGCGAATTATCTGATTTCATCGGATAGTTCCATTTAAACTTCGCTTAAAACTTAGAACTGCTGCCAAACCGTTCTAGGAAACTGGGAAATATATGGTCATACTACTCGTTAAAACTTATATTGCAAACGACATTAAGAATAAGCCCCGCTGAATATCGAATATAGGTACAGGAATAAACGTTCCAAACGGAAAGGCATTGTAGCTAGAAGATTCTTAACGTGCTAATGTTATGCCTCTGAATGTAGTCAAGTAAAAGTAGTAACCAAATAGTTTTGGCTAAGTAGATTCTGCACTATCTATATATTTTTACGCAATAATTCATCATTATTTCTAAAAAGATCACATGTCTTGCGTTAGACATCTTTATCGTATAATTGTGAATATTATATGTCGAAGGATATAGTACAGACATGCACATGTAAGTACACTGGAGTAGTATTACTGCAATAAATAGAATACAGTTTTGCTAGTAACAAAATTCGTAGCAATTTGTCGGAGAGAGCTCCGAATTCTCGCATCGATGGGAAACGTTCGTCGGCGATATATGCGATGGCAATCGGATATTGGAATATTTTAAAATCGTTTTGAATCGCTCACGTCCGCGGCGGAGTGCCCCTCCTCCCCCCCTCTCCAGCAGCAGCGAGGGTCCCGAGGATCCTTCTACCGAGTTACTCGCTTGAATTATAAAGACGCTCCGCGGCGGGTGTTGCGCTGCTACAATTTAATTATAACGGGTTATAGCTTGCGCGTGTGATTTGTTCATAACAACGATCAGCTGACACTTCAGTTTCACGTGATATTAAGTGGCAACGAGGTCAAAGATGGTGAAAAGTTCTCACCCAGATTTTGCGGCTGACCTGTTGTTGACCGGAAAACACTAATATTGTTCTTATGTATCAACATCTGGTCTTGGAATCGAACCAGGCACCTTTGTATTCCAAGGCAAGCGGTTAACTACTGTGACACGGAAACAAATAAATTTATTAAAAGATTGCACAATTTTTGTTTCTATCAAACGACTACTTTTTCACAGACGGGGAGGTGGGGATAGAATTCGTTAGTGTTACATCCGCCTACAACAATATGGCGCTACTTGTTCGCTAATCAACAAATCACTTATGTAGCCTCAAAACATAACGCGGTGCCTCATTAGCCCCGTAGTGTCACCAGTTCGCGGGCCCTCCGCACCGGAACTAAACAATGTTCACAAACTGATCTACGGAAACAAGTACAGCCGTCAGGGAACTATTTGTTAGCCGACAATATAATGTTACATGTTCTATATTTACATTGTGGCGCCAAGTTACTGAAACTCCTGCTTAATACCCTCCGCCGACGTACAGCGTAGCGGCAAGTTTGCGAGTTCGACAATAATACGTAGAGCAGCAGCGCTGCGGCGGCGTATGAGTTCATTCTCGCGTTTCGCTACGAGCGCTGCTACGAGCGCCGCTACGAGCAGCGCGCTGCGTCTCGACGTAAATAAGCAAACTTGCGCAGTTGAGATCATGTTTACTTTCAGTCAAAGCTTTCCATGAACACAAATTTGCTGCGTCTACAGCGGACGCGCGGGCGCGGGCGCAAAGTGCAACAAGCGCAGAGAGCCCGGCCTCTACGCCAAAATCCGCGTCCAGAAGTCGCGGTGCAGCAACTTCGCAGTTAGACATTTGATACATTTTTTAAAAAAAGATTTACTTGCTTAAAAATTGATTTCGAAGTCTTTTAAATTATATGAAAGTTATCTTACAATATTATTATAAATACGAGTACAGCTCGATAAACGTTTAAGCGACTGTAATTGCAACATGATAGTTCCCAGGTGATCAGTAACGCACGTCCATCGAACAAAGCTTCTCGTGTTTATTTCGAGCCCGCCATCGAGCACCGTCAAGTGCCAACTCCTTGCGCTCTCGCTAAGGACCTCCGCACTCGTGAGTGTCTCGGGTCCTTTCTTACAAAGGATGTGCTGCCGAGTTTTAAGCCCCGCAACGGAACACTGACACTTCAACTAGTAATGATCATAATGCTAATTGATATCCTGTTTTCTCAAAAATACCATGTACCTTATACGACGTGGATATCACGTGTATAACACTGTTACTATTCATCTGTATTGAGTGTTTATGTATTGTTAGTCTCAGACCTTGCAGACGGATATCAAATACATCCAGATTTTCATTTCTATTGGTACTTAAAACTATCGGGATTACATATGCCACAGTATGGTAGAAATAAACTGAGATAAAATAAGTTCTTCTAAGTCGTATTCGTTTCTGATTCGATCGCGTAGAGAAACTCCGAACATAGTCTGTTGGAACTTTAAGCATTTTTATAAGACCCTCCAGAAGAGAGAGAATACCTCCAGTCAGAGGGCAACTACTTTATCCGCAGTCATTACCCGCGAGCTGCACTCGCCGCGCGAACTGGGCGCACTCCACCTGCTGATATCTTCTTTCTTCTTATTTTGAGGACTAAAAGTGATGGTAGTACATGTATGTAGCTTTTGTAAATAAAGATATAGCGAGTTTAATATTAAAAATTTGTTCTTATGTATAGACTGCACGTGTAAGCCCTCGGCTTGTTATATAAAGGACCACACATTTGGTAAAAAAATTAAACCTCTTTGAATTATACGTATTTTGTCATATCATACAAGTACATATTAAATATGTAGGAGTGATAAGGACTTTTCTGTTTGGCAAAGAGAAAAGAGTTTCGGAGTAATTCAAATCATTTGCGCGCAACGTCTCCGGAAGCGATCGGATATTAGAATATGTCTTTAAATCGTTTCCGGCGCGCGGCCGAGAGCCCTCGCTCCCCGAGAGAGTTTCGAGGGCCCTCCGAAGAAGTTACTCTTCAATAATGAAGTTCTGCCTTCCAACGAAGCAATGACTCCTCGGCGAGTATTATTGTGAAAAATGTAACAGAATTTCAAGTGCATTGTCCGCATTAATGAGCAATTTACTTGTACTATTGTGCTTCATGCTGTGCTTTATACAGAGCAATACCTACCCATAGCAATTAGGCGCCGATTAAATAGTTAAAAAATACTGTAATAACTTTAAGTTATAAGCTAGATCTTAATTCATTCGTAAGATTTAGTATTAAACTTGACTGTGCCCGATACTCGCCGTTGAGAATCATTTCACGTTACATTTATATCGAAATACTACTTTAAAATACCTACTTGCAACTTGCGCAAGTCTCGATTAAGTTCACGCCGCGGTAACTCTGTATTTTCTACGTCATTCGTTGTTTCTCATATTTCATGTTTCGCTGCATGAAAAGAGATATGCAAATTTTATACGTGAAGGCAGATGCGCTATGCTAATTCCGTGCATGCGGGAGATATGAATAGCAAATGTTTTCAAGGGTGTACCTCGATGGGGGCCTCGAAATGGATTCCCATTTGGTTTAGGCGAAGCTGAAATTGGGTTTGGTTTATTTGAGTCGGGGTAAATAAATAATAATCGAATATTTTTTTTAAACACAACACATACAAAATAAAAATGAAATTCTGTTATCTTCATATCACAAAAGTGATGTCTTATCCGAGAGGGTGTAGTATTCAAATATTTACCAGGTCGTAGGTCTCTGTTGCCGGAGACCGTCTGGATGGGTACCACCGCAGCTCCTATTGCAACCGACAAATAGTAGTGTGCGAACATTACTGTGTTCCGGTTTGAAGCGCGCTGTAGTTAGTGTAATTACTGGGGTAACGAGACTTAACACCTTATGTCTCAAGGCGACGAGCGCAATGTGGTGCAGTGTGTACCATCATAACTAGCAGCACGTTGTCATGGGCAAGCGTATCACTTACCATCAGGTGAACGTCTTGCTCGCCTCGTCGCAAAGTAGTATAAAAAAAACTATAAGCTTGGGACAACAATTGACGCAGCAGAGTCACCTGCCAAGATGGGTTCTGTCAATGGAGCCTTACATCGTTACAGATGAAATGATAGAATTAGAGGTTACAGCGGGAAAAGTGCGGTGCGACTCTTAAGTTGTGGCCTAAACATCGCATGCGGGGTATCGGGAGCGTTTTGTTTAATGCGTTCATTAATATTCCGGGGTACCGCGGCGCGCTCGACCAGCCCCCCCTCTCACCCCCCGGGACCTTTATTTACAGCGCAGCCCGGACGTGATCCCGCAGCCCCGCTTAATAATGCAGCGCCACAACCAGCGCGCGCGCGGGTCCAACGCACGTCGGATTACGTTGTCGTGGCTCCGGACCTTCACCGCGACTACCAAATCATTACTAATTTAACCTAAAACTTCGTTTCTGTTGAAATATGGTATTTTTCAGTATAAGAGCATACATAACATTTATTATATGTAACATTTATGAGCCAACATAATGCAAACTGCACTACGCAGTGCTCCCGTAGCCTGCCCCGGCCGTAACGTCAAGTTACACATATCAGTTGCACTTACAATTAGGTGCGGCGCTCCTGAAACCGGAAGTCCTGTTTACCCGCCGTCAGAATTAAGTTGCGGGGTGAGCCGTCAGCGGTGAGCGAACGTAAACATGTTGCGGCATGTCAAATTTCCATTTTCGGCTCGCCGGTGACGAACGAGTGCGTCACTGCCGCGCCGCGCGCATTACCATATGAACGGCAGCCCCCCGCTGCAGCACCGCCCCGCTTATTTGAACTATTTATAACACCTCTTTGCAGTACTCATGTACCTTACAACGCGGAGGGCAATCGGAGTTCAGGAGAGGGATTATCTGCCAGTTAACCAGTGCAATGTTTATTTGGTAACAGACGTAATGTTCGCGTTACCGTCCACCCTCACGTTTTGCTGGTAAAGTCGTTTCGATATATTTTATTTCTATGGCTATTTTACATTTCTCTATTACTTTATGATAGTCACTAATTTAACTTACATCGGACGAGTATTACAGTTTCTAATTTATTTAATAATATCTGTAGTTATACATAGACATACATAAATAGCCTATTATTTGTTTGTATTATCATTTATTTAGATTATTTGCGCTCCGCCTGCTTACCTGGTGACATCACGAAATCTCTTGTCAAGCGCAGTAAAGTATTAAACTCTTTGAAATACAATTATACTCTGAAGTTGCAGTGGTCGTATCAAAAGGATTGATTGACAGGCAGCCCCCTCCCCCTCCCCTCCCCCTCCCGCCGCGTGCTCCCCGCGCCCCCCGGGGCCCGTGTCCTGTACTAATGAATATTATTATAATGAATTAAGCAGCGCGCGGGTGTGCGCGGGCGCGGCGCGGCGCGGGGCGGGTGCTCGCCCGACGCCCGCGATTATGCAAACGCCCGCTTATGTAAATACTCGTTTATATCTCCGTATAAACGATTCTTTGCCTTTTCCATTGTGTCAATTCTCTGACGGAATTCCTGCTTTAAATTATAAATGCATCTGCGTCTGTGCTTTTGGTTCGCGCACCGACGGCAAGCTCCCCGCGAGCTGCTTACCTCTAATCTTTACATCACACTTTATACTATAATAAACTGCCAAAAGACTTGACATTTAGCAGTCACGTCGTATCCGATCATGCACAGCATTGCTTTTTTTTTAAACTTTTCTTCATGTTAAGTTAAAAAGAGTATTAAACTTCTCCCTCATTATTGTGTGTTACCTCGCATAGTTTAAATTTTTTAATATACAATGAAAAAAAAAATAATTATAAGTGCTCTTCGCTTTTGTTATTTGGGATAACGCATGCAATTTATTTCTATATCGTCCCGATCGTATCGAAGTTACTTTGTATCATTAAAAGTAAGTGATAAATAGCACGGATAACTCAAACAGAGTTAGCCATTCGGTGAGAAAGTCCATTGAGTTTCAGCCATTAGCAGGCAGTGTATTTATGATGCCTCGGATGCATTCGCGTGTTGGACATGAAGAGGTGGTTCAGGAGTGCTGATTGCGCGGAGAGCATTCGCAGCGGCGATGCGCTGCGCGAGTTGTGCAATAAATCACTCCGCGCCGGGGAACTGCTGACTGGTGGTAGGGGTTGACGTGGTGGGGGGGTAGCATAGCGGCGGGCAAGATTTCAGGTTCACCTTTATATAATACATGAAATATTACGATTAGTTTCACGATTAGTTTAGACGCGCGCCTTTTCCTTTTATTTAATACATAAAATTATTGCAATCTGTGAAGCTATGCCGCTGCTATATGCTATGTAACACACTAACAGTCGCTCTGCGCAACATTCGCACAGTTAAGTTATGAATGAGTCCAGCAGATCAGTATGAATTATTAATATAAATAAAATTTAGCTAAAATTTACATTTTGATACAATACATTTTACTATTAGCTACCCCAATAAACCTGACGGTTGTTTGTATTAATTAAATAAACAAAATTAATCTGAATTTACTATATTTTACTTACTGTGTAATCGTTTCCAGCTACACTCTGTATTGTAACGCAGTCGTTAAGTTGTTAAGTTACCGACCGCAGGGACACGTCACCGGCGCGCGGCGGCGTTATTTAAACGCACATCTAAATATTAACATTTTTAATGTGGTATGAGTTGAATAAAAAAAATGACACAAGTATCATTGTCGCAAGACCAGGTACCGAGCGATGCTTTCGGTCTTTGTCGCGATGCTGCCGCTACTGCGGGACTAGAGGGTGGAGGGGGGGATGTATTGCTTTTGATGCATTACCAGCGGCATTCTGCTGCGCAGCGATTTAAAGTATATTTCATGTAAAGTGCGACACCGAGACCGCAGCGAGCCGTGAATTATGTCGTCTCAGTGCGCCGTGCGGCCACGCGGCCCGCGGCGCGGACGGGGACCCTCTTATTTGCACATGATATATGTCGGCGGACAGCCAGAGCTTTCGCAGGGTTCATTGCAAAAATGTAACTTCCGAGTACAGAGACAACTTTACACGTCAAAAGCAGAACACTAAAATCGATCGAACTCGATGACAGCAAAGGTTTTTATACCTTGCTCGGTTGTTTTTCAATTACATGTCTATTTTTATTACTTAATACAAATGTAAAATTACTCGACACTATAATTACCAGAACAATATAAAATTACAAACTGTTTATACAAAACTCTAAAAATGTCTTCCTACATTAATTTAGTTCTTAATTGTATCGATTTTAGTAAATTGAACGAAATGACAACAAAGCGGAAGTGTCGGTAACAAATCTTAATATTTAAAATGAAGTTTAAACATTTTGAAACTAGATGGCAGCACCACGTGCGCCCAAATATATTAACAACTTATATTTGGGTGCTTATAATGTTTCAATATACAAACTAGTTGCTAATAATAAGAACATTTTAAAATGTCTAGTATGAATAGAAACAATTGTATACTGTGGTGACATAAATGAAGTTTTAATTGAGATTGCCAGTCATAAATAATTTTGTACAAAAATTTCGATGCGTGATTATTATAGAAAAATTAAAAAAGGTCCTCGTATGTACTTTGGCAGTTAAGGTTTATAAGTTTGAAGAAAATATATTTTAAAAAAAAAGATACATCAAAGTCCTTTGGCTTTAAAAAATGTAAGTGTCCTGCACAGGACTATGTCACGTCATCAGGGCTTCGTATGGAAGCAGCTCGCCCCGCCGCCCGCCGCTAACAACACTTAACTCGGCGCCGCCCGCGCGCGGCGCATTTTATTTGTACCCCTCGAGATTCCCGCTTTGTCCGGCAACGAATGGGAATTCATGAAGCATTGAGACTGAATGCAATGTGCTTTGTCATTTTATGCTTTTGTTTTTATCATATAATAAACCAATATTTTTTATTACTTACCTTTTGATTAGAAGCAACTGCAGCAGCTTGCTCTACATACACATTGAGGCTCGCGGTGTCCGTGACTGTTACGAATCGGAACGCGGTAACATTAGCACTCAGCTTGTACAAAGAAACCTCAAACCTGTTTATCACACGTACAGCTGTAAACGAAGATACCGTCTGCCATGAGCTTACAACTCACGGAAATATGATATTAAAACAGTAACAAATAAGAAATTGCAAAACAATTGTTGTAATATCTTTCAATACATGAATGAAGGAGGTCCGGAGTCGCGGTATCGCGCTTTACCGTCAAGTGATTCGCTTTGTCCCGCGACGAGCCGCTGACGACCGGCGGGGATGCGGGCACACACACACACACACCCCACCCACACCCCGCACCGCCCCGCCCATCACCCGCCGTCTAATGAAAATAGATAAGTGGTGTGTGTGCTGCACCAAATCACCTTTCATTATTCCTCACGAGATTACCTTCGCTTCGGAGAGAAATCACCGAAAGCAGTTTGCAAAACATATACACTTTCGGATACATGTAGTTAGTTTATTGTTGCTCATGTACCTCCTGCTTTCTATATAATATTCTCCAGATATTTTTATTAACGGTCAAATAACAAAATGGTGCTGCCGTCATACTTACAGACGGAGTGACTTGCAGATTTCAGTTAATAAAGTCATTTAAAGGTCCTGTAAACGAGGAGCTCCTTTCCGTGGCAGAAGATTGATATTTTCTATTTTTTTTTATTAACTTTGTTTATGTATTTATATATATATATATATATATATATATAAAATATGATGTGTATATATAATATATATATATATATATATATATATATATATATATATATATATATATATATATATATATATATATATATATATATATATATATATATATATATATATATATATATATATATATATATATATATATATATATATATATATATATATATATATATATATATATATATATATATATATATATATATATATATATATATATATATATATATATATATATATATATATATATATATATATATATATATATATATATATATATATATATATAAAATATGATGTGTATATATATTATATTAACTTGTCGCATTTTCACAATAAATATTGCAATAAGCTTAACTCCACCACGTCATGGACACCATGTGGATATTTTGAAGTTACTAATAAACGAAACATTTGTATTTATGTTTGTACTGTACTGTGCCATTCATGATATAAATAAAGTTCCACATAAGCTACTGCAACATATATTAAGCGCAAATTTTATGTCGCCGATAAAGCGCACGTACAGTCTTAATAAAGAGCAAAGTTTATCGCCTCTCCCAGTCGCGTTCCGGGCTATAATATATAACGCGTAATCAAAAAATAATGCCCACTTATTATAGTATTACTTTTAAATAAATACCATATAGTACTTTTAATAATAATTTCACAAGAGACTGAACCGACGGCCGCAGCTACGGCCCGCTACAACTACACGACGACGGTAACTGTAACATATGTAGTTTCAAAACATGTATATATATTATATGTATCAGTTTCCGTGTGCTGCTGTTCCTGGTCAGGACGTAAGGAAAAATTCAGTGAGCAGCAGCTGGACGCGGGGAAGCACTCAAAATTACTTGTTATTTCAAGAAGGACAAATGAAAAGGAGCGCGTAACGCAATTAGTTAATGAAAACGTCCCCCGTATCCAGACGAAAGGATATTCTTAAATTCTATTTAAAGGACTTAAGATTTACTCCGCAATTAATTAAATAAAAATTTCAGAGGTTTTCTTCGCTTTTTTAATTATAAGCAATCTTTTAATGGATTATTCCGACCGTCGCAGCGCCCGCCGAATTGAACACTTCCGCTTAATTAATGCGGAAGAAACGGCAGGGAATTAAGAAATTGGAGTATATAACGCACATATATAAAAATATATATTGTTATATATATGTGCAGCGCTTTGACCTTCAGTAGACCGTCTCTTTTCCAGCTCCACTCGTCAGAGTGATGGATTCCATCAGACCGTGTATTAAAATTAATCGTTTTTCGTTCCCTCAAAAAGTGTCGGGATCGTCAATGAGTTAATTGTTTTTTTTTTATATAATTTGCTTCACAGAACACTACGACGTCTTTCAACTAAGGAAGGTATTGTTAAATTATCCTTGACAAGTGCCTCTCGTGCTGTACCACCGGTACGCACGCGCGGCAGCACCTTCGCGAGCAGACCAGGACTGTGTGAACGACTTGGCCGGCACCTCATTGCTTTTGTATACTTTTTCTTTCTCGTGGTCTATTTATTTCGTAGAGCTATCACGTAGTGGGTATAAGCGCAGCTAAGTTTAAATGAAATGTTATTCCAACTATGTTATGGAGATATGACGCGACACGTTCGGCTCCGGTCCCGCGGGGCCGCACATTTTACATACACGCTCTGCTCCATTAAAATTGGATTGTTTGTTTCTCCTCTGCTGTTGTCTATTCCATTTGTTTTTTAGTCCTTTGTCGACGTCTTTCGCGGCACTTGTATATATTTTTTATTGTAGCAAAATGGTTTTAACCAGCCCCCGTCGCGAGGCGCCGTTTATGAAGGTTATTAGATTATTTCTGTCGAGACTTGTTATGTATCCATAAAAAAAATATTATTTTAAATGTTAGTGGCGTTTAAACATACAACAAAAAAGTCTGGGGTAAAACGAGCTTCTGAGTTTCAGTTTGATAGTCTAATTGATCAAAAGACGCTGGTTTTAGTTTCATCGTATTAGCTTTGTCGTAAACCATCTCGTAGCAATTGCTAAAATTGTAGTTATAATGTCCAACGTGAATTTTAGCATCAATAGTTAACATCTACTAAAAATTTACCGAAATAAGCATTGTGTCTCATATCAAACTAAGTGTGATGATGTGATGTGATGCATCTGTTCGCTGCGCTCAATTGGTTTGCGACGCTCGTGGCGGTGTCTGCGCGGAACGAACGTATCAATTAACTCACGGAACAACGTGATCGGAAAACCTAAATTAAAATCCTTAGAAAATGTTTAAGATATTATACTGAATCCAAAAAAATAATTCAACACAGATATTTCATCGCGCGCGTTATAAATAAACGGGCCCCTCCCCGCGGCGCCCGGGGACCGCTCGCCGGCTCTCCGGCCGAATTTGCATCTTCAACTTTTTCTGATGGATCCGAAATCGTGAATACCTCCAGGGCTTTGGGATTTCACGCCACTATCTTGTGACGACAGAAGTTTCAGTCGTATTCCAGTTGCGATGTTCGTTTTGATTTATATTATAACAAACGTAACTACTAATGCGACAAATGTTATGTCTCAGTCGGGCTATAGTTTGAAATCAACTGTACCAAAGAGCTTCCGCAATAATTGATATTGTTTTTCACATAACAGCGAGTGCAGTAGGTACAAGCGTGGCATGATCAGCGGCATTAATAAAAGATTTTTAATAAAAGAAAATATAAGATGAACAAAGTAAAAGCGCAACACGGACACTCTCCGCGCGTATATTTCATGCTATACTAATGCTTAATCTTCTAACAATGGCCATTGGACTCCGCGGCCGCTATAGAAATGAGTTACCGCGCCACTCGCGGGGTCAGTTCACCCTCCCACCCCACCCCCACCCACACCACACACGAGATGGTTTATTCGCTAATATTGAAACAGGACAGGAGAGGTTCTAAAGCTAAATAATTCCTAATTGTTTTAACAACTCCATCTCGGCGAGGGCCCGCGTCACATACGGCATCACGTGTCAATATTAAACAACGGAAGTGTTTCCGTTTGACAATACAAAGAAGAGTGAGGAGGAGTGCGTAACACGCTTGCTAATGCCCCGGGAGTGCAACGGGAATGCAGACGGTGTGCTGTCGGAGGTGGTACTCCGTGCGCTATATCTTTACTTCTTTGATTTTTAATCAGACCCGCTTTATAGCTTTAGGTTTTAGTGGATCGTTAATGTTTACTATAATTAAGTTTGACCATTAGATTATAACGTATTTAGAGTGAGTGAGTTTCCGTGTCGCGGCGCCGCGCTGCGAGTGACCGCCGGTGGTAATGGACGCCGCCGTTAGTGCTTCAGTTCTAAGCACTTTTTAATGGTCTAGTTAATATTTATATCTATAACGTATTGTTTAAAGTATAAAAAAACTAAATAAGCGTTTTTTCTACCTTCTGCGAACATTGACGGTGTTGACAAGGCGGAGGCCTAGTTCCAAAGTTATTAAACTGAAATGTTTCTACTTAAAGTTATAACACTTTTGATCAATACTCTATAATACACATTAAATTGCTGTTTTATATAGACTTAGAGTATTCTATGGATGTACTGATAATGGAAACGAACAGTTATATTATTTTATTCACGCTATTTAAGTTTTTATTTGTTAAATACGAAAAGTCACAGGTAATTATGTGATGAGAGACAAACAAGTTGATCCCCTGATTAATCCTCATTAATCCGCTCTAAATAAAGATGTTCCTACCTATGCGATACCTACACTACCTGCCACCGGCGGAGCTCGCTTGCAACATGATTTTGATTAAAAATAACAACAGCATTGGTCCCGTGCAAATCTGTACAAGGGCAGCTGTTTCCGGAACACGCCTGAATCTTTCACTGCTGGACGGCGATGCGCAATCAGATAGATATAATGAAAGCGACGCGGATCAATTTGCCCGCTACACAACGAAATAACACGCTTATGAAAAATTCAGCGCGCGACTATAGTAATGCCTTTACCGAGTCCGATCGCTTGTTTTATTTCAGTTCGTACACAATCACACTACGGAGCTAACATTCATAACGTGACCGGCTTATATTTTTAAAGTTTTCAATTCATATTGCACAATTTGTTGATTAGAAAATATACATTGTGTCTTTTATGAACGACAAACAACAACAACAATACATTTACAAATTTAATAAAATCCCGTTAAATTTTAACCAATTTTATAACTTTATAACGGTCGTGGTCTACCATTAAGTTACTTCAATGACAATATAACAATTTTAAAAAATAATATACAACACATGAGACGTCCGCGCGCAGGCTGCGTGTAATATAAAAGTGAGTGCCGGGCGCGCGCGCTGCGGCGCTGCGAATAAATCTTCTCAGCCAGAAACTAACTGCCGACTTGCAGCTGCATATATACAGACGCCTGGACAGGCAGCCGGTGTGCACCCGCCAGCTGGGGGGTTCACCGTCACGTGGAGCACAAAAGTATTGTTTAAAGTTAGTTACTAGTAGTTAGGTGGTGCTTATTTTTTAATATTCATGATCACTGTTGGTTTTTCATTTCAATTTACTTTACAACGTCATTACGACGTAATGCGACGTTCAGACCGGTGTGAGCGACGAACGCGAATATTTAACAATGAGCACCGGTTACTCAGGTTACTCAGGTCTCCCCTGCCGAGCATCATTCCTATTCCGCAAAGGGCAGCCGCTTAACTCCAGTAGCTAATATAATTGGACTGCGTCCGCCCGACCGCGCGACGACGGCGACACGACCACGCCACCTGCACTTGAAACCGGCGGCAGGACGAAATCCTTATTAAATATTTAAAATATATGTAGACTCGAAATAAGGAAACGTATGAATATTTTTTTATGTATATTGAATTTATAATTTTTGTAATAAAGGTATATTTATTATAGAATATTGGTAATTTTATTACAGAATTGCGCAGAGGTGTCGGGTATATGTAATTCGTATTAATATTTTAAACATAAATGTGGGATTTAGGCGTCGTGATCTAAACAAGCAATTCACGCAATCACCACCACGCTTTTCTATATCCTCTCGTTCCCGTTGTCACTCTGACACTCTGTCCTTCGATTGTTTTACCTTTTACTTTTATAATTCCCTTCCATCCTTCTTGCTTCACACTATCTCCTTACAACCTGCTTACAATCCATACAGTTCCAATCCTACATAAATTTCCTTGCGAATTATTGGTATGAATTAAGGCTTGTTAGAACGGCAACGCAGCCTTCTCGAATTATCTTAGAGCGAGCGTAGTAGCGGACGGCCCGCTGCAGCCGCGCCGTGCTGCGGACACGTCCCGCCGCGCCGCGACACCCCGGCAACGGCGCCAGTGACACGAGCGGCGTACATTGTGCGCCGCCGCATATGAATTATTTTAATTTCACATAACTCCCCGTGACGCGGCGCAGCGCCGGCAGCTGGCCGATGACTTCACCCCGGCCGCGTCACCCGTTGCGCCCGGTGCGCCCGGTGTCGCGCGGGCTGCTCGTACGCGTTCGTTGCTACTGCTTCTAAGTAGGCAGTTAAGTACGGAAATAAAGAGCTTCACTTACAGGTTCCATAACATAAAACTTTCTCTATTACAACCGTTAGGCACAAGTACTACAGTTACACGCAAGTAGGCGCCTCTCCGGACAGACTCCGGCAAGAGAAAACTAGTACCGGTGATTTACTAACAACTTTACGTACAATTGAAAGTACAGCGAATTTTGTAGCTACCTAACCAACAATGGGAAATAGTCGTGTCTCGTCTCGTGCAAAGCTTTTTATGAGGGTTAACGGGAGTCACTCCGTTCACCAAACAATCATGCCTGTCCCCGCCGCCGCTTTCTGTTCGCGAGTCGCCTCCGCCGTACAAATAAATATTCAATACACGTAAACTGGTACAATACCATTTGATATCCTTTACAATATTCTCCGCGTTTCCGCATCCGTTCGCGAGTGAGTCTTCGTAAAAGCGTTGACCTCTATTTACATACTTTTGTGATATTAAAGCCCATTCAATGTTGCGAGAGAAAGTTTATACCTCTTTCGAATTCCGTTTGTGTGTTAAGAGATAAACTTTATTGTATTTATGATTTCCGTTTGTGCAGAAATGTTAAAAGTTTCGCTGGTTAAGTATTAGACTTTTGTGTGCCTTATTTGTTTTATCTTCATATTATAAATTAATATTTTTTTTACCGCAGTACCGCTTGACTTTGTCGTTCAAGCCGCTAACTACTTACCAAAGCGAAGCATGTAGAAGTAGAAGAAAATTGTCAGAACTTGTTGTAATGTGACAGACACATAATTATCGCATATTAACAACGCTGTCGACGCGCACGGGTTCCCTCTTTGTATCAGAGTTAGTGACTCTGTGACTCCGTCGGCCCTCGGAACCTGCAAAACAGAAAGCCTCCGCGACTGATGACAGAAAAAACCCCGCTCTGATATTCACGAGACCGGGCCGGGCATCTGCTCAGTCTCTTGATTTATGGTAATCTGCAGCACTCGGGGCCGCTGCTCCGGATGTTACAACAAGCTTATCATGAGGTCGGCGGACTTCACCCGCGATGGTCTCCGCTACGTTTTTTGTTAGCCGCAACGTTTACAGTTCTAAAACTGTTGCGAAAACGTTCTTATTTCATTTAGGACTGTTTCCGTTCATTGTTGCGGCGCTTATAAATATGTATGCAATATATTTGATCACAAGCTATTTTATTACACCTAAAACGATTTCTTCTACATAACACTGAAATTATCCGCAGTTTTTATCCCACGCAGTGCGGGTGCTGTGCAGAGATAAATTTCACTTACACGTTAGAATAGTATTCGTTTAATTAAGCTCGTTGCCTTAAGGTTCGAAATTCGGTTTATTTGTTATCGTTGCTCTCATTTGATTACATTCGGCATAATTAAGCATTGTTTGTTATCCACCGTGTGTAATGTGTACGGATTACAAAGCAACAAAACACAAAAATGTTGTCATAAAGTTATTAATGCTTTAAGTAGTAAATAGCATCGGGATATAGCGACAGACGGTTGAATATTAAAAGTGTCAGTGTTGCCGTATGTATGCGCAATAATGAATAGGTGACATGAGCATTGTGCGCGAGACGGAGGTCGGACAGAGGGGCAGCAAGAACTGGACACCGAATAACGGAAACAACGCGGGCAGAGGTCGCGGCGGCGCGCGGCCTCGTAAATCAAAACGGTGTCGCCGGCGGCGGCGCGCGTACTACTCCATGATTTTTAATTTTTAACCTCCCGTCAGAGATCTAAATCTATTTTCCTTTAACAATTTGAAGTTGAGTGTTACATAAAGAGGCTCCCTGATGCTTTCGCTAGTTTTTGATGATTCTACGTTTGGGCGGTTGTTTTTGATATTCAAACAGCAGTCGGCTGCTTAACGCGAAACACATCTGCAACAGCTCGAGGAGTGGGGAGCGGGGAGCGCGCTGCTGCCGCGCACTATACGAATATATTTAGATGAAAAACGTGGAAGCAGCAAACGTGATGGTAAGTGATCACGCCTGTGCGGCTGCATCGCCTGAGTAGCAGTTGCATTCCCGGCAGTCGAGGTTTACTACAATCATTTTAGTATTGGAGCCATAATTTTATTGTGATATCAGGTTATACATCGATAGTGGGTATATAGGTATATGTTGTTTTTTTTAAGTCGGCAGGGGGAAATCCTCATGGATAGCCATAGGCCCGGGCCTTATGGAATGCCCGACTCTGCTGAGTAGTGGACTCAACAGCCTACGGACTAAAACCCCCTTCCGTTTAGTCACCTATTCTCTCTGGAACCGCTTGTGCATTACTTCAGAGATATAGGTATAGGCGAGGAGAGATATATATAGGTATATGTAATAAATAGTAAATGTTCATAAAGCTAACGATCCAGTAAAAAGCGTATCCGTTATTACAAAAAGAAACTTTAACTTGTGTCTGTACTCCTGCAGCTGCAATAACTATATTTTTATTTCCCTAATAAAACATTTTAAAGTAAGCCCCGGACGGGTTATTGCGGGTAACAGGTGTCGGGTTTAGTGAATTTTGACGACGTTCTCAGGAGTAATTGGACATGAGCGTCGCCATTACGTTACGTGGAAAACGTTTTCAGTCGCGCAAATTTACAGTTTGCGTGCGGGCGTGCGGACGCTTTTTAACCAGGTTAAAGTATTAATGTAACACAAATTACTTTTTATTATGCTATTATTCATTTTCAATATTTTTTGTCTACAATGCTCAGTAAACTTGTTCTTAAATCTTTAAAAATTGTGACTGTGCAATAAACAAAAACTGCAGTGATATAAAATTTGTTATACAAAAGATATTAAATTATTGCAATTACCATTCGTTATGCTTTGGATCGCGTATTAATCTATGTAATTACAAACTCCATTAATGATTTACACGATGAACAAACATCAGATCGGTTCCGCGGCCGGTTCGTAGTCACGCGAGTTTCGATTTGATCGCGATTACAAATTGATTTCGAACTGATTTGGAAGGGACTCAATTAGTAGTTTAATTTTCATTCGGATGGGATTTATCAGTTCATAAGCACAGAGGCCGGGGGGCAGCCCCCGTTCATTCCGAGAGAAAGTGTTGCCAGTACACTCTGCTAATACATGAACTAGCCAAAGTGGCTCAACACGACATTTAAAGCATAAAAATTCAATGTCTCCCTTTGCTTTGATATCTCCTCGAAAAGAGATAAAGTGATATTATTTCTTCATCATCACTTATTTCAAACCAAGTAAAAGCAGGCTCGGAGGCGCGCTTGATTACAGCAGTAGTCGTGTTTTGTAAAGTTTCATCTCAGTAGATGCCAATATTGTGTGCACAGTAACGCTGCGCCCGCTGCGGCTGCGCTCTGTGGGACAAACTATTTGTGCAGCACAGCACAGTTTAATCATAACAAAATGGACGATCGCCCCGTAGAGGCGCTACGCCGCGCTACGCGGATGTGCTACGCGCTACGTCCGCGCCGGCGACGCGCTCGCGCTCGGCGGTGTATAGCAGGGCGATGTTAGCGCCTTCCTGTACTTGATTATTAAACGCGCATCATGTATCTTATGAGTCACGTCATTGAAAGTATTTTAATCGCATTAAGTATTTACGGTGCTGTGATCTAATTGGAGCTGATAGGCTGTTAGTATTGGTAAAACAATTTGAACCTACCTAAATAGTGAAACTATTGTTAGTAAAATCAGCCGTTAATAAACATACTGCTCCGCTCGTATTTGAGGCCTTTTATTCGCAAGATGGTTCGCTTAATTTAAAACCTCCTTCTTACGGAGCTACAAAGCACTAAGTAAATTACAATGTTGAAACCGTTGAATAGAAGTTCCGATTAAGTTTTCGCTCCATACTTTAAAGCTTAATTCGAATTGACGAGTGGAAGCAGCTCCGGTCCGCTTCGGCAGCAAAATTGTGAATAATTGTCGAGGAATGAGAGAGCACTCGACACACGGCGGGGTTTTTACTGCTCAATTAACTTTATTGTCCGGTACTATTAGTTGTAGCAGAATTTAACGATTAACAATTAATAGTTGTTGATTTTTTCATAGAAATTCAAATTGTCGCAATCAAAAGTTTAATAGTCGGAAGTTTATCATGCCGGAGTTATTTCTATTCTCTTTTATTACCCATTTGTATTATTCATCGTTCTAACTAAACAGAAGCTCGTGTTTTCAAGTTGTTCGTACTAAAATAATTTTAGTAATTATATTTTATTAAATTAAGCCTCGTCACGAGCAGGACATTTGATGGTAAGTGATATTTCTTCTAAGGCCTTTGCACTGCAGCCCTTCGCACTCGTCTCCGTGAAATTTAAGAGATATAAACCAAGTAATTCTGGTAAAGAAAAGGGCGCGAATGTATGCAATATAAAAAGAATAAAAAAAGGAATAATTTAATGCGCTTAGCTTAGCTGTTGAATACTCCAATCGGCTCTTGAAGTAATACATTTACCTCCCCTGCTGCTTTGCAATGGAACTAAACTTCAATTGTAATGTATGCGCAAAGAGCTACGAGTCTGTCTGGAAACCCGTGCGTCGTAGCTCGTAGCTCGTAGCCCGTAGCCCGTAGCAGACGTGCGGTTTCCGTCGTAGACGAGGAATGAGCTTTTGTGTACAGTGTCGATTGTGTGGTCGAGACTAAAAGGTGCTTATTTATCCACGTGTCGCATAACTTAGTACTGCCACTTTCATAGATTGAAATCAGTTTCATAGAGCGCTACAATAAGTGCGGAATTAGAAGAAAGCTCATCTACTAAATAAATTGCGCGTAAAAATATTAAGCAATTCTGCAAATATAAAGCTACATTTTATTGTCATACAAAAATAAATAAATACAAAAGAAGTCCATTACTAAAAGTAATAAAACTATATATACACTTTAAAAATAGTATATTTGTTTTAATGTCTCACATATCTTGATTACCAGACTGTTTCCTTTTACTATTGACAAGTAACGAGGCATTACTAAGAAATGAGCACACTACATCGCGCGCAATAACGGAAAGACAGTTCCTTTATCTACGACGCGTTCTGTTCCGGTGCGATGCAATTTTGTGCCCGGTCGGAGCTTTTTCGTCCGCTTCAATTTGGCCACGATTGGGAAATTTTAGCGGAATTGTTTTAGAATACTTGACTTTTGATCATAATTAAATTTAGTTGAATTAGTTTTATTAGTAGTTTTGTGGCAATATATAACAGGGAGCTAACAAATGAATACTACAATATCCGGTAGTTACTGATAACAAATGGTAAAGCCAGGTCAAAATCAAATTTCGCTGCTTGGAATCTGTATCTGCAACATCTCATTATGGATTATTTTCA
This sequence comes from Byasa hedistus, assembly GCA_029286795.1. Classification (NCBI taxonomy): domain Eukaryota; kingdom Metazoa; phylum Arthropoda; class Insecta; order Lepidoptera; family Papilionidae; genus Byasa; species Byasa hedistus. The sequence continues at coordinate 9,358,258 of JAGSMW010000024.1, forward strand.
TGATTATATCCACTGCTGATCGTCCCAAATTGTTTTCCTGCGCGACCGATCCAAAGGCATCTGACATTGCTACCTCCTGGTCATTTCGACAAGGTCTTGGTCATTACAGCAGCATTCAGATGCAAATACATTAATGCTTACACACTTCTGTATGTGAAAGACTGTTCTGTGTTCATTCATCAATGCCGTTTGTTTCTCCCAAAGCTTACCATTAATGTTTAAATGCAGGTGTTACCAATTAATTTAATCTTACCTATATATCCTAATTCTCTACATATGTATCACTACATTGATTCAAGTAAATTTTCAGTATTCCCCAATTTGAATTGCAGTTAATTTCCAATGTATCTGCGCTAGTGCGGGGCGGGGCGGGGGAGACGTAGACGTGGAATGAAAGTGCTTTTGTTTGTTGAAGCGACTATTTCGTGAGCTTCAATAAAGATGGTGTTGATAGCAGTGGTTAAGGTCAAGTCCATTTCTATATATTTTCTGTTCACTTTAAGGCATAAAACGTAGGGATAAGTTCTTTTCTCTTATTACTATATTTCCGACAAACGATCGACTCACCGAGAGGACACTTCTTAAAAACGAAGTATTATATTCCAATTTATGTTTTTTTTCCTATAAGTATCTTCTAATCGCGTCGGTCGAAACGTCGGAATAAATAAACAAATAATAAACGCGATAAAATCCGTAAAATCGAGTTTTAATAAATGTGTAACATTCGCGGAAATATAAGAAATCATTAAGTATCTTCTAAGGTTCGAAATATGTTCATCTTCGAAAGGCAAGGAAATTTTCCCGCTCCTGCACACGCAGGAGAGTTTAATGTGTAATCTAAAACCACACACGCGGAAGCCGTAAAAAATTTATGTCCCTACATCTCAAAACTCATCTCATATTGACTTCCGAACCTTCGCATGCCTTCACACAAAAACTTCCCACTGAGATTTTGTTTATAAAAAAAAACCTATTGGGCAAATGTACATTTCTTTTTTAAGAAAACTTCCGGCGGCGATGTTCTATCAGAGTAGACACCCAGTGTCTTCAAAAATGTAAAAAAAAAACTCTGCTTTAGTTTAGCGCTCTTTATCTATTAAAACACATTGTCACATGGCGACCTTAAATCAATATAAAAGTAAAACCGCAGCTTGTAAAAATGAGTAAATTCCGATTCGTTGATTGAGATAATAAACTTAAATTATCTTCATGTACAAAATAACATTTATAATGTTTAAATGTTACGGCCGGTTTGATTCCGGTCCAATTTCACAGAAACAGTTTTATTGCACCGCTTCATTTGACGCATGCTACAACAAATACTTGAAATATGACACCCTACACGTGCCCCCTGGGTAGTGCTAAACGAGCAGCAAATTCCGGTGGTAGGCTTCGGCCGCTGGCTCCTGGTACCACCCATCGGCAAAGCCATGCCGCCAAACGACTTGTCGTGTTCCGACATGATGCCTGATGAAGCCACAAGGGGGTTGGGTCCGTACAGTTGCACTGTATTTTGAAATCCGGGTATGGCGCATTGAAGGTTGTGGCGCTGGGTGCCTGTTCGAGGAGGGTAGCGGGATCCGAAGCACGGTTCTCCGCTGGCCGACCGCAGATAGTAGGGGGCCCAAGTAGCGAGTAAGCCACTTGCGAAAGGCTGCCCCGCCAACTGTGAAAAATCCCAGAGTGGCCCCATCGTGCCGGTTGGCGACCGGGCGAGAGGACCCGATGGCGATCTCTGGGGGGGTTCGGGCGTCCCCGCAGTCTCCAGACCAGGCTCCCTCTAGCGTTGCACCGCCAACTGCGTCGTTGGGATTTCATTGCAGTGCCTCGTTCAACTTCCTCCCTCTTCCTATTCACTCTAACACATGAAATGGTAAAAAAGAAAAATAAGTCTCAACAGCGGTTGCACGTCCTCTCACTACAAGTGCACCTCACAAACATCAGAGGCCTGCACTCAAATCTCGATGCAGTCCACCACCATCTCGAAACTGCCAAGCCACACTTATTTTTTCTGACGGAGACGCAAATACGCGACCCTCTTGATGCGGCGTACCTGGATTACCCAGGATACTCTTTGGAGCACCACTTCCAACCGCGTGCCGGAGTCTGCATGTACGTCCGCCAAGACATTTGTTGTCAGCGTCTCCATCATCTTGAAGACCCCACCTTTTCTACACTTTGGACGATGGTGGACACAGGCATGGAAAAAATCATCTATTCTTGCGTCTACCGTTCGCACAGCGGTGATAAGGAAACGACTCGGCTATTTGAACACCTCAGTGAGACAGCGGATGAGGCTCAGCAGCGGTACCCATCGGCACAGTTGGTCTTTCTAGGTGACTTTAACGCTTGCCACGAACATTGGCTATTTCCCTACCAAAAAACCGACTGTGCAGGGAGAGAAGCAAGAAAGTTTGCTATATCGCACAACCTCTCCCAACTGGTTAAAGAAGCAACCAGGGTACCCGATGTAGAGGGCCACACTGCGAATTGCTTAGACCTTCTGCTGACAACAGATCCTATCAGATACAGAGTGGAAGTTTCGTCCCCGTTAGGACTTCCGATCACTGTGTGGTGAAATCTGTAGCGACCTATTCTCCTCCTAACCTCGACACACATGGGGTCAGACGATTATGGCGCTACAAGTTGGCAGATTGGGATGAAATGCGGCATTTCTTCGCATCTTATCCTTGGCGGCAAGTCTGCTTTTCTTCTGACGATCCGTCGAGATGCGCGGATGCCGTAACCGACGTGGTACGCCAAGGTATGGAATACTTCATACCGTATACGGATGTATCTACTGGTTCCCAAGCGCGACCCTGGTTCAATGCCGAATGCGCTAAGGCGGAAAAGCGAAAACACTATGCTTTCTGGCCTGGGTCAGTGCTAAAACCCGCAAAACTCCGGATGTTACCACCAAGAAGAAAGCCTTTAACCGTGCCGCCAAGTCCTTCAAAAAGCAATTACGGCGAGCTCGACACGACCGAATAAACGCATTGGCGCGAAGCTCTCTGCCCAGCCGTGTGGCAGCCGAGCTTTCTGGTCTCTAGCCAAGTCGGTCGAGACGAACTTTTGCCGGCCTTCGCTGCCTCCGCTGATTAAGCCCGATGGTTCACTGGCAAACTCGGCAAAAGAGAAGGCTGATTTACTTGCCTTTCATTTTGCCAAAAATTCACGTCTTGATGATGTAAACGCTACACCGCCTCAATTGCCTCTCTGCGGTATTTCTATGCCGGAAATCCGCATTTTGCAGAAAGAGGTGTTAAAAACCATGCGTAGTCTGGATGTGGATAAAGCCAGTGGACCAGATGGATTACCGGGTATTGTGCTAAAAACCTGTGCACCCGAGTTGTCTCCCGTATTGACGCGCCTGTACCGCCTCTCTTTAAAGACTGGAATAGTTCCGAAATCATGGAAGCTTGCGAACGTGCAGCCCGTTCCTAAGAAAGGCAGCTGTGCCGACCCTGCCAATTATCGACCTATTTCGATTACCTCCGTACTTTGTAAGATTATGGAGAAAATAATCAACAAAAGGCTCATGGCACACCTAGAGCATAATGACCTCCTCAGTGACCGACAGTACGGATTTCGCCAAAACCGGTCTACTGGGGATCTCCTAGTGTACGCCACCCACTTATGGGCCGAGGCCTTGGAGAAGAATGGGGAAGCAATGGCTGTCTCCCTAGATGTCTCAAAGGCCTTTGACAGGGTATGGCATGCGTGCTTGATCAACAAGCTTCCAGCCTACGGCTTATCTCCTGATCTGATTGCTTGGATTAAGGACTTTCTGAGAGAACGGTCTTTCCGTGTTGTAGTCGAAGGTTGTTCATCAGACCCAATGACTACTAATGCTGGTGTTCCTCAGGGTTCTGTTCTCTCTGCAACCTTATTTCTGTTGCATGTCAATGACCTCTTGGTCCCCGGTATCCTTGGGTATGCTGACGACAGCACAGTTGTGGAGAGATATCTGACCACTGCACAGACCAGTCGAGATCAAGTACAGACTTTAAGAGAGACTATGGTTGAGCGGTTGGACCACGCATTAGAGGCAGTCTCCAATTGGGGAAATGCCAATCTCGTAGCTTTCAACCCCACCAAAACGCAGGCATGTCTGTTCACTGCGAAGAGGAGCCCATTCACCTTGGCTCCCACTTTCCGAGGAGCAGTTTTGGAGTGCACCGACCGTCTTCAGTTGTTAGGCATCGAAATATCAACGAACCTCAACTTCGGGCGGTTCATCGAGTCCAAAGCGAAAATAGCCGCGAGGAAACTCGGAATCCTTGCCAAAGTGCGGCGGTACTTTACACCGGGACAGCTTCTGACTCTGTATAAAGCCCAGGTCCGATCGTGTGTGGAGTACTGCTGCCATATCTGGGCAGGTGCTGCCAATTGCCAACTGGCAGTCCTGGACTCGGTGGAGAGGCGTGCTATGAGAATAGTCGGTGACCAAGAGCTTCTGGATGCAAAACTCGATAGCTTGGGTCACCGTCGTAGAGTAGCTAGTCTCTCGGTGTTCTATCGAATGCACTTTGGAGAGTGTGCTCAAGAACTGCATGATCTGATACCGCCCTCGCCCTTTTATCACCGGACGTACAGACACACCGCAGGCATTCATCCCTTCGTTGTCGATCTCCCGCGCATTAGGACTAAGCGTTTTCGCTCGTCCTTCATAATGCGTACAGCGAGGGAGTGGAATAGTCTGCCGGCGTCAGTGTTTCCGTCCAGGTATGATGTGGGGGTCTTCAAGAAAAGAGTGAACAGCTTCTTCTAGACTAGTGCGCTTTACCACCTAGATTACATCGCCGCTTACCATCAGGCGGGATCGTAGTCAAGCACTAGTCTATACTAAATAAAAAAAAAAAAAAAAAAAAATGCTGTGTCCCGGTTGCCAAAACTTTTGCCAGTTAACAGTTGTACGTGTGTACGTTACGGCATTTACTATCACATGCGATATTCGTAGATACTTATTTTTTTTAAATGCGTCATTACGAGACTTTAAATATTATATACAATGCTGATGAATAACTTTGAGGGAACTTCGGAGAGTAGTCTCATCCTGGAGAGAACTACTACGAAGACAAACGATGGTAGTGATAAAGCAAACATTCCCTCTCATCGAATCTGAATATGAAACGAGCACCATGAGAAGACGAGTCCGACACGTTACAGCGACTCCGGGTTCGAGTCTCCGGGGAGCAATAGAGCGAACTGCTGTTGCCGATAGCCAAGTAACCAAGTTGGTATGAATTGCACTAAATCATACTCGCATTCATACTAAAGTAATGTTTGTTATGGTTATTTAATCTTATTGTGAATATCATCGTTTTCACCGCCGAGTTTTTGATTTAACACAACCAGAAAAAAATATCCACTCTCTACTCAGTAAAGTTTTCGCAGTTTTTTTATTTAAGAAAAGTTAAATAACTGGTCACAGATCTTCCTAGCAGAAGATACAGCGAGCGCACCACACCAGCACCTAGTTCAAAATCCAAAAAAATGTCTCGCGAGACAAACAGAATTTCCTCACCGACACTTCAACTCGTAACACATATTATTTTCAAGTACATTACTAATGTGGATACATAACTTCGATAAAACACAAATTAAATTTTCGTCGGCAAAAGAAAATGTTCTTTTCAGCAGCGCGGCTCCTCAGAACATGTTCAAACTTGGCTTTCACCCGCATGAATGGAAGCATGAGCGATTTAATTTAGCAAAGTGAACGGCTCAGCCGGATGTTGTATCTAAATTATAAGGGTAGAGATGCTTTCATTAACGTTAAAGAATTTCTTGGTATTAAATCCCTTACATATTTTAACAACAAAATATAATAATCGCAACCCCAACGTTTTAGGTCTTTATGTATCATAAATACACTTCTAATATCTCTGTGACTTGAATTTATAAATCACCATACACGGACACAACCCTCCAGCCTCCCATGGCTCAACCGGATTATAAATAGCCGTAGTTATAAATCTGTCAATGCGAACCAAAACTTTTTGTAACAATATATAATAGCTCTGGCAGAAACTCTATTCAAAAATAATTGTACGCACGGAATCGAATCCGGGCACTCGATCATTCGCCCGACGGTTACAATGAGCCTATTCAAAACGAGCTTTTAAATGTACCATTACCGGGCCCGGGAATGCACCGCCATTAAAAACAAATACCGCGCCTCTGGTGTAAGTGCTACTTTACAAATTTTAGTTTATATTTCGCAGCATGTACTGCTGCGATCTCGCGAACCTAGCACAGCATGAATAAACATAATGTTTTTTAATGTATTGATTTCACATATATTTTAATACCTAAACATTAAGTATTTTCAATTTATATTCATCTACTGGTAAAAGTAAATCACTTTACTCACCAATATATGGCGTTACTGGTTTATGTATCACAATATCGTTTTGTTCAGACCCATCGCTAAATTGATTTGATCGTCAAAGTTTCATTAAGTAGAAATAAATAAAACCATGTATTTGATTTTTGTGATCCTCTTCTCCGAAATTAAATACTCTTCTCAGACCTAATTTTCGTGCGGCAATATCAAGGGAAAAAAGTGTAAAGAATTAAAACGATGCAATAAATATAAATGATTTGACACATTAACAAAATACTGTAAAGCTGTTGGGGAGCATCGGCAACGGGCGCGGGTGCCCAGGGCATGCCAGGGCAGATGCAAAACATCATTAATTTCATTAAGGCCCGTAGGTTGTTGGGAAACTAGTTAAAATGCCATCCCGCTCCCGGCGCGCGTCATATGTAAAGTTTAAATTTATCGCGGGCTTCCTTCATAATGAACAGCTCCACGCAAGTTCACGTCGCCCAAACGTTGTAATCAATTTTAAAAGTTTTATCAGGCACTAATGCAATGTAATACATGGACACGGTCGTCTTTTAACATGAAACTCAAGACTAAAAAATTATCACTTTCGTTTGTTTTATCAGACAAGGGAGACACCAAATGTTCAGTGAATATTAATTCAGTTACCGGGCGCGCGCACGTACTGTCTGCCGGAATGTGTCGGACCACTACAGGGGACGTGTATCCTTCGGCACTGTACCATGTCTATATTATCAACAGAATTACTGAACCTATGAGGTAAACACCTCAAGTAGTTGTTGCATAAAGGAAACGGGCAGCAAACTCAGAAGACATAACCGCATGCTGCTGAGCTATGTCAATACCGAATAAGTTATTTAGGGCTATTGCACGGTACTGCTTAACGGCCAAGTAGAGAGGCAATGCGGTAATTTTTTAATAGTTTTTATGGTAATCTAAAAGCATGCGCAGGCGGGGCCTACCTGCAACCAGGGCAACGCGCAGTGTTTTATGGTAATGCATTACACGAGCAGGGGGGGGACTCCACCGATCGTAAACAGATTTGATACTTTAATGAAACCCTCGTAAAGAGACAAGTTTTCTTGCAACGCGGCAGTAAATATAAAAGTTTACGCGCGTCTGGCGTCTGCTCCGGACGACTGAGCAGTTCCGCACCACGCACTGCAGCGGTGCACAAGCATGAACTGTCATGTGACAATCTAGTCCATCACTTCGTAAAGATATTTTATTTGTGACAAAGTTATTATTAAGTACATCGCACGTCGCTGGCGGTTACAATTGTTTACAGTGCTATTTATAAATGTACATATATTTATATCAAGTAACGCCATCTGTTGGTAAAACATTCAACTACAACAACTTGTTTAACTAACACCACGTAAGGTTATCTAGTCGGGTATAACGTGAGTTGTAATCGTTTGTTAAGTACGTGTCACTCCACAACGTGTCAATGATGTTTGAGTTGTTGTTTCACTCATAACATATATTTTTTAATTAAGAATACCGTTTTTTAAAACCCGCAGTACGGGTTTGAAATCCTGCGGGTTGTTGTTGAAGAAAAAGTAAAAAGATCGGAACGAGTTGGAAGAGTTTTCGCGAATTCGGTGAAAATGTTCAGAAATTATTTGCGAAACTCTTTGAGGGGTTTTTTTTTTTGTAGAACCTTCGTTAATCTTAATGAAAACATATTTCAGCCGGTACCTACCCCTCCCCCCTTTCCCCTTGCAACCACTCCCCGCCGCCCCGCGTAACTCAGGTGTAAGCCCGGCTGAGCCGTTCACTTAGCCAAATTAAATCGTTCATCCTTTCCTTTCATTTCTGATGAGTTCAAAGACGCCGCGCGTGCAGGTTGGAGGGGAGGGGGGAGGCACGGATCCGACGCGGACGATCAAGCTGTGATTAGAACTGCCGCAGCATGCGTTACTTGTGTGTCTACAATAATTTGAAACTTAAAAAATCTTGTCTCACTTACCTTTAATTACCGCTGAGATACATGCGTAGTGCGGAGCCACCGCCAGCACCTCGCAGCCGACGGAGATCAAGATCGTTATAATAACACAAATGGCCCTGCGACTGAATCCTTGACCTTTTAAATATTTCCTGATGGTCCAAGAGCATGCACTCATTTAATGGTCTTTAAATAAAAAGACAGGTTTCAATACAATGTTCTGTTCCATAGACAGGATGATACAACTCACAGTTATATACATCCCGGGAAAAGGAATAAAAGGCGAGCTGTCAGCGGAACACGACCGCAGTAGTTATTGCAGCAATACAAATACAATATATTGTGCAGGTATACGTTTAATACAAATGCGGCACTCGATTTATATCAGACAGAGTAGTTATGTATTGGCGTATGATACAAGTGGCGGGCGGTGGTTCTTAGACACATTAACTTGTTTAGTCTAGACTCCGCGGCGACGTGTTCAAGTAAAGGGAAAAGATGTAATGTCCTTGTATACGCGACCTTCCCCTTGGCTCCGTACTTGAATATAAAGTATTGATTTTGAAATTATGTTTAGCATTAAATACATTTTATCATTATTCTTACAATGAAATTGTGATTATATTTGAAACCACAATATCTCCTGCGAGTAAAGCAGACGGGAAGAACTCAGTCGGAGAGTGAGAACTTTTGGTTATTTACCCTGAGCCAAGTGCAACCCACGTTCTAGTTACCAACAGTAATATTACTACTAATAATTTTCGTTAGCAGACCCTACTGTAAACAAACAGAATTACTAATAACGAGCGCGTGTTTACGCGGCGACTGCACCGAAGGCAAACTTTTCGACTTCCGCTGACGCTACAGGCGAATAACGAATCCAAGCTGGTGGAATCTACTTTGTACATTAAGTTGAGCATTAAAGTAACCCACTTCGGTTCTTACGAGGTGGTTAGACACGAGGCGCGGCGCCGCAGGGAGGTGAGGGGGCTGCCTCCTACTCGTAAATAGATTGGCGGTGCTGCGCATCCAGCGCACGTCCGAAATATATCACTCGGAGGCCTTCCGACTGCTTCCCGAGCAGGAGACGGCCACTACAGTTCATTCTGTTGGGCGAGCGCTGGGATGCAATCAATTCTAATGCTTTTACATTTGTTCCGTTAAATTGAAATGTTTATTGATACCGTTACTGGACGCGGGAGTTTACCATCGGAACTCGACGAATAGTAAGCGGCAAGCACCGCGGCGCGTGCAGCAGTAGACAAACAAGTTCCGAGACGGCCGCGCGGCGCTGCTGACCAAACGAGTAATCAAGTTCAGCACACGACAGCGGTAACCCGCGGAACCCCGGCACACACAGCGTGTACAAAAGCGTCATCGTCCACGCTGTGGTGCTGGTGCTGGTGCTGGTGCTGGTGCGGCCGCTGTTGCGTATGTGTGCGTATCAATGTTGTCAGGAGCGACGGGCCGCCGGACGCGTCGGTGCGGCGGCTCTCTTTTATTTTAAAGATTGCTACTATTTCAAGCATTTTCAAGCAGAAAGCAACTAATACAAATTGTCCCGCCGCCGAGTGACTGCGAGACCAACCAGCGGCACACACCAACAATGAGAACATGTAGACACACCAGCAGGAGGCACCCGCGGCCGCACCAGCGTGACTTTTAATATTTCTGTTTTTCTACCGCCGAATAAAAGTAACAAAGAAGATATTTAAAAGTGAGCAGTTTCAACTAAATCTATATTAATTTTCCCTGTTGAAGCAGGCAATCGGCAGCAGGGAGCACGCCGCTCCCCTTCTTGAAACTTTCCGTTACTTTCAACTTCGCTTTCATCGGAAGTCGGGTAAAGGATGAACGGTTTAATTCCGCTAAGTGAGCGGCCGGCAGGAATTTGTAAATTAGGTACACAGCGGCGAGGGGCGCCGCCGCGATGGTAACGAACTGCTGGAACAACCTCCATTTGGACCTTTGATGGAGCAACGCGAATGGGAACTTGTACCGAGCAACAATGTTGCTTCCGCTCGCCGCCCACGACGCGACCATGTTGACCATGAGTATTGCACAGCACAGCACAGCAATGTCATTACACGACTAATCGACGACGCGACGACGCGGCAGCAGGTTGAGGAGTCGCTCGCTATAGAGGACTATCAGCAGCCGCACACTGCTGGCGGTTGGAGATTGATATTCAAGAGCGGCGCGGGGCCGGTGTGGAGTGACCGTGGACGAGACGGCAGACTCGTTAGCGGCGATCGATTAGTATTCCCTCTCGATGGCTCTGCGCGGAGTGTTGGCCGGGGGAGAGGAGGTAAGTGGTTTGATCAGCTCCCGCGGACACCCGCTCCTAACGAGGCCGCACCGTCTACCGGGTTTCAACCTTAGCATAACGTTCGTCGATTTAGCATTTAATGTTCCGATTCGGCGTCCGCTGCCGTTTCAACTTCTCGTTCAGATAATTTGCGCAAACGGACGCAGCAGGTTCCGCTACAGACTCACCGCCGACGCCCGCGCGGCTGGGTCCGACGGCTTCATTCGGTTTGTCTTATGAAATAAGCAGCTCTCTTATATACATACAACTCTATTTACATAAAAGTCCTAAATACATAAGTGTGCGCGCCGCGGGAAGTCGGGTGGGGGCAGCACTCGTCCGAACTCGCCGTAACTAGTTCACAAGTCGTACCTCCGGATATAAATCGCTTTTGTGCGAAGGTGCGGGCCCGCACTCCGCTTAGAGTTTTATTCAGAACTTATTCCCTTCGTCAAAGTCACTTGAGGGTGACAAATAAAAAAACTTTCCCGAGAGGCCGGGGAGAGGCCGGGCGAGGCCGAGTTGATTCCGCCGACGCATCCCGCGCTGATGGATTTCTAATACTTATTTCCGTGACGCGCTCCGCGACATTTATCATGTTTATTATATTATTTCACATCACATATACATATACTCACCTAATGAGCCAAGGGTCCCTTCTACGCACGGGGTCACTGCCCATCATTATCACAAGCGAGAGTACGTCGCTCTGCCGCAACTAACCTATTATACACTGGCAATAAACATGTAAAAATTGTAAACTTTCCTCGTTTTGAAATCGTACAACGCAACCACAGCGGCGTCCAGCGCGCTGGTGGTAACGCTCGCGCTGAACAACGCAGGTGAGCCCAGCTGTACCTGAACAGGCCCAGAGTAATGAGTCTCCGGACTCTGGCAAATATGATCCCGTAACATTTAGGTAAGAGTCAGTCATCTAGGTAAGGTAAAAGTCAGTCGTCATCACCTCGCCAGCAGACGAAAGTGGTTTGTGAATGAAGTGAGTGGTTGAATATAAATACATACAGGAGAGGATACGTCATATCCTAACAAATACATTTTGTTCATTGCGGTTGCAGGTAATTTTTTTTTTACTAAATCATGACTACGGGATGCAACAACATCCCGCGAACGAGATGATCGCATATTCCGGTGGCTGTGCTTATAAACTTATAACTAAAACAGTAAATATCAGTTCACTTGTTTCATCGACATTTAAACATTGAATGCACCTTATAATACTTTATAATCCTTTACAAAATAAAACGAACCCGCGAAGTGAAACTCTAACAGAGCTGATGGTATAGAAACACGTCTGATCAGGTTCCCTATAATGCTTTAGAGGTTTAATTCAGATTATAATTGTTGCACCCAAACACACACCTACAGACACACACGTTAAACTTGCCACACCCTCATTTACTGTTAGATGATAAAATTTCTTATTGTTCTATACAAATCACTTAATACGATATTTGACATCACCGGCCCGGCCCGGACGCGCGGCACCCCCGGCAGTCCCGCGCACGCGGTAACTCGCGTACGTGAGTCTGTCCCCAAACAAGTAGCTTAGTAAGTTAATTGACAGTTACCTAAGTTGTATCAAGTTGAAATTGTGTAATTACCCTCCAACTGAACGTTTTAAGTACGGCGACGGAATCTGCTCCCGCGAGCTGATTGACAATCATGAAACTTGCAGTAGCACGATGCAACCAGAAACCGGTTCCTGAGTGATTGCATTGCATTAGGCGGTCTTCTGCATGATCCGACCGACACCGGACAATGAGTGTGGAGCGCGAGCGTCGCGCGGGGCGGGGCGGGGCGGGGGCTTTAGTTTGAGACAAATGGCGAGCCCTGCCGGCGGGAAGAGGAATCAAATCAAGTAAAAATAAATTTAAAATTACCTAAATGAAATTAATAAATGACAACAAGTGAAGTATTAGAATAAAACTCAAGTTACAAGGCGTTACGAGTTGTGTGTGTGTTCGGTAGAGGTCGCGTACATTATTCATAGGAGATGCAGGTATCTTTAAAATATCCCAGTACCCGCACTCTGCAGCGCGGCGCGGGAACATCGGCGGGTTGCGGTGACAAGGGAGAGGATCCGTACACGTCCGCAACCGCCGGGTCATGTTCAAAATGTTATAGTTATAGGTTAATTAATCTTCAACTTTACCAAATTAGAATAAAGTTATACGAACATGATTATTTCGATAAATCAACTTAATAGAAGATAACACAATTTCATCATTATTAGATGTAAGTGACACACGGCCACATCTGTACTTGTTTACAAACATCAACAAGTCGTACACCAATACAAAACTAACTTGTTATTATGTTTGTTGCAGGTACGCATTTACCAAATATTTCCGACGGCAAGTAAGTAGAATAAACATACGTAGCATATTTATAACAAATTTACAAGAAGGTAACATATTTAGATTGTCTTCTTGTATAACCGACATTTAAGTCATTACTGATTTTGAAATGTGATTAATGGAAAGATGCGCGTTTCATACACAATGCATTTGTAAAAGCGCCATCTATCATTTTAAATGTAAACTAAGCACAATATTTTTTTCTAACTTTTTAAAGTCCTCTGAAAACCGATAGATGGCAGTAAACTTTTATTTTAAGTAGTGGTCTATAGATGGCGTGTATTCAAAGAATTTTCATGCCAATTTCTTTATAAAAACTAACATGATTGAGGTGGTAGATAAATCAGATATTTTATAGCAAATATTTGCCAATGACCATCTGAATTCTGTTGACAAATTTGTTGTAAAGATTAAGGTTTTTAATATGGCATTTACTACATTAACATACTATATAATTTGGAGAACATTGTACAATTCTAGTCATGCTCGTGCAATAGAAAAAGTAAGTAGCTAAACGACGTAAAGGATAAACTCGGTTGTGTGATAGATGTGTCGCTCCATATATGTGTTATATCAAAAGTTCTTCATCTACAAAATTTTCTTAATTCAATGGTAGTTATTCTAAGTCCTACATGTGCAACGAGCGACAAAGTAAAAATATTTTCTGAAACTCTAATCACCCGGCGCCACGTAACAGTTCGTAAGTGTATGTATCAATCAATCAAAGTAGTAGTATAGTAGTTCAAGTAATTGAAGTGTATGTATAGACATTGTAAAATAAGGAGATGGACAAAGAGAACACCGCCTAGTTAACATTTTGATAATAAATTAACTGAATGAAAACAATTTGTAATTGAATCAAAGAGAACGGCAACTCCGGAGGAAAGTCAATTATATCTCATGTCGCGGATAAACTTTGAAATGTATTTAATTAAAATGATCTCAGCGGGCGAAAGTTCGTGGAATTTATTCTTGAGCGCCAGTTGGTGGAACTTGGTGCTGCAGCCAGCGCCGCGCCGGCGGCTACGGAAACGAGAACAGTGGTAGCACTGCTAACTAATTGAACGTGAAACGAATATCCGAAAAAGAAAAACTGTGATTAAGCTTTAATACTCAGAAATATATTCCTGATTAACTAAACGCCCTATTTTTATTTATTTATTAATTAAATTATTAAACAATTTTAAAGTGCTGCTTTAGATATTGTATTTGAGCAACGTAACTAATGATTATTTATATTTTGTAAAACGTGTAAAGTATCAAGACGGCAATGAAAATGAATAACCGACAGCAATGTGGGCCCGTGTACTTCTGAAGACAAATGTGTCGAGAGGAGCGAGTAAACTTTTAGTACAAACACTGTATATGTGTCTATTATTGCACTAATATATAATTAAATTCTTGATTTTAACCGACGAGTTAGAGGAGGTTTTCAATTCTCCGCGTATATTTTTTACACACATTGTATACACCCGTAACTTTAAATGTGCGGTTCAAAGCGATGTTCTCTTTTGTCGCACGGGTCGTACTGCTCTTATAAAAACTCATATTTTAATTAGAATATTTTCAATTGCTTCAGTTAAATACAACCAGAATGTCAAATATATTTTCATATCTAAAAAAAAAAATACTCTGGTACTGGATTTTATGTGACGTCGGCAAGGGGCGCCAAAGTGCTGGTCCGCGTGAACATTCTGTAGGTCAGAAAAAAGTGGAATTTACTTACTCATCACAATATGCTTATTATAAATACATTTAACACATATAAAACTCTTTTAGCGGTCCGCGGCATTGAAATTATTAATTTTTGGTCCGTGATGCGAGTTTGTCGATCGTTATTTCACAGCTTCGCAGAGGTCGCTACGAGCAGGTTTTGGTACAGCGCCATCTAAGCGAAACTGTTGGAACCAAGATAACTTTCCACTTGCTTTCATTGGCAGCGCCATCTACTATAAGTAATATAAACCTACACGAAACAGAAAACAAGGTAAATACCTTGTTTTGTATCTTCTCCGATAGATGTCTCTTAATTTTTTCTCTTCTGTGCGTAATTGTCAATAGATGTCAGTAAAGTGATTTTTCTTTTTAGTCATACTAATGTAATTATTAAATTATTAATAATACGGAATGTGGCGCCAAATAAAATACGAAACGCACAACAAATCGTGCCATCTCAAAATATATTGCCGCAATACAAAATCGTTTCTATACCGAAAAGAATAATATATTCTGTGCAAAAAACCTCCAACAGAATGGCTCGTAAAGCGAATCGTAATGATTTATTGTACAATAGATTGAGGTTATCGGCTCTCCAAAATGTTATAGCAGCCGCCGAACTCTGTAACGCGGGAAAACAATCAGCGAACGTACTCCGAAACGTTCGCTTGTCACTTCAACAATTCTGAAAATCATTTAACATATAAACATGCGTAAAAAAGATAGTCTTATAAGTATTTATTTTGTTAGTATAATTTAATACATTTTGATATTTTTAACAATATTTCATTTTATGAAAAAAGGTCGTTTTTGATAAGTAAATAGATTCCTCTTATTGTTTCCACTACTGAGACTCTTGGCCTTCGCTCACAAGAAGAGAGTAAAGGCCATTATTAGATTTGAAAAATCCTTTGGTCTGGTTATTTTGTTTAGTTTTATAATCTCAACGGACTGGATACTGTTTTCATATTCTCAATCTAATTCTGTAATAACGTTTCTGTGTCTGGTGTACATGAACCAGGAACAGGCTTCTTCATCTTCAGCTTTAATGTGAGTTAATGTTATGTGAAATAATATTCTAAATATTATTTAAAATAATATTCTTGATATTTTATTTTTAATTTGATTTCGCGTGCCCCATACCACTGAAAGTATTTCACTGAATTATCATAATTTAGAAAAAAAATATACAATTAGCAATCTAAGTTGATTGGATGCAGAACATCTTTTAGTTTCAGATCATTCAGTAATTTAATATTTTTTAAGATTGAAGTGTTTTTAACAAGTTGTTATTAGTTGTCCCGCGCGCCCGCCTGCTCTGCTGAACACATCGTTCGATATTTTCTTTGTTCGAGTAGTTGTAAAATTATAATTGGTTGGTCCCAATTAAACCAGCTCGTGCGGCTCGCCCCCGGCGCTGTGCTCACCCAAAAGAATTACAAACGGTTCGGGCGCGCACAAAGCGGCCGCCGCCGGCTCCCCGCCCCGCGCCGCGCCCCCCCACGCGCCCGGCCGCGGTGCGGTCGACTACAAACGATTGTATCACAAAACAAAACGTTTTCTTAAATGTAAGCGAAGTCGGCAATCCGCTTCGACGAGTTCACTTTTTCGTGTCTCTGACCACGCATCGAGAGTAAAAGTTTACGTTTTCATTTAGAGCGGAACGGTGTGCGTGTAACATGAGTACGTTATGCAGTGATCAAATAAATAATCAGCGAGCAGCGCGGGGGTCGCGCCGGGGTGTTGTTGTGTTGCGGTTGGTAACCAGCGACAGGTATTGCGGCAGCCGGCGCGGCTACGGAGCGGTGAGCGCTGGCTCTGCCTCTGCTTCTGCGGATACACAGCAACAGCGCAGGATGTCTTTGTTATCATATTCGTTTACGTGAAAATAAGTGTGCAATAGCGCAGAATGTCTTTGTTATCATAGTCGTATACGTGAAAATAAGTGTGCAATAGCGCAGAATGTCTTTGTTTCATAGTCGTATACGTGAAAATAAGTGTGCAATAGCGCAGAATGTCTTTGTTATCATAGTCGTATACGTGAAAATAAGTGTGCAATAGCGCAGGATGTCTTTGTATCATAGTCGTATACGTGAAAATAAGTGTGCAATAGCGCAGGATGTCTTTGTTATCATAGTCGTATACGTGAAAATAAGTGTGCAATAGCGCAGAATGTCTTGTTATCATAGTCGTATACCGTGAAAATAAGTGTGCAATAGCGCAGGATTGTCTTTGTTATCATAGTCGTTTACGTGAAAATAAGTGTGCAATAGCGCAGGATTGTCTTTGTTATCATAGTCGTATACGTGAAAATAAGTGTGGCAATAGCGCAGGATGTCTTTGTATCATAGTCGTATACGTGAAAATAGTGTGCAATAGCGCAGAATGTCTTGTTATCATAGTCGTTTACGTGAAAATAAGTGTGCAATAGCGCAGGATTCTTTGTTATCATAGTCGTATACGTGAAAATAAGTGTGCAATAGCGCAGAATGTCTTTGTTATCTAGTCGTATACGTGAAAATAAGTGTGCATAGCGCAGGATGTCTTTGTTATCATAGTCGTATACGTGAAAATAAGTGTGCAATAGCGCAGGATGTCTTTGTTATCTAGTCGTATACGTGAAAATAAGTGTGCAATAGCGCAGAATGTCTTTGTTATCATAGTCGTATACGTGAAAATAAGTGTGCAATAGCGCAGGATGTCTTGTTATCATAGTCGTATACGTGAAAATAAGTGTGCAATAGCGCAGGATGTCTTTGTTATCATAGTCGTATACGTGAAAATAAGTGTGCAATAGCGCAGGATGTCTTTGTTATCATAGTCGTATACGTGAAAATACGTGTGCAATAGCGCAGGAATGTCTTTGTTATCATAGTCGTATACCGTGAAAATAAGTGTGGCAATAGCGCAGAATGTCTTTGTTATCATAGTGTATACGTGAAAATAAGTGTGCAATAGCGCAGGATGTCTTTGTTATCATAGTCGTATACGTGAAAATAAGTGTGCAATAGCGCAGAATGTCTTTGTTTCATAGTCGTATACGTGAAAATAAGTGTGCAATAGCGCAGGATGTCTTTGTTATCATAGTCGTATACCGTGAAAATAAGTGTGCAATAGCGCAGGATGTCTTTGTATCATAGTCGTATACGTGAAAATAAGGTGCAATAGCGCAGGATGTCTTTGTTATCATAGTCGTATACGTGAAAATAAGTGGTGCAATAGCGCAGAATGTCTTGTTATCATAGTCGTATACCGTGAAAATAAGTGTGCATAGCGCAGGATGTCTTTGTTATCATAGTCGTATACGTGAAAATAAGTGTGCAATAGCGCAGGATGTCTTTGTTATCATAGTCGTATACGTGAAAATAAGTGTGCAATAGCGCAGGATGTCTTTGTTATCATATTCGTTTACGTGAAAATAAGTGTGCGCGGGGCCGGGGCGCCGCATACGCACGCACGCATAAACGAGTAAAAGAATTGAGAGGTACACTTGGGGTAGGCGGTGGTGGGCGGAGTGCACGGGGAGGGGTCCCGCGCTCACGCCGCGGTGGAGTCGGTCGAGAGCCGAGCATCGGCTGCAGATAACAGCGGCTGCTAACCGAGACAAATGATACGAGGCAACGACGCGGAGACACCGCGCGGGCGGCAGCGGGAGCGGCGTGTACACGCGGCGCCCGCGCGTCGCGTCGGGTGCCATTTTCGAATTGATGTTTGTCGATTGGTATAAAAAAAAAAAAAAAAAAAAAAAAAAAAAAAAAAAAAAAAAAAAAAAAAAAAAAAAAAAAAAAAAAAAAAAAAAAAAAAAAAAAAAAAAAAAAAAAAAAAAAAAAAAAAAAAAAAAAAAAAAAAAAAAAAAAAAAAAAAAAAAAAAAAAAAAAAAAAAAAAAAAAAAAAAAAAAAAAAAAAAAAAAAAAAAAAAAAAAAAAAAAAAAAAAAAAAAAAAAAAAAAAAAAAAAAAAAAAAAAAAAAAAAAAAAAAAAAAAAAAAAAAACCACCACCACCACCACCACCACCACCACCACCACCACCACCATCACCACCACCACTAGATCGCTGTAGCTAGTGTAATTACTGGGATAACGAAACTTAACACTTTATGTCTCAAGGCGACGAGCGCAATGTGGTGCAGTGTGTACCATCTTAATTAGCGCCACGTTGTTATGGGAAAGCGTGTCACTTACCATCAGGTGAACGTCTTGCTCGTCTCGTTGCTAAGTAGTATAAAAAAAAAACCACCACGACCAGCGCCACGCCCTGCCGAGTGCACCCGCTGACACTATCCGCTCGACTCTCGATCTCCGAGTGCGAGCGCCGCGGTACACACTGTTGTTTTTAATCCTGTATAGTCCAGCGCTGGGCTCCGACCCCACTCCTCGGTAACCGGCGGTGTAGTCTTTAATGGTCAAGCGCGCTGGTCTAGACGTAGACTCAGACAAGAATTGAGTGTAATAATACATGCAGTTCATCTTGTTATTCTGCAACACTCGTGTGCGCACAATACACAGGGAATATACAGAATGTGCGGTGTGGGCCGGTCAATAATCACTACGTCAGATTACATCAACTGCACACCAGCCGCTGCGGCAGGCGGCGGTGACGTCATCGCGACGTGAATTAGCAATTAGCTTCATGTGAACACGCACACGCACCCGCACGGCGATTGCACCTGTTCGGAATAGGTACATTGTACGGATGTGGGTAGCACCCACAATATTTTTTATTTTTCCCCTCGCACCAGCGGGTATCGGCAAATACCTCTCCGTATCAGACGGACGCGCGGGCTGGTGCGGGGGGGTCAGCACGGTCAGCTGGCTGCGCTCCGCGGTTCGATTGCTTAGCGGTGTACCGGGAGGCGAGCTGCGCTGCCACCACAGGGGGTTGCAGCGGGAACGGCTTCGGCTCGCATCAGGGTACTGGTACTTGACTTGACTGACTGAAGCGACAAACTGCAAGAAGTCTTCAAGGAGCGTCGCGAGCGCGTGTGAGGTAAGCGGCCGCACGTAGTGTACGTTGACATTGTGCGGCAGGCAATACACACACACTGAATAAGTCTCTATTAAAGCCTCATTGTCCGCAGGAGCGGCCGCGCGGTGTCAAGTCATTTGCGTCTATTTCGCAACCGTCAAAGGAATGAACGACTCAAAAGACACCGCGGACCTGCGGGAGGGCATTAATATCCCTCAGACGCGCTGTGTGCGGAGGACGCGCCGGGTTTATCTTGCGGCCCCGCGGACGTAAAAAATACGCCCGCAGCGGGGCCTCCGACCTAAACAAGCAGCCTCACAATTACCCTCCCCGCACCTGCCCCGACGCCCGCCCCGCCGGGTTCAACCCGTCGCGACGTGTGCGACGTGTATGTAATATATTCAGCTCGTTGTTATTCAGTGATCCTGCTGAAAGATTCACGTGCGTTCACGTGTTGCTCACAGACTGTCCGGAGATAAATGCAAAATTAATTTCATATCACTCTTAAACATCTCTTGTTATAGCATCGTATAACATAACGCATAGTATAACAAGTGTTATAACTAGAATAAGTGACCGGTGTTTTTCCTTTTTATAGTAGTTTTATTAAAAACTGTGCGTCGGTCTCACTCTCACGCGACACGCGACTAATTAATTTCTTAATTCTTTCACTTAGTTTCATTAACCGCACTGCTCCCGGGAGTCGCTGCAGCTAACACAAAGACTTACACGGCGCCGTCGGGAGCGAACAGTGTCCTCAGTTCTATATAAATCTTTTTTGAAATAGAACACTTTTCCTCCTGCCTCCGAAAACATCTTCATAACCCAGTAGACGCGTCCGCGTGTTGCAGCTGCTTGAAGCCATACGAGTATAATGACAAAATTAAAATTAATAAGCGGCGGAATGTGAAAGCAGTCCGAGTCCCATAAATTCAACACCTAAAATTTTCATTCAAACAGCTTTTTCAAATTTTTGTGCAGTAAGTTTTATTGTTTACCACACAGTAATCAAACCAGTGTATCGTGTAGTGTATCTCCTAATATAGCACTGCTGTAACACTACAGTTACAGGTAACACGTGGATAACGAACGCGTTGTGGGGAGGGTTGCAACAGATAATGTATTCAAGCCTTCGTGAATTATAAACGAGCTACGCTTCTGATAAAAGGTAACCGATGAAAAAAAAAATGGCGCCGCACCACCCCGCACCCCCGCGCCCCCGCACCCCCGCGCTCCTAATGAGCCCGCTCGAGTAATGTTGTCTACACCCCCTTGTAGATGTGGATGTAATACCCCCTTTTAGCGAATATATTAAAACAATAGAAACATTTTGTTACACGAACTGAAGTGAATACTTTTATCTAAGATCCAGCGAAAAAAAAAATGGCGCCGCACCACCCCGCACCCCCGCACCCCCGCACCCCCGCACCCCCGCACCCCCGCACCCCCGCACCCCCGCACCCCCGCACCCCCGCACCCCCGCACCCCCGCACCCCCGCACCCCCGCACCCCCGCGCTCCTAATGAGCCCGCTCGAGTAACGTCTACACCCCCTTGTAGATGTGGATGTAATACACCCTTTTAGCGAATATTTTAAAACAATAGAAACATTTTGTTACACGAACTGGAGCGAATACTTTTATCTAAGATCCAGCGAAAAAAAAAATATTTTTCAGAATAAAACTGGAACAAGCAAAGATTAACAAATGAGTTAGGTATTGAGCGGCGGTACGGCAGGGGCGACCCGCCGGCGTGTAGGACCTCATTACGGATAATGTACGGGTTCTTAATCTGATGAACGTTATAACGTACGGCTACTCATTTCTGCGGTATGATTTGGAGGGCCGAGGGGCGAGGGGGCGCGGCGGCGCGGGGGACACATTGTGAGGGTAAGATTAACTTTAACGGAAATGGCATTAGTATCAATATTCAATCATTTACTTGTATATGTATATTAAGCATTAAATACACATCGATACAGTTATACACATGTAATAGCCAAGAACGGGCACCACCCCGCACCCCCGCACCCCCGCACCCCCGCGCTCCTAATGAGCCCGCTCGAGTAACGTCTACACCCCCTTGTAGATGTGGATGTAATACACCCTTTTAGCGAATATTTTAAAACAATAGAAAACATTTTGTTTACCATTGCTGTCAGCGTTGTTTTGTTGGAAGCGGGCGTGGCGACTCGTAGCAAGAAAAAAAATATTTTTCAGGATAAAACTGGAACAAGCAAAGATTAACAAATGAGTTAGGTATCGAGCGGTGGTACGGCAGGGCGACCCGCCGTCGTGTAGGACCTCATTACGGATAATATACGGGTTCTTAATCTGATGAACGTTATAACGTACGGCTACTCATTTCTGCGGTATGATTTGGAGGGCCGAGGGGCGAGGGGGCGCGGGGGACACATTGTGAGGGTAAGATTAACTTTAACGGAAATGGCATTAGTATCAATATTCAATCATTTACTTGTATATGTATATTATACATTAAGTACACATCGATACAGTTATACACATGTAATAGTAAAGAACGGGCACCACCCCCGCGCTGTAAAAGACGAAACTTCGTCTACTATAGTTTAGCTTCTCGTTCTCAATGAATTACTTGTTGGTGTCAAATTCTTATCACAATCTATAACACGTTAAGACAAAAGATGATACTATTTGGTTGCCAAATGTAATTAGAATAAATGTTGTGTTGCCAGTAACAGCTGGCCACGTTCCATGTGCCAAGAGTCGAGAAGAGGTTGCGTATCCAACCCGGGGGCCGGCCTCTTTCTTTTTCTTCTTTCTAAACTCTTTCTTTACACGGCATCGCTCGTAATAAACGGTTGAGTAATTTTGTATTTCAGGTTTTTTGTTTATCGCTTGTATAATTTAGATATATATCCTTACTCATTTCTGCGTGAGTGTTGACGTTATGAATTGAGCAGTGAATTGCGTTTCATGATTATTTACCTGAAAATGTATCGCGGGCCATCTTTTGTAAACGTTTCATTTCACGAGCGAACGCGTTCCGTGTTCCGTGTTCCGTCCGCCGCAGAAAACGTTTGGTACAGCTTTAGAAAATGAAACTCGACGAGTTCGTATTTAACGACGTCAAGTTACTTTGTAAGCAACGCAAATGGAACTCGACAAAATATTCTAGTTCTCTCCTTTTCCTGTATTATTTTCTTAAGTGAATTACAAAAAAATTAATGAAAAGGTTAATTCATAATTCCAGTTTTTAAAGGCTTGCAATTCCTGCTCCGTGAACACTACACGCCCGCGGGGGTGCGCCTCCCCGAGCCCTCCTCGCAGCGGCCGCGCGCGGGTCAAGTGCGCAACGCTTAATGAATTTCATTTTGTAAATTAAAATTTGTGCAAATCGTCGAGCTTGTTACATTTTTTGTCGTTTTGTGCAATTAGTGCCAAGAAGAGCACACCGGCCGGCGCGCCGGACGCGGGTGTCCTGCGAGACCGCGCGACGGGAGCTTCGTGTGTTCATATGTTAATATACCGGGTATGAAGCAAGGCAGGAGCACCGATCGGGAGATTAATAAAAGACGCGGTCACATTGGTTGTATGATACAACAAAATGTCACCTTACATACCGGCGCGCGCCGCGGTGCGCTCACTGACACAGTGTCGGTGGGCGGCGGGACGGTGCGTCACTTAAGAGCAATGCAAGGTACCGTATTCTGAGATAATGGGGGGTGGAGAAGAGTAGAATGCTGGGCTCGACGAGAGCGACGCGGCCTCGTGTAAACATCTCAAGTCCTCGTCTGATCGCGACGAGCAGGCGAGGCGAGCCCCCGAGCGCGCGCGGTGCCGCGGTGCCGTGTGAGCCGACGCGGAGTGCTCACACGCGACCGCGTCATATTCCCTGTTTCGTTATTAATTTCGTGAAAGCCGGTCTTAATAATTAATATAATTTTATTAAACTTGCGATAATTGGTTAATCCGAGGCAGTAAGACGCAGTTTCCGCTAAAGGGAACCGCAAACCGGAGCCGCTGCGGGTCTGGGCGACGAGTATTAATTAATTCGCGGGGGGGTGCGGGAGGTGTGGGGGCGTGTAATTACTACCCGCTCCTGCTGCCGCGGTTATCATAATTGGAATACTATTGATGATACAAAACGAGACGAGGCAGCAGCCGCCGCGGCCGCTCACGCGAATATCCAGGGGAGAACCAGCTGATGTCGCGGGCAACGCGGAGAGTGCGCGCGCAGGTGCGTCGGCCCTTGAGAGTTATACGAGAAGGAAAAACTCCCATCTGTAGGACGGTATCATTTGGAACATTTTGGCGTAACGAGATGACGAAACGAGCAGGACGTCCGTCCATAAGTGTTAACGGTCGGTAACCGTGACGTCTAGACCGCGCCGCCTGCTGCTGATCGCTTTAATATCTGAGGTTGTGTCATGTTGTCTTCGTGTCTTGAAAAGAAAAATAAACATTCGCCTGTTAATGTATGAAACGAGTCCGATAGTTTTTTGAGAGACTTTCGTTTTACTCGGAAGCGTATGACAAAAACATTCCAAATAAATGCCCGATGCTAAAATAATTATCAGGCGCATGTCCCGGTGCGGGTGCGTTTGATTCGGTTTTATTCCACAAAGTGTTGCAGGACACGACGGAACACCGCACCACTGCACTGAAGCAACTTTGTACAAAGCGGATGTAAATAGTGGGGGTGGGGTATTGGACCGTTCTAGATATTAAACTTTCTTTGAGGAGATCTCTCCGGGCCGCCGCTCTCTTTGCTTAAAGTTTCCGTCTCATACAAACTTGATCAATATTAATTGCAACGTAATGAAATGGAAGCCCCGCGCAACGTTTGTGATCGCGCTTTCATTATCTCATAAAGTGAAAAAGGAAGCTTTGATAGTTTTATAATTAAATTAAGCTCCGCGCTGGCACGGAGCGGTCCGCGACTATTATTATAAAAGGAACATTTACATACGAGTATGTATTTCCGTTTATATACTAATCTGTCGACTTCAGCATTTTGTTCATCAGTAGTGCGAGCGCAGAGTTACTGTGTTTGCACCAGTTCATTGTGATTGTGTGTTATGATGGGAGGCTCCTCCGCCGACACACGTCACCGCTGAGATGACGTGTGGAGCGCCACCTCGCGACTCTACGAGACATTTTTTATTTTTACGAATTGATTAACACATTACAAGGTTTTTAGTTTGAGCTGGGAACATCGCGTCAGCGGGCGGTCGTTACTTTGCGGCCGTGTTCAGTTGTAGCGCTGGTGGAACAGCTCCGCTCGGTGCGGCGCCGTTCGTTTGGAATGCAGTTTGCAGACTGTTATCAGATCGATATACGACTTTCAAGTTAGATTTCGATTCGTTAAGCTGTCGCCGGACGGTACGTGTGCAGCATGCAGCGTGCAGAGTGCAGCGTGCGGCGGCCCGCCGCGGGGACGCTGACGTCGGACATTTTTCATTTTGACATATAATAGAATCTAGCTCGCTGAACTGTTATCTGGTTTTAGTGTTTTGGTTGTAACATACGATGTCTCCGTGTTCCCTCATCTCCACGACACTCGCTGTGCAGCATCCACTCCTGCCGCCGAGCTGATGTTCGCAAACATTGTTGTGTTCAAGAGCTCTGCAGCTAGTTAATTTAAACGGCTAAACGGACCGGTGATAATCATCACCCAATCCATCCATCACTCAACCATTGCTCAATCGAGCCATGGTTATGGTGATGAAATGTGTTACGATAAAATAGACGCATGCATTCCTTTACACTTTGCCTTTCTGAGATGGTGGCGCGTGTGGTGATGACGTGTCTAGATAATCATTATTTCTCATTTTAAAAGAGAGAAAGTTTAATTTAGCAACATTTTTTATGATCGTTGCATAGTTCAAGTATTACCACTTGGGGACTATAATAAGGTAGGTCGTGTTAAACGCAGAATATATTAATTCCGTGTTTCACCGAGAGATGGCGCCGTATGTAGGCAAATACACGGTATGGTTCTGTTGCATCCACTTGCTTAAAGGCCTGACCGTGCGTATGTCTCACAAGACTGGATTTAACTAGAAGAATAAAGTGTTACTTAAACAGTGTACTTTCAATGTAACAAGGAGTTTCAACAGGTCACTTGCAAAAGTCAAACTTGTACCTATATAAGTTAATATGGAAATGCCCGCCCATGCCCGAGTGTTCTTTTTTATTTATAACATAATGCCAAGCAAAGACTTTCTCAGAGTACATATTGCACTCGTAAAACATTTTCGCGAAAGCGGGCCCGGTCGTGGTGGAAAGCCATTTCGGAGCGCAGTAATCCCATTCGGAAGCGTTTAAACATACTCGAACATCCATTCAGCAGCACTCGTGCGGTCACAGAGCAGCGGACGCGGCGCGGCTTCTGAATGTTCTCGAAGAATCGGGTGCCGGTAACTATTGCAGTCTACTACACTTGTAATATTACACTGCGACAAATAAACATCACTAAAACTAAAAATTGCTGACATAATCTTGTAACGGGTGTACCAAGTATTAGATTTACTCGTATAGCGAAGAACCCACGCAGTGGAGTCCCGTTCAGACCATAAAGCTAGTTGAGAACCTCTTCAGCCGGCGGGGCGGTGCCGGGCCGCACGGGGCCGCGCCGCGCCGGCGAGGACTTTGTGGTGGAGCCTCTGCGCGCCGCGCTGTGGCCGCGCTCTAATTGAACTAGTCCTGCCCGGTAATTGGGGCCGGCTGCGTCGGATCCTTTGCTATCCGAACGTTCTTAATTATCGGAATGTGCTATTTCCCGCGTTCTAGGATCGAGAATTTAACGAGCCCCGCCGAGCTGCGGTGACAAAGCTTTTGCGATTCTTTTCCGCGTGAAGGAAAAGTCGTGCCGTTTTGTTCGGCGCCCCTCCCCGCGCCGCCCCGCGCCGCCCCGCGCCGCCCCGCACGTTGTACCGATCAAAGGTCTAATTAGGAAGTTATTTACAAAGGCAGGGCGCGCTTAATTAGTAATGGTGGATAAATTTATTTTCTATAATTAGCGGAGGTTTATTTGCATGTTAATTGGAGAAACAAAAAAGAGTATGCACAGCTCGCGGCGGCGGTGCGGTACTCATGGCGGCGTTCTTTGTTCGTGTTTACTTTTGCGACAAAGCGGCGCGGCCCAGCGCTTAATGACATGTTTGTCCAAAGTGTTGAGACACCGGCTCATCCTAACTTATGGCAGCTCTTTGGGGTATACGAGTACAATATTGTTCAGCGGCCCAAGCGAGCGGGCTAATACTTACTATTGCGATCAATGTGTTGGACCTCTAAAGACCAACATTGATGCCAGTTAGACTGCTCTTCTATTAAATAGTTTTTACATAATTGGTAACGAAGATTCTCTTTCCTTACAGATTGTCTACACTTACAACTGTACAGAGACCCCAAGGACCGCTACAAGAAAGGCCAGACCAAGGCATCTCTCTCGCTCCAGCACTTCCTTGGATTCGAATCGGGCTTCACACTTGACAAGGAATCGAATACTATCGCAATTATATGCCAGGATGTGACCGTGGTGCTGGCTTTTGAAACACGGGAGCGGCTGATCTCCTGGCAAGTTAAAGTGGGCGGACAGCTGGGGACGTCGAGGGAACACCTGGTGATGATAGGAGCCGGCGGCGCCCGCAAGCTCCCGGCGGGTCCGGCGCGGCTGCATCTGCAGGGCAGGAGATTTGCTCTGACGAGTGGTGTACCGCCGCGACTTTTGGGCCTGTGGGAGATTGGACACTTGAGGTAACGCAGCGTAAGGCGCGGCATGGAGACGCTCCTGACCCTCGAGCCGCTACATGTCTCACAAAAACTTTCAATTATATATAAATTAGATTTCCGACAAAATAACTTTTAAGTAAGTAATCTCATGTCATTACATTTTAACGCAGTAAAAGGTAATCGTTCATATAATGATGTGTCTCGTGTAGTCCCCATATCGATTACAAACATCGATACAATCCTTGTCGATCGATTCGATGTCGATTGCATTATACATGTGTGAACTCGTTTTCTTTTAACATCTCGCAGCGGCTGGCGACTGGAGCCGTAACCTGGTCTGTTTCTGGACGATTGTGAATCTGTTAAGTCATTTGTAATAAGAAAGTTAGATATTGAACATTTGTGTGTTATAATACGAGTACATAGCATGTGTTGGTGAACGTCGGCGGGCCTGGTCGAGAAGAACTGATTATAATCTTTGAAAGCAAAAATAATAATTGTGGTAAATCGAAACAAAAACTCTTGTCTCCAGACGGTACGGGGTGGTGGAGGGGCGGTTTTGTTTCGAGGGCGGCTCGCGCTGCGGCAAGGGGGAGGGGCTGCATCTGCTCATCACTGACCAGGCACAGGACATCACTGACGCTTTCGATCAAGCGGCGCAGGGAAATATTCCACTGCAGCGACCGCCGGCTTCTAGAACTGGTAATGAATATTAAATAATTATATTATTACCTATATAACTGTTGAGTTTCTCTCGGCGATGGTCGTCTAAGCAGGCACCGCGGCAGCGTTCCGCCACCAAACAGAACAAGACCTATTTATATTCTCATGCGTAAAGCCGTATGTCCTGGTGCGACGGGCGCAGTGTTATATAAACAAATTATACATTTCAAAGGGCTAGCATTTAGTTGTATCAGCACTCAATCTCGTTGGATTTTTGTAAGGGCACTAGAAACTCGTCTCTTTTATGATCTAAATATTAGAGAAATTTATTAAAAGTTAATAATACTTTAAGATTAGCTGGTTATAAGTTCTTAGTAAGTGATACGTTATAAATTTATAAAAAACCAAAAACTAAAAGTCCAAAACAGAATGAATATAGCTCGTTGCGTTCGCTTCCAGGCGCCGAGCGCGCCAGCAAGTCGCGGCCCGCCACGCGCCTCTCCGGCCGACACGCCGGTGACGCGGCGCCGGACTCCGCGAGCGGCCTGTACGAGGAAAACTTTTTTGGAGAAGACTGCGGGGAACCCGCTCAGTTCTGGCCGTCAGACGAGAGACGTGGAGGGAACGAACATGAATACAGAACTGAAATGGAAGCGCCGTGGACGGCTGCCGACCATGTGACTCTAGAGCGCTGCAACAACTGTCAGTCGAAACTTGGTGTACTGACCCGTTCCTCGACGGTAGAGCTAACACCGGGCAGCCACTTTAACCCCGCGTGGACAATGGAACCAGTGCCAGAAAGCAGCTCTGACAATTCTTCTAACAGTACCGAATACTTAACTCCAAAAGCGATAAGAAAAAATCTTCAATCTTGTCAGTGCCAAGACCGACCACCACAAAGACCTCCCAAACCGCCGCAGTTCGATCAAAAGAAACCTCCGGCCGCTTTGCCTATACACAACTGTGAATGTGTTGCCGATGACAACCATCTCATTGTTAATTCCAAAATTGGTCCTTACGAAAATTATGATGTTCCTAAAGCTTCTCATTGTGAGGTAAGTTACGATAGCAATCGCGTCAGATATTTCATTTTACAATAGACACATTTCCCGGTTTTGCCAATCATTCTGTTATAAGTTGTCTAAAGTATTTGTATACGCACAGTGCACGGCATGGAACCGCTCCGCTATGCGCTGCGGTGGTTTACAGCTGGACGGTTCATGCGATACAACCAATGGTTGCACATAGTGCTAGATGCAAATACTTATATTACGAACATTATGTAGTATAATAATGTATTACCTAATTTATGACATGTTCATATTTTAATTTTTAGGTTGAAAATACTGAGTATTACGATACACCAAAAAGGTTGAGACAGTCTTTGGCGGAAGATTTATTTCAAGTAACAAACAAATCGTCTCCTGGTACATTAGTGTTAAAGAAAAGATGCGGTTGTATTTTAAAGTTCGGTTCCAAAAAAAAGCCTTTAATAGTCGAATGCGATGAGAACGTCCAGCCCGCTGAATGTCCTTGCCTCAAAGTAACCAATTGGGCAAATAATTTAATTAGTTTACCGTATTGTAAGAGAAGTACCAGCCCCGATAGAGTCAACACAGAAATAGCAAGCAATAAAAAAATGGTAGAAACGGCTATATACGCAACTGTCGATGTCTCGCGAAAAACTAACAGACAAAGTGCAGCGACCGATAAGGAATGCGCACAAGATTGTTGTAACGAAACTGTTTTAACGAATTATCAAAATATAGATCCAAAAGAAAATAAACAATTCGAAGGCCCTCACGCGAACTATGAAAATCTAGAGTTCGCGCTCTCTCTAGAATTTTATGAAAATGCAAAGGATTTATTAAAGAAAGCAGGCGTAACACAAAGCGAATTGGATGCGTTAAGTGCTAACATTGATCTTGCTGTGACGACACAACCCAAAAAGTCCCGGCTGTGCACCAAGTGCGTGCGTGCAACCCCATCTTCATTATCAGAACACGAAGTAAAGAGAAATAAAAGCGATGAATACTTATTAATGGAACCGGCGAGGGAAGTAAAATGTGAAATAGTCAGAGGAACTAATCCCGGATACACGCCAATGTCTCCTAACCCCAATTGGTCTCAAAGTTTGAAACACCCCATACACAAGTTGCACAGAGGAGAAATAGAAAAGTCTATAAGCATACCCGCCCTGAGTGGCAGCGGTAACGGTGCGCATAATATAGGAACCCAAACGGCTAACAATAACAGAGAAGCGATGCAGAAGAGATCGAGTTCCGTAGATTCTTCTAGATTATTAGAAGATCTCAAAGAGTTCGATAGCAGCATCGGCAGTCACGCGACTTCTTCATCGTTGGAAACGTTGAGAAATATGGCAATTGGAAATAGACTATCGCCGCCTTGTGATGATAACGAAAGGGAATGTTATGACTGTTGCAAGTCGTCCAGTTCGGACAACAAGACATCGGAGGAGAGCTCATCCAAAGACACACCGCATTTGCGAAACAAGCACATGGACAATGCACAAATTAAAAGATCGTCGAGTGTCCCGTGCAAATCGGGAGGGAACAGGGACTCCTCTAGTTCCAATGACTCCGGCGTTTCCAGTTGTTCGCTGAAGCACAGCGGTGGAGAGTACCAAGAGTTTGAGACGCCGACGACTTCCGTTCACTCACGAAACCATTACATGGTTCATAAAAAAATGAGAGGACATCTTACTGGATGCCTGCATTCATCCTTACCGAGAAAATCGAAATCGTCCGATCCTCTCAGAGACCTCTCGATGCAGCTGCATAAAGCTGCCGTTCCCACCAAATCGACTTCAGCTGAAGCCGAGGTACCTGTTCTCCCTCCTAAACACTTTAAAGGTATGATGTCTGGTATCATTCACTATATTAAATAAAATATTATTGGATAATCATTGCATCACACGATGTCTGATCTGTGGTTTGTTTCCAAATAACAGGTGTAATGGACACGCACAGCACGTCGAGTGGAACATCCGACATGTCCGACTACATAGAGACACTGTCGCTGACGTCGTCGCACTCCTCCTCCGACACGCAGACCGGCTCCAGGTAAACCTTTGGGTTTGGGTTTTCTGTGTTGACGAGGCGGGCGGCGCGGGGAATGCGTAGCTGGACATGCCTGCGGTGCCGCCTGGAGGAAATGTTTACGAAAACTACTGCGGGGAGGTCCTGCCTAACCGAATGCTTCATGAGAATTCCACGTCGAGGACCGATCGCGGATCCTAATCAAATTATTCAAAGGCGGGGCACCAGCTCGCCGCGCCGTCCGCGGTCACCTCGGTTCACGTTTACAGTGAATGCTCTGCGGTGACTTCTTCTGACGGCGCCAGTGTCCGGCTGCTTGCAAACGTTTTACAATGTTTCCAGGTTAAGTCGCCAGCCGACCAGCACGCTCAGACCCCGATCAGGAAAGGAATACCACAACCGTGATCCAATTTTAACCTCCATGTTCAAAAACGGAAAGGACCTGGCGAACTACAGCAACGTGCCCTGAAGCAGCAGCAACAAGCTCGCAGCAACTGTGCGGACCGTCGTTAACTGATTCCTTGCTGCTCACTGCCGCCTGAACAGCACAGGCGGAGTGGGGGGCGGGGAGTAAATGTAAACATTTGTACATTCAATATTATATGTGGATTATTTAAATAAGTAAATTTGTAATAATACATATTGTTTAAGTAAATTAGCGCGTGTATTGTTTGTTTTCGTTGATTTACATTTCCACTATTATTGAATAGTTGTTAAATGCGAGATGTATATTTAATATTTTATTTTTGTATAATCGCACTGAGTTGATGATAATCTAAGTGATCGTACCCGAGCTGCGGCACAGCTCGCACGAGGAGGTCTCGCCGCGGGTCTGTGCGCGTTTCATTTCCACGCCGCTGAAGAAAATTAATGAGAAACTTGCGAACGTTTCAACGATTCTTCTTTTCAGTAAATATTCAACGCTTTTAAATGTCGTCCATAAAACAAATCGTTTCTCATCTGAGTTTACAGATTGTTACCCTGCAATATTACTTACCTACATTCCAGATATATTTTAGTTTATATTGTAACATCTTTATACATCACCGATGTCGGTGGGTTTGTTGATATTATTTTTTATTTGTTTAGACAGTAACTGGTTAATTGTATTTACATATGAAGATTTTTTTATTAGTGACACAAAGTAGACGTAATAATGTATGTGAAGTCAAAAACACTATGACCGTTTGCGGTTAAAAATATTTGTAAGTCACATTTAAAATTTGATTTCTATACAAATGAGACTGAATTTATTATCTGATTAATATTTATGTTACCATTTGCTTTATTGTAATCTAGTCACGAGTGAAACAATTGTATCATATAGTATAATGTCCTATAGAGATTATATTTAAACCGGTGTAATATAAACTTGTAAAATAGAGGGGTTGTTTAATGAAAAAACAAAGATTGCCGATCGAGCAGTCCGTGAAAGGGTCTGACACTGCTGCA
Source organism: Byasa hedistus (assembly GCA_029286795.1). Classification (NCBI taxonomy): domain Eukaryota; kingdom Metazoa; phylum Arthropoda; class Insecta; order Lepidoptera; family Papilionidae; genus Byasa; species Byasa hedistus. Next base: position 9,390,813 of record JAGSMW010000024.1, read on the forward strand.
CCGAGCCGAGCGCGTGCCATCGAGTCACAACGCACGCGTCGCGTTACCTTTGTGTTTGTTTAGTGGAGTTCACCTCATTGTGGTCTGGTTTCTAATTGCTCCTGTTCTCGCGGCCGTGCGCTGTGTGCGTGTGACGAAAACAAACCCGCGTTCCGGCGAGACCCGCTGCACTCGCACAACGCGGGGGATACATCCCCGGAGACCAGCGGCGGGGGTCCGGCGGGTGAGATCATGATGACGATATATAATTTGTTTTTATCCACCGAATCTTTTAAGACTTGGATATATTTACATTGTGATGTTTCATAAACACTTCAACTTAAAGCCTCGCGAGGTAAAGCGAACTCGATACAAAATAAAGAGAAATGTTTAAAAAATTCAGATGTGAGACAACGTACTCACAAGCCGATTGAGTGATGTACCGACGTGTGCGTGTGTGTGTGGATGTATGCGGTGTCACGCTGTGCGTTAAGGATATAATTAGATTGTATACTTGTGACAAGTTGTGTGACCTGATGGATGTATATGTAAAATGTACTTATGTACGAGTAGTCAGTTCGCTAGTGTACGCGTCGCACCGTGCCCGCCGGTGCGGACTGCCTCATCCTCGTAAGTTAACCATGTAAACTTGCAAATACATATTGACTTAATATAGTTATTTGTAAAGACGAGCCATGTTTTATTCAGTGTGTCCTTCCCAACTCGTTGAACTGGACTGATCCGGAGAGCAGCGTGCAGCGCACGCCGCACGACGCACGCCGCGAACCTCTTATTAATTTACTTTGAAACAAAGCAAACGGATAAAAGAAACTGGAAAAATAATAACCCGTCTAATATTCAACGAGCTACTTAAATACAACATTAATAATTCATAGGAATACAAAAAAACTTCATCCGCGTGGGAGCTCCCCCGGCTATCCCCCGGCTATCCCTCGGCTGTCCCCCGGTTGTCCCCCGGCACTGCGTGCCCGGGCCCGCTCATAATTTATTTTTGCCAATCAGCATTTCAATTTTCGATTACTTATTCCCGATGGGAATTCATTGCTCTTTATGAATTTAAAAACAAAACATTCCTTTACGGTGTAGTTACAGCGCGGGGTGAGCGGGGAGCGGCCGCTGTATGCGCGTTATATGTTGAGCGTTATATGACACAGGATCGCGTACAATAGTAAGATATAGTCTCTTGTAGGCAGAAGTATAAGATACGGATAAGTTGCGTGTGTGCGGGCAGGAGAGACAACGTTTTATTCTCTCCTCGCACCCGCGGGTACTTTTCAATTCCCCGCCGCGCGGCCGGTGCGGGGGGGGGGGGAGGTGCGCAGTCGCCGGTAGTGCGCGTGCGCGTGCGCGTGCGCGTGCGCGTGCGCGTGCGCGTGCGCGTGCGCGTGCGCGTGCGCGTGCGCGTGCGCGTGCGCGTGCGCGTGCGCGTGCGCGTGCGCGTGCGCGTGCGCGTGCGCGTGCGCGTGCGCGTGCGCGTGCGCGTGCGCGTGCGCGTGCGCGTGCGCGTGCGCGTGCGCGTGCGCGTGCGCGTGCGCGTGCGCGTGCGCGTGCGCGTGCGCGTGCGCGTGCGCGTGCGCGTGCGCGTGCGCGTGCGCGTGCGCGTGCGCGTGCGCGTGCGCGTGCGCGTGCGCGTGCGCGTGCGCGTGCGCGTGCGCGTGCGCGTGCGCGTGCGCGTGCGCGTGCGCGTGCGCGTGCGCGTGCGCGTGCGCGTGCGCGTGCGCGTGCGCGTGCGCGTGCGCGTGCGCGTGCGCGTGCGCGTGCGCGTGCGCGTGCGCGTGCGCGTGCGCGTGCGCGTGCGCGTGCGCGTGCGCGTGCGCGTGCGCGTGCGCGTGCGCGTGCGCGTGCGCGTGCGCGTGCGCGTGCGCGTGCGCGTGCGCGTGCGCGTGCGCGTGCGCGTGCGCGTGCGCGTGCGCGTGCGCGTGCGCGTGCGCGTGCGCGTGCGCGTGCGCGTGCGCGTGCGCGTGCGCGTGCGCGTGCGCGTGCGCGTGCGCGTGCGCGTGCGCGTGCGCGTGCGCGTGCGCGTGCGCGTGCGCGTGCGCGTGCGCGTGCGCGTGCGCGTGCGCGTGCGCGTGCGCGTGCGCGTGCGCGTGCGCGTGCGCGTGCGCGTGCGCGTGCGCGTGCGCGTGCGCGTGCGCGTGCGCGTGCGCGTGCGCGTGCGCGTGCGCGTGCGCGTGCGCGTGCGCGTGCGCGTGCGCGTGCGCGTGCGCGTGCGCGTGCGCGTGCGCGTGCGCGTGCGCGTGCGCGTGCGCGTGCGCGTGCGCGTGCGCGTGCGCGTGCGCGTGCGCGTGCGCGTGCGCGTGCGCGTGCGCGTGCGCGTGCGCGTGCGCGTGCGCGTGCGCGTGCGCGTGCGCGTGCGCGTGCGCGTGCGCGTGCGCGTGCGCGTGCGCGTGCGCGTGCGCGTGCGCGTGCGCGTGCGCGTGCGCGTGCGCGTGCGCGTGCGCGTGCGCGTGCGCGTGCGCGTGCGCGTGCGCGTGCGCGTGCGCGTGCGCGTGCGCGTGCGCGTGCGCGTGCGCGTGCGCGTGCGCGTGCGCGTGCGCGTGCGCGTGCGCGTGCGCGTGCGCGTGCGCGTGCGCGTGCGCGTGCGCGTGCGCGTGCGCGTGCGCGTGCGCGTGCGCGTGCGCGTGCGCGTGCGCGTGCGCGTGCGCGTGCGCGTGCGCGTGCGCGTGCGCGTGCGCGTGCGCGTGCGCGTGCGCGTGCGCGTGCGCGTGCGCGTGCGCGTGCGCGTGCGCGTGCGCGTGCGCGTGCGCGTGCGCGTGCGCGTGCGCGTGCGCGTGCGCGTGCGCGTGCGCGTGCGCGTGCGCGTGCGCGTGCGCGTGCGCGTGCGCGTGCGCGTGCGCGTGCGCGTGCGCGTGCGCGTGCGCGTGCGCGTGCGCGTGCGCGTGCGCGTGCGCGTGCGCGTGCGCGTGCGCGTGCGCGTGCGCGTGCGCGTGCGCGTGCGCGTGCGCGTGCGCGTGCGCGTGCGCGTGCGCGTGCGCGTGCGCGTGCGCGTGCGCGTGCGCGTGCGCGTGCGCGTGCGCGTGCGCGTGCGCGTGCGCGTGCGCGTGCGCGTGCGCGTGCGCGTGCGCGTGCGCGTGCGCGTGCGCGTGCGCGTGCGCGTGCGCGTGCGCGTGCGCGTGCGCGTGCGCGTGCGCGTGCGCGTGCGCGTGCGCGTGCGCGTGCGCGTGCGCGTGCGCGTGCGCGTGCGCGTGCGCGTGCGCGTGCGCGTGCGCGTGCGCGTGCGCGTGCGCGTGCGCGTGCGCGTGCGCGTGCGCGTGCGCGTGCGCGTGCGCGTGCGCGTGCGCGTGCGCGTGCGCGTGCGCGTGCGCGTGCGCGTGCGCGTGCGCGTGCGCGTGCGCGTGCGCGTGATGGATTCAGTGAAATGTTGTTACGTTTGTTCACACAACGCGTCACACGTCTGCTCTCGGTGGGTTCCCTGGTGTTTTTTTGTCGGCGACTCCTTTTGTACATTGAGTCCATCGGTTCAACTACGATTAACTAAACGAGTAAAGGAACGAAACCATATCACAACTTTGTCGTAGACATCTCTTTTCATCTGTATTTATTTAATGGTTATCTCCTGTTTGTACATTACACTCACGTCTCCATAACTACATGACTACATCGTGTACGTAGCGGGCGCCGAGCGCGGCCGGTGCGCGCGCTCTCCCGTCGCTGTCGCCTCGGTCATTAGATGTTACATGTTAATGCATTTTAATTAAAATTTATAGCTCTTAATTAAATTACAGAAACGTATACATGCTAAAACGTTATTTTTCTGATTATAACGAGTACTAACAGTGTACATCGAGTTACACTACATAAAAGGTTCTGAACATTGAGCGCGTTACACTTGTAATGATACTGTAATACCATTCTTCCTGATGAGGAGTGAAATGTAAACAAACTGAATAAATATTGTTAGCACGAGAGGTCTCAACAACGAGCACGTGGGGCGGGGGGGGGAGTGCGCCCATCCAAATGCCCAGTGTGCGGGGCGCGGGGGCCATTACTGCGCTGCATGCATAAGTAGCGCTCAGCGCGTGCTCGTCGCCTTTGTGACGTCACGAGTGATGACACCGACCGCATTGATGCGCCGCTCCGGCTCCAGCGGCTGCCGGTGACCGATTCACCCGTCGCTTCTTCACATTTATATGTAAAAAGGTAACCGCGTGCAGTGTACATAAGTTAATTCATTTCTGTTAATCGGTTTAAATAAAAATATGTTAAAAGTAATCGCTCGAGTTAACTTAAAACTAGAAGAGATATTATCGTCACGACAACCGCAGCCCCCTAGAGTCCCGCGGGGGGGGTGCAGCACGTTTGCAGCTGATTTGTTATGAGTGAACGTAACACGCGGGAGACCGCGAGCGCCGCGCGAGTGCGTGTACTTGTAAATGAATCTTTTCATTTCATAAATCACCATTAAATTCAAATTATTTACGAATTCCGGCAGACGGTGCTGGCGGCGCGGCGCCTGCTCGCCTGCGTATACAATAAGCCCCGGGGCGAGCTGTGAGCGGCACTCTGTTTGCGTTAGCGCAGCTTAATTGATTCATTCACGGGATTTACTGCGGTGGCGTGCGCGGGGCGCGGGGGGACCTACCCTTCAGCTTCACAATTGTACCGAGCACGCAACCACAGCCCCCGCGGCGCCGCACCGCGCCGCACCGCCGCCTGTATAACTCGATGATTGTTTGAATGGCTCCGCTTCACGGACGCACGCGTTAAATCTTAAACTTGCTTTTTGTTGAAGTTTATGAATGTATAATTTGAAACTCAACTTAAATTCGTGCAATAAAATGACACGTTACAAAATTTTTCCTCTTCCATTTTTTCTGTTTTTAATTCGATTAGACGGATAATGGAAGCCGGCCCGCAGCTAACGTCCTCGGGGAGCGCGGCGGCGGCGGCGGCGGCGGCCAACTCTGTCATTTGCAAATTGATTCCGCGGAGGACGCGCTCCTCCTCCTCCCCCTCCCCCCCTCTCGTCTCATCCGGAACATGGAATTACATTTTTGATGGCGGTGACATTTGAATAACACATTACACATTTCCTTGTCCCGCTTTATCACATTACATTTAGTCTGTCCCGCCGCCGGGAACTTTTGCATACTCTATGTATTTCAAATAACTTCTCCCATACCACTGGTACATTTTTATTATCAATAAACTTCAAATTATTGCAACACACACAAACCCCCTCCCCCCTGGTTCTCTTATGTGATATATAAAAACACTTGCTTTTGCTCCCGTCCGCCGGGCGGAGTGCGGCGAGGTAACTCCATTGTAGATTTGCTTTAACTTGACAATTGAACTGTTGGTTAAACTATCAAATATAGGTTTTAGTTGTATTGTATAGTATGTATAAAATATTGTTTAACAGCATTCGCTTCCATCGCTGAGGAGGGTGCAAACATCCTCCAGGACCTTAACGATGGCCCGACTCGCCTGGCGCTTTCAATGTGGTTGTGTATACGTTCAATTAAAAAGGGAAATATTTGTGAAATATTATATTTTCGAAATGATATATTTGTATGTAATACCTAAGTGGACTTACATATCGATTTTATTGATGGCCTCATCACGTGGAACTGCCCAGGCAGGAGGCTCCGCAGCTCCTCTACTCCCCGGTCGGCACAATGGAATCGCTGAGCACTAATTTCCTATCCCGCTACTCGAATATATAATATATGAAACGGTCCCGCACAAACCGAAGTCAGGTTCGACGAGAACAAATTATAATTAAGGATAGTTTGCATAACTTCGATACGGGAAGGCGAGGCGGCCGCTCGGCGCTCCTCCGCACCGGCGCTTCAATTAATTAAGTGATCCCCACCAGCTCGCCCGGAGACAGCGGAGCAGGTTTAATTAACTTTTGCGGGCCATTAGCTGCGCCGGAGGGCTCAGCGGACGACATCGGGTTTGCCGGGAGCAGGGCCGCGGCGCGTGCGGCTGCGAGGATTCTCCAAATAGTTTACTTTGTTAGCAAACAACTACAACTACCAGGTGGTAGGTCTCTGTTGCCGGAGACCGTCTGGTACCACCGCAGCTCCTATTGCAACCGGCAAATAGTAGTGTGCGAACATTACTGTGTTCCGGTTTGAAGCGCTGTAGCTAGTGTAATTACTGGGGTAACGAGACTTAACATCTTATGTTAAGCGACGAGCGCAATGTGGTGCAGTGTGTACCATCTTAACTAGCACCGCTTTGTCATGGGCAAGCGTATCACTTACCATCAGGTGAACGTCTTGCTCGTCTCGTCGCTAAGTAGTATAAAAAAAAAAAAAAAACAAAGTAGCACGGCACGCAGTATCTGCGGCGGCGGATACAATGACCGCTAGAGAAATAGATGCGCGTGCACTGATAGTTATGCACTTCGGCTGAGCGCCCTGCGCGCCGCGCGCGTGCGCCGCTGCAGTTGCAGGACACTATTTGTCAGTCGACAGGTTTAGTTACATTACTAGGTGCCCCAGCTGACGCAAGTACATGCCACGTTGAATCAAACTCTTTGTAAATTAATATTTTTTATACAAAGCAAATTTTAAAATTTGTATGTTTAGCTATAAAGCGCCGGCGGCACTCACTGCACTCGCGCGACCTTACTTTGAACTAACAAGCGGACAAAAGTTATTGAAAATGTATTTTATTTAACTTTCGTACAAAAAGCTGTTATTTTAACATTAGAAAAATAATTACTTTTTCATTTTGCTTAGTGTGCGGGTACCGTTCCTGTCTGTGACAGGGATACATTTATTTTTTTCATTTTGAACCTCTCCCCCCCACCCCTCTCCAGCCCCGCCGCGCGCGTGCCTTACAATGTCGTACAGAGTCTTTTAACTAAGTATTGAAAGGATTGTTAAAAGTAAACTCTCAGCGGGATTACTTAAACTATTGAGCAACATAATAATGTTCTAATTTTGTTGTTTAATAAGTTAATCAAGTGACTATTAAACAACAATTTAATTAATTTCATGACTGGCGAAGGATTGTTTGTATTGATGTAGAATTTATTATTAATAAATACTCAACTAGAAATAATCGTTCGAAACTAACATTATCTATGTGTATGTGTCCTTGAAGCAAAAGTTGTCAGGTTGGCAAAACTTTGAGTGAGTAACGTTCTTGTACCGCATTGTCGAGTGAGTCACGAGGTTTGCCGCGTGTAACTTCTATACAAAAAATCGCGTTACATCCATATTATTTTTGAAGCTCCCTGCCCAGTCATAATTCCAAAAAAAATGTTACAGTCGTTTAACCCTTTGCACCGTCTGTCCCCGTATACAGGGGGAATGAGACGTTTACCGTTGCCGCTCGTATGTCCCCTTAGAGGGGACATTACACGTTTGGATCGTTGCGCTCGTATATTACTGCATCGGCACCAATAATTCAAATTTTTTGTGTGGAATCTATATTACATATCTATATATCTCAGTCAGCAAGTGGAATAATTGAGAGGCGGGGTCTATTTAGTATGATTTAGTAAGGAAAACATAGAGTCGCTCGATTTTATATAAAAAAATAAATTCGAAAAATGCATGCGCATTGATCATTAGATTGTTCATGGTATATGCACTTTTTCAAATATTACAGGGGGTCATTTGGTTAACAATTCAGTTTAGAGTAATAACGAAAGTCGTCACCCGACGGACGGTTTTCGGTTATAATATAACATCATAAGACATTTACAAGGCAACATTTGAAATGAGTTTTCAAGCAGAGTAACGACGTATTTTATATGGACGATTATGTTGAGAATTTGAGTTCAATGAAAGTAGGTGAAGTATATTTGTTGCGCAAAATCGACCAACGTCGCCAAAATAAGCGCCCCATGACGCCGCACCTAAAAATTTGTTCGGTAATTGGTTGATGAACTTATAGGCAATTATAAATAACCCTCCCAACTTGGTAGACCATCATCAAATGATAAGGAAGAGCGACTGAACGGCAAATTGTATATATTGGATCAGGGATGCAAAAGTACTGTTTGGTGTGTTCCGACAGAAAAGTGGCAGGTGAAGACGGCTAACTAGTTATATGTGCGGTACAATGTACTCGAAACTTAGGGCTCCATAACGGAGTCTTTTTCGTGGTTATCAAAGTCTGCTAAATTATAAAATGTAATTATTCATAAAAAATGTGCAGTTAGTATAACATCTACTAATATCACGCGCTTTGACGGAGAGAGGGAGAGAAGGGAGAGAAGGAAAACATCGCGAGGAAAGGAGAGTGCACGACATGTTGGGACCCTCGTAATTAACTCCAATGAACTTTTTACTGAATCGCTCTGGATGAATAAAATCTATGCGCAGGCGTCCGGCGCGTAGCCGCGTAGCAAGGCTCGTAGCCGCGTAGCAGGGCGCGCTCGCTACGCGCCGTAGCGGGCGCACGCGCGCCTGCAGAGCCGCTAGCGCACCGGAAGCACGCAATACATCGAAGTTCCTCCCGCGCGGAACGCCACCCACTGCTACATACATTTGCACTACGCACGCTGTTATCCCTTTTAGGAGCATTAATCTTTGCTAAACATGTTTTCATTTATTTTCCACACTAGTGCTTACCACAATCTTATCTTAATGTAAACGGAAATGTGGTCTATACCGGTAACGTGCACTAGTGTACACGATGCCTATTCTCAATCGGTACGTAGTTTAATATTTTTAAGAAAAACGGGTTACATTATTTCCTTATCCTTTTTTTCTCCAATTTATCATGTCGTACTTTTGTTAAAAAGATGTGTGTCGTATTTCCATTTTAAAAAACTATGAATTTTCTTTTATTAAAAACATCATTGCTATGTAGCAATTATACCAACAAAATAGCTGACAGAGAGCATAAAACATTCCAGACGTCTTTCACGTGCTCTTGAGCAGTCGTCTCTCAAGGCGGCCGCTTTCACCGAGCTTCCGTGAAGCCGTCCGTCTGTCCGTCTGTCGCGTGTCTGCCGGAAGTGCCATTAAAGCACTGAATGCATAAACAACATTAAAATTCATCTCCGTATAATGATGACAGTCTTCTAACTTTCACTTCCACGATGAAAACATGGCTGAGAATGATTTTTTATGATACATTTTGCAGTGCTTGTGTGCTTCACTTTACACGGGACAGAATTTATTTCACAAGTAGTAATTACAACGTCTTGCAACACAAAGTAACGCGTGAGCGCAGGCGTCAGGCGCGTAGCCGCGTAGCGGGGCTCGTAGCCGCGTAGCGGGGCTCGTAGCCGCGTAGCGGGGCTCGTAGCCGCGTAGCGGGGCTCGTAGCCGCGTAGCGGGGCTCGTAGCCGCGTAGCGGGGCTCGTAGCCGCGTAGCGGGGCTCGTAGCCGCGTAGCGGGGCTCGTAGCCGCGTAGCGGGGCTCGTAGCCGCGTAGCGGGGCTCGTAGCCGCGTAGCGGGGCTCGTAGCCGCGTAGCGGGGCTCGTAGCCGCGTAGCGGGGCTCGTAGCCGCGTAGCGGGGCTCGTAGCCGCGTAGCGGGGCTCGTAGCCGCGTAGCGGGGCTCGTAGCCGCGTAGCGGGGCTCGTAGCCGCGTAGCGGGGCTCGTAGCCGCGTAGCGGGGCTCGTAGCCGCGTAGCGGGGCTCGTAGCCGCGTAGCGGGGCTCGTAGCCGCGTAGCGGGGCTCGTAGCCGCGTAGCGGGGCTCGTAGCCGCGTAGCGGGGCTCGTAGCCGCGTAGCGGGGCTCGTAGCCGCGTAGCGGGGCTCGTAGCCGCGTAGCGGGGCTCGTAGCCGCGTAGCGGGGCTCGTAGCCGCGTAGCGGGGCTCGTAGCCGCGTAGCGGGGCTCGTAGCCGCGTAGCGGGGCTCGTAGCCGCGTAGCGGGGCTCGTAGCCGCGTAGCGGGGCTCGTAGCCGCGTAGCGGGGCTCGTAGCCGCGTAGCGGGGCTCGTAGCCGCGTAGCGGGGCTCGTAGCCGCGTAGCGGGGCTCGTAGCCGCGTAGCGGGGCTCGTAGCCGCGTAGCGGGGCTCGTAGCCGCGTAGCGGGGCTCGTAGCCGCGTAGCGGGGCTCGTAGCCGCGTAGCGGGGCTCGTAGCCGCGTAGCGGGGCTCGTAGCCGCGTAGCGGGGCTCGTAGCCGCGTAGCGGGGCTCGTAGCCGCGTAGCGGGGCTCGTAGCCGCGTAGCGGGGCTCGTAGCCGCGTAGCGGGGCTCGTAGCCGCGTAGCGGGGCTCGTAGCCGCGTAGCGGGGCTCGTAGCCGCGTAGCGGGGCTCGTAGCCGCGTAGCGGGGCTCGTAGCCGCGTAGCGGGGCTCGTAGCCGCGTAGCGGGGCTCGTAGCCGCGTAGCGGGGCTCGTAGCCGCGTAGCGGGGCTCGTAGCCGCGTAGCGGGGCTCGTAGCCGCGTAGCGGGGCTCGTAGCCGCGTAGCGGGGCTCGTAGCCGCGTAGCGGGGCTCGTAGCCGCGTAGCGGGGCTCGTAGCCGCGTAGCGGGGCTCGTAGCCGCGTAGCGGGGCTCGTAGCCGCGTAGCGGGGCTCGTAGCCGCGTAGCGGGGCTCGTAGCCGCGTAGCGGGGCTCGTAGCCGCGTAGCGGGGCTCGTAGCCGCGTAGCGGGGCTCGTAGCCGCGTAGCGGGGCTCGTAGCCGCGTAGCGGGGCTCGTAGCCGCGTAGCGGGGCTCGTAGCCGCGTAGCGGGGCTCGTAGCCGCGTAGCGGGGCTCGTAGCCGCGTAGCGGGGCTCGTAGCCGCGTAGCGGGGCTCGTAGCCGCGTAGCGGGGCTCGTAGCCGCGTAGCGGGGCTCGTAGCCGCGTAGCGGGGCTCGTAGCCGCGTAGCGGGGCTCGTAGCCGCGTAGCGGGGCTCGTAGCCGCGTAGCGGGGCTCGTAGCCGCGTAGCGGGGCTCGTAGCCGCGTAGCGGGGCTCGTAGCCGCGTAGCGGGGCTCGTAGCCGCGTAGCGGGGCTCGTAGCCGCGTAGCGGGGCTCGTAGCCGCGTAGCGGGGCTCGTAGCCGCGTAGCGGGGCTCGTAGCCGCGTAGCGGGGCTCGTAGCCGCGTAGCGGGGCTCGTAGCCGCGTAGCGGGGCTCGTAGCCGCGTAGCGGGGCTCGTAGCCGCGTAGCGGGGCTCGTAGCCGCGTAGCGGGGCTCGTAGCCGCGTAGCGGGGCTCGTAGCCGCGTAGCGGGGCTCGTAGCCGCGTAGCGGGGCTCGTAGCCGCGTAGCGGGGCTCGTAGCCGCGTAGCGGGGCTCGTAGCCGCGTAGCGGGGCTCGTAGCCGCGTAGCGGGGCTCGTAGCCGCGTAGCGGGGCTCGTAGCCGCGTAGCGGGGCTCGTAGCCGCGTAGCGGGGCTCGTAGCCGCGTAGCGGGGCTCGTAGCCGCGTAGCGGGGCTCGTAGCCGCGTAGCGGGGCTCGTAGCCGCGTAGCGGGGCTCGTAGCCGCGTAGCGGGGCTCGTAGCCGCGTAGCGGGGCTCGTAGCCGCGTAGCGGGGCTCGTAGCCGCGTAGCGGGGCTCGTAGCCGCGTAGCGGGGCTCGTAGCCGCGTAGCGGGGCTCGTAGCCGCGTAGCGGGGCTCGTAGCCGCGTAGCGGGGCTCGTAGCCGCTCACTTCCACGATGAAAACATGGCTGAGAATGATTTTTTATGATACATTTTGCAGTGCTTGTGTGCTTCACTTTACACGGGACAGAATTTATTTCACAAGTAGTAATTACAACGTCTTGCAACACAAAGTAACGCGTGAGCGCATCAGCGCCATCTGTCGGTGAGTACGGGCGCCGCGGAGCGCGCGCTTTGCTTTGCCCGAAAACTTCATTCACCGTTAATTTTTACTTCTTCAAGGTATTTTTACATTTTGTTTTACATGTTAACACTTTAAATGTAGTAGAATATCTTTTATAATAGTAACATTAAGCAATTTCAGCGGCAGGAATAAACTGTACAGGTGTGTAGAGTTTGACAGCCGCGTACTACGTTTGTTGCGTGCATTCCCAGTTTCCTAAGAGATGCTTTTAAAACGACCGCTTGTTATTTCTCATAAGTGACACGGTTTTAAGTTCGTGTACGCAATATATTGATTTTATTTCATGCGACAGTATTTTTCTGAGGAAGCTGAAGCTACTCGCGGTATGTTTGATTTACTTTATGATGGGAAACAAAGACACGAGCAGAAAGTTGGACTGAAGAGACGCCGGACAAATATGCTTGTCCACGACTATACAGCTTTAGTTAGGACGTTTACACAGCACGAGCTTCTGCCGCTTTTCACGGGTACCGGGCTCCTGCTAACCTTCCAGCACCACGCGAGGAACGAATAAAAATTTAACTGTCCTATCTACAAGTACATCCGTAAATAAAACATAACTACACTTGTGGCTACACCGAACAGTGGATGTACACATCTCTATATTTTTATTTGTGTGAACAGAACCAGAACGCAGCGCGCCTAGTGTGCAGCTGCGAGCTAAAGGACTAAAAATGATCCAGTTATAAGGTGAATAATTCGCGCAGAGGTCACTTTAAATTTCTAATCCCTTTACAATAAAAGCTTGACCGAGAAAGGCCATTAGCGAATCAATTAAGGTTAGATTCTTAATGGAAAACGCTGGTTCCGTTCACCGACGGGCGAATAATGTTTTTTTAATCGGCCCCGGGCCCGCCCACTGCTTCTTAACACTTCTCTTTCGTTGCGAACTTTTTGTTACGCGCTCGGTTTATTATAATTGAATAAAGAAAAAAGTTAACATCGCAGTTACATATTATTCATTCATTAAATATTCATTCACCGCGCTGAGACAGTGCGTGTGAAGGTGTTGTATGTGAATAATCATGAACGTGGCGGACCGGCTCGCCATTGATCGGCGGCTGCCACAGATATGTGCTGTTAAATCAATATTTATAAATTCGGACCACCCGCTCCAACTCCCCCCCCCCCCCCCGTGTGATCCTGGACCCCCGCTCCGGAAGGTTAATGGTCCGGGAGCCTCGCTTAAATATTAATTACCGGCTGCTGCGGCCCGTCTCCGGTCCGGATCATCCCTCCTGCTTAAACTTATTACAAGTCGACAACTTGCTCTCAACTTTGAGTTATCGCGGAGATTTTTTGTGATGAGAAATGTAGCTTAGAAGTATTGTACTGCGATGTGTACCGCGTTCAGTTGCAGAGTTAAGTAATTACTACGAGTATATCGACTGCGTCTCTGCAGCCATCTCGCTGCCGGTAGGTTAATCTTGCTCCGGATATCCGGGCAGACGGGCGACCACACGCGCCCACACGCGCCCACATGCGCCCCCTCGCGCCCACACGCGACCACACGCGCCCACACGCGCCCACACGCGACCACACGCAGCGGGAAGAGCGACACGCTGGTGAACACGGACGGCACCGCGTCGAGCTCGCCGGGTTCCTTTCGATCCCGCTCATTTTCTATTAAGGAGTTTGAACATTTTGTCTTCAACCTCTCACATAATATTTCAGTAGAAGCATTAGTTTCTAGAGGAGCTCATTAATTTCACGCCTGGTGAAATGTTTCCGGATCACTTCCAGTTCCGTAGCGACCTGAAATCATTAAATATTACAGAATCAAATCGAAGAGCGGTGTCGCGGCCGGAGACGCGCCTGGCGGAGACGAGCGGCTCCGAGCCATCCGCCCCCAGCCGGCCGGCTCAACCGGAATGAGTAATATTCGCAGGCAGCGGGCCCGCAGCGCACGTGACGTCACGGCTTGTTTCCTCAGAGACACACTCACACACATATCCATATGTTATGAATAGTTTTTTTTAATTCCCGGTGTCCCTGTGTGCGTGTTGTTATGTAATGTATTCCCTGCGGCGGGCGGCGGGCGGCGGGCGGCGGCTGCAACAACAAGCGATAACAGGATTAGAGCGTCGGTTCGTTAGCGGCGCGCTGCGGCTGCCAACTCTAAATTCAATCAGCTCTCTTTTTAGATACGTATCCAATTAGGGTTCAAATGCCGCGGGGCGCGCGTTCCAATCCTACTTGAAAGGTATCGTTCGGCTGCCGAAGCGTTCCGTACTGAGCTGCTGTGTGTGTTGCGGGGAAATATTTTTCCGACAGTTCATTTTGACAACTTCGAAGAAAAGATTTGTGGAGTGATCCCCTGCCAGGGTTTAACGAAAGTCGAGTGAAAGAGGTCAATTACGATAAAACCGAAACCCTGCCAGCGGTTACATTTAAAAATGGTAAAACCAAGAGCTGCAAATAAAGCGCTTGAGGTATATATGCAGTTCTGGTGCGAGCCGCACTCCGCATTGCTACGTGACGTTACGTGGTAATGTTCAACCCGCCCCCGCGCCGCCCCCGCGCCGACCCCGCGCCGCGCACGTACGCGCTTGCCAGAATAACTGAATGTACTTGGCGGGGAGTCAAACGCGCGCGCCGCCGGAAGCGGAAGACAGCCGCCGACTACGGCGTCCGCTTGTGGTGAAACCGATCAATTTTATTGTCAATTTTCATATTTTGTTATTGCAAATTTCGTATTATCTTGTTGCGTGCTCCCGGACATGCAGCGTGGTTAAGGAGCCGCGCGGGCGGCGCACACAAACACGAGCGAACACCGTTTGTATCAATATAAATAGAGACGATCTCTTTTAACTTTAATTTATTAATATTTGTCTTAAATCTAACTTGATATTGCATGGTAACCGGGCCGGAGAGACGATACTGTGGCCGTACATTTTGTCAGCGGTCAACTCTGCAGGCCACGGCACTGAAAATGGAAGGTTATATTTGTTAAATGATAAAACGTAATCAACGTAATCTTTTCTAATCCAGTGACCGCGCCGCCGCGGCGGGTACCAACAGCTCGCGTCGATCAAACACTTAAACGCTTAATTGAAAAGGCATGTCGCGGTTCCGTACCGCGGGCTCCGGGTCCGGGACCCGCGCAAGCGACCCCGCGGTCCGGCGCGCCCCCGCGCCGCGCCCCCCGCCGCACACGACGGAAGTTATAAGTAAAAAAAAAAACTAATGAAATAAGTTGAGATAACATTTTACTTGGAAAACGATCCTTGCAATTAAATATTAACCGTTACGGAGGCGCTGCAGAGCCGCACATTATGTAGAACCTTCAGCGGAGTGTACTGGTTACACCACCCAATAACGTTTTTTATAAACACGTCCGGGCGCGCGGCGCGACGTCGCGGAGTTCGCGTTAAGCACCATGTTATTGTGTCCTCTGCCAAAAAAAGTTCAGACAAAGCGCTGGTAAAATATGGCCGTAACTTGGCGCAGCTACAAGTTTTGCATCCAAAGGAAGTATGGGGGACATTACCGCTTCCTTATACACCCCCCCTTCCCTTCTCCACCCCCTCACGACGCTGGTTCCTGCGTCGCACCACGATGCGGTGCGTGGTCACATCCGCACCGACCCCCCCCCCTGAACTGACACTGAACACGTCGCGGCGGGGTGTACCCGTGCTTTAATGGTTACTTGCACGCTAGTAAAATATATGAATTTCCTCTCTTTTGTGATGCAATCGAAGTGGGAGTAAGTTACAACTTGCATTACGCGGCGGGGGGCCCGTCCGACGTTTGTTAATGCTTTGCGATCGTTCACTTAATACTTGATCTTTTTTTTGGAAAGAAATCTCTTGAAATAAGTAACCGTTCAGGAAGCACCAACCTCGTCTTATTTCTATTTCGCCCGCGGCCACGTACCTGTTGCTACCCGGGGCACCCCGCCGGGCGGTAGTGAACATGTGTAGTACCGTGCACGGGTCCGGCAGGTCTGCGCGTGTAATGTCTAACCTCTAAACCAACGAGTTCCAGTACCTGCCGCCCGCGCTCGGCTCCAGCTGCTGGCGCAGTTTGTGTCATGTTATTATGTCGTACGAGCGCTAACGGCGTTGTTGACATTGCATCAGTTTAACCGCAGACCCTTTGGACAGGAACTCCAGCAGCGCGAGCTCCCACCGCCGAGAAGTTATTGTATTCCGGAAATAATAGCGTCCCATATAAATTGATCCCGTAAAAGTTTTGAGAGCCGTGATAGCCTAGTGGTTTGAACGCCCGTCTTATACTCCGGAGGTACCGTGTTCGAATCCGGCCTGCACCAATGAATTTTAAAATTTATGTGCAGTTAGCATAACACCAACTAATACCACGCGCTTTGGCAATGAAAGAAAACATCGTGAGGAAACCTGCATATCTATGCATGACCGTCCGCACTCGCACTAGTATGTGAAATGGAGAAGGCAATGGCAACACCACTCCATTATAACTGCCAGGAGAGTCGTCGTGTGTTTGATTACACGTGATGACCACGACCCTCAGTCATGAGGAAATACGACTTAGAAGAAGAATAACTTTTAGTTGTGCGGTGCGTCGCCGTGACGTCACCGCCGGCGCCCCGGCACGCGCTGCGGGCCCCTGGAGCAGCCGGACATCACTATCAACCATTAACAGAATATTCATTTCAGATGAGCGATACTTTTTTCTATATTCTCAAATGAAGTAGGCTACTTATTACTATTTAGCAGAAAGTTTGCGGTATCGAGGGTGCGGCCCGAAACCGCGCGGCGCGTCCTGTGCTGGTACAGACGGAATTTAAATAATATCCATCGACGGACAACGGAGGGGGGGTACGTGCGAATAATATCCACAAAGGCCGGTGGCGGTGCCGAGGGGTGGGGTCAGGGAGCAGCTCGAATGCACGTCGCAGCAATATCCGGGCGGCGCTGCGGGCGCGCTGCTGTCCGCCACGTGAACGTGTTCCCGTTGGAGTACCGCCGCCTCACCGGCGAGTGTCGGTTGTGAGAGATGCTATCCTCATGAAGAAAGATAAAAAGTAATGTACATTTTCTAATCGTTTTACTGCACCGGGTGCTGTCCGGCGCACTCACACCTGTGCGCTCGCTACGAGTTGGCGCGCTGGATGTTTACCGAGTGTTAAGCTATAAGCGGGTCATGATCCTCGTCACACGGAGACATGCGCAACGCGCGGCGGCCGCGGTTCCTTTTAAACCGGGACACGGCAATGTTTACACACCGCTGCCCGACGGAACAACCACGGAGTGACCGCCTCCGGCCAGAGGGATCCACCCGGTGATGAATCATCGTAATTTGCTGCTCCAAAATGTAGCAGAGTAATAACTTAACGAGGGTCCCGTTGAGTAATTAATTGACCGAAAAATTACGAAACTCGGCGACGCGCCGGACAAAGGAGCCCGCGCTCCGGCCGCGGCGAGCGGGGCGGGTTGTACGAATCGCCGCCTTGTTTTGTCCCGTGTAAGTAATTACTTAGAGTCTGTAGCCGTGGCACAATAATTTTGTTTTATTAATATCAACACCTCAACCAATATGTAAGCAGTCGAGTACGCAAAAGAAATCGCCACAACAGATTTGTTGGCGGATACGAATTCATGCATTCAGAAAATCTTTAAAGTTTATTGATTTTGAAAATGAATAATTACTCCATTAGCATCAGTAAGTACATCGCGGGGGCGCGGGCGGCGGGTTCCTATCTGAAACTTTTTCATTTCGCGACGATGAAATTGTTTTCGTCCGGTTCATGTAATGGTAGATGAAATGCTCGCAATCAGAAGAGAGGAACGTTTCTGGCTGCCCGGTGGGCCCGCCGCCCGCCGCCCGCCGCCCGCCGCCGCGCGCTGCGCACACGAGTCGCAAGCTGTTATTAAACTCTTGTATCCACAACGTTGCTATTAAATCCTACTTTATTATTCACCGAGCATGTGACATGGTGCACGCCACGTTAGTGTTTGCTTAAGATCCAAACAGAAATTATAATTCCGGCTTACTTCTCGTCACACTCGGCAGTGCTTCTCCTGCACCAGGTGGCAGTGACGCTCCTGCCGTTAGTGGATATGCGGGCGGGGCAGGCGGATGTGAGATGATAAAAACAGTTACCTAACAATCGGCTGTCGAGTCCTTCTTACTGGACCACAGTAATGTTTGCCCATTTATTAATTTTCAACTTGCCATACATAGTACAGAGGGCAGACGGACTTGATGCCCTGGTAGCATTCTCTGCCAGTCCACCCCGGGTGACTAATAAATTACTAAGGCAAGTGTACAAAAAACATGTAATGAATATAATACATACTGCTTTTTGCACTGCCGACCCCGGCGGGTCGCTTCATGTAGAAAAATAACGGAGCTCTTTCGGCATTGTTAAAGAGTTGCGCGAATTGCGGTAAATGCATTCGGATGCAACATCGGGCGCGGGCGGGGCGGGGCGGGGCGCGCTGCGACACCCCGCGTCCCTCTCGCCCGGCGCTGCGCCGTTGCTCCGCGAACATTGACTTCAACACGCCTCGCCGCTTGTCCCTTGTATTTAAAATGGGCCCAACTCGTTCGCAGGTGACGCTTACCTAATGCAATGTGAATTTGGTTCGTATCCCAGTACCAATGAATAATTCATCGCAGATCATTAAGAAGTCTCTCTGCATCGGACGCTGAATATAGTTTCCGGCCCGGAACCGCGGCCGACCCGCCGCCGACCCGCCGCCGCTCGCCGCCGACCCGCCGCCGCCCGCCGCCGCTCGCCGCCGCCCGCCGCCCGCCGCCGCCCGCCGCCGCTCGCCGCCGCCCGCCGCCGGTAGTCTTCGGCAACTCCTGCAACTTTTAACATTCACTTAGTTATTCACAACTAAACGCTTTTAAGTTTCATTCAAAGTTATTATTAAAAAAAAAATTATGTTTTAAATTAGCGCGCTTGCCGTCTCGCGCCGCGGAGTGCCGCGCCGCTCCGATACATACAAACGACTCGCCCCGCGCGCCCCGCCACCCCGCCGCGTGCAGGCCGGGGCGAGGAGGGGGGGCGGGAGTAACTTGAGGCACCTAACAAGCTCATTAAAACTTTTGGAAGTCTACGCAGACAGATAAAACTTACGTTAATAAGTGCAGCTTAACGTAACTTCACGTTCGACTGTGCTCAAGTTGCGCTGCAGACATGCGCGGGTGTACTGCTGCGCGGGATTTAGCGTGAAATGTGTTGCACTTAAGTTGTGTGAACACAAATAAATATTGCACTCTATACATTCTTCCTTTACTTTATTCGGCAAACAAACAGTAGCTATGAGTATCTATTTTTAAAATTCTAAGCTAAAAGCTCGTCTCCCGGTACAACTTGCTCGCTGACGCAACGCTCGTTACAGCTGTAATGGAGAACTTATATTATCACTCGTTAGATTAGACTAGTTTTCGAACCAGTGTTTGCTTAATTAAGACTTTAAAAAGTCTCTCCGCCCCGCCCCGCCCCGCGCCGCCCCGCCGCACTCACCACTCACCACTACATCTGATAAAACCGAACGTGTCACCGGAGTACCAAAACTAATGCTCAGTTTCCACTTTTCCGTTTTTCAATCGTTCACTCTCCAGTTTCTCTCGTGGGACACGTCCGACGCTGTTCTATTGCTAGTTGTTCCGCCATTGCTATAAACCGGTAATATAGAAGATGTACAGTTGTTAGTTATTTGCTTCGGAGAGAGGCATCCGCGGCGAGCGGGGACCCGGGGTCGAACCCGCGGCCGCGCGCTGCGCGTGTGCGACAGTGCGCGGCGGCAGAGGGCGCGGGTCCACTTGCAAACCCGTCGTCCGCCGGGAGCCGCGCCGTGCACACTAAACGGTACTAGTACGGCTACGGCGCACTCCAGCGCGGTGCAGCTGCCGGTGGCCGCAGCGCCGCGACCGCTTTGGATTTCAAAACACCTTTCTTTGCGTTCTCATTTCGCAACACAATTTCAATAAAGCTATAGTATTCTGTGAAGTTTGCAATGCTCCCGCTCCCGCTCGTAATATTCGTGTATTTGTATGCACGTCACCAGTCACCTGCTCGTGCAGGCAGTAATCACACTGAGAGCCGACTCAATCTCATTAAGCGCAGGCCCGCGCGCTCCTCCGCTGCGAGGATGCAATATTTTAACGCGGCTGCAATAAACTGCCGCGCGCGTTAGCGGCTCGCGGGCCGGGGGGGCGGGGCGGGGGACACAAGTGCACGGTCTGCGCAAACATAACACACACGCAGGTACCCCGGCAGCGCCACCTTAAGCAGGGTATTTTATCTAGAAATATTTTTGAGGGTTGCATGGTGGCGCGCGCCTGCGCACCGCGGTGTTGCCAACAATATGAAATAGAATATATTTTACTATTCTTTGTGATAACGCTAACAAGTACAAAAGCAAAACGTCGCTTCTTCATAGGAACGCGAACGTATCTCGTGTCCGCTGCGTCCATAATGTCGTGTAGACTGAAAAATTAAAACTGTTCCCTGCT
This sequence comes from Byasa hedistus, assembly GCA_029286795.1. Classification (NCBI taxonomy): domain Eukaryota; kingdom Metazoa; phylum Arthropoda; class Insecta; order Lepidoptera; family Papilionidae; genus Byasa; species Byasa hedistus. The sequence continues at coordinate 9,410,946 of JAGSMW010000024.1, forward strand.
CTTGCGCGTGGAAACTTTCTACTTATAATTAAAAATATTTAAGCTGCTACGTGTGTGTCCTCGTGCGGGGTGCGGGCGGGGTGCGGGGGGGCCGCGCTCAAAGCCCGTCGCTTTGCGCGCGTTAATTGAGGGGCTGCGCTTTCAAACTAGAATTTTACTTTTCAAATTAAAGTTAAATATTTTTAATTCGTGGCATTTTATCCGGACGTTATAACTGTAGATCAATAAGCAAACATATTTTTCTTTTCAGAAAGTTTATTTTAATGAAAGCGATTATTAGCACAAAACGCTCTCTTTTCTTTTGCTCCTGCTCGGCTGCAGAAATAGATGGTACGTAGCTATCGAAATTCTGGCAAAAGACCAAAAGAGATTTTGTAACTTTGTGCATGTTTCTCTTGGGCAGCATTCGTATGAATTTCATAACTTAAATACGTCTCTGTGTGGTGTGGTGTGCGCGTGACGTCACGGTGCATCCACAGGTACTGCGACGCGAATGGTTTTCTTCTCCGGTCGCTCGACTGTAAAAAATCAGTGTGTGAGTGCAACGCTGTTGATGCTGCAAGCGAGTGGGGGCCGGTCGACTGGAAACTTCAATCTGTCACCGCACACGTTGAATGAGCTCCGCTGCGCCCCCCCCCCCCCCCCCCCCCCCCCCCCCCCCCCCCCCCCCCCCCCCCCCCCCCCCCCCCCCCCCCCCCCCCCCCCCCCCCCCCCCCCCCCCCCCCCCCCCCCCCCCCCCCCCACCCCCCCCCCCCCCCCCCCCCCCCCCCCCCCCACCCCCCCCCCCCCCCCCCACCCCCCCCCCCCCCCCCCCCCACCCCCCCCCCCCCCCCCCCCCCACCCCCCCCCCCCCCCCCCCCACCCCCCCCCCCCCCCCCCCCACCCCCCCCCCCCCCCACCCCCCCCCCCCCCCCCCCCCCCCCCCCCCCCCCCCCCACCCCCCCCCCCCCCCCCACCCCCCCCCCCCCCCCCACCCCCCCCCCCCCCCACCCCCCCCCCCCCCCCCCACCCCCCCCCCCCCCCCACCCCCCCCCCCCCCCCCCCCCCCCCCCCCCCCCCCCCACCCCCCCCCCCCCCCACCCCCCCCCCCCCCCCCCCCCCCACCCCCCCCCCCCCCCCCCCCCCCCCCCCCCCCCACCCCCCCCCCCCCCCCCCCCCCCACCCCCCCCCCCCCCCACCCCCCCCCCCCCCCCCCCCCCCCCCCCCCCCCCCCCCCCACCCCCCCCCCCCCCCACCCCCCCCCCCCCCCCCCACCCCCCCCCCCCCCCCCCCCCCCCCCCCCACCCCCCCCCCCCCCCCCCACCCCCCCCCCCCCCCCCCCCCCCCCCCCCCCCCCCCCACCCCCCCCCCCCCCCCCCCACCCCCCCCCCCCCCCCCCCCCCCCCCCCCCCCCCCCCCCACCCCCCCCCCCCCCCCCCCCCCCCCCCACCCCCCCCCCCCCCCACCCCCCCCCCCCCCCCCCCACCCCCCCCCCCCCCCCCCCCCCCCAATTTCAACAAAAATCCATCTCGCCCTCGAGTACTCAATATTTTAATTTTGTTCATCTGATTTGTAGTAGCACGTTTAGTCGAATTTCCAATAGAAATGAATACGACATGCCGACGCGCGACGCGTACCCACCACATTGACGTCGGCAGCCGTCCGCCGCCCCCGCCGCGCCCGCCCGCCGACAGCGAGCAAGAGCAGCTGCGTCCCGCGGGACCGCGCGCCGCACCGCTATTATGGTGACGTGCGCGAGATACATTTTGATCAGTTTTAATAAAAAACTTATTTCTTCAGTTTTTTATTAGTTTATACTAAACGCGAACTCGTGTCGGTACATACGCCACGTGCACACGGCTCGCGGTGAGCTGTGCTGTGGCACTGTGTGTATGTTTCCTATTTAATAACTCACACGCATATTTTTCACTTTTTAAAACCTTCAGTTCAGCAGAAAAATATTCGCAATGAAATGTGTGCGGTGTGCGGCTGGGGCGCGCGGGACCGACCGGTGCCATTTTATTAAGTCCCCCTGTGCGCCCGTACGTGGAGCCTGAGAGGCTTATCGTGCTCCAGTAAGCTGTCGCCTCGCCTCCCTCTAATCGAATTCTAATAAAGTAGTCTCTGAGCCGCTCCGCGCCGCTCTCTGCCGCGCGATATGATTAATACACAAATAAATTTAGCAAATTCTCATGATGTATTTGTCAGGTGGTGGTGTGCGATTCGTGACCGTCTATGTGAAAAGTACACCGGAGCGGCGCCACCCGCCGCGACGAACAAATTGTGTGCTGCTAGATAGAATGTTTACACAACGCCACGAGGCGCTCGCCGCCTCAACACGCGGGGCGGTGCGTTCCGGGGCACCTTCCGAAACGGACATTATTTACTTCCTGCAAATAATACGAGACAATAAACTCGGCTCCAAGTTTTCACCGCTTCAGGAACATGAATTTTATGAAATTCTCGCTGAGCCGCCGCGAGTACTCCGCCCCGCCCCCCCCGCTGACAACATTTCAAAATCCTTGTCAATATTACAGGAAGGTAAAAAACTGTAATGACTTCCATTTTAAATGGTGACGTTTTAAGTGGAAGTCATTAGCGGAGGTCCCCCGCCGATGAGTAGAGGAGAGTGAATAGCGAAGGTCATCGTGCGGTGAGGAGTTGGGTGGTCGGGAGGTGGGGGAGGGGAAGGTGTCGAGCGGAACTCGGAACCGACTTCTCCCCAATAACACAGCCAAGGAGTGAATGCAAGGAGAGCCTATAAAACTATAAGCTCCGGTACTGCACGCCGCGCGCCCGCCGCCCCGCAGCGCGCGTACATATTCAACGTACACACCCCTCGGCGTGCTGGCGGCGGGCGCAAACTTTACTTCACCGAACAGCTCGGTCCGCCGAGAGTTTTCCTCTCTCTCTCTCTCTCTCTCCGCCGACCGTCCCTCTCCTCCCCCTCACTCCGCCCCCTATCGGCGTTTCTCGAGTGGGTATTGTGCGAGGCAATCCCGCGGGATCGAGTGCTGAGCTTATCCTTAATTTAGAAAAAAATATAGAAGCTCTCATACTTTTTGTATCCGTACCGGATCGGATAAATCTGTTCAGCTCACCCCGCGCCGCTCCCCGCCCGCCGCCCGCCGCTCCTCTCCTGACCGCAGCTCGAGCCGCGCACCGGGGCCCGGTACCGCATCGCTGACGTGCATGTATACACGCAGAGCGCGGAGTCGCGGGCGGCGTTCCTTTGCGAGCGGCCGGTAGGTGGTGACGTTCAACAGGTTTATTGTTGTACCCATTTTGAATTTTGAAAATGTTTACTTCGAGGTGTGCCGAAGCGTTCGTCACTTAACTTTTTTACAGTCAATATTGCTTTGCGTTGTTGTGTGATGTGTTCGTTCGGAGACGTCTACCGCGCGGGTGCGGGTGCGGCACACCAATCTCTGTTTTCCTCGCCGGACCGGCGGGTACCGGTGCATACCTCTCTGTATCGGAGGGACGCGCGTCGGTGGGGGGGGGGGCGGTGGAGTGGGCGACGCTGCTGCAGCCCGGACGGCTTCAGCTCGCGTTGCAGGGTGTTATTATACGCCTGACTGACGTGACTACCACTGTCCAAGAATTGCTGCGCGGAGCGGGCTCGGAAGGTAAGCAGCGCGCAGCTGTGGGCGCGGCGGGGCGGTTAAGTAAATCTAAACGTACATTGTTCAAGTTTAAACAAACTCTGCTTACAAATGACTCCTCTCCGGTTCCTTACTCTGAGATTTCCCCCCCCCCCCCCACCCCTTCACCTCTACCCGTGCACACAATTTACTAATTTCGAGAGATTGCTCAGAGCGCAGCCGCTGTGTGGAGGCGGAGGTGGAGCTCTCAAGTTACTCGGCCACCGCGCGATTGTTTCCGCATTAACTTTACAAGTCCTTTGCGATCGCACGGGCAAGTGTAGCACTCCGCGCTGCGTGCTCTCGGTACATATACAAAATCAAAAATATTCTTTTAAATTATGTTTGACGTTTATGTATGTAAGGTAAGGTGACCAGACATCCCGCTTTCGGCGGGACAGTCCCGATTTTTCACAATTTCTCGGGTGACACGGGCGACACGCGACGTTTTTTAAAAGTCCCTTAAAAAAACTTTTAGAATTTAGTTAAATTTATTTTTATGAAAATCATTGTTTTGCGTTCTAGGAATCCTGCGAGCTACGACGACTAATGTTGGCGACAGCAGCGGCCGTAAATAAAATTAGTATTAGTGTCACAGATATTATATGTAAATACAACGTTAAGTAGCTGTAAGAAATAAATAAATATTACGCCAAAACCGAGTCGACCGTAGCGAAATAAAATGACCACGAGGGCCGTGACTGCCGGAGCGCAGGCGGCTCTCCTTAAGGTAACGCCGCGACGTACTTACGCGCCGTCGCGGCGTTACCGAACATCGACCACCGCAACGCTCCACCTCGCCATTCATAGAAGATCGGTCGGCTCGGTTTACAGTCAGTTGCGAATAAACTTACGAGTTTTATTTCATGTGCGTTTGTACGATATCGTACACCTCAAGACCCTGCACCGAGTACTTCGGTTCGGCACGAATAATCGCCACGTGGCGGGCATCCGGCGTCTAGTAAGATCGCATTCTTATAAGATTGACAAACCGCCTAACCCGGGTGACGTCACTCGCCATCGACGTGAGACGTGCTGCGTACTCAACAACTAACATGTTGCTTTTGCTACCCAATTACATTGAATATTTCATAAAAACATAAATTTTCTTAAACTTAACTTAAAATTCAAAATTCAAAATTCAAAAATATTTATTAAACAAAATTGCATTTTACATACAACAGTGGAGTCCCTGCCTTCTGCTTTAGCTCGCGTGTGTTGCAGAAGGCAGTGTCTTCCCTATAATGGTCAAATTAAAAATATACATATGCACAGACAAAATTTATTATAACCTCAAAAAAGAAAACATATTCAAAACAAAACATTTTACGTAAACTTATAAAAACAGATTAAACAAAGAAAAAAAAAATTAAAAAAAAAAAAAAAAGTAAATATATAGTGCAGCTCGTGTTGTTGGTTATTAATATGCCGGAGTTGTGTGATTAGCAGCTTTATGTTTGGAAGTATATATAGACGTGGGCGTACGTGTTTGTGTGTGTGAATGTGTTGCAAGTGAGAACGTTGTTCACATATCCTCCTATTGGTTTATTTATGTTTTTTTTTTTTTTTTTTTTTTATTCAATATTACTTTGCACTTCCTAGTAATTTCTCAACAGAGTCGTAATCTAAACCTTGCAGCCATTCAAAAACTATGTTTTTGATTTTGTATTGGCTGAGATCATTTGTTTTTGTACGCTCATTAAGTTTGTTGTATAATTTCGGAGCTAGGTAACCGTAGTGTCTGTGCGCAAAAACGCTTCAAGGATCGGGTGGGAGGGGAGGGGTACTGGACATTTGTAAATCCTTTTATTAATGGGTGGTAGTGTGGAACTGTTTTTGTATGGTATCTTTTAATACAAAGAGAGATGTATAGCTTTCTTACGGACAGCACGTTACATTTCCTGTAGACTTCTGATGTAGGGTGTTTGTAGTGCAGGGACATCATTACTTTAAGCAGAGCTCGTTGTGCGCGCTCAGCATCTATCATATGGGTTTTAGCTGCTCCTCCCCATGCGCTAATACAGTAACCGATAATACATTCACCTAAAGCTTTATAAGTTTGGACTATTAGTTGTGTATTTGCGACTTGACGAAGGTTTTTAAAAACATATATTAACTTTCTAATTCTTTTAGACACCGTGTCAATGTGAGGACCCCAAGTCAACTTGTGGTCAACAATAACACCCAGATATTTGTATGTTGATACACTGTCGAGCTCTATGCAGTTACAATGTTTCCAACTGGATGAATCACAGTTGCAAGGGAAGGAATGTGCGATAAGTTTAAAATTTGAAGGAGGTCTGTCGCATCAGTTTTTTTAAAGCATATATATTTGGTCTTAGAGAAGTTCAAGGACAAAAGGTTATTTTCCAACCATGTTATAATTCTGGCAAGTCCAGTTTCTGCTAACCGATATACTTCCTCCCAGGAAGCGCCATGAAATACCAAAGCTGTGTCGTCTGCAAACATGATAACATTCCCATTAACCAAGTTGATATTACACAACTCGTTTATATATAAGAGAAAGAGCGTTGGTCCAAGTGTGCTGCCTTGTGGTACACCATAATGACAGCATAGTTATCACTTTCGTATTCTTTAATTTTTATTTGTTGATTCCGTCCAGAAAGATAGCTGGAAAACCAATCGTGTGCTTTTCCCCTTACACCAACACTCTCCAATCGAGCTAGAAGAACGGGAATTGAAACTGTGTCGAAGGCTTTTTGGAGATCCAAAAATACACCAGTACATTTTTCCCCCTTGTCGACATATTCGGTAATTAATGATGTTAGTTGTGAACTGCATCTTCAGTTGACTTATTTGCACGAAAGCCATATTGATTTTCTGCCAGGAGATGATATTTCTCAAGGTATGAGGTCAATCGTTTGTTAGCGATCTTTTCGATAATCTTTGACAGCGTAGGCAAGAGGGATATTGGTCTATAGTTGGAGGGAAGTCTTTCGTCACCAGACTTAAATATAGGACAGACCATTGCCTTTTTCAGAACCGTAGGAAATGTTCCTTGGGTAAAGCTTAGGTTGCATAAGAACGCAAGTGGACCCAAAACGGATGACGAGCATGCTTTCAGTATGGTAGTGCTTATACGGTCCCATCCTGGGGCGCTATTTGTTTTAAGTTTGGATATAGTATTGGCAACTTCTTCTGGGTATGTTAAAAAAAGAGATAAAGAGTTAGCAGGAGATTTTGCCTCAAAAAACAACAGAATTGGCAATTTCTAGATCAGTTTTATTCAATTTGTTTAATGTTATTGTAGCCAGATCTCTTCCTATTGAAGTAAAAAATGCATTAACCCTGTTAAGTGACTTATGCTCTGTTTCATCAATTTTTAACAGCGGGCTAGGATCTATTTTATCACAAGTATAATTACATAGTTCTTTTATAACTTTCCACGTAGCTTTAATATTTCCTTGATGTAAATAAAGCTGTTTCTTATAGTAGTCGTTTTTAAGGATTTAATTAAAGTGTTGCAAGTGTTGCGGTACTTGACAAAACAGGTTTTAAGTTCTAAGTTTTCTGGTGCAGATTTTAGTCTTTTTTTGTAGTTTATTCCTATGTCTATGCATTTAATGACACTTGTCGTGATCCATGGTTTAATTGGTTTTAGTCTATTGGATGTACGTTTAAGCGTGATGTTCCCATTTATGACACTTTGTATGTTGGATATCAAGTCCGACGCCGCTTTGCTAGCATCATTATTTAAATAAAACTTTTCCCAAGACTGGCGGGAGAGTGTTTCTCTTACAGAGTTTATATTAACGCGGGGTTTGCAATTTACTGACAAGTCATATTTTCGCGTCGTTTCTGTGTATATACAAAGTAAAATTGGAGAGTGATCTGTTAAGGAGTCAAATACTAAAGTCTGCCACGGTTTATTACATTGATCATAAAGTGATCAAGACATGTTTTGAATCTAGTAGGCAGATAATGGCCTGGGTTAATCCATGTGAGGCAATAAAATTCAGATACTCTGTTGTGAATCCGGAAGGGCTATCACTTGGAAGAGTATTAATATTAATATCACCAGTGAAGATAAAGTTACTTTTGTTCTTAACCATGTTAAAAATCCTATCCAGGGAATTAAGGTATGCCATTGGGTTTGTATAAGATGGCGGTCTATATGAACATACTATGGAATAACCATTGTCTATTTCCAGAACTAGACAGTTTCCTTCAGACGTTGTCGGTTCAGTACACGTAACTGGGAACCTTTTCTGAACATAGACAACAACACCGTCGTTCTGGTTAAGTTTGGTTTTTGTATGAAACATTTTGTAGTTTGATATCTGTGGTGGATCATATTTACCAGTCCAACATTCACTTAGAACAAATATGTCAATTAGTAAATCGAAGCTACTTATGAAAGCAAGAAATAGATCTAAGTTTTTGTATATGCTCCTTATATTTACTGACAATATAAGCAGCTTTTCGGATCGTTCATTGCATTTTAAGCATTTAGATGTTATGGAGGGATCATTAAGATACCTGCAATTAATAGAAGACACTTGATCTACTTCTTGCAGTAGTCGATTGTTAAACAGATCGAAAGTGCAAGATAATTTTTAAATATGTACTACTAAATTTAGATATTAATATATTAAAATACAAGAATCCATACATATTACTTATAAATGAACAAACTGGCATACACAGTTCACTAAAGGGTTTGAGAAATTGTTTATGGAGAGGATAGTGATAATATAATGTTTTATAAGCCAGTCTTGAACAGAACCCTATGTGTTGATGTCCACGACTGTAGTTATTAGTAATGTTAAGTGTAAAGTAAGTAGTATTAAGGTTATTTTTGTACTTGTGTTGTAATACAATGCCTAGTAGCAGTAGAATTAATATAAGATATAATGCAAAAAATATTTTTTTAGGTTGATAATTACATACTGTCATAGCCGCTCTAGAACTTATAGAATTACACATCAGTCGGAAGTATATGTTTACATTTATTAGATGTAAATTGTTACAGTACAACTCAAGTTCCTGCCTTTTGTATTCATTATAAAACTTCATCTGATAGTAGATATTTACCGAGGAGTGTACTTTAAAGCTCGTTGTTAAGTAACTGAGTTGGCATTTTGATTGCTGCTCACAATATGATGGGGACAAAATCTGTGTACTAGAAAAAGTATTAAAATATAATAAAATATTATATAAGACATGCCATAATGTAATAGTAGAAGCAGACAAAATATGATTTAAAATTAAACCTGACAAAAATTGTTGATGTAGTCACATAATTTTTGTTTTTTCTAGGTCATTTTCACAAAATATGCGTATTTGTGGTGATCCCTCTGTTTTTCGCAAGAAGATCCGTCCGAACGATGTCCAACAATAGGAAAAACCATGGCGTTTTGCAAACTCTCTGGAGAGATAGAAAAGTTTACGCTCCCGTGGTGTCAAGTTTTCCGATATATACACCGGTAGACTGACACCTTCGTTATTTAATTGGGCAGTGTTCAAATTATAGGGACTTTCTTTATTATATTTCTTAAAAGAGTTCATGAAACAGTCCCTCATGGAAACCGTGGTAAACTCGGCTATAATAGGCTTAATTTTTGCCTTGGTATTTATACGGTAAACATCTCTAATATCAGTATTCTTTAACGGTATCTGAAGAACTTCCGCTACATTGCTTATGATCTTGGTCAAGTCATTTTTGGTTTCTTTTAGACCTTGCGGAATATTTCTTATCTCAATGCTAGTGTTCCGAATATTTCGCTGCATAAATTCTATGGTATTTTCCAGTTGCAATATGTATTGTTTGTCCTTGCTAACCTCACATTCCAAGCTATCGATTTTTCTCAATGCTTCATCATATTTAGTTGACATAAATTCTACCGACGCCTTTAACTCATTAATAGATGTCAATATAACATCGTACTTGGAGTCCTGATTTTTTTGAATTTCAGTCAGAATCTCCAGTATTTCATTCCTATATACGTCATCCGTAACGCCACGCTTGCGCTTGGATACATTTCTTGTAAGAAGATTACTTATTGTATTTGCGACGCTAGCCTCTTTAGTCGATTCCGAAACATTTGGTTCTGACGAAAAATGTTGCAAAGGCGCTGGGAATCCCGTCGGCGAAGGTGATGAATCCTTCGGTGGCGTTCGTTTAAGCGGCATATTTTGTAATCGGCACACAACAATCAGAGGGTAGTTGTAGGTATTTTAACGAGCGATGCAGTCTTACTTTATCATATGATGTTATGCAAAGTACCAGGCCGCCAGCAACAAAAGCAGTTGTACTAACCGTATTTTTGAATGGTGTCCGCGACGCCCGCCGGGGATAGCGGGGCGCTTACGCAGCGCGGGGGCGTGGCTTGCTTTGAGATCCTTGTCAATGGGCAGCCGGAGCGGAGCGCTTGCGTTCGGTTAGTTGCGAATGATTTACACTACACAACCTCTTCGCTACTTCTGTGCTCCTATTTTTGCTTCGCGATTAATTTTTGTTAAACCACTATAATTAAAATATTTTAGAAACACACAAATAACGTTGAACACGTCTACTCATAAACGAGATCCGAGGGGAGAAAATACTCGTAGTCTTCATATTTTATATAAATGACAAAAAGTATATCTACCAAAGTGCATGCGAATAAAATTTTGTAAATAATTTAAGTCAATCAAACTAATTTGACAAATTCTTGTGAAGATTTTCACAATATGTAAAAAAATGATAACCATCTACTGAAACAAATTCACTTAAATAAAAAAAAATAATAAAGTAAAATACATTTTTTTATATTACAATTTATATTGTACTTATGTTAAAACTAAAAAATTATTACGATATTATTACTCCTTCAGAGTTGTCCCGCTTTGTCTACCTAAAAATCTGGTCACCTTAATGGAAAGTGAAATTGTTGTTTTTACCATATTCCGGGCACTTTTTCCATGTTTCCTCACCCTTTAAAACCTTCCCTGGACTTCCACGAACAATTCAAGACCACATTTAGCCAAATCGGTCCAGCCGTTCTCGAGTTTTAGCGTGACTAACGAACAGCAATTGATATTTATATATATAGGTAGATGAACTTATCCGCACTTGCATATGTCACCGTCTGACTAGTTAAGCACTTAAAGTATTTTATTTGATGTTCTGCAATTAGTAGCAGAGGGCGCGCGCGGGCTCGCCTTCACTTTGCCGCAAACTAAAAAGGCAATACTGAGGAGTCCACTGGAGTTGAGCCGTTGGCTCCACAAACTGGAAGTCATTAAAAAGAGGAATTTTGGGGATGAAACGCGCTCCCGCCCGCCCCCCGCCCCGCGCGGGCAAATTGAAAAGCATTTTTAATACGTGTGCAGCTTGGCGGCGCGCCGGAAGCAATATGTCGCGCCGAAACAAAGCGGGATTAAGTTGCTGCTGCTGCGGGGTTGCAGGGGGGTGGGGGGAGGGGAGAGGTGCCCGCCGCGCGCCGCCCGCCGCCCGTTGTTGTGCTTCAACTGGTAGGCAGCTCACAAACAGAAACGATGCGGGGACATCAGTTGTGAGTTCTGGAGAGTATACACAAAATAAACCTTTTTGTCGTCACGGTTCGCACCTCCCTATAACGACCTTCACTCTTGTAGTTACTTCTTTTCCACGCAAGTATTGCTACGTGCAGCGTGCAGCGTGCAGCGTGCAGCGTGCAGCGTATTATAAAAGACGCGCCGCTCGCAGCTGTCATTAGTCAAAAGTTTCCTCTCGAGACTAAAAGCCGAGACTCTGTAACGCAACTTCCTTCTGCGGGAGTTGTGGTGCCCCGGGAGGAGAGGCGATTATCGTCCATCACCCGCCCCGCCCCGCTCCGCCCCGCCCCGCCCCGCATCGCCGGACGTAAATGAAATGAAATTTTTTAGTGTTTCGTGTTATGACGGAGGGATTACGCAACGGTTATCGCAGCTCACTGTTGAATAGTGGTATTAAGTAAAAATAGATCATCAGTACTGAAACGCGGGCACGGCGGCGGCGGCGGAGTGAGGGGGGGGGGGGAGGTGCAAATACCGAGGAACAACTTGCGGGGCACGTAATCAGCTTAGCCGGAGTCATTACGCGGCCGGCTCGCAGCGCCCCCGCCGTTACCAACTTGAATCACACGGCGGCGGCTCTTTACAAGTTTACTAGTAATAATAACTTGAAGAAGTTACTGCCGCAACGCACAGAGTTTTTGTAAGTTGGTTTTTTTTTTAAAAGTAACGATGCAGCAAGTGCTCCGGCGGCCCCGGCGCGGGCTGAACTCGACACCCGCACCCGCCGCACTATAACCGTGTCGCAGCTGCAACCGACCGCCGGCCGGGAGCGCGGCGGGGTGCGGCGGGGTGCGGCGGGCGGTCCTTGTCAATGTCAACTGACCGGTTAACTTGAGAATACGAAACTAGATACTTTACGAAATTTAGAATATCTTCAGCGAAGCCACCGGAACAAGCTCTTTATTTAATTACTGCTGTGTGCACCAGCACCAGCACCAGCAGCAGCGGGCTGCTGCACTGTTGTGTTGTTACGACACCACCAGCAAAGAGTTTTGTTGTTCAATTCGGAGCCGCCGGCTGCCTCACGCGCCGCACGCCTTTACATAACTTCATTATGTTAATATGAAAAGCACACAAATGATCTTAACAATTTTAGTAAATTATAACTTATCCTTGTGTGTACGTGTGTACGTGTGTATGTAAGTGTGCAGCACGGGATCCCTTGCATACGCTGCAAAAGAACCTACAGGTAACGTTATTACAAAAGTTTAAGTAACGCGATCCCCCCCCCCCTCCCCCGCCGAGCGGACGCGCGCGCTGCTCACGCCGTGGAGCAGAAACAAGCAGGAATTGAGACCTGGAATCCGCGGGCGGATTTCAGAATAATTTGCACCGCGCCGCGCCCCTCTGTATTTACATATATACACTCTTGACTTAGAAAACTAATGGAAAATAAAAAGATTTTTTTGTAAAACAAACTTTGCAAACTTAACGAAGTGTTTCCGCGCTCCTCCGGGCCTCGTTAAATACTTGCGCTGCCGGAATGTTTCGATGTTATCGCTCACCAGTAAACTTTACTTAATTAAAATTGTTTCCTGCGCCGCCGCCGGTACGTGCGCGTGAGTGTGCGCGTGCGGGGGGAGCGGGGGGGTGTGTGGGGGCGGACAAGGCGGTGGCGCCGATGGAAGCACCTGCGCGCGCTCCGCTCTTTGTAATTCCATTGGCCACCTCCTCGTTGAGTACCTCCGGAAGCTGCCGGTGCACCCCACCCCCGCGGCCCGCAGCCCGCAGCCGCCCCCGCGCATTCACTTCACATGTAACTTATTCCTCAAATACACTATGAGATACAGTAAGGGCTTTATGTTACAGAATGACTGTTACCGCTTAGAGTACATTACTTAATATAAACTTATTCTATGTTGTGGTTATGTAACTCGGAACTAAATTTTTTGCCTACAGTACAGTCAAAAATGTTTTGACTTACAATTTAAAATTAATAATTTTCTTCCTTTGTAAATTAAAATCTCGGATGTTCCCTAATTAGAAGCAAAGGCTCCGGCGGCGTGGGGCGGCGAGGAGGAAGGGGAGGGGGGGGAGTCGTGCAATTAATTAAATCTCTGTCTCTCAACAAATTTAAAAATGTTACAATCCAAGAAAGTTGGAAACGTAGAGTGGATGGCACTCAGTTCACTAAAATGATCTGAGCGCCCTACTGTGCTGCGCTGTGCTGTCCGTGCGCCGACCGCGGGCACGTTTTGTTGAATGCGATGGTTTGTAACTGATCATTGTGTGAGGGGGCGGGCGGCGCCGGGCGTGTTGTTGCATTGTTCAATTGGCGATAAAAAGAAAAGTCTAGAAAGTGATTGCACACGACGCGCTGTCCCGCGATGTCTAGAATTCAATTCATAAAATAGAAGAATTGCATTACAATTAGCCTCGGCATTTCTTTACGCGGAATACAGAATTAACAAATTACCGAAAGCTAAAATTTTCAACTCTGCGGACTGAACAATAACTCTTTTGTTAAATAGCACGCGGACGAAGTCGCGGGGGACAGCTGGTTGTGTAATGAACTTTGCAAAGCTCCGTGGACTGCACCAGCGCAGCGCGGCCGCGGCGCAGCGACGCGGGTGGAAAGTGAAACCTCGTGGTGGCGTTACCGCCGCAACACGGACCTGCCCTTCACTCAAAGAGGCGGTCGCGGTACGAGCGCACGTCATTTAATATGTATCCCCGCAGTCTGCTCCCCCGCGCGCACCGCCCGCTCCCCCCGCGCGCCCTGCTTCCGCGGGATCCCTTTACAAATAAAACCTCCGCCGGGTTCAAGAGCAAACGAATCAAATTAATTAAACGAAACCACCGCCCCGCTCCCCCCCGCCGCCCCGCCGCCCCCGCGTGCTCCGGCGCTGTCCCGCCGCCGCCGCACCGACGATCAATTGAAATATTATAAAAAGTGTTAGCGTTATCCAAATATATTTAGTTAGTCAATTCTAATGTATCGTTCGGAGCCTCCGCACATCGCCGTCGGCTACGTGTAAGGCGGGCGGTTGGAAGTAGCGGTCGCCCAGCGATCGGTTAAAATGCGGGTACTTGTAAAGGCGGGGCCCCTGCGATCGACTATTAAAGGCGAGTGCTCGGAAGTGACGCGGCCGCGGGCTCGAGTCCGGGCGAGGACTCGCGCGGGGCGGCGCGGGCAGCTGGTTGCGGCCGAGGTTCCACTGCTTAGCGGTGAACCTGGAGGCGAGCTGCGTTGCCACCACAGGAGGTTGCAGCTGGAACGGCTTCGGCTCGCATCAGGATACTGGTACTTGACTTCACTGACTGACTGAAGCGACAAACTGCAAGAAGTCTGCGAGGAGCGACGCGGGCGCGTGTGAGGTGAGCGGCAGCACGTAATGTACGCAGACACTGTGCCGCGGGCTGCCAGACCCGTGTTTGTTCGGCACAAAAGTGAAAAAGCTGACTGTAAAGAATGGGACTGAAGCGCGCGCTTCAGCAGAGGCCGGCGCGGCGCTCAATCCAGTGTTTTAATGTGAAAATAATTCAAAACTCCTCTTCAGTTTGACGCGCGGCACGTATCGGTCATGGAACCATGACAAACGACTCCGGCGTGACGCGTGACGCGTGACGCGTGACGCGGGTCGCCGCGCCGTGTCAATTTGGGGGCTAAGGATTAGTCACACTAAAGCTGGTCGGCGAGGGTGCGCGGGCCGGGAGGGGGGGCGGTGGTGCGGGGCGCGCGGCGTCCGGCCAGGGGCCATATTGTCGACGGATCCTTATCCGCATAACTGTAGCGGAAATGATTTTAACGTAAATTTAATAATAATAATAATAACCCCCCCAGGGAATGAACCTTGTCGTGGTGGGGGGCTTACAAAGAGCAGGCACTGTTAATGGTCAGAACATCTCGACTTACATCTCAAAGGGCTTCTCCTGAAACCTATATAACATCTGAGATCGAAACCCTCTTTAAACTAATCATTCCCGACCAAAACCCCTTATGGAGCAAGTTACAAAGTGTACAATTTACGGTCGCTGCCCGGGGTCGCCGGGGCGCACCTGGAGCCGGTGCTGGGTGCCTCAGTTCGCGGGACACCGGTGACAAGGAGCTGAGCCGGCGGCCCTTGTCACACAAAATGCGTCAGCCGGTCGTCGGGGGCTGAACAGGCGGGCCCACGACGTGGAGGTTACAGCCGAATCATCGGGCGAGGATGCGATTTCATTGTTTTCATCTATACCTTCTACTCGCCCCTCATACATGACAAGGCAAACACCTACCTTGTCCACTTGTAGTACGCTCGACGCTGTTGTGCAGGAGGTCAACTTAGACGCTGAACTTGCACCCACCGCGGGCACTTCTCGTACGCGCAGGCGATGGTTACCTGAAATGAATGCATTTATTCTGCGCACTTACCTTCAACTAACCGCATAGAGACTGACACAAAAACTTATTTAGAACCTCTACATTTAAAATTTACTGAAAAATTCCCTGATATGCAAGTTAGCCGTCAACGAGTAGGAGATCAGCGAAGAGCTATAATTCGCAATAAATTATTATCACAAAACACAATAGATCAAATTTATAACGAAGTCAGAGAAGAACTAAATAATTTTGAAACAGAACATTTTAATCGTAATAATCATACTAAAAAACTTGGCACTACTGTACAAACTCGACTGAGATGGACTAATGAACAAAACGAAACCATAATGCGACTATACTACCGAATTACACAACTTGACACAAATAGAACGGCTTATCGCAAAGCACTACATGAAGCTTTTATAAATGCTGTACCGGAGCTGTCTCACCTAAGTGAACAACGTATAGCTGACAAAGAAGAGCAATAATAAATAACAAATATATAGACAAAAATAGACTTGAAGCAATAAAACGACAAGTAGCTGAAGAATTTCCAATTACTAGTCATAATCGTGACAACACAATAGATGGGAATGATAAAGTTGATGAACCACAAAACAATAACCACAATCTATTCCTTAACAGTATAGAACTACATTCTCCACATGGAAGGAATCTGAAACTAATGTACAAGATAATCAACAGCAACCTGAAAGAAACCAATTTATTGACGAAATATTTCAACAGGTATTTGAATATTTTAAATATACTGAACCTACAAGTCGAATTTACATTCCCAAACAAAAATCATCTAAAAAGCTAGCTAGTATTGTAAATTACTTAAATTTGATAACTCTCTCTGAAAATATCAACATTGATTCAGACTTTAACCATTTTACAACAGTTGTTTACTGTGCAGCATTTACAGCTGCTAAAGTGAACGGTGCAAAAATTACATTAGAACGGTGACTAGTCGACCCTATAATAATATCAAAGATTATAAACCAAACTGGCAAAGGAGACTAGAAGAAAAAGTAGAAAAAGTTACGTACAAAAATTGGAAAACTTACACAATTCATTAATGGCATAGGAGTCGAAATATCGAAAAACATATAAATAATATTATACAACAGTACAGAATACATACAATACATGAAGAGCCAAATACACAACTCACACATACACTAGATACACTTAAACAAAAGCTTACCGTAGTTTCAGCACGATTAAAAAGATACAAAGCATGTAACTTAAGGAAACAGCAAAATAACCAGTTTTATTACACGAAAATTATCTATCGTAACATAAGACAGGCAACTACTAACGTACAAAAACCCGGGATCAACCAGCAAATAGAAAGTGATTGCCCGGAGGCGAACGCCCTAAAAAAGTTTTGGGCAGAGTTATGGGAACAGCCTGAATACCATAACACTGACGCTGAATGGATAGACATAGAAAAAACAAAACACTCTACAACGCCAGAAATGAATTTCGACCATATGCCAATAGAAATATTCAAAAGAGTAATTTATAAAATACATAACTGGAAAGCACCAGGATCAGACAACATTCATGGTTACTGGTACAAAAAATTTACATATATACACCCATTTTTACACAATCATCTAAATCACTTTATTCAAAACCCTAGCGCGATACCACCTTTTATCACTATAGGAAACACATATATGATACCTAAAGATACGAACGATTTAACTAACCCTGCAAAATATAGACCCATTACATGTTTGCAAACCTTGTATAAAATTTTAACTTCTTGTATAGCTGAACTGATTTATGCACACATTGATTATAACAGTATATTAGCGGAACAACAAAAAGGATGTCGTAAATTTAGCCAGGGGTGTAAAGAACAATTAACTATAGATTCGGTAATATTGACACAAAACAAAAAAACAAAATCGGATTTGTACACTATGTATATTGATTATAAAAAGGCTTATGATTCAGTCCCTCATTCTTGGTTACTACAGGTTCTAGAAATATATAAAATCCACCCAAAAATTATAACACTTCTAAAGTTTACGATGGCAAACTGAAAACAAAAATTAAACTCAGGTCTCCTACAAAAATTATTGAAACCGATCCAATTAGAATACAACGCGGAATCTTTCAGGGAGATGCACTAAGTCCACTATGGTTTTGCCTTTCTTTAAACCCTTTATCCAACATTTTAAATTCCACTACCTTTGGATATTGTTTGAAATATAAAGATGGTGAAGACAACGCAGAGACTGACTCCAAGGAAAGCGTAACTCACTTACTTTATATGGATGACATTAAAATTATATTCTGAAACTGAAAATAATTTAAACCAGTTAGCCAAGTTAACAGAACAATTTTCAAAAGATATTAAAATGCAGTTTGGTATAGATAAATGCAAAGTAAACTCAATTAAAGCAGGAATTAGATATCAACATAACTACACTTTAGAGTCGGGAGACAGGGTAGATCCACTGGATGAACATGAAACTTATAAATACTTAGGGTATCACCAATCACTACAGATTTGTCATAAAGATACTAAACAGAGCCTGAAACAACAATTTCAACATCGACTTAATACTATCCTTAAAACTCAACTTAATGCACGTAATACAGTTAAAGCTATCAATACATTCGCTATCCCAGCACTTACATATTCATTCGGAATTATACATTGGACAAAATCTGACCTAAAATCTATTCAGCGCAAAATAAATACTACACTGACAAAATTTCGTAAGCATCATCCCAGATCTTGCGTGCAAAGACTGACACTCCCCAGAAAAGACGGCGGTAGGGGACTTATAGACATTACAAACTTACACAACAAACAAATTATAACACTTCGGAACTACTTTCACAAGAAAACAGAATCTTCCACTCTTCACAAAGCAACAGTACAGAACGACCACAAATCAACTCCATTAAACCTCCACGACTACACCACACAAAACAACGAAAAACTGACAGATAATAAAACAAAAATAGCCGAATGGGCTGGAAAGTCACTACATGGAAGACACCGCCATGACTTATGTCAATCTAATGTCGACAGAGAAGCGTCGAACGCTTGGCTCAGTCACGGCGAACTGTTTCCAGAGACTGAAGGCTTCATTATGGCTATTCAAGACCAGGTAATAGAAACGAAGAACTACCAAAAATATATAATAAAAACTCTGTCTTCCGACACATGCAGAAAATGTAACAGCAGCCCAGAAACTATCCAGCATATTACAGGAGCATGTAAAGCGATAGCGCAAAGTGATTACAAGCATAGACATGACCAGGTAGCCAACATAATTCACCAAAAACTTGCACACCAATATGACTTCATTCCTTCCATACAGCCATATTATAAATATAAACCTGAAACAGTTTTAGAGAATACAAACACAAAGTTATACTACGATCGAGCTATCCTTACCGATCGAACAATACACTATAATAGACCTGACATCACATTAATACAAAAATCTAATAACACCGGATACTTGATCGACATAGCCGTGCCAAATACACATAATTTGCAGTCCACGATAGCTGAAAAACTCACAAAATACACCGAACTTAAAGAAGAAATAACCCGACTCTGGCACCTGCAAAAAGTAATAATAGTTCCCATTGTTATTTCCACAACTGGTGTCATACCTAAACAATTACACGAATCTATTAAGTCTCTTAACTTACCGAAGAATATATATAAATTAATACAAAAAGCAGCCATCTTGAATACGTGCCGGATAGTGAGGAAATTTTTACAAATACAGTCAAGTAGCAACCTGCCCCTTCCAGATATCACAGCTCCCGTACCAAATGTAGACACAAACCCAGGTGACTTCAACAGCTTATCTGTCACTCACCAACCATCAATTTATACCACCCCGGATTTGCACTTGGCTTAGGCCCGTGCATATCTGTAAACCGGTTCACTTAAAACCGAGGCAAAGTAAATAAACAAAATAATAATAATAATAATAATAAGCCCCCTAAAATCCAACCATTCGTCCGAGTCGAACATCTGATTCACGTGGGGGGCGGACACACGATGAGAATTACTGGCGTGGCTAACGTGGCTATGGTGACCCATCAAAAATGGAGACACGTTTAAGAAGTAAACTGAGAACGCCGCTACCCGGGGGTGATCGCCGGGGCACACCTGGAGCTAACGCTGGGTGTTTCAGCATGCGAACCGTCAGCGGTGAGGAGTTGAGCAGGCGGGCTCCCACCGACAAAGATACTACAGCCGAGACCCGTGACGACCGTAAACAAATCAACCTCCCATAACGTCGTCACCTCCTTGTACAATTTTAAATACAATTCCATCCATTCCGGTCTTGAATGTTGCGCGGGAGGTAAATACCTTCTTACCTGCGTCCACCAAGGCTGGTAAAACCAGAGTTCGCATGAGATGGAGCAAAGATGTTAATATGTTATCATGCGAACATATTTCCGCATTACTAATTAGAGACAGACATGACCATTACAGAAAACAGTTGCATGAACTTTTTACACAACAATACCCAGAGATAACATTTCAGAACAAAGAGTTTCAGATCAGAGAAGAATTATAATAAGAAACAAACTTTGACGCAAGAAACAATAGAACATTAAAGGAAGAAACCAGAATATACTTACAAGAAGAAGAAAGTAACGCAAATACTATACATATATCACAAAACATAAACGAAGTAACACAAATAACACCACAACGCACGCTCAGTTGGAAATAAATACACAACTACTATCATACAATCAAGCTTATACACAAACATCTGATATATCCACACAAACCGAGTCTATTACTGTGATGCTAGAAAATGATATTGAACCTTCTACATGCTGAACAAAATATAATTACAGATGAAAATATAACAGTAATAACCAACAAATTTCGAACAACGCTAACACAATACTCTGGAATGGACCCAGTAGCGCGACCAAAATTACCTAAACTTAAATACAGTCCCACTGGCAAAAGTCTCGCCAATCCACAAATCTGGATCCAAAAACGATCCGAATAATTATCGCCCAATCTCCGTACTTCCCGTATTGTCAAAAATATTCGAAAAAGTAATTTATAAAAGACTTGAAAATTACTTAGCGTCGATCAATTATATCTATGATAAACAATATGGCTTTAGGCCAAAGTCAAACACCCTCTCAGCTGTAGTAGACCTTGTTACAAAAATTAAAGTACATATCGATCAAAAAAAAGTAGCCCTCGGGATATTTATAGACCTAACGAAAGCATTTGATACAGTTAGTCACAGCCTGCTTCTCTATAAGCTAAAACATATTGGGGTCACTCAAACTGCCTATAAAATGTTTGAGTCGATCTATTAAATCGCCTTATCAATTGTTCAGATTGGCCAGCACAAAAGTGAACTAATGCCAATAACATATGGCGTACCCCAAGGGTCAGTGCTAGGATCTTTGCTCTTTCTAGTTTATATCAATAGCATAAAAGACTTAGGCCTCTCGGGTGATATAACACTATATGCAGATGATACTAGTCTCTTTTACTATGGCCATTCTACAGACGTTATAACGGAAGATGCTCAAATGGACTTAAAAATACTAAATAACTGGTTTTTGAATAATCTTTTGACAATTAATATAAAAAAAAACCAAAACAATGTTAAGATTTTCGCTAAAAATAAAAAAAAAAAAAAAAAAAAAAAAAAAAAAAGTTGAAAATAAACAACGAAATAATAAACAAAAAAAGCCAAGAAAAATACTTAGGACTTATATTGGATCATCAACTAACGTGGAAACCCCAAATCGAAAAAATCAAATCTAAAATCATATGTCTAACGGGAGCACTACGGCGCATTACCCGATGTTTACCAACTCAAGTAAGATATACAATATACAACTGTTTAGCAAAACCCCACATAGACTATTTGATTGAAATTTGGGCAACTCTGCAAAAAGTAACTTAAATAAAACTTAGTATAAACCAAAACAACCTTATAAAAGTCCTTTTTCACTACGATTATTTGACCTCATCCGAAAAGATATATAAAGAAACTAAAATTATGAACATCTCTCAAACATATCTATTTCGCACATGCATTTTGGTACACAAATATTAAATAAAGAAATTAATAGTAAAATATCCTTTACCAAAAAGGTGGGTTATTATGCTTGTCGAAAGAATAGAGCGAATAATTTAAATTTACGTCCCCCGCGAACTAACTATGGGAAAAAAAGCTTAGTATATGAAGGCGCTATGTTATATAATAATCTTCCGGATGATATCAAAAACATTAAATCAACTCAAATTTTTAAAAATGTATTACGTAAACATATTCTAAAGTAATTAAAAATTAAAGATTAAATAAAATTATATTACAAAAAAAAAAAAAAAAAGTTGAAAATAAAAACAAAACAAATAATTTAACACGCGTAACTATGTCCTATCCAGTTTGACGCACTCCGTGTATCCGTCGTCAGTACAGTAACAACTGCCCTCCGATATTTAACTAAATCCCGCCGCCGCGCCGCCGCGCCGCAGACCTCTTCCGTCTACCTTCCTATGACCGATTGTTGCATTCGCAGTTGCAATATGTTTATTGTATTACGTAATAATTCTGTACGCTCGCAATGTTGGCTCACCTTAATATTATTGTATTTCTCGCCTAAGTGAATTGTAAATATTCTTGTGAGAAAATAAAGATTCTATAACCTCAACTATTTCGTTATATTAACTTATTTAATGAGATATTCTAAACAATTATATCTGACGACACACAACTTATAGACATACACACACTTGTTTATTGCACAGCGGTAGTTATATCAGAAGAACTTAATTTTAAAATTACAGAATACACCAGAAACACGAAACCAAGACCTTATGTAAAACCACCATGGCAACTACGGCTAGAAAAGGATATAGAAAAATTAAGGGCGGATTGCGGTAGGCTTACACAGTATATTAATAACAATCGATCGAATAAGGTTGTTAAGAGAGTTGAGGCTATATTTCAGAACAGCTTGATTCACACAAGACACGAAAAAAGCAATAGAACTCCGACGAGTTTTTGGATACTCTTAACAGAATTAGCACTAAAAGTTCATAGACTCAGGAGATATAAAAAGCACAACAGCGCAAAAATGACAATACCATGTTTAGCACAAATGAAAAGTTATTTTATAGGAACCTTCACAAGCCACATATAGATTCACATTATAAAAATACCTCAGACACAAACCCAAACACCAACATAAATCCTGAAACATCCACAAAAGAACAACTAGAAACATATTGTCTAGTATTTGGGAATAACACATACAACACAATGACAAAGCATCTTGGATCACGGAGGAAGAAGACAAATGGAAAACAATGAATGAAATGGACTTTGTTAAGATAACAGAATCGGATATCTCAAACATTACAACTAGGCTACATAATTGGAAGTCACCGGGAGTAGATAAATTACACAACTTCTGGTATAAAAAATTAACTTCAGTACACAAATCAATAGCAAAAAATTTATCAGAAATTGTTTTAGGCAAACAGACTATACCTAAATTTATAACGACTGGAATTACTTATATGCTACCTAAAACTGAAAATCCATCACACCCTTCCCAATATAGACCAATCACATGCTTACCCACTATATACAAAATATTAACATCGGCAATCACAACAAAAATCAATTCACATATCGAACAACACAAAATAGTAGCGGAGGAACAGAAAGGGTGTAGACGAGGTCACATGGGATGTAAAGAACAACTGATCATTGATTCAACAATTCATAAATGTGTCACGACCAAAAACAGAAATCTTCATTGCACCTATATTGATTACAAAAAAGCTTTCGATAGTGTCCCACATTCTTGGTTATTACAAATATTAAAGATTTACAAAATAAATTCAAAAATAGTAGCCTTTTTAAACAAAATAATGACTGATTGGAAAACAACACTTCATAACGTGACTCTCACAACAGTATTATAACACGGGCAGATATCTATTAGGAAAGGTATCTACCAAGGCGATTCCCTGAGTCCACTTTGGTTTTGTCTCGCTCTGAACCCCTTGTCTCACCTGCTGCAACGTAGTGGGGCCGGATTTTGCTTCAAACACAGTATAGATAAAACACTATTTCACATCTTATATACATGGACGATTTAAAATTATATGCACAAACGGAAAAAGATATGAAGAAATTAGTGGATATTACAGCAGAGTTTAGTAACGATATTAACATGCAATTCGGTTTAGATAAATGTAAAACACTACACATAGTTCGAGGCAAGATTCGACCCGGCAACTATATTGTTAACAACACTGACACAATCACGGCAATGGAACCCACTGACCTGTACAAATATTTAGGGTACACACAACTTAAAGGACTTGATCATTCTAAAATAAAAAATACACTCACCATTGAATACAAAAGAAGACTTAATGCTATATGTAAATCCCAACTTTCTGGTAAACATCTCATTAAAGCCATTAATACTTATGCCATCCCTGTGTTGACGTACTCGTTTGGTGTTATTAAATGGTCCAAAACAAACACGGAACAATTAGAACGAATGACACGCACCATACTTACGAAACACAACAACTTACACCCTAAATCTGCAATAGAAAGACTTAATATAAAGAGACAAAATGGAGGAAGAGGCCTAATAGATATCCAACAACTTTGGCGAAAACAAATAAACAACTTGAAAACATTCTTTTACACAAAATCCAATACGAGCATCATTCACAGGGTTGTTGTTTTAAATGATATAAATTACACACCACTTAATTTAAATGAACAGACAAATATACAGCAGACTAACAACGATGAACTGCAGAAACTGAAAATTGAAGCCTGGAAGAAGAAAGTTCTGCATGGTCGACATCCACATGATCTGGAACAGTCACACATTAACACTTTAGCATCGAACAAATGGCTTAAAATAGGTAGTTTATTTCCAGAAACTGAAGGATTTATAATCGCGATACAAGATCAAATAATTAACACCAAAAACTACAGAAAATATATAATTAAAGATCCTTCAGTCACCAACGACAAATGTCGTAAATGTCACACGCAATCTGAAACAATTCAGCACATCACAGGAGCTTGCACAACACTCACCCAAACCGATTACACTTACAGACATAATCAGGTGCAAACATCATTCACCAAAAATTAGCACTAAAGTTTAAACTCATTCATAACACAAATACTCCTTACTATAACTACACGCCACATACAGTTCTGGAAAATGAAACTCACAAACTCTTCTACGACCGCGCTATACTCACCGACAGGACAATTCATTACAACAGACCCGATATAACCTTACAAGATAAAATAAATAAAGTTACATACCTAATCGACATAGCAGTTCCCAACACACATAACATACAAAAGACATTCACTGAGAAAATGAGCAAATATGTAGAACTGAAGGATGAGGTTGCCAGAATTTGGAGACAGCATAAAGTATACGTAGTTCCTATAGTCCTTTCCACAACAGGTGTTATTCCACATCATCTCCTCCGCAGCCTCAAGTTGATAGACCTGAAAGAGACTCTCTACATAACCCTCCAAAAAGCCGTAATTTTAAACACCTGCAGAATCGTGAGAAAGTTCATGCAAATAGAACAACAATAAACACACTCAACACTCGCTGCATTTACTTGGCCTTGGTTCGTAAATGCGGTTAATACCAGCCAAAAAGCTGAGAAAAAAGAATAGGATAAAAAAATAATAATAAATCATTTATTCCCATAAACACACAAAAACAAAAAAAAAATACAATGAACATAAAAAAGGAAAACTTACACTATTTATGGGAAAGGAACCCACTCAGGTATTGTTGTGGCCTGTAAAGACTACAACCCTGATTTTCAGTGGGGCCTAAAAGAAAAGCGGAATGGTGCTGTCGCCCGGACAAACACCATAATTAAACTTAATATACTTATATATACTAACTAACATCATTACCAACCAAACAATAAAATACAAAGCATATTATATAATAACTGGACGATGTGATTCAAGACAAACAGCTATATACACTCAGGTAGAAAAGGTCGAGAGAATACAGAAAATTTTTAATTTATAACTAACACATTCCAATAATAGCACAAGGTATAATTTACAAAGTGATACACCAGTTCATTGGTAGGCACTGCGGATCAGGTACAATGAATCATTGTTCTTTTGTAAATTTAGTAAATAAGATTTTAATTTAACTTTAAAGGTATAACGCGTTCTTAAGTCTCTAATTGGAGGAGGCAAGTTGTTCCAACATTTAGTTGAATTGTACCTGAAACTGCCCCTGAAAGCAGATGTTCTAAAACGAGGTAGAATTAACTGAAACCTAGTACGTCTAGTATCCCGCTTCGTAAAATCACGAAGCCATCTTAATTTATTGTAGAGATATGAGGGTTGTTGATATTTAATTATCCCGAATAGAAGCGTAGCTAAATGTAGTTCGCGTCGTGGATTCATTTTCAAAATGTTGGCATCATTCAAAAATGGTGTAACATGGGCGCGTGGGGGAACACGAAAACAGTATCGTGCGCATGCATTTTGAACGCGTTGAATAAGTCTTTTAGTATGTGCCAACAGCCTGGGACCATAAACAATATCACCATAATTTAATTTAGATAAAACTAAAGTTTCACAGAGTTGTTTCCGTAGGTGAACATTCAAAAAATTACGAACACGATACAAAACTTTAAGTCGATAAAAACAATTGCGAACCGTTTCAATAACGTGACTTTCAAAACGAAGAGCTTCATCAATAACAATTCCCAAATTTCGCACCTCAACTACTTGCTCTATTTGTTTACCTTTAATCAATACTGACGGCTTACTTTTATTAATTGACAATACTTGTGTTTTAGTACCTACTACTAAAAATTTTGATTTTAATGGGTTAAGAACCAATGCGTTTTTGTAAGCCCAATCAGCTATGCGATCCAAATCTTGGTTTAGATTCCTAATTGCACCGTTAATATATTCAGGTTTAGGAGATATATAAATTTGTATATCATCAGCGAAACAATGAATAGAAGAGTGTTTGACGGTAGTAACAACATCAGCACTGTATAAAAGAAATAATAATGGTCCAAGATTGGACCCTTGCGGTACACCTCGGACAACCGGTTGTGCTGTAGACACAACTTTTTCGCCAGAACTGTCTCTTATTTCTACCATCTGTGTTCGATTTTGTAAATAACTATTAAACCATTTTACTACAGATACATCAAACCCGTAATAAGATAATTTAGACAAGAGAAGAGTAGTATTTAGTGTGTCAAATGCACGAGAAAAATCAAGCAGTGCTAATATCGTACCCCGTCCAGCGTCTTGTTCAAATAACAAATCATCAACTACGTCTAAAAGGGCCGTTGTTGTGCCTCTTAACTTTCTGAAACCTGATTGAATAGGAGGTAGAATATTGGTGGTCTCTAAGTACTCAGTGATTTGAATGTAAACTGCCTTTTCGAGTATTTTAGAAATACAAGGTAGAATAGATACAGGCCTCAGCATATCAAAGCTTGTCGGATTTGATGACTTAGGTATGGGCCTAACAATAGACATTTTCCATGAGTCAGGAAATACGCTGCTTGTTATTGACTTATTGACGATTCCAGTAACTATATGCAATGTACGAGGCAATACTAAAAGCAGCATGTCTAACGTAATACCATCCGATCCATCACTATTTGTTTTTAAGTGTTTTACAATATTATATATTACACTATCATCTACTGTTTTTAATATGAAAGAATTTAAATTATTATGCCTATTAAATTCATAAAATGTGAGCACCGATAGGTCGATATCACAGTTCCCTGGAACACTTAAAAAATGTTTATTTATTAATTCCGGATCGCATAAAGAACCTAATAATTCAGTTTCATTCTTCAAGTCCGGAAGAACATTTCTTTTCAATTTTTTCCAGAGAACCTTAGAATTGCCTATATTATTATTTATATAGTGGCTGAAATATGCTTGTTTTTCGTTCTTAATGGCTTCCTTTACCACGAACTTAAGACTTTTGTAAAAATCTTTATGAGAATTCAACTTAGTTTCTTGAAACCTTTTATGTGCTTTGTTACGTAGTGTGATCATCCGCCTAACATTATGAGTAAACCAAGGATAATTATTTTGCTTTATAGAGAATGACTTAAGCGGTGCATGAAAATCAAATAGTTGTAGTATAAAAGTGGTAAACATATTAACCATAGAATTAACATCTGGTAATGTCAATATATATTCCCAATCGAAAGCGTTAAGGTCGTTCATAAATATATCCATATTAATATCTTTAATGGTCTGTAGTATATTCGTTTAGGTAGCGGTTTATCGTACTTTATATTAAGGAGACATGTAATAAACGCATGGCGATTGAGCTCTGGTAAATAGTCTACAGTAATGTCACACACTTTTGAGTCAGTACACACGATGTCAATCAACGTACTATTATTTTCCGTAAAATGTGTAGGCTCACTAACTACTTGTTCTAGAGATGTATATTTAAGAAAGTTGACTAACCTCTTGTAATGTAAATGGCTTGTATTAAGGAAATCGATATTAAAATCTCCCATGAGTACCATACGATCATGCCTGGGAAAGGAGGTTACGCTGCTAGTCAATGCATCCAAAAAAGTATCTACGTTTACCCACTGCGGGCGATATGCGGTCCCCAAAACTAATTTGCAACCGCCTACGTTTAGTGAAAGCCACATTTGCTCAACAGGTAGAGTTACAGGGTGGGATAGTTGCCGCGCTGCTATACCTTTTTTAATATAAAAGCCTACTCCTCCACCACAGGTCCGCCATCCAGTGGGACGCGGTACATGTGTAAACCTATAACCAGGCACTAAAGGAATGCGACCTATTTCACTTTCACCCTGCCTAAGCCAGGTCTCATTAATGGCCATAACGTCAACATTGTAGTTGGTCATAGTCACAATAAATTCATCATGCCTAGTACCCAATGAACCCGCATTTAATAAACCAATTAGTAACTTTTTTTTAGCTGGGCCAGCGATAACGATAAGTATGACCTATAAATATTGCACCATTATTGAAATGTATAAAAGGGCATATGACATAATACTTACAAAGTGAAACCATTTGGTGTATACTGTAACATAAAAACATTTAATTATTCCAGAAATATGAAAAGTACAAAAACGACATAAATTACTCCGTGAGTCAAAATAATCTTCTACATGCTCATTGTATGTATTACTTAATTTTACAACTTTAGTCATCACAATAAATAAATATAGTTTCATCATAAGAATCACATCTATCATCAACGTAACTATTACCCTAACCGGTGAAAAATGCAGCAAAAAACAAAACCGGGCACTACTAATTAAATAACCTATTCTATTTACCTTAAACATCAACAACGTAACAATATATTTGTGTAACAACAACTTGTTGCATACATTAAGGTGCTCAGAGCAAAAATTAATAATATATACTAATGATAGCAAATGACAATCACTTTTCATAACAAAGGCGAAAACTAGTAAATCATTACATAATAAAAATAAGTTAGAAAGTATATTGCGAATATATACCTTCAATGTACTGGAAAAAAACAAAGTAAATATATTAAAACCATACCCATATAACAGTATAATACTATTTAGCAACATTGTACTCGGAATCACATCGAACGTTATGTTCGCCAAAAACACGTCCAAGGTCTGCTTCAGTATAGATCCTTATGCGAGGAGAGCTGGCCTCATGACTTTGCCGCGCATATATTCTGCCTTCCTTTGTCCATATAAAACGCCACTTTAAACGCTGCCCCAGTAGTCGCGCCTGGCGAAACAGATGTCTGTTGGTCCTCGTTAGCCTTTCATTGAGATAGAAACGCCGATGCGGCCCTGGCAAATCCAGTCCTTGCGTAGTGGCACCCCGTCTTACACGTGCCGCTTGAAGTAGTTTATCCCTTGTTGCGCGGCGCGCCAGACGCACTACAATGAGTCGAGGGCGCGCTGATTCGTCCGCTCCTGTTTTACCAGGCGCTCGGCCCATCCTCTCAGCACTAACGATATCTTGTTCCACCAGATTCACGTCCAATTTACCTCCCAGTGCCATAACCGTATGTAAAAGGTTTTCTCCTTTCGTCTCGGGAACACAAGATATCTCGATATCATTTTGCAACATATTCTGGTCGCGATCGTTTAAATCGGTTTTCAGTCGTGCAATGATACTTATAAGCGAGCTGTCCGGAGGCGTAGAATGAAGTTGATCCTTAACACACTTTTCTTGCGAGTCCATACGAGTGCACAACTCATCAATGCGGCGCTCACAGGTATCCACTCGCGTCATAAGCTGTGATATAGTATCGTTTAGCAGTTCCAGCTGGCCGCGCGTAGCCCGCATTTCTTCTCTAAATAAGCGCACCTCTGTAATGAGCGCCTTAAAGTCGGCATTGGTGGATTCAGTTTCAGGTGAAGAATCCAACTGCAAATTAAGATTAGAAGCCGCTCCCCCGCGACGCTCATTCACTGTATTAGTGTGGTGCTTAGTCTGCTTGTTTCTACATAAAGAGCACTTCCATGCCGCCTTATGCTCTGTGCTCATCGTATTCAGGAAACGCTGTTCGGACACATTCGCACACTTGAGGTCTAAGAACTTTCCGCACAGACTACATTGCAGAAACATCCTGGATTCAATTGTTTTAAAACAACCACCACACTTCACACTGTTTTTGTTACCCGACATATTCCAGAGATTAACAGTTAAATACCAAGAATTATCATAAGTTTCGGCGCTTTTATTTTTATTCTGGTGCACGGTAGTTGGAAATGACTGCACTCACTACGTCAACATAATAACCAGTTTATCTCACATTTAGATTAATTCTCAATTGAGACAACACTGTCACATGATAGTTATACGTATAGCAACTGAGTAAAATAAACACAAGCACTTTTACGTTAATAAAATATTTAAATACAATTTTTATTACGGAGCCGTTGTGTACCGTGCGACAGCAACACCCCCACTCGACTTTTAACTTTACTTATATTGTAATCGTTTGATCATCATTTGTTTTATTAAAAACTTATTCTCCACCGAGACCTGCCCCTCCCCCTCCCGCACCCGCGCCCCCGCACCACCGCACCGCAATTAGTTTCGGTTTACACTGAGGTCGGGGTTATCGCGCGGGTAACAACTGCGCGCGGCGAAGCGATCGGCCGGAGGCGCAAGCTCAAGTTTCATGCATTTTGATAGAACTTTAATGTGAGGGAAGGGATTCTTTTATTCTTCAAAGGTTAGTGAGCGCCCCGCTCCGCGTGGGTTAAATATTTTTGTTTTTTCAAAAATGAAAGTAACTAAATATAAGACAAATATTTGTTCCCATTTGAAAGCACCTCGCCGGCGGACGGCGGGCGGCTGTCAAGTGTATGTTCGCATTACTTAAGTCGCGGAGAGGGCAAAAGTAGCGAATGGCTTCCTTTTCCGTTCCCGAGTTAACTTCCGACCGCTTTACGACTTCCATAAACTGTCGACTTTAGCGCTCACCACACGCGCTCCCCCCCACCCTCCCCCCCACACTGCAACAACAATGAACGCGACCCGGCTTAACGTAACGCTGGTAAGAAAGTTGACGCGGTCGGCTGCTGGAGTACCGGCAGCCGGCGGCCGGCGGCCGGCGGCCATTTTTATTAAAGTGATAACTAAATACCGCCGGCGAGACCTTACTATAACCCATCCTATTTATTTGTATAAAGAACATCATTACGACATGATGACGGCTCCCCGCAGCAGCAGCAGCAGCAGCAGCAAGCGGCGACAATGCTATTTTTCTCGTTTAAATTCCCGGCGCTCAAGGAGCACCCCGCGCATCGCACCCCGCGCCTGCCTCCCGCCGGACAGCTCGCGGAATGACTCACTCGTACTCTCATTCCGCCACTTCATACCGAACCGCTGAACTGATGAACAGCGCGCCCGCGGAGTGGAGCCCGCGCCCGCGTGCACGCATCCCGTGTGTACACACGGGGTGGTTGTACGCAACGTAAGCCCCGCAACAACCGCGCCGCGTCGCGACGTGTTCACACCGGGCGCGTCCGGGCGGCGGGCGCGGGGCGGGCGCGGGGCGGGGCGCGGGGCGCGCCGGTGGGCAGGGAGCAAAGAGTGCGGAGCGCCGCTTATTTGTCAATGTCGGCACCGAGTCATTAGGAGTCCGCGCGGCGGTGATTGATGAGCGACGCCGCGGCTGCTGGGCCCACTTACAGTTATTTGCCTACGGTTAACCGGCCGCGTGCCCGCCGCCCCGCGCCGCCGCCCCGTTGTCCGCTGCATGGGGCGCGGGGCGCGGGGCGCGGGGCGCGCGGGCGCGGCTCCGTTCGTTATTTCCTTAACTAGCCGCGTGCGCCGGCGCCGCCCGCCCGCGGCGCGCTTTTAGCTTTTAATTCACTAAAACCATCGCGTGTCGTACAAACCGATCGAGTTATTTCATTCAAATTTAACATCCAGCGCGTACTTCGCGAAGTTAAGAGTCCCCACCCCGGCCCGGTGCAACGCGGCCCGCGGAGACCGGCGGCGAGGGCGCGCGCCGGCGGCGGAGCGGCGGCGGGCGTAGGAAGGAGGGGCGGGCGGGGGGGGACAGATAATCGATTATCACAAAGGGCTGCACCCCGACAAAAGAAATAAATCCCGATACGTTTTACTTTCTTAAAACGTTCGTGCGGGGTGCGGGGTGCGGGGCGGGCAGGATCCCGCGACTTTGAATCATACATTTGTTGATTCATTTCTGATAGATATTGGGAAAAAATTATTGTGGATGAGAGAACAAACATTTTGTTAGTAGAATAGTAATTGTATAGACTTTTAAAAAAACTAAAAAGAAAAAAAGGGAGTGTTAGGAAGACAAAGGTCGGATAGGCGATTCTCAACAGTGCTCACCCCGGAAGAGAGACGAGAGGCACTGTTGTTCTGGGTATTTTTTTATACTACCATGAGTTTTAAAAAAAAAACTTGTCGTGCGCGTTGAAACATTTTGGCTTTGTAGTGTCGAGCGTGGTGCGACGGTTCGGGAGCACCGGAAGTTAATGGCAGTTTCCGGTCGCCGCCCGCCGCCCGCCGCCCAAATGTATATATCCAAATGTATAATCAATGTACAGATTATAATACAGTAAACACTGCGCAATTTTGTTTTTGTTCTAAATGTGGGTAAGTGACGAAATATTACTTGTAACGCTGCTTCGGAGCGTTTCATTTGCGTGTGTGTGTGTGTGTGAGTTTTTATATAAAACAGAATTTGACATCTGGCAGCGAGTATAGTAGTAGTCAATGTAGACTACGTCACCACGCGGCGGCGCGGGAGCGGTGCGGGCGCGGGGCGGGGCGGGGTGCTACGAGCTCCGCCGCGTGCCGCGGGCCGTGCGGTGCGCACAAGTTGTAACGAGCCGCAAGTGGTGCGGCGGCGCGCCGGCCCGCTCGCGTACCTTGCATTGTTAGCCGGAGGGAAAGTTGTTCACTTTCTTTATTTCCCGCTCGGCCCGCTCCACTTACATAGCGCGCGGGAGAATTGTTAGAAGAGACGCAGCGAACAATGTGCAAGTGTCATGAGAGCAGGTGCGGGTCGGCGACGTGTACGTGTTGTGCGCGTGTGGAGCTATCCGGCTCTGCTCTGTCGGGAACACGTCGCCCCGAGCCAATGATCCAGTCGCAAAATGATGTTATGTTGTGAGATAAAAGTTTAATTTGTATTTTAACATGAGTTAGTGAAATGTTTTCACTAAGAATATTAAATACAAAAAATTTGTCTGTCCCACAATGAAAGAATTTGAAATTTCTTTCATCAAGTAGTAAATTAATTGTTAAAAACTCGACGATATTTAGATTTTCCTCTTTCTTTAGCTGTTATAAGAAAATGTGTAACGAATATGCTGTACTGTACATTAATTAATCTTAAAACTTTAGATGTGATATTTTCAACAAAATGTAAGTATTATGCAAGAATTAATTTTAACGCATCAAAACAACTCGCCAAACTTTTTAACCTTTTTAAAGGTACTTTTATAGACCTACTCGTAGTTATTACGCTCGGAGCGTGCAAAATGTTGTGCGAGTCATTTTAAAATAAAAGAAAAATATATGCGTGTGTTGTAATTGTCCAAGGTATAATATTAAAAGAACAGATCATCATTAGTGTGTAGATGGTCCGTCGAGCAGCGTGTTGTGCTTGACAGCCTCTAACGATGTTTCTGAAGAATTGCAGCTTGCAGGAGATCTTGAGTTGGAGAGAAGTAACTTAGTCGACGCTTGTAGTGGAACTCTTGGTTATTGTGAAATGTATGCACTATTTATACCAAAACATCATTTAACATTTAAGAGTATTAGAGCGCGTTAGCCTCTCGCCAGGTATGTGTTGCGGCGGAATGTGGCCGCCAGATGTGCGGCCGCGGTGACCGAGCGGCGCTGAACATAAGCGCGGCAGCGTCTTTTGTCGGCGTGTGTACAATGACGCGCGGTGCGAGTCGCGTTCATTCGGTGCGCGGCATTGTGCAGCGAGTGTTGGCTACGAGCGCTGCGCAGTATCGAGACGATATTATAACGTCTCT
This sequence comes from Byasa hedistus, assembly GCA_029286795.1. NCBI lineage: Eukaryota > Metazoa > Arthropoda > Insecta > Lepidoptera > Papilionidae > Byasa > Byasa hedistus. Next base: position 9,445,003 of record JAGSMW010000024.1, read on the forward strand.
TGTTTCTACACAAAACGTCACGTTGGTACGTGTGTAGATAATACGATAAATATGTATTGGTAGCGCGCAGCTACAAGTGTACTGTCCTCCAACAAACCACAACAACTACACACAAACGGCGAGGACTTTTAGTTGTTTTTTGTTACAATCTCCGTAGTTTGCTGAGAACACCGGCGGACGGAGGCCGCGGCGCGAGGACACCGCGCACGTCCGCGGGCGCGCCCCGGAGCCCGCAGACAGTCCGCCGGGAGTGAATCCGAACTTCATTACAAGGGATTGAGAGCAACTGGTTTGTTTCGGTTCATACATCAATATCATTTTACCTTGTTATTTGCTAGTTTTCATAAAGTTTTCGGTTTCATAAGTTAGACCTTATAAAAGCGCACGCGCCGCGCGTTGTGCATTCTTGTAACGAAAGCGGCGCGCGGCGACGGGTTACTCTACTCTGTATGCAAAACAAACATCGATGCGTTGAATTAGACAACGCATTTTTCAGTAAAACAACTGCAAAGCAACACTGAGCCAGCTGAAATTCGACTGAAGTAAAGTAAATGTCACTAAACAATATGGACTTGAGCCTGTAGCCGTCTGTCTGCTAAGGATCGCCGCTCCTGCTGGGCGTGTGGGTCGTCATTTCCTTATATGCTTGTTTTTCTTTGTCAATGACTAATTGTTAATCGTCGGTCGCTCACACCGGAGGCAGTGGCTACCGAGACCCCGCCGTCTCCCCCTCCAGCGCCTGCGCGCGGCTAAGGCAGGAGTGCAATGAAACACAGGCACGTCGTTCATTTAGAATTTTATTATGTAATTCGAGTTCGTTACATTCAATACATTCCACCACGCGAGCAGCGCGCCGCCGCTACGCCGCTGCGCCGCGACGCTATGCCGCTACGCCGCGCGGCCGCTGGCTGCTACGGCGCGGCGCTCGCGCGGAGCTCAGACTTAACAATCGTTCGGACAACTTCCGAAAATCGAAACGCGAGTCGCTCCGAGCGCAGCCATACATACGTATTATAAAGACGCGCCTACACGTATGTTTTGCGAAATATGTTTATATAATATTTACATAAAGGCTCTCATTGTTTAGATAAATTGTATAAATGACTAGAGATTACATAAAATATTTTTTATTTGGCTGCTTCTTATGTTTATTCGTAGCGTCGGCTCGAGTAAACTAATTTTACTAACCTGTCTTGTAATTCGTTTAGTTCTCCGTTAGCACACCGACATTACGCGTGCGATACACTTTGCTCGACACTGCGCACCGCGCACTGCGCAGCGACGCGTGCGGCATAAGGTTCAGTCGGCGCCGGCGAGGCCGCGCGTCTTTGTATAATATCATGTCATTCATATCAAAAGCTTTGCGCAATAAATTCTTCGAAAGGGACAAAATGAATGATTGACACACGTAATGATACTCGCAGGACGGGCAGGAGACGTTGCTAATGAAGACAAATGGTCGCTTGCACACAATGAGGGAGACGAAGCCGCCGCCGGCGTGCACAATGGACGGATCGCACTTGCCGCTAACGATGACGGGGCGTCTTGAACAAGTCACGTAGAGTTAGTTAAAGAAGGGATAGAATGGCGTCAACAAAGTTTATGCAAATACTACGGCAGAATGATATCGACAGAAAATGTTATACGTGAACACGTGGCACTGCGGGCGCGGCGCGGCGGGGCCGGCGGGCGCGGCGCGGCGGCGGGCGCGGCGCGGCGGGGCCGGCGGGCGCGGCGCGGCGGGGCCGGCGGGCGCGGCGCGGCGGGGCCGGCGGGCGCGGCGCGGCGGCGGGCGCGGCGCGGCGGCGGGCGCGGCGCGGCGGGGCCGGCGGGCGCGGCGCGGCGGCGGGCGCGGCGCTCGCGCGGAGCTCAGACTTAACAATCGTTCGGACAACTTCCGAAAATCGAAACGCGAGTCGCTCCGAGCGCAGCCATACATACGTATTATAAAGACGCGCCTACACGTATGTTTTGCGAAATATGTTTATATAATATTTACATAAAGGCTCTCATTGTTTAGATAAATTGTATAAATGACTAGAGATTACATAAAATATTTTTTATTTGGCTGCTTCTTATGTTTATTCGTAGCGTCGGCTCGAGTAAACTAATTTTACTAACCTGTCTTGTAATTCGTTTAGTTCTCCGTTAGCACACCGACATTACGCGTGCGATACACTTTGCTCGACACTGCGCAGCGACGCGTGCGGCATAAGGTTCAGTCGGCGCCGGCGAGGCCGCGCGTCTTTGTATAATATCATGTCATTCATATCAAAAGCTTTGCGCAATAAATTCTTCGAAAGGGACAAAATGAATGATTGACACACGTAATGATACTCGCAGGACGGGCAGGAGACGTTGCTAATGAAGACAAATGGTCGCTTGCACACAATGAGGGAGACGAAGCCGCCGCCGGCGTGCACAATGGACGGATCGCACTTGCCGCTAACGATGACGGGGCGTCTTGAACAAGTCACGTAGAGTTAGTTAAAGAAGGGATAGAATGGCGTCAACAAAGTTTATGCAAATACTACGGTAGAATGATATCGACAGAAAATGTTATACGTGAACACGTGGCACTGCGGGCGCGGCGGGCCGGCGGGCGTGGCCGGCGGGCGCGGCGCGGCGGGGCCGGCGGGCGCGGCGCGGCGGGGCCGGCGGGCGCGGCGCGGCGGGGCCGGCGGGCGCGGCGCGGCGGCGGGCGCGGCGCGGCGGCGGGCGCGGCGCGGCGGGGCCGGCGGGCGCGGCGCGGCGGCGGGCGCGGCGCGGCGGCGGGCGCGGCGCGGCGGGGCCGGCGGGCGCGGCGCGGCGGGGCCGGCGGGCGCGGCGCGGCGGCGGGCGCGGCGCGGCGGGGCCGGCGGGCGCGGCGCGGCGGCGGGCGCGGCGCGGCGGGGCCGGCGGGCGCGGCGCGGCGGCGGGCGCGGCGCGGCGGGGCCGGCGGGCGCGGCGCGGCGGGGCCGGCGGGCGCGGCGCGGCGGGGCCGGCGGGCGCGGCGCGGCGGCGGGCGCGGCGCGGCGGGGCCGGCGGGCGCGGCGCGGCGGGGCCGGCGGGCGCGGCGCGGCGGGGCCGGCGGGCGCGGCGCGGCGGGGCCGGCGGGCGCGGCGCGGCGGCGGGCGCGGCGCGGCGGGGCCGGCGGGCGCGGCGCGGCGGCGGGCGCGGCGCGGCGGGGCCGGCGGGCGCGGCGCGGCGGGGCCGGCGGGCGCGGCGCGGCGGCGGGCGCGGCGCGGCGGCGGGCGCGGCGCGGCGCGGCGGCGGGCGCGGCGCGGCGGCGGGCGCGGCGCGGCGCAGCGCAGCGACCAGCTCGACACGCCGGAGTCGTTGGAGCTGCAGGAGTCGCGCGCGCCCGCGGGCGCAGCCGCCGCGCCGCCCGCCGCCCGCGCGCCCGCCGGCGGCGCCCCGCGCCCGCGCGCCCGCCGGCGGCGCCCCGCGCCCGCGCGCCCGCCGGCGGCGCCCCGCGCCCGCGCGCCCGCCGGCGGCGCCCCGCGCCCGCGCGCCCGCCGGCGGCGCCCCGCGCCCGCGCGCCCGCCGGCGGCGCCCCGCGCCCGCGCGCCCGCCGGCCCCGCCCGCCGCGGCGGCTCCGGGCCCAGCGCCGGGTTGCTGGCTGATTTTTCTTCAAGTAACCTTCTCACAGCACTCCTCGATGGGTACTTCAATGTTTGGAAAGCGAAGCTGCCTACGGGCGACATCGGGGTGTAGCCGGCCGCGAGCGTGCGGTCCCTTTCCAATTGGTCACCGTCTAAGCTGCTCGGCTCCATCATCAGGTACTCATCGTCGATTCCAACGGTTACCTGGTTAAAACACATCGCAGAAACTGTTTCGCTTTTTTTATGACCGCACTTGAAACAGACGATTTTTTTGTCAGTGGTTGCAAAAGACACCGGATTTAAATTAGCGCCGATTGCATTCAGCTCACTTTCAGTTACACCCGCCCTTCTCAGTAAATCTTTGGCGTTTTCATAATGTTCTAGAGACAGAGCAAAGCTTAGGTTTTCATAATTAGCCAATGGACCTTCGTCCACTTCAACAGCTCCGTGCTGCAGACCGTCAGGTGCGGTGCTTCCTTCGCGCCGAGCCTTCCTTCTCGTTTTCCGTGAGAGGTCGACTTTAGCATAAAGCGCGTTAAGTTCCTCATCGGGTGCTACATTTTCTATATTTGGCACGGTCTTATCTCTTTCCTCTCTATTACTCCTACAATACGGTAATTTTATCCAAGCTTGAGCCCAATCCGCTACCCTGGCACAGGGACAGCTGGTGGGCTTAAAGTCTTCATCAGACTCTACTACGGTTGGCTCGTTAGTACTTTTGCCCAGTTTGAGTAAGCACCCGCAAGGCTTCTTCAGCACCAGCGTGTTGGCAGTAGAACTTCTCGTGATCTTAAACAGATCTCTGTTCAAACACTCTTTAAGTCTCTTTGGGGTGTCGTAGTATTCTCCATCGACCTGCAGGTGAAGCAAGAAAAGATGTAATATTATTTCATGTGAACACGCAGACGATTGTAACGGCGTTTGAAATGTCGAAGCCGTGAACACTGAGCAGTGTCAGGGACACACAGATGGAGTGTTCGAGATCGTTCGAATACATAGACAACTCACCTCAGCCGAAGGAACTTTTGGCACATCATAGTTCTCATAAGGGCCAGCTCTGCTCCTCTGGCCCTCCGCCGCGGCCCTCAGGTGCGAATGACTCCGCGAACGCGTCGGCAGCGGCCGCGCGGGCACCCTGCGCAGGTCCAGTTGCAATTTGTTTGGTTTAGGTGGCCTGGCAGGCGACCCATCCGCACAACGGCAAACTTCTTCAGTCTTTTCGAGTCCTGGCGACGTTTCGCAATCCTGCGCTTCCTCACTTGCGATGTTACCGTTCTGCAAATTTTTATTCAACGCTTCCATGGTCCAAGCGGGGCTGAAGTGCTTGGCGCCGGGCGTCAGGGCGGCGGTCGACGACCGGGACAAGGCGCCAAGTTTTGAGATACAACTCATGCACCGCTCCAGCATCAGGTCGCCAGTGCCGTTCCAGGGCGTCGCATTTACACCGTCCACCATCTCATTAACCGACGCCGTATCTCCGAAGCCCATGTCTTGAAAATGTGTGCGCTCCGCCGAGGGCCAATATGGAGATATAGCACCGGACTCCTCGACGCAGGAATCCGCATACAGTCTTAGATCCAGGGGCGGCAGGGGGCGGTCGGCCGCGCCCGCGCGCCGCGCCGCCGCCCGCAGAGCTGCGCGCCCGGCGCCTGCGGGGACCGCCGCACACAGAATGCAATTATTTATGTAACATGTAATATATGCACTGACATTATTTCACAATAAGCAAAGAAAGCGCGGCGTCGCCGTTGCGGTTGCGATAGTAACATCTTACCGGGACATTTCAGAATGTTTCATTATTTAATTGTAATGAACTGATCAGCGATTTTCCCGAAACAGAGAAACTGTAAGTACGAAGCAGCCGACGGCGGCGGCGGCGGGACGCACGGTACCTCCGCTGCAGCCGGTCGCGGCGGGGCTCCGCCGGCAGCCGGCGCCGCCGGTCGCGGCGCGCCCGACCTCGCGCGCCACCTCGGCCGCCTGCTCGGTCACCAGCACGTGCAGCCCCTCCCCCTTGCCGCAGAGAGAGCCCCCCTCCAAGCAAAATCTACCCTCCACCACGCCGTACCGCCTGTCGCAAGTGAACGAGCAAACTTAAATCGTTATATTTCACTTACAACATGCGCGTAGTGCTCAACATTCCTTTCGCGAATTTGAGCGACGCGTTGCAGCGCGTCCGCCCGGTGCGCGTGCGCCGGAGACCACAAAAGACAATTTGCTTTTATAATTTTTACTTTTATTTAAAACTTAGCCAATTATACTAAAGTTTAAGCGTCACATATTGTGGTTTCTGGGAAAGTTAAGGCAGAAAATGATAATTGTGGTCACCTCAGGTGCGAGAGCTCCCACACGGCGAGCAGCTTGGGCGGCACCCCCGCAGCGAGCGCGGCGGCGGGCGGCCGGAGCAGCAGGCGCGCCGGGCCCGCCGGCAGCCGCCCGCCCGCCGCCACCACCACCACCCACTGCCGCGACCAGCCCAGGTGCGACTGCAACTTCACCTAAACCACAAATTGAGATTTCTAAATACTTGTATGTGTCAAGAAATGAGCGGCCCGCTGGCGTCTGTAGCCCAGCGGACCGGACGCGGTGACATCGTCTACCGGTCCCCGCCGGCGGCGGCGACGTCCAGTCACATCCGGCAAGAGAAGTGCACCGACCTGCCACTGCATGAGGCGCTCGCGCGTCTCGAAGGCCAGCACGGCGGTGAAGTCCTCGCAGACCAGCGCCAGCGTGTGCGAGTGCTTGTCGAGCGTGAAGCCGGCCTCGCAGCCCAGGTAGCGCTGCAGCGAGAGCGAGGCCTTGCAGGCGGCGCCGGCGCAGCGCGCGCGCGCGTCGCGGTACATCTGCAGCTGCACGCAGTCTGCGGACCAACAGGCACCCTTACGCACCCTCTCGCACCACCTCGCACCACCTCGCACCACCTCGCACCCCCACAACCTTCTGTTGCCGGAGACCAGCCCAGCTCCTATTTCTGCCGTCAAACAGTACTGTGCAAACATTACTGTGTTCCTGTTTAAAGGGCGCTGTGAGCTAGTGAAGTTACTGGGGTAACGAGACTTACAGTGTATATCAACTGACTAGCGCCGCGTTGTGGGTGAGCGCATCACTTACCATCGAGTGAACGCCTTTCGACTCCTAAGATATTTGATTATTAAAATTCATTAAATATCAGCGCAAATACGTTTTGACGTTCAATTCAGAGATGACATAATTTTTTAAAATTTATCAGCCGGTATAAATAGAAACACGTCGACCGCCGGAGTGTGCACGCGTGTTGTGAACGCGTTACGCTGTTCGACAATGTGATTTTAAAAACGCTTAAGAAGCAAGTGCACCTTCAGGAATATGGCTAGGTTACTTGTGGTACTTTATTATTATATTATTAGATTTGACAGTACACTCAAATAAATTAATACGAATATAGCGCAACGAATTGAAAAGAATTTAAATAATTTTAGATAATTAATCGCTCACATATCCATATCATTCGTTGGATGAAAAATAAAAATGAAGCGCCGCGTGCACCGGGAGCACCCGCGCTTGTACGGACGGAGGATCTAAGCGAACATTCCATCTCACGTGAGAAAAAGGTTCGTTACATGTCGCGTGGCGGCGGGGGCGGCGGGGGCGGCGGGGACGATCATTTTAAATTCAAATTAGCGGAAACGGTTTTAAATTACACGCGACGCCGAATCGTCCAATTAATGCGATAAATAGCGCCAAGCGCGCACACTGCACGCACACTGCACGCACACTGCACGCACACTGCACGCACACTGCACGCACACTGCACGCACACTACACGCACACACCGCGCTGCGGTCGCTGCACGCGGGGGCGGCAGCAATTTGCGTTTCGATGAACGCTTTAATTAATGAACTACGGCCGTTAAACCGTCTGCGGCTCTGCGCGCTACGCCGCGTAGCCGCACGCGTAGCGGCGCTACGAGGGGCGCACGCGTGCCGTCTACCTGGTAACGTATCATTTCGTAAGAGGAGCAGTGCGCTGGGCGCCGCCGCGTGGCGCCGGCACTGTGTCACGACGAAAACATTCCAGATAAGCTGACCTCACACGTATTAATATTTCAAAAAGTACGCCGAGTGCGAGTTGGCGCGCTGCAGGGGGACTGAGTGTTCTGGTTGATTTACAAGAGAATGGGAGGAATACATTACGGGGTGGTAAACAGAGAGAGAGTTTGTAAAGTATGCAAAGTTATGTGCGTCGACCGCCCCTTGTGCAAATAGCGAAAGTCGGCGCGTGCGCAGGGTACATGCGAAATAACGCCGGTCGCATTATACGCGCTGTAGTGGCCGAGACTTTTGTTCGTGTATAGAGCACAGTGTACAGCATGGCGACCAGTGCACCGTGTGCAGGGTCCGTGCGCGGCGGCGGAGCAGAGGGCGCGGCGCGAAGAGGAGACGTGGGATAGGGAAACTATACACAGAGGAACGCGTTGTATCTAAATCTCCTACAGCTTAAACCTTCGCCGACCGCCGGGCGCGTTAGTGCTGCTTCCAAAGAAAATCATGTCTCATCATTTAAAAGAACTTGCAGAAAGCGCGTCCGGGTGCCGCGCGGGGGGGGGGGGGGGCTTCTTATAAGTTGACAGTCCCTTCGAAAAACCTTTATTCACAAGTTCAATAAAAAATCGTCATTGAAACATTACATCAATGTGGAATTACAAGAATTAGAAAAGTTCTTTATATTATCTAGTATCAAAAATCCTAAAAATCTAGCATGTCGTGTACGCATGGGTTCTCGCTGCGCTACTTAGTATGCAGCCGCGCGCCGCACCGCGCAGCTACACTTGTCGCCGCTACGGCGCTACGCCGCTACGGCGCGTCCGTATTCAGGGCGCGTCGCCGCCGACACCCGCTTTGTTCGCAGAGCGCCATCACAAATTCCTATTCCGCTTTGTGCTGGTGCGCGTTCCCATTTAATTTCCCCGCAACGACGTTTCCGTGATTTTATTCATCCGCCGCCGAACGGGGAGCGGGGGCTTTAGGGGGAGGGGGGAGGAAGGGGGCGCGCTTTAATTGCAGTCGCGGAGGCCGCGCCGAGCTGAACGCTGCCTTTCATGTAAAATTCCAAAAATAATGTCGATGTGTGGGGGCGCTGACGAGCGCGGGGAGCACTCCGCCTCGCGACAAACGCGTTGCGAGCGCGCACCGCCCGGTGCCGGGTGACTACAACATTAAACTACAAAACACCACCGAATACTTATACATTTGTACTGTTACAGAGGCCTCACCGTCCGAACCACTGTGCCCCGTGCCCGGCGCGACCTGCCCGCGACTTCCACACCACTATGTCCACGGTAAGTAAAGTCTATAAATTGAATTTCAACAACAACGCCCGCGGCGCGCTCGCTGCTCGCTGTCCGCGTGTGCGTCCGTGTGTCTGCTCGCTGCGTTGTTGATATTTACAATAATTCGATACAGTAGCCGCAAAGAGATGGGAGCGGTGCCGGGGCCGAAATGAAAAGCCTTGCAGCTGCCCCCCCACCGGCCCGTGCTACGTGAACACTCCCCGGGGCCGCCTAATGAACACAAATTATTCCATCGCCGCCTCTGTCGGTGCTCCGAGATGCTAATCGCCGCGAGGTGACCGGGGGGGGGATGCACTCCAGCAGATACGGTACAAACGGACGGAGGGACGAGTCCCCGGGGAGCAATTTTATAGCGAAAGGGCCGGCGACGGCGGTCCGGTCCGGGACACTTGCCGCACCGCTCGCCCCGCCCGCACCGCACTCACCCGCCACCGGCGACAGCCTCCGCACCACGCACCAGCGCGACTTCCACTGCGAAAGACAATGCAATGTTAAAACGTTGTCTGCGGGCGGACCCTCGGCGACACTCGTTTACAAGTGTTCTTGTATACTGTCAATTGAATGGAAACATTTCATCATCTCCACTTCACTTCACACCGCGGTCCGCGCGCGGGCTCGCTTGGCACATGTTAAGAGATCAACTGGTGCTGGTGTTTACCTTTTTCCCGTCGCGGAACTTGACGGCGCCCTCGACGATGGTGTTGTCGTCCGCCATGGCGCCCGCCACCCCCCCACCCCCCGCTCCGCCCCTCTCCTGCAACAGAGGAGAAGCTCAACCGGGGCACGGGCCGCGTCACGGGCCCGCAACCTGTTACGGCATCATGTTTAAGGAAATCATTTCCGTTGTTATGTCTCCGCGCCGGCCGGTACCGGTATCGAAGTTTGAAAGTATCCACACGCGGAACTAAGGATACACATAACAGCTGATGATCTTCAAACGGCTGGTCTGCATCACACGCTCATTACATTTAACTTTAAATTAAAACCGTATTAAATTCACTACCACCGGCAGCAGCTCCCCGCGCGCCGCCGCGCCCCGTGACGTGACGTGACGTGACGCGACGTGACGTGTACGAGCGAGGTGATGACGTTAGCGTTACATTGACACCGGTCACTGCATGCCTCTGCATGGTACACACGCCGGAGCAGAGCGGCGGCAGACGCCCGCCTGCACGCACGTGCGGCGGAGACGGCATATAGGAAGGAGTGGAGGCGTCTAGTAGAGCGGGTCACTGCACCTACTTGATGACCACGAGCAGTCTGCCGAGGCTGTTGCGACTAAGAAGAAGAAGATAGTAGACGGGAGGCCGACGGCGGCGGGACCCGCACGACAGTTGCGCGCGAAAATTGCTCAATGACTCGATAAAAGTTATATAACTTTGATAAAGTCTCGACTGTCAAGATAACCTGGTGACCTGTCTGACAGCTCACGGAGAATCTCGAGCAGCTACTTCTAAACAACGATGCGCGCACAACGTACACCCGACAGTGAGTGTTGCGCTCGCCCGCACCACGCGCCGCTAGTTCGGCTGTACACACTGCACCGCATTGCTCGTCGCCGAGTGACGCCAGGTGTCGAGCCTCGTTACCGCGGTAGTTGCACTAGTTCACCGCGCAGTGGTGACCGTCTACCGTCCGACCGTCCGGCAGCGCGCGCCCGGTTGTGCGCAAACGTTGCATAAAACTGTATTTTCCGCCACTTAAATGATTGAAGCCGCGGTAGGTCAGTTCACGAGACGGTCGTACGCGCTGAACATCCTGTAAGGGCGCGGGTTCGATCCCCGTTCGATGTGAGTTTCTGATAAAGACAAACATAGCGCCAAAATCGACGTCTTCTAAAAATGACAACTTTTCTCGACCGGCGCCGTCTCCGCGCCGGGAGCGGTCCGTGCGCTGCCCCCGCCGCCCCGGCGCGGCCTCGCGTAGGGCGGACCCGGGTGTCCGCAGCGGGGACGACACGAGATACGAACCCGGGCACACGCCGCCGACGTCGGAGAACGGCACCCGAGCGGCTCGTGGACGTCCGTACCCCTCACGGCACCGCGCTCTGCTGGCACGCCCGGCGCCGGCCGCCGCGCGGGGCCATGGCGACCAAGGGAACAGCTCTTCGGCGCTGACCGTGCACGTTGAAATTTTTATAAATAATTTGTTTACGGGCAAGCGTGTGCCTGCCCAGGTGTTACCCGCACAGGAGCGTGTGACGGCTATTGTATTTATCTTACAAACAATTGTGATAAGAGTTGATCAGCGGGACGTACCGCAGCGCCGGAGCCCGCCGGTGCGCGCCGCTCACATGTCACGGGAGCCAACTGCGATCGTCCCACGGGGTGAGCGCGAGGCGTGCGTGCGCTCGCCGCGACGCGCTCCCGGCGAGTGGCGACAGGAGCGGCGTGCGTCGGCCGCGGCGCCTGCACCGGGACTACCGGGAGCGCGCGCCGCGCCGCCCCGCGCCCCGCGCCCCGCGCCCCGCGCCCCGCGCCCCGCGCCCCGCGCCCCGCGCCCCGCGCCCCGCGCCCCGCGCCCCGCGCCCCGCGCCCCGCGCCCCGCGCCCCGCGCCCCGCGCCCCGCGCCCCGCGCCCCGCGCCCCGCGCCCCGCGGTGCACACCGCCGCCGACACGCGCACGCAGCGCAGCTATAGGCGGGCAGTGGGGAAAAACCCAACGGAAAAATACCGGGTATTTATGTGGGAAAAAACCCAATAGACGGGTATTTTCATTATTTAACGTAATTATCACGATCTTAAAAAAAATAACGTTTTTTTTTATTTTTAGAACAAATGCAGCGAAGAATAGGTAGTTTGCGATGCGCACATACTTTACACCAGCCTGTATAGGGCACTAGCGATAGACGTGTCCGGGAGTGTATATAACTTATTTATTGAATTGTGAAAATAAACAAAGTTGGGTTATGTAGGTACCTAAATATAAAGTGCTAGAGGGTAGCGTGTATAAAAAGTGTATCTCATCAGTATGGAATAAACGTCATGCGAACCACTGCGTGTTATTTCCTTCCGCATATATACCAAATGGCGACGAGGATGTTTGTCATAATAATAGTGGAAGATAGAAAGATAATACAGTTTAAAGTGTTTAATCGTATAAGTGCAGTGCTAAATATGTCGGTCGGCACAATAAGGGAATTTGACCTTGTGTCTGGGAACTGGCGGTTGTACGCGGATCGCTTAAAAATGTACTTTAAAGCGAATAGAATAAAGGAGGAATTGCAACTTCCGACCTTGGTATCGGTGATAGGCGACCAGGCGTATGAGTTGCTGGTAAATTTAACAAGCCCCAAAGACCCAGCAGAGTTCAAATTCGATGAAATCGACAAGATCATGGAAAATCACTTACAACCGAGACCGTCCGTTATGGCCGAGCGATACAAGTTCCGGCAACGTCGTCAACAAAACGGAGAAAACTTGCTCAGTACGTGTCAGAGTTGAAACGGCTGGCACGCCAATGTGACTTCAAGGACGCATTAAACGACAATTTAAGGGACCAGCTGGTTTGCGGCTTGTCGAGTGACGTCATTCGACAGCGGCTGTTCGCAGAGACCGAGTTAACGTATCCGAGGGCGTGACCTTGGCCATGTCCTTGGAGGCGGCCGAGCGGGACGCGGCGGCAGTCGAGCGGACCACAAGTGGAAGGTCTGAAGTAGAGGGCTTTCATGAGCTGTCTTTAAAGGGCAGCGGGAGGAGTCGCGGCCAGGGTTGTGTAGTGTGTGGTGCTTATGACATGTGTCGACACAATGTCGCTACAGGCTCAGGTGCAACAAGTGTCACTGGTGGGCCCTTGCAGCGAGTGTGTTCAGCGCGCGGTGCCAGCACCGCAAAGGGGACGTCGCGTCGCGGCAGGGATGTGAGGCGCCGGCAGCCCTCGCACTTCGTCGAAGAAGCAGTGGAAGGCGCTAAGCCGGATGTCAACGCGTCGTCGTCATCCGATGACGAGCAACCCGTTTATCAAATGAGTTTGAGGAACTACCCAGCGGTGAGTTTACCGATAGTCATCGACGGAAAAAGAATAATGATGGAAACTGGATACGGGTAGTGCGTGTTCTTGCATTAGCAAGGATACGTATGAAAGATATTTGTACATTTCAAATTAAAAGATTGTTTCTGTAGTTTTAGGATTTTATAATGGGATTAAGATCAAACCGTTAGGCGTTATAACACCCAGGGTTTGTACGGCGATAAAGTAAGCAACTTGGAGTTGTATGTGATTGAGGGTGGAACGACATCTCTTTTAGGAAGGCATGGTTACGAATTAACCTAAAGTGCCGTTGTTCCGAGTGCACAACCTTGCCAACAGTTGTAATAGCTTTAAGAATAAGTCTTTGTCACAACTTGTCGACAGCTATAAGGAGCTGTTCGACGGGGGCCTGGGCCGGTACACGGGCGGGCGCGCGGCGCTGCACGTGCTGCCGGTGTACTGCGGCGCGCGCCCCGTGCCGTACGCCATGCGGGAGCGGGTGGACCGGGAGCTCGACGAGATGCTCAGTAACGGTACGCTCGAACGGTGGCGCACTCAGAGTGGGCCACCCCCCTTGTGCTGGTCAACAAGCCCGACGGTAAGTTACGAGTTTGTGCTGATTTTAAAACCACTGTGAACCCCGTCTTACTGGTCGATAAGTACCCTATGCCACGCATTGAAGATTTATTAGCTAATCTCAGTGGGGTGAACGCTTTTCGAAAATAGATTTATCACAAGCATATAATCAAATCGAATTAGATGAAAGATCAAAACAGTATACGGTCATTAATACCCATAGGGGCTTATTTAAATACAACCGGTTAGTATACGGGTTATCTTCCATCCGGGTATATTTTGCAGAATAGTGTCCAATATATTGTGCGACATACCCGGCGTATCTGTTTTTTGTGACGATATTCTCGTTACCGGTCGAGATCATGAACAACATCTTAATGCGTTATCGGAAGTATTAAGAGGTTAAGACATAACGGTTTAAAGCTCAACAGGCGAAAATGTGTGTTATTCGCGGAGTCCGTTAGCTACTTAGGGCACATAATAGACAAGCGCGGTGTGCACACGGACCCGGAAAAAGTTAAGGCCATAGTAGAGTTACCGAAGCCAACTAAAACGTAAGCGAACTGAGGTCCTTTATTGGAATGGTGAATTTTTATGGAAAGTTTATAGGCATTTATGTTCTTATCTGACGCCGTTTATACCAACTATTAAAAAGACAAAACGTTGGAGTTGGGATCGCGACTGCGATAGATCATTAATAAAGTAAAGATTACGTTCGAGGTGAAGAAGCTACTCGCGCACTACAATGTGAAGCAGCCGATACCGATAATAGTGACGTGCGACGCGAGGCGCGCGCGGCGTGGGCGCGGTGCTGTCGGTGGTGGGCGCGCGCGGCGGCGAGCGGCCCGTGTGCTACGCGTCGCGCACGCTCACCGACGCGGAGAAACAGTACAGCCAGATCCAGCGGGAGGCACTGGCGATAGTATACGCAGTAAAAAAAATTCCTCAATATATGGTACGGTGAAAGTTTTTGTTAAGGACTGATCATAAGCCGTTACTCGCCATATTCGGACCAAAAGCTGGGATACCGACCATGGCCGCTAGTCGACTGCAAAGGTGGGCGGTGATATTGTCAGGGTACGATTTTGAGATGGACTACGTGAAGTCCAATAATAATGCAGCAGACGCGCTCTCGAGGCTGCCACTGCAGGAGCCCGGAAGTCGACGTGCTCCTGAACAAACGTACTTACATTTTGCTCGCGACGCGTTGATGTTGGATCACAAAAGTTTACGCGCGGAGACGTTAAAAGATCCGGTTTTAAGTCGCGTTTACACTTACGTACGGGACGGCTGGCCGGACGGCGTGGACGTTAAGGCGTTAGTTTGCGCAGTATTACAATCGCAGAACTGAACTTTATTTAGAGTTAGACTGCTTGATGTGGGGCCATAGAGTAATAGTACCGGAAAAAAATAAGGGAATATATTTTACGTGAATTGCACGAAACGCACTTAGGAATAGTAAAAATGAAAAGCTTAAAAAGCTTAGCGAGAAGTTACGTGTGGTGGCCCGGCCTCGACGAGGCGGTGGAGGCGCAGTGTCGCGCGTGCGAGACGTGCGCGGCGCTCGCCACTGCGCGCCGGCGCAGGTCCCACACCCCTGGCCGATACTCTCGCGCCCCTGGAGACGGCTGCATATCGATTTTCTAGGGCCCTGGGAGGTAGTACCTTCTTGGTTATAGTGGATTCCTCTTCTAAGTGGATAGAGGTGTTTCAAAATGAACAGTACCACCGCCAAGTAAGTCATTAAAAGGTTAAGACAACTGTTCAGCCAGTTCGGTTTGCCAACCATGGTCGTATCGGACAATGGCCCTCCCTTTTCTAGCACTGAATTCAAGTCATTTTTGCTTAGCAATGGAATTGCACAAGCGTTTTCAGCACCGTACCATCCGGCGTCAAACGGAGCAGCTGAAAACGCGGTAAAAATATGTAAATCTGTTATAAAAAAAGCCGTGAGAGACAGATTAGATGTAGATGTAGCTACAGCGTTCTATGCTACGTACGAAATACAGAACACGGTTCAACCGGACAAAGCCCAGCGAGCATTTTACAGGGCCGCCAATTAAGGACTCGTTTAGACATCTTGAAACCAGATAGGGACTTAGTATTTACTGAAAAGCAACGTCAACACTCGCAATATAATAAGGGGGCAATGCGAAGTTTACCACAGGGCGAGAGCGTGTATGTAAAAGAACAGCAAAAAGGGGGTGAATGGGTGAAAGGTTACATTTAGAACGCAGGGAAATACTGATTACAAAATACGTTCATCGTCAGGTAAAATTCTTCACCGGCATATCGACCAGGTAAGGCGGAGTTCTAGGTGCGCAGCAACTAGTTCATTTTCACCGTCGGACTGCTTACCAGAGCAGGGGTCAGAGCGAACAGCCATCGGGTGACAGTGACAGTACTGAACCCACAAGGGCGTCGAGTAGTCCTGAACCGTCGGAGATCGAACCGACTATATCGGCTAGCGGGAACCTTCCGCCGGTCAGTGTTCCTGACGCCTTATCGCAGGACCCGTCGCCCGCTCCCCCGATTTTGTGAACAGGCTGCCCAGGAAGCGTAACCATACTAAGCGCTTCGAATTTGTAATGATTAAGTTATATTTATTGTTTATTATGTGTTATTTTTGTGTCGGATATTAAGTAATTTAAGTTAGTATTAAGTATATTGTTTTTTTTGTAGTGTGTTATTAAATTGGTGCGAAGGTGTTATGTAGGTACCTAAATATAAAGTGCTAGAGGGTAGCGTGTATAAAAAGTGTATCTCATCAGTATGGAATAAAACGTCATGCGAACCACTGCGTGTTATTTCCTTCCGCATATATACCAGTTGGATTAGCTATAACTAGTAGTGATAGTACTTAAATAGTGCGTAGTATTTGATATACATGTATACACGTAAAGGATGTTTTTTTTCGATGTATAGAACTTTAAGTTGGCATTACTGTTCAAGATGGCGATCGATTAGATAGACAGCTGTCAAGTGATTATATGTAAGTTGTTAAGTGATAGTGCAATTTTATTTCGAAAATAATGGTTCTGTGCGGAATACGTATCGCGCACTACGACCATTTTATCGTCGACAAAATCGTCCATCAGAGCAGTTCATTCGATTAACCGTGGAACGTTTCGCACCACGTTTTACTCTTATTGATAACTCGCGTCCCCGGAGACGCCGCACGGTGCGTGCAGAAGAAGCTATTGCTGCTGTAGAGGATAGCATTGAGGAAGACCCGAATGAGTCCATCCGCCATCGAGCACAGGAATTGGATCTGTGTCCATCCACTTTATGGAAGATTTTGCCAAAGGACCTTGATTTGCGTGCTTACAAAATCCAACTCGTGCAAGAATTGAAGCCAAACGATCATCGAGTAAGGCGTAGATTCGTCGAATGGGCCCAAAACGAGATTGCCGTTTTTTTCCCGATTTTCATAAGCGAATTTTCTTTAGCGATGAAGCGCAGCACTTCTGTTTGAATGGCTACGTCAACAAACCAAACCGCCGCATTTGGAGTGATGATAATTCTCAAGTGTATGTCGAAACACCGTTACATCCAGAAAAACTGACTGTTTGGTACGCTTTATGGGCTGTTGGAATCATTGGTCCGTACTTCTTCAAAAACGATGATGGCCAAAACATTACAGTCAATGGTGATCGGTATAGAGCCATGATTACTAACTTATTCATTCCTGAATTGAATAACCATGATGTCCAGGAGATGTGGTTAAACAAGACGGCGCAACATGCCACACAGCTCGTGCACAATCGATTTATTGAAAGACACGTTTGGTGATCGCCTAATTTCACGTTTTGGACCTGTGAATTGGCTTCCAAGATCTTGTGATTTAAAACCGCTAGACTACTTTCTGTGGGGCTATGTAAAGTCATTGGTCTATGCGGATAAGCCACAAACGCTTGACCATTTGGAAGACCACATTCGCCGTGTTATATTGTCAGAAATCATATTTAAAATGTAATGCCACAAGATTATCTTTCGGATAAATAAAATTCATGTCAATCGAATAATCCATCGTTGTTTTATTGCAACTTAAAGTTCTATACATCGAAAAAAAAAACACCCTTTACATGTACACATTACCTAGATGTTACATATGTAACATCATATATCATATTTAGCATTTTTCATATTTAGCTTATGCTAAATATGAAAATACCCGAATATTATCCCGTTCGGGAATTTTCCCGGGGTTTTTTCCCTATTTTTCCCACATTGGGGTTTTTTCCGGGTAAAATCCCATCTCTAAGTGCAACAGTCTCCCGGCAGCTCCCCGTCGCCGCACGCCGTCTAGTTGCCGGGTCCTTACCACCGCAACTCCAATGCCAGTCGCCAAACAGTAGTTGGCAAACTTTACTGTGTTCCAGTATGAAGGGCCCTGTAAGCTAGTGATATTACTAGTAATAGTAACTAGACTTAACAGCCTATGTATCGAGGCGCCGAGCGCAGTGCGGTGCGGCGCGCGGCGGGGCGGGGGGGCGCGCTGCACTTCAGTTCGTGCGACGGATCCGAACTGACAACTTCATTACATGCGCCCTTTATAATGTCAATATATCTAATGTAACAAACGCTGTAAGGGCGGAGCGCGCTGTGCACGTACACACGTGCGTGTGTGTGTGAGTATGTACGTCATTAGAGCACAGGTGCACGCCGCACAGTGGTTCCAAAGTCAATTTTTGTGGACATAGGGATCAAAGTTGATGCAGAGGTCTGATTTTTTTTTCCTAGGTAGCTGACGTCACCACAAACGTCTTTTACTGATTCACTTTTTTCGAAAAACGTCTAGTTTACGAGAAAATAAATATTAAAAAAAAAATTGTATGGACGAATTCATATATTATTGTTTTTCTGCTCATGGTATCATTTGGTTAAGGAGTGGTGTATATATCCTGCAAGTCCAAGTTGCCCTGTACATATAAAAAGTTAAGTCAGCTGCCGTCACCTGCCGCCTTCGGATTTATGGGGTTGCAAATGTGAAGATATTGTTATTTGTATATACCGAAAGGTAATGGCGTTTTCGGTCTGATTATTTTTATGGTGGTATAATATTAGAAGCTTAACAAATTTTGATAAGAAGCTGAACTCATCAAGGAGCCAGGTTTTGAAAAAAAAAAAAAATAAAAATTAAATTAAAATTACAAGTGGTGTAAGTACGTATCAATATGTAATATACGACATTTTAAAGCTCATAGTTATATATTAATTTTAAAGTATGACACAAATATTAGAAACGTTTATTCAAATATAAATTAAATTTGCCATACCTCTCACATTCACCAGTCGCAGAGCTCACACCTCGCACACTGCCCAAACACGAATGTGGCGAGACTTACACTCATCTGTCTTTTATAGCGAAACAATGTTATGTCATGCCGTCCCTTTTTTCATTTTAATCTTCTGTGCGGCATACAATTTGCCGTAATAGTCCTCGATCTCAAAGAAAACCCTAAAACTGGATGAGAGAGTGTTGCCATCATTAGTTTGAATCTGCGTCAGGTGGCTTTTCCCAAGTTTTTGTGCAAAAACTTTGGAACCTTTGTTTCGCTCTATGACTTCTTGAATTTCTAGCGTATTTGGGCAACGCATGTCCCGGCGCACACTTTTTCTTATAAGTTTGGTAAGTGCTGCCTGTTCCCATGGCTAAGCTGTTATTTTCTCTCGTCTTTTTTTATCAGATTCAGAGTCTCTTCCGAGAGTTTGGACTTTCGTCCTCCGGTTCGCCTTCCACAGAGCCCGTCTCGTTCCTCCCGTAAGATGTTAACTACGCTGTCGAAGTCCTCATCAGTGTCCGAAGTAGGGTTCAGGGCATCGAATCGATTTTTGAGTTCCAACTGGAAGCGATGGAATCCAGTTGGAACTCAAAAAGCGTGGATTTCAACCAGTGGAACTTTCAACCTTAAAGTCTATATTCAGAGTACTGCACCCGTCTTGCTGTACCCATCTTGGCATTAGTCCTCCATGACAATATTTTAGTGGGCCTTAGTTGTGTGATTCCCAACATTTTGTTAGTAACATAGTAGGTGTAACGACATTTTAAAATATTAAAATGAAAAAAGGGACGGCATGACATAACATTGTTTCGCTATAAAAGACAGATGAGTGTAAGTCTCGCCACATTCGTGTTTGGGCAGTGTGCGAGGTGTGAGCTCTGCGACTGGTGAATGTGAGAGGTATGGCAAATTTAATTTATATTTGAATAAACGTTTCTAATATTTGTGTCATACTTTAAAATTAATATATAACTATGAGCTTTAAAATGTCGTATATTACATATTGATACGTACTTACATCACTTGTAATTTTAATTTAATTTTTATTTTTTTTTTTTTTCAAAACTTGGCACTCTGATGAGTTCACTTTCTTATCAAAATTTGTTAAGCTTCTAATATTATACCACCATAAGAATAATCAGACCGAAAACGCCATTACCTTTCGGTATATACAAATAACAATATCTTCACATTTGCAACCCCATAAATCCGAAGGCGGCAGGTGACGGCAGCTGACTTAACTTTTATATGTACAGGGCAACTTGGACTTGCAGGATATATACACCACTCCTTAACCAAATGATACCATGAGCAGAAAAACAATAATATATGAATTCGTCCATACAATTTTTTTTTTAATATTTATTTTCTCGTAAACTAGACGTTTTTCGAAAAAAGTGAATCAGTAAAAGACGTTTGTGGTGACGTCAGCTACCTAGGAAAAAAAAATCAGACCTCTGCATCAACTTTGATCCCTATGTCCACAAAAATTGACTTTGGAACCACTGTGCGCCGTCGTCAGATGGTAGTCGATCAATAAATTTATTGCGGGATTATACACCTAATCCGCGGGCGAGCGGCGGCGGCGGCGCTGCGAACAGAGGCACTCGCTCTGATAAGCGGCGCGCCGGCCGGAGTGCACGCGCACGCACGCACACACACGCGTGGAGACGTTTATTACTTTCTTAATCTGTTAACGTTTAAAACCCAGGTGTAATTGTTTTCAATGCAACACTTCTCAATAATCCCCGATAGCGGCGCGCGCACCTTATCTAATTTATTTATTAAGTTATGTTAATGCCCGGCATTAGATCGTATCGCAATGTCCTCAGCAGCGATTAACAGATAAAATAATAATTAACAACTACCGTTGATTTGTGTAATAATAAGTGATTTCTTACATTAATTACGATAACAAGCGGCACAGCTCCGCCCCCGCCCCCGCCGCGTCGCACGCGGTGCAGCGCGCCGCTTGCCGACAGAACTTATCGCAATCTTGCGCCTAATTTTTCGCAGCCTTGAAAGTGTTCAGAACAATGAGAGCGAGGACACGACGGCGCGGAGCTTACTGGCAATCATTTGCAACATCTGACACAACACGCCGCGCGCCCGTCACTTTCCACGTGACCAGATAACTTATCACCGCTACGATCACGTGACGGGCGCCCGCTGCAGTCCGCCGCGCAAGGTGAAGGTGAAGTTATCTGAAGCGCGGCGCGGGGCGAGCCTGATGACGTTCTTACGCTTTGTTCAATTCTACAAAATGCCACACAATAGGAAAAGGCGCGAGCACGCCGAGGCACTTTGTATTGCGGTACTTCTACAAATAGTCGAAATGAAAATTTACTTAATAAAAACTTTGAATTAAAATAAAAAATCGCATTGAATTAAATAAAAAACCCACCAGAGGCCGCTTATTAAATAAAATAGTAAGCACAATATTTTCACTGTTAGAAATATTAGAAACATCAATTTAACATAAATTTAATCTGCCATAGCTCTCACATTCACACGTTACCAGTCACACGAACACTGCCCAAACACGAATGCCTCGAGACTTACACTCATCTGTCTTTTATAGTGAAATGATGTTATGCGATACATTCCCTTTTTTCATTTTAGTCTTTTAAAAAAGTCGATGTACCTACTATTTTACTAACAAAATATTGGCAATCACAATAATATTTCTCAATATGTAACAGAAAGAATAATCAACAGCAGTCAAGTTAAACATTTTTTAATTTTTCCTCGTGCAGAAATAACAAAGTACATAAATTAAAACAATGTATTCGATGTGTATGTGCGTGTACAACACGCGCCGTCGCTGCGGAAGAATCTACAAAGCTGATGAAACAAGTGAAGTTTAGCGGACGCGCGCTGGTCCCGGGGCGCGGCGCTCAGGGCGCGGCGGGGCCGGCGCTGCACGCGCGCAGCCCGGGGCCCAGGCAGGCCGCGTAGCCCATGAGGTGCGGCAGCTGGCTCTGCTCGTACAGCCCCGCGAACATGCGGTGGTGCGGGCCGCGCGCGAACACCGCCACGTCGTCCCCGCCGTGCGTCTCGGAGGCGAGCGGCACGCCCGCCGGCGCCGCGAACCCGGCCGCGTCTGCGCACAGCGGACGTTACTGCACCGCCGGCGCGCGCGGCGGCTCACGCTTATATATATACTTACGGTAGTCGGAGAGCGAGGGGTCCTCGCGCGCGCCGGACGCGAGCGCGGGCCGGTGGCCGGGCCCGTTGGCGTACGAGAGCGTCATGTAGGGCACGCCGTCGTCGCCCAGGTCGTCCGACGGGCCGAGCACGTCGCCGCCGCGCCGCGTGTACCCGCTGAAGCTCATCACGTGCGCGTGGTCGGCGGTCACCACGATCAAGGAGTCCTCCTCCGGCAGCAGCTCGGCGGCGCGCGCCACCGCCGCGCTCAGCTCGATGGTCTCGTCCAGCGCCAGCTGCACCAGGTTGTCGTGGTGCGCGTGGTCGATGCGTCCGCCCTCCACGAACAAAAAGAACCCCTTTTCGTTTCGGCTCAGAGACCTTATAGCGACCTCGGTGAGCTCGGCCAGCGTGGGCTCCGTCGTCGCGTCCGCTTCCATGTGGTACTGGAGATGACTGCCTTCGAACAGTCCCAGCAGGTACTCCGGCGGAGACTCCGCGGCGTTCATTAGCTGATCGCGGTTCCACACGTAGCCGTAGGAGACGTTCCGGGAGATTTTATCCACTTGCCACTGCTCGATCAAGTCGTTCCCGTCCGCGCGCCGCCCGGGGGTGCCCTCCTCGTCGACCGCAGTGTTCGGCAGGAACTCGCGCCTCCCGCCGCCCAGGATCACCTTCGGCAACGAAGGTTTCAGGGTAACAATTAATAATTCAACTCGCATTCAGTACAAGGCTAGGCACGATGCGGCGCGCGCGTCGCTGCGGCGAGAACGCAGAAGCAAACAAAAAGTGTAAGTAGTACATGCCTTGAAGCGGTTGCCCGGGTACTCGTGCACGAGCTGGTGCGCGATGTCGGGCTGCGCGCCGCCGCCGCCGCAGTCGCCCGCCAGCGCCGCGTCGCTCTCCCAGTCGCGCGCGGCGGTGTGCGCGTACGCGCCCGCCGGCGACGCGTGCGTGACGCGCGTCGTCGTCACGAGGCCTGCGCGCGGGCGCGCGGCGGCCGGCGAGAAGGGCGCAGAGTTTTATAAGAAATCTATAGCTCGACGAACTTTCTGCGCCATACTTATATACAGTAAAACAATTTTTATCTCAACAAAATTGAACGGAACCCATCGTTGGTCGAATCACGCAAGTGGGTACTTTGTGCGCATGTCTTCAGACTTTTATTTTATTCTTATTTTATTTTCTATTCGCGTAGTGCTGTGGTCGCGCACGCGCACATGTGTCGCTTAAGGTTTGTCTTGTATCACCGCTTGTACCGTACCGTCTTGTACCGCAACAGCTTTGACACAGCGACTGTCACGCTGCACCAAATACTAGCTAATAAGCCCGTCGCCTGGTGGCGGAGGCGGGCGACGGCTCCGATATCACAATCAACGATCACCAAACACGATTCTTCTCTTCGGCTCGAATGAAGATTACTTGATGCGAGTCCCTGAGACATTTCCATTTACAAGCAAAACGATGCTACTGCTGAACTGTCCAAGGCTGTGTCTGCTAGAAGTCCTACCCGAGCGATCACCGTCCGACGCGCACGACGAAACTACAGCGTGCAGATGGTAACCCTCGTCCGAAACATGAAATACCTTAATACTGATAATGTTACCTTAATCGTAAAAAGAGATGAAGAGAGTCCCGGTGTCCACCCGAGCACGCGTGCCGCAGTACACTCACCGGCGTCCCTGCCGTCCTGCAGCGCCCACGCGGCGATGCTGTGCAGCCGGTGGTCGGGCTGCAGCGCGGCGGCCGGCGAGAGGGGCGCAGAGTTTTATAAGAAATCTATAGCTCGACGAACTTTCTGCGCCATACTTATATACAGTAAAACAATTTTTATCTCAACAAAATTGAACGGAACCCATCGTTGGTCGAATCACGCAAGTGGGTGCTTTGTACGCATGTCTTCAGACTTTTATTTATTCTTATTTTATTTTCTATTCGCGTAGTGCTGTGGTCGCGCACGCGCACATGTGTCGCTTAAGGTTTGTCTTGTATCACCGCTTGTACCGTACCGTCTTGTACCGCAACAGCTTTGACACAGCGACTGTCACGCTGCACCAAATACTAGCTAATAAGCCCGTCGCCTGGTGGCGGAGGCGGGCGACGGCTCCGATATCACAATCAACGATCACCAAACACGATTCTTCTCTTCGGCTCGAATGAAGATTACTTGATGCGAGTCCCTGAGACATTTCCATTTACAAGCAAAACGATGCTACTGCTGAACTGTCCAAGGCTGTGTCTGCTAGAAGTCCTACCCGAGCGATCACCGTCCGACGCGCACGACGAAACTACAGCGTGCAGATGGTAACCCTCGTCCGAAACATGAAATACCTTAATACTGATAATGTTACCTTAATCGTAAAAAGAGATGAAGAGAGTCCCGGTGTCCACCCGAGCACGCGTGCCGCAGTACACTCACCGGCGTCCCTGCCGTCCTGCAGCGCCCACGCGGCGATGCTGTGCAGCCGGTGGTCGGGCTGCAGCGCGGCGGCGCAGTGCCCGCGCGGCACGGCGCCCGTCACGCCGATGGTGCCGCGGTTCGCCTTCACGCCGCACAGGTACGCGGTGGCCGAGCACGCCGAGTCCGCCACTTGCGCGTCCACGCAGTACGTCTGAAACAGCGCCGTGCTCAGCACCTCGCGGGGCTGCGCCGCCCGCCGCCGCCCGCCGCCGGGTGCATTACCTTGGCCAGGCCGACCGTCGGAAACTGTTCGAAGGCGAGCTGCGTCTCCTCCCCGGGCCGGTCCGCGCGCTGCCCCAGCAGCGTGCGCGCCGCGGCCAGCGTCGGCACCGACATGCCGTCGCCCAGGAACATGACCACGTTGCGCGCCCACCCGTCCGCGTGGGCCGCGTGGGCCTCGCGCGCCCGCCGCGCTCTGACGCCCGCCTGCGCCTCGTCTATCCAGTGCTGCGCCGTCCGCTCCGCGGGCTCGGCCCCGGGGGCCCGGCTGTGTCTCGGGTCCTTCCTGAATTTAGCGTCTCTGTGGTACTCGTCGTATCCTGTGGACGATTTGCAAGATTATAATATTGTAGGGAGTCTCCATAGATCGTCGTCCGTCGCCCTGCGATCCGCTACGAGGCGGGTATTTGTAAAGGCGGGGCCCCTGCGATTGACTACAAAAGGCGAGTGCTCGAAAGTAGCAAAAAGAATTGGTTATCAGAACTCGCAGTGTGCGGACGTCGTGTCATGTGCAGCGCTGGTCGTTATTAGGGTCACGTGGACCATTTTGTTATACCTAATGCTATTAATTTATCATTTTACATAATTTATTTAAAATTCTGCTTCCGATGCTAAAAATAACTTTCTTTTTCTTTTCTCATTAAACGACCGTAATACTTATGTTTACCAAACATAACGTCACTAAGTTTATGAGTAAAATACTTTCAAGAGTCATGAACAAAGTATTTCATCGTGTACATACCGACACCGGCCCCCACCAGCGCCACCAGCGCGGCGGCCACCAACCATCTACCCTCCCTCGCGCCGGCCATGGCTGCAGGTCGCTGCGACGGACTCGGCTCGCAGCGGGCGACGTGGATACGATCGCAGACAGAGCGGCGGCCGGTGCGGCTGCCGGTTGCGCCCGGTACTGCCGCAGCATCCGCGCAGCCGCCGCGCTATCTGCGATCGTATCCACTTGACGGCTGACATTGAGCAGTGACGAGCTGCCACTTAAATTGATAAAACGCCACCGACTGATATTCACTCACCATTTTAAGATGTAAATATATCAGCAATGATAAGTTACGAGCTGTCAACTTAAGGTTGAAATATCGGAGGAATTTTCTGGAGTTCTCACTCTCACACGTCAACAGGCTGAGGGCACTCGGCGCCAGGATCGTGTTGTCTTTATTGTTTTTAGGCGGCGGTGGCAAGATCCACCGTCTTGTATGACATACCCGCAGGAGCCCGGGGCTCGGCCGCGGCCGCGGGTCTCAGCGTGCAGCAGAGAATGGCTACACAGATCGTGCGGGATGCTCTGGATGTACCGGCGGTTGTGGATGCTGGGCTGTTCAATTGAATGTCCACCATCAGTCCGAGTGATGTCAATGAGTGAGAGGTCTCACGGCATGACACGAGACCGTCGACCGGACGGTAATGAGTGAAATATGATTGTTTAAACTGTATTTTACAATTACCACATCGTTTAAACAGACCCTGTGCACCATCACAGAGACAATATGAAGTTCTATAAAAATCGCTCCGTCGTATTACTTCAAAGACCGATCACGTGGCGTGATGACCGGCGCGGACAGCAGGCGCGCCCGCCCGCTGCAGCAGGGACAGCACAGAACTTAAATTATTAGTTATTTCTGTGCATTTTTAAATTAAAAACATAATTGTTTGTAATTTTTCTGTCAACATAACTTACCTATTGCACAAATGAGTTTGCCTAAGAATAATTTGTCTCACATTTTAAATATAAGCTGGTTGTAAAAACTAAAAAGAAAAAAAAAGAAGAAAAAAAAAGAAGAAAAAAATGAAAAATAAAAACAAAACAAATGAATAAAGAATCTTATGTGGAGTAACGAGCGTATTTTTATTCATCTAATATATAAAATTCTCTTGTCACAATGTTCGATCGCATACTCCTCCGAAACGGCTTGACCGATTCTGATGAAATTTTTTATGCATATTCAGTAGCTCTGAGAATCGGCTACTATCTATTTTTCAAACCCCAAAAAAAATATTTATTTTTTGGATATTTTTTTTTTATTTTATTTTTTTATTATGTGACATCAAAAATACATACAACCCTAAATTTTCACTTTTCTATCATCAACCCCTGCTTTTTAATAGTTATTTTAATATGTTTTAGTCCCGCTCGATATCATCAGTTATACATGGCCACGTATCAAACCGCGTGGCCATAAACTCAAAAAAAAACTTCAATTATTATCACTTGGTAAGTGATCCCCTCCACGTGTGTGCCGGTGTCACCTCTCACCAGTACACAGCACGGAGTGGGGATGACAACGAATTCTTTATCTCTCAAACATTATGCCTTTTGTCACTCCCTCTACATATAAATATATTCTCAAGCTACTTTATTATTTATTTATTAATAACTAATATTATTGAATTTAATTTATTATTAATCTATCTATATATATATATACATAAAAATGAATTGCTGTTCGTTAGTCTCGCTAAAATTCGAGAACGGCTGGACCGATTTGGCTAAATGTGGTCTTGAATTATTCGTGGAAGTCGAAGGAAGGTTTAAAAGGTGAGAATACATGGAAAAAGTGCCCGGAATATGGTAAAAACAACAATTTCGCTTTTCCCTTAAGGTGACCAGATTTTTAGATGGGCAAAGCGGGACAACTCTGAAGGAGTAATAATATCGTAATAATTTTTTACTTTTAACTTAAGTACAATTTATGAATATAAAAAATTTATAATATTTTATTCGACATATTTTTTATTTGAGAGAATTAGTTTCAGTAGATTTTTATCATTTTTAAAATATTGTAAAAATCTCCATAAGAATTTGTCAAATTAGTTTGATTGACTTGAAATATTTGCAAAATTTTATTCGTATATTTTTTCAAGGTTAAGGTCGGTGATATACTTTTGGTCATCAATATAAAATATAAAGACTGCAAGTATTTTAAGCTTAGTTTAAGAAGATTTATGTATTTATGACATATTCTTTAATTTTCTATGGCAAGAAGCAGAACACGAAGTGTATAATCTGAGAGACAAATGCAATGTAACTGGGTAGCAAAAGCAACGTGTTACCGAAAACAATGATTTTCATAAATATAAAATTTAACTTAATTCTAAAAGTCGGGACTTTTGAAAAACGTCGCGTGACGCGGGACTAATTGTGAAAAATCGGGACTGTCTCGCTAAAAGCGAGCGTCTGGTCACTTTGCCTTGGATACATAAAACGTCAGATATTTGAAGTTCGTCCCGTCATTTAGAAACCAAATACAATTTAAAAGAATATTTTTGTTCTTGACATTTGATATTGCCAACCAACAATTTCTGATTGCAACTATAATATTTTACGAGAAAAGGCGGCCAAATTGACCACCACGCAGACAATTTTTTAAGGATTTTTATTCTTTTATTTTATACGTCTACACATGACACTGGCTCACGCACAAACCGTGCTCATGCCATCAATTAGGAAGAAGAATATTTTACGAACTTTAGCGGGAATCTGGGCGTGAAGATCGCGTTGTCTCGGTTGAATTTTTATTTTGTGCATAATGCAGTTGAATGTTCAATGTGAGTGTAGTATCATGCAGTAAATTAGTGTGTTCGTGTGCAGCGATTGTAGAATTCAAGCAGGAACACCGCTGTCCTAAGTTCAGATTGGTTCAAAATAGTAGTTAAGTCTTAACTTTACTTTGTTGATCTTTTGTGATAGTGACACTATTTACCGCTGAAAATTGAAAATGGAAAATTGAAATCTGGCATCTGAAATCTAGAAACCAGAAACCAGAAACCAAAAATCAGAAACTAGAAACCAGAAACCAGAAACGAGAAACCAGAAACCAGAAACCAGAAACGAGAAACCAGAAACCAGAAACCAGAAACTGGTAACCAGAAACCAGAAACAAACAAACAAAAGTTCATATTAAATTACAAGCTTTCACTGCTGTCTAAGCAATGTAGGTGCGTTCGTAACGCTAAAGAGTCAATTTGCACTTTATTACAGCTGCACAAAGTTCAAATCCAATTATTCTATCAAAACAGTGTGCGTATGTGCGTCGGAGGATCTAACGCCGCGTGCGGAAATTAAAACGAATGAAATAATAACATAAATACTCACAAAATGTAACAGCTAAAGATCCACCATACTGATTTTCAATTTGGTCGGCTTCGCGATATTATTTCTTTTGTTTTAGTTTCGGCGCGCGACATAAAATGCATTCGTTTTCACGTCAATACATCAGTCGAGCACAAACCGCGTTACCATCTGGCGGACTTGACAGACTACATTCTGTCAAAAAGATTTGGAATGTGACAGTTATTTGTTCCTAAAAAAAAATTATAGTAAATATAACTTATGTACTTTAATTATAACTTTGGCCACTCTTCTGGAGCCCACTAATATTTAAATATTAGTTATTAGATGAATATATATATAGTGCTGAACCCTACACACCGCCCATAACCAGGGTGACGGTTCTGTTCAGGAGATTTTTTGCCCCGGCTATAAAATAGGCAGGAACAAAGAACATTCCAATTTTTTTGACAGAACGAAGTCTGTCGGGTCAGCTAGTAATAGTATAAAGATAACAAATTAAGAAGCAAACGTTATCGAGCGCATTAAGCGACATTAATCCGCCATGCGCGCAGCAGGCGCACCAGCGCCGCGCGGCATTTGGAAGATAAGCGTCCGCGGCCCGCTGCGACATCTTGCGGCTAGTCATTTAAAAGTACATTTGCGATTAGATATACCTCGAAATAATAAGTGGTGACGGAGCTGGACGCGAACACAGAGACTCCGCCGCCCGCCATGCTGCTGCACCGCGCTGCTTTGCCATTGTGCTACTTCTTGTGTTTTGCGTCGGCCTTCGGAGGCGCGGATCGTTATCACCCGGATCATAAATATTCCTGGAAAAGTGAACAATTTACTGCCGAACCGATTCCTGCGGAGTACACAGCGCAGCATTGGATAGACGAAGCACAGGCGAGCATTCGCGCCCGCCAGAGCCGAACTCGCTCGGGCGATGGTAAAGCGAGGAACGTGGTGCTGTTCCTGGGCGACGGCATGTCCGTGCCCACGCTGGCGGCGGCGCGGGCGCTGCTGGGGCAACGCGCGGGCCGCCCCGGGGAGGAGGCGCACCTCGCTTTCGAGACGTTCCCCACAGTCGGACTGACCAAGGTTTCTACCATCCAGCTTGAGAGTGGGGAAGTCTGTCAACCGATGCTTGTTCTATATTTGCATGGTTCCAGACGTACTGCGTGAACGGACAAGTGGGGGACTCCTCGTGCACGGCCACCGCGTACCTGTGCGGCGTGAAGGCGAACCGCGGCACCATCGGCCTGTCCGCCGCCGCGCCGCGCTACGACTGCGCCGCGTCGCTGGCGGGCGCGGCGCGCGTGGACTCCGCGGCGGCGTGGGCGCTGGCCGACGGCCGCGACGCCGGTGCTTACAACTACAATACAATGCATTCACACGTACTTACCGATAAACACCATGTCCTACTCCGTTAATACCAACACCAAAACACCAGGTATTGTCACCACCACTCGCATCACGCACGCCTCGCCGGCGGGCGCATTCGCCAAGGTGGCCAACCGTCACTGGGAGAATGACGCAGAAGTAATAAAAGATAAGCAAGATCCGAGGTTGTGTCCTGACATCGCACATCAGTTGGTGCACGGCGAGCCCGGCAAGCAGTTTAAGGTGAAGCCATTGCCAAATATTTACATTCATTCATCAACGCGACTTTTCTCTTTCATTGTTATTTTCAGGTAATCCTAGGCGGAGGCCGGCGAGAGTTTTTACCCATTTCCAGTGTGGACGAAGAAGGCACTCCGGGAAAAAGAACCGATGGTCGTAATTTAATAGAGGAATGGCAAGCAGACAAAAGAAGCCGTAATGTAACGCATCAGTATGTCTGGAACAGAGGACAACTTATGAGCGCGGCGGAATCCATGCCGGACTACCTTCTGGGTCTATTCGAAGGCGACCACTTGCAGTACCACCTCGAAGCGGATGCAGCAGCGGAGCCGACGCTCGCCGATCTGACCGAAGTGGCCATCCGCTCGTTGAGCCGAAACGAAAAGGGGTTCTTTTTGTTCGTGGAGGGCGGACGCATCGACCACGCGCACCACGACAACCTGGTGCACCTGGCGCTGGACGAGACCATCGAGCTGAGCGCGGCGGTGGCGCGCGCCGCCGAGCTGCTGCCGGAGGAGGACTCCTTGATCGTGGTGACCGCCGACCACGCGCACGTGATGACCTTCAACGGGTACTCGCGGCGCGGCAGCGACATCCTCGGCCCGTCGGGCGACCGCGACCGCGCCGGCGTGCCCTACATGACGCTCTCGTACAGCAACGGGCCCGGCTTCCGGCCGCACGTGAACGGCACGCGCACCGACGTCACCGCCGAGCCCGACTACGGTACGTCCATACGAGTACATACGAGTACATACACACCAAGTAATTGAGAGAATGTCATTTTGAACGTTACAATATCTGTGCTTGTACAGGTAATGTTGAGACGGACATGTTTTTTGTATGTTTTATGTGTACGTTCGGCTTTTACTGGAGTTATTCTCCATTCGAGGGAGACCGTCCATACAGGTTGGCACTAGGCAGAAAAGCGGGTCACCGCGGCGTCTACTTCTATAGCCAAGGGTAAATATGAACAAGTTCAATATTAATCGTATAACAAAAATTAAATGGCGCGGGAAATGGCACACCGCGCACGCAGCCACAAATATTGCAGAGGTGTGTGTGCGGTGTGCGGTGTGCGGTGTTTACACAACTAATAATAAAATGTACGTCGCTGAGCAGGCGCGGCGCGGTGGCGCGCGCACGTGGACGCGCCGCTCGCCTCCGAGACGCACGGCGGGGACGACGTGGCGGTGTTCGCGCGCGGCCCGCACCACCGCATGTTCGCGGGGCTGTACGAGCAGAGCCAGCTGCCGCACCTCATGGGCTACGCGGCCTGCCTGGGCCCCGGGCTGCGCGCGTGCAGCGCCGCGCACCGCGCCCGCCCCGCGCACCTCGCCCACCTCGCGCCGCTGCTGCTGCTCATCGCACTCAACTTCATACTGAAACTTCGGTAGATAAACGATCACAAAGTAAATATCTCTTACTATTGCATTCTTATTATTATTATTTTTGGAAGTAAAGTTCAGGAGCCGTGCGCTGCGCGACGTGATACCGACGTGCAGTATTTTTCATGTTATAATTCTGTTCATGAAAACTCGATACAACCATTAAACAGACATGAAAAAAAATACTGTAGTTTCAACTATTTTTCCCGCGGCGACCGCGTCCGCAGACGATTTCCCCGACGTGACGAGCTCATCCGCGCGGTGCACAGTTTCTAACAACAGAGGAAACATCAAAATCGTACAAAATTGTAACAGAAATTGATAGTCAATCAATCGAGTTTTACTTTTTTGTTGTTGATTTGAAATAGTTTCAAAACTCAAAACAAAAAACATAAACATTAAAATGTTCAAAAGAAAAACCTGAAATTGAGTAACAAACAGCACCGCGGGTGTTTTGTAGTATTAGAGGATGCGATTAAATTAATATCGGATCGTCGCGGTAGTCAGACAGACAATTGTACGGTAGCTTAGTAAATGAAAGGATTGTGTGGAGTGACGAACTTTTCTGTTCACGGTCCTAAAACGAAAAGGATTTTCTAGTATACGTTAAAGATTTATTAAAAAAGTTTATTATGAAACAATCGATTATAATTCCTAATAAATTGAATGTTTCGGGAGAAATTAAAACATACGAGTGTGACGGAAGTTTGTGTCGGATGCGAAGTGCGAAGTTTAATGAGTGAGGACCATGCGGCGGAGCCGAAGGAATATTTGCAGTACTGAGACATGGTAACTACAAAATAGCAACCAATGAGAACATTGGAGCGGTTGCGTTTATTACATCTACATAGTGCTGCTGCATCCATTTCTGGGAAGCTGCATCGCACTCTGAGTATTTGACGCACATCGAGGAGATAAAGTTTTTAATAGTGTAAGTATGTGGTACAAGCATCCATTAAACGAGGTACTGTAAATTAAATTAATTTAGGATGTATTATATTAATTACAGTTACCATTTTAATCACAGAGTCCCAAAATCAGGAATTTATCCTAAAATCTGGTAAAAGGCAACAATAGTGCCAATTTACAAAAAAGGAAACCGTAGCAATATAATTAAATATCGTACCTATGTCAACCAACATTTTTGGCAAAACTGAGATCATTGACCATAGGTACGATATGATCTCAGTTTTGCCAAAATGTTGGCGTCCTTTTGTATCCAATTTCGATTCGACATTTGCAGCGTACAATATCCGATGTGTCACACGGATTACTAAAATAAAATTCACTGCCACCAACTTAAGTAATTTTGTAACCTTTTGACAGAATCAGTTAACTCGCGTATACAAGTGGATGCGACTTCTCTAAGGCGTTTGACAAAGTCAACCACTCACTAATGGTGGAAAAATTATCTCACTTTGGTTTTGGAATGGCGGTGACTGGTTACTATTGTAGCTTGTATCGTATATTGCTAGTAGATAATTTTTTGTTGTTGTAAATGGATATGCTTCACCACCGTATGTATGTATGTACATCAGGGGTTCCCCTGGGTTCTGTTCTGGGCCCAATCTTATTTAGTATATACATAAAAATGTCGTGGAAGCTATTTGTACCTCAATACTAAATGCTTTACCTTCGCCGCTGAACAGAAAATAGCAAAGAAATAAGATCGCCTAGTGATAATATGGCTCTTCAAGAAGACCCGGACAGATTAGAACGCTGTAAAATGCTCATTTACAAGATTTACCCGCAATCTAAATACGATCTTAAAAGCATACCATATCAAGAGCGTAGCGCTTAATAAACAGAAGACAATACGTGATCTGGATGTAACATTAGATACCAAAACAAATTTAAAAAGCACATCTAAAACATATGTAGACCTATAAGACGCAAGTCAGGCTTTGTGTTCAGAAATTTTGAAAGTCTGAATACCAGCATAACGCAAAGACTTTGGAGTGGAGATCTTTGGGGGAGGCCTTTGTCCAGCAGTGGGCGCCTAGAGGCTGGTGATGATCATGAACACCAGAAAACTTGTTGACCGCGCAGGTCAGAAGCAGGTGCGAGTACTGCTTGGTTGTATGGAACCCAAATTATCAAGCTCATAAAGACCGTATTGAGTCTACACAAAGAGGCTTTACTAATTTTTATCTCAAACGATCAGAGAAACGAGTGCCCTATCCAGAGTAATTTAGAAATCGCAGTCTCATGAACCTATCCTGCAGGCACACCTTACAGGACATGCCTTTCTTATACAAATTGTTATTTATTTATTTAATAACTTTGTGCAAACAAATACACTAAACAATGGTTAAACGGAAATGGAATGGTACAGGCGAGCTTAACTCACATTGAGTTTTCAACCGGCTAACCTTGGCGAAAAAAATTCTACAAGGGTAATTAATGTACACAATAGTTAGCTAGTAGTAATAGTTGCTAGTGTAATTACTGGGGTAACGAGACTTAACACCTTATGTCTCAAGGCGACGAGCGCAATGTGGTGCAGTGTGTACCATCTTAACTAGCGCCGCGTTGTCATGGGCAAGCGTATCACTTACCATCAGGTGAACGTCGCGCTCGTCTCGTCGCTAAGTAGTATAAAAAAAAAACACAAAAGTGTTTAAATATACTATATTTAATATACATGTATATTTTCAAATAAATACAAAAAACAAAATACATACTTCTTCTTCTTTTAAGAAGTATTTCCTCATGACTGAGGGTCGTGGTCAACATGTGTAATGAAACACACGACGACTTACTTGGCAGTTACAATGGCCTATAATATAACCCTTTTAAACGTAGTTGATGATTTGTTATTTAAACAAGACGCTGGACGGGGTACGATATTAGCACTGCTTGATTTTTCTCGTGCATTTGACACCCTAAGTACTAACTACTCTTCTCTTGTCTAAATTATCTTATTAAGGGTTTGATGTATCTGTAGTAAAATGGTTTAATATATATTTACAAAATCGAACACAGATGGCAGAAATCAGAGACAGTTCTGACGAAAAAGTTGTGTCTACAGCACAACCGGTTGTCCGAGGTGTACCGCAAGGGTCCAATCTTGGACCATTATTATTTCTTTTATACAGTGCTGTTTTTGTTACTACCGTCAAACACTCTTCTATTCATTGTTTCGCCGATGATATACAAATTTATATATCTTCTTAACCTGAATATATTAACGGTGCAATTAGGAATTTAAACCAAGATTCGGATCGCATAGCTCATTGGGCTTACAAAAACGCATTGGTTCTTAACCCATGTTCGGATTTAACGTTGAACTATGGGCTAACCGGCGCCCTCTGGTGTCGAAATAAAACAACCAGTGCCGTTAAACCGATGTTCTATTTTTAAAAGTAAACACTCGTTTAATATGCAAGTTTACAATACTAAACCATCGCACGTTGCAACAACGTGCAACGCCATCTGCTGGGCGAAAGCGGAACAAAACTTATACAACCCATTAAAATCAAAATTTTTAGTGGTAGGTACTAAAACCAATACTTGTGTTTTAGTACCTACTAAAACACAAGTATTGGTTTAAACACAAGTAGGTAGGTACCTATACTATGTTTTAATAACACCAACACTATTTCGGATACAAATTGTAGTTTAAACTATTAAAAGAGAAAGCTTAAGCTATCAAAATTAAATATTGTTCATCAAAATATACAAGGCTTCGGCAGCAAAGAGCTTGAAATAGAACTATTTGAAAAAAAAAATTATATTAATATCTTGTGTCTTACAGAACACTGGTACACTAAAACCTTTTTAGTACCAAGTATTGATAACTTTAAACTGTTTAAGTGCATTCCGCAGAGAGAATACTACACGCGGGGGTAGTTTAATATTTGTACACAGGGACTCTGATTCCTCTACATGTAAATCACGTCAGGACATTGTCTCTCTCTGTGGAGCGCACTATCGAATTGTCCTGCGTCGAGCTTCAGCGTTATCTTATAGTATGCGTGTACCGTCCCCCTAATGGCGATTTCAATGTGTTCGAATCCATCATGGAAGAAGTGCTCAGACGTATAAGTACGAAAAATAAGTATATTATTGTTTGTGGCGATTTTAATATAGACATTTTAACTGAGACACCTGTTAGTTTTCGATTGTTAAACTTATTTAAATGTTCCAATCTAGTAAATTTGTTCTCCGAGCCAAATCACGTTGGGGGAACGTTTGTTACATGTATTGATAACGTGTTTTGTCAATGTGAGGTACCAGATGCGGTAATAATTAAAAATTTAAGCTCAGACCACTATGGTCAAAAATTTAGTGTGGCTGATAAACAGCATGAGAGTATACAGAAGATTACATGTCGCCCTAAAACCATCAACAGAATGAATGTTTTCAAAAATAGCGTTGATGAAAAAATTAACAATGTTAAAATGTGTTCTAATGATCCCAACAGACTATATAGTAATTTGTTTAATTTAATTTTATACGAGTTTAACCGTATATTTAAACCCAAAACTTTCAAAAAAAGTTTAAAATTAAAATTTTGTGACTGGGCAACTGTTGGTATATTTAGAAGTAGAGATAAATTATATGAGCTATATAATATGAAACACTTTAATAAAAGTCCAGTATTCTTGCTACATGTCAAGAATTATTCCAAAATTTTTAAAAATGTCTGCACTCAAGCAAAGGCTATGTATCTAAGAAATAAAATTCTTAAGTCGGATGATAAAATAAAGGCTACGTGGGCCGTTATTACCGGTATTACTGGAAAATCTAAGACAGTTAAAGAGTCAATAAAATTAAATATTATATTTACACTATAATAAATACGGAAGAAGAAATGGCAAATACTTTTGAAAAATTCTTCACAGAAATACCTGGTAAAATAACATCTACTCTTAAGTCGTTGCATACATTTCTTAAAAAGTAGTGTTTCGGGTAGCCAAAATTACTTTTATTTTAATCAAATCACGCCTGTCGCTATTATCAAAGCATTTAAATCACTTAATTCAAAGAAGACTGGTGATTTTTGGGACATCTCGGTTCAATTATTAACGTCTGTTATTCACAGGGTTGTTGCACCCCACTTAGCTTTTATTTTCAACAAATGTATAGAGGCAGGATCGTTCCCAGATTTAATGAAACATAGTAAAATTATACCACTGTTTAAAAACGGTGATAAAACCGATTCTGGAAATTATAGACGTATCTCTGTACTGCCATCTCTTAGTAAAGTGTATAAAAAATATTACTAAATCAACTATTAGCTCATTTCAACATTAATAATTTATTCCATACTGAGCAATATGGTTTGACAAGAGGTAGGTCAACTTCCGACGCGGGAGTAGCACTCCTTAAACATATATTTGATGCATGGGAAAAATCGCAAAATGCTATTGGTGTTTTTTGCGATTTGTCCAAGGCCTTTGATTGTGTGGATCACGAAAAACTTTTAAGTAAACTAAGGTTTTACGGCAAAGAAGGCACATCTCTGGAGCTTATAGCTTCATATCTCAGACAAAGAGTTCAGAGTGTTGCTGTTAATGGTGTTAGGTCTTCTGGATCTTTTGTATGAATGGGTGTTCCACAAGGTTCCATCTTGGGTCCATTTCTATTTTTGATTTATATTAATGATCTGCCCTTCTTTGTTAAGAATCTGTGTGATATTATACTTTTCGCAGATGATACTTCCTTAATTTTTAAAGTAAATAGAGACAAACATAATTATGACGATGTGAACAGTGCACTGTCACGGGTCCAACAGAGGTTCACGGCAAAAAATCTAGTCCTTAATGCGAAAAAAACTAAATGTGTCGAGTTTACATTACCTAACGTTAAAAGACATAATATTCATATATCACTAAATAATGAGGTCATTACTGTTACAGATTCAACCGTATTTTTAGGAATAACCCTAGACTCAAGGCTTCAGTGGAACTCCCATCCGTCAACCCTTGCGGGAAGGCTGAGCTCGGCGGCTTACGCAGTTAGGAAAATCAAACAATTAACTGATACTGATACTGCCAGGGTCGTTTATTTTAGTTATTTTCACAGTATAATGTCTTACGGTATCCTACTGTGGGGTACTGTGGGGGCTGCGAACATTCAATCTATTTTTATACTTCAGAAAAAGGCAGTTCGCGCAATTTACAATCTTAGTCTTCGGGATTCGCTTCGAAACGTTTTCAATGAGGCAGGTATACTGACAGTCCCATCACAATATATGTATTGTAATATTCTGTATATTCATCAAAATATCAATATGTATAATAAACACAGTGACATACACGGTAGAAATACAAGAAATAAAAATAAGGTCGCGGTGCGTTACTTTCGTCTGCACAAAATTAATGGAAGCTTTGTGGGGCTCGGTATCCGAATGTATAATAAGGTTCCACAATCTGTTTTAGATTTGCCACTTCATAAATTAAAAAAATAAAATTAAAAATGTTTTGATAAGTAAATCATATTATTGTGTTAACGAATATTTAAATGATAAAGATGTGTGGAAATAAATGGCGCTGATTCTCAAGCAGTATGTGTCAGTACGTGTAAGACATTTAAAAATGAAGAAGACAAAAAAAAATTATATATACAGAGCCCGCTGAGTTTCTTGCCCATTCTTCTCAGGTCCGTGGCATTTGTTTTGCGAATGGCTGGTAGATTTTGACGTTCAATAAGTGAACTATTGTTCCCATGTTGAATAGAAATGTTGACTTTGACTTTGACTTATTATGTTACCATGATAGTTAAAATTTCATGAATTATGATTTTGAGTTCATTTTAGAAATTATACCTTAAATTCGAACATGTTTTTAAAATTCATTCGTGGGTATATAAATAAGAACGCGCCGGCGGTGCGGACACGGGGCTTCAAAGCCAAATCCGCACCAGGTCTCGACGGCATCTCCAATAGGGTGCTCAAATTTCTTCCCGGCGACCTCATCTCCTTGCTCGCCGTCATCTTTAACGTCCTGCTCTCCAGTTGCTCCTTTCCGGACGCATGGAAGGAGGCCGAAGTGGTGGGAATTCCAAAGCCCAATAAGCCCAGGAATATACCATCCAGCTACCGCCCGATAAGCCTCCTCTGTAACCTGGGGAAGGTTTACGAACGCCTTATCTAGGCGCGTCTCTCCAAGTTTGTCTCGGAGAATAAACTCCTTCCCGACGAGCAATTCGGTTTCAGGCGGAACCACTCCTGCATCGATCAAGTCCACAGACTGGTGGAACACGTTCTCGCTGGTTTCACTCGCAAAAGGTCGCACGACACTCTCGCCCTCTTCTTCGATGTCGCGAAGGCGTTCGACAAGGTCTGGCACGACGGATTGATCTACAAGTTGTACGCACTCAACGTTCCAGACAGGCTCGTCTCCATCATAAGAGCCTACTTGTCAAACCGCACTTTCCGCTATCGAGCGGGGAGCGCTCACTCTTCCAGCCGTCCCATCAGAGCGGGAGTCCGCCAGGGTTCCTGTCTCTCGCTGTACACCAGCGACATTCCGAAAAACCTCGGGGTCAAACT
Organism: Byasa hedistus; assembly: GCA_029286795.1. Lineage (NCBI taxonomy): Eukaryota > Metazoa > Arthropoda > Insecta > Lepidoptera > Papilionidae > Byasa > Byasa hedistus. The sequence goes on from JAGSMW010000024.1 coordinate 9,484,144, forward strand.
CGCTCTCTTCGCAGATGATACCGCCCTGTACTATTCGGGCCGCTTCTTGCCCCAGATGATGAAGCGCCTTCAATCCGCGACCGTACGCCTCGGCGAATGGATTAGGAAATGGAGGATCGACGTCAACCCGGACAAGAGCGAAGCCATTCACTTCACGCGATTGCGTAAACTGCGTCTCCGCAAACACGCTATGCGCGCTACTCCGGGTCAAAACTCTCTCTTCGACCAACCCGTCCCTTGGAGGGACGCGGTCAAATACCTCGGGGTCACTCTCGACTGCAGGCTCACCTTCACGCGTCACATTCGGAGGGTCAGGAGCAAGGCTCCCTTCGTCATGGGCAGACTTCACCCCTTGCTCTGTAGCTCCAGTAAGCTCGTGCTACGCCAAAAGGTGCATCTGTACAAAACCTGCATTAAACCCATCATGACTTATGCAGGAGTTGTGTTTATGCACTCCTCCAAATCTAGCCTTAATCCTCTGCAGATCCTCCAGAACCGTTTCACCCGTAGGGCTACGGGAGCGCAATGGTATCAGAGGAAAATCGATCTGCACAGCGACTTGCAACTCCCCACCATAGCGCAGTTCCTCCAGGACTGCGCTATCTTTTATTTCGACAAAGCCGTGCACCTCTCGAATTCACTGATCGCTCAAACCGTAGATTACGTCGCGAACCCCGACGCCACAGTCTTCCAGCACCGACCTCGGAACGCGCTTCCTCCCACAACCACCGATGATCCTGACCAGGGTCAGCCGAACACTCACACCGCAGCCACCGCTGGCTCTCTCCACACATACACCACTTTCCGCACACGTCGCTCCCGCCGCCGGTCGCGTCGTCCGCCGGCTCGTACACCGCGTACACTCGTCACACTCGAACTCCCGGCCGGTTCTCACCACCTACGTTTCGCGACACAGGCAGTGGTGGTCAGAAGACGGGCCCGCGCCCTCCTCCGACGACCGCATAGCTTTCGCCAAAATCAGGCGCGTGCCGTGCGCACTTAGGGCACCTTACTCTACATATCTGTGTATTTATTTCACTATCGTTCCTCTTCTCATCCCCCTTATAAAACTGCCCTGCTCTTCAACCCTACTCCATCCAATACTTCCTTACCTATCTCCCCTCTTTATAGTATTTCTATGTACATATTTATGTATTTATTTATAAAGTCAGCTCGCGGATTCCGGATCCGCGAGCTCAGGGTCCGATGTAGCCTTGTTGACGGTCTTAAAGGTGACCCAAAGCTCAGCCAACAGCCACAGTCGCGCTCTATCCGCCGAAGTGTACAGACTTCTTAAGAAGGCGCTGCAAAACTACGTTTCATTGGACATGAGCAGTACCAAAAATGTTAGCGGTTTATACCGCCGCGTCTTTATACATCGTGGAGGTCTTTTTTAAAGCAATTTATGACCGAATCTTGATACAAAAGTTATATCCAAATTAAGTAGTGACAAAATTTTCCGTACGCACTGCTGCTTTGTTGCTGAGCTTACTGATCGACACAAAGAAATTCAAATCAAACGCTGAGATGACCTACAGATTTTTTTTTTTTATACTACTTTGCGACGAGACGAGCAAGACGTTCACCTGATGGTAAGTGATACGCTTGCCCATGACAACGCGGCGCTAGTTAAGATGGTACACACTGCACCACATTGCGCTCGTCGCCTTGAGACATGAGGTGTTAAGTCTCGTTACCCCAGTAGTTACTGGCTACATCGCCCTTCAAACCGGAACACAGTAATGTTCGCACACTACTATTTGGCGGTTGCAATAGGAGCTGCGGTGGTACCCACCCAGACGGTCTCCGGCAACAGAGACCTACCACCTGGTGAAATTTTATTTTATTATAATCTCAACAAATCTGTCCAGTTTTTATAATAATAATGAATGATATTTACATATTGAACGATTAAAGCGGCTCACGTTATCTGAATGTCGCCCGATTAGATAAGGTCAGATAAAAATATAATTTAAGAAGTAGCAAATTGCAAAGTCCACGTCAATAAGACGGTACAATGATTACAATGCGGCTGAGGCGTGGCCCGCTGTGGCTGGCCTGTACGTGGCTGTGCACGCTGGTGGCGGCCGACCGCTACCACGCGGGCGCGCAGCCGGCGGCGCGCAGCGGGGCGCGGCCGCGCGCGCCCAGCGCCGCCGAGCTCGGCGCCCGCTACTGGTACGACGAGGCGCAGGCGGGCATCAGGGCCAGGCAGGCGCGGCTGCGCGCCGACGGCGACGGCGCCGCCCGCAACGTGGTCCTGTTCCTGGGGGACGGGATGTCCGTGCCGACGCTGACGGCCGCGCGCACCCTGCTCGGGCAGCGGGACAATCGGCCCGGTGAAGAAGCCAGTCTCTCATTTGAATCCTTTCCTACCACCGGCCTTACCAAGGTTTTTCTTTTATTATTTACAACAACGGATTTGCAAATTAAACGGTTTACTAAACCATTTAAGTCATTTTTAGACGTACTGCGTGAACTCACAAATAGCAGATTCGGCGTGCTCGGCGACCGCGTACTTGTGCGGCGTCAAAAACAACGACGGCGTGCTGGGGCTGACGGGCGCGGTGCCGCGGCGCGACTGCGACGGCTCGCTGGCGGCGGCCGTGCGGCTCGACTCCGTGGCGGCGTGGGCGCTGGCCGACGGCCGCGACGCAGGTGAGCGTCCCCCGTTGCCTCTGGATACTATTAGGTTGACAGGTCTCTCTATGTACAATGCTTTTATCTAGGTATTGTAACGACGACCCGCGTCACCCACGCGTCCCCGGCGGGCGCGTACGCCAACGCGGCGAACAGGAACTGGGAAAGCGACGCCGACGTGAGGCAGGACAAGCAAGATCCTGAAGTTTGTCCAGATATCGCATACCAACTTATTCATACAGATCCTGGGAATCGATTTAAGGTAAGATTGTACCATATTTATAAAAAATTTCAATGCGCTTTAAAAGCGGTGAAGACATCGAGACTTCGGTGCGCGCCTTCACTTTAGGCTATCGTTGTTGGACTACTACTACTGAAGATGAAGCTCATTGCCAAATACTTACATTCATTCATCAACGCGACTTTTCTTTTTCATTGTTATTTTCAGGTAATCCTAGGCGGAGGCCGGCGAGAGTTTTTACCCATTTCCAGTGTGGACGAAGAAGGCACTCCGGGAAAAAGAACCGATGGTCGTAATTTAATAGAGGAATGGCAAGCAGACAAAAGAAGCCGTAATGTAACGCATCAGTATGTCTGGAACAGAGGACAACTTATGAGCGCGGCGGAATCCATGCCGGACTACCTTCTGGGTCTATTCGAAGGCGACCACTTGCAGTACCACCTCGAAGCGGATGCAGCAGCGGAGCCGACGCTCGCCGATCTGACCGAAGTGGCCATCCGCTCGTTGAGCCGAAACGAAAAGGGGTTCTTTTTGTTCGTGGAGGGCGGACGCATCGACCACGCGCACCACGACAACCTGGTGCACCTGGCGCTGGACGAGACCATCGAGCTGAGCGCGGCGGTGGCGCGCGCCGCCGAGCTGCTGCCGGAGGAGGACTCCTTGATCGTGGTGACCGCCGACCACGCGCACGTGATGACCTTCAACGGGTACTCGCGGCGCGGCAGCGACATCCTCGGCCCGTCGGGCGACCGCGACCGCGCCGGCGTGCCCTACATGACGCTCTCGTACAGCAACGGGCCCGGCTTCCGGCCGCACGTGAACGGCACGCGCACCGACGTCACCGCCGAGCCCGACTACGGTACGTCCATACGAGTACATACGAGTACACACCAAATAATTGAGAGAATGTCATTTTTAACGTTACAATATCTGTGCTTGTACAGGTAATGTTGAGACGGACATGGTTTTTGTGTGTTTTATGTGTACGTTCGGCTTTTACTGGAGTTATTCTCCATTCGAGGGAGACCGTCCATACAGGTTGGCACTAGGCAGAAAAGCGGGTCACCGCGGCGTCTACTTCTATAGACAAGGGTAAATATGAACAAGTTCAATATTAATCGTATAACAAAAATTAAATGGCGCGGGAAATGGCACACCGCGCACGCAGCCACAAATATTGCAGAGTTGTGTGTGCGGTGTTTACACAACTAATAATAAATTGTACGTCGCTGCGCAGGCGCGGCGCGGTGGCGCGCGCACGTGGACGCGCCGCTCGCCTCCGAGACGCACGGCGGGGACGACGTGGCGGTGTTCGCGCGCGGCCCGCACCACCGCATGTTCGCGGGGCTGTACGAGCAGAGCCAGCTGCCGCACCTCATGGGCTACGCGGCCTGCCTGGGCCCCGGGCTGCGCGCGTGCAGCGCCGCGCACCGCGCCCACCCCGCGCACCTCGCCCACCTCGCGCCGCTGCTGCTGCCCGCTGTTTCGCTCTGTTTATTGAGGCTGACACGATTATGAGAAGGAATTTATGTACAAACTCGGCAGAAAAAGTATCTGAAACATTTTATTTGAGTCAAGTTTTAAACGATTTTTTTTAAACTTTGTCTATACAAGGAAAAATATAAATATCATCTCAAAATCAAAAAATATAATAATCCTTTAGACCGATTGTCATTCCACATTCTACGTGTAAGATGCAACAGGCTTCAATTAATGTGTTACAAAGAATACATTAGTACTATCGGGCTGGGACAACATACCTCCAATTTTTATTAAAAGCTGTGCTAAATCATTAACACCACCATTATTATCAATCTATAACAGATCTCTTGCCGAAGGTATCTTCCCCGATGCCTGGAAGGAGGCTCTAGTAGTTCCAATTTTCAAATCAGGTGATAAGCAAACTGTCACAAACTACCGACCGATCTCAATTTTAATAATTTTTGGTAAAATTTTTGAAAAAATGATTACAACTAAATTAACCTGACATCTCAAACATTACATATCCGACTATCAGCATGGTTTCGTTAAATCGAGGTCGACTACAACTAACCTTACTTGCTATGGTTCAGCTTTATCGGAGTCTGTAGATATGGGTATTCCTATAGATGCCGTATACACGGACTTCAGTAAGGCATTTGATAAAGTGAACCACTCTATCTTATTAAAAAAACTTTCTAAACTCGGTGTAGGTGGTAAAATGTTACAATGGTTCTCGTCATACTTGAATAACAGATTCTCAAAAGTCGTAGTTAATGGTTACACCTCTGACTCTTTTCGGGCCACTTCTGGCGTTCCCCAGGGATCACATTTAGGACCAATTCTTTTTAATGCATTCATCAACGACATTACATCTTGCTTTAAATACTCAAGATATTATTTATATGCCGATGATATTAAGCTAATGAAAGCAATTACATCAAATTTAGATGTCATCCAGCTGCAAGACGACCTAAAAAGGATGTCTAACTGGTGCAATAATAATAGAATGTCTATAAATGTCAATAAGTGCTATTACATACAATTTACGCGCAACAAAATTTCATTGACGGTCAGGAAATTGCACAAGTAGACGTAATTCGCGATCTCGGTATCTTGATTGATAGCAAGTTAAAATTCGATGCACATATTTTAAACATCACATCTAAGGCTTTTAAAAGCCTCGGGTTTGTAATACGCAATAGTAAAGAATTTAAAGAACCCAAAACAAAAATAACTCTTTACAATGCTTTCGTACTTCCTATTCTAGAATATGCTAGTGTTGTGTGGAACCCTCACTATGACGTCTATGTAAAACGTTTGGAAAGCGTTCAAAGACGATTTTTATATCATTTCTCTTATAGTGATCTGTTGGCTAGAGAAATATCTCATTATTCTGATCGTCTGAGGCACTACAACATTAGTACTTTAGCCGCACGCAGAAAGATGATCGATCTTATATTTCTGCAAAAAATGTTTAACAGTATCTTAGACTGCAGTGAGCTTGTAAGTTCTTTGAGTATTAATGCTCCATCCATAATCCCGCGAAAAGGTGTATATAACCTTCTGTATTATCCCCCATTTAGAACTAACTTGGGTCATTTCGCTCCTGTGCCAAGGCTCTGTAGGCAGTATAACTCTTTGGCAAAAACTCACGATCTAGACATCACGGACATTTCAAGGTACAGGAAACGGGTTCTGCAACTTTTAATCAACAATAAATTGTGAACTATACGGTACTCAACTATGTTCAACATTATTTTTTTTTGTTATTTTGTTGTTTAAATTTGCATGCTGTGGTCTCCTATAATTGAGGAGCACGTCACAAAGTGAAACTATTATTTGTTATTATTAAACTTGTTACATGTCGTGTATGCCTCGTTGGAGGTCCTTAAGTAAATAAATAAATAAATGTCAATTAAACCTAATCTGAACAACTCATACAATTAAGAATTTTATTTTAAAATGTCAACACCAGCGGGCCCACCCATCCGCTGACGGATTCACCGCCCGAGATAATTTTTCGTCGAACGAACTCTTGGTTTTGGTTGAGGACTAGGATGGACAGATGGTAGTACGGCGGGATTAGAATGAGAGTCACCATCACGCGGGTGCCGCAGTTACGATTTCTTCACAACGTCGATAAAAATTTACACTCTCGCTTGGAATATTGCTTGACAACAAATTGTTGCTTGTTATTTATTGAACACATTGTGTTCATTTTTAATAAATCATTTGAATATATTATATAGATTTTGCATTTTTTACATTACACAAAGTTTTTCCTGAAACGTTAGCGATTTATATTAACTACTAGCTGACCCAGCAAACTTCGTTTCGCCTCAAAATCAATAAATAAAAAAGCTTATTGATAATTCGAGGGTGTTATAAATTTAGTAAATAATGTGGTGAAAACTTAACCGGAAAAAAATAATTCGTAATCAAAAGAAATGCCCGTTATTAATTTGGTTTTTCTATTATATTTAAATGCACACGTTGATTGACTTCGACGACCTAAGTCAGGACGTCTTCTGCTTGGTATTATAAATTGTAGATAATCAAAGTAAGGAAAGTTCTCGCGCACTCAGCGCTAAATAGTGTCACTATCATAAAAGATCAACAAAGTAAAGTTAAGACTTAACTACTATTTTGAACCCATCTGAACTTAGAACAGCGGTGTTCCCGCTTGGATTCTACAATCGCTGCACACGAACACACTTATTTACTGCATGATTCACTCACATCGTACATTCAACCGCATTACACACAAAAAATTAAAAAGTGAACCGAGACAATTCCACCTTTACGCCTAGATTCCCGCTAAAGTAAAATATTTTTCTTCTTCCCAATTGATGACATGAGCGCGGTTTGTGCGTGGGCCAGTGTCATGTGTAGACGTATAAAACAAAAAAACAAAAATCCTTAAAAAATTGTCTGCGTGGTCATTTTGTCCGCCATGTTCCTCCCTTTTCTCGTAAAATATTATAGTTGCAATCAGAAATTGTTGGTTGTCAATGTCAAATGTCAAAATCAAAAATATTCTTTAAAATTGTATTTGGTTTCTAAATGACGTGACGCACTTCAAATGTTTGACGTTATATGTCTCTAAAGTAAGGTGACCAGACGTCCCACTTTTGGCGGGACTGTCCCGGTTTTTCACAATTAATCCCACGTCACGAATGAAAACCGCGTAAAGAACTTTTAGAATTAAGTTGAATTTAATATTTATGAAAATCATTGTTTTGCGTAACATATTGCTTTTGCTATCCAGTTACATTGTATTTGTCTCTCAGATGATACACTTCGTTTGTTTAATTATCGTGCTAGCACGCAGTACGGACTACTGCGTGCTAGCAAGATAATTAAACAAATAAATATTACAAATCTGTTTCTTACCATAGAAAAATAAAATAAGTAATTTATTTAAATATACTCCCGGACACATCTATCGGCCCACCACCCAGTGTTAAAAGTTTCGACGTTGTCTAGTTAAAAATAAATGTTAGGTGGAGTGATGTTTGAATGCAGTTTTGAAGCAGATTTTTTGGTCAACCCCTATGTAGGTTTTTTTAAATTTTTTTTTGTAATTTCGAATTGATTTGGCCGGCAGAAGTTTTACAATTTGGGCGACAATTTCAGGCAGAGTATCCATATTTTTTGGTCAAAACTGGCTCTAAGTTCAGATTTGCCTTTTTATGGAACCAATAATCAAACACATCAAAAAAAAATCCAACTTGTGCGAAATAAAAAAGTTTTCTCCATTCCTGGGGCGTTGAAAACAATGAACAGACTCGAATTTTCGTTTCTTTTTCATAATCCTGAATTCAAAATAAAAAAAAACATACATAAAGGTTGACCAAAAAATTAGTTTAAATCTGCATTAAAACTTATTGCTCCACCTAACATTTATTTTTAGCTAGGCACCGTTAAAACTTTTAAACACTAGGTGGGCCGATAGATGTGTCCGGGAGTGCATAAATACATAATATTTCCTAAACTTACCTTAAAATACTTGTAGTCTTTATATTTTATATTGATGACAAAAAGTATATCATCGACCTTAACCTCGAAAGAAATATACGAATAAAATTTTGCAAATATTTCAAGTCAATCAAACTGATTTTGATAAATTCTTGTGAATATTTTTACCATATGTTACAAAATTACTGGAACCTACTGAAATAAATTCACTCAAATAAAAAAACATTCTCAAATTGGACTGATGTTGAAACTAAAAAGTATTTCAGAGTTGTCCCGCTTTGCCCATCTAAAAATCTTAGTCACCTTAATGAAAAGTGAATGAAATTGTTATTTTTACCATATTCCGGGCACTTTTTCCATATTTCGCCTTTTACACCTTCCCTGGACTTCCACGAATAATTCCGACCCAACATTTAGCCAAATCGGGCCCAGCGTTCTGGAAAGATGTTTTTTTTTTTTACGAGTCAACGAACAGCAATTAATATTTATAATATAGATTTTTAGATTTAGGAAAATAATTGTGATTACAAACATTTTGTTAGTAAAATAGTAGGTGTAACGACTTTTAAAAAGACTAAAAAGAAAAAAAGGAGTGTATAACATAACATCGTTTCGCTATAACAGACAGGTGAGTGCAAGTCTCGCGACATTCGTGTTTGTGCAGTGTGCGAGGTGCGAGGTGTGAGCTGTGTGACTGGTGACGTGAATGTGAGAACTGTGACAGATTGAATTTATACTTGAATAGATGTCTGTAATACTACGAAAATAAAAATATCGATATAAAAATAAACAACGTTAATGTTTGATGATTTCCGAAACCGAAACGTTTCGGCTAATAAATAAATTATTTGCTTCGACACATTACGATAACACGACTACACCACACGGGTCGAAACATTAACAACGTTTATCGGCATATCTTACAAATGATATGCACAATTAAACACAGCAGCGGCGCGAGGTGGGCGAGGTGCGCGGGGCGGGCGCGGTGCGCGGCGCTGCGCGCGCGCAGCACGGAGGCCAGGAGGCCGAGTAGCCCATGAGGTGCGGCAAGCTGGACTATGCTCGTACAGCCCCGCGAACATGCGGTGGTGCGGGCCGCGCGCGAACCCTCGCCACGTCGTCCCCGCCGTGCGTCTCGGAGGCGAGCGGCGCGTCCACGTGCGCGCGCCACCGCGCCGCGCCTGCGCACCGCGCGCCGACCACCGACATTAGCCGCTGGTATGCTGGTCATCACTAGCTAAATCTACCACCACCAGTGTACCTCTTTTATCAAGAACCTGTACATCATAGAATTTTAGAGCCACGTCGTGTCACGTGGTTTAATGTACAATAGCCTAAATGTCTAGAGAGGGCGGCCCTGCGCGAGCAAACATTTGGACGTTCTCGAGAAAGGACACTTGCGCTGGTGCGCTGTTCCTTCCGGTGGGCGCTTCCGTCACAAAGAACGGTTACCATCGCGTGTTCTGAATGCCGGAAGTGTTTCCAACCGGATAACCGGAGTAAGAATATTATCCAAGTAATTATTTAATCATAAAGTAAAAAGTTTACCCGTTTTGAACTTACCAAAGCCGAGTTCCGCAGTAACGTCAGGTCTGATGCCGCCGACATGGGCCCGGAATCCGGGACCGTTGGTGTAGGAGAGCGTCATGTAGGGCACGCGGTGGCGGTCCAGGTCGCCTGAGGTCCCCAGGACGTAGTTGCCGCGCGGCGCGTACCCGTTGTAGGTCATCACGTGCGCGTGGTCGGCGCTCACTACGATCAGCGAGTCCTCCTCCGGCAGCAGCTCCGCGGCGCGCGCCACGGCCTTGCTGAACTCGATGGTCTCATCTAGCGCCAGCTCCACTCTGTTGGAATGATGCGCGTGGTCGATCCGTCCGCCTTCCACGAAAAGGAGAGAACCCTTCTGTGGCGGCTCAGCGATCGTATGGCCACCTCCGTGAGCTCCGCGAGCGTGGGCTCCGTCACGTTATCGGCTTCCAGGTGGTACTGCATATGGTTCCCCTCGAAGAGTCCTAACAGGTAGTCCGGAGTGCTATCCGCCGCGTTGAGCAACTGGCGACGGTTCCACACGTACCGGTGCGTCACGTTGCGAGCCACCTTATCCGGCCTGCCCACTCCTTCGATTAAATCGCGTCCGTCCGTCCTTGTGCCGATCATTCCTTCTTCGTCGACTCTTTCAGTGAAATGAAATTTCTCCGGCGTGCCACCGCCTAAATAAACCTGAGACAAAGGTGTCCTTCAGGGCGTTGCGCTGAAGACGCGGCTGCATGAATTGCACTGAACGACACCAACCTTGAACTCTTTGCCGGGGTGCGAATGCACCAGCTGTGCGCGATATCCGGGCAGACCGCCGGGTCCTCGCCGTCGCCGCGTACTCTCGCATCGTTTTTCCCAGTTGCGGCTCGCGGCCTGGGGGGGGGTGGGGGCGTACGCGCCCGCCGGAGAGGCGTGGGTGACCCTCGTGGTGGTGACGAACTGAACAAAGCGTGGGTATATATGATCAGTGATGGACAATTCAATCCGTAACGATAAATCTTTTCCGTTACATATAAACTACCTCCGCTGCATCCCGGCCCTCGGCGAGCGCCCGGCGGCGACGGAGTCGAGGTCGCCGCATCACGCGTCCAGCGCGGCGGATCATTTCCGGCGCGGCACGGCGCCCGTCACCCGATGGGCCGCGGTACGCCTTCACGCCTCCCAGGTACGCGTGGCCGAGCACGCCGAGTCCGCCACTTTGCGCTCCCCACGCAGTACGTCTCAAGCGAAAAATAATAATTACTAATTGTATGCAAATTCAACAATGACAACGTATAGACGCCACGTCACGTCACACACCTCACCTTGCATAAGCCAGTCGTTGGGAATTACTCAAAGGCGGGTTTGTGACTCCTCGCGCTGGGCGCGCCCGCCCGCTGCCCGAGCAGCGCGCGCGCCGCCGCCAGCCGTGGGCACGACTGCCGTCCCCCAGGAACAGCACCACGTCCTCGCCGCGCGCCCCCCGCCCGCGCCCGCGCCCGCCCTCACCGCGACTTATTCGGCCTGCCGGCTCATCTACCAATACTTTGTCACTCATCTCCGCCGGGTCGCGGCCCGGGCACGGAGCCGGCTCCCCGCGCGCCGCCCCGCCCGCCCCGCCCCGCCCGCTCCCTCCGGGTGGTAACCGGTCCGCCGCGCTCGTCGCCGCGCGGCCACCAGCAGGAGTGCCAACGTAACACTTGTCCTGCGCGCGCATGTCGGACGGGTGTCGTGACGGCGATCGCCGCGCCGTGTATTTCTGTCCACTGACCTCTGGCTGCAGAGGACTATCTAATCATCGTTAATAATTATGAATTAATCTTAGACACGTATTGTGTTAATTTTCGTTAAGCCGTTAAAACATGTTCTTTCAAGGCATACACAATCTATTCAGACTACACCGGCTACACGAGAAGCGAAGTCTGCCAAAGAGCGACTTGTAACGTTTGATGTTGTCGGCGCGGGGGCCGCTGCCCGCCGACTCTCATCCGTGTCCGATTGCACACATACAAGATGAACAGTTAATCGCTCAAACCTACCTAACTTACCATTACAATATACACTTTCTCACACACACACACAAATACACACAGATACATAAACACACAAACATGCTGCATATTATTGGATCAAAAAGCCTAAACAAATAAGATAAAAGTGGAAAAAAAATCCATAAAGGTTATAGTAATAGTTAAGGAAGAGCGGGGTTCGGTCCGGGCAAAAGCATCCTATTTGCTAACAGGAGGCTCCAATCAATGTATAGATTAATATAATTTTAAGTGGAAATCAATTAAAAAGTTTTTATTATTATTATTTTATTATTATTACTTACGTATAGTTTATTTCGTTAAAAAATAACACTTAAAAAAGAAAAAACAGAAATGACGTCATACATTCTAATAAAAAAAACAAATTCACTCACATAATTTTTTTTGCAATCATATTTAAACTATTTATGGAGTAAATTCCAGATAATAATACTTTTAAAACTATTTGAAAAATGTGGCGCATGTTCACACCCCCCCCCCCCCCCACACACACACACACACACCCCCCCGCCGCCGCTGTCAGTCAGCGTGTCGCCGATGTATTTTTTTGAATTTTTGTCACGAAGGGGCTATGAGTCGGTAACACTAACACCACACACTCCCATTGACCTACGTTTCCTGCGCGTGCAGCCCGCTTATCTCTAAAAAAAAGGTTTTAAATAAAACGAAATACCTTGGCGGCAAGAAATCTGTTGACGGAATTGGAAATGATTCGTTTATCTTTGTATTGTGTCGACATAAGTCGCAACGTGGTGGATAGAAGATAAGCTGTATTCAACACGAATCAAAGAAGCGGGTATCAGACTGCGGCTCCCGTGCGCAGCGCGTGCTCAGCGCGTGGCTCAGGCGTCGTGCCCAGGGCTCGCCTCTGTGCGTGCCGTGCGAGTAACGCGCTGCAGCGGTCGCGTCAGGGGGCGCAGGTTGGGGGAAGCGCGCGCAGGCTGCGCAGCCGCCGCCGCCTCAGCGGCGACAACACCGCGCCCCTGCGTGCGCGTTCTTTTGAAACAACAGGTCGCACGTTGGCCACCTCGGTAGCAAGTGGAGGAGGGTGGGGGGCGTTACTCTGGCGCAGCACCGTTCAGATCGCACTGAGTTCAAGAGTGACACATTGATCTCACCGGCGGCACCTCGGTGGCGCTGCAGTTTGTACAGACATGAATGTAAAAGAATCTTGCCCCCGAGGTGTGTCAAAGTTTGAAAATCTAATTGGCGATTGGTACCCCCCGGCGAAGAAGTATCGAGGAGTTCGCGCGCTCGTATTGACCCTTCCGCGGCGCGCCACGCCCCGGCTCGCGCAGCAGCGCGTGCGCGTCAGCAGGCAGCGCAGCGCCGTGCGGCGCGCGCGAGCGCCTGCGCACACGCCAAGCGGACGGAGGATAGTTTAAACATTATGAAAAAGAAAAATTCTTTTGATGGCGCGTCCCTCGCGTATAAAGAGTGTAAGCAAATCTATTTGTATTTTTGTATGGTAACTTTTTTGTTTACATGTCTAACAATACAAAAAAAAATATTTAATTTAATATGGTTACAACCTCACCAGCTCCGGTCGGGGGGTTCCCGCCGCAGCACAGCAGTTCTTCTTTCACCCGAATCTTAGTTGTTTTCGTGTCCGAATCAGAGTTGCGTCCTCGAACCGCAGCTTCTCCTAATTCCGTCACCGATCTCTCTTCCATCTTCAAATGTTGCGTTTTCATTTAGATCAACTTCACGGTTTTGATCATCTAACTACCAAAAATTATTAAGACACTTCAGCAGCAAATTTTCTTTAAGTTAAAGTTACTTTTTGGTATTTCCACCCTCAGCCAGGGATAGAAGTCTGCCCATTCCTATTTTCGTTAGAATTTAAATACAGCGGAAACAGACAGCGCTTCGTGCGTAGTGGTAGTGGCCCGTCACGAACCGAACGACACCGACAACCGAACCTAACCGAACCCACACCGATACCCGAACCTAACCGACCCGAACCTCACCGACCACCCCTGAACAAACACGACACCTACACCTAACCGAACCTAACAGAACCCGACACCTACCGAACCACAACCGAACCGACCCTGAAACCG